>CM061350.1:75082500-76467500 GCA_030867105.1 Liasis olivaceus | reverse complement strand
TGAAGGTGGCAACTATTAGATACAAATAAGAATGTATAGAAGTATATTGGGGACAGTGATACAGTTAAAGCAATCCACAGCCTCAGGCTGGTTTTCAGTGTCATGGTTTTATAGGTCAATATCTTCCAACAAGAGCTAGGGCTGACTGATACAATTTTCTTCAACTTGTTGACTACCTGCTTTTTTTTTTTTTAATAATAGTATTAAAGTTCAATCTAAGTAAGTAAGAGTAAGTAAGAGTAAGATATTACTAAGTAAGTAATAACTGAGTAAGATAGTTGGGATGTACAATATTGCTGATAAAATATATCAAGGGTTCTTGAAAAAAAATTCTATGTATATTGGGTGCATGATGGAAAATATGACCTCTGTAAGAAAGAAGAAGAAGCTGCAAAATGTCAGTGGAAAGAAATAATATTTAAAAGTTTCCTTACAACAAATCCAAAGTCTGTTGTCACAAAATCATCTCTTTCTATTTGGCCCTTACCAATGGACAATATTCAGTGAGGGAAAAGCTGTGAATGGTTTGGGACCAAACCACTTAAAGGAGCACATGCACACGATACCTGCCAATCCCTTAGGATTTGTGACAAAAATAAAAACTCTTCTTGTTTACTCACTACTAAGAGCAAGCAAAACAAGGGCCAATTCTGTCATGGTTCTTCATCTCTGGGTCAAGTGATCAACAAAGATTTGTCAAGTCTAGTCACTACAGCAAGAAAAGTACTAAAGTTTCATTTATTTTCCAAGGCTCTCTCTTAAACTGGATTTTTATGGTATCACAATGGCTTAGGGTATTTTAAGATTCTGGAGATTATTATCACTGGTTTTATTCATTTTAATATGCCCTATTGTACTGTTTTATTTTGTAGATCACTTCGGGAGAGGTTGTACCTTGAAAAGTGGTTTAAAAGCATTTAAATACAGAGAATCTTGGGAACGATACTAAAACCAAACTTCTTATGTTTTTTTGTTTTTTTTTTACTTTACTCACTTTGCTCTTATGGGGTGGAAGTCTGCAGTGCCCAGGGTCATATGGAAGGAACTACAGTGGCCAAAGTAAATGCAAAAAGAATACTGTTGGCTGTATTATATGATAAAATGAGAAAGCAGATGCTGTTTGAAAAAAAGTTTCCCCAATTTTTGAAATAAACATATTTGTAAAGGGCTATTCTAATCTTTAGCCTTGGTGTACTAATCGAGGATTTGTAAGTAAAGAGTTATTCAAATATTTCATAGATACCTACGTTTTAGAATGTTTCTGACCTCAACCTACTGATTCCCATGATTTGTACTATGCAGTTGTAGCTTAATATCTGGACTCAATTGCCTAACATAGTAACCTCTTATGCTTTTTGAACTGGGCATTTCCTACAAGTACAGAAACACCTTTTCACATTCCACAGTTGCTTGAAGTAGAGAAACTCTGAGAGGCAGTCACTAAGGTATAATTTTCTTTCCAAGGGAAAAAAAAATTATAGCTCCAGCATCAGCGTTCATATCCTCCCAAATCTCCAGAATACTTATAATAAATCTTGCCCTTTTATACTGACAACAGATTAATATGACCATCTCAGGGGCTCAGGCACCACAATGTCCTAATTGTGATATTGCCCCAGAACATTGTTGGAAATTTAAATGATTGTCGAATTAGTAGGTAAACTCTCAACCCACTGGAATGACAGAGAAAGGTTATTGAAGCTGGGCTGTTGAGAGCTTCCTCAAACCCTAAGCCAGACCTCAATATAAAATGCATAAATGTTAAATTATTGGTTTATTTACAAATATATGAGTTGGGCAGAGAACATTCAAGATGCCATATGCTAATCCTGATGAAAAGCCATCTCCCAAAATAACAGCTATCTCTAGACTGTTTTATACTGCTCAGAAGCATTTTTTTTTTTTTTAATTTCCCAGGTCAGGACATATTCAGAACTACCCATTTCAACTCTCCCTCTGCAGGTGAGCCAGAAAGCAAAGAGGAGAGTGAAATCTCTCCTCTTTCTTCATTTTTGTTGCAAATTCTGATTATTATTATTACTATTATTATTAATAAGAAAGCCTTTTTCAATTAATCACCAATTGGCAGCTTCCAGGTTTTCTAAACTGTAACGTACACCAAACTGATGATGTAGTGGCTTTCCCAAATGCAAATGATATGTGTGGGGTCATGAGGGAAAATGATATCTGTCAACCTATCCTAGCAAGACAGAGGTACTGGTCAGGCAGAAATAGAGCCAGTTTGAATATACAATATTCAATATAGTGTGGATAGTGTCGTGGTTAGAGCGCTGCCCCTTGACAGGGGAGACCTGGGTTTGAATCCCAGCTGGTACATACCTTACCAGTAGGGGTTCTTGGGCAAAGACCCCCTAATGCTTCACCTGCCTACCTCGGATATGAGAGTGACATGAAGAGAGAGAGAGAGAGTCATGCTGGTTCAGATGTCACCCAAATTACCAAGCTCTGTGCCAGATGTTGGGGAACCAGGACAATCTGATGATACGCGGGGCTACTGGAACAAACCATACATGGAGGAGACAAGAGATCCTAGAATTGATGGAATGTTACTACAACAGCAGACCTAATGAGAGGGGATATATGAAACGTATGAGGGAACTATGGATGGACTGAAGACCTACATCCACACTAACTGAGAAACAGGTAGTTACCCAACGCTTCAACATAGCGAAGGTGTTCAGCACTGTAACACCTCTTTTGTGGCAATGTACTAGTGCTAATATGTGTCCAAGTATGGTTCAAAGTGCAGGTGTTAATTTATAAAGCCCTACAGGGCTTAGCTCCTTATTAACTCCAGGACCATCTGCTTTGAACAGAACCTCTTGCCCTGTGATACTACCCAAGAGGGATGTTCCAGTTAACTCCCCCCAACCCATGAGATGAGGGGAACAGAACTCTGAGAGAAGCTCCTAGGTGGCTGCCCCAGTATTATTTTACTGTTGAAAACAGTATGATCTCACCAGGTGTTTGGGATCTAAATGGCTTATTCTAGGCTGCTTTCTGTTGGTTTGTCATTTATTTGCAATACATATCTTTAATTAGAAGTTTATTGATGATTTTAGCATTGGGCGAGGGGGGTTGAATGAGTTGTTTTCATCTGACGTTCATTGACTGTAAATTCTTCGGAACCCTGGAATAGGGTGAAATACATTTTTTAAAATAAATAAAATATCCAGGAAGTTCTTGTTAATACTGATGTTACACATGTGCCCCTGCACTATTTGCATGTTCCCCACTGCCAAACTGTCTCAATTCTTCCTACAAATTGAATTAGCTGTAGTTAGAAGTTATGAGTTTGACACTACTATCCAAGTAACAGAGAAAAAGTCTTGGTGGATGTTCTCAATGACAGCCCTTTTAACTTGCAACACTAATTTTAAGCAAAAGGTGTTCCATTGCTTCCAGTGGGAGTTGTAATGAACCTCTGCTAGATTGGACTCACTTGAATTTGATTTCTGGTTGATCTACTGTGTTGTGTCCCTTCATAAAATGGGCATCCTCCTGTATGCCTACTTTGAGAGATTCTTTATTTTACTCCATTTTTAGTACTAGGTTAAAACATCTGGGGACGGGGCCTAGAGCGAGAGAGGGCACAGTGGGAGGTGCAATGGGAGCATATCACAAAATGTGCATCACAATATCATGATGCAAACTCCATCCCTTTTGTAGCTGCATCATGACATCACATGCAGGTACATAATATGTAGAGTTTGCATTATGATATCATAGCACATGTTTTGTCATTTTGACAAAATCGTGTCTGTTATATATGGTATTTTATATTTTCTAGTATACACAGTTATTCTATAACAATGTAAAATAAATGCAGAAAAAGAGCTGCACAGAACCATAACATCAATTTTCTTCCGCAAATTAAAAAAAAAAAATGGTGCTTGTACTTACACATATCAGAACTCACCTGTGCACTCAGTAAATTTCATATGAGTCCATGACTTCTTATGTAATTTTTGAATCTACAGTACATCTTTCAAAATGGACCATCAAGCAGAAATTTATACAAGGGAAAAGTAAAAATTGACATGATGTTAGCTACAAATTTGTTTTAAGGCAAACACTTCGGCCTCTGCCCTTGCTCTGTATAAATCTTCATAGTAGAAGTAGGTAAAGTTTTACCTTTCCCTTTTGATATTTCTGAAAAGCTGAAATGTATCCTTTTCAAACAATGTTCAACACATACAGCTATTGACAGATAACAAATAAACCAGATAGACTTTACAATTCAGGATTGATACAATTTAAAACAGATAATTGTTTAAACCCTTATCCTGTATCAGTATGCCTTGGTGTCTTTTATCCTGAATAATTGTTGCAGAAAACCAGGGCAATATATGGAACCTTAACCCTAACCAAATATTTCACCATTCAGTGTCAGCAAGCAAAGCTTTGTTTCTTTGCAGAACAATCAAAGCAATACTGGTAGAGCTTTTCTCATTAATTTCCTTATGAATTAACCTATTCCAAAAATTGTTAGAGTACATTAAATGACATTCAAATATATCCTCCCATCCCATTCATAATTTATTTTTTTTAATAATCTCTCCTCCCCTGACCTAACTGGAACAATGTCTGTATTTCTCAGTAGAATCCCTATTTTATTCACCTGCTGCAAGCTTATTCTCAAAATAAGCTTCATTTATTTTGACTTGTCCTTTACTTTATTTATACTTCTGTCTGCTTCCATTTAACCTTTAATTGACTTCATGACACACTGGTCCTTTATTAACCTGATGGTAGGATACCAGTGGTCTTTTGCTTGGCTTAGCAGGAATGACCTTTCGTTGACTCATTCCCTCTTCAAAATTCCTTGCTATTGTACTACGACAGCAATTTGTTACATTAAAATATAGATATGACCATTCAGATTCTCTCGGTGTTTGGTATCTTGCTGGTCCCTTCTCCCCAGATACGAGCACAACTTTCTTTTAGATTTATTCTGAAGGTTGGATTTAAACTGGCACATGGGGCATAGGAAAAACCCTACTGGGAAATTTGGTGTGCTACATTGTTAACTATACAAAACGGGCAGTATGCAGACAAGGAACTCCAGATTATTTTAAAAGAATATTATCATTATTATTCAATGTTTTTAAGATTTGAAGAAAATAATTTTTTTTTTACATAGATTTTACAGAGAGTTCTACAAAATAAGAAATGGGAAACAATGTGAGGTTTCCTATAATCCAGCAAGCATAGAGCTATTCACATGAAGGCTTCCTCAGCAGAAGCACCTTTGAGATATATGTGGTTTACTCTGCTAATTAGAAATTACTGACATTTCAAAGTGGTGAGGTCTTGTCCCTGTCACTCAGTGGCTGAATAGGGCTCCATCTTTCCAGGACTCATTATCTTGCCTGGGATTAAATGATCTGAATAACACCTCACTATTGGAGCCACAATCCATTTTTACAGAGTAAACCTACCCAACCTGGAAGCAAGGAAGATGCACATGGAGCGTCTGCCTCCAAAGTTTGGCTAACTCTGAGATAACAGTAGGCAGGTCAGCTATAGCAGGAAATTGGATTAATAATGTCTGATATCTCATAGAAAGCCTATACCTCTTCCCCATTGTTATGTCTAATTTTATAGCTTGAAGCATAGGAAGTGTAGTTTCTTTGATACAGTTGTAGTTCAGTCTCTGCCTTCCCCAGGTGTGGTTTGAGAGATGAGCCAATTCTCTGATCTCCCTTTTTCTGACTGTTGCCAAAGAAAGATAACTGATTTGGGCCTGCTTTCACCATTATCTATCACCTGAACTATTACTTCAGGTCCATTTCATTCATCCCGGTGATGTAGTAAGGTTTTTAGAAATGGGGTGCAGTCACAAATCAAATTTATTTATTTATTTTTCATTTATTTATTTAATTTGTCCCCGCCCATCTCCCCTACAATGGGGGACTCTGGGCAGCTATGCAAACCTATCCTGATGTGAGTTTAAATTCTGGCATGAATAGTTCTACTACATAGAATAACTTTTGAATTAAAAGCAATGTCCCCAGCTGAACAACAAAAGAGCTTCGGAAAGAAAACTATTAACTGGACTGGTTGGTTACATTTCCTATAGTGAAATGTGTAAGCCAGCCAACATCTTTCCTGCTGTTCATGTTAAAGAATTCTTTTAGAGGTTTCACCTTGCTCCTTCTCAAAATTTGTTCCTATTGGTGTCAGTCATTTTCTTTAAAGTTCATTCCACTTTCTGCTCTCTGATTCAGTTTTTAGTTACCTTTTCACCTCACAACATCCTCATAAGGATTTCCTGTGTGTGTGTGCCTCCGAGTCAGTGTTGACTCTTGGTGACTGACTGGACTAGTCCCTGAAGTATTCTTGGCATAATTTTGGAAGCGGTTTGCCCTTCCATGCTTCCTAGGGCTGAGAGAGAGTGACTGGCCCAAGGCCACCCAGCTGACTTTGTGCCTAAGGTGAGACTAGAACTCACAGTCTCCCAGTTTCTAGCCTGATGCCTTAACCACTACACCAAACTGGCTCTCTCTATGAGGATTTCCTACTCTTCTTTTTCTCTTCTCTAGATCCTCTCCATTCATCTTTGTCCAGTGCCAAGGAAACTTTTGGTAAAGGGTTATTTTTGTGCCCAACCAATCATTGGAGTTTCTATTTTCCCACCTGTCTTTGTGACCCCATGAGCTCTAGCTATACATCTGAGTTGTCCGTTTAACCTTCCCCAATTGCATTTTTACCTTAACTGAAACTAGTTGCACCTTTCCCCAAAGTGTTTTTGACTTTAGCAGTGCTTCTGGAACATAGAATTTGATATGGTCATTGACCAAAATAAAATGGTTTGCTTTGAACATAAAATGATTCAGCAAAACTTCAAAAACTGGTGGAAGGCTTAACAGTCCTTCATGGATACATTTGCTGTATTTCATCAAAAATGTTACAAATAGCAAAGGCTGGTGTTGGAATAAGAGTACATGCAAGATAGAAAAGGAAATGTTATTCCTAAAATAGATTAACTATAGCACATGAGCATCAGATATGAAGATATAAGCCTGCTTTATTGCAGTCTCTCTGGCAAAGCAATAAAACTTCTATATTAATACTGTTAACTCTAACCAATCTATAGCGCCAATTGTAAATGGTTTTGAGAGCTGTTGCTTCTAAAGATGCTGATGTTGCTTTTGGAAGCTGTTTTTTCTGGCTTATATGCCAACTGCAATACCATTTACACATTTTTGAAAGAAGGACTTTGAATTCTCTCTAATTGTACACACAGGGATTCAGATTCTGTGAACAGTCAGATTACTGAAAACTTTTTTTTTTTAAAAAAAGTTTATTTAAAGTTTGCATTTGGCTTTTGGTTTTCGTTTTTGTTTTTGGGAGCCAAGAGATTCTAATTTTTTTGTAGCTTATAGAAAAAAATTCTTACTTCTATACATGGCTAGCACAGCATTCCTCCCACCCCAAGTCCTGCTATCTTGCCCAGTTATGTCAGGGATTACTCCTGAGAGGGATGAGTGAAGAACAGTGAGAGTATGCCAAGAATATATACTTGATCACCTAAATCATGAAGGTCATTCCAGCTGCCCAGTTAAAGCAAGCAAGCAAGCAAGCAAGCAAGCAAGCAAGCAAGCAAGCAAGCAAAGATAGATAGATAGATAGATAGATAGATAGATAGATAGATAGATAGATTCATCCATATAGGAAGATGCTTTAGGTGAATTTAGTGACAGTAGCAATGGCAACATTTCATCCTATGTGAGAGAAGGCAAGGGTAAACCTCTCCTGTCTTTTTCCAAGAAAACCACATGGCTAGACAAGATAAGATGATTGATACTATAATGCTGGATGATGGGCCCCTCAGGTTGGATGACACTCAATATGCTACTTTTCAGAATATTAATGGTATTTATGACACATTTAAATTAAAGCCTTTGAGATATCTGGTTGCTGATGTTACCATGCAGGAAAAAAAATTCCAAAGCTGCAAAAACAGAATTACAGTGGGAACATGGAACGTGAGAAGCATGGACATGGAAAAGCTGAACATAGTGAAAGGTGAAATGAAACAGTTATACATTGAAATCTTAGGCATCAGCAAATTGAAATAGTTGGGAATTGGACACTTTCAGTCAGAAGATCATGCTATTTAGTACACAGCACACAAAAAACAAAGAAGGAATGGCATTGCTTTCATAGTGATGAAGAATATAGCAAAGACATTACTTGGGTACAATATAGTCAGTGACCAAATAATATAAATTAGACTTTGTGAAGAATCCTTTGATGTGACAGTAATACAAGTTTATGCTCCAACCACTGATGGTGATGAGTTTTATTGTAAATTCAATCTGAAATCAAAAGTTTCTTCCAATCCAATGATTTCTTCCTTGCTAACACATTCCTCAAACCAAAACAATGTCTATATACATGGAATAGCCAGAGTACACAGAAATCAAATTGACTATATTATTGATACATGCAATGGGGAAGAGCTTAGTTACAATAGCAAAGACCTGACCCCAGGCTGACTGTGGAACAGATAAAGGACTGTTTACCAAAAAGAAGTCAACACATGCTTCATTGGTTATATAAAAGTCATTGATTGTGTTGACCATGTGAAATGTCTTTAAGAAAATGGGAATCCCAGAATATCACATTCTCCTCATAAGTAACATATACACAGAAGAGGAAGCCACCAGACAAAATATGATGAAACAGATTGACTCCAGATCAGGAAAGGAGTAAGACAAGGCTGAATACTTTTTTCTTATTTATTTGACTTATGTGCTGAATCTATACTGAGAAAGGCTGGATTTGAAGAAGATGAAGTTTTAAAATTAGAAGAAGAAACAGTTTATTGTATTATGCTGATGACACTACTCTGATAGCTGAAAATGCAAAAGATCTGCAAGGTCTAGTGATGAAAGTCAAGGAGCACAGTGGAAAAAAAAAGGGGGGGACTAAGACTAAATATAAAGACGACCAAAATAATGACAAGTACAGTAATCAGTTTTAGAATTGATGATGAAGATATTGAAATGGTTGATAATTTTTTAGGATTGGCTGTCAAAAGTAAAGGAACCAGCAACAAAGAAGTATGTCACAGGCTAACACTTAGTAGTGTAGCAATGAAGTCTTTGGAAATGTTATTTATATGCTTTGATATGTCTGTATCTACAAAGGTCTGAATCATGAAAGCAGTGGTTTTCTCAATGACACTGTTTGGAAGCAAAAGCTGGAGTTTGAAGGAACAGGATAGAAAGAGTGAGTATTGATACCTTTCAACTTTGTTTTTGAAGGCTCTTGAGGATTATCATCGACAGAAAACAAACAAATGGACCACAGCACAAACCAATTCAGAGTTTTTTTTAAAAAACCCTGACACCAAAAATATATTTTTTTATAACAGTATTTAGTTTATTAGAAATATACCACAGCAAAGAAAATATGGATGTTGGACATAAAGAAAAAGATATAGGATTTAAAGAGCAAATCTAAAAAAAGGGACATCCAAAATGGAGAATGAATCTCAGGAAGGCGGGGGGGGGGGGGAGGAAGGGGGGGAAAAAAAGCTTTTAAAGAAATGAGACAGTTTTGAGCACAACCAAAAATGACATTGAAATTCTAACTCTCTATATCTGATTTTTCACTATATCTAGATATCTTGGTGTACTGGATTCCTTCCTGAGTCGCAAAACACCCCAGAACCTGGAGTGGCTTAAATTCTTACCATTCTTCTGCATGGAACATTTAAGAAATGAAACTGTTTCATTAGCTCCTCCATGGCTATTAACCTCAAAGCAGATAGTCATTAAGTTACAAGTCAACTGTGGGCATGGTGCTGATCTAGTAGTAACTTGTACAGCTTAGCTGCTAGAGGCCAGTGTTAACAGATCATTCATCTCTTTAGATCTTAGAAAGAACCCTTTTGCTAGCTACACTAATTCCAGTTTCTTTTAAATGGAATTTCTTCCCTCTCCAAAACAGCTTGCATTTTCCAATACTTATTTGTGCCATTGTTTGGGGGTTGTATCCTGATTGGATAGCTCCTAGTTGATGGAATGTGGACAACATTATGTTGGATTGCACAGCAGTATCTAGATTAGAGATCATAGAATAGTGGAAGAATGCTTGGGGTAAGACCAGACTTTGGCTGCTCTTGTGGCATCCTGGCCAACCTTTGCCATAACTGACTGCTACTGACATTACCATGAAGTTAGCAACTGCCACAGAAATGTATGGAACTGTGCAAATAGGGAGTAAGGAAAGGGATACAGTAGGTACAGAAGCTATAACTGCAGCAATTTTAACATTTGGGTGTGGTTTCCTTATACAGTATGTGTGTGAAAACTGAATTTTTGCCTGACAGTTGGAAGAGTCCTGTAACTGTTCCCCTAAAGAAAGGGAAAGATAACAAGAGTGAATGCAAAAACTACCATATAACTAGATAGTTACATATTCTTAGGAAGGTGTTTCCAAGAATTCTTTTCGAAAGGGTACAAGAAGTGATAGTGTACAAAATCTGCCAAGTACAGAATGGCCTTATAGCAGATGGGGCGTGGGGGCTGCAGACCAGATATTTACTCTTCATTAAGTCATGGTATCAGTGTGTTCCAAGACATCATTTGCGTGACATCTGACAACTTTTGAGAAAGCTCAGTTTCAGAGTGAAACCAGCAATGCTATTTCATCTAACAACTACATACAGTTATGATTTTCTGCCACCAGCATGTTTGTTTAAACTCTGTCCGTAACCTATAAAGCTGGGCAAACATAACTTACCTGATGTAAGGAAATTAATTGTTGTCCAGGAAAATCTTAATTACTTACATAGAAATGTGCCCTTTTGGCTTGGCCTTACTACAACAGGGGAAAACTAAGTAGTAGGAGAGCTGTTCCATGATATAAAGGGCAACACGTTTTCTAGGAATATTACATTGGCATGAACTTTTGGCTAGGAAAGATACCCATAGGCAAGTTTTTAGACATAGTGCTGAAAAAGCCTGAAAGGCCAACAACACAGGATTTACTGCTAATTCTATTCACTAAAACATGAGCAAAAGACTCTTACTAACTGCTTCCCAGTGTGAGCTGAAATAGAAACTTTGGCAGGAAATTTAAACCTTTTTAGAATGTGAGTAGTTGATGTAAATAATAAAAGAGCATCTCATGTCCTTCATACTGTATTTTTTTATAAGAACTTTATTAAGTTATAAAAAGCATACAGATAAAAGCAAACAAGAACTAATAATCAAAGAGAAAAGTAGAAAACGAGAATTAGAGATAAAAAATACAAAGGTGATGAAAATTAGAGAAAAGGAAAAAGGAAAAATTATAAAAAGAATGACTTCCGACTTCTTATACAGCAGATATTGATAAATCATATAGTGACCTCTTACTCTTAAACTATATCTTAACATACGTATTTTGTATAACCTATTATTTTAACTGATCATCAAATCCATAAATCATAATTTCATTTTTTTTCTGTCTCCTGCAAAAACTTCAAAAGGGGATTCCAATTGGCAATAAAGTTAGTCAGTGTTTTTTCTCTAAGCAAAGCTGTCAATTTTGCCATCTCAGCTAGCTCCATCATCTTCATGATCCATTCTTCCATGTAGGTAATGTCGAGTCTTTCCACCTTTGAGCATATAAAAGTCTAGCTGCAGTTATCATATATAAAAACAAAGGGCCATGAGCTTTTTCCAATTGTTTGTCCATCAGTCCCAAAAGGAAAGTCTCTGGTTTTAACTGTATATTAGATCTTCAGAATTATTATATGAATTTGGGTCCAAAATTTTTTAGCCTTATTACACGTCCACCAAAGATGATAAAAAATCCCTTCTTCTTGTTCGCATTCCCAACATATATTTGAAACCCCTTTATACATTTTGGATAATCTTTCTGGTGACAAATACCATCTATACATCATTTTATAAATATTCTCCTTCAAATTATAACACAATGTAAATTTTAACCCTTTCATCCACATATTTTCCCATTGTTCCATTTATATATTATGTCCAAAAATGTTAGCCCATTTTATCATACAGTCTTTAACTTGTTCATCTTCTGTTTCAAATCTCAACAAAAGCTTATACATTTTAGCAATAAGATGTTCATCATTGGTACACAATTCAGTTTCAAAAACAGCTTTGTTTTATTCAAAACCATGTATCTTTTTATCAACTTTAAATCTTTCTCCAAGTTGTACATATGAAAACCAGTGGCATGAATGTCCTTGAGATATCAAATCCTCTCTTTTATTCTATGTTTTAACATTTTATACTATGTTAAGGGCTGGAAAAAATATTGTTTCAGCCTCAAAAATACCCAAGAAAATAATAATATTTAATATATATAAAACTGGTGACAACTGCATGGAGGAAAAGTCTGGAGGCTTGTCTATACCCATTCTGATGATGTTTTTGACCCGATTGAGATTCTTTGTGCTGATCTCCAAGAACAGGTGTCATATAAAGGGCATGTTCAGAATCTGAACCAACAATTGTGCAGAATGCATCAGAACAGCTTGGCTTTTTACATTCTGCTCAAAACACTCATAAAACTATGTTCTCCATACTGTGCAAAAAGCCTGATCCAATTGTTATGTACTAGGCGAGACAGAACTCAGATGCCCAAGAAAGCAGAAAGAGATTAGAACTAAGATGGAAAAACTAAAATGTGTGATCAATCTCATGGATGGTAAATAGTTTCATGCTACCCTAGCATCAACTTTGAGAGCAATAACAATATTGTTTCAGCAAATGACTAAATAGACCAAAAGGCTTCCTCAAATCTATCTTCCAGATTGATTAGGAGCTGCACATTGATGCTGTTGTTTGGTCTGGAGTTGAACTTGCTACTACATAACAAGAATGCTTAAGTGGTAGAGACCACAGCTTTAAAATCCTTTTTCTCTGAGGGACTAAAACCTGTTCTTCCAGATGCAGGAGCCAATCATCTGCCCTCCTTCTTATAGAAATAACAGCCTTCTTCAGATCTTTTTGCAGAGTGACATACTGCACAATGTCGGATTCCTCTTTTTAGGCCTAAACTATAACGATAGACCTGGGTGATCATAGTGAGATCTGTACACGGCATTAATTTTTGCATGAATTATTTGGCTATATATGTAGCCAAATAATTTGAATAGCTACTATGCTTTACTCGGGTCGTCAGAGAAATACCCAACCCATATGGAATAGTTTTATTGATGTATAGTGCATTTCTCCCAACATATTGTAAAATTGAAATACAGCAGAATGCTAGAACTACAGGTTGAAGTTTTCACACAGTTGTGAAACTCACTGTACAGTGTTGGACTTGTAGCTATCTTTCAGCCTAACAACTCACAGAATTGCTATGAGGATAAAATGTGTGAGAGAGAACTGTGTGCACCAGATTGAGTTTCTTGGTTCATTGACAAAATGTAGATGCAATCAATCAATTCATTCGTCTATTTTAAATTTGCTTGCAGTTTTTCAAAGTTATACTCTTCTAATTCATTTTTAATCAATACAGTGGGGATTTTCATACTGAATATGGCCACCTGACTTTCAGATTTAATTTGCTCACTTTAACATAGAAATGAATCAAAATGACTAACATTTTGCATTATTTTTTGACAAGTGTTGGAAAAAAAACTTTCTGTTTGCTGCTTACTAAATGAGATTGCCCTCACTTGGCCTTGGTAATGTCTGATTTTAATTGGCTACACTGTATTGTGGTGGTGTTACTATTCCTCTGAGACTGATTTTGAAATAATTTGTGAAAGTAATCCAGATTAAGGAGAGAAAACAAAGCAGTTATAGGTATAGGATATATTTAAAACACCACCACAAGCCTTTTTACTCAAAAGATCGTTGATTGCTATCGATTTGCCTCTGGATGCTTGCAGGCATGCCTTTTTGAACACACCTGTTCAGAAATATTTGGAGGTAGCAACCTTGTCATGAAGATAATTAATGATAATTTTTCACATTGTGTGATACAGCATCTGGCACATTTACAAGAGAAAAAATGTTGTTATAATTTTTTTACAATTATGTTGTCCCTCAAATCAGTCTTTTTTCGGTGACATTTGTCAAACAGCTAAAATTGAAATGTAATATGATGAGGATATCACTGTGGAGAAGGAGAAGGAGAAGGAGAAGGAGAAGGAGAAGGAGAAGGAGAAGGAGAAGGAGAAGGAGAAGGAGAAGGAGAAGGAGAAGGAGAAGGAGAAGGAAGGAAATGGATATTAAAGGGTGAGACAAGAATTGGAAACAAAACAGCAGTTTTCTAGGGCATTGAATTTGGTGTATCATTGCTTATTATGTGTTTGATAATGCGGGCACCCTACTAGTGCTGATAAAAGATTGAGACAATCCTCCAACAAATTGTAGGACCAGAGGATAGCCCCATTTTTTTAATATGCCCAAAAGCCATGCCTTAGTCAACCACTTACTAATGAGTTCACTCCATTACATCATTATATAATATATGATAATGTATATATCATTATATAACCTTCCATAGAAATCATAATAGAAAGGTTCTACTTTTACATGGATGATCTCTATAAGTGAACATTTAAGAAATACATAAAGCCACTTTTTATGTCCACTAAATATGCAAATAAAATGGACCTTGGTCGCTGTGTGCATCAGCAGTAAGGCCAATCCACATGACCTTATAATCTTCTTCATGTGTACTTTGGGTGCATGAAAGATTCATATGGATCCCCTTTTGTGTTGGAGGAATGCAAGAGAACCCAAATGTGCTTTTCTGGTTTATACATTTTTTGCCACTTACATGAGTCTCTCAATAAAATAAATAAATAAATAAATACATAAATAAATAAATAAATAAATAAAATAAAAAGATGAAATGAAAAGTGGGTGCTTTTGACACTGGAGTAAAAATGTTCATTTAAATGTGTATGAAAATCTTCATGGAAAATATCCTCTTCGGCTGAACACTGACCTTAGAATTTCATTTTGCACATCTGTATATCTAACAAAATTGAAATGCGCATACGGATGAGTTTGCTACTGATGGGAATTTTTAAATGTGTCAAACTGTCCTGAAAATGTCAGTGATGCTGAATTTCTCAATACATGTATTGACCATAATTATGTCTCCTAACCTGTCTCTCACATAGGGCACAAAGAATTACTCATTTCTGAATACCCTGCGCTGTGCCCCCACTCAACAAAAATGGTGCTAGAATTACCCTTATGCACAAAGTGTTTTTAAGTAACAAAGTGAACTCTCTTTAGTGTCTCTTCTGAACTCACATACTAGGAAGTAAGTCCCAGTGAACTTATTCTAAGAAAAATGCACATAAAATCAGGCTGCAGGCTTCCTTAATGAGAAAAATAATGAACTGTAGCTGAATTTTCTTGCATCTAGTTAGAGAACAGGAGGGAAAAAAAATATCAATTTGTCAAAATGGCACTCAGATATTTCTTAAGATTTCTGCCCTTGATTGACTATTGATTTTTAAAGTTCATCCAATTTCTTATTATTGTATGAATATTGACAAAGGCAAACAAAACAAGAAGTGGAAAACATAGATGAAAGATAATGACTGTAGCTAAGTATTTTGTATTTATTTCTTCTTCTAGAATGATTTTTTATTTCATTGTGGTTGGATTTAGATGGCTGCTTCCATTCCATGCCCCCAAATCATATTTGGGTGATTCTGTAATTCTTTTTGGATACAATATTCTAGTGAGATAGGCTGCTTATACCTCAGCAAAATCAACTAGCAAGGAGAGGCAAGAGTGAGATTATTTTCAAATTTAAACACACATAAACACATGTGTATGCACACTTCACAAACACTTAATCTTTACACTGGACACATCTTTTCAACTTGGTATCCTAGGAACCTAGTATATAAGGATGAAAACTGAAACACTGAAATAATGTGCTTGCTTTATTTATTTATTTATTCAAACATCATGTACATAAATATATGATTTTGCCCATCTCACAGATCTGTGACTCTGAGTGACATACAATAAAAAAAAGGCAGTAATAAAAACTAACAATTAAAAATTCAACAATTAAAACACAATCAAAGTTACTAATAATGGAGTAGCAGAGAGAGTTATTGTTGTGGGCAATTAAGCCATCACACTAATTCACCACCACGTTGAGACACCTGAAGCCTGTTGGCACAATCATGTTGTAAGTGACTTCCCAAAGCATATCAGGGATGGGGCCAGTCTTACCTCAGAATGATGTGATGACGATCCACAGGGTGGGTGCCACAGCAGAAAAGGCCCATCTCCTGGGTCCTGCCAGATGAAACTACTTAGTGGACGGGATCCGCAGCATACCTCTTCTGCCAGATCTAGTGGGACAGACAGATGCATTTGGGTGGAGGTGGTCCCTCAATAACCCAGTCCCATATCATAAAGGGCATTAAAGATCAAAAACAGCACCTTGAATTGCACCTGGAAGCAAACTGGTAACCAATACAGCTCATGGAGTAGAGGTGTCATGAGCACCATTTTAGGGGCACACATAACTGCCTGTACATTTTGCACCAGTTGAAGCTTCCAAAACTCTTCAAGGGCAGCCCCATGTAGAGCGCATTGCAATAGTCTATCCGGGAGGGAGTCACCCTCAACAAGGCTGTGGGGCGGCTATCGGTGGATGTAATAAGGGCTGAGAAGCATTGCCACTTTGCCACCACTATGCCACAAGGCAGGCTTTCATAGCAGCTCTAACCCATGTTTGATTTAGTTAATCCCTCTAGATGTCTCTTTTCTCATTTCATCTCCCTCAATTTATCCATGAACCATGGAGAATGACAGAATCCATGAGAGTGGAGAGGTCCCATAGGAGCAGTTGAATCCAAGGCCTCGGCAGTTCTTCTGTTCCAAGTGGCTACCAAGGCTTCAGATGGACTATTCAGCAGACCAACAGGAACAACCCCTAGCTCCTTTTGAAACCCATCAGGGTCCATCAGTTGCTGGGGGTGGACTGATTTAACAGATCCTGCCTCCCTGTTGTCACCAGAGTATCCCATGGTAATCAGGCCATGATCTGAACATGATAAGGGGGATACTAGAAGTCCCCCCAATACCAGATGACATTGCCACTGCTCTGACAGGAAAATCAAATCCAGTGTGTGGTCATGGTCCTATGTCGAGCCCTGGATGACCTGGGATAGGCCCAGGGCCATCATGGTAGCCATGAACTCCTGAGCAGCCTCAGATCCCATGACTAATGAAGACAAATTGAAGTCCTCCAGAACCAGAAGCCTGGAGAACTCCACTGCCATCCCTGCAATGGAGTCAAGCAGCTCAGGCTATGCAGCAGGGAGGCTGGTAATCCCAACTGATCCCTAGAGCCCAGATAGAGGAACAGGGTCTCACATCTGGCAACCTGTGGAACAGTGACCCTGAAAGCCTTAAGAGACTCTTGGATGATGATTGCCACACCACAACATCTGCCCTGAAGTCTCGGCTGATGCCACATCTGAAACCCAGCTGGGCACATTTCTGAAAGGGGACCCCCACACACACACACTTTTAGTCCCAGACAGGTCTCAGTAATACATGCTAGGTCGGCCCTCTCATCTGTCATTAAATCACAATGAGGGAAGCCTTATTACAGACTAGCCTGGCATTTAATAGCAGCTGGAAGCCAGGGCCTCTGAAGGACTGCTGATTGGGCACAGGGGTTAGGTTCAGAGGGTTGGAACATGGAACCAATATAACTACCCAGAGTTGCTCCCTACTGAGATGGGCAGTGACCAAATTTTAAAAACAAATAAATAAATAAATAAGATACCAGGCCCGCGTTCCCTAAGAATGGCCCACTCCCAGTCTGCCACCATATCTACCCATGCCCATCACCACTGTGATGTTCAGACCTGCCCTAGTTCCCCTGAGGCTTCAACATCCTCCCATTCCACCCCCCTGGTTCCCAAGGTTGGGATCTGCACCTGTCCTCAATATCATCCATCCCAGGGAGGGGAATTAAGTCCCCTTAGGCACTTCAGCTTTAGCTCTTAGTGCCATCAAGGGGGTATCTACAATCACCTCCTCATTCTCATAAGAAAACACTCATACCCATTCCACCACGTACTCTCACCAACCTGGCCAGGGCTCCCTGTTGAATCACACCCACCCTAACCAATCCCCGCCCAGCTCTCACCCAGGGAAGGGTTCAGTATAATCCCCACCAAGGACACTCCGTCCACAACCACAAATGTCCTTTCCAAAACCAGCAGAAAAGGGCAGGAAACCTTCCATGGGGAAGGGATCCACACCTGGCAGAAATAGCAGTTGGCTGCTACCACCACCTTCATTTAACCACTGCTACCCACCAATGCTGGAATCGCTGGACACCTGAAAAATCCTCAACGTAAACACCACAAAATAGTGCAGGGAGGCTGCAGAAAAGCCACATTGAGATGACAGCAACTTCAGTGCCATTCAGCAAAGCCACAAAAGTGTTACAAAACATTTGTTGAAGCACCAGCAGCTCTGGTGTCAAAGGTCCTGACATCATTGAAATGCAACTGGACTTGATTGTCATCATGCGGGCCATCTCATCTCCAGCTGAAACCCCTCACCTAAGCATCATCTCAGCCACTCCTCACGAAACCCCCCCACCAAGAGTAGAAATCTGCAGGAGGAGGACACACCTGTGAGGACCCTTCTGCAACACTAGCAGTCTGGAAAAAACCCACATGCATAGCTGCATTGGTCAAGATCCAGGTCTGGGTCTCAATCCAGGTCAGTGGGTTGGCATCCAGCTGGTTGTCAAATAGCCCAGGATGACCCATCCTCCTGCATTCCATGGAAAGGCCCAGGTAGGTCCAAGGCACACATATTTTCATGCACTCCAAAACACTCCAACAATCAAACACCCAACTAAAAAGCTAAAAAGAGAATAGACACACCCAGATATAAATTATATTTAAACTTATTAGTTTTGCAGCCTGGACTAGAAAGCACTGATTGATTTATCATTTCAAATGCAACTGCTGGTCTAAAAAGGCCCTGGGTTCCAAATACATTGAAGTAGAATTCCCATGATTCCCCACCAGAGATGGAAAAAGAGTGTGACACACATTTTCATTACCTGGTTTCACATTCTGCAGCTAGTTATAACTTTATATATGTAGAAAGCAGCTAATGACTATGGCTTATCTCCAAAAAAGTTAAGCAGATTCACTCCCCATCACCAGAAAACCCAGTCTGTAGATCAGACTGGTAAGTCAAAACAGCTACTGGCAACTGGATCTGTACTGTTGAAAAAAAACCCTCTATTGACATGTCTGTGCAGTCACCAGGAATCAAACTTGACTTGAGGCAATCTAAGCTTTATGCAGAAAGCTCACGCTGAAAAATTCAGCTTTTTTCGCTGCTCAATTAGGAGACGGAGCCTCTTTTAATACTCTTCTATGTTAAATTAGAAAACGTTAAGGACTTTATGGCCGTGTTCACTTTTACATTTAGTCCTTCCAACACCATGCAAATGGACTGCATTCTCTCTGTGATAGCAGCCATGGAGTAATATAAAGATACATTCCAAAGTTCAGGATTTTGTACTTTGGCACCAAATAACATTTCCAATGGCTCTGAGAAAAGACATTTAATGAAGGTTCTTCAAATACAGGCAACTCTATTTGCCACTTCGTTTCCTATGCAAACCTGTCCTGTTGTGACAAAAATTAAGTTAATGGCCAAGCACTTCTAGTAGAGCAGATGAGCAAGAAGGAAGTCATGTGAACATTAATGTTTATTATCAAGCTTTTCAGCAGCATAATAGCTAAAGTGGTTTCTGCTTTAAAACTCTCCACAGCCAGCTGGAGAATCAGAAAATGGGTATGAAGCTTTAATTAACTGTAAAAGCTGAAGTGAACTGCATCGTACGATACCTGGGGATTTTAATGAAGAATGTACATATGTTCTTCCTGCTAATTGAGGATGAGCTACATTTGAAGGGATTATATCCCCTGAGGTTCCAGAGCAAGAGAGAGGAGAGAAGAATTTTAAAGGCCTCAAAGTAAACTTTTGCTAATGGACTGCCCTTTCCAAGGAACAGTTTATTAATTAAGTTATCGTTGAGCTGAATTACTGAAGACATTAAAGACATGATGTGAATTTTTACATAAGGATATATCAGCCTCTAATTTTTAGTTTTGCATATGCCCAAAGCATGGTGAAAGAAAATGTTATCATTCTTATATTCATCCCTTCAAGTGAAGCAGGAAAAAGAAAGAGAACATAGATACTTTCCTATTAAGTGCCCTCAATTAATGCCTCGGGGCCATAGATTTAAACTCTGCTTCTTTCATGTTAGGCAATATCAAGGGTTCTACTTTTCTATAAAGGTGGCATGGTTGTAGTACATAATGGAATTCTTAGCTCAAGAAAGAACCATAGTTAAGTAGTTAGATACAATCCCAGTGAACATCCAGTTTGGGGGGGGGGGGGAATAGATAAGGTTTCCAGTTGGATTATTACCTTCTGTTGCTCCACTTTGGTGGCTCTGATAGATGTGCAGAGTCCTATATGCAAACATGTCACTTTCTATAAGGTAGGAACTACTCCACTAGCTTCTGAGTTTGAATTGCTTCAGGCCTGAAACAGGGCACTCATTCCTGCAGGGTTTAAACTAATGGAGTTGTTCCTCTTGAAAAAGCTATGTGTGAATATCTGTGAATTCCAAACTGTGTTCAGTGTTGTTCTCTACAGTATTTTAATGATGAAAAACAGGTTTCCAGAATATGGAAAACCCATTTCCACAAAAATGGCCAACCTTTTCAGGTAGTCTTTACTGTCATGGAATTTTCGAACATTAGCAAGTTCCTTCACAGAGAGATTTTGTTCCCTGGGCTAGAAGGTAATCACAAATCAAATTCTCTAAGGGAGGGGCTTTTCTAGGGATGCCAAATGAGCAACATAGCACATGGCTCTCCTCTTTGGTATGCATAATGATGAAACCCGTCCAGATTTAAATGCAAACAGGCATTTAGTTTAGTTACAGAGATGGTAACGATGCCACTATGGGCTCATCCCACTATGCTTGTGTAGTGGGAAGCAGCTGGCCCTTTAAATCTCAAGCCGGCCTGAGTCACCTGACCCCTGAGAGCCAATAGAGAAAAAGAAGGGGGTTCTGTCAGGTTTTGGTCAGGGAGAGTTTTGAGTTGGATGGAATCCTGGATGAGGAGTTACCTTAGGCGAGGTTAGAAAATCAGTAGTTTGGTTTTGATTAGAATTGTGTTAAAGTTTTTTTGTACTTTATCTTTTTCAACTGTGTGTTGCACATAGAACGTATCTTCCTTTGGTAGCTTTAATAAAGTTGAAATAAAGGTCAAATCCTGGAATTGACCTTCTGTCGCCTGCCTCAGCGTGGCTGAGTTGCAGACCCCAAAGTTGTTACTTTGGTTTCTCCTTCTGTCTTAGCAGACCCAGGGTGGGGTGAGGGTTTCCCCTTCAGCCCTCTCCTGGTTCTCCAGAGGGCTGGTGTGGAGGGAGAAGCTGGTTTCTAGCAGAGGGGGAATTTTCCAACTGCTGCTTATCCACAGGCGCGATTGCCTCAGAACTGAAAGACCTCAGAGGGAGGGCTGGTATGACCCTGAGGTCCTTTTTCCTTATTACAGCTTGTAAAATAATGCTTATGAAAATGTATATGTAGTATTAGGAGAAAAAGGCGTGAAAACATGCACATATTTTGCTGTACATTTTTGGCAAACATATACTGATATGAAAAATACCTGAAATAAACTTACATTCTGGAAAATGAGGAATTGAGGTAGGGGAAAACATAAATATGAAGAAAACATTGTCCTGCCTTAGTTTCAGACATTACTTCACTCTAACAGAATATATTATTTTGTTCTGTACCCAGTTCCTCTTTAAAAAAAATCACCCTTTGTGCTTGACAGAGGTACTAAGAGAATTTTAAAGCTTGGTGTCTGTACCTGAACATTTCTTTTAAAAAGAGGTAAGAAGAGTCTTTCTTACAGTCATCCCAATCCAGATCAGGCCCATGGGTTGTTTTATAATGACATACCTCAAAACCAAAAGTAGGTCATCATACTATGATTCTATGTATCATCTACTTTTTTCTGAGTAAAATTAAAATTGAGAAAATAACCCATCTCACCTTTAACGAGTGCAGTGATAGGGAATCTATGACCTTCAATTGTTGAACTCCAATCCCCATGAATCATAGCCTGCTTGAACAGTGGTTAATGATGATGGGAGTTACAGTATAGACCAATAACATTTTGAGAGTCATGGGTTTCTTAACTAGTTTAATTGTTTTCCAGTGAGAAAATAAAGTTGTGTATTTATTAGTATAGTAGGGACAATTTATGACAATTGAAATTTCTTAAACCTTTTTCCTGTTCATGCAAAAAAGACAATGATGTTCAGGATCAATAATTTTGTCTCGAAAGAGTGGTCATATTTATATACCATTTACCTTCTCTTCATGAATCATGCAGTAATTTAGTACACAACCTAGTTGAATATACTGAAGAAATACAAAAACACACATACACACACAAAGCCTAGGCTGCTACTGGAGTTATTCTACATCTGGCCTATTGGAAACTACCTCCCATTAGCTTTTAGAAATATGTTGGAAAGGCCAAATGGTGTGAATGAGACTGAATATGAATTGGAGTGTTTTAGGTGGAGAGACAAGGAGAGAGAACAAGAGAAGGATTTTTGTTTTGTTTTCTGTGAAAAGGGCCAGTAGGCACTGAATTATACAAATAAATAAAATCAAGTTGTGTGCTAAACTATACTCCACCATCTCAACTTTATCCCCAATATTTTGTATTCAGATTAATGCCATCTAATACAGTGGAGCAAGAGGGAGCCATGTTCAGGGTGCCCTCATGATTGTTTGTGCAGTGTGCTTGTGGATGGTTTTTTTGTTTGCTTTGTTTCTCGGAGGCACTTACTTGGAAGGAATAGACTGTTCAGGCTGGAGGTTTGGAGGTTGGAGGGGTGGGCCGGACCGGAGGACAGCATGCCGGAGGATGGCTGTATTTGCTGTTTAGCCACACTTGTCGTTTTATGGTGTTTTGTAGTATTTTTGCAGAATTTTGCTGGCTGCGCCTGCTGAGCTGTCTTTGGGTGGCCATGCCATCCTAGTTGTTGACTTGGCAGTGTTTTTTTTTTTTAACCTGGCACTGGCTTCTGGTTTGTATTTCTGCAGGAGAGGGCTGCTGCTGGATGCTGAGAGTGGGCTATGGGAAGCTGCGGGATGTTGTTCTGGATGCTGCTTCTGGACACTTTTTGCTGGTGGGGCTTCTGTTGCTGGATACCTTTGTTATCACCTGATTCCTTCCTTTATCATTTACTCTTCTCATTGGATGCTGGGGCTTTGGAGATGTGAGCAGTGGCCTGGCCATGGGAGGGTGGTGGTTACAGTAGAGTGGCAGACTACTGTGGACCTTCTTCCCCTGTGGAGGCCACTTTTGCCTGCCCTCTGGGCAGCCCTGTGAAGGACAAAAGAAGAAAGGAAGAAACAATGTGGCTCCATCTGTTTCTTGAGTTCCAGTGTGAATTGACTGATTCTTCTTTCTGGGTGAGAGCCAGAGGAGGAATTAGTGGTGGGTGAATGAGGGATACCCTCTACCAGTTGGTAGGAGTGGCAGAGGAGGGAGCCTACAAGTATTTGTGTGTATGAATGTGTTGTACTGTGTCTGAGTGTATTGTAGTGTGTGGGGAGGTGGTGGCTGGGTACCCTGATGGCGCTGAGAGCTGGTGAAGCTAAAGTGCCTCAGGGTCCCCGGCTTCCTCTCACAGGAATGGTTGGAGAAGACAGTGGGAGGTTTTCTGATTTCCCAGTCTTGGGGGGGGGGGTTGGTTTTGGGGATGGGACTGCCGTTGGGGGGTGGAGGTGGGCCATAGTATTATGGTGGTAATGGGCGTGGGGAGATATGGTGGAAGATAGGGAGCGGGCCACTCTTGGGGAAGGCGAGACCATTCTTTTATACTGGTTTCATGTTCCAGCTCCTTGGCCTCAACCCTGGTACCCTGTCAGCAGAACTTCAGTAGCCCTGGCCTTCGGCTGCTGTTACGGAATGCCAGGCTTGTGTGTAATAAGTCCTCCCTTATTAGTGATTTAATCAACGATGAGACAGCCAACCTGTCATGTATTACTGAGACGTGGCTGGGTCTGGAAGGAGGGGTAGCCCTTTTGGAGATATGCCCAACTGGGTTTTGGGTGTGGCATCAGCCAAGACTCCAGGGCAGGGGTGGGGGTGTGATGATTTTCAGCTGGGAGTCTGTTACGGCTTTCAGGGTCACTACACCACAGGTCACCAGATAAGAGACACTGTTCATTGAGTTGCATTCTAGGGATCAGTTGGGATTATTGTTGTTGTACCAGCCTCCCTGTTGCATAGCAACCTCCCTGCCTGAGCTCCTTGACTCCATTTCTGGGTTGGCAGTAAAGCTCCCCAGACTTATGGCTCTGGCGGACTTCAATTTGCCTTCCCTAGGAAGGGGATCTGAGGCGGCTCAGGAGTTCATGATTACCATGATGGCCATGGGCCTATCCCAGGTCATCTAGAGCCTGACATGGGACAGTGGTCACACTCTGGATCTGATTTTCCTGCCACAGCAGTGGCTATGTGATCTAAAATTGGGGGAACTCTTGGTGTCTCCCTTATTATGTTCAGATCATGGCCTGATTTCCATGGGATTCTCCAGTGCTACTATCCACTGCAGGGAGGCTGGACCCTTTAAATTGGTCCACCCCCAATGACTGATGGACCTGGATGGGTTTCAGAGGGAGCTGGGGGTTGTTCCTGTTTGTCTTCTACATGGTCCATCTGAAGCCTTGGTTGCTGCTTGGAATAAGGGGGAGGCTGAGGCATTGGATCGGATTGTGCCCATGGAACCTCTCCCCTCTCAGGGATCCTGTCACACCTGTTCACGGACGAGTTAAGGGAGATGAAATGAGAGTAGAGATGTCTAGCGCATCAGTGTCATGGTGGCTGATTCAGAGTCAGAGGAGGAGAGTGATGAGCAATTAGCATCAGAAGTGCCCACAGACAAGGAGCCATCAACTCCAGAGGCACCAGATGGACTGCTATCTGAGCAGGCAGAGGAGGTGGGGCTGGCTAGTAATCAGTAGAGACAGCTGTCCCCACTCTCTGAAGATGAAGGAGAGAAATTACTATACTTTCCCAATGCAAGAGCCCAGCGGGCTGCAAAGAGAGCAGAACAAAGGTGCTCTGCAAGATTACTTGTGAGGAAGGAGTCTCACCTGTCTAAATGAGCTATACTGGGGCTGCTTCTATTAAAATGGAGCAGCAAGTTCAACTTCCCCGTTGACGACAACTGTCTGTTAATCCCTGCTCTGGGTACCTTGATCTTGGACCCGCAAACCTCAATACCTCAACTCTAGACCCGGACCGGCTGATGAACCTTGTACCCAGTTTTGAACTTTGGATTTTGCCTGACTACTCTCTCTCTCTCCACCCACTGTTTTGGACTGTGATCTCTAAGGCAAGCTTGCTAAGCATTGGGACTTGTTGCGAAGCATTGGGACTTGTTGCTTTACTCTGTGTGTGTGTGTGTGTGTGTGTGTGTGCTTGCACTTGTAATTACTTTATCAAGCCATTTTTTAATAAAGTGTTGCAATCACCTCTTTTTTTGTGTGTGAGTGCTGGCCTGAAACAGGACAATCGCTGGTGCTCAACTAAGGACAAACTTGACCGAACATGGGTTAGAGCCATGATTAAGGCCTAACTTGTGGTGGTAAGGGCGGTGAAGCACCAGTGGTGGCGCAACGGCTTAACCAGCGGTGAAGCACTCTGCCCTTATTGCATCTGCAGATAGCCGCTCCACAGCCCTGTTTCGGGTGACACAAGCTCTTTTGGGTAAAGGGGGCTTGGGGAACATCTTGCAGGGGCATGCAGAGGAATTTGCTCAGCATCTATCAGACAAAGTTGCTCAGATTCACTTGCAGTTGGATGACAGTCTTGTTGCAGGTCCAGAGGCGATGCTGGGGAGGAGTCTTGCCCAGTTATCTGGGAAATTTTTGAACCTGTTGGACATGGTCTGTAGGACTGTTGACCTTAGCCACCTGCTTTTTAGAACCTTTGAACCTGGATGGGGAACTACAGGTTCAGCTGAACCCTAGAAAGATAGTGGCTTTGGGTTTTGGGGGTACTGGTTCTATGTCATCCTTGGTGCTGGATGAGGTTGTACTGCCCCAGACAGACCCAGTGTGCACTTTGGGGGTCCTCCTAGACCCATGACTACTGCTCGAAGAACAGGTGGCAGTTGTGGCTAGAAGGGCCTTTGAATAGCTTCGTGTTGTGTGCCAATTGTGCCCATTCCTGGATCAGGAAGGTTTGCTTATAGTCACTCCTGCCCTAGTCACCTCCAGATTGCACTACTGTAATGCACTCTACATGAGGCTGCCCTTGAAGAATATCCAGAAGTTTCATCTGGCACAGAATGCAGCAGCACAGGCAGCTACAGCACATGCCACACCTCTGCTCTGCGAGCTGCATTGGCTGCCAGTGTCCTTCTGGGTCCAATTCAAGGTGCTGGTTTTAACCTTTAAAGCCCTTGATGGCATGGGACAGGGTTGTCTGAGGAACTGCCTCTCCCTGATTACATGAGCTGGTCCCATTAGATCTGGCGGAGAAGACGTGCTGTGGGTACCATCTGCTAGGGATTAACATTTGATGGGTCCCAGGAGGTGGGGACGCAGTGGCGCAGCGGCTTAATGATGCTGAAAGTTGCCGGCCAGAAATGGTCAACACTTCAGCGATTCGAGACCAGCTCCGCGCAGCAGAGCGAGCTCCTGCTTCCTCTCCAGCTCCTGCCAACCCAGCAGCTCAAAAACCTACGTGAGTAGATAAATGGGTACTCTCACCCCAGTGGGAGGACAAATGCTGGCGGCGCTTGCACAGGAGATGGGATCAGTTGCCGGTAATGCGGAAGTTGCGCACGCCCGAAAAAGGCGCGAAGCAATGGAAACCCTGCCTCCTGCGCTCGCCACCTGGGCTCTGCTCTAGGAAGAAGGCAATGACAAACCACTTCTGAAATGTCTTGCCTTGAAAACTGCAGGGACTCGTCCAGGCAGTCACCGCAGAATCGGTAACGATTGAGTGCGGATAAAAAAAAAAGGAGGTGGGCCTTCTCTGCCATGGCACCTGCTGCATGGAACATCCTCCCCCTTGAAGTCAGGTTAACTCCATCCCTGTTAATGTTCCAGAAGTCCCTCAAGTTCTGGTTATGTCATCAGGCCTAGGGGGTCCCAGGGAAACAAAGACATTCTAAGATGGCTGTTATGGTTGATATAATCATTCTCACTGTGCTTTGTGGTTTATATATTTTTGATTTTTTATAATATTTTAATTTTTAATAATGATTGTTTTATATTTTTATAATGATTGCTTTATATTTGTTATTCTACTGATTGTTGTATGCCACCCAGAGTTACTTCTTTTGAGATGGGTGGCCATATAAATTTGATAAATAATAAATAAATAAATAGTTACCCAATAGTTTTGATCTCAGGTAGAACAAGTATCAGAATGATAATCATTCATTTATATTATTTTTAAGCCTCTCTTTTCTGTACTGAAGACAATGCAAAATGCCTACATAAGCCCAATACAAAAAACTATTATTTTAATTGTCATTCTTGTAACTGAAGGCTTTTTTAAAAAATAGAATTGGGTGATTCCTTGAGTGCTCTAATTCCTGAAGAAATATTACTCTATTATAGTATATTACAGTAATATAATTTAGGTACTGTATATAGAAGAGTACTTTGGAGTTACTGCTGCAGATGAAATGCTGTCTTTGGCTTTTTACAAGTTAATCATTGATATTCTAGTGGATAAATCCCTTGATATAAAGTGGTCAATTTTGATTCCAACAGATGCATAAAATCATTTTCCCTTTGGACTTGATCCAGCCAAAGTTCAGTGTTTAAAGTTTCCTTGACTTAAAATACATGTTTGATTTTCTCAGAAAAATCATTGAGACTTAAAAGGCCTTAATGCTGGGCAGATTATGCCCCCTTAAGTTTTCGAATCAATGAGCATATGAGCACAATGCATTAACAGTGAAAAAAATCCCTAATTTCAGCTTTCGGCTTATTGGTATTATTAAATGAATGCCAGAGAAGAAATGACAGAAAGTAGGATGAGAGAGTGCCTTTATATATTTGTCTATTTATTGCACTTCTTATTAAATACTGGTTGTATTTTTATTATGCATTGGTACTGGGAATAGTTCTAGTTTCATTGACCTTTTTCTGCAATATGGAGGTGGCTAGAAAAACTAGAAACATATTAGTATAGAGTTAGAAGGAGCCATTTAAGCCAATGACTCCATTTCACTGCACAGCTTGAACATATGCAGTGAAGGATGTCTAGCACATGCCTGGGTAATGAATTTCACTACTCTTACTGTTTTCTTCTCACTTTTGGTCAGAATCTGCCTTCCTGAAACTTAAATCCATTATTTTGTGTCCTGTGCTCTGAAACAAGAGAGAACAGGTCTTGATATTTATGTGACGTCCTTTCATGTATATCATATCCCCCAATGACTTCTTTCATTGTCCCTTCAGTGGACTGAGTTTTTAATCTCCTGATCATCCCCATTGCCCTTCTCTGAACCTGTTCCAATTTCTCTGAATCCTTCTTAAGATGTGGTGCACAATATAACAATCAGTTCTCAGTCACAAACAAACAGATCAGTTTAATTACCAAAACTAGAGACAGGTGGAAACTATCTTTCCCACCCAAAAAGAGATTGGTTTCCAGTTTGTTACACTGTGTAAGTGGAAGAAAGGGCCACAAGAATTTGAATCATGATTACCTGATAAACAGGTCCTGCATTTGATACACAGCAGTTGCTGGAATCCTTTCACAATGTATTTGCTAGCTTTTCTGCAATAAATCTACTTATTAGGTGTTCTCGTTTATCTTTTTCCAGTCCAGCTTGCTAGGAGAAGCCTGACACACAGAAGTAAACATAGTACTCTAGATGGGTCTCACTAAAGCGTAATGATTACTCACTGTGATTTATAAATTATACCTCTCCTGATGTAGCCTTGCCTTTTTTCCAGCCATATTGGCTCATATTTAATTTGCAATCAACTACTATTCCAAAATCTTTTTCACAGGTGTCATCACTAAACATGTCCCCCTTTCTATATTGTGCATTTGCTTTTTGCTTCTTAAGTAAAGAAGTTTGTACTTGTTCACATTAAATTTCATTCTGTTAGTTTCAGTCCACTAACTGGACTATTAATTTTGAATCCTATTTCTATTTTGTAGAATATTTACTGTTCCCCCCAATTCTGTGCAATCTGCAAATCTGATATTCTCTCCAATTCTTCATCTAAGTCATTATTATAAATATTGAAGAGTAGATGACTACATCCCCTTTAACACTTCTTTCTTCAGCTTAAGGAGGAAGCAGAGATGAGCACGTTTTATGATATTTTTTTTTGAGCCAGCTATATATCCACCGTTATTGTGCCACCCAGCCCTTAATTAACTTTCTTGCTAATCAGCATGTCATGGGATACTTTCTCATATGCTTTACTGAGTCAAAGATGTATTTTGTCTGCAGCATTTCCACATTATTAAAGGAATTATTTGAACAAAAAATGAAACAAGCTTACCTGATAGGATTTGTTCTTGATAAATCCATGTTGTCTTCTGATAGCTACCACATTGTTTTCAAGACGCTCACAGAGCAATCTTTTTATGATATGCTCTATAATCAGATATCCATGAAGGCTGACTGTTCTGAAACTTGCTGGATGTTTCTTTTTCCTCTTTTTGAAGATAGCAACAATATTTGCTCTTCTCCGTTAATTTGGTACTTCATCAGTTTTTTAAGTTTTCTCAAAGATAACGCATAAAAGTTTGGCCGGACTATCGGGTAGTTCCTTCAGTATCCTAGGATACAATTTATCTAGCCCTGGAGATTAACTTGTTCAATGTTGCTATAAATTTCAAGATTAATCCTGACCCTCCCTTCTGTTCTTCACAACTTCCTGGTGGAATTATTGTTGCTGGACAGGAGTGAATCAAAACAGGAGTTGAGAAAATCTGCCATTTTGTTTGTTTTTGTTTTCTGATGTTCCCCTCTTTACTGAGAAATGTATATACTCATTCATTTCTTTTCTTCTTTTATTTTGAACATAAAAGGACTTCTTTAAATAAATACTTTAAAAAATCATTCTTAGCAACCTTTGCTAACCTCAGCACATTCTGAGATTCTACTTTCCTGACACAGCTCTGCTGGATCCCTCTGGGAGGGGTATCCACACATCAAAACTTGCAAGATAGAAGACATAATGTTGTCATCCAACTCTGCTTCTTTTGTACACGCATGCAGTGTCAATCTATGTACAAAAGGGATTGCTTGAACTCCATGCTCACCACCTTGTAGATTTTGGCTTCTCCCTGCAGACACTGCTGCTTCTGGGCTATTATTCACTGGTAACCTGGCCCTCTTTCCAGTTCCTATACACATCCTTTTTTGCTTTCAAATCTTCCCAAATCTTCTGTGTAACCACATTGGCTTCTTCGCTACCTTCCTTTCCCCCATCCCCTTGGAATTATTTGAAATTATGTATCTTCTCTAGGATGGGCAAATGCCAACTTTTTTTCTAGGTATTTAGGCAATATTTTATTGCTGTGAGTAATAACACTTAAGTGGGGGAGAGTAATTTTTTTTAAGCACCATTCTTTCTTCAAATACAGTTATCAGCTATACTTCACAGATAGAGACAATTAAATTTCCAAACAAAACAACTGTTGCTCTTCCTATAAATTCACAGTCATTTTTGTTGTTTGTATTGCTGAGAGGGGTATTCTCAGTACGGCAGTCTTACTTTGTTCTGTCTCCTGTCTGCCACTTGAAAGGAACCTTTAATCTTTTGATTTGCTCTAGTAGAAATTTATTCTCCCTGCCTCAAGTGTGCTGAGATATTTTCTAGGCTTATGAATGAAATATTTCAGTTCTGGATTTAGTGGTTTATGAGGAATTAAGACATCCCATCTATTACCAAATCCTCTTGTATGTCATGGATTGGCTGAACATCTTGGTTTGATTCAAATTCCACAGGCAGAGAACTAAGGGGTCTGTATTTCTTTAAAGCACAAGAGAAAAAAAAACCTATAGCAGCACCTTGTATTATGATGTTACTATACTTGCTAGAATTGTACATTGTAGATATTGTGTTGTTTAGCATTCCACATGTTTTCCTGCTGACTAAAATAAAGTAGGTTTGTTTGTTTTTTTTTCTTTTTGTACAGACCCTAGCAGCTGAAATGTCACCATGGTGTAATCTTTAAAGTTGGGAATACACAGCTGCTCAAGAATATAAAACTAATTGTTCAGAACCCTAATATTAATTAGCAGGACAATTGCAAAGAACTAGATAAGCTATTCTGGTCATGTCCATGCTAATGTGAGTCTAAAATTCATAAAGTTGTTGCTAAAAAAAGAAAAAAAAATCACTGCAAATATTCAAACATAATTGATGTGTGTGTGTGAGTCTATAAGGGAAGCTTTGTAATATATATTTTATAAACATTAAACTGTTACTTCAAGCATGTACTGAAGGGAATTCCCGTCTATTGGAGGCATCTGCAAGACCTGATGATCCATCCATTTTGTATGTGCATCCAATGTCATGACATGTGTACAAAAGGGATGGACCTCATGGGTTATATTGCTTTCATTATTTGCTTTCTTCTCTCCTGTCTGACAACCCTGTGAGATGTCCACTCCATAGAAAAGTTAAATATGTCCTTGAGTCAGAGTTTACTCCTGGTGACTATGTCCACATAGTTCTTTTTGGCAGGGTTATGAAAATTCATCCTACATCCAGGTACTAAATGCGGCTGACCATGCCTAGCTTTTGAGATCAGCCAAGGTTGCCTAAGGAAAACAAAGAAACACGATATAGGGCTCTTCCCTGAATTGCTGAAGAACTGCGGTTTGGGCTTACGTTCTTCAAAATTAAGGACAAAACTTAGTTTATGAATCTATTTCTATAAACATTTTTATTATGCCAGTTTGATGGATATGCATCATTCAGGAGAGCATTATAAAGCCACATAAAATGTTAGATCTTTAAAAGGCACAAAGACAAAGCTAAAAATACAATCATATCTAAAAGCAATTATAAGGCAGGCAGAAGCAAATGGATAGCCTTTTTGAAAGCTTTTGTTGCCTCTTGAGAGAATGCTTCCCTAAAATTAAGGGCTTGCTTTATTGACAAAACTTCAGCAAAGATGACTCCAGTCTGGCCTTCCAGGGCTGGAAGTTCCAGAGCTTAGATGCAGCCATTCAACACCCCTTTTCTTGTCATAGTCAAATAGGTCTCTGCCACAGCTGTCAGAAGGGGCCTTTCCCTCAATTCTTAGGGAGCTGGCCAAGGTGAGTTTGAACTGGAGACTTCCTGATCCACAACTTGTAAAACAAGTACTTAATCCAGCTATCTTGGGTTCTTGGAACTCCTTGCCATATGTTCTAATACAGTTCTCACAGAGAAACTTTTACTAGATGCTACCACAATTAGCCTTCTGTAGTTTAGAGAAGCTTAACTTAGTTTCAGTGGAATAAGCATGTAACTGCTACTTCTCTTATTAACTTAAAAAAAGCTATGGGGGGATAAAGTATGCCTTTCATAGTGAAAGCTGAGCTTAATTAAAAACTACAGTTCTTATATTAAAAGTGGTTGGTTACAGTTCTTGATGTGCAAGATAATTTTTCCCAGCTAAATAATAACTTTTCAGGAGTTTTTCCCCAGACAAGATATTCTTACATTTAAATCTAGGCAATTTCTTGAAGATAGAAAAATGTTATAGAACAGTTTTCCTTTGCCTCAGGTTAATCCTAGTGTTTCTGCTTCTAAGATGATACTGAAGTTCTTTCTAGTTAGACTTGTGTCTGGGGTTGGGCTCTGCTGTCTGCTTGAAGCTTCATATGCTGGTCTATGACTGAAATAAAATTGACTGACTGACTGCTTGAAGCTTCACCTCTGTTCTGTAAGAAGGCTTAAATTGACTTCTCCGCATCTTTTTTTTTTTAGCCTATAAGTACCAAGCTTTTCTCCCACAGCAATTATAACCATCATACCTACAATTGTCATATGTTCAATTCACAGTAACAAAGCCTGGTGTAACTAGCTGCCACCTGTTCATCCCAAATCCAGTAACTTTCCTTGCAACCAATATTGATTCAAAAGAAAGTTCATTTATTGAGAATAAGTGTACAGATCCAAAGCATTGCTAAGACTGAGCAAAAGCGCGCCAAACACTGTTTTCTTACTTTCTCCCCCCCTACATCACCCTTAGTTTCTCCCCCCCTTCATCGCCCTTAGTTCTTGGTCTTCTGATTCCCTTGCTGGTATGTCCTTGAGCGTGCCAGAGCCTGTGATAAGGAGCCATCTGCTTTAAACGGTTTCTCATTCCTACTCCCCCCCACCCATCCTTTTACAATGGCAGAACCGCAGCATGTAAAAAGCCATTTTTTAAAACTAGCGATATAATAATCGATTATGAAATCTTGCGAGGATTCTGACATGCTGCCCCTCCACAAAAGAGGATGTCAGTCAGATGATTCCTTTTCTTCACTCTAAAAAAGAAAAAGCAAAGAAAAACATAATACAATAACCATTTTAATTGTTAAGGCTTTGTAGGATAAACATCATAAATTTTTTTAACTAAATGTGGAGCCTTTACATGTTTCTTGTCAACCCATTCAGCCATTGATTTGGGAAAATGTTTCCACTGAATTAAAAATTGAACACCCCCCCCCCCCCATGCTTTCTACTGTCCAGTATCTCTTTAACTTCAAAATGTTGTTGTCCTTCAACCATCATTGGTTTAGGAGGTACTGGGGAGGGATGCCATTGAGATGACTCTTTATAGGGTTTAAGCAGGTCACAGTGGAACACTGGATGGATTCTTTTAAAGGTAGCAGGCATCTGTAATCGTAGTGAAACTGGATTAATTACTTTATCTATAACAAAAGGCCCTGCGAATCTTGGAGCGAGCTTTCTGGAAGGTTGTAATGATTTAAGATGCTTGGTAGATAAAAGAAACTTATCTCCTACTTTCCAGTCTTTTTCTGGGGTTCTCTTAACATCTGCAAATTTCTTGTACGTTGCTCTGGCCTCCTTCAACAACGCAGCAATCTGAGGCCACACTTGTGTCATTTGTTGGACCCATTCATCAACTGAAGTGACTTGAGTGGATTGTTTAGGTAGTTCTGGGATGGGTACAAAGTCCTGTCCTGTAGCTATTTTAAAAGGGGTGAGGCCAGTGCTTTGGTGCACTGCATTATTATAAGCTACTTCAGCAAACGGTAACAGTTCATCCCAATTGTCTTGTTGGTAGTTAATGAAGCATCTCAAATATTGTTCTAACCCTGAGTTCAGACGTTCACATGATCCCGCCGTCTGGGGGTGGTACCCCGAACTCAAGCCTTGCGATGCTCCCAGTAGTTTTAGGAACGCCCTCCAGAACTTGGCAGTAAACTGGACCCCACGATCCAAAATTATTCGTTCTGGGACACCATGAGCTCGGTAGACATGTTGTATAAATAACTTAGCCAGTTTGGGGACTGATGGAAGGGATTGGCATGCCACAAAATGTGCTTGTTTGGAAAAAAGGTCTGTAACTACCCAAATAACTGTCTTTTTGTTGCTTTCAGGCAGGTCTACAATAAAGTCCATGGAAATTTGCTTCCAAGGAGCCCCAGGGTTTGCTACTGTCTGTAGAAGCCCCATTGGTTTGCCCCCTCTCCTTTTGGCCATTGCACATGTGGGGCATGTTGCTACATATTCCCCTACATCTTTTCTCATTGTTGGCCACCAAAATTGACACCTGACTAGATGTAATGTTTTCACAAAACCAAAGTGCCCAGCTGTTCTGCTGTCGTGACTTCTTTGCAAGACCCACTTTCTAGCGTCTGCAGGGACATACAGCTTATCTTGCCACTACCATGCCCCTTGTTTGTTCACTAGCAATTGGCTGTTGCTTTTAAACCAATCATCCTGAGCAATCTGGGCATTTAATTTTTTCAACAACTCTCCTTCTGGTTGTTCTTCACCCCTTTTTTTCTGAGCTCTAGTGACCACTCTTAGGGCTGCTTGGGTACATGGAATTACAGGAGTGACTATTTCCTCCCACTTGCTGTTGTGTTGAGGCAATCGAGACAGGGTGTCTGCCAAAAATTTTTTCCCCCAGGAATGTACTTCAGGGAGAAGTTAAAATGATGAAAATATTGTGCCCATCTCATTTGTTTGGGTGACAGCTTCCTCGGTGCAGTCAAAGCTTCCAGATTTTTGTGATCAGTCCAAATTTCAAAGGGATGGGGTGATCCCTTTAAAAAGTGTCTCCAGCAAACTAACGCCCAGCACACTGCGAACGCTTCCTTTTCCCACACCAACCAGCATCTCTCAGTTTCTGAAAATTTCCGGGATATGTACGCACATGGAAATAGCTCCCCCATTGCCCCCTCCTGTAACAACACAGCTCCCACTGCCACATCTGAAGCGTTTGCCTGTATGACAAATGGCTGTTCTGGATCAGGGTGTTTTAAGATCGGTTCAGCCGTAAACAGATGCTTTAAACTTAGAAAAGCTTCCTGGCACTCCTTAGTCCAGGCCAAGGGGGCTCCAGGTTTTGATGCCTTCGCTTTGTCCTTGCCCTTGGTTTTCAACAAATCGGTGAGTGGGAGTGCTACTTGGGCAAAGTTAGGTATGAATTGCCGATAGAAGTTAGCAAAGCCCAGGAAACTTTGAAGCTGATGCCTGGTTTTGGGAGCCTCCCAACCCAGGACGTCCCTCACCTTGACCGGGTCCATTTCAATTCCCTGATGCAAAATTCTATACCCAAATAGTCAATTTGTTGTTTATGAAATTCACATTTGGAGAACTTGACATACAATTGAGCCTCCAGTAGCTTTTTTAGTACCTTCCTGACCAATTGTACATGTTGCTCCATGGTCTCAGTGTAAATCAGGATATCGTCCAGATAAACCAACACCCCCTGGTATAAATGCTCTTGTAACACCTCATTTATAAGTTGCATAAACACCCCCGCTGCTCCTTTTAATCCGAATGGCATTATTTCATAACGGAAGCACCCCAGGGGCGTGTTAAAGGCGGATTTCCATTGATCTCCTTCCCGGATTCGCACCCTGAAGTACGCCTCCCTTAAATCCATCTTTGTGAAAAGTTTCCCTTTGGATAAATGGGCCAACAGGTCTTTCATCAAGGGGAGTGGGTACCGGTTGTCAGCAGAAATGGCATTTAGCCCTCTGTAATCTGTGCACAAACGTAGGGAGCCATCCTTCTTTTCTCTGAAAAGCACCGGTGCAGCAATTTGAGAATGCATAGGTACAATAAAGCCCTTCTTTAGATTCTTATCAATGAACTCCCGCAATGCTTCCAACTCTTTGGGTGTCATTGGATACATTTTCTTCCTTGGAAATTCAGCCCCAGGCTCAATCTCTATGGCACAGTCACTGGCACGATGGGGGGGTAGCTGATCTGACTCCCTTTCGCTAAACACCTCCTGCAGGTTGCGGTATTGCTTGGGAATCTGAGTTGCAGCCTCTACTGCCTTTTCCCCACTCACAGCGCCCATCTCTCCATCTGACAACGTTTCAGTAATTCCTTCAACTTCCACTCCCCCCTCTTTTGGGAAACGTAAGGTCTTCTCCTCCCAGTTCACTTCTGGGTTCTTCCTTTTTAAGCAGTTCATGCCCAGAAGCACTGGGTTGCATGCCATGGGAGTCACTAGGAATTTAATAGTCTCTCTATGGTCCCCCATAGTTAGCTCAAGCTCTTCAGTACGATATTCCACCAGCCCTCCCCCCGCTGGGGATCCGTCCAGCTGGGTAAAAATCACAGGGGTTTTGAGTCTCTTTAAGCGCAGTCCCAAACCCCGGGCAAGGGTGGGGTTAATCAGATTTTGGGAGCAGCCAGAGTCTATCAGCGCCCGTATCTCTGCCCTTCAATTAGTCCTCACCACCCTTAGTTCCACCCAAATTTTAATGGGACTCACCCCCATCTCTTCGCTCTCTGAGTCCTCCCATGAGCTGCTTTCTTCCTGTGGAAGTCCTCCCATCTCGCTGCCTACTGCTGCTGACTCCTTCTTGCCGGGCTTCGAAGACTTCGGCCCCTTCCGCTCCGTCTTCTTGCCTCCTTGCTCCGTCTTCGCTTTAGGGCACGCAGCGGCAAAGTGCCCCGGCTCCCCGCAGTTGAAACAGACGCGTCGGCTCCTGCTACTTTCCGGCGCGCTGGTCTTCGCCTTGGGCGCCTCCTTCTTTGTGCCGGGTAAGGGCGGAAATCGGGCTCTTGCTTCTATGGTGCACCATTGCTCCTCCACTTCGCTGGCCATAGCGACCCATCCATTAAAGGTTTCGGGGAAACCCCAGCACACCACGCGCTGCAACAATTCGGGTTGCAAGCCTCTCTGGAAGAACTCAATCAGGAGCTCTTCAGGCACGTGAGGCAGCCTTTGAGCCAACCCCCGAAATTCGTAGGCGTACTCTGATACCGACTTGGACCCCTGCTTCAGCCTTTCCAGGTCGCGTCGTGCTGTAAGCGCCACGCACGGGTCTTCAAAGCGCGTGCAGAGAGCCGCCATGAAATCCTCTAATCTCCTTAAAGCCCGGTCCTTCGTCCTATGCAAGCCAACCACCCATTCTGCAGCCGTACCTTCAAAAAAACTGGACACATAGGAGACCTTCTCCTCCTCGCTGCGAAACAGACCCCCATAGCCCTCCATGTAGATCCGAACCTGGGTGATAAAGCAAGCCAGCTGCTCAGCATCTCCCTCGAATTTCATGGAGATGCCCCGCTGCTGCATCGGGCTCTTCTTGGCTCTGCTAGGTGTGAGATCCTCCTCCTCCTCACTGGAGGTCTGACCTTCAGCTGACTGCTCTGCCACCTCCGTACCTCCCGGTATGGCCGCTGACTCTCACGTGGGAGGCATAAATCCCCCTCCAAGCAGTTGATCCACCGCTGCCCTTAATGCTCACATATCATCGGATAGGGACCCCATCTTCCCTTCCAATTTCCCCATGCAATCTTTCATCGAAGGACCCCGTCCCTTCATTGCCGTTGCCTTCGGCCCCACTCGGGCTTGGCGCAATGATTGCACTGGCTCCTCCTGGGTTATCACCTTCACTTCCAACGGAGGAGGGACCGGTCTCTCTTCTTCTTCCTCAATTACATCGTCAGCCATCCCACTGCTAGGTTGGTCCCGGTCAACATGAGGCTTTGGACTCCCCGCAGGGCAATCTCCCTAGTGGAAGTCTGCACTGGGAGTCTTAGCAAAATGTAACTAGCTGCCACCTGTTCATCCCAAATCCAGTAAACTTTCCTTGCAACCAATATTGATTCAAAAGAAAGTTCATTTATTGAGAATAAGTGTACAGATCCAAAGCATTGCTAAGACTGAGCAAAAGCATGCCAAAAGCTGTTTTCTTACTTTCTCCCCCCCTACATCGCCCTTAGTTTCTCCCCCCCTTCATCGCCCTTAGTTCTTGGTCTTCTGATTCCCTTGCTGGTATGTCCTTGAGCATGCCAGAGCCTGTGATAAGGAGCCATCTGCTTTAAACGGTTTCTCATTCCTACTCCCCCCCACCCATCCTTTTACAATGGCAGAACCGCAGCATGTAAAAAGCCATTTTTTAAAACTAGCCATATAATAATCTATTATGAAATCTTGCGAGGATTCTGACACCTGGCCTACTTTGTTGCAGTGTCATGACCTGTCAGCCATGAACAAGTGATGTCCCATTAATAGCAATAGAATTAAATTCAATTAGTGGCATATTGCTGTCACAAAAATAAGTCTCATTTAGATTGATGGGACAGCCAAACTTACATTGAAATCTAATAATCTGGGATTCTCTCTCTTGCCTATTTTCTTAGAGATGTTTGCAGCAAATCTCTCTCTCTCTCCCTCTCTTTCTCTCTCTCTCTCTCTGGTAAATTCCATTGAGTAATGCAATTTTTGTTGTTCAGTCGTTAAGTCGTGTCCGACTCTTCATGACCCCATGAACCATATTGCGCCAGGCCTTCCTATCTTTCACAGCCTCCCTGAGTTTGCTCAATTTCACATCATTGCTTCAATGATGCTATCTAGCCATCTCATCCTCTGCCGTCCTCTTCTCCTTTTGCCTTCCATCTTTCCCAGCATCAGGGTCTTTTCCAAAGAGTCCTCTCTTCGCATTAGGTGACCAAAGTATCTGAGCTTGAGCTTCAGTATCAATCCTTCCAATGAGCAATCAGAGTTGATTTCCTTTAAGATTGACTGGTTTGACCTCCTAGCAGTCCAGGGGACTCTTAAGAGTCTTCTCCAGCACCACAGTTCAAAGGCATCAATTCTTCGGCGTTCAGCCTTCTTTATGGTCCAGCTCTCACAGCCATACATTACTACTGGAAAAACCATAGCTTTGACTATGCGGATCTTTGTCGGCAAGGTGACGTCTCTGCTTTTTAATATGCTATCTAGGTTTGCCATAGCTTTCCTCCCAAGGAGCAAGCGTCTTTTAATTTCATGGCTGCAGTCTCCGTCTGCGGTGATCTTGGAGCCCAAATAAATGAAGTCTGTTACTGCTTCCATTTCTACCCCTTCTATTTGCCAGGGATTGATCGGTCCAGATGCCATGATCTTAGTTTTTTTAATGTTGAGTTTCAAGCCAGCTTTCGCACTCTCCTCTTTCACCCTCATCAAGAGGCTCTTTAGTTCTTCTTCACTTTCTGCCATTAGGGTGGTATCGTCTGCATATCTGAGGTTATTGATGTTTCTCCCTGCAATCTTAATTCCGGCTTGTGATTCTTCCAGCCTGGCATTTCTCATGATGTACTCTGCATATAGGTTAAATAAGCAGGGTGACAGTATACAGCCTTGTCGTACTCCTTTCCCTATTTTGAACCAATCGGTTGTTCCATGACTGGTCCTAACTGTTGCTTCTTGGCCCGCATACAGATTTCTCAGGAGACAGGTAAGGTGGTCTGGTACCCCCATCTCTTTAAGAATTTGCCACAGTTTGTTGTGATCCACACAATCAAAGGCTTTTGCATAGTCAATGAAGCAGAAGTAGATGCTTTTCTGGAACTCTCGTGCTTTCTCCATGATCCAGCGAATGTTGGCAATTTGATCTCTAGTTCCTCTGCCTCTTCGAAACCCAGCTTGTACATCCGGTAGTTCTCGGTTCACGTACTGCTGAAGCCTAGCTTGTAGGATTTTGAGCATAAGCTTGCTAGCATGTGAAATGAGTGCAATTGTGCGATAGTTTGAGCATTCTTTGGCATTGCCCTTCTTTGGAATTGGAACGTAAACTGACCTTTTCCAATCCCGTGGCCACTGTTGCGTTTTCCAAACTTGCTGACATATTGAGTGCAGCACTTTAACAGCATCGTCTTTTAGTATTTTAAATAACTCAGCTGGAATACTGTCATCTCCACTAGCTTTGTTGTTAGCAATGCTTCCTAAGGCCCACTTGACTTCACTCTCTAGGATGTCTGGCTCAGGGTCAGTGACCACACCAGCATGGACATCAGGGACATTAAGATCTTTCTTGTATAGTTCTTCTGTGTATTCTTGCCACCTCTTCTTAATCTCTTCTGCTTCTGTTAGGTCCCTGCCTTTTTTGTCCTTTATCATGCCCATCTTTGCACTAAACGTTCCTTTGATATCTCCAATTTTCTTGAAAAGATCTCTAGTCTTCCCCATTCTATTGTTTTCTTCAATTCCTTTGCATTGTTCATTTAAGAAGGCCTTCTTATCTCTCCTTGCTATTCTCTGGAAATCTGCATTCAGTTGCTTATATCTTTCCCTTTCACCCTTGCTTTTTGCATTCCTTCTTTCCACAGCTATTTGTAAAGCCTCATCAGACAGCCATTTTGCTTTCTTGCATTTCTTTTTCTTTGGGATGGTTTTAGTTGCTGCCTCTTGTACAATGTTACAGACCTCCATCCATAGTTCTTCAGGCACTCTGTCTACCAAATCTAATCCTCTAAATGTATTCATCACCTTCACTGTGTACTCACATGGAATATGATCTAAATCATACCTGAGTGGTCTAGTGGTTTTCCCTACATTCTTCAATTTAAGCCTAAATTTTGCAGTAAGAAGCTCATGATCTGAGCCACAGTCAGCTCCTGGTCTTGTTTTTGCCGTCTGTATAGAGCTTCTCCATCTTTGGCTGCAAAGTATGTAATCAATCTGGTTTTGATATTGACCATCTGGTGATGTCCATGTGTAGAGTCGTCTCTTGTGTTGTTGGAAAAGAGTGTTTGCTATGACTAGCTTGTTCTCTTGACAGAACTCTATTAGCCTTTGTCCTGCTTCATTTTGTACTCCAAGGCCAAACTTGCCTGTTATTCTGATTACTCCTTGACTTCCTACTTTAGCATTCCAATCCCCTATGATGAAAAGGACATCTTTTTTTGGTGCTAGTTCTAGAAGGTGTTGTAGGTCTTCATAGAACCGGTCAACTTCAGCTTCTTCGGCATCAGTGGTTGGGGCATAGACTTGGATTACCGTGATGTTGAATGGTTTTCCTTGGATACGCACTGAGATCATTCTGTCGTTTTTGAGGTTGTACCCCATTACTGCCTTTCCCACTCTCTTATTGACTATGAGTGCAACTCCATTTCTTCTAAGGGTTTCTTGCCCACAGTAGTAGATATAATGGTCACCTGAATTAAATTCACCCATTCCCGTCCATTTCAATTCGCTGATTCCCAAGATGTCGACGTTCAATCTTGTCATCTCATGTTTGACCACATCCAGCTTGCCTTGGTTCATGGATCTTACATTCCACGTACCTATACAATATTGTTCTTTACAGCATCGGACCTTCTTTTCGCTTCCAGATACATCCACAGCTGAACATCCTTTCGGCTTTGGCCCAGCCGCTTCACTCTTTCTGGAGCTACTTGGAATTGCCCTCCGCTCTTCCCCAGTAGCATATTGGACACCTTCCGACCTGAGGGGCTCATCTTCCGGCGTCATATCTTTTAGCCTTTTAACATTGTCCATGGGGTTTTCTTGGCAAGGATACTGGAGTGGGTTGCCATTTCCTTCTCCAGTGGACCACATTTTGTCAGAACTCTCTGTCATGACCTGTCCATCTTGGGTGGCCCTGCATGGTATAGCTCATGGCTTCACTGAGTTACACAAACCCCTTCGCCACGACAAGGCAGTGATCCATGAAGGGGTAATGCAATTAGCACTCTTAATTATTCAAAATATTTCTGGACAAAAATGAAATCAAAGGTCTAATCAGATTGGAAGCAATGTATAATGGTATGCTTTTTGCATTTCCCACTCATTGGCTCATGACTATTTTATGAGGACTGGGCCAGTAAATAATTCAACAAATAACATTTGCAGACAGTGATATTAAAGACACTGCTTCACCATTTTTACAAGCAGAAGAATAGGGCCAGCCACAAATAAATAAAAGCTTATATTCCATTATTAAAAGAAATAAAATACTTTATCCAGACATCCAGAACTCTCTGTCTTATTTCCAACTACTTATTCCCTCTCTTTCTCTTTCATATTAACAAAATAATATAATTTTCAATTATTCACATTTCATTCATAGCAGAGTAGAATGTCTTCAGTTAAGTCAAGTGAATAAGTATGTAGGTGTATCTCTGTGTACGTGTATGTGTCTGAAGATCTCTACACTTTAGACATGAGCAAAAGACTTTCGTGCTAGTATTTTCTTAACTACCTATTGCAAACATCAACTTAGCATCCCTAAGGGTAAAACTTTGTTTTTTTCATAAACCACAAAAAACTTGAAGGTAACTATTTACTAACTAGCCTTTTGAGCCTTCATTTAATTTTCCCTTCTCTTGGGCCATAAAATTTCTCATTAACCATGGGGGATTTTATATGACTAATTAATACTACATCAGATGACTTTTTCTTCTAATATTATTACCATATTAATTAACTAATTACCCTGAGGTTACTAGTGGTAATAAAACAGAAGCAATACTACAGCCACTATCTGTTTTGCTTACAGCTGAAATTCATACCTAACATAAGGATGAGTCAGACACCTCATCTAACCCAAACTAAAAACAGTTACGTCCTCCAGGAATGGAAATCCCAAACTTTATTTTAAAGAAAAGAGAGGAAAAAAAATTAGTGGTATTTGATGTCAGGTTTGTGGAATATATATTTCTTTTAGAAAACAACCTAATACAAAATCAGCTGAAAGGAAAGGAATCTAAACGGGTTAGAGCAAAAGTGCTCTTGTCACAGAATTGTATTCTGCCAACCTCTAATCATTTTCCATCAGGGCGCATTTCTTTTCCCACAACGGAAATAAATACTGGGGGAAAACATAAGGGGGAGACCTGTGAAATATCTGTCCTTGGCTATTGCCACATCTGGTAGTCTATTCAATTCTTCCTCACCTTAATCTTAATTTCAACTTCCACTTGGTTTTCTTTTTCATCCTTGGTTACCATTCCCTGTTGTTTCTAATGCAGCTTTGGTGACTGCTACAAAGAGCATTTGCTCCTTGTTATCCATTGTTTCCTTCTGATCTTATTCATATAGAGCTTTATGACTTCCACAACCTATTGGCCACTAATTCCCTGTTTCTCCAACTGAATTTGTGTTGGATAGGTTAGCTGTTATCACTGTATTCAATTTTTGAAGTTGCTTTCAGTCTCTGCAAGATATTTGTCTTCATGGCAGACTCTGCCCAGACACTTTCTCAAACTTTCTGTTGCTGCAGTGAGAAATGACAATTTTGCAGTAAAGAATTAAACAGAAATCAAAAATAAAGCCAAAAGTAGCATTCATCATGCATGATTATGTTGATACCCTGGGTTCTAATTTTCACTCCAAGATGCAAACTTCATACCAGGACTTGTTTTCCCCCTTAAGAATGTATTAATGGGACATATTTAGGAAGGATGTCAAAATATGAAGAACAAGATACAAAAGGAGGTGGGAGTTGGCTCTCTTTAAATGAACAGGGAAGCTATGTAAGATACAAATTATTATTCCCATATAAGGTCCCTGCCCTGAGGAATATACAATCTGAATTTAATTAGTTAGGCATACAACAAGGGAAAGGCACAGTCAGAAATATAAAATGGAAAAGGGATGAATGAAAGCAAATTATTTTATAATATCTAGGCTTTCAATCTAATATGTTTACTTAGAACTAATCAACTAGCTTAATTGAATGTACTGTACATAGGACTGCAAATTTCATTTTATGGATTCTCTCTCAGGTAGGTTTTTTCATGTTCTTTTTAACTGGTTGGATAACTTGATACAATAAGTGTTTTGGAACATTTAAAAAGGTGTTTGTATTTTAGAATGATATATGTTTATTAAAAGGCAAGCATAAAGACATGAAAATGAAGCTCACATAGTGATACTACCTCCAAAACTTAAAACCAACCAACCAACCTCCCTCCCTCCCTCCCTTCCTTCCCACTCAAATGATCCCATGTGGTATCCAATGAAAAATATCAATATAAAACATAGTATCTAAATAACACTCCTCTTTTAGAGACAGAACATTGAGTTATAGGACAGTAGATCTAGTTTCAAAACTGCAGGTAGTCCTTGGGTTATGATCCTAATTGGGACCAGAATTTCCATCTCTAAGCAAAGTAGTTGTTAAGTAAGATATCACCTGGCTGTGCCGCTTAGCAACAGCAGTCTCACTTTTGGTCATTAGGTAAGGGCCGTGCAGTCGTTAGGTAAGGACCTCACACTTCTCCTGCCCTGCATGAACTGCCTCCACTTTAACTCCCCCCACCCACCTATCTCCCCTACCATCTCTGCCCTTTTGGCTGCCCTGCACAGCATGGCCAAGATGAAGAGGCCAGTGTATTCCACTGCTGTCCCCCCACTGCTGCCCCCCCACCGCCCCCAGCTGACCATTGCCTTCTTCACCTCAGTTCCCCTCTGCTGGACTCAGCAATGCCAGCTGGCCTCAAGCCCCACAGCAAGTGGACTCTGTTGGTGCTGGGCTCGCTTCCACCACTGCCTTACTGCCACCTCCCTGGCGGCCAGGCTTCTGGCAGGCTTGCCCTGCTTTAGCAGTCTCAGCCTGCCACTGGCCAGGTGGGCTCTGCATGTTCCACACATTCACACAAAGAAATTCCTCCGCTGCTGCCACCCTGCACAAAGGAGGGAGCCATCCAAAGAGTGTGACCCTGAACCCTCCTGCCCACTGGGAAAGGAAGAGGCTGGGGCCACAAGTCCCCCATGCCATGCCGTGCATCGCTGCCAGCTGGGGCGGCTCTCCCACCAGGCAGGAAGGCAGGGATGTTTCCGTGGCAGACTGAGATTGCTGAAGCGGGGCAGGCCATTCAGGAGCCCAGCAGCTGGGGAGGGGGAGTGAAGGGTGGGGCATCCTGCATAGCCTGGCTGACAGACACCCAGTGTTGTGGGGCTTGAGGCCAGCCAGCATTGATGAGCCTGGTGGAGGGGAGGCAAGGCAAAGAAGACAATGAATTCAGCTGGGGGTGGCAGCAAGTAGGCAGGGTGGCAGTAGATAGGCAGAAATCAGCAGCCTCTTCATCTCGGCTATACTGTCCAGGGTAGCCAAAAGGGCAAAAATGAGGGAGGAAAATAGGCAGGTGGGAGGACTTGATGCATAGGCAGTTTGTGCAGGGCAGGAGAATGTGACCATGGGGTGGTGAGATGGTTTTAAATATGGGCTGGTTGCCAAGCACCCAAATTTTGATCATGTGACCACAGCAATGCTGCGATGGTCATAAGTGCAAGGAATCCAGTCATAATTCTATTTTTTTCAGCACTGTCGTAACTTTGAATGGTTGTTTGAATGGACGTAACCCAAGGACTACCTGTAGAATATGGTTAAACCACATAGGATTTTCAGGCAACTAAATTTATTATAAGATGATCTGCTTATTCAGAAGAGTATGAATATAAACACAGATACAAAAACATATTTGATTTATTTGAAACTTAAAAAAAATTGAGTTTGATCAAGACATTACAAATAATAACAATAATAAATATAGATGAATATTATAAAAGGAAATACATAAAAGGAAAAATCTAAGCAAAGGTATCGATGATGCTCCCTGAGTGATTGCCAATTATTTTGGATCTTTTTATTTTTTATTTATTATTGTAATTTTGTAATTTTAATTGATTTGAATTGTTCAACAAGATGGGTCATGACAAATTTGTTAAGTAAATAAATAAATCTGAAAAAAGAACAAAAGAAAAGAAAAAAATAAATTTAAAAATCTAAAACAAAGGAAAAAAAACAAAATTCAAGTTTTTGAGAATTCATTATTTTTCTTCAATAAAAGTCTTGCATTTACAGGTAGTCTTTGGGTTACACCCATTTGGTCAGTGACCATTCAAAGTTACAATGATGCTGAAAAAATGGACTTAAACCAGTCCTCATACTTATGACCATCACAGTGTCCCCACAGTCACATAATCAAAATTTGGGCATTTGGTGATCGACTTGCATTTATGACCATTGCAGTATCCTGCACTCACATTCTCCTGCCCTGTGTGAATTATCTTTGCTTCAGCTCCTCCCATTTCCCTATCTTCCCCCATCTCTTTCCTTTTGGCTGCCCTGTGCATAATGGCTGAGATGAAGAAGCTGATGTATTCTTCCACCACTTACCCATTGCCACTCCGCCCTCAGCTGACCTTTGTCATCTTCTTCACCTTGCCTACTTTCTGCTGGGCTTGCCAATGCCAGCGGGCTTCAAGCCCCATGGTGTCGGGGCTCCATCAGCCATGCTGTGCAAGGCACCCTCACTGCTGCCTCCCCAGCTGCTGGGCTCCTGGAAGGCCTGCCTCACTTCAGCAGTCTCAGCCTGATGTGGAAACCTCCCCACTTCGCTGCCCAGTGGGAGGATCACCCTGGATGTCAGTGGCACATGGCACGGATGACTCACTGCCCTGGCCCCTTCTCTTCCTTTCCTGCCAGGGCAGTGGGGTCTAGAGCAGCACTGTCTGGACAGCTCCCTTTGTGCAGTGAGATGGTGGTGGAAGAACTTCTTTTTGTGGGGAAGGAATGCACAGAGCATGCAGCCTTCCTGGCTGGCCGGGAGTGAGACTGCTGAAGTGGGGTAGGCCCCCCAGGAGCCAGGCAGCTCAGGAGATGGTGGTGAGAAGGCAGTGGAGATGAGCCCAGTGCCAACAGATCCCCCATGCTGTGAGGCTTGAGGCTAGCCAGCATTGGTGAACCCAGGGGAGGGGTGGCAAGGTGAAAAAGATGACAAAGGAAAGCTGGAGGTGGTAGCGGGGGAGCGGCAGAGGGTAAGCAGTAGCAGCTGAATACAGTGGACTCTTCATCTCAGCCTTGCTGTGCAGGGTGGCCAAATGGGCAGAGATGTAGGGGAGATAGGAGGGTGGGGGGAGTTGAAGTGGAGGCAGTTTGCACAGGGAGGAGAAGTGTGAGGTCCTTGCCGAACAACTGCAACTGGGACTGCCAGGACTGCTGTCGCTAAGTAGCGCAATCACATGATGTTTTAGTTAATGACCACTTCACTTAGTGATGGAAATTCCGGTCCCAATTAGGGTCATAACCCGAGGACTACCTGTATATAAATGGTTATATTTCAAATTTTGAATACTGAATTAAACTCTAGAACATATGGACTCATATTGTCCAAACTTGTTTTGTCTGTCAAAACAAAGCTATTGCAGAGGCTAAGACTTGACAAATTTTACCAAACTAACATTTACAACCTTGCACACAAATATCTTTCCAGGAGTATATAGCCACATAATTTGCAGCAGTCTAGACATCATTTATCCAAAGTACTTCATAAATTGATACATTTCAAACGTTGGGAACATATTTTAATACCACTCTCTCATCTTTGAACCTAAATTGCTTTCCAAGCACCTGGTTTACCATCTATCCAACAAGGAACTACTAGAGTGCACTAGAGCTCTTTAAAATTTATTGCATATCTAGCATAAAATAGATGACAGTTGATTTTCTTTAAACATCCTTTGAGGAGTCCAGAAAACCTGGAAAAAAATTTCCCTGAATGAAACAAGTTTTTCAATTGCACAAAACATATTTAACATTTCTTAAAACCTGAAGTCACTGATTTTGTAATATAAGATATTCCAACTTTCCATCCTGTATTTCTTGTATATTATCCAAATATATGTTGGTGAAGTGTTTTAATTTTTTATAATAGTGCATTGTTGGCTTAGCCTCTATAAAAGCCTTCTCCAACACAGACTATGCTTCCAGAACTAGGGCATCAGGTCCAAACAATGAAACTAACAAGTGTTTTAACTGTGGTTGTTGTTTATTTAGCTGTATTAGATAAATTGGCAATTCTTGAAAGCTTTTAAAGGTATCATTTCTATTGTCTAATTAAGAGTAGTAATTCCATTTTCAGACCATATTCTGCTTCCCCATCTCAAAAATGTTTCCAGCAATTTTTAATTAGGGATTATTTTATAACACTGATTTCTCATGAGAGTTAGTCCAATTTTAATTTTCTTCCCAGTAGGACCCAAATATGCCCAAATGCCTTCATACTAAAATAATAAAATAAAATAAAATTATATAAAATAAAAATTCTAACTAGAGTTAGAATGAACTTGCTAGCAGTTTAAAGATACCAAGCAGTAGCCCTCAAGTTAAGCTTATAGGCAGGATGGGGGTGGGGAATAATCAGTGTCTTTTTCATTCTAATACATGATTGAAGCATATCCAATGATATTCTTTAAAATCAGGAAAATTTGAACATTTGTCATATGAGATTCATAGTTTTTAAAGAGAGAAAGACAGATTCTTGGTATTTATTATTTCTATTTCACCATTAATTTGTCAATCTGCTGAAAATAGTTAGGGTAATCAACATTATTATTACTCTCAATATGGATATTAATTTTGATGCAATGTTCATTCTCACACATTTAGCCTTCTCCATACCTGTAGGGGATTTTCATCCGTCTCTTGATGCCCCCTTTAATCTGGTTACTACAGTTTAAAATATTTATATCCACTAACCAATATATTTTCCTAGGAATTATAATCCTTGGTTATTTTATAGATTCTGGACAATAAATGAACCTTAATTTTAACCTACACCTTTAGGAACCTTACAATTAATTAGCATGATATTAAAGTTATTCCAGTTTATTGATTAGACAAAGATCTTTGATAATTATTAAAAAAAACAAAATAATTATCTACATATAACAATAATTTATATTTGAATTCAGATCCAAGCATTCTCTGAATATCACTGTTTGTCTTATTAAACCCAACAGGAGTTCCAGATGAAGTTACATTGTAAAGGAGATGCAGAGAATCCTTGACACAATCTACATTTCATTTTAATGACAAAAATAATGCTATGTGTAATTACATGAGCAGAGTGATTTTATCCAAGAAATAAATTCAGCAAGAAATCCAAATCCTGCATTGCATGCACCAGAAATTTGATTTGTACCTTAGTGAAGTCTTTTTCTGTTTCTAATTGTGCCAAAACAACTTTCTTTTAATCGCTCTGGAAAGGAAAATACTAACAGGAGATAATGGGCCTGTTGTTGGTTTCAGAACCATTCATGAAAGACAAATATCTTGAACTATCACAAAACTCTGCATCCATCTTATCTGCTAAGAGCTGAAAGAAGGCCATTTTCAGAATGCAAAAGTTAAGGATTAGAGTTCACTTCTTGGGGTTACAACATTTAATGGACTGGCTGTCAGCGATAAGAAAAGGATGGAGGGAGACAATGTTCTTGCAATCTCATTAGCAGGATGTATTGTTTGACATTAAATTGTGGACTAGCAGCATACTAACATGTGCCAGTGGCAGAGGAACAAAGAGAGAGAGAGCAGTTTAAAGTTCTGTGAGAACTTTTATACTTCCGCTGTGGATAGAAAAAGGAACTGGTTGAATGCTTTGTATGTAGATTCATAATTTCTTTTCTACCGTGCAAAGTTCCAACTTTGTGTGCCATTTATTTTTTATTTACTTTTTTATAGGAGTGTATTGTACAACGTTTTCTGTTTTTCTATTTTTCTTCAACAAATACTTTTTAAAAAAGAAATGCCCTCTCCCAAACCCAAACACTCTGCCAGATGTTCGAGAGACAAAAACAAAAAATACAGGAAAATTGGCTCACAGCCATTGCTTTTCTTGAATAGTTATTTCAGTGTAAATGTGACATTTGCAATTTATTTTCCTGGGGAAATTCTAACTAGTGACCTTTAGCTATTTACTGAATTGGCTACTGAGATTTTATAATTGCATATTGTAATGTAAAAAACAAAAACAAAAACAAAAAAAAACGTTACCTTTTCTTTTCACTGAGTCCAGTGACTCAGTTTCAGTTTAGACTTTTTTTTCTTTTCAGTGAAAAAAATAAATCTGTTGTCCATCTTCCCTTCAGTAGCAGAGAAAACCTATAGCAACACTCCTTAAAGATAAATCTGAATTTCCATCTCCTGTATAATTATGCGGAACTCAAGCAATTTTTCATATTATCTCTACCAAACAGATGAAAACAAAATCCCACAGCCTGGCTAAAAGCACATGGAAAAATTTGGGAAGAGAAGAACTTCATGAATCCTAAACCTATTTCAAATTATATTAACAGGTAGTCCTCGAGTTACGAACATTTGTTCAGTGACCATTCAAAGTTACAACAGTGCTGAAAAAATGGACTTATGATTGGTCCCAAATTTAGGGCCATTGCAGCACCACCAAGGTCATGTGATCACAATCTGACCACTTGCCAACACATTCGCACATACAACTGGTTGCCAAGCACCCTGTGATGGAATGTATCTATGAGGAGGAGAGAGATGTGGGAGATCAAGGCTATTAGGAGGGAGGGTGTGCATTCCAGGAGGGGGAAGGAGACAAAAGACAATACAGCCTGCAAGAGGAGGTGGGAAGAGTAAGACATTCAGGATAGTCACTCCCTAAAATCTCCCAGTTCATATCCACTAGTTGCTGTAGTATAGATTTAGTTTGGCAAGATTCTGTCTATAAGGTGTAAGCAAATAAAACAACTATATTCGACTGGAGTGTTTCACCATTGTTCTTGGGCTGGGCCTGACATTAATCTAGTGATGGAAATTCCAGTCCTAATTGTTGTCATAAGTCGAGGACTACCTGTATTAGGTCTATACAAAGCATTTGAAAGATATGTTTTACAATACTGTTAGCACTCTCCTTAAAAGGTTTAAAGCATGCCCATCTTCTGGAAGGTTCATACAATGGCTTCAAACCCTGCCCTCAACTGTCTGTGTGTGGCATTTATGTACAGCTACTTCATTTGTGGCAGACCCAGAGGAAGTATCTGTGTGAAGAAATATGTTAAACCTGTAGGGGTCTGCCCTGACATATGTGCCTGCTCCTACCCAGAATGGTGCCAAAATGACAAACCGTGAGTCGCAACATCACATCACAAACTCTGCACTTTCGTACTTGTGTCACAACCTCACATGCAAATACTTAAGAGGCAGAATTTGGATTTTGTCACATGCCCCCCTTTCTACCCCCTGCAGACTCCTATTTGTCCCAATTTATGATTCACTTTCTGAGGAGCATGACTATGTTGTCTTGTTTGCATTGCCTTTGACCTGTTATGAAGCAATTCTCACCCAGATTTCTAGTGACCATGTCAACACAATTTAGAGACCCTCATTTCTATTTGTTCTGTCTCCAGCTTAATGCCGTTCCACTTCTGTTAGATGCCTTTATGCCACTGTTTCTCTTTTCTTTGATGTTTATCTGTCCTTTCTTTTGCTCTCTTATCAAGGTCTGTGGCCTTTTGTTCTTTATGATTTTACTTATGTCCAGTTTATTGCTTTCTTGACTTAAATTTAGGGGTCCAGAAAAGTTTTGTTCTCCTTTGCTCCTTGTGATTAACAGCTCACAAGCCTGATGCTCAAGATACACAGGCCTTGTGATCAATGCCCACATGTTCTTGTGGTGAAAGCTTATATCCTGAGCATATCCTGATGTACTTGGGGGCCAACTTTGACATGCTATTCTTTACAACGCTTTTCCTTCTAATGCAATTCCAGTTTACGTTGTCAATTAAGCTTGGGCTTCTAGTTCTATCTGGATTTTATCAAATAAGCAATGTTTATTTTTTTATTCCATACCTCTCTACTTGCACCTTTATAATATACCTGTACTATAATATACCTGGCTTTGGTCTCAGGCCTGAGGTAGATGTTTATTATTTTTAAAACCCCTGTTTTGTTTTGTTGATTTTGTTTTTAGATAATTTTAGTTTGTGCTGTCTGATACAATGTTTTTAGCTGTTTTTATGTTTTTTTCTAGTTTTGTAAGCAGCTCAGAGTCCACTGCAGTTGGGTAGCCAATAAATTTAAAATAATAATAATAATAATAATAATATTTCTGTATTTCTTTTTTTTTTTTAACATAGCAGATATAACCTCGGTTATCTAGAGGGAAGGGTAACCTTCCAAAGTCTTCTCTGGATCGATATATTTTATTCATAATAATTTTTTTTTTCTGTATGTGTTTTGGGTTAATTTTAACAGCCATCTGTTCCTAACCACAATGATACTAAAATGATGGCATGTTTATTTTGCCCTTTTGTACTTGCATCATTATGTTACATGTTAAGGGCTAGTTTGATTTGCAATATATCAGCACACCTTTTACTACTTGACTCCCCACCCTGGGCACCTATGAATTATATTCATTATTCATTTTAAATTGATTATCATACTGCCATAGTATAATCCTTTGTGACTGACAGGTAGGGTCTGCAGCTCACATATGCCCATATCAATATATGTTTCATGACCATGTTCTGAGAAATATAACTGGCATCTTATATAAAGCACAAGATCTTAGTATACCTAATGTTAATTAGTATTGTTTTAATATAATACTGGATGAGTCTTGCAAAGGTTGTGGCTGCTTTAATAGGTTGACAACAGATATATGCTCATGCTAATATCTGTATTACAAAGCACTTTCAAATGTTTTACACACCTTCTGTTTTTTGTCCTTGTTTCCACTAGTATTATTAGCAGTGGTTTGGATACTAAGATATAAGGAATCAAGCACTGTCCATAAAAAAAGATGTCCTCAGTCCTAACAGTAAAGAGAAATCATTTTTATCAGATTTCCCAGATCTGCTATAGAGGATGGAGGTCTCTCAAGAATAGCATGGGGGATGATTGGCTGTCTGAATGACATGACTCACATGGTTAAAACATTCAGTTCCAGTGACCAGAGCACAATCTCTAGTGACCTAGTCTTATGGTGACCACAAAAGAGGTTGACAACTCTTCCACATTTTTCCTTGCTGGTCAGTATGACCATAGATGGAATTGCAAAATTTATTTATTCCAACTCTTTCTGAATTTAAGTTGGAAACCTATTGATTACCCTTCTTAATTTCAAGTAATATTTCTAAAGAAAACGTACTTCAGACTCATTGTTACATATCCTTAGGCTAGTGTCACAGTGGAAGTAAACCCACTGAAGATGATTATTAAATGTGGATTTTTTAATTAAGAAGTATTTTCACTATGAAAGAAGCTTTCATTTTTGGAGAAAGTATTTATAAAATATTTCAGTATCTTGTATTTGCAGTTTTAACATCCAGTGCTTTTCTTTTTCATTGTAATGTTTTTCTTTAATTACAGTGCAACTTGCTAGTATATACAATTCAAAGGATTATTTAATAATTAGTCATAGTTTGAGTATTACATACACTAGATGATGTGGGCTAATTAACAATTTCTTATAATTTTACATTCATGAATCTCACAAGTTTTATAAACAGCAACTAAATCTTCTTTACAAGGTTTTAATATTTCAGTTTCTTTATAAAAAAAATCAATGAAACACATTTTGTGTCCTTCCACAAAAGGGTACATTTTCAAAAACATAAACAAACACAAAAGTCTTCCAACCCCCATTGATGTTAATGAAAGTTCCCCATCCAAATTCCAGGATGTTGCTTTGAAATGCAGCCCTAATATACAGTGGTACCTCGGTTCACGAACGCTTCTGTTCACTAACAATTCGGTTCATGAACAGCTCCGGTCTCAAAATTTTGCCTCCGTTCGCGAACGCCGGATCGGGTTACAAACAGGATCCGCGGCCATTTTCCCTCCCGTGACACGTGGTCGCAGCTTCCTGTAGGGAGGGGGACTCTCCCTCCAAGCAATAACCGCCTCCCCACCCACCTTCCTGTCCTCCATGCCACAAGTCGCGTCGAGCAAGGTTAGCTTTCTCTCTCTTCGTACTGTACTTTGTGTCATATTTTTACGGTTTAAAAAAAAAAACAAAACATATGGTTCAGAACGGATTAACCGTAATTGCATTGAACCTTATGGGGAAATTTGATTCGGGACGCAATCAAAAATCGGTTGGCGACCAAATTCGTAGGGGTCAGAATGGATTAACCGTATTTACATTGAACCTTATGGGAAAATTTGATTCGGTTCACGACCAATTCGGTTCGTGACCAGAGTCGCGGAACGAATTAAGTTCGTGAATCGAGGTACCACTGTACTTAAAAGTGTGCATTTCTTCTCTCAGATAAATGGCTAGGTTCTATTCTTACCCTGACACTCATTTCAGTGTGCTACTTCTGAAGATTTTTAAAATCTCTATCTAGACACAGCTAACCTATTCTCTTGGTACAAACAGGAAAATGAGTCTCAACCAACAGCTTTTCTTCTTTTTATATAGGAAGGCTTTTGTATTTCCCAACACAAATAAAAATAAGTTTTATGAAGAAAATGATAAAGGATGTGTATTCACACAATAGTTCAGATGGGTGACAGAGTACAGGTGAACTGGGGTTTCAAACAGCAGTTCCCTAATGTTTTATTATATTTGTGGATGCTGCATCTGATTGGTCAAAATATTTGCACAGGTTTGAATAAAGTTTACCATTGTTGCTACCCATTTTCCCAATACCAACAAGTTGTTGTTAACAGTAGGATATGGACACTTTTTTTTTTTTTATTAAGGCCATCCTTTTCTTCTGAATGGAATATAAGGAGCTGCACTCCCAAAAGTAGATGGTGCTAGAATAAAGTGGGAGCAGCCAAGACAAAATCCAAATTGGATTATTCTTTTATTTAAGATTAAATTACTTCTTAATCATTTTACCATTATTACTTCCTGTGTATTAAATATTTGTCCTTTTATCACTTAAATCTTACAATTTGGTCTTAACTTTTGGAGATGCACCAAGGATTATATCCTAATTTTTAGGTCCACATGTAGCACCTCCACTTTAAGTGAAAGCCCCTAGCAATTGATAAATTACATTAGCACTTTGAGCATTATTGTATTCTGAATTGGGAGATTCACAGCTGGTCACCTGAAATTTACATATTCTGGGGGAAATGATCATTTGTAGCAAACAGGACTACTCATACCAGGTATCAGTATAAGAAATATAGGGGGGAAATTTATCCAAATTTTGTTTATACTTTTAAATATATGAACTTTCTGAATTGGACAACAGGAGTAAGTGCTGAGTATGCAACTGTCATTCCTGGCAAAGAAAGTTTGTATAGGTTAATGTATAGTTGGGAAAGACACATATCAACTCAGCATATATTTTATTTATTTATTCATTCATTCAATTTGTACAGCTGCCCATCTCCACAAGTGACTCTGGGTGACGAACAATCATAAAATAAATTAAAAACAAAATTTACATCATAATACAAAAGTTAAAATACACACAGCAACGGAGGAGAATGTTACAATCCATGGTTGTTAACACAACCAGGAGACAGACCCTTCACACACTTGGGGCCTCAGGCCTGGACACATAGCTGGGTCTTTAGAGCCTTACGAAAGACAAGCAGGGTTGAGGCTGTCCTGATCTCCGAAGGAAGGATGTTCCATAGGGAGGGTGCTACAGCAGAAAAGGCATGCCTCCTGGACCCTGCCAGTTGGCATTCCCTGCCAAAAAAAATGCATGCTGGACAAAACTACATCAGGAAAAAGCAACTATAAAAGTTGCTTACATAAGTTGCCTAGCAATATGTGTGTAATTTATGTAATAGGCCCAAAGAAAAAATCTAGAAGCCATATATCAGGGGCATCTGCATCCAATAGGAGGCCATTCCAGAAGGCCAACCCTATCACAGAACATTTCCAGGTTTTGGTCCTCTTGACCACTCAAAACTGGGGGAGAATCAGCTGCTTCTTCCAGTATGAACCCCAGTTGGGCTGACTCCAAACATTGGACTTGAGGGAGGCAATGTGGCAGCTGGGAGGAAGTTTAGTGGTTGATGCATATCAGGAAAAGGAATGGTGCATATAGGAAAAAAATGTTGTTCTTCTAGTGGCTCCTATGTTCCGCTTATCACATGTAGCTTGGACCACATTTGTATGTATATAATTTTGTCATAGTTCCACTGTGTCCTTGGAAAATGACATACTGATTTTTAATGGAAGATTTTGTTTTGTGTTGCTTGAAGTTATAAGAATTTTCAAGGGTTTTTTTTATTTGTTTAACCTCTGTAACTCATGATTATTTTCAGTATTATGAAGTTTGGGTGAGTGTGTATGAGTTTTAAGGACATTGGATACCTCCTCCTCCTGCTCTTTCTGTTATGGAATTTATGTTAGACACTTTTCCTAATTTTGCACAAATTGGAACACAGGTTTTTTTTTACTCTAGTACTTTCTACAGCAGAATCGGTAGCAGCATCTCTTTTATTTACCTCTAAGGCTTCATTTTTTAGAATAAAGCTACAAAAGATCAGGTATTCCTGATCCACTTCTCTACATCTAATAACTCAGATGTGTGTCTTTTGTAACACTTCTGAAAAATTCAGATGAATGAACCTCAGGATCAGGTTCTGAACCACACTTCCCTAATACTAAAGCAAATGGCATGAACCTGATGGATATATCTCCTCCAACACTTGGCTGCAGTCATTAACAACAAGAAAATCTAATATTCACAATATTTTAATATGCCTGATGCTGATGGAAAGAGAAATGCTGGGCCAAACTGGTTTTGAAAAAGAGAAGGGTCAATAGCTGATGGGAATTTTCATAGATGGGGTTAAGTTGGATTCTCATTGCCTCAAAAAAAAAACAAAAAAACCATACATACTTTGGGGCATGTATTCCTAGAGATCTATCTACTTAAGCTTTTTCTTGTACTGCCTAGGTGTGTTGGGATGGTAATAAACAGTGGCCACTCACTAGGGTGATCTTCAGATATATTTTTCTAGGTTGCTGGAGCTAAAATGAGGCAAACAACAACTGAAAAAATATCTTATTGTAATATTTCATTTAGAATGCTCTCTGCAGGAAAGCTTGTCTGAGTCTTTACCAACTCCTGTATATTTTCAGGTGAAGTAAAGCTTTTCCCAAGCCTTTTAAAATATGACTTCTATGCTTATTTTTTATTTGTAAGAAACTTCCCTCTTCTCCCCCATTGGTTTATGCTGTAATTACAGTTTTCCCATTTCACTGCTTCTCTCTTTATATATTAGCAATCCACTTAGTTTTATTAAAGTGGAGGAATAATTAAAGGAGTGAAAGTTTGATGAAAACTGGTAAGAGTTTGCCAGGAGAAGTAAGGGATTTAAAACTTCATTGTAAAGGATGAGATTTTGAAGCAAGAAATCAGAATCAGAGGGAATAGGATCCTCAGAGATGCTATGGTAAATAAAGGAAAAAGGTTAAAAAGGAGATAAGGAAATTAATAAGGAAATTAGAATCAGGGACCTCTGGTGAAGGGAGAATTCTGTCCCAAGTAAGAAATGAAACTCAGAAGAGACAGAAAGGGTCGAAAAGTGGTGCTGTGGGTGCAAGTTATGGGGCAGAAAGAGTGGAGAGACAGTGCTTGGAAGTGGGTGATAGGTACAGAGTAAGTTCAGTTAGGCATAGATCAATGGCTAGGAAGAAGAATAGAAAAGGGATTAGCTTAAATGGTAATACTACATGATAAAACATTAAGGAACTAAACTGGGAACTCTTCTGTCTCTGAAATAGGAAGGAAAGGAAGATGACTTGACTTGAGAATTAGGAAAAGCAGGAAGCTTTCCTCTGCAATGTTCTGCCCAACAGGAAAAGGTGGAAGGGCAATCTGGAGGGTGTGGAGAAGCAAGAGTTTTGGTTGGCAATTGAGAGCCAATATGAGGAGAGAGAGTGGCTGGATCACCAATGAGGAAAACCTCCAATGGTTTTGAGGGAGCATGGGGTTTGGGGAAGAGGTTGTGGAGGCTTGAGGCTTGAAGAGCTGAAATCAGAAAGAGATTGGATCAGATGAAAGACCTACCCAAGACAGCCTTTGTTTTAAAAAAACAATGGCTGGCTGGCTGGTTTGCTTGATTGATTGAATGACTGGTTTTATTTATTTATGTGAACATTAGCCATTCTTGAAATAGAAATATAGAAGGCCTTGAGGACTGTTTAATAATATCTCAATCTATTGTAGGAACGAATCTATTGTAGGAATGCAAATCCTATCGGACCCATTGCCAGTCACTACAATTTGTGGGCGGACCAGCTGATCACTGAATCTAATGCTGTTTTACACACATGATAAAAAAGGCATATTTTTGCAGCACTACTAAAATCCAACCACTACTGTGCTTCCAACAAATTGGAAACACATAGAGCCCTACAATAATAACACAACAAGTTCAGACTTCTCTATTTTGCCCTGGATAAGTGAAAAGCTGACTCAGCATCTGGCTACTTCGTTTGAGCCCCAGAGTTTACAGCTGAGTCTGTTTAATACCTGGATTGGGGACCACCAGGGAATTTCAGGGCTATAGACTAGACAGAGAAGTGATATGTATATATGTATGTGCCTGTCCGTCCATCCATTCATCGCAGTTAGGTGAAGGCACCAGCCTGGAAACCAGGAGACCATGAATTCTAGTCCTGCCTTAGGCACAAAGCCAGCTGAGTGACTTTGGACCAGTCACTCTCTCTCTGCCCTACAAAGATGAGAATGGCAAACCACTTCCAAAAATGTAATCAAGAAAACTGTATGGTCTTCTCCAGGCAGGTGCCACGAGTCCAGATGTACACATTTATCCTAGAAGAAAGCAGTGGCAAATCTCTCCAATATGTCATCAAGAAAACTGCTCTAAATCACTGCACAGCTTCCTTTCAGCTTCTTACATGAATAAGGTGGCAGTTGTGGAACAGGAACTAGAGGAGGCTCTAATTGGACAATAGGGACTGTAGGATGAGAGAATCAAAATCCTAAAAGTAATGAGAGTGAGCTGTGTGCTGTTGTTATCTTCTTTATAAAATTTAGGTAATATATCATGAACTTTAGGGACATATGATGTAGTGCTTTCCCTTTACTGATGTGCTGCAACATACTTTTAAAGTTTTAATTATGGAAAAGTAAAAGCTACAATCCTATACTATTCAGAGAGTCTCCATTCCAAGTAACAGTGGCAACTTCATTAGGACCCAGCTTTTTGTTTCTTTTGTACCCAGTGTGAAATATGACTTCCTTTCTCCTTTCCCATTTAAAAAAATGCACTGTTTTCTGCAGTAACTGCTTCATAATTAACTCCCTTTGTAATTTCATGAAGTTACACATTTCAAAATTATCCAGTTTATTTGGATAATTAAATGAGTGCCATAGAGGGTATTCTCTGCATGTTGTCTTCGTCGGGTAGGCATTTACATTCAATGAGTGTAAGTTTTCCTCTGCTTCTCTAATTGCACGCACACACAATTAATATAAGGACCTTTATGAAGGGAAGTAGCCTACCAAATTATATAGAGAACAATGCAGTGTTTCTGAGACATGTTCCTGTCAGTAAAATGCTAAAGATGTTATTTAGAGACAAAATATGATGCACTTTGCAACAAGAATAGCCATTATATGGAACACTTGTTAAAATTTCAGGCAGAAAGACTGAAGGGGTTTTGTGCAAAGGGAAGAGGGGTTTGCAGGGAATGATGATACTTCTTCCTGAATATAATGGAGCTGATTTTCATGTGGACTGTAACATAAATGTAGAAACAGTGAATGTTGTGACTCTTTCCAATTATCTGTGATGCTTGGAAACTGTGGCCAGCAGTCCCAGTATTCCTGTATTAGACATTACAGAGTATAATTTATAAGTCAAAACAGTAAACCCCAGCCAGTCAAAATTCAATTAGATTTACGAGGATATAAGACAAAAAGAAAAACAGAGGAAAATATAAATTCAGCTAACAACATCGGCTAACTATATGAAACAATATACTTTAAATGATTTGTTTTATGAATAACAGTAGCAATAACAAAAAAGGAAGGAAAGAAAAGTGAAGATTGAGTTGAATGGAAGGAATTATTCAAAAATACAAGAAAATAAAGCTGAAAAAAATTAGTATATTATTAATCAGGGAAAGTGGAAATGCTAAAGTAGGATTAAGTGTTGGGGGGCCCTCTGGAGGTGTTTACTTAGAAACTGGCAAGGGGAAAGAAAAATGTGGCTGCTTTTTTGCTTTTAAGAAAGGAACAAGGTAGTGACTGAAAGGGGGAAAATAATGTGGCCAGGCCTTCCTCAAAGAAGAGAACATCAAGCAAATAAAGCAAAATCAATTCAACAATCAATCATTTTGCATTGTAAGCCAAAGCACCTAATTACTTACCTACTATGGAGGAACTAATGATTATGAGAATCTGGGCCATACCAGCATGAAATTTGCCAACCTCATTACATTCCCTATCCGGCCTCTATTGCAGATACTTGACTTTCCTCCAAGGTTATGCGGGACAAAGCCTAACAGTGAAGGGTATCTGCCCATCTCACAAGCTCCAGTAGGGAGGGCATCCTCTGGGTCTCTTCCTTGAAACAATGTCATCTTATGGGATCTAGGAGGTGTGTCTTCTCGGTGGCAGCTCCTGCCCTTTAAAATAATCTCCCTCTTCCTCCCATATATAGCTGTTCCCAGTCCTGCAGGCCTTTAGAAACTCAGTTAAGATCTGGCTCTTCCCTGGAGCCTTTGGGCCAGAATGAGCAGAGCCCCCATTTTAAGGACTTATTATACACTTCGGCCATGTTTGGCATTTATTGTCTACTTGGTTTTATGCATGTTTTTTGTATTCATTGGTTGTGACTTTTTGGGGGGGGGGGGTTACAATGATGTAGGGTATACAAATATAGATAGAGATATATATTCATGTTCATTTTTTAAGAGGTACATCAACAGTACTCTGTGCTTATTATTATTATTATTAGTAGTGGTGTTGGTGGTAGTATTAGCATTATTAGTATTATTCTTTTATTTTATTTAAAACAGATAAATCTTTCAAAAAATATACTATCAATAAACAGATAATTCCTGAGGTTGTGCAATTATTACTCAATATGACATTAGTAAGGATTCCAAGCACAGTATATTAAGTTATTTTTATGATATTAAAAAAAGAATAAATTTTTGAGTTTAATGTCAAAATCTCCACTATATTATTGTTTATAAATGTTTAAAAAGAAAAAGAAAAGAAAAAGAAAAAAGAAAAAAGAAACTAAAAATAATATAGGTAAATATTTAATTTCTGACTTCCCCATTCCATGTACTCCAACTGACTTGCAGTGCCTGTTGACATAAACTTTAAAAAGCATACTTTAAATATTTGTATTTACCATGATGCATAATATGTAACAGATATAAAAGTCATTCTTGCTTAAATTTAGTTAAAATACTGAGATGTCTGTCTGTCTGTCTGTCTGTCTATCTATCTATCTATCTATCTATCTATTTATCTATCTGTCTATCTGTCTATCTATCTATCCATCCTTTTGCCATTGCTGAATATTCTCCAGGCTTAAGTTCCCAAACTGATATCATCAGTACTATGCCTTTTTTTCAGTATTGTGCACAGTTCATCCTCACAGGCGTGAACATGTATCTTAATAAATTATTGTTATTTTTAGAAGTTATGGAAAGTTATGGAAAGTTATGGAATTATACCTAATAAAAGAAATTGTGGTTTCATTTCAAATTTGATCCCCAGAATTATCTGGATATTTTTTCAATACTTTGGGCAGGGGGTAACATGTCCACCACATATGGTAGAATGTTCCTTCTGTTTCATGGCATTTCCAACATTTATTGCTGTATGATTTGTCTATTTTAGCAATTATTTATAGAGTTGTATACCATCTATAAAACATTTTATACCAGTTCTCTCTCGATAGCTTGGAGTGAATTTTATGGATTTGTTCCACAGTTCTTCCAGTATACTAAACAGTATACTAAAACTGTTTCTTTGAATTTGTGTATCCAATTTATCATACATGTTTTTATTTGTTCTATCGCCATGTCATATCTAAGTAGAAGTTTCTATATACATCCTAATAAGTAGTCTTTATTCTGTATAAGCATTTCAAATTCTGTCATTTTTCTTAATATCCCCTCCTCATTGTTGAGGACAGATTTTATTCTTCCAGCAATTTGTAAACACATCAGCCTTTCCTTTGTATGCCACCCTGAGTCACACTGTCTAATGCTTTAAATGCTTTAAATAAATTAAAATAAATATTCTTGAATGGAAGAAGAATAAGAGGGAAAGTTGCTACTTTAACATCACTATAACTATGGATGATTTAAGGCTGTCTCATAAGTGGGGTCCAGGTAGAGACAGCATGATAAGGACAGAGCAGAAAACGATGTCTGAAACATCCTGCTTCTAGTTGAGAAGTCAGGATTTTGCTGATTCCAATATATAACTCATCTCTCTGTCTCTTATCCTTGGTGGATGTGGATGGGTGGACAGACATGGAAATACATTTCCATGGTCTGAAGTAACAAAGGCTAAATGCAGAAGAAACTTTTTTTCTGACATAGTTCCAGGAAGACGTAAAACATTTTTCTCAGCATGTCCCTCCCATGTTATGTACCTTGCCAGTTGCTGAGGATTTTATTATTATTACATAAATATGTCAAAAGTGGGTAAATCATGATGTTTGCAGTCATTTTACTTATATTTGTAATAAATCACAAGCAGCTAAGTACAGAGTGAAAGTGCTTTTCTTATTAGCTAAAAATGATGATGTCTCAAACACAGACTGTTAGAAAATACCTGGGGACATTACTTCGTTCACTCATTCATTTAAGGCTGCAAGCTGACCATTCTCAATGCAGGAAGTGGAAACTCAAAATGAAACAAAAAATGTAAAATGTGTACAAACCAAAGCATACACACACTTACAGTTGTATGCATACTTACAGCTGTACATACAAAAACAGCCAGGCACACATGCTAAGTCAGAAAATTTGTCTATTTTGCCAGGCAGTAGCTATCTGAAGTTTCAGGAGGACTTCCTCCCCCCTGCCCCAATTTATTTCATTCCTTAAAACTAGATACTAGAATTTCATTGAGGAATCTTTTGCATACAGAGCATATGTTTTCCATAGAGTTAGGCTACTTTCCTTGTTAGATAGGACTATGTCATGATCACTACAGAAGTATTTTTTTTACAAAATAAAATAACATTCAACATGCTCACAGTCAACATAGTCACTCTCTCTGTCTGTTCTTCACTTCCTATTAATATTCCCATAGTGTTGATGCTACTGCTGCTATCTCTTCTCATGCTGTAGTAACCATTTCTAATGCAATGTGTTGAGAATTCAGTGCCCAGTTACCAAATGAACTATTAGTAAACTTATTCTATTCATAGCATAAAATAATGAAATGTTTTTGTAATATCAAACTTCATTTACTCTTCCTATTCTTTTAATTTAGCTTGGGTAACTATTTATCAATAATTTTTAATTAAGTATTTAGTTATTAAAAAATCAAGGGGGTACTAGTAAATCTAAGTGATAATTAGGTATCTTTAGCAGAAGTCTCAATTAGCAGTGGGTGAAATCCATTTGGTTTGATTTAAAGTCTTTTCCACAATGAATTCCCCCCAAAATGTAAAAATAAAATAAAAACCAGCAGGTTTTAGCCCCAAATTCTTTTTTGACCCTGATTCTCCCAACTGTCTGAAACAATTCTTTTTAAAAAGCATTGAGAATCACAGAGGCACAATTTGGAATCTGTTCAGGAGAAATAAACAGATGAAGATGGCGGGTAAATCGTAGAATATACTTAGGATACAGTATATGCTTTTTCAGGGAATCCTCAGAAAAAGTTCCCAAGTTTTCTGAGACTTCTCTTCTGAACAACATTGTGCTGGCACATGCATGCTGATGTCATCATACACATCAGGAGTGGCCAAAGTGCAGTCTTTGGACTGCATTTAGTTCTAAGTCTCTCATTTGAGCCATTCCATCATCCCCAGATTGCACCTCCAACATTTAGTGGCAAACATTGGTGCTGTGGCTTTTAACCATTTTAGGGGACTGATTGGGGGTGGGGGAGGGGAGGAAATTATTTTCCTTAACTCTTAACATATTCCTCAAAAGAAAGATGGACCCCCAAATCCTCCTGGTGATGTCATAGCATTACTACACAATCACCTTTGACCTTTGGTCAGGTCGAAATGCCAAGTCCCTTCACGCCTGGCAATTCAAACATTGCCCACCCTGATATACATATACATTACCACTTTTTCTATTATTGCTGAATTTTAGATTAATTGTTTTGCATCCACCTTATCTTTTACTATTATTTTAGTATAATAAACATGAGAACAAGATCATTTTATATTTGGGAAAGAATATGTACATAAAATATCTACAACCCCACCCCACCCTTCCAAACCATATTATTATAATCTATTAACCAAAAGAGAAGAGATATTCAGATAAATTTGCTGGGTGGCTTGGCATATATTTCAGGCAAACAATGAAGTTTCTGAAAAGAATAAGGTTTAAGGTTTGGTTTGGTTTGGTTTAAGGCCAGTTCAAACCTAGAAACAACTTTGTTGACTGATAACTGTATTTGATCAGAATTTCACTTAATTATTTCATTATTTTAGGGAATAGTATTTGACTTATGATAGTCAATTATTAAAAGCTAGACAAATGTACATGTATAATCAAGAAATCACACAGATCAGTACTGTCAACACTGTAAATGCCATTAACTTCTATAATTTACCAGTAAACTACATTTACTATGTTGTGGGCAAGAATTAATTCTTTTGGAAGTTTCACAGTATATTATCCTCCTTCATGTACTCTTTCTTTTTAATAAACCATATGTAATTTAAGCAATTTATTAGTAGTCTAATACAAGTTTTTGGTGGGCTAGTAGGTTGTGGATAAATCTGATAATGTTGTGGGGGGCTTGGAATAGAGCTTATATTCAACTAAATCTTGTATTGTTGTCAATTTTGCATTCAAGAGGCTTCTTATATTTCATTAAACTGGATTTAGCATTCAGAATTCAAAATACACAGAATGAATTCCATAATAAAGGGTAAATCACAGCTTTGCCATAGGACAAATATATGTGGAGAAAGAGAGTAAACTTGTTTTATTTCTTTTTGTGTGTATATTTATTTTCTTGAAGCTATTTGAAATACATTCAAAAAGTCTTTTTAATGCCTATCACAAATTATAGCTTATTCAAATAGATTAATTTATTATGCCTACACAAAGGATTTTTCTTTAAATATTCATTTTCTTCTAAGCACTGATATTAGTAATTTAAGTTTGTGTATAATATAATCAATTAAAGTGAATCATGCTGTGGGAAAGTGAGTCTGGTCCATTAATTTAATCTATTTTAGCAACTCCTGCTGTCTCTGGAATAATTTCTTCAGATGTAAGGCATTTCTCAAAGACTTCTAGAAGGGCGGGGGGGGGGCAGCATGTCAGTGAGCTCTTTTTCAATAAACAAATATTTTATGATTGCATCCAATATAGGAGCACAGGGACATAAGCAGATGTTTTTATACTCATACAATCCATTGGTCTAGCAGCTCTGTGGGATTTTAGGCCGGGGAGCTTCCAGATCTACCCCAACATGGTAGTCATCTTCTTCCCATGCATTACCACTGAGCTATAAACTGCAACATACATATGCAATGTGAATGGAGATATGGACATAAAGATATTGTCCTCAGTTGCATTTTGGTAGCAACATTAAAGAATTCCTTCCCATGAAGGAAAAAAATGTTTCTAAACAAGTTATAGGTGGATTATCTTCCATTCCTCTACATCTTCCAGATAATCCCACTCTTGCTTGAAGAATTAAAAAAACAAAGGTAGAAATATAGTCAGCAGAGATGCAAATGCCCTTTCAAAATCCTCTGTTCTACTTGTGGATAATTGTGACTACATAAGAAGAGTAAAGACAAATTCTCCAATTGTTTCTTGGGGGGAGGAGTGCTCAGCAACAGTAGCACTGTTTTTGTTTGTTTGCTTGTTTTAATTTTGCATTTTTCTAATGTCCCAAACTTAACATTAATAATTTCAGAATTATAACTCATATTTCCAGGTCATCATAATAGTAAGAGGGCAACAATCACAAAAGAAACTCAAATGATGTTATTGGGAAGGTGGGCTGGGAGATGAGAATAGGAAATTTGGCAAACAAACAAACAAACAAATAAGCAAGCAAGCAAGCAAGCAGAGTGATGCAGTAGATATTCTACACTTGGAATTAAAAAAAAAAAAGTAGTAAAATCCCTGTAGGGAGCCATGGAAGTAAGTTTGGAGAAAGCAGCCCAAAGCCATTAGAAAACAATAAGCAGAAGAAGCATGGGTTAAGCCCAGGTGAGCAGGAGAGTATGAGAGAGATTTAGACTGACTGTTCCTTGACTCCCTGCGATATAAGAGGGAAAGAAAGGAAAATACAGGCAGACTTGTAAGATTCTGTTACTACAGCCCATCTTAATAAAAGATAGTTTTCGTCTTCCTATGGAGTTGGTTTCCTGATCTGGTCCAATTCATAGAGCTGATCATCCCTCACCTAAGACTCCTGAGCAAATTCAGCAGATATGACATAAGAGCCTAGATTGTCTAATGAATGGGTAACAGGCTAAGGACCCAGAAAGCAGTACTGCATAATTTTCAGACTGGAAAGTTGCTCAAGTGTAGCCTGCAGGGATCAGTGCTGAGATAAACACTTTTTAATTTATTTGTAAGTGAGGAGAGGCATTACCTGGCCAAGTTTGTTGAAGGTAACAAACTGTTCAAGGAATTAAGGAGGTTCAGAAAACATCAGTTATTTGTTGTTGTTGTTATTAAATTGTGTTTGCCACCCAAAGTCACTTTGTGAGATAGGTGGCCTTATAAATAGAATTTTTAAAAATAAGTAAGTAAATAAATCCTCAAACTGAATAAATGAACTTCAAAATAACAAGTGCAATTCAGTGCAAGCAAGTGCATTAAAGGCACATGAGCTAGGAATGACTGATTAGGAAAGATGGCATATATCCTTCTAAACAAGGGAAAAATCATACGGGAGGGGGGCAGAAGGAGGGAGGGAGAAAGAGAGAGAGAGAGAGAGAGATGAAGACTGCAACTCATTTATTTCAGATTATCCCATGACAAAAAACTATCTTCACCATCTGGATCAAAATACTTTTAACACTAGTATCCAAAGATAGACAAGCAAAGCATGCTTCAACAAATCAAACACGTGTGTGTGTGTATGGATTAATTAAATTAATTAAAGATGATCTTTACTATGTCCACTTCTGAGCTATTTGTGGAGGCAGATCAGGAGAAATCCTTAGCTTCTTTGCTTCGATAAATGCAAAGCACAGATTCTATAGTCTAGATCTCAGGAATCTCATAACAGCATACTGGATTTTTGAGGAGACTGAAATGAAAACTCACATAATAAAGTGCTTCAATTTCAAGTTTATACTCTGGCAACAGTTTAATAAACTCATGTATAAATTTGTTCATGAAAACTGCTATGGGGTGACCTTGCTCAGTGTTATAAACAATGTCTAGACATTGTAAATTATTTTTATGACAGAGATCCTGTAACTAGGCCATTTAATTCTACAGTCTTTTATTTTCAAAACTGATTCCACATCTGTAGCACATATGAATTTTTTCAAGCTGAGTAATTTTTGTTTCATGTGAAACAATCACCAGAGTTTTCAGCTGCACTATATATTATTTGTATATTTATATACATATACGTGTGTGTGTGTGTGTGTGTGTGTGTGTATATATATGTATGTATGTATGTATGTACATATATTCCTTTGCTTGGTTTATAGCATTAAATCAAATATTGGAACTTCTGATTCAAGTTATGCCCTTCAGTCTTTCCCTGCATAAATTCACTCATTCTGAAGGAGTGTATATTACAGACAAGCTTTAAAAGTTGCAAGAAATTCAGTCCCCCCCACCCCTTGGCAGGGGGAGTGGAGATCTGGATTAGATTCAACATAAACTGTCAACTGAACTTGTGTCAACTCAGTAAGCTGCCTTCCCCGCAAAAATCACTTTTTTTCTCTTTCTCTTTCTCTTTCTCTCTTGCTCTCTCTCTTTTTTCCAATTTCCATAATAAATGACAAGAATAACATTGCATGTTGGTAATTTAAAGAGGAATAAATCTGCCACAACTCAGGAAAGTTCTGAAATTGTATGTTATTTTTTTTTATTTATTTGATTTGTCCCCGCCCATCTCCCCTACAATGGGGGACTCTGGGCGGCTTACAGTCACTAAAATCACAATACATAATTAAATTATAAAAAGTTTAAAAATTATAAAAGTTATAAAAACTAGATATTTACAAGACTAGAATAGAAATAAAAAGCTAAGTTGTATGTTACCATATCAAATTGAAGTCCCAAGTAGCCAATCCTTGAATAAAGTTTTTAAGATCTGAAGAGACTAGAGTACAGCCATATTAAGCACAAAACATGATACTTCCCCACATTCTTAGTTACACAGATGTACAACATATCTGTTTCATTCATTCATTCCAAATGTTAATTCATGGTTTTATCATTACTTCCCTTACATCCAATTCACAATTTTGCATATGTCATGGTTGTCACCAGATGGATCCATTAATTAATCTTTGCTACCTCTCATGGCTTCAGTCAATCAAGACTTTCAGATAACATTTGTTATTAGATAGAAAAGTTGTAGACTAGACAATCAGCTTTAGTTGCACCAGTGCCACATGCAATATTCCCTAGTAAGAGTGAGGACAGTATTGATTAATTTTGACATGTTTTGGCCAATATGCCACAAATGCAACCAAAGCGCCATTTAACCCCAAGATACTTCTATGCAAGCTACAGACTATCTTCATACTCTTGCCTACGTCCCACAAACAAGAAGGTACATGCAGTATACTGACATAATCCAGGATATAGTAGTATAAAAGGAAAAAAGAACCTAGAAATGTCATTCTTAAACTAGAAAATTAAATAAGAAAACAAGTCTTTTGGGAATAGACAAAAATTGGTATAAAAGTTGTCATTTACAGTCATTTATAAAATATTGCTTTACCAAATAGTAAATATTTGATGCATGTTTTATAACATTCATCAAAATCTTACCTTGGAATATTTTAGGACAAATTTTAAAATATGTCACGTAGTCGAAAATTATATATCACTATATATTTTAAATAAACTTTTGAAATAATTGAATTGACAAAAGAGTTTAACGTTTTCACTCTGATTTTACTTTATCTATCATGTGTTTTATATGTGTGTGTATGTAGAATTATCATTATGAGAATTTTGCATAGCACAACAGGCCCAGAATAAATACTTCACAAGGCAAAGATATAGGTTGTTTGAGAAAAAGAAACAACTATTAGGGAATATATACATATATTTTAGTATTTTTGAAAAATTGTGAGAGACACCAGTATGATCATATTTTATTAACTGATATATGACTGTATATATATTATACAGTCTGTATATATGACTGTACATATATTAACTGATATATGAGGCCAGCCGGCATCAGCGAGCCCAGCAGAGAAGAGGCGAGATGGATGCCGAGGAGGAGGAGGAGGAGGAGGAGGAGGAGGAAGATGATGATAGCACCGAGGGGGAGGACAGGGAGAAAGGTCCACTGGGGGCAGCCAAGGGAGGGGGGAATACAGCAATGTTTTTATTTTGGCCATGCTGTACGGGGCAGCCAAAGAGCAGAAATGGGGGGAGATATGTGGGTGGGGGGAGTTGAAGTGCAGGCAGTTCGCACAGGGCAGGAAAATGTGAGTGCAGGATGCTGCAACAGTCATGTGAGCCAGTTGCCAAGTAACTGAATTTTGATGTGATCATGGGGACGCTGCAAGTTGTAAGTGTGGGAACCAGTTGTATGTCCATTTTTTCAGTGCCATTGTAACTTTGAACAGTCGCTGAACAAATGGTCATAACCCGAGGACTATTGAACAGCTAGAATAATACTTGAAAAGTTAAACTTAATACTTTGGAATCATGTGTATGGCTATGCCAAGACATTACTTGTTTTTAAATTAACTGAGTAATCCAAATCTGATTGATTCAATTTGATTTGAGCAACTAAACTTTATTCATCAGTTCCCTGAATCCATTCAAATGTGATGATGATGGTGATGATGATGGTGATGGTGGTGGTGGTGGTGATGATGATGATGATGATGATGATGATGATATTATTATTATTATTATTATTATTATTATTATTATTATTATTATTTTGAGCTGAATCTATATACTACTAAAACTCTTGTGTCTGTAATCTTCAACTGGGCAAAACAGTGCATCATAGAGCAACAATTTTTGAATCAAGGTACCTCAAATGGACTAACTTACAGAATGTGTCCAAAATCCAGGACCCATTACTCCTGTGGGATTGAAATTTGGGAAGTTTGTGGCTGCTTCATCACTGCTGTGCTGTGTGTGATCATCATGGGCATAACCCCAAACTCTTTCCCACCTCCCTCTGTCCACTGCACCCAATTGGCTGGTGGCAAGGTGTGACAGGCAAGCAGTGATTGGCTGCTCTGGAAACAAGGCAGAAATGTGAAATCTCTTAATTGTGGTGACTATTGAAGGAACGACAAGGGAGAGACTTGGATGCCTGCTGGTGAGGTAGGACTGGCTGGGGGGGGGCACTGGCAGTCGATGGGTGAGCCCTCTTCCTCCCTCAAGGGAGGGAGCCCTTGGGGACATGCCAGAATGTCATGTCCCAAGGGCAGGGATGCAGTTTTCCTCACAGTCAATGGCACCCTTTGTTCCTCTTCCCCTCCAGCCAAGTGTCAGGCAGTTCCATGGATCAACCAAGAAGGAGGAGGAGGAGAGAAGGAAGAAGCTTCACTGGAGCCCTCCTGAGGGTCATGAGGGGAGGGCAAATGGTGCAAGCCTATATTATATGTGGGAAGGAAGGAAGGTAGGTTGGTTTCTGATGCTCCCTGCTAGCTTCCCATGAGCAAAGTCAATGGGGAAGCTAGCAGCAAGTTGTAAGTTGCTCGCACCCCCACTGCTTTTTTGCCTGTGGTCATCCTGTTTCTCTGTTTAGGTAAGGAAATATCTCTGAAACAATGACCCAACAAGTCATGGATTTTCTAGCTGACAATTAAAATCAGGTTATATCTGACTGATTTCTCTTTTAAATCAATGTGGCCATTTGCCTTCTGGACTTGAGGAACCTTCCTTCCTTCCTTCCTTCCTTCCTTCCTTCCTTCCTTCCTTCCTTCCTTCCTTCCTTCCTTCCTTCCTTCCTTCCTTCCTTCCTTCCTCCCTCCCTCCCTCCCTCCCTCCCTCCCTCCCTCCCTCAGCTTTGGGAAATACTGTAGGTTCTCTTTTTCATTTAATTTGTTTTAGGATGAAAATGAGAGTGCTGTCTCTGTTTCTGCAGAGCAAATGACTGTGTTGGCACTTCTTCACTGCTGAGAAATGGAAGAGCATTTCTGTTTGCCAGGGCTCTAACCTATATCAAAGAAGGCACACACACCCCTGCAGTTTGGAAAGAGGGAATAACAGTGAATTTAATAATAACAATATAGCATAAATGAGTGTATGTAGGATCACAAAGCATTCTTGAGATTATCTATCTGCCACACTTAGAACTTAAAAGAAAGGTTATTTTTTCATCCTACAGCTGGAAGTCATTCTTTGGGGCTCATCCCTCATACAAACTAATTCTGTTGCTGAATATTTTTATTGTTTTATGAAGTAGTTCAGGCAAACTGCAGGATTTTGTAACTTTCATACGGATGCCACCTGAGAAGGAAACAGCTGGAGTCGACATCAGGTATTTTAATATGCTTTATTTATTCAGAAGACAAAAAGGGTATGTCATATTGTTTCATTATTAACCTCCCCCAACGATAGTGGTAGTAAAGCAGAATCTTCCAGCGGGAATAGTTTATCCAATATTGTCTTCCATCTGGTTTGTGTCCTGCAGGCTAAGATTTCAAATCAGTGTATTCCATTAAGAAATAAATTTTTAAAGTGCATAGTCATCATTGACTAACATATTATTGCCTTTTATTAATCCTAAGGCAACAACATATACAAAACAGAAGCACATTTCAAATTTCTGCTGGTAATCTGAACACACGGAAGGAGAAAAGAAGAATCATTGTTTCTGGGAGAAATAAAATTGCACATTAAATAACCTTAAATTAAATAAAATTGCACATTAAATAACCTCTCTTTCTACATACATACACACACATACACACACACAAACACACTACCACTACCACTAATATTAAAGTCTAAAGGGTAACAAAGCCAAATGTATTAGTCTTTCTATAAGGCATCCAAATCATAATGCCTAGCATTTTAATGTTTAAAGTAAATCTCCTTATATATTATAAACATAGTATCAGTGTATAAGACTATTCCAAATAGGATCAAAATATTAATTCTTTATTTTGACTGGCGGCTACTCTCAAAGGAAGCCTTCCAGAAGCAGGGGAGATATTTCAAGTATCTCTCATTATGGGCTTCCAGTGGGGACAATGACAGCTTAGTCATCTCTCTGTGAGAGGGGAGTTGCAGCTGGATCAGTGGCTGACAACATGTGCTGGCCACCTAACTTGCTGTGGATCAAGGAGGAAGCGAGAAATCAACCCATTCAGTTTCTGGGACAGCCGTTCCATGGAAACTTATCACAGAAATGGAAGCTTCTGTGAACAGCTTGCAAGCAAGCGACTGGGAAGCAGGGGATCCATCTTTGTTCCCAGCTGTGGTGCAGCCTAAATATGGACACTAAATATGGAAATATGTGGTGCAGCGGAACCCCATTTCTAACCCACTTTGGAATATAACTTTTTTTTTTTTTAACATAAGAGGGACCTTCCTTTGCAACAGATAAGTAATTCTCTTGGTGTTTTTTCATTATTTCTGGGACTATAACTTTAAAGGAAGAATTAGAGTTTTGTTGTAATTTGAACAACTTGCAAAGAGCTGAACATAAGGAGAATACAAAAAAGATATAAAAGTTACTTATGGTGAAAGGGGAAGATTTATTTGTTATAAGTTTAATTTTACAAAACTATCTGTATTAACTGGATTTGATTTTTCTATGGGAAAACCTTTTGGTTTTCTGTGATATGCCTGTTAATTAGCTGGATTTTCAAAATAAAAAAGATAGTAATTGCAGCTTTTTTGTGTTTTCCCTGTTGGCGTGTGCCTGCAATTACACCTTGAAAGGCACCAGAGGGCATGAATTGTCTGCTTACTTTCACTTATACAATATTTACAGTTGCTTGCTTTGTGGGGGAGAAAAAAAATGGCTAGAAGTGGCCCTTTGGAGCAGCCAGTAGAAGATAAAATGACTTCTTTAAGTTTATTCCAATCAATGTTTGATGAATTAGGAGCTAGATTCAAGTCTCTTGAAAAGAAGATAGAGGAAAGATCAGATAAAATGATTAATTTTGAAACAGAGGTAGAGATTGACTTGGATGTGGATTGCAAGTTCAAAAAATGCTGCATTATGAAGGTGGTATGAACAAAGTTGTTGTGGATCTGAAAATGGGTTTAAAAATGCCAAAGGATAAGAGTGATATGCAAAAGGATGCCAGAATGGATTTACAAATGAAACCAATTGATATCACCATGATTAAAGGGGACATACAAATAATGGAAAAGAAGAGTGATTTGGAAAGATTTTTTATCTTGGATTTGCAAAAGGAATGTGTTGAATCAGTGAGGCTGTTCCTGGGAAGACACAAAGAGAAATTACTGGGGTTGTTTCTGGGAGAAAACAAGGAGAGAATGATGGGGAATCAACTTGTGGGACGCTATTTGAAAGAATTAAAGATTAAGCTCTTTAAAAGTAAATAGAAAGTTTACAAAGTAAACTTATTTGATTATGGTTAGTATATATGTTGAGGTTTTTGGTAATTAACGGGATCTTTTTCTGACCAGGATTGAATGATGAGATTTTAAAGATATGTGTATAAAGGGGGAGGGGGGGATTTCATTTGGTTTTTTTTCTTTTTTTTAGAGAAAATTATGTTGGACAATAAAATGGATTTATGTTTTACTAAGGTTAAAATATATTTGTTACTAAATTTATGGAATTTTATTCTTATATATAATAAGTGCAGTAAGGTTTTTTATATGTACAAAAGTAGAAGGATATGATCTACAATGGAAGAATGGATGGTGAAGGTGATGGAGTTGGCTGAGATGGTGAAATTGATGGCTGTGATTTGAGAAAAGATATTGTGTAATTTTAATGTTAACTGGAAACTTTTTTTGGACTTTCTGCGGGAAACAGGAAAAAATTATGTTGTATGGATTTGAATATTAGAAATAATATAGTTTATAGTAATAATGAAAGCTATGTTGTAAACTTAGAGCAAGAGATTGATGTATACTGTTACATATGTCTGTTGTGAGGAGGGTTGGAAGTTATTCTTTTTCATTCTTTTATCTTTTTCTTTCTTTGCTTTTTTGCACTTTTTACCTAGTTTATTCTTTTTTCTAATTTTTCTTTCTTTTTCTTATTTTCTTCCTTTAATATTAGTTTTTGTTGTTTTTCACTGTTTCTATTTTAAAATTTAATGAAGTTATTTTTTTAAAAAAAGTATCATCATGGATGAATCTGCTTGAATTTTTATATGAATCTATCATATTTAGGACTCTCAGACTAGGATAACTGGAATTCACACTAAAATTTATATTTTTCTGAATTTTCTGATGCAGTTACCATTCTAAAAATAGCATGCAAAGTGCATATTGACCAAAGTATGTACAAAATGCATATATTTTATAAACGTTTGCTCAAAAGCACAGTATAATAGAGGAAAAAAATATTAAAAACTATACATAAGAATGCATGTAGTAAAAGAAATTCATCCTAAATACTTTTTAAAAATACTTAACTTTTTTTTTTTTTAATGTAAAATATATTTGTTTCCTTTTTCCATGTGTGTCTTTAAACTAGTCTTTCTTTCCTGGCAACTACCTGTACAAATCCCTACAGTTTTCTTGGCAATATTTTTGGAAGTGGCTTGCCATTGTCTTCTTCCTAGGGCTGAGAGAGAGAGACTGGCCCAAGGTCATCCAGCTGGCATTATGACTAATGTAGGATTAGAATTCAGTCTCCCAGGTTCTAACCTGGTGTCTTAACCACTACACCAAATTGGCTCTCACTTGCTGCCTATGGGTTACATTTTTAGCTATTAAAAAACAGTACCAAAAAGTAACTGATCCCTCAAGTTGGTTCAACTCCTGTTGATTATGTAACTATGACCATGTAGTTTTATGGTACAGAAGTGCCTTCTTTTAAGGCTTTATTTCATTTCTCAGATCTCCCAGCCAACCTGCTTAGCTTTTTGTTTTTTTGTGAGGAAAATACATCTTTGGGTGAAGGAAGTAAGTTTTTAGAGGCCTCAGATGAATGGGATCACCTTAATAAAAATTGAAATCTAAAGGAATGTGCAGGCTGATTGTAATGAAAAAACTCATCTCAAAGCCTTGTCACAAACATCCCAATATACAAAGCATCTGTCTCGCAGTTCTGGCATTTGGCACCTTAACTAACTTGTTACTTTCTCTTAGTAAGGCTATTGTTTTCCTTGAAGATAGCAGATAAGAAGAGGGGCAAATACACAAGGCATCTGTCTCCTAGGAGGATGAGATAAGAAGGGGGACATAAAGTAACTTGAGATCTATTGCTTACTGATGTACGCCTGCATCATCACATGAATATGTGACTGCATTTTTTCCCCCTTTCCCCTTCTTGTAGAAGTGTATAAATATCAGGGTATCCATTTTGCCTGGAGGGGAGTGTCTCCCACTAACCCTTGATGGGTCCCCCCCCAGTGCGCACTGTCTAATAAACACTGCAGTGAAGCCTTGATTATTTTGCATTTGAGTCCTGCGTTTTGATTCCACATTTTCTAAAATTAGCCATGAGTCTACTCAGGGAATAAGTGATGCAATCCCCTCAGACAAAACAAAGTATGCATATAAATTAAGATGAGAAATAATGTATGTTCCCAAATGTCTGGGGAGTTGCTTTAATATCTGTGCAATGTGCATTTCATAGTTTTCACTGTTATTAAAATAGTTGTAATTCTTACTGATGTCATTTTATACTAGTCCTGGACTGAAATAAATATTTATTTATATATTAGACTCTGTACTTTGCTTAGATCTTTCAGTTTGACATGGTGCTTAGACTGGAAAATGTCTTGACAAAAATTGTACAAATGTGCAGTTGATTAATCAATTCAGTATAAAATCCTTTAGTTCTAAAACTGATTAAATCATTCAGTGTTAGATTCTTAGTACCTAATTTGCAACCCTTTGCAAATTAAGTTCGTATTTGAAACAAATACTGCTATTATTTGTTTAAGTGAAATATTAGAACATCAAAACCAGCATAGAAGCTTGTATTTCACATTAAAGTCACTACTTGGCACTGATAAAAACAGGATCTGGGTTGAGATGCCTTAACAAGCTACCTGGGAAGCTAAGAAATTCAAAACAAGCAATAATGCAGCTGATCTTATAGAGGATCATCAAGTTTCAATTCTTTTGAGACTTATTCTTTTCAGGAAATATGGGAGAGATACATGCTGAAACTTGAAGATTGAGTAGATTAGTAGATTAAAAGGGTTTTGTTGTTTGTTTGTTTTTTCTTGGTATAACATAGTAAAAAGAAAAAAAATAGCCCCAATGAACATATTCTTTCATTTCTAACAGCATATAATAACAGCTCTCAACTATAATAACTGACAAATAGCAAGTAAGAGTAAAATAAATTACAGAGGATGGAGAACAATTCAACACTCAATCTCTAACTCCTTCACAATACAATACAACTGACATTAACCTGGGTCTGTTGTCTATTTCTAGCAGAAACCTCATTTTTAGCTACATTCTTGAGTAAGAGTGAAGTGGGTTGAACTTCAGTGCTATTTGGCTTGTTTAGGGGCTGAGCAAGAACCAGGTAAAGCATTTAAACAAGTAGACACAAATCAAATTATCCACTTTAGGCAAGCAAGCTTGAAATCACCTGCAAAAATTACTGTCTGAAACTTCTCAACATCCGGGACTCCAAAGGCACTTCAATCATTTTGCAAAACAAAAGCAAAGCAATACAGCACCTTCATTTTTCTCTTTGCTTTGCTCATTATGTTGCTTTGAGAAGCAGCTTCAAAAGAGGGCTTGACTAGCCCTCCTTTGTATGCGCAATTCCACTATTACCAAGAGGTTTATGAATAGCCAGTTATCACCTGTCCATGAAGCTGGTATTTTTTTCTCTCTCCTTCCCCCTCTCCCCTCTGAATTTTTCTACATGACTTTGTTAATATAAGCCATTGATGGCCATCTTCTGAGGCAGATTATTTTCTTCCTGAATAAAGTGTTTAAGGTCTCATTGAAGGAAACTCTTCCTGCACTACTTTATCTATACAGTGATGTTTGGGACATCATCCTTCTTTTCTGATTACTGGATTTTGTAGCTTGCAAACAAAGGATCTGGTTGAAAAAAAGTCACTGTGCCTCCTGTTGGGGGCTGCTGTAACTCAGTAGCAATTGGTCATCAATTAATATTACTGTAGCGAATTATGGTAAAAGCCATTTTTCTTCCCTAGCTGAAATGTGTTAGCTTGTATATCATAAAGTAAAAATGTATTTGTATCTTTAAAAGCTACTATGGTACGTAACAGTAAATATGACTAAATAATTTAATATTCCCTTTTTTTTTTTTTTTTTTAATCTGCTTAACAGTCATTACTGACCCTGCAGTGACCGCCCCCTAGCGGTTTTTCAAGGCAATTGCATCTTTCTAGTTTCGGAATTAGACTTTGCCAGAGCCTAATTCCTAGAGCGTCAGCCCAGCTGGCAGCACAGGAGGCGGGATTTCCGTTGCTTCGCGCCCCTTTTTCGGACGAGCGCGGTTTCGCGCTTTTTACCGGCAACTGTCCCGTCTCTCTGTTGAGCCGCTACCAGCATTTTTCCTCCCACCGGAGTGAGAGTCCTCATTTATCTACTCACGTACGTTTTCGATCTGCTGAGTTGGCAGAAGCTGCGGGTATAGAAACAAGAGCTCACCTTGTTAACGCGAGGCTGGACTCGAACCGCTGAAGCTTTCAGCCATTTCTGGCCGGCACTTTCAGCGTCATTAAGCCGCTGCGCCACCGCGTCCCCTTAATATTCCCTTGGCTTTCTGTAAATATTCATTTATAGGACCACTTAATAGCCAAATCATTCATGAATAACCATTATGCTCTTGAGTAAATTCAGTATTAACACAAGCTGCTAACAAACATGTTCAGTGTACATTTCCCCAACAACACTACCTGCTAATCTGAAAAACAATTTAGAAAAGAGTTATGTTGCTATTGTCCATTCAATTAATTTGAGTTTTCTTATGGACACATCAAACCCTTTCTTTACAGGAAATGTCTAATATTTTATCTAGAAGAACTTAACATGGGCTAATTAAGGCCACTTCACATGGTACACGTTAAACTCCCCAATCCTTCCAAAACAGTTTGAAGTTACCTGGAGCTTCTCACACCTGCTCATCCTCTTCCAGAGATAAGAAATAGACAGAACCCATGTCAATTTTACCCCTGCTGAATTAAGTTAGCAGTCCCTTTAAAGTTTTTGCCATAAAGTTTCTACAAGTAAGATTAAAAACCATGAGCTATATTATTTTAAAATATACTGCAATATTATACTGCAACTTCTTTAAACTGCAACACTTTAAACTAGGATGACCAGAATAACAGCAGAAACACAACAGAATTTATGAATTTAAGAACTTACATGAGCAAGGGTGCACACAGGCTGAATTTCTGTTTGAAGCAACCCTTTTTAGCTCACAACAAAGCAGATTCTTGGCAAATACAGTACCACCAAGGGAGAATCCCTAAGAGGTGTTTAAAGGTCAAAATGATCCATCAGGTATTTAGCTCCTAAATAGATTTTACAAAATTCTTTAAGCCATGCAGAATTGACTATAAATGGTGCTCCTTCCAATAAATGCAATATGTTCAGAAAAGATTGCTATCTTCAACATTTTGAAATAGCTTCTAAGGGAGTTAAATATGAAGAATATCCTGCTTATTCAGTCTTGAGTTTCCAGCATCTAACTGTGGCTAGATCTATCCAGGAACATCCACTGTTGACAAATTAGCAGCAGCAGCAGCTTGCCACAGAAGCCATTTGATCATGATGTCCCTAAGGGCTCTTCCCCATAATCTGCTAATCATGAATTTATGATGCTTCAGCAACCACATTTACAGGATATGAGCGGGTGATGTTGTCTTCAACTTACCCTGATACCCCAAGAAGAAACCCTGAAATCTTTTCCTGCTCTACTTTTAAACTTGGGCGATCCAGCTTCTTCCAACAAGTCTTGCTGTGCAATTGATTTATGGTACGTCTCATCAAGATAAATTAAGGGGCATGACCTTACCCTTCTCTCATTGGCCATCTTACACTGCTGCAGGCATGACCTTCCTTCTAGTCACTGGCCACTGGTTTTCAGGGTCATTTGGCAGTGGGGGAGTTAGAACTCTTGCACTGTGCCAAAGAGCCATCTCTCCCACTTCTTTTGTCAATAGTTCTCATACTGCCAGAGCTTAGAGAGATGTCCAGATTGGGACAGGGGGAGCTTCTTTTAAGCCATCAGCTTTCATCAGCGTTCAATATGATTGGACAACTGTCAGGGAAAGGAAAGCAAGAGAAAGTGGCTGTTTAGGTGTCGCCTGCGGTTAAACTAACTCCAGTTTAGTGCATGGAAAGAGAATTAGGGGAAATGGAATATTTTGGTGCTGGGACAATGGCACCAAAAAGATACACTTCCCCCATTTTTTCCTTCAATCCATATGAAGAGAAGCAGGGGGAAGAAAAGTGGGGACTGGGTGTCTTTTCTCCCCTCTACTTTTTTTTCCCCCTATGGATGGCAAGAGAAATAAGGGGGAGAGAAATGGTGAGAATGGCTCCTCTGGTGCCAGTTCTCTGGTCCCATGGCTTCATAGGATCAGACAATTGATATCAGAGAATCACATCCCCTCCTTCTCTCTCTCCTTCTCTTGCCATGAGTGGAATGATAAATGGGCTGGAGAGATGGGAGGGATCAGCTCTGTTCTCTACCTTGCTTCTCTTGCCCTGGTGGAAGAAGCTGGGGCTGAAAGCAGGAAGAGATAAGTTGTAGAGGACAGCTCCTTTGGTGCCAGTTCTCCAGTTCCATGGAATTACCACTCCATGAGATTGCAGAAAGGGCTCCTCTGCTTCCAATAACCAACACCAAAGGAGTATTCCCCCAGCCTGCCTCTCTCCTTTCCCCTTTTCACATGTGGGCAGAACCTTTATTCTATTTTGTTGGCAAGGCAGAAGTTGATTTAAAAGTATGGTAAGCACTTCTTTAAGCCAGCATACTTTTCTACCAGCTCTTGCACTGGAAAACCACACTATAATGCTGCCATGCAGAAAAGACCTAAGAATACCTTAATGATGAATGTATTTCTTCAAGAGGAATATTACATAATCCATTATAGGCAATCGTCCTTATTTTTGGACAAGGGAATCATCTGACACCAGTGCCTCTATCTTGCCAAGAGTGATTATTTATCCTAACCCAGCCAATAGTTCAGTGGGGACGCGGTGGTACAGCGGCTTAATGACGCTGAAAGTTGCCGGCCAGAAATGGCTGACACTTCGGCGGTTCGAGTCCAGCCTTCGCGTTAACAGGGTGAGCTCCTGTTTCCTCCCCAGCTCCTGTTAACCCAACAGGTCGAAAACTCACATGAGTAGATAAATGGGTACTCTCACTCTGGTGGGAGTAAAAATGCTGGCAGCGCCTTGCACAGAGAGACGGGACCAGTTGCCGGTAAGCACGAAACCACGCTCGCCCGAAAAGGGCGAGAAGCAACGGAAATCCTGCCTCCTGCGCTCGCCAGCTGGGCTCTGCTCTAGGAAGGTGGCTCTGGCAAACCACTTCCGAAAAACAATTGCCTTGAAAACTGCAAGGATTCGTCCAGGCAGTCACTGCAGGGTCAGTAATGACTGAGCGCAGACAAAAAAAAAAAAGCCAATAGTTCATTTGCACCTGAGGGCTATCATCTTTTCTACTGCTGTCTGTATGCCTTTAATAGCAGTTTCAAATGCAAGAATTAGCCAGATAATTTCATGGTAAAAAGGTAACCAGCTAAATTCTGCTGATCAAAAGTATAGAGAAGCGGCTCAAAAGTTAACAAACACAGAAGTTGCACAGAAGTTGGTTCTTCCTCCCCTACTATTTAATAACTATATGAAGCCACTGGGGGAGGTCATCCAATAGTCAGTGTCCAGTATCATCAACTGATGTATCACTCTGGTGTTTAGAGGCTGTTAGGGTCTGGATGGGAGATAATTAGTTCCAAATGATCCCAAGTGTCATCTTACTTGGGATGTGAGGAACTGACCAAGGTGCCTTATGAACTTATCACCACTCATTTAGACTACTGCAACACGCTGTGCATGGGGCTGCCTTTAAATACAACTCAGAAGCTTCCATTAATGCAAAATACAGTGGTCCAGGTGCTCATGTGTGCTTGCTGGTGGGCAATTGTTATACCCATTTTGTGGGCACTGGATTGGCTTGCTACTTATTTCTGAGTGTAATTTAATGTGTTGGTTTTAACCTATAAAGCTCTTTAGGCTTAGTGCCTGGTTACCTGCAAGAGCCCATCTCTCAACAGGAGTCAGCCCAACCACTTTGTGCCAGAAGAAGCAGGTGGTTGCTCCCATTTTTGGGACATGAGGAGGACCAAAGCCCAGAGGCACTGTTTCTCCATAATGGGACCGCCTCCCTAGAATGTCCTCCCACTGAAGTTTGACTAGTTTCAATGTTATCTGTCTTCTGGAAGAAGTTGAAAATGACTTTTTTTCAGAGGGCATTTGGGGATTGATGTCAAATGTTGTTTGTAATATAAAGTTTCTAAACATTATATTTTTAATATATTATTGTAACTGTTTTCTGAGCCTCTGATATAAATTTGATAAATAAATATCATATTGGTACTAATTTTAGGAAGCTCATATACAAAAATTAAGGAGATAAATAAATAGGGAAGGCATCATTGTGATGTATTTATTTTACAGACTTTGTATATGGCCAGATAATTAGGACTCTAACTGGTGCTCAACAGCTAAAAGGAAAAAAAAAAAAATCCCTTCTCACCCCTATGGGTGGTATGTGTCTTCCTCAATCTCGGGTCCTCTACCAGAGGCCTGGGAGTTTGAGGGTTCTGCGCAGTATCTTAGCTGTTCCTAGCACTGCACTCTTCTGCACAGAGAGCTCTGATGTTGTTCCTGGGATCTGTTGGAGCCACTCTCCCAGCTTAGGAGTCACGGCCCCGAGTGCTCCTACCACCACTGGGACCACTTTGGCACACACATACATACATACTGTAGAAGTATCTTTAACACAATGACCACATGATGGAAACAGTTATGATTTTCTATTTTTTGTTCTCCTGTCATCTTTGTAAGGATCGCTGCATTCGGCGCTGAACAAAAACCTCATGAGACACAGGCTCGGACGAAAGTTAGTTTACTCATGCGTAATGCGTAATGGTTACAGACAAAGCCAGGATTGGCTTGACATGGTTCATTACACTGTTTTATAGGGTTCCCCCCTGACCCGTAGTTAACCCTGGCTCCCCTCTCCCTCCTTAATGGCAGATTCAGCCACGTTTCTTTATCTTCGCGACTGCTGCCTTTTGTCTGCATTGGTGTTGTAATTGTGGGGCTTTTCTCATGCAGACAAAACCGGGGTTTTTTAGTTGGTTGCTGATCACCTCTGAATTGCTTTGTCCCCAAAGTATTGTGTTTAGCATTTCCTGGGTTGTTTGGGGAAGCCGGTTGCACTACAAGGTATCCGTTTCTGCCCTGAGTTAATTGCCACCACCTGCTGGCAATTAACTTGTGATTTGCCCTGTTTCCCTTCTTTGGCTGCCAGTGCCTGAAGTGGTGATATTGACTAGGGGTGGTGAAACTGAACAGTGGTGCTGGCTGTGCTGGGATGAATCTGACAATCTTGTGTTTATCCATATTCTTGCATACTTGATCTGGTACCCATGTTCAAGAATACTGTAATGGCTCTTACTTTTAGGAGTTTTTATAGTCAGAGATGCATTTGTAGTCAGAAAAAGAAATGAAATATCCTCAGAGTCTTTCTGTTTTAAGGGCTCTTGTAATAATGACTAAAAAAGTCTACAAAGAGAAAAAGTAGGATTTGAAAACCAGCTCTTAATGTTTGAATTCAGATACTGATTGCTGTGTTGTGTGTTTTTTTGCTGGGAGAGAAGAACATAACTATAGTGCTTTGAAAGACACCGTTTACTAGAGAAGCCTGGGAGGGAGGGAGGGAGGGAGGGAGGGAGGGAGGGAGGGAGAGGGAGAGAACCCTTCTCAACTGTATGGGTGGTATGTGTCTTCCTCAATCTATCAGAGGCCTGGGAGTTTGAGGGTTTTGTGCAGTCTCTTAAGTGTGAGACTGCACACTTTTGGACAGAGAGCTCTGATGTTGTTCCTGGGATCTGTTGGAGACACTCACCCAGCTTAGGAATCACAGCCCTGAGTGTGCCTACCACCACTGGGACCACTAACGTTCCACAAAAGTAATGAGACAAGAGAAAAATAAAAATCTCCTCTCACCCCTATGGGTGGTATGTGTCTTCCTCAATCTACCAGACACTTGGGAGTTTAAGGGTTCTGTCCACTCTCTTAGGTGTTCCTAGCACTACACTCTTCTGGACAGAGAACTCTTATGTTATTCCTGGGATCTGTTGGAGCCACTCTCCCAGCTTAGGAGTCACAGCCCCAAGTGCTCCTACCACCACTATGACCACTTTGGCCTTTACTTCCCACATCATCTCTAGTTCCTCCTTCAGGCCCTGGTACTTTTTCAGCTTCTCATACTCCTTCTTCCTGATGTTGCTGTTATTTGGGATCATTACCACTGTCTTCTGGTCTTGTCTACTACCACAATGTCTGGTTGATTGGCCAGTGCCTGCCTGTCCATCAGGATTTGGAAGTCCCACAGGATCTTAGCCGTTATTCTCTGTGACCTTCTGTGGAATCTCCCATCTGGACTTGGAAGGGTCTAGCCCATACACTGTGCAGATGTTCCTGTACACAATGCCAGCTACTTGGCTGTGCCGTTCAGTGTATGCTGTTCCTGCCTACATTTTACCCCCTGCCACTATGTGTCTCTGAGGACTGTCTGCACAGTCTGCACCTTGGATCCTATCACAGACCCCTGCTTCTATGGATCTGGTGCATAGCGCCTGTTCTTGTGCTGTTATGGTCAGTGCTTCAGTGCTGTCTTTTAGTCTAGCCCTTTCCAGCCACTGGTAGGATTTCCCAATGTCAGCCACCTCAGCTATCTGTCAATGGTACATCGAATGCACGGTTTTATCATGTCATGACACTTCCTCTGCTTGAACACCTTTCATGTCTGCTGCTGCTGCCTCAGGCATTCTCTCAGCAGCACATCTTTGGGTGTCATCTTACTGATGTACTCCTAGATGTTTTGAGTTTTGTCCAGGACAGTGGCTTTGACACTCACCAGACTCCTCCTGCCCTCTTTCTGGCTGGTGTATAGTCTGGTGTTGGACTTGGGGTGGAAACCTCTGTACATTGTGAGGAGCTTCTGGAACTTCACATCGGCAGTCTCCATGTCCTCCCTTGGCCAGCTTACTATACCAGCAGGGTATTGATGACTGGCAGGGCATACATGTTGATGGCATGGATCTTGTTCTTCCCATTGAGCTGGCTCTTCAGGTCCTGTCTTAACCTTTGGTGGTACTTGGATGTTGCTATCTTCCTTGCCTCCTCATCATGGTTCCTATGTGACTGTGGGATACCAAGATACTTGTGTAGTTCCACCTCATCAGTCTTAAATACCTTCCCTCTCTTTACTATCATCTGACTACACTTCTCCAGTCCGAATGACATCCCAATGTCCTCACTGTAGATCTGTGTCAAGTGGATCAGCAAGTCGATGTCTCATTCACCCTCAGCGTACAACTTGATGTCATCCATGTAGAGGAGGTGGCTGATGGTAGTTCCACTCTTGAACTTGTATCCATATCCAGTCCTTGTGGTTATCTGGCTAAGGGGATACAAGCCTATGCAGAACAGCAGTGAGGACAGTGCATCACTGCTCTTGGTATATGCCACACTTGATGGTCACTTGTGTGAGCTGTCTGGAGTTGACTTTCAGTGTTGTCTTCCACAGTCCTATTGAGTTCTTGAGGAAGGCCCTTAGTGTCCTGTTGATTTTGTACAGTGCCAGGCATTCACAGATCCATTTGTGTGGCACTGAGTCATAGGCTTTCCTGTAGTCAATTCAGGCTGTGTTTAGATTGGTCTGTCTAGGGACTTCTGGTGGGGAATTAATGGCGGCTTGACTGATTCCTTCGCTTGGGAATCAATGGCATAGCTGTGAGGGTTAGGGCAGGATCCCTATAGCCCAAAGAATTCTCTGGATGTAAAGGAGAATCCATGAAATCAACCCAGTTGCTCTCTGGACAGCCACTTCTTGCAAGGAGACCCTGAAGCAGAAGACTCCGTGATCAACTTGTGGTGAGTGGCTGGCTTTTCTATCCTGTTTGAGGCTGTGGTGTAGCTGAAATTCAGGACACTAAAACCAACTCCCCCCTTCTAAAACACATTTTAAATGGTCTATTACTCTTTCAGATGAAGAGAGGCTTTTTTTGGCAACAGATAAGTGTATCTTCTTGGTGCTTTTAATATTTTCAATGCTTACTTTAAAAAAAACTGATTTGGACTTTGGGATTTATATATTGAACAAAGATTCGAAGGGCTGAATTATTGGGTATTTTTATGAAACAAGTGACTTTTTTTTTTGGACTTTAAAAAGTTAATTTTGTTGAATCTGCACTTGTGGGATTGAAGCTTGAGATTGCTGGTTAAATATTTCTGTGGGAAATCTGCTTTCTTTTACTTTGCTGCAATTCTAATTGGAGGAGCTTTGTAAACAAAAGTATTCTGAGACCTTGCTTTTTAACCCCCCCCCCTTTTTTTTTTCCTGTCTGCAAGGCTTGTTATGGTTGCAGTTCAGCAAAAGGTATTTAAAGAGTCACTTACACATTTACTGGAAGATCTCACTACTAGAATTCTACAAGTGATAGAAACTAAATTTGAAGCCTTTGAGAAATAATATAATAGATTTGATAGTGATATTCATTTGCAAACAAAATTGGATATTGAGAATAAGAATATTGATGATGTTGTACGGTGTGAAGTAAAGCAATCTTCAGAACAGGAAATTGGAATAAGAGATCTGGATTTGGATGGAGGGCTAGATGATTTAGTTTATCTTGAGACAAGAGATAATGAGTTCTTTATAAAGCCCAAATTTACAACAGAAATCTTTTTTGACAATATCCAGACCATAAAGCAGAAGAGTATTTTGGAGATTTTTCTCTTTTTGGATGCACAGGAAGGACTTATTAAACCTTTGACGACATCTTTGATAGTAAAAAAGGACAAAGTGACAAGAAATTACTACTTGAGATTTCACTTGAAGAAAAGATTAAATGTCAAGCTCCCTGAAAAGAAGAAAAAGGAATTTAAGGTCGATTTATGGGACCAAGGTTAAAATGTGCAAGTTATGATTTTGGATTGGTAATACTGGAATTTATTTTTGGACTGGAATTGTGTGATAATGTTTATGGATTTTACTGTTATAGAAAATAAATAGACTTAGTTGTTTAATAACAATAGATTAACTGATATTTCAAATGTTGGTAAGGACCTTGGGATAATATGTTTGTATAAATTTCTTTAACTTTGTTTCTATTTAGAAATTACTTTTGGGAATTTTGTTTGTAACTGAAAGAAATGAAATTTTGACTTTGAGTTTTGATATTTAGAATCATTTTTGCTATAGAAATATTGTGTTTTACTGATATTACTAGAGTAAGAAGTTACTGTATTATCTTACTTTAATTGTACCAAAGAGAGTTGGAAGTTGTTCTTTTCTTATTTTCTGTTTCTTTTTCCTCCTCCCTTCTTTTCTTTTCTTCCTCACATTTCTTTATATATTTCTTTCTTTTCTACTTTTCTTTTGATGTCTTTGTATATTTTATTCTTGTTTGAAACTTAATAAAATTCTTATTAAAAAAAAGATTGATCTGTCTAGAACTTGAGTCTTGGGCGACTGCTCTATTATGAGCAGCTGGTGTTTTGAGCCTCTGGTGTTGTTCCCAATGTCCTTCTGAGCTGTGCTTATGTACTGGCTTATATGGTCCTGTAGCTTGGTGGTTATGATGGCTGATAGGATTTTCTGTTTTGTGAGGAGGCAGGTTATTGGTTGGTAGTTGGACAGTGCTGTTCCCTTGTGGGGATCTTTCATGATCAGCACTGTCCTTCCTTGTGTTAGCCCATTTGGGTGGGAGCCTGCTGCTAGCAGCTGGTTCATCTGTGCTACTAGGCATTCATACACTGCTGTTAGTTTCTTTAGCCAGTAGGTGTGGATCATGTCTGGGCCAGGTGCTGTCCAGTTCTTCATGTTCTTGTTGGATGTCTGCTACTGTGATGGTGACTGGTTCCTGTTCTGGGAGATTGCTGTGGTTTACTCTCAGGTCCTGCAGCCACTTTGCACTGGTGTTATGTGTCTTCTCTTTCTCCCATATGTTCTTCCAGTACTGTTCAGTTTCTGCTCTTGGTGGCTCTGCTGTTACTGCATTGTTGCACAGCAGTTGGGAGTACACCTTGGATGGTTCTTTGGAGAACAGGACATTTATCTTCTTGGCCTCTGCTTCTCTAGTGTATCTCCTTAGCCTGGCAGCCAGTGCTCTGACCCTTTGTTTAGCAGTGTCTAGGGCTTCAGATGGAGTCAGGCCCTTGTATTTTTTTTCAGTAGTTGAGTCTTATCCTTAATCTCAACATCATCCTTAATTTGAAACTTTATTATATTCCCACCATAGATGGAAGAACATCCCTTTTCTATTACAGTCCTTTTAGCACTTCATAAGGTATTTATGTGATACATGTGAGATTCTTGTAGGGGTTAAATGCCAAGGATGAACAGTTTTAAGATATAATTCATTCACTGAAATGGGTGAGAGTTTCCCGGATCTCCACAAGTGTTTTCATATTTTATCATATGCCTAAACCTTGCCTAAATCTGAATCTAAATCTTTTTTCAACTCCAATGCAAGATAACCTATATTTTTTTTCAACAAAACTGATTGAATGTTTAACTTTTTTGGCTGCAGAAAGTAGTTGTTCATTAATTTCTCAAAATTGAACAAAATTCCACCAATCTCTTGTTTCACAGAAATACATTTACTTAAGACTAAAGTATCCACAGCCCAATCATTGTCTGCCTCCTCCTTCCTATAAGCTATTGAAACTTTACAAAAAATATCTTATTCTATATAAAAGCTTCTCTTTCCATAGTTTCAAGCTTGCTTACTTAATCTTAATTGCAAAACCTTGGACGTATAATCAGAGGAGTTAGTAGAGAAATATCCACTACATAAATGCCAGGTATCCCTTCTTCCACAAACAGTTCATTACTTGAGTAAACTCATTATTGAATTTATTCATGTTGCAGAGCTCTTTTGGAAGAAAAATAAATCTTTGTCCAAATACCAAATGATTTCAAACTGCATCCATTGTTTCACTGAGTCTTCCAAAATGAATTGTATGATATTCCTTAATTGTGCTGCTTGGTAGTATAATTTCAAATCTGGTATTTCCCATACCTTAATATGTTGATCCTTTGTCCTTTCTGAGGTTGGTGGTTTGCTTGCAAATGTTTCATTACGTGACTAGGTAACATCATCAGTGCTAGTGAGTGTGGGGTTTGTTCCCTGCTTATATACAGTACTTTGCCCTGCCAGTGTTGGTGGGGATGTGGTTTTCTCCTTGGTAGTTCCATGACTAGGGTATTGTTTTCTGCTTGATTGTTTGTCTGGTGTTAATCCCTGCTTATCTGGGTGTAGGCTGCTGGAGAGGATGTGCTCTGGTCTTTTTGTTTTCTTCTTAGCTTTTTTATTGTCTCTTTTGATTGGTGTGTAAATGTCTTTATGTGTCTGTTGATGGCTGATTTGTCTGAATGCCAAGCTCCCAGGGATTCCGTAGCAACTATGGTTGAGTCTGTCCATGTGTTGTGACATTAAGGACTTTTCATCATGTCTTCTGACTGCTAGTTGGTGTTCATGGATGGACTCTGCTAGTCTTCTGCCTGTTTGTCCTACATAGCGGCTGTTACAATCCTTACATTATATCTTGTAGATGACTCCTGGTTTTTTTTCTTCTTCTTCTTCTTCTTGGGCTACTGGGTCTTTTGGTTTAGTTAAGATGTTTTGGAGGGCTTTAGTTGGTTTGTGTGGGAGCAAACCGCACACACACTAGCACTGATGATGTTACCTAGTTGGGTAATGAAATGTCTGCAAGCAAATAACCAAGCTCAGAGAGCACCAAGGACTCCACAGTTCAACCGTGACCTACATATATTCTCTTCTATTGGATACTTTAACATTCTGAAGTGTACACAAAATATTTCTGTTTATTCTCAATTTTGACTATTTAAAAAAAAAATGTTTTGTTTTCTCTGCTAAATTGCTATAATTTTATCTGTGATATAATTGGGAGTATCTGAAATAAAAAAATATCACTAATTTAAATGATGCAATTTGACCTAAAACGTTAAAAGACTTTTTGTTCTAGCATCCTATATTCTTCCTTATTTTTTTTCCCCACACTGGACCATAGTTAATATTTTTAAGGTGTTTAGATATATTTAAAGGATTTATGTACTAGATATATTTTTAATATGCTAGATATTGTTTTTGTAGATGAATATAGATTAATTGAGATTAATAATGCCAATACCATACCTAAACTATCTAAGAATATTAAAAAAGAAATTGAAAAATATACGAGGTTGGAAAGAGTAAAAGCCATGTCATATGCAAATAAGTTTAATAAATAGTTTTTCCCTCTATATTCACTTCTTGGACATAACTATTTATCTGTAATGCTATTGCTAACATTTCTGTAACTTAATTAACCATAAAGGAGATAGTGAACATCTCTGTTCAGCACTTCTTAAAAATAAAATTTCTACTAAACTATAATTATTAGTTCTTATTTCTACTAATTTCTTTATCTGTTGGAATGTAATAATAATAATAAAAAAAATATTTTCCTCTTGCTAGCTAGGTGATATTAAAAAGCTAAGTAGGGTTGGACTTGGTTAGTACATAGATGAGAGTCCACAGGAAACATTAGGGCTGAAGCTAGACAGGGTCACTCTCTCCCCTCAGAAGGAAGGAAGGAAGGAAGGAAGGAAGGAAGGAAGGAAGGAAGGAAGGAAGGAAGGAAGGAAGGAAGGAAGGAAGGAAAAAATAAAGTCTGGAAGATGGCTTCAATCTTGTTGCCAAGAAAACTAGATGAATCTGTCTATGAAGCCACCAGTAGTTGAATCTGAATTGTAGGAGATTTTTTGTTTTTGTTTTTGTTTTCCTTCTGTCATGTTTTGGTGCTGTCACATTGGTGAAGAGAGGGACATTCCAGGCTCTGATGTCTCCTTGGGAATTATTTATGAATATTTAAGGTTATTGTGACAGCATTGCATCTCAGATGCATTGTAGATGACATAGAACAGCAGAAAAAAATCAGGATGCCCATTTGCCTTCTTTTCATACTGTTAGCCAATGGAGAAGGCAATCTTATGATGCTTCAAATACAATTTCCACACCTTGTGTCATTAGCCATACTGGGTGGACCTTCTGAGAGTTGTAGTTCAACAATATTCAGAGTTGCAGATTTTTCCATGTCAATTATAAAGAGGAAAAAAAATAGTATGGTGCAATAATTGTTTTTTTTTTAAATATTTATAGACTGATATCATCAAGGAAATGTAGTTCACAATGCAGTATCTTCTCTTGCAAAACTCTTGATCAAAGAGTTGTTGTGTGAAATAATTCACTGGAACTGGGGGAAGTTTTGTCTCTTCACTTCTCATCTTCACCTCTGCTAATAATACTGAAGAGCTATTTTGAACCACATTCTTTCATTCTTCACTAGATCAAAAATTGAAGGGGAAAAAAAAATCATATTTTCACTTTACCTCCACTTTTACAGCACCTAATAGGTCAAGAATTCACCCTGTCAAGAGAACTTAGTCTAAAGTGAAAGGTCAAGGCAGATATGGTTCACAGTCAGAAGAAACATTTCAGAAGTTTGATGAAAGAAATGAAATTTCTTGGGGGAGTGAGACAGTTCCTCATCTCTCTTTAATAATTCTCACAGTTGTTACTGTGACCTGGAAAAAATGTGCAATAAACAATTCAAAAGGAGAGGGCAAGTGAAAAATGTTTGATATCACAAGGCCTCAGCAGTTTTCTCCTTCAAATATTTTCATCAGCAACATCATGCATAGGTCAATATTGCATGTGCCTCTAAGTGTGTATTTTTTTGTTGTTGTGTGGCCTGTTGTACTGCCATCATTCACCTCTGGTATATTCTGACCACATTCTTCCTTAAGCAACTCAGTGTTCCTACACAGTGATGAATGGATGGAAATAATCCATCTAGACAGAGGAAGATATCATCTTAATAATCTGATATTTTATGTTCTTTCTTTATAATTACTTTTGCTTTAGATTAATGAATTCCATTTACAGTAGGAACAGTAGCAAATAAAAAAGTATTCAGAAGCACTATAAAATAAGGCAAGAAGAAGAGATTGAAAACATACAATGAGAACCTGGAAAGATGGTTATTTTAACCACTTTTTTTCTCATGAAGTCCATTTCATTTAAATGGGAGAGGGATGTTGAATGCACATATTCATTTAATTATACATGCTAGAACCTTCATGTCACTCCATATTTTGAATTGCTTCCCTGCTTCATTTTTATGCTTTGTAGGATATGTCCTTGTAGTAACTGCATCTAAGGTCAAATCATAAAATATATTACTGACCCTTAAACAATTGAATAAAATGAGTTTCAGTCAATTATGCCTTTTATCAAAAGCTAGGACATCAGTGACTCTTCTGACAGATTGTGAAGCACACATTTTTAGTGGACCTGTGTAAACCCTGCCTACAGCTTGTACGCTAGTTACATATTTATTGGCTTTAAAAATACATTATATAATCCCACATGGCACATAGAGTATAACTTGTTTTATACTAGCAGTGTGGAATTTATCATGCATAAATAGGTGAAACTATAGTACAACATGAATATCCAATAAAATTGGTGAGGAATGGGGAAAAAATTGATGTTAAAGCCCTCTAAGTGTTGCTTCAAAACCCCTTTAATTCTGTGACTATAATAACCTGTCAAGGTAATCTGTCTTGGGTTTCATTTAAGAAAGAGTTATTATGGGAAAGGACTGGGTTGTTCATAAGCAGATGTAAATTGAGCTCTGCTTTAAATGTTTGAGTTTTCAAGAACAGGATTGAGTGGAATGCATGTAAACCAATTGCACATGGGTGTAATAACTACTAGAGATACAGCTCCTGAAGTATCAACTGTGCACCTTTTATCCACTAGGAACATTAGGAATAGAAAGAGCAAGCTAAAGATTCCCTCTTTGATCCTCTTTCCACTGTTTCAGACTTCACAGAGGCATGGCTGGAAACCTTGAATCTCCAGACCCTTAACCTGTTATTCAAGATTTGCCTTACTTGGCAGCAGGCTCACAGACATGACCCAGCTAAATTAGTCCCTTTATTGCAGAAAGAAAGAAGTTATGTACACCCAGAAGATTTGTCTACTGAAGTATACAGGAATCAAGGATCTCATATACATATATGCTCCTCAGATTAAATTCAAGGCTTTTCCTCCAACCTTTCCACATCAGTGGTGTTCCTCTAATAGCCTTGTAATGCACCTGATATTTCTTGATGTAATGGTTTTCTCTGTCATAGGAACTGCTGATCTCTGCCTCATCAGCTTCACATGTTACACACTGCTTGAAAGGCAGATGCTCTTAGGCTCCTCCCTTCAGAAAATTAAGAGAAATTCTTTCTTCTCTTTTCCCCACCATGATGAAATAAGGTTTAGAGAGGCATGTTTCTATCCTTAATAATTTATACTTGTATTTTTAGATCCTGGTCATCTACCTCTAAGTGCTTTTACTGGGATTGTTTCTCCTGACAGACATATTCTCTGCTAAATACAGACACCACTGAATGAACGGGAGGATTCCCACCAAGGTTATCTCAAAATCTTCCCTACAATAATTGTGCTGAATACAATGGCAACTCATGGCATAATATCAACTTTTAAAATTGGTTTTTGTGGATATTTGTGCCAAAAATTCAACAGTTGTGAACAAGAATTCATCAACATCTGTAAAAATCAATGGGGTATCTTACTGCTATCTGAACAGTTCACTCTACACTCAGCCAGATGAATATTACATGATGATTGAGCATATAATATATAACAATGGGTAATCTGCCACCTTTCAGACATTTTGGATTACAATTCTCATCACTTCCAGCCAGCAGGGCCAATGGTGATGGTATGGATTTTCATAGTTCTTGTTTAATATGGTTGAATTTGCCAGTAGCCTTGAATCCCTAACCAATTTTATAGTAATTCTTGCCACTCCTGTGCTTTGGTAAGGACTTTATAGATGTGCGGTAGTAACCTAGCAAGCTGTCAAGTTCAGAATATTAATGCTTAATAAAAAAAAATGAAGTGTCTTTGAAGAATGAAATATAAAGATATTTTACAACAGAGTACAGAATATTTAAGTAGCTGCTAAGCTTAGTTGCAGGAGTAACTTAAATATTGTGTGAGACTGTTGGGGGATAGCTGGAAGAAAAAGACGTCTATACATGCTGCTTCCATGGGTAATGGCAAGTATTTCAAAAACAAAATTTCTGAAGGAAATAATTTGTTTATCAGAGAGAAAACTATAACAGCATGCTGCATACTGGTAGGTAGAAATATCCATGAAGTGTTCATATTGGTTACTTTTTTATAATATAACTGACATGAATTTTTGTTGGAATTGTTTTTGCTCCAGGCAGATTTCATGAAAACCCAAGGAAGACATTATATTTATTTATTCTCCTTTCCGTTCAAAAATGGTTCATACAAATTTAATACTCAGTTTGATTATGCTGCTGAAGAAAAGGGTAATCTCAGTTGGAAGTGGATCAAGGCATGTTAGGAAGGCACCTAGCAGTATCTTTCACCCAATCCCTGCTATGATGGGCAAGTCTTCAGTGATGAAGTTTACTCTGATAGAAAGGGAAGAATTTGCTTGTGCATGGGTATGTGTCAGCCTTGCGAGATAATCCAGACAAGAAGCACACCCAGAAGTACTAGCTCTATCTTTATTGTAAGGTTACAGTAACAGAATCTTGCAAGTCTGAAAATACATCTCTCCCCCCTTGCCTTTACAGTCAAAGAAACTAGGGAGGGTCCCTTCTGAGATGTTTGCCACACCCCCATTCTTCTGCAGACTCAGCTGCCTCTTATCTGGCTGTTGTCTAGTCTGCTGCTCTTCCTCTGTCTCCCAAGGTCATTCCCACATACCATTACATCATGTGAATCTTCCTATATATATTTCTTGTATCTGGATTATGCAACATACTGTATCTGGAACATAAAAGACAGTCATGTGCATGCGTTTAGTTTTTGTAGCTAAAAGAATATTAAAAATGAAGATGAGGAAAGTCTTTACTCATCTGGGAAATACCAGACAATTGCACAAGCAAAAAAAAAAAAAAAAAATAGTGGTGGTGGGATGAAATGGAATATATTTCTTCCAAATGGCTACAACTATGTGCACTTTATGCCCAGTTCTGCCAGATCCATTGCCATGTTTGTTGTTATTTTTGTGCCTTCAAGTCAGTGTTGACTCCTGGCAACTGCCTGGACAAGTCCCTGCAGTTTTCTTGGCATTATTGTTCCCCTTAATAAAGAGAAGGTAGCAAGAGTGAATGCAAACAGTACAGTGGGATTAATTTGCTAAGTAAATTTGCTTTACCTCCTGGGGAAGGTGTTTCCAGAATTCTGACTGAAAGTGCAGGATGGCTTTATGACAGGCCGATTTTTTGACCCTCAGCAAATCACTGAGAAATGTATGAATATGAAAAATGTATGTTTGTCGATTTAGAAATAACATAATGTAAATATTCATGAATTATGAAATGTTTCATGGAAATATGGAGTTAAAAGTTGGTTGTTAAATGCAATAAGAGTATGATGGAAGTAGAGCATGCATGAGAATAAATTGAATACATAGTGAATGGTTCAGCATTAAACAGGGAATAAAACAAAATGTATGATGTCTTATTGGTTGTTTAATGTATTTATGGATAAATGTATAAGGAATGTTTGTGGTGATGGTAGAGGTGTATAGGCTGTGGACATGAATATACATGTACTTATGTGTACAGATGATGCCATATTGTTGTCTGAGAACTCAAATTATTTTCAGCAAATGTTGGATTGTATAATGCATCATGGAATATAGATCCAAAAATTGATGTCTCAAAGACTAAGGTAGCTGTGTTTGCCAAGGAAAAAGAAGTAAATGATTGCAAATTGTATACAAATGGCAAAAATCTAAAGCAAGTAGATGAATTTATGAAGGAAGAGTGAATAGACAGAGATGAAGAGGAAGACCAAGGAAGTTGTGGTTGGATGGCATTGATGACTTCTGAAAAAGAGTGAGGTGGGAAGTTTAAAGAAAAGGCAATGCCTATATGGACAGATATGGTGGAACTAGGGATGGCTTGCAAGAATAGAAAGATATGAAGATATATAGAGATGTTAATGTAAACTAGTCTCAGTTATATACAGTATCTGTTTCTTATATTGTATTTTAATTTCTTTGCTTTACAATCTCTTATTTCTACACTCTGCATAATGTTGCTTCCCCCAAATTGTGTGATGAATAAGACTGTATGGTTGCAGCAAATCAGACAGCTCAACCTGAGAAAACTCAAAGAGAGACCAAGACTGAAGGTTTTTTTGTAAGTTTTAGGTTGTTTTTAAAAGTTAACAGTTTGTAGTCCCATTTGAAACAAAAATTGAAAACACTGTAAATTAAATTCAACCTCAGTAAACATTAGTTTAGCAACCAAATTATATGTAGTGTAACAATGAGACTATATCGTGTTAAAATTAAGTATTGCAAATATTTTATTTTTTCCCTATGTTTCTGGAGACTTTGCACCTTTGATTTCAACAATCTTTTGTAATTTGAGCCCCCACCATACCTCCTACTCTCAGTCTGTCTTCCCACTCAGTGTCTGAGAAGCCAGATGATCTTACCATCCATCCAATACTATATGACTGGGGCAACTTATAGTGGTCTGATAACAAAGGTCATTATGAGCTGATTACAAATGTGTCAATCACCAAATCACAACCACCCAAATAACCTCACTAAATGACACAATTTTGATAAAAGAAGGGAAGAAAATACTTTCCCCATTACTATATAACAGGTAGTGTTCATTTTACTGAGTTCAGCTGGAGTTTTCTCCCCCTGCTTCATTGCTGTAAGGTCTTCAGGAATCTAAGAAATTTGTGCTCCATGCCTAAGAAGGCACTAAGAAATTATATCAATCATGCTGGTTTCCTCCTTATTCCCCAGTTTAACCAGAGATTCTTCAGAAGAGCATCCATTGTTTCTCTGTGTCTGTGTGCTGAAGTCCTGTATCCTACAGAGTCTAGGAGCTAGACCACTTCTAGAACTGACTAGATAAGGATAAATTCATTACAATAGTTTATTTTCACTTCCTATTTACCTACATGTCCTATCTAGAAAAACAACAGATCCGCTATAACTTGTCATATGTGTATTTTCAAAAATGAACTGAAATGGAACTATTAAATTTGAACCCATAAATACTGAGATGGCTAGGCATGAACACAGAAATCTCCAGTGCAACCAATTTAAAGTATACAAATGTCAATGAGGTGTCATAGAGAGATAACTGGATACAATGCAGAATATACCAGAACATCATCTGGTATAGAAACTCAAATCATGAAAATTGCTGAACAGGTTGTTTTTTTTTTTTTTTAACTGACTCTGATAGATTTCTGTTATTCTCTCTTCACACATCAGAAATAGCCTGATGATGTACGCAGAATCTTGGTAATCATATCAGATGAAACAGAATAAAACAATATAGTTTACAGCAAGATCATTGATGCAATCAAAGCATGTCTGGTTTTATACCCAGGAAAGCAAAATTCAGCCATGTTCATAGAAACTGAACCATACTGGTCTAATAATAGCAACTGTACATAAAATAAAACAATTGCCTGGGTTCCTTATTGAGAAGAGCCAGAGTCTCAAGATATCTACAGGGTCTCACTCCCACAAAGTTATGCAGTCATCTACTGTAGGAGCTTTTACACTGACCACTGCCACTGTCAAATAAACTTGAAAAGGTTCTTTTGCTTCATGATGTAAATCCATGCACTCATATTTTAAAGTCTTTCTTCACTAACTAACAGGTGTTAGCAGAGTTTACCTTTTTGAAGAGCTCCATAATTTAATGTTTACTAGCAACAAAACATTAAAATAACATGTTCTATAAGAATATAATGGAATAGTTTAACAGGAAAGAAGAGAGGTTAACACCCTTCAGGATACCCTTTACAATTATCAAAACAATTATCTTCTTTTTGTGTTAGTTAGTAAACTTTACCTCTCTTCTATAGAAATTGGATAATTACAGCACTGTAACATGGCCATAGTTTGTTCTCAGTGGCCTAGCTACCCAAATCTAGATACAATTTCAAAGCCCCAAAAGGAATCTGCATATCATGAAAGATATAATGAAAAGGGATTGTAATCATGGAATAGGAGAAGGAGGAGCCAACTGCTTATATGGGAAGAAAGAGACCCAGTTGCCACCACCATCTTGATTTTTTTTTACTTCCCTTCGCAGTCCTGCAGACAGCCTATAGGAGGTAATTGGGGAAGAGGAAAAGCTAAAAACTGAAAGCAGACAACTAAATATGTTAATCAAAATCAAGTAAATTGTTTTTAAATGATGATCTCAGGCCATTTTTAAAAGAATATATACCAAATATAAGAGTGAGTTGCTTCATGTAGAAACCCTGTCAAGGTTCCACTGTTCTCTCCCCTGCACCATTTGGCATGCAAAAGGAGCAGAATGAGACAGGCCGTATTAAAATAGGATGATTCAAGGATCTGGGTATGTTTAACCTACAAAAGAGATGACTGAGGTAGCAGTCAAGATCTGAAGGTCTGTCACATTGAAAAGGGAATGGATTTACCCTGGATTAACCCAGAGGGCAGGACTAGAGAATTATAAGGAGGTAGGTTCAGAGTAGATATCAGGAGGATCTTCCTAACTATATTAACTGTTAGCCAGTGGAACAGACTGCCAAATGATGTGCTGAGATCCTGCATTTGACAGGGGGTTGGACTAGATGAACTTTAATGTCATTTCTGACTCTACAATTCTATTCAGTATATCCTATACATAGTTCTCACACTTACAGTTCTCACAATATATATTGTTCTATGATAATCCTTATCTTCACAAGAGCGTGAACGAAGACTTGCAAAAGGAAGGTTTTCGTACTTTTCTGACTGAACTTGTTATGCTCCACAGGATTGAAAAGAAATTGCCTCCATGCTTCACAGATTCACACACACAGAATGGTTCCACTCCAAAAGCTGTAAAGAAACAGTCCATGCTAGAAAACAAAGGAGGACTATAAAGTATCTATATAGTTTCTCCCTGAGTGCAGTGGAAGTTTTGTGATTGCATAGAGGCATTTCAAAGAGAAAACCATATTAGTGAAAGAAAGCTGGGCACAAGATTCTTCACTCGTTTTTTTTTCCCCCCTCTTCTTTTTTTAAATGGGGGATGCCCAATATAAAGAACAGACAGTGAACAGAATCTGGACTGATTCTTCCATTTACATCAGCGTGCTGATTGGTATCTTGTACAGATGTAATTAATATATCATCTCTGCACACTGAATCATACACACATTCAGTTCTTGGGTTTGAATTTAGTAGCATCCTAGCATCTTCTGGCCATGTTGTGGGATCCAATATGCCCTCTCCAATGTAAGGGTGCTAATGTAGTTATACAATTTTATATATTGCTTAATGTTCTGTTTCTCCTCTTAAGTGCTACAAGTTCTCTTTTTAACAAAATGTATTTAGACTATGTTCTATTCATGTTTATTCTGAAGTAATTTTTACTGTCCAAAATAAATTATGTAGTTTACTTTCTCTCCCTCTCTTTTTGTATTTAGAGAGAAAAATAATAATTTCAAACAAACAAACGAACAAACAAATGTCAGGAACATAACTTCTGTTTAAGTTGGGTTTTGACAGTATTTGGGTAAAATGCAATCAATGACCAAATAATATCAATGAGACTTCATAAACAACTCTTTTATATGATTATCAAAGTTTATATTCCAATCACTGATGCAGAAGAAAAGGAGACTGATTATCTTTATGATCAAATTCAATCTTAAATCAACAGTTTATGCAAGCAAGGTGTGCTGATGGTGGTTGAAGACTAGAATGCCAAAGCTGGAAATTGTAAGGAGGAAAACATAATTGGACTGCATGCCTACAAAACAGAAATGAAGACTTTACAATTTCTGCCTTTCCAATAATTTCTTTATTGCTAACGTACTCTTCCAGCAGCCAATATGGCACATACAGTATATACAGGTACATCAGCAGAGAGAGTACATAGAAATCAATTTGATTATATTATTGATTCAAGGAGATGGAAGGGCTTAGCTATAACAGCAAAGACATGGCCAGGAGCTTTGGAACAGATGCCAAATAGCTTATGTGCAAGTTCCAAGTCCAACTAAAGTGGAAGAAGGAAGCCAACCAATTTCCCTGGTATGATCTTGAGTACATGCCCATTTTTAAGGCTGCCAAAGAAAAGACCAAAAAACAGAAGAAATTAACTGGATGTCAGAACAGATGATGGAAATTGCCAAGAAAAGAAGAGGAGCCAAAGCCAAGAAAGACAAAGATCTCAGGATGGAACTTAAGAAAGAATTTCAGAGAGCTATTAGAAGAGACAATAAACAGTATTACAATAACATCTATAAAGAAACTGAAGACAGGAACTGACATAGAAAAACAAGGAAAATCTGCCAAAAGATTTCTGAGCAAAGAAGAAGATTCCAACTTCAAAATGGTATGCTAAAAGACACCATAGACAAATTGTAATTGATTAAAAGATGAAACAAAATGCAAGGAGTATATGAAATTATGTAGAGTAGAGGTGTCAACATCAAAGGCACCTTAGAAGATATTTCCTACTTATAAGAACCTGTAGTGCTAGAAGATAATGTTATATCAACACTCTGATCATTACCAAGTCAGAAGGCTACAGGAATGAATAGACTAGCTACAGAAATATGGCAAGCAAGAAAGGTTCTAACCAAGCCATGCCAACAAATCTGGAGAATGATACACTGGCAAACAGATTGTAATAGGTCAATCTAAATACCAGTACCAAAGAAAGGAGACTTAACAATGTGTGAACTCTTGTACAATATCCTTAATTTTACAAGCTAGTAAAATAATGCTTAGGATCATCCAATGCAAATTATAGCCCTATAGGATAGAGAAATATTGGCTGTTCAAGCTGGCTTTAGGAAAGATCACAAGACGTTATTGCCGAGGCACTCTGGATAATTGAGAAAGGCAAAGGATACCAAAAAGAAGTCGCTATGGAGATGATACTGAAAATGCAAATAATCTGCAAACTTTCTTAATAAAAGTCAAGGAACACAATGAAAAAAATGGGACTAATATTAAATATAAAATAGACCAAACTCATGATAAGTACAGCAACCAACCTAAGAACTGAGCTTGAAGATACTGAAGGTTTCTGCCTTTTAGGATTCAACTATCAACAGCTGCCAAGAAATATACTATGGAGTAGGACTTGATAGAAAAGCAAGGGAGGTTTTGGAAAAGTTATTTAGATAATATGCTGAATCTATATCTACAGAGATCAGAATTGTGCAGACAATGGTTTTCCTTGTGATAATCTATGGAAGTTGAACTTTGAAGAGACAGGACAGAAAGAGTATTGATGCTTTTGAATTTTGAAGTTCAAGAATACCATAGATAGCTAAAAAAAAAAAAAAAAAAATTAATCATAGAACAAATGACCAGGCTCAAATTATCATATTCCTGGCATATTATGTGAAGACCTAGCTCTGTTGAGAAATCTATAATGCTGGAAAAGGTGGAAGGAAATAGAAGAGGATATTTTCATCCAGCAAGGTGGATGGAGTTAATTACAGTTATGATGTGTGCACAGCTAGAAAACCTAAAGGACTAGGATGAGGACAGACCCTCCTCAAGAAAATCTATCTATGTGGTTACTAAGAGTTGACACTGACTTAATGGCATCTAATCAAAAGTTGGTTTCATTTTTTAAAAATTCCTGTGTTGCATATAAATAGGTATATCTGTTTGGATCAGCTGTATGTGTATGGATTGACTCCAAAGTATTCAGTCTTTCTCAGTGATTCAAATTGTAATTAAATGGATGCAGTTTGAAGATTTGATTCAAATTGTTGAATTACATTGATTCTGTTTTCCAAATTGATCTGGAGGTATCCAGTTCATTTTGAAAATTTTATTCAATTTTCTGATTCTGTAAGGCTATTTCACGTGAAGTTTTCAACTGAAGTTTTGAATCAGAGCTTTGAACAACCCTTGTCACTAGCTATTGTATATTTTAAAAACATGAACTGTGTACTCCTATTCATTGCTGTCCAAAAGTAAAACCAACTGAGTCAGTTAAATTTATATAAGATCGTACCATTAATGTACCTTTTACAGGGAATGTAGATAGAGAATAAGCTACATTATAATTTGCTCAATAGCTTATATACATAGAGTATGTTGAAGACAAATATGTACTGGATTGCAATCTAAGCATATTTAGCAGGGAATAAGAGCTATTAAACATAATGGGATTTAATCTTGATGATGATGATGATGATGATGATTTAAAAAAATAACCAAAAACAGAACAAAATATATGGACTGATTTCTGAATAAATACACATAGATTTACACAATTCCTTGCTAAATCATTTCTATAAGAGAAGGGAAATGCACCTTGCATCAAGGGAACCAAACAACATATTCCTCAGCAGGGCAAGAGGCTAATTAGTCTACCCAACTTGGGCTAAATAACAGAAGAAGGAAAAAAAAACCTTGATCAACAAGTAAAGTGTAGAATTTCAGAACAAATTAACAGGCAGAAATTTGCTATTGAAACTATGTCAACCAGAGCTTCAGATCAGTATATTATGTTTGAATAGTGCTATGGAAGTACTAGTTTTACAATATCCATACAGACCAAGTTAATGCAAAACTGATAATGGACATGAAATTATGAATTGTACAATTTGTCAAATATATATATACACACACACACACACACACACACACACACACAGAGAACAAAGAGAAAAAAATAAAACAATAACAAGAAAGAAAAAAGAAAAAGAATGCATCAACAGCAACAGAATTAGACATTTAAGGATGTCTCAAAGATATATAAATATCTAAAAATTTACATTAAAGTTTCAGTAAAGGATGACTATATTTCACTATAATCATTTACACATAATCTACATCTATAAGCATTCATAAGCCACTCAGGTCTTTACTCCACTGAATAACTGGGGCCATAAATTTGCCTTTCCTCTGTTTAAGGTCTAGTCTCTTAAAAATAAGGACACAGAAAATCCATTTTTGCTGTTCAGTTGTCAATTTCCATGTAATAAGTATATAATTTAAAAATATATGGGCATCTGAAAATAGTAAACTTTATCTCAGAGTCAAATTAATATGTACTATTATATTTTCCCAGAACATATTAATTTTAGGACACTGAAAAAACATAACATTTTCATGAAGCATTATTCTTATAATCTCATTGTATTTCCAACAATATGATGATTACTTTTTGATATAAATAAAGTGAATTCAGTAAGATGTAATTCAGGGCTTGGGTTTTTTTTTATTATTATTATTATTTTAAATCAACTAGTAGATGAAAATGATGAATTTGTGTTATTTTCTATGTTGAACATCATTTGCCTTTTGTCATTCACTGGTAGTGTTTACAAGTACAACATTTATTGATATCTCAATTTGAACAGCAGTATTTTTGGATTCATAGACACATACGTAGGTGAGAGAAGGGATCACTAAGTCCCACAAAACAAAGAAGCCCACAATGAATCTTTATAAATACTTTTTTATCTATAAATGAATTGGATATGCAAATTTTAAAGACTGAATGGAATGTACAATTTGAGATCCCCATCTTATCTAAACAATAGGAAATAGTTTTAACATCATTACCTACACTTTGTCAAAACAGGAAAATTGGAGGATTATGAATTATCTGTACAATTATGTCACGATAATGAATACCTTGAGATTTGACATTAAGTTTCAGAATGTGAAAATCTAATATTAGAACATAGCCTTATCTTTAATTGTGCAGCCCTTAAATATGACAGTGATGCATTAAATAAAGTAATAAAAATGGTAGTAGTCTAAGACATAATTTAACTTTTTAATTTATTAAACTTATATCTCACTTAGGATCTACTGAAAGTATTCAAAGGGGTAAAAACAGTGAAATACGAGATAAGATATACAGGTGAAACTCGAAAAATTAGAATATCGTGCAAATGTTCACTTATGTCAGTATGGCAACTCAAAAGGTGAGACCAATATATGAGATAGACGCATTACATGCAAAGCGAGATATGTCAAGCCTTGCTTAGGTATAATTGTGATGATTATGGCATACAGCTTATGAAAACCCCAAATTCACAATCTCAGAAAATTAGAATATTACATGACATCAATAACACAAGGATTGGAAATAGAACAATATCGGACCTCTGCAAAGTATAAGCATGCATATGTACTCAGTACTTGGTTTGGGCCCCTTTTGCAGCAATGACTGCCGCAATGCGGCGTGGCATGGATGCTATCAGCCGATGGCACTGCTGAGGTGTTATGGAAGACCAGGATGCTTCAGTAGCGGCCTTCAGCTCCGCTGCATTGTTTGGTCTCATGTCCCTCATCTTTCTCTTGGCAATGCCCCATAGATTCTCTATGGGGTTCAGGTCAGGCGAGTTTGCTGGCCAATCAAGCACAGTAATCCCATGGTCATTGAAGCAGGTTTTGGTACTTTTGGCAGTGTGGGCAGGTGCCAAGTCCTGCTGGAAAATGAAGTCAGCATCCCCATAAAGCTCGTCTGCGGAAGGAAGCATGAAGTGCTCCAAAATCTCCTGGTAGACGGCTGCGTTGACCCTGGACTTAATGAAGCACAGTGGACCAACACCAGCAGATTGTAAGAATCTGCCCCGTTCATCAAGAGAAACTCCCGTGACACGTGTTAGTTCACAAAAGAGGTTTACTCGAGCGTAACACAGCAGTTACAATCAAAGCCAGGACTGGCTTGGCACAGTACATTGGCTCCTTTATACCCCCCCCTTCCCGCGGTTTTTTCCCGCCTCGCGATCGCATTGCCGGCGGCGGGCTATCCGCACTCCGAATAGTCCGGATGTCAGGTTCGGCCGGGCCTCATTGTTCATCGATTGATTTCCCCTCCGGCGTGGGTTGGTTCCCTCTAAGTCCTTTTCTTATTCGTGCAGAACCGGGATCACTGGAGGCGCGGTATCTTGGTTCCTCGGCCTGCTGTTCCACTTATTGATGGCTCACGCCGCTTATCAGCGCCGATTAATTGGTTCCACTCTGCGGTTTCCCCGCCGGCTAGGTGCAGGTGGCCGCTATCAGCCGTGCGGCTCCCACTTCCCCTTTCCTCCCGGCTCGTAGCAAAATGGCTCAGCACGGTGGTGGCTTCTGTGGGCTTCCACGGGGCGCCAGGCTGGCTGAAACTGACATTCCGCCCCCCTGACAACAGACCCCCCCCTCTTTATTTTGGTTTCCCGGGGTACCTATTGTAAAAGTCTCGTACTAAGTCCGGCGCTCTGACGTGGGCTCAGCTTACCCATTCGCTGTGGGACTTGGGGAAGTGTTTCCACTGCACCAGCAGCTGGATCTGTCCCTTGCGCCTCCTCGAGTCCAGTATCTGCTTCACCTCGAAGTGCTGCTCCCCGCCGACCATGATGGGTGCCGGTCTCGCCTCTGTTTTGTGCCAGTCATCCCCCGGTTGGTGTGGCTTCAATAAGCTGCAGTGAAATACCGGGTGGATCCTCCCCAGGCTCTTGGGGAGTGTCAGCCGAACCGTCACAGGGTTGATTATCTCTGCGATGGGGAACGGTCCCACAAACCTTGGGCTGAGCTTCTTCGACGCCTGGTGTGTCTTTAAGTTCTTGGTTGACAGGTACACCTGGTCCCCCACTTTCCACTGCCACTCAGGAAGCCTCTTGCGGTCGGCGTACTTCTTGTACTCCCCCTTGGCCACCTGTAGCACTGCTCGCGCCGCTTGTCTCGTGGCGTTTATTTGGGAAAACCAGGAGTCCAGGGAGCCAATGTGGGATGCTGGTTGGGGCAGTTCCGGCATGGGTACGAAGTCCCGCCCCGTGTCCACCTTGAATGGGGAGAACCCGGTGCTTTTGTGGACGGCGTTGTTGTATGCCACTTCCGCGAACGGCAGTAGCTCTGCCCAGTCATCCTGCTGATGCCCCACGTAGCAGCTTAGGTACTGCTCCAGCCCCCCATTCAGGCGTTGGGTCAATCCGTCCGTTTGGGGGTGCGCCGTGGACGAGAGGGCTTGCTGCATCCCTACCCTCTTCAAGAACTCCCTCCAGAAACGGGCGATGAAGTTCCCCCCCTGGTCACTGATGACCCGTTGAGGTGCACCGTGTAGTCAGTAAATATGCTGCACGAAGAGTCTCGCCAGCCTCTCTGCCGTGGGGACTTGCCGGCAAGCCACAAAGTGCGCTTGTTTTGAGAACAAGTCCGTGACCACCCAAATGGCAGTCTTGCCCTTGCTCTCCGGTAGTTCCACAATAAAATCCATGGCGATCTCTTGCCACGGACCGTCTGGGTTTGCCACGGGTTGGAGCAGCCCCCTGGGCTTCCCCCGACTCCCTTTCGCCATCGCGCACACTGGGCACCCCCCCCACGTAGGCTTCTACGTCCTTTCGGAGCGTCGGCCACCAAAGCTGCCGCCTGATCAAGTGGAGCATTTTCACGAACCCGTAGTGCCCTGCGCTCCGGTTCTCGTGGGCTCTCTCCATTACCCGCCGCCGACACCCCTCCGGGACATATACTCTCTCCTTGTGCCACCACAGATCTCCTTGGCTGGTTAGGCTGCCGCTGTTCACCTTGAGCCAGGGGTCTTGCTTCACCGCTTCCATGAACTCCTGCTGCAGCTCTGGTGTTGCGTGCCCCCCCTTCCCACGTGCTTGGCTCCGGGTTACTGCTTTCGCGGCCAACCTGCCGGCAGGGATGATGGAGTCCACAATGTCCTCTCGCAGGCTGGCATGTTGTGGCATACATGACAACCCATCCGCCAGGAAGTTCCTCTTCCCGGGGATGTGCTTCAACGTAAAGTTGAACCGCCCAAAATACTGGGACCATCTCGCCTGCTTCGGGGATAGCCTCCGCGGGGTCTTTAGGGCTTCGAGGTTCTTATGATCTGTCCATACCTCGAACAGCTTGGACGCCCCCTCCAGCAAGTGTCTCCAGGTAGCTAAAGCCCACTTCACCGCGTACACCTCCTTCTCCCACACCATCCACCTTCTTTCAGTCTCAGTGAACTTACGGGAGGCGTAGGCGCACGGGTGGAGGGGCCCCTCCGGACCAGGTTGCAGTAGGACCGCCCCCGTTGCCACGTCCGACGCATCCACTTGAATGACGAATGCCCGGTCCGGGTCGGGGTGTCGCAGAATCGGTTCAGCCGTGAACCGCTGCTTCAAGTCCTCAAAGGCTCCTTGGCACTCCGAGGTCCACTTGATTGCCATGCTGGGCTTTGGAGGTTTCTCGCTGCCCTTGGTTTTCAGTAGGCCCGTCAGGGGAAGGGCCACTTGGGCGAAGTTCGGGATGAACTGCCGGTAGAAGTTCGCGAAGCCCAGGAAGCTTTGTAGCTGCCTCCGGGTCCGCGGTGCTTCCCAACCTAGCACATCCCTCACCTTGGCCGGATCCATCTCTATCCCCTGGTTGGATACCCGGTAGCCGAGGTAGTCCAGCTGCTCCCGGTGGAACTCGCATTTTGAGAGCTTCGCGTACAGCTGAGCCCTCAGTAGTCTACGGAGCACCATACGTACCAGCTCCACATGCTCCGCCAGCGTTTCTGTGTAGATCAGGATGTCGTCCAGGTAGACCAGGACGCCCCGGTAAAGCAAGTCATGCAGCACCTCGTTTATTAGCTGCATGAATACCCCCGGGACCCCTTTTAACCCGAACGGCATCACGCAAAATTCGTAACTTCTGAGTGCCGTGTTGAATGCCGTTTTCCACGTATCTTTTGCGCGGATCCTGACCCGGAAGTACGCTTCGCGCAAGTCCAATTTGGTGAATACCTTCCCCTTGGATAGATGTGAGAATAAGTCCTTCATCAAGGGGAGGGGGTATTTGTATTCGGTGCTAATTGCATTTAGCCCCCGATAGTCTACGCACATCCGGAGCAAGCCGTCCTTCTTCTCCCGGAACAACACTGGGGCCGCTAACGGTGACTTCGCAGGCCGGATGAAACCCCGCGCCAGGTTCTTGTCGATGAACTCCCTCAGGGCACCCATCTCCTTCATCGACAGGGAGTACATCTTAGGCTTGGGCAGTTTGGCTCCCGGCTCCAACTCAATGACACAGTCACTGGGTCGGTGGGGTGGAAGCTGGTCGGACTCCTTCTCCCCGAATACTGCCGCCAAGTCCCGGTACTGCCACGGGATGCCTTCGGCATCTGGGGCTTCCCGCGGCCCCGCCCCACTCTCCTCCTTGGGACCGCTCGCTGCCGCCTGATCCCGCCTGGGTCTCACCGCCGCCCCTCGGTGCTCCTTGACTCGTTCCAGGTGCCTCGGTCCTCCCCCTGGTTCCGTCTTGGCCTCTGCCGGCTGCCGATGTTCTCTGCTCTCTCGCCTCCTCGACTCCTCGCTCTCGAAGCTCAGTACTTCTGTCGCCCAGTCGATCCGCGGGTTCCGGCGCCGCAGCCACGCCAAGCCAACCACCACCGCATAGTCGGCGACTGGGACCACCACGAATCTCAGCTCCTCCCGGTGGTCCCCGACGGTCACCTGGACCGGCTCGGTGTAGTACTGAGCCGGTCCCCCCCCTGCTAATGTCCCGTCTGGCTGGCTAAACTCAATGGGCTCCTTGAGGTGCCGTAGCCCCAGCCCGAGCCCGGATACTATGGCTGGGTGCATCAGGCAGTGCGTGCAGCCCGAATCCAGCAGCGCCTGTAACTGTGCTTCCCCCCCGGATCTCATCCCCCGGACATGTACTCTCACCCGTAGAGGGGGGCAGTCCTCGTCAGCTATCGGGTCCATGCATCTCGGCTCCCCCGCTCGCACTGGGACGCCATTCAGTGCGAGCGCGCCTCGTTTCCCGCCAGCTCTGACTCCTCCCCGGAGGATTCCGTCTCAGGGGTCGACCACCCCAACTGGCCTCGCTCGGTCACCGCTGCTGCTGCGCTCTTCCGGGGACGGTCGCCAGCTCTACTCCCGGTGGGGCGCGGGGGCTTGACCTCGGTGTGGGATGAAGTCCCTTCCCATTCTGTCGGACACTGCGCCGCCCGATGGCCTCGTCCTCCGCACCGGAAACATAGATTCGATGCCTTCGGCACCTCTCGCCCCCCCCCCGGGGGCTGCCGGCCACTGCCCCGCTTCTCCTCAGCAATCCGCTCTCTCGGTTTGTCTCTCGCCCGGTCCCGCCTCCGGGTGCTCTGCTGAATCTGCCGCCAGGCTGACTCCGCCGTCCCGGCCAGCCAGATCCAATCTTTTACAGTGGTCGGGTCATCCCGGCCCAGTGCCCGCTCCAGGATCTCTGGGTTGAGACCCCTCTTGAAGTACTTTACCCGGAGCGACTCCAGCCAGTCCGTAAGCTTTTCTACTAGCCTCCGGAACTCCAACGCATATTCAGACACGGACTTTTCCCTCTGGCTGAAATGCAGGATGTTGTCCTCCGCCCTCCTGGTGCTCAGTGTGTCTTCAAATCGGTCCCGGAGCGCCTGCATGAAGTCCGGGAAACTCCTCAGCTCCGCCGCGTTGGCGTCATACAGGCCGGTCACCCAGCTCGCGGCTTGGCCGTCTAGCAGCTCAGCTACGTAGAAGACCCTGTCCTCATCCCTGGTAAAGAAGTGACCCCCCCCCGCTGCATGAAACTGCGCACATGGGTTAGAAATTTGGGTAATTGTTCAGGGTCTCCTGAGAATTTCCCGGTGACGCCCCGTAGTATCAAGGCATCTGCTGCCTGGCGGTCTACCGACGGTGGGGTTGATGCTGCCCTCGGTTGGGGACTCGATACCCCGGCTGCGCCCCTCGCGTTGCCGCCCGCCGTCAGCTGATCCAGCCTCAGTAGGATAGTTTGGAGCGTCTCCTCCACGGATCCCAGGCACTGGCCGACCTCTGCCTTCAGCTGGGCGAATTCCGCCTCCCATCCTCGGTTCCATGACCCCGAGCCTCGGGTCAGCGTAACCCCTGACCTGTCGGGTCCCTGGTTCACCCTGATCGACCATCTCTCCGGTTGAGGGTCCCCGACCCTGGCTGTCGTCCTGTCGTGCAGGTTGGGCTCCGCCATCCCCTCCGTGATCCCAAACTCCTCCTGCTCCAGCTGACCACCGGATTCCTCGTCGCTGGCCATACCTATGATAGAGTATGGGGAAAAAGGCGCTCCTCAGTGGTACCGGGTAGCATCAAAGGTGAGTCCTGGCTTTATGTAAGAATCTGCCCCGTTCGTCAAGAGAAACTCCCGTGACACGTGTTAGTTCACAAAAGAGGTTTACTCGAGCGTAACGTAGCAGTTACAATCAAAGCCAGGACTGGCTTGGCACAGTACATTGGTTCCTTTATACCCCCCCCCTTCCCGCGATTTTTTCCCGCCTCGCGATCGCATTGCCGGCGGCGGGCTATCCGCACTCCGAATAGTCCGGATGTCAGGTTCGGCCGGGCCCCATTGTTCATCGATTGATTTCCCCTCCGGCGTGGGTTGGTTCCCTCTAAGTCCTTTTCTTATTCGTGCAGAACCGGGATCACTGGAGGCGCGGTATCTTGGTTCCTCGGCCTGCTGTTCCACTTATTGATGGCTCGCGCCGCTTATCAGCGCCGATTAATTGGTTCCGCTCTGCGGTTTCCCCGCCGGCTAGGTGCAGGTGGCCGCTATCAGCCGTGCGGCTCCCACTTCCCCTTTCCTCCCGGCTCGTAGCAAAATGGCTCAGCACGGTGGTGGCTTCTGTGGGCTTCCACGGGGCACCAGGCTGGCTGAACCTGACATAGATGACATGGCTCCCCAAATCAACACAGACTGTGGAAACTTCACACTGGACTTCAAGCATCGTGCATTGTGTGCCTGTCCATTCTTCCTCCAGATTCTGGGTCCTTGGTTCCCAAATGAGATGCAAAAGTTGCTCTCATCAGAAAAGAGGACTTCGGACCATTGGGCAACAGAGCAGTTCTTTTTTTCTGTAGCCCAGGTAAGACGCTTCTGACGTTGTTTGTTGTTCAGGAGCGGCTTGACAAGAGGAATACCACATTTGAAGCCCATGTCCAGGATCCGTCTGTGTGTGGTGGCTCTTGATGCACTAACTCCAGCCTCAGTCCACTCCTTGTGAAAGTCCCCAACACTTTGGAATGGCCTTTTCCTGACAATCCTCTCCAGGCTGCGGTCATCCCTGCTGCTTGTGCACCTTTTTCTACCACACTTTTCCCTTCCACATAACCTTCTATTGATGTGCTTTGATACAGCACTTTGGGAACATCCAACTTCTTTTGCAATTCCCTTTTGGGGCTTTCCCTCCTTATGGAGGGTGTCAATGATGGTTTTCTGCACAACTGTCAGGTCAGCAGTCTTTCCCATGCTTGTGATTCCTACTGAACCAGCCTGAGAGACCATTTAAAGGCTCAGGAACCCTTTGCAGGTGTTGTGGATTCATTAGCTGATTAGAGGGGGACACTTTGAGCCTAGAATATTGAACCTTTTCACAGTATTCTAATTTTCTGAGATTGTGAATGTGGGGTTTTCATAAGCTGTATGCCATAATCATCACAATTATACCAAAGTAAGGCTTGACATATCTCGCTTTGCATGTAATGCGTCTATCTCATATATTGGTTTCACCTTTTGAGTTGCCATACTGACATAAATGAACATTTGCACGATATTCTAATTTTTCGAGTTTCACCTGTAAATCAAAATTGAAACGCATAAAAGAAAAAAAAAAAAAGAATAGCAGAATAGCACCCACCAGTCTATACCTACTTTTACAAAGACAATTTAATACCCCAAGATTTTTCAACGTTTATTTTGGCTGTTGGTAGAAGGGCAGTCAGCTAAACATGCTTACTTTAAAGGGATGTTCCAACCTGGGAACATGTATGAAGAATCCCATAAATTCTGTGCCCAGTAATAGCAGGATAGGAAGATTAATGCCCTAAAATTTTGAAAGACTTACATGTAAGGATGTAGCCTTTAAAATTGTCTAAGCTGGGTATGGCTTTAGAAATCATAATTAGGTATTTGAATTATATCCAGAAAGGATCTGATAGACTGTGATTGGAATTCAAGGCAGTTTCTTCTAAGTCAACCTTAACACAGTGGTGTCCTGGAGCTGGTTCTTACCAGCTCACAAGAGCCAATTGTTAAATTTTCTGAAATTTTGCGAGGTGGTTAAGAGCAATGCTGAACTGCTACACCTAGTGCTGTTCTGTGGCTAGTGGTGGGGCAGCAGCAGCAATGGAGCTGGCAGAGACAGTTCTTAAACATTTACCAACACATCACTGCCCTAACCCTAAATTAACATGGCCAGAGCATAGATTTCTGTTTCCCAGAAGGCTTGATGAGCCCTTCCTTGAACTTTTTAGGTAAGCTGGAAGGAACTGCATATTCTGTATATATGAGAGATATGGAAGCAGATGCCTTGGAGCAAATGTACTGATGAACATCTTCCTTGGCATTTATCAGCTCTGCATTCTCCAACTTTATCATTTTTAAGTTTTGGTTTTTTTTAAGAAAAGTGTCATGCTGTAAAGCCTGTGCCTCCAGTTTAATGCCATGTACTATCTTGGTAAAGATCTGGACTTATTTCATCAATCATATATGCACAATAAAATTATAAAGAAATCCTTTCAAAGAGCCAGATCTAGGTCACTTCAGTTGCAATTCTCCTTCCTTCCTTCCTTCCTTCCTTCCTTCCTTCCTTCCTTCCTTCCTTCCTTCCTTCCTTCCTTCCTTCCTTCTCCCTCCCTCCCTCCCTCCCTCCCTCCCTCCCTCAAGTTATGTTACTATAATTCAAGCACCAGGCAAAACCATTTCTATTTATATGGATACATAATTCTTACTATCTTAAAAGCTCATTACTCTAATTCCTAGCAGATTGATGTCTGGTGTTTTTTAGTTATTTTAGCGGACTGCTGTTATTTAACTTTTGAAAAACTTCATCCATTTGCTCTTGTTGATAGCATATGTACATACTAAGTGGAACTAAAATAAACAAAGAGATAGGGAGTGTCTCTAACACTGTAACGAGAAAAATGTTCCCCTTAAATAAGAAACCAAATTGTTAGGAAATAGATGTAACAAAGTGTACTTTTATGCAATGCTCTACAGCAATCACTAAACTCCTTGCAAGCAAGCAAGCAAGCAAGCGCAAGCCCTAAATGAAATAACTCTACAGATTATATATGTTTGGTTTGTTACACTACAAAGAATAGACACAATACAACCCTTATTTCAGAATGCTTTAGAAAGATAATCTATTTAGGATGACCTCTTTGTTACTTTTCACACTAGTAGAATGTGTACCTTCTAGATAATATCAAGCATGTACAATAAATGACATTGTTGATTCTGTTTACTTCCTTTCCCACCATTCCATTCATACTTAGTAGAAAAGACAATTGTTTGGTTTCTATTATCTGTCTCCATTTCAGGGTAACAGTACTGAACTCTGAGCTTCATGCATTTTAATATTTAATCTAACAGAACATAGGCTTTATTTAGTTCATTAAACCTCCACAACATGAATGTCTTTAACTCCCCAGGATCAGTTCAGGGACATCCAAGAATCTTGAAGGAACTTGTATTAATATCAACTTGAGATTGATACTAGGCAAAAATCTAGAACAGATTACAGGTAGTCTTTGCTTAATGACCACAATAGGGACCAGAAAATTGTTTGTTAAGCGGGGCGGTCATTAAGTAAGTCACCACATGACCAGACCCAATTTTATAACCATTTTTACAACAATCATTAAGTGAATCACATGGTCATTAAGCAAATCCAGCTTCCCCAATGGATGTTTTTTGCTGGGATTTGCTTAACGACCACATGATTCACTTAACAACTGTTGTGGTTCACTTAACAACAATCATAAAAAGGTTGCAAATTGTGATCACATGACCACGGGGGGTGGTATGATGGTTTGCAACAGTCATAAGTGCTAGTATAGGTCATAAAGCACTTTTTCTGAGGGTGTCATAATTTTGAACCTTCATTAAATGAACCGTCATTAAACAAGGACTCTACCTGTATGGAGCAGTCAGTTTGTGAATATTTAGGAAAAAAAAAATGCAGTGCTTGGCAGGAACCAGCATGTTAAACTAATGATTTTTTTTTTTTGACATAGTGAAAACTTTAATTGCCCAGGGGAATGTAGTAAACATAACGTAACTTCATTTTACCAAAGAATTTGCAAAGTTGCCATGAGATTTGAATAGAGAAGATAATCATATGTGGGCTAGACTATGCTACCATTAGATGGATATAGATATATTGGTTTAATAATCATACCAATAAGTGTGTGTCAGTGGTTTCACATCAGACTGGAAAAAAGTGATGAATCGTGTACTACAGGACTCCTTCCTAGGCTTTATATTTTTCAATATATTTTTAAATGACTTGATTAGGGGTTAAAAATTATGATTAAGTTTGCAGACAACACAAAGGTCCAGGAAGAGTTTGACAATTTGGAACAATGGGTGGAAAACAGCTAGATGAATTTCAACAGGGACAAATACAAAGTTCTTCATCTGGTTAAAAACACCTCAAAGGCATAGATATAGGACTGAGGAGTGGGGGGAACCATACTGGGCAGCAGCATGTATGGAAAAGTACTGTGAAATCTTGATAGCTCACAAAATAACATGAGCTAGAAATGTGATGCATCTCTGAAAAAAGCAAATGCAATTCTAGCTACATAAAACCAAGATCAATATAAATAATTTTTCCTCTCTCTTTTGTGTTGGTCAGACCATACCTGAGATACTGCATCCAATTCTGGGTGCCACATTTCAGGAAAGATATTGACAAACTGGAGATTGTTCAAAGGAGATCCACCAAGATTAATAGAAGCCTGGAAGAAAAAACTTACGAAGAACAGTTTGAGGTTCTGGGTATGTTTTGTCTTGGAGAAGAGAAGGCTACAGGGAGAAATGTTAACTGTCTTCAAGAACCTAAAAGGCTGTCGTGGAGAAGATGGGACAGAGTGGTTCAGAGCTCTTACATACAGACATATTGGGGATGTTGCAATACTGGGATATTGCATTGGGAAGAGGTTACAGCAGACAATCTCAGAGGTTTTTTCTAATCCTAATATTCTATGAGTCTCTGATTCTGTAACTAACAAAGCCCAAATAGCATTCATATATAGGTAGTTCTCAGGTTACGACAGTAATTGGGACCGGCATTTCCATCACTAAGTGAAGTGGTCATTAAGCAAAATATATGTGACCATACCGCTTAGCAATGGCAGTCCTGGCAGTCCTAGTTGTGGTTGTTAAGTGAGGATCTCATGCTTCTCCTGCCTTGTGTGAACTGCCTCCATTTCAGCTCCGTACCATCTCTGCCCTTTTGGCTGCCCTGCACAGCATGGCTGAGATAAAGAGGCCACTGTATTCTGCCACCACTGTTGGCCAGCAGTGCCGCCCAGCATCCTTTTAGAGAAGGAACAGAAAGAGTCCAACCCACAGGGCTATCCTTGGAATAACTGGCAGGCACAGGCTGGGAAAAGAGCCATTTCTTGGCTGATTTCTCCCTGGCTCCCCCTGCTAGCCAGGGTGGGAGGACACAACATTGGGCTGGATCTGGAAATATCACCAGCTCTGGAACCCAAGCACCCTACTTTGCCTGGCCTTTCTCTACCCTTTTTGTGGCTCTGCAGGTGAGAAGCCTGGGGGGCAGCCTGGTCAGGAGAGCTCCATGTTCAGGGGCAGTCTACCCTTGTAGATCCTAGAACAGAAAAAGACATGGCTCCCTACCTTGCAAGTGCCACAGGCCACAGTAGGGAAGAGGGAGGTGGCAAGGAGGGACCAAAGCAACGCTCGCATGCACCTGCGGCCCAGAACTGGTGTCATTGGGACAGCCACCATCGGCCTCTCTGCCCCCAGGGCCATTGCCAGTGCTGGTGCCCACACCAAGGCAGTTCCAGAGGAATTGAGTACAGAATGGGTTTGCACTGTACAGTGCGGCCAGCAGGAGCATCAGCTCCATCACATGGCCAGAAGGGCGGACATGGGGGGGGGGGGGGGTAGGCAGAGGTCCCACCTGAGCTACCCTCTGGGATGTGGTGGCAGAGGGGGAAAACCTCATGGGTCCCCCCTCCAAGGCTGCACCTGCCATCTCCACACAGTGGAGCTGGCGCTGCTCCTGGCTATGCTGGCACTTGGCTTGCAAAGCCCGCTCTGCAGCCAGTTCCTCTGGGACCACCTCAGCACTGGCAACAGCTCCAGGGACAGAGAGGCCAGTGGCAGCTGCCCCAGTGACACTTGTTCTGGGCAGCAGGTGCATGCGCCTGTTGCTTCTGCCTCTCTTTCCCCCTTTGCTGCCTCCCTCTTTCCTTCTACAGGCCACAGCACTTGCAAGGTGGGGAGCCACACCTCTTCCTGCTCCAGGATCTGCAAGGGTAGACTGCCCCTGAACAGGGAGGTCTCCTGACCAGGCCATCCTCCGAACTTCTCACCTGCAGAGCCACAAAGAGGGTGGAGAAATGCCAGGCGAGGGAGGGTGGTTGAGTCCTGGAGCTAGTATCATTTCCACATCCAGCCCATTGTTGGACCTTTCCTGCCCAGCTAGCCAGGGGAGTCAGGGAGAAAGCAGCCAAGAAATGGCTGTTTTCCCAGCCTGTGCCTGCTGGTTATCCAAGGACAGCCCTGTGGGTTGGATTCTTTCTGCTCCTTCTGCAAAAAGGATTTCTATGCTGCTGGGGGCAGCAGTGGTGGCGGAATACAGCAGCCTCTTCATTTCCCCCATGCTGTGCAGGGCAGCCAAAAGGGGAAAGATGGGAGGAGTTGAAGTGGAGGCAGTATGCACAGGCAGAAGATGTGAACGAGGGATGTTGCAACTGTCCTAAATGCAGGCTGGTCACCAAGCACCCAAATGTTCACCATGTGACTGGAGAGGCACTGCAACAGTTGTGTTTTTCAGTGATGTAACTTTGAATGGTCACTAAATGAATGGACATAACCTGAGGACTACTTGTATGGAATCATGTCTGTATGAATGCCATTTGGGTTTTGTTGATTCTGTATGGATGTCTATTGGTGTTGCTTCATTATACTGATTTTGCTGTCACAGATTCTACTGGAAATACATAGGACTTCAATCATATAATATGAGGGATATATTGTTATTACCAGCCAGATCAGCATGCTCTTAGTGATTCTCAGATATCAGAACTATTGATGGAATCTTGGAGGTAAGACACCCCACTGACCAGCAGAGGGTGAATATAAGGCAATAGTTAGCAAGATAGTGTCTAAATGGTTGACTTCCAAGTCAGAAGATGAACTTGAAACTAGTCCTGAAAAAAGACATTTTGTTTTTAGGGTTCTGCTGCTATAACACTCGGAATACAGCACTATCTAGCTATTGTTCTGCTCATATATTAAGACAAGATTCCAGAAAGAGCAATAGCCTTACTGAAACTACTGGGGCTTTACTCAATGTTTCTGTAAAGATCTGCTTGAGGAAGAACCTTCTAATTTACTTCAAATCCTACTTTAGGAGAAGCATTGGAGACTCCTTTTAATAACAATGCATTTGTTATTTCATTACACACATTTAACTTCTAGACTTCTAATTACTGTGAAAGAAAGAGCAAGCACTATATTCCTCAAACAATGTATCTTCTTTCAATGCCATAAATATTTTATTGACTGTCTTGTCTTTCAAGTCATTAAATGTAACTATTCTCAGTTGTTATTAGGTAATGAGCTAACCATTATGTGAGTCCTGAGCGGGCATGCAGAACAGTTCAGTTTGCTTCAGCATTTATTATGTGTTGACATTTCAGTTCCAGAAACAGAAGAAAGTCATATTGGATAAGGAGCTGAATGTGCACTGCAGTAAATTTCAAGACATTTCCTGTGTCTATATTTGCTTTTCTCTCTGTGGCTTTTATTTTATTTTATTTTACTTGCCTTTAGAAAATAATAATTTTATACCACTCTTTCTTCTGAGTCCAGAAGAGTGCATGATGAACAATAAAAACAATGATCAATAAAACCAAATGTCCTAAAAGACAATAAAGGCAATAGGAACGCAACAATTAAAAGAAAAGTTCAATTTCAAAGGCAGTCTAACTTGTAGTCTGTTCCTGAAATGACTGTTACCTTGAAAATGCCCAGGCATATTAGCAGTTGGTTTAAAAATGAGTGCTGGGATGGGAACTAATCAGACACAGCAAACTGTTCATTAGGTGTCATTGTCCAGAATGAACATTACTTCAGTTTGTTGTAGTGTACATGGCTCTTGAGAGTTAAACTTGATGCAATTCTAAATATATCATTGGGGTGACATCACTTTCAAAATCATGATATTAACAGAACAGCAGATACATGGAAGACAATCTTCATTAAGGCCATAGAAAGAAAACAAGGGTTAAATGTCTCTCTAGTAACCGCAGTCACAAAATAAATTTCAAGAGCAAGCTGTGATATGGTTTGAGGGTGAGAATTTTGCTTTTAAAGGAAAAGAAAAAAAAGGCAAAAAATCTAAGTGGTAACATCTAAAATAACTCTTTAGATTCCAGCTAATGGTTGCAGATGTTTACACGTACAGCATATATGCTGCAATTACAACTGGACAAGCCCACTAGGAAAACCTGGACCAATTTTCCAAGCTGATCTAAGTGCTCAGAAAGATCTTATGACCTTTCTGCACTCAGTCACCTATTTTTACCACTGCCCTCACGCACTCCTGCCTGTCTTTAATGTAGCACCAGAGGCATGCAGGAAACCTTTCTTCCCTCTTCTCTGTCATGCTACGCTTGCTAATAGTACAATGGAGTGTGGATAGCAGGGGTATCAGCAGTTGCAGATTTTGTACTGAGGAGTTACAGGAGAATTCCTGAGGCTGAAGGTTCTTCTCTTGATTAGACAAGAATGCAATAACAGCAATCCATTGTGCCTAACCTTGGATGTAGAGCACCTGATTCTTTTTAGAGCCCAGTGATTTAAATAGACATGGGCTATGCTTCCCAAAGGAGTGCAGATTCTATGAAGTGATACAACAAATGGAATCAAAAGCTTTTGATGTTTTCCATGCTGAGTAGATGATATTTTTCTCAGCAGGATATTGTTAAATATTTTCTTTAATATTGATCAGTTGCTCTTGGGTTGGGTACTGTGTGTTTTATTTAGTAGAAATGTCACTTATGTTGTCAAGGAGCTTTTATGCTAATATTGATAGACTGGTGTTCTTGTATAGAGAAGCATTTTACTTCAAATAAAGAATAATGACTGGCTGAATATAGAAGGGTTTCTGTGATTCTTTGTTTTCATGTTCAAGGATACAAAAATGAGAGTAGCTATAATGGTAAGCACATTCCAATTTACTCTGGGGCTTGAATGGTAACATACAATTCAATATTCCTTTCTCATGTAGGCCTAGAATTAAGATTAATCTAGGACTGGGTTGGGATATAATTGAAGTTCCTAGAGTTGAAAGGTTTTGTGGGAGAACTACTACAAATACAATAGCTATAAACCTAAGATCATTTTCTTCCTTGATGCTTTTCTACAAGGTTAGAAATATTAATTTTACGAATGCAAAATGTATTTTATGTGCACAGAGGCACATTTGCATTTTGTTCCACCCCACACACTTTGGGGGAACACTCCTCTCTACCAAATTTCCCACAACTATTTTTATGTTTCTGTTATGGCCACATAATAAACTATTGTTGTTTCAAACTCAAGAGAATGAACATTTAACTGTTCAGTGTCTATGGAGGGGAGGGGCCAAAAAAGTCAAGTTAGAGATCATGGTAAAGCCCCACCCCTTTTGTATGTGCATCAACATTTCATGTATGTACAAAGGGATGGGGCTTCAATTGTGCTGCCGCAACTACTGTCTTGACTTTTTCAACACAAACACAGTCATGTATTCTGCACAGACACCACTGATGAAGCAGTATTTTGAATCTTTAATTCAAAGGACAATCTATGTAACAAATCTTTGGATTGCATTGGATTAGCTGAATAGATCAGATAGATTCCTTTCATGCAATCAAGTAGATTTCTATTTAACTTGCAGGGTATAAGATAGAGGAGATCTATCATGAGAAAAAGATCTATCATTAAAACAATTTTGTGCTATACAGGTAGTCCTCATTTAGTGACCACAATTGGGATCAGCAACTCGGTCATTAAAAGTGGTCACTAAGTGAAACCGCAACTGTGCTTCTGATCTTACTTCAGCTTTTCTTTGCTTTACAAACCTGCAAAGGTTGTAAATGCAAGGATTGGTCACAAAGTTACTTTTTCATCACCATCATAACTGCGAATGGTGCTAAATGAGACAGTCTCTAATTGAGGACTAGTTGTAGTAATTGCATGTAACTAGCAAAATATTACACCAGAATCCAACAAGGGAGTCTGTATGTGAGACCCCCTTGCAGACACCAATGCTCAAACATATCTATGCAAGAATATTCGGGGGAGGGGGTGTCAACAAAGTCAACATGGCAGCCAAATTCATGGTTATCTGCATGCATGGTTCTCCTGAAGCAGCTTCCTTTTCTTACTTGTCTGAAACTGCTCTTAATGTATAACATTTTAGCAAAACCCATGTCAGGCTCCAGTGATCATTTCTACCCCTAGAAAGTAGTTACAAGGGATAAAGCAGTTAAAGTCAGTGTCTTATGTTTATAAGAGATCAATAACATCACAAGGATGGGATGATGTTAGTGAAGGATCAAGTGGGTGGCTGTCAGCAGCTGTTTTTCCCCCCCCAGCATAATCTATATAATTTGTGTTAAGATATATGAAGCTTGCTACCATGCATTCAAACTTTTTAGCTGCTATATAACTTACATCTTCTAACAATTTAAGATAGCTTCCTCATAAAGATGATCAGATTACATTCTCACAATACCATAAAGATAAAGGTGGTAAAGGGTAACTACAAATGAAATTAAAAATGTTGGATCATAAAATGGGTTTGAATTCAAATATTTGCAATTTAGTTTCTTTTTTCTTCTTAAGAGGCTTTTAAGGTACCAAAACTGTGAGTATAGTAACAATGCTCCATCTAGTGGAAATAAAACTGGAAAAATGAAACTCATTACATCCCATTGATATAGACATCTCTTCAGCTCATTTGAAGGGTATATAAATAATATGTATAGAAATTAAAAAAAAAAAAACTATGACAGAGTGTAATTCTTTTCTCTGCTGGAAAATTCCATCACTGCCATAAACTTCAACCTAAATTTAGTCCTAAGAATTGCATTAAAATGTGTTGCATATAATGGGATGTAGTTTGTCCTTCATTAGGGGTATGCTACCAATTAAAGGGTATGGGAGTCATCACTTGGAGACCTAAGCAAAAGTTCCTGTTCGTGGTGAGGCTACAGCCTAGCTGTTACCAGTCAGCATGACTACTTGTTTCTAATTAATAACATTAGTGTTGTTGTTGTTCAGTCGTTGTGTCCGATTCTTCGTGACCCCATGAACCATATCACGCCAGGCCTTCCTGTCCTTCACTGTCTCCCTGAGTTTGCTCAGTTTCATGATCATTGCTTCGGTAATGCTATCTAACCATTTCATCCTCTGCCATCCTCTTCTCCTTTTGCATTCAATCATTCCCAGCATCAGGGTCTTTTCCAAAGAGTCCTCTGTTCGCATTAGGTGACCAAAGTATCTCAGCTTGAGCTTCAGTATCAATCCTTCCAATGAGCAATTAGCATTACTTGTTTCTAATTAGGAATAAATTCTTGTTTCTACTTAGGAATAACTTGTTTCTACTTAAGAATATTTATTTCATATAAATATAAATGCTGTCAGCATTGGCAGTGATAGACAATAATCTTGAACTTCTATGGATACACACAAAACATAACACACTAGAATAGATTAATAGCAGAGCATTGCAGTTTGCAAGGAGGTTCTTTGAGAAATTGTGCAGACCACCTACAAAGAGACTTATTTTCCCTGTTTCCAGAGAGGCTTTTGCTATATACAAGTTTAACAAACCAACTTTTTTCTAATCTCTATCTTTACACTTACCACTAAATCTATTATTTTATTTATTTATTTATTAAATTTCTCACCCGCCCATCTCCCCCGGATGGGGGAACTCACAACAAACATTAAAAACATAAATATATATAAATACATAAAACATCAGTTAAAAGCATTACTAAAAAAGGGGAAGGAGAGTCCAAGAAGATGAAAAATCTGAGGCTGAAGACAGGAGGCCTCTATGGGGCTAGCCATCTCCATGCTTGTGGTATTCCCTCCCCACCCCAGGCCAAGTGGCAGAACCAGGTCTTCAAAGCCCTGCGGAAGACCAGGAGTGAGGGGGCCAATCGCACCTCCAGGGGCAGAATGTTCCAAAGAGCGGGGGCTACTGCAGAGAAGGCCCGCCTTCTGGACCCCACTAATTGAAGTTCTTTTACTGAGGGGGTCCAAAGCATGCCCTCTCTGTGTGATCGGGTGGGACGGGTTGAAGTCGTAGGGGAGAGGCAGTCCCTTAGGAAACCTGGTCCCATGCCATGTAGGGCTTTAAAGGTGATAACCAACACCTTGAATTGGACCCGGAAGCAAACTGGTACCCAATGCAGCTCGCGGAGCAGTGGCGTTACATGGGACCTCCTCGGGGCTCCAAAAATAGCCCGCACGGCTGAATTCTGGACCAGCTGTAGCTTCCGGATACTCTTCAAGGGTAGCCTCATGTAGAGCGCATTGCAGTAGTCTATCTGGGATATAACAAGGGCATGAGTGACTGTTTGAAGGGCATCCCGATCCAGGAAAGGGCGTAACTGATGCACAACCTGAAGTTGTGCAAAGGCCCTCCTTGCCATGGCTGCCACCTCCTCTTCAAGCAGGAGCCGTGAGTCTAGGAGGACCCCCAGATTACGCACTGGGTCTGTCTGGGGCAGTGCCACCCCATCGAGCACCAAAGATGACAAAGTCCCGGATACAGAGGAGCCATTAACCCACAGCCACTCCATCTTGCCAGGGTTCAGCTGAAGCCTGTTGTTCCCCATCCAGACCCTTACAGCCTCCAGGCACCGCGAAAGGGCGGCCACGGCATCACTTACCTCACCAGGGATGGAGATGTATAGCTGCGTATCATCAGCATACTGACGTTATCTCATCCCATGGTGGCAGATGATCTCACCCAGCGGTTTCATGTAGATGTTGAAAAGGAGTGGAGAGAGAACCGAGCCCTGCGGCACCCCACAAAGAAGGGGCCGAGGATGGGACCTCTCACTCCCTATCAGCACCGATTGGGATTGGCCCTGGAGAAAGGAGGTGAACCAGCACAAGACTGTGCTGCCCACCCCCAATTCCCTGAGCTGTCCCAACAGGATACCATGGTCGACAATATTGAAAGCCGCTGAGAGATCAAGGAGAACAAGGATAGTCGCACTTCCACCATCCCGCTCCCGCCAGAGGTCATCCATAAGTGCGACCAATGCCGTTTCCGTTCCATAACCGGGCCTGAAACCTGACTGGAAGTGGTCCAGATAATCTGTTTCCTCCAGAACCCTTTGGAGCTGTGATGCCACCACTTTCTCAACCACCTTCCCCAAAAAGGGGAGGTGGGAGACTGGACAAAAATTGTCCAGCACAGTAGGATCCAGGGAGGGTTTCTTGAGGAGGGGGTGCACCAATGCCTCCTTAAAAGCAGCTGGAAACACTCCCTTCTGCAAGGATATAGTAACCATCGCCTGGATCCAACCACATGTCACCTCCCAAGCTGGTTTCACCAGCCAGGAGGGGCATGGGTCAAGATGGCAAGTGGTGGCCTTCACAGTCCCCAGGATCCTGTCTACTTCCTCAGGAGCAACAGGATCAAACCATTCCCAGATAACTGGGTAAGAAGAGTCCCCCGGTATCTCCCCAGACCCTGCCCCACGCTCAGAGTCTAACTTGGAATGAATCCAAGCGACTTTGTCCTGCAGATGCTCTGAAAATTCCTCCGCACAGCCCTGCAAATGAACCCCCACATCCCCCTTACCAAGAAGGGACCTAGTGATCCTAAACAGGGCTGCCGGGCGGCATTCTGCGGATGCAATAAGGGCGGAGAAGTAGTGGTGCTTCGCCGCTCTTATTGCCACAAGGTAGGCCTTGATAGCGGCTCTAACCTGTGTTCGGTCAGATTTGGTCTTTGTTTTCTATGCTATACTATTAATAGCTATGTCTTTATCTAATTCCTAAACAGTCCTATGAATAATTATGTTCTCATTTGTAGCCTAAGGTTATAGCAAAGTCTTTAGCCTCAAGCAAGTTAGTTGATTCCTGTTGCTTTCAGCTACTATTTTGAATTGTTGCTGAAGCATTAGCTTTGCAGTTTCTGTCTGGGTATGGGGCTGGGGAGGGAGGGGCTTGACCAGCTGCTAGCTAGTTGTAGGCTCTCAGGGTTTCTGCTGGGGCGGTGAGTCTACTGGGCTGTGTTTCCCCTTTCTGCTTGTCTGTTTGCTGAAGCCTAAACCGGCTCTTCGCCACCAGTCACCTGCTCAGCTGACACAAATCTTCCTCCTAAACACCCACACTCTGTTGCTTTCCGCATTTCCCTTTTATAATTAGAATCCAGGAGTGGTTCAGTGCTATTCACTTAAAGTCCCAGGTGAGAAAATAAAAGGAAGGAAGAGCTTGCACTGGTTACTGCTAGGCTTTCCTTCCACACAGTTTATTTATAAAACTAACATTATTTATTCTTATCCAGAAAATAAGATCAATTTATTATGATTTGTCCTGAATTGTTTGCTCTTATACTGATTTAGGCACCATACAAAAATTATCTATCCATCTATTCATCTATGCATCCATCCCAGTTCCTTTTGGATTTTATTAAAGGAAATCTTGTTTCACTGTGGATGCCAGCTAATATGAAGCTAGGGGAAAGAAATGGCTGCTAAGAACCTTTATAAGGAAATTGTATAAGATAACATAATCAGTAAGGACTTTTAAAAGTTACAGCCAGAACAACAACAACAACAACAAAACTTACAAGTAGAAACTGTTCACGTAAATGTTTTATTGACAAATGTTTATTTGCTCATGCAAAGATTAGAAGAAAAATACATGAATTCATTCAAATGGCAGATATTACTATAAACAAACTGATGAATTATATATAAAGTAGTAATCCTTGAACACCAGATGTTAATAAGATGCATTTTACTTCTGATTTTCTAGCTTTTGGCTATCTTCTGTAGAAAAATGCTAGAGATGGGACCAGATTACGCAGTGTTTAAGGCATAGGAAAGGAATAGGTTATCTGGTGCCCTCCAGAGTTTTTGACTAAGATTGTCATCAGTCTGAATCAATATGGTCAGTGGCAAGAGTTTGCAGATGTAGCCTAAAACTTCTGAAGAGTACCATCATATTGCCTAATTGTGATGTAGGTCATAGATTTATAATTACAGTGGCAATACCTCAGTGGCAATACCTCGGTTCATGAACTTAATTCGTTCCACGACTCTGGTTGCGAACCGAATTGGTCGTGAACCAAATCAAATTTTCCCATAAGGTTCAATGTAAATACGGTTAATCCGTTCTGACCCCTATGAATGTGGTTGCCAACCGATTTTGGTCGCCAACCGAATCAAATTTTCCCATAAGGTTCAGTGTAAATATGGTTAATCTGTTCTGAACCATATGTATTTTTTTTTTAAACCACAAAAATATGAAACAAAGTACAGTACAGTATGAAGAGAGAGAACACTAACCTTGCTTGAGGCGACTTCTGGCGTGGAGGACAGGAAGGCGGGTGGGGAGGCGGTTATTGTTTGGAGGGAGAGTCCCCCTCCCTACAGGAAGCCACAACCACGTGTCACAGTAGGGAAAATGGCCGCGGGTCATGTTCATCATCCGATGCGGAGTTCGCGAACGGTGCTGTTTGTGAACCGAATTGTTCGTGAACAGAAGTGTTTGTGAACCGAGGTATTACTGTATTTTAGTTGCAGCTATAGGTGGTTGTGATTTGAATGTTGCTACTACAGTGTAGGCCGTATAATTCTTTTTCTTTATGAGCCTTCAGATCTTTACAAGCTGGTATGCCTCAAACAGAATACAGACCATTAAACATACTGCAGCCTTCTGAGAACCTGGACATGCCTCCCCCTCCCCCCGAAACCCATTTTTGTAGTCCAAAGGAGACAACAAAAAGAAAAAAAAATATTAAGGTTCTGTAGCCCACCATATCAAAATGACAAATGTTGGTAGGTCACAAAAATGTGCTGGTCTCTTTTACACTTGAAATGTATCATATATTCTTGCTGTATCTCTAGTATATTAATTATTAGTTGGATGTTGGTATAATGTACTAGCTCAGTAAACCCTCTTTTTACTAATGAAGAGAACCATATACATCACTGTTATTTTTATTAGCTTTGCCTATATTTTACAGTTGCGGGCTTAGCCTGTAATTAGAAGTATATGTTCTTCACTTTCTTCTTGTTGGTATTAACTTTAGAAAGAACTGTGTTACTATTTATTTCTGTTTTCCAGGCAAAACTACTTGTATTCCATTGCTTTTTATTAATGACATTGTGCAACTAGTCTGCCTTGCAAATGCATTAATTCACAAAGAAAAATGAGTGGAAGCTTAGTCTTTGTTGCCCTAGGAAATAAGGGTCAGTTCAAAGATAGATCCCTCATAAACAAAACAAAAAAAGGAAAATGTTGTTATGAAAGTAGCTAGGAGAATGGGTACATGCAAACTATAGCATGATTGTTTCTTTCAAGATGCCAGCCAGCCAGTTCTTTCAGCAGGTTGTTCTTTTCCCTTCCAGTTTTCCATTATTTATCAGTTTTTTAGCTCACCCAACTTCCTAATTGATACTCAGTGCTCAGTGAGTTCTGAATCACAATGTTCTTCATTTTTTGCCTTTTTTAATTTAAATAAATGCTTTCAATATTAAGAAAACTTTTGTGGGTATGTGCTACAAATGGTGAAGTGTCCTCCTTAAATGCTAAAATCTCTCTATGTTCTTCAAACCTCTAATCCAATTTGACTCCATATCTTTTAGCATATACCACCTGAGTTCAGTGTTAGAAATCTGTTTTCTCTGGGATGAGGAAGTAAACCTTCTGTAACCCTGGCATTCAAATTCTTTTGACAAGAGTCTCTTACATCTGACCAGATGGAGAAGAGAATATGAACAAGGTTCATATTTCAGTTCCTTATTCTGTGGACTTACTTAGAACATGCTTAACCCAGTTAGCCATAGCTTCATCTATCTATCTATCTATCTATCTATCTATCTATCTATCTATCTATCTATCTATCTATCTATCTCTCTATCTACCTACCTACCTACCTACCTACCTACCTACCTACCTACCTACCATCTCTCTCTCTCTCTCTCTCTCTCTCTCTCTCATCTTTACCAGTTGCTCAAGGATCACCATTTTGGAGGACACAAAGTTCTCACTGTCTTTCCTCAGTCATACCTAATGGTTGAGAGAGCTCTGGGCAACAATTTTCTTGCTTCAGTGACAAAAAAGCAACAAAGACAGCTCTCTAGACTTTAAACTGTGTGCCTTGCTCTGAAGCGGTCCATGAGGCCTTGTGATGAGTGGCTGTGGTGGTCCACTGATACTGAAGCATTGGTCAAGTTGGGAGGCCAGGAGAAGTGACAGCAGCAACAAACCAACTTATCTCAGGACTCAGATCATCTCAGGCCACTTCTGATTGTACTTGAAAAAAAGTTGCCATTTTAATAACAGTTTTCCTCCTGCTTGTTTGTTCCATTTGAGATCTTGAGATTATTTTCAATTGCTGGAATGCCTATAGATAAGACAGGACCAAGTCAATTTTAAATGTAAATAGCTGGTAAACTTAAAGATTTCCTGTAACATTTTCTGAGCCATCAGTACAATATTCATGGATATTACCAGTACAAGTGCTGCACCAATGTTCCAAGGACATCTTGAAAGTTGCAACAGCTCCTTATAACCTGTTGTATTACTTGGCATCACTCTAATATCAATCCCTGCTGTAGTGTGTATGATGCAGGAATTATTTCATCCCTAAAGCAGATATAAATAAAGAATCCCTCTAACAGAATCTAGCTGTCACTGTCAGGTTTGCAGTCAATTATGTTTCCACCTAAGAACCAATCTTTGGGCAGTCTATATGTGTGTAGTTCCAACCATAATGTTGTTCCAGAAATCTAAAATTTTGGCTCTTCTCCCAGGCCTTGGAGTAAAGTATGGAGTCCTTTCACTGGTAGTTTATGTATGTGTGTTTTGGAGGGGTACATGCGATAACTTTGTCTGGATGCTTCAGAATCTGTATTGTTTTTCTGTTTTTTAAACTGTAAGCTGCCCAGAGTTGTTCTGGAGTCAGGAAGCCTCTAAATCTAATTCATAATAATATATTGTACATCAGTAACATATCTGCCTGTCTTACCTTTCCATTGTATAGATACTTGGACCGAATGCATCCATAGTGTAGTAATTTTGTCCATGTTGGTCTTGCCACAGAAACATATCTGACAACATGCTTCTGAAACCACCTATCTGTTAATAGCAACAGCACTGAGTTGAATTTAAATCCATTTTTCCCCTCAAAGGTTTAGAAAAGTGAAGATAGAAAACTCTTAAAAAAAAAAAAAAAACACCTCTCCCACTATGGGCAAGATGAGTAATTGGCAGTCTGCCCCTAGATCCCCTCCAGGATCATGATGCTGAATTTCAGTGACAAATCAGCAATAATTAGCCTGAAACATTACAGGCTAAAATAGGTTTGTGAAGTCTCCATTGGGCTTAATGCAATGAAACTATTTTGCCTTTAACTTCCCCTAATGTCCCAAAAGACCCTCACTTCCTATAACATCACTGTTTTTCTTTGGAAGCAAAAAAAAGTACTGACAGTTGCCTTTGTTTAATTGCCCTGTCTGCAAAAAAGTTTGTTCATGATATAGTCCTGTAAAAATCAATCCAAAATGGCAACTGAGTCTTTTAAATGCTCCAAGACAGTGTTTCTTCAACTTTTTTCTTTCTTTCAGGACTCCTTCCCACTTTTAAAAATTATGGAGGAGCCCAAAAGAGCTTTTGTTTGTATGGATTATATTTAGTGATATTTGCCATATTAAAAATTAAAACTGATGCATTCGTAGAATATTTATTTATTGAATCATGTAAAGATAACAATATTAAACCCACTAGATATTAACATAAATAAAAGATTTTTCATGAAAAAACAAAAAAATAAGAAGAGTGACGTTTAAAATTTTTGAAAATATCTTCAACATCAGGCAAATAATTTTATTTTGCAGATCCTTGAGAGGGACTTGGGGGACTGCCAGGGGTCATAGGACCACACTTACAGCAGTGTTTCTCAAGCTTGGCAGCTTTAAGCTGTGTGGACTTCAACTGGCTTCAGCATGTTGGCTGGGGAATTCTGGGAGATGGTCCACACAGCTTAAAGTTGCCAAGCTTGAGAAACACTGCTTTAAGGCACTGAAGTTCCTTATACCATGTTAGTGTGTACAGCAGTTGTTTTATTCCTTCTCTATGCCTGCTTTGGGGTGTCTCTAGAGTTATTCTCTAGAGTTATAGCTGGTAGAAGAGTACAGTGGGTGAAGGGATTTGACACTGCTCCATCCTTTTCCTGTGCTTTGAAACTACTGAAGAAAATACCAGTGAAGGAGCCATACTACCATCATAGGCATGCATGGCACAAAATGCTCTTCATTTGCAAATGTTGATTTAAAATCACTTTTTTTTGAGTAACTGTAGCCACATACCATTTTTCTGTAGAATTGGGGGGAGGGGGGATTAAAATCCCTAGTCTCATATACCTTTCCTAAATACATTTGCAAGCAGCAGGTCAGTTATATTGCTTACAGTCCTGATTTTCAATGTAGAGTAAGTGCAGTCTTTGTTTTCTGGAAATGTTTGGTATATTCCTAAGGGCAAAAAAAGAAAAAAAAAAGGAATCTAAATGTACCTTTTAAAGGCTTGTCATTACTTGCTTAGAAAATGCATGTTTTCTCAAGTACAATAGGTTCATTAGATGTCTTGTGTTCAAAAGCTTTTATATGCCAGTTATTTATAGCCATTACTCTGTGGCAGTAATAATGAAGGCTAATGGAGACCAAGGCATATGAGAAATTCACTTTTCCCACTAATTAAATACACTTCTAAGAAGGAAGAACAATGTGATAGCATTGCTATTAGAATACAGAACATTTTTAATGGAGAACAAACCTGTTGAAGACTACTGAAGTATGGAATATTAAATTGGCTCGAGTTGCAAGAAGTGGACCAGATTCATAGACTGAGTAGCAGCCATCTCTTTGAAAAAATATATATTTTTTCTCTCTGGGAATCCACATTCCAGGATAGTGAAGTGTGCCTTTCTTAATTATGCACACCACTTCATAACACTTTTTCCCAATCTAGGTCTTTCACTAGTTAACTAGAAAATGTAAAGAAGAGTTTCCAGTTTGCCAGCAGTGATTAATAGTTTAACTACACTCTTCAAGTTGCAAACAGAGGCAATAGACAACATTTTCCTCCCTCCCTCTTCTAAATTACTACTTATCCTAACAAGTATATCACTGAAATCCCAGATTCGTAGCAATGCCATGCACAGCAGGTCTGCTTTCAGCTCTAGAGAACAATCTTAGAAAGAAAGGAGAAAATGCTGTGTCAGGTGATTTTATGGGCAAAACTGTTGTTTTATTGGATGTTCAGAGAGGAATTTTAAATGAGGATCACTTAATTATGCATTCATTCAGGAGCCAGGCACCCTGAAGACATTTGCCTTTTAGCAGAAAATCTATAAGATGTTTGATTTTAAGAAAAGTAGCATGAAAAGAAATTCACTAGGCACTTTTTTTTAAAATTATTTAAAAGACATTCAGGCACTGCTTTCATTTTTCTGTGGCTTATCAAGGAGTACAGGGAACTGAATGGGAAGATTTATAGTCCATGTTTATCACCTTTGTATCCCACACTTTCTCCAAGGAGCTCAAGGAAAATTATACGAGACTATCTTATTTTATCCGTACTATCATGCCACACGGCATTGTCAGTGAAGAGATAGCAACTAGTCCAAAGCTCTCAATAAGCCAAACTGGAGTGAGTATCTCCAGATCTACCTGACTCAGTTCCAATAATCAGTCTATTACATTACAATAGATACAAATGCACTGCTTCTAGAATAGGAATTAGAGGTGAAATCAAGATTTCTCATTATTAGGAAATGTGCTCCTGTGGTATTGCTAACTTTAGTTTAAACCTGAAAATCTTCTATATTATGCCTGGCATTCATTACTAAATTATGATAGTATTAACAACACTGCACAGAAAAGAAAATAATTCAGGAGAGGGATTGGGTCCCTTAATTAATCTAGTTGACCTAGCCTGTTGGGTATATCATCCAGATACACCAAATTATTTAATGGTGCAGAATAGAGAAGTGGTGATCTAGTGTCCTACATTTTGTCTCTACTCTGTAACTGTTATGTACAATTAAAATGATGATTCTGCCAAACAAAATAAGTGTAAACAGGAATGTGTGTAAGTCTAAAAGAATTTCAAGTCCCAAAAATCAGAAACAGAATTTGAAAATTAACCATTACTTCAAAGGGGATTACATCTCTCTGTGGGGTTTGTATATTTTAAAATCTAGTTAAAAAAAAATGATAACATTTTCATTATTTTCTTTTTATAATGATTGTTTTTATTCATTTGTTATTTAATTGTTGTACACTGCTCAGAGTCACTTTTTGTGAGATGGGCAGCTGTATAAATGTGACATATAAATAAATTAAATATATTATGTACATACTGTAAAAGGATTAAAGGTGGAAGAACCAAAGGTCACTTCCTTTGAGACTGTCCATGCTAATTAGCCACTGTTTTGTTTCCAATGGCTCTGGAAAGTTCCATGCCTTTTGACAGATAGATATAGAGAAACAGATAATGTGGGTTACTGATATTAAGTCCTTTGCCCTTTCATCTCTTGCCTGTTGTTCGTGACTGTGTCTCCCTGCTTTTGCCTACCTTTTATCCCATTTTGCAAGTTAACTGTCTTCAGTGTTTGCTGAAGCTTAATACATAAACATCAAGCTATATTATTTTCTAGCTGAACTGAATGGTGTGAGTGCTGGCTCTGCTCTGCTCTGCTCTGCTCTGGATTTAGGGACTGACTGGGGGTCTGCTGGGTACAAACTAAACTGGAAATGACTTACAGTAATTTCCCAATATAGCCAAGGATTGCCCTTTAATCTGCTTTGCAGAGTCCTTTTGGGGTACAAATTGAGCTTCTCACTGATCTGTTTAGCTCAGGGTTTCTCAACCTTGGCAACTTTAAGATGTGTTTTATTTGGCTGGGGAATTCTGGGAGTTGAAGTCTTAAAGTTGCCAAGGTTGAGAAACTCTGGTCTGGCTGATGCAGCTGGTTGTTTAGACATGTACAACATTGCTGTTTCCACAACTCCCTTCATTTGTGTGCTGCTTCAAAAAGGACTCCATATTTTATTAAAACAAACTAGATGTTTACAGTTTAGGGGTCAATGAGTCTCATAATTTGTAGAACATTCTTTTCTTTAAAAAAAAAACAACTCAAATTCTATCAAATTTTTTAAAAATGCATATTAGGGTAAATTCTTATCAAAATACCAATTCAACAAATATTTCAGCCATCTGCATTTGTCATTTTCAGTAACTACCAGAAAAAGAACATGTCTTATCCCCTGCACTGTAGTTGTTAAAAATAATCAGTCTTATCAGAAGAGACAACTCTACCAACTTGTTTGAAAACCACAGGATTCCTATCCTGATTGCTTGCTTTATAGATCTGCCAATAAATAATGCCTCCAGTATTTAGATTTTGTTTTAAATGCACGTATGCATTTTTCATCATTGTTATGAAGAAATTTGATAAATTGTATAAGATTTTCTCCCCCACTTCACCCTATTGTCCAGGAGGCCTCTGAGAGAGATGAGACTTCTGATCATCCAGTTTACTCAGAAAGCTTAATGAGTGAGTATAGGCTCAGATCAGTCACACTAGTTTGGGTCTAAGCCAAAAATCCCTCTATGTAATCCTAAATTATTGCTCTTTTCACACTACTTGGAGTTTAACAAAAAAAATATGAAACTGTCCCAGAGGTGGTTGATTCTGAGTTGTTACTTTTCCTGAAACCTTGTTGATTCCTAACTACACCTCCTTACCAGTGGTTGGGTTACTGTGTGCCTGAAGCAGATTTTTTAAATTATGCTTGGCTCAAGGCATTAAGAGAGCTAGAAGCTATAGAGCCTTCATTCTTTGTTCTTTCCACAATATTATTAGTAAATGCCACAAACACTGGAAGGTAGGGAGCAATTGGCTTGGGTGATCACAACATTGCTGTTTTTCAAATGATGTATATAAAAAGATCATACACAGCACTTTCTCATGCAAAGTGCTAACATTCGAAAAATCTGTTCACAATTTTAAGTATTCACACAACTATTAGTAGACTGAATAATTTGGGAGGCACCATTGATACAGCTGGTGTTTTGTTTTCTTTTTTCTTTTTCTACAAAGCAGTTCTTTGTTATCTGTCAATGACTTGTATCACATCTCTTAAGACATCCGCTTGGATCATTTACATTTGTGCCTTACATGGATTGTGTTGTACAATCCACTAATTCACAGAAGTAAATATTAGTTGATTGCTATACAGTATTAGAGACAACATGTTCTGCTTGTTTTTCCTAGAAACTATTGGTCATTTGGGTAAAAGCAAGCCAAGATGCACAAGTATCTGTTTAGTTTTTCATTGGCAGTTTTCTCATCAAAGATGGAACAGGCCATTTGCACGATTTTAAGTACAGAAATGGATATAACAATTTTAAACTAAAGAACTGTACTATCAACCTTGTGTTGCAGAAGGTGGACTCACTCACAGTCCACCTATTTGGGCCCTGCAACCCATTAGCTAGGGACTCAGTTATAATGAATTATATCAAAACAGTCATCAGTTATTCTAGATAAATACTGTGATATGACTTCCAATTATCCTTGAGGGAAAAAAGCAAAAACAAATTCAATTCTTTCATATTAGTCAACAGTTCACAAAACTATGAATTCAATTGTAGTTTATGAAAAATCGTTAATTGTGTATCCTAATATATTTATATATTGATTACATCACTAACAACAGTCATGGCCCTCCTTTCCAGTAGGAGCTCAAAACAGTACAAGAGGTAGTCTCTCCTTATTTTATCCCCAACAACTCAATGAGATAGGTTGAACTAAAAGTCACCCAATGAACAATGTGGTCAAGTGGAAACTTAAACTTAGGTTTACCCAGTTCTGGTCTAACACCTTAACCATTATACCACAGCTATATCACAACAACATATTGCACATATTTCTACAATATATAGATTCATATTTATATAAAGCCTAAAATGGCTTACAAAAGGAAAACAATGCTATAAAATAAGAACGTTCTCAAGCTTCAATTAATATAAAACTTTCATCTATACATAGAAAGATCCCATGTGTTGTTGAACTAGAATTCTGAAAGCAATTTCCTATGCACATAAAATAGATAGCTTACAAAGGGAAAGGAAGATGGAATCAATCTTAATTTTACTGACATATACCAGAGATATAGGGATCCACACTGGACACATACAATAATGTAGATATGCCCGAGCATACAGTGTTTTCCTATTTAATTCCTATCCCTTTCTCCCCAGTTTCCCCTAACATTCATGTACATATTTCCTTAAATGCACATTTTACATAGCTTACCCTAACATAAATGTTTCTGTGTGCAGCAACCCCTAATATACGGGGGGCTGGGTGGGGTGTTGGTAATTTTCCAGAAAGCTGCAAAACATACGTACAGTCAGTCCTCACAAATTCCACATAGCAATGTCAAAAATATATCCTTGTCATGGCAAAATTGAGAAGAAACAAAGTATTCTAGATCAAAAGTAAATCTAGTGCAAAGAGTTTTGTTTGGAACAAATTAAATCACATGAAAAAACTATACCTAGTTCTTCAAATGTATTATGTTTATCCCATTGGCATACACTGTCATTTTGCATCGAGGAGACTCCTAGCCTACAGAGTTTTTCTGATTAAATGTTTTCCCCTTCATATGAGGTGAATCCAACTTCAATCCAGACCTACTTTTCATTTTGTATTTATAATTCAAAATGCTTTCTCCTTTCCATTCAGTCATTCTGCATATTGATTTAGAGCCAGAACATAGCAGTCTTAGATCCAACAAAGCTAACCCACTTCTGAATTTTTTCTGCATTTTGACTCATGTATCTTGACTTTTTCTTTCTTTAGAATTCTTCAATTATTGGTCCAGGCAATTGCTCATTTAAGTTGGGGGTAAGTTGACCTTTAAAGCCCTCATGGCATGGAGCTGGATTATCTGAGGGACCACTTCTCCCTGATTGCATCAGCCCATCCCATTAGATGTGGCAGGAAAGGTATGCTACATGTTCCATCCACCAGGGACTTGCATTTGCTGGGTCCTAGGATGCGTGTCTTCTCTGCCATGGCTCCCTCCTTGTGGAACATTCTCCCCCCTGAAGTGAGCTCACCCCTTCCCTGCTATTATTTAGGAAGTTCCTCAAGACCTGATTATGTCGTCAGGCCTGGGGGTCTTTGGGAACTGGAGACATTCTTAGATGTCTCCACTATGATTGATATTCTGCTCTCTCCATGGGGTTTGCATATTATAAATATATTGATAATGTTTTTATTTTAATTACAACTTTTTATCATTTTATGGTGATTTTTAAAATCTATTTGTTGTTTTATTTAATTGTTATGCACCACCCAGAGTCATTTTGTGTGAGATGTGACAAATAAATAAATAAATAAATTCCATCCGTGGCTGTAGGTAGCCCCAAAACTTTTCTTTTCTTTTTTCTTTTCTTTTCTCTGAAAGTTGTAGTGATTTAATTTTTTGTCAACAAGTAAGATAATAAATAAAAGTAATGATAAAGTGTCATGTTTCAACCTCTTTGTGCTCAGTTGAAGCAAGTGTAATCTACAGCAAAAGACTGGCTTCATTTAAAGAAAGAGAACTTTTGGCTTGCATTTCATTTTATAAAAATAGGGTATCTTGTTATTTTAATAATAAAGAACTTTAGCTGCTTTGGCAACAGTGATATAATGTTAGTTATATTGTAGGTACAGCAGGTACATTAGTATTACTTTTGTAAAGGATAAGTAACATTGTATGTGCATTTAATAACACTGCTTGTAACTCGCATTTGTTTATAATTATCTTTCATAAAAGAATTGACCCCCAATATATCAGGGAATAAATACAGCTGATTTAGACAGTATATTTCTCTTACTCTTTTGGTGCAACTGTTGGTTCCCCTCTTTTTTCCTTAAAACAAGGTGGTGGTAGATAATGATCTAGTAATGATCTGGGAACTCAGAGGCTTGATGTAGCAGGTAATGATATTAATTAAAACTGATTATTAGAATACTGTACTGTTTGTTAGGTCTATAGATGTAGAGCAGTACAGCTGTGTAAAGCAATATGGCTCTGCCTCAAGGGATCATTTTGATCCAGATCTTATCAGTTGCAATTTAAGGCAGTGCCTCAACTCAGAAAACTGAATCAGCCTGTCCCAGTACCTCAAATTAAAGAACCAAAGATGAGCAACTTGACTCAACTGACAGTTTTGTTTCAGTGGGAAAGAACTTCTGGCCCTAATGAACAGAAGCCCCTTTTCCATCTGGACTGCAGCAGCACAGCTTCCGTCTGCAGCTCTCCATCAAATCAAAGGGCCCCTCCAGAGATCCCCACAGCCCAATTTTATAGGCAGTATTCCACTTGTTTCAACTCTGAACAGGAGAATTGATATTATAGTTAGCAATGTTTTAGCTTTAATTGAAAGCGGGGTGTGTCTGTGTGTGAAGGGCCCATGATTCTGAATAGAATGACAGACAGCTTTCCTCCTAAGTCTTTAAAAACACTTCTTTAGAGTAATGTATGAAATTATTTTGGCCTTAGAAAACTGCAAATAAATTGACAAATAATTTATAATTTAGTGCAACACATATTTATTGGAATGATCAAGGATATTCATTTTCTCCTTCTGGAAATGCTGGTTAGATTAGTGGTTAGTGTGCATATGTGTGTGAAAACATTTAGTTTATTAACATTTCAAGTTCTATATTTTCAACATTTTTTTGTATTTTTTATAAATATGAGAAAATAAATCCAGCCATTAAGCCTCTCCTTGCTTAATGTCTGAGAGGACAGTATTCTGATTCTCTGTCTTTCAGATTCTAACTATAACTATACTGTACTTGTTGAAGACCACACCATGAAAGTGTGCATGACTGGGATTACTTGGGAGGAAGGGGTATATTTCAGAGGCTTTAAGGCAATGCAAGGTGTAAGGCACCTATTTTTGCCTCTTAAACTGTTCAAACATTCCAAAAATGCAAAGGGAGATGTTAAAAATTTGGTTCTACCCCATCTAGAGGGCTCTTGGAGGCCATAGAAGCTATCTGGTGTGATACAGGGCTCTTAGGCTACTCTTTTTGTTCCCCTTCTTTGCATATTCAGCATATGATCTGAGAAGGTCTTCATTGTTCACCGTGTTGAAACAGAGTTGGAAACAGAGCTAGACGGGGCACATTTCTAGCTCTTCTGCATTCAGGCAGACCCCTGAACAAAGCTCTTGATGATGTTAAGATGTAGCTTATTTATTGAAACTGGAAACTGAGCAGATGTTGTTTCCATGTCTACACCAACATAGGGAATTAACAGCCCCAAGGTCCAGTTACAGAATTTCAAGGCTCAGGCAATAAACAGGAATCTTATTGGAAAGAAAAACTCCAAGGTCAATCGAGTAGTCACGACCAAGGATAATAACTACAGCCTAGCAATGGGAAGACGTAATTTCCAAAAGCAGGGTCCAATTCATTCCAGGAATCCAAAACATGAGATCAGGTAGGTAGGTAGGTAGGTAGGTAAAGAGATAGACAGACAGATAGACAGACAGACAGACTGACTGATTTTGTTATGGTGAGTAATCTGTAAATGTGAGACCAGAAGCAAAATAGAATCAGGAGCACATCAACATCACAAGCTGGTTACATGACATTTATTTCCACCACTGGCAGTTCAGAAATGAGGAATGATAATCAGAACTATTGGGATTCCTCCCTTTCTCCTACTGCTATTTGCCAAGCCCTTCAAAAGAAGCTATTACATGTAAGTGGACAAATGACTTCTCCCAAGGTTGCTTATTTCTCATGCACATATTACATCTTTGAGCCTTTGCTGACAAACACCTGCCTTTTCTAGTGCTTGGTGGGGATTCTCTACCTAATGCCCAGGACCTTGGCCTTTCAGGAGTTTTGGGCTTTTCATCCTCATATAAGCAGGTCTTCCATCATGTTTTGGGGTTCAGTTTCATCTTCTAATAAGACCGTCTGTTTTCCAAACTCAACCAAAGAAACAGCTTCCCTCATTGATAGTAGTCTTAAGATTCTTCCTCACAGCCACATAAATGGGTTTTCCTTTAGCCTTTGAGTTGGCAGAAAAATATGACAGCATAATTTATGCTGCCCTGACAGCCATATTCAGATCTGACTCACTAAAACGGCTTGGCAAGTAGATCTGTCTGTATAGCTGTAGGACAATTTTAAAGTGAGTGATAAATTCCCTTGGCTTTGTTCCACTCTGATTGTCCCCTCCATCTTGGCAAACTATTACTTGGGTGATTTTTACACATGCGTCAACAGAGTTTATTGTTTTCCCAGTGCATGTTGTTTCCCCAATGCTTGTCACTTCATTGTCATTCCTCATTGACATGCTTTCATTGTGTTATTCTTCAGTGAAGTCCAATCTTTTTCTTGAAGTATGTGGGTTTGACAATTTTGAGGTCCACATTTGCTCTGGGATGCAAAGTTTTAAATACTTGTTAGTTAAAAATCTCACTTGCATATCAGTCCCAGATGGACTGCCCTTCCTAACAACAGTTCTTCATTGATTTGAAGGCAGTTCAGGCAAGTACTTTACAGAGCCCTGCAATATTTTTCATATTCAAAAAGTACAGATATGGGCTTAGCATAGGAGGGACAGCTGTTCTATACATGCGAACCACTGAGTGACAAATATGCAAAAATGAATTTCACAGATGTAAAAGAAAGTTAAGATATTAAAACACACTCCACTTCTCAAATACATTCATGGACAAGCTGTCACATGACAGCTGTTTCTCCAAAAAAATACCTGTTTGGGTTCACAGCATTTCCCCAGGAAAGCATTTTATATATGAACTGTGTGGGTAAGGAAAATGGAGTTAGCTGTGTTATTATCCCCTTGAGATACAGAGCAAAACTGCTTTTGTTGTTGCTAATCTAATAATTGATACCATCTTTACTTCCTATTTTCCCCCTTTACACTTGTGTATTTTTTTTGAGCATATGGTTTAATTTTTTTGCTGAAGTAATTAACGAAAAAAAAAATCCAATAGCCACCAGCTACAAATTAATAGTCAAGACAGTTCCATCTTTTTCTGAAGTTATCTTCTTGTTTCTTGTTTTGTTTTAATAACAGAATTCATAATTCATACACACTGAAGTAAAATATTTATGAATTTCTATCATTCAAAGCCCTAACATTCTACCCCTGCAGTATTCAGCCTCTGCTGCCCAGAACCCCACGGTTCCATGAGAATCATCCAGGGGTTCAACATGATAGTTTACTCCTATGATTACAGTGAAATTGTAAGACCTTCATTCCTTTGTTTCATTTGAATGGGAGAAGTCTATGGCAATGTAAAGTCTTCATACATTTTAATTCAGAGCCTTTACTCACATACCTTTAAAAGATTAATTCATTTTAAAGCCAAAATGGTTTCATTTGAGTGGATTTCAGATTGCAGGGAATGCTGTAGCAGCCACCTAGGTTTAATAAAGCGTCTGAAACTTCTACTCCCAGAATCCTTTGTTTAGGTCACTCCATGGGAATCTGAGCATCCAGCCAATCAGATGGCTGTAATTCCAGACAGCCATTTTTCTTCCTGCTTACTCCTTAGCAAATTGCATGTCCTTTTTCAGACAATCCCGCCCCACCCCCCACCCCGGACTATACATGTTGACATATTTTCTCTTGCTTGCTACAGTATATTTAAAAAAAACAAAACCCTCACTTTCTCACTTCCAATGAGCTGTAAAACGTGAAAAAAGCAAGCCTTTGCATTTCGGCTCAGGTTTCTCTCCTTTATCATGATTTGATTGACAGGACTGTGAGCAAATCAGACAGTTGGATGCACCTGAACTTGATCTCCTGGTGACTCCTTAGCCAATCCCACTTGCAGACCAAATCTGAGCAGAGTTGAATCCGGAAGAAAAAAAGTAAACATAGCAAGTTTAAATTGCATAGGTTTGTTTTTTGTAAGGAATGTGAGAAAAGACTCTCAATTTATGCAATGGAATAGATTTTTTATTGATGATAATTTAAAAGGAAAATAGAAAAGAAAGAAAAAAGATACGAAGAAGTGGCTTCCAGTCTTCTTTACAGCAGTTATAATTACAAGTACCTCTTACACCATGCTTACAGCATGACTCTCTTTTTTCAATAATCTATCCTATCTAATCTTTAAAACCATAAATCATAAATTATTTTTTTCTGTTTTATGCAAAAGTTCCATAAGGGGTTTCCAGTCAGCAATAAACATAGATATCGTATTTTCTCTGATTAAAGAAGTCAATTTAGCCATCTCAGCAAGTTCCATCATCTTCACCAACAATTCCTCCATTGTGGGTAATGCTGAATCTTTCCATCTTTTTGCAGGCAAATTATATCTTGCTTTATTTTTTTTTCAAATAACATTTGTTTTCTCTTTTGAGGAGCATTTGCTTCATGTATATTCCACATTAAGCATTTGTAATCCATTTTTTTGTTGTTGTTTAGTCGTTAAGTCATGTCCGACTCTTCGTGACCCCATGAACCATATTGCGCCAGGCCTTCCTATCTTTCACTGCCTCCCTGAGTTTGCTCAATTTCATGCTCATTGCTTCAGTGATGCTATCTAGCCATCTCATCCTCTGCCGTCCTCTTCTCCTTTTGCCTTCCATCTTTCCCAGCATCAGGGTCTTTTCCAAAGAGTCCTCTCTTTGCATTAGGTGACCAAAGTATCTGAGCTTGAGCTTCATTATCAATCCTTCCAATGAGCAATCAGAGTTGATTTCCTTTAAGATTGACTGGTTTGACCTCCTAGCAGTCCAGGGGACTCTTAAGAGTCTTCTCCAGCACCACAGTTCAAAGGCATCAATTCTTCAGCGTTCAGCCTTCTTTATGGTCCAGCTCTCACAGCCATACATTACTACTGGAAAAACCATAGCTTTGACTATGCGGATCTTTGTCGGCAAGGTGATGTCTCTGCTTTTTAATATGCTATCTAGGTTTGCCATAGCTTTCCTCCCAAGGAGCAAGCGTCTTTTAATTTCATGGCTGCAGTCTCCGTCTGCAGTGATCTTGGAGCCCAAATAAATGAAGTCTGTTACTGCTTCCATTTCTGCCCCTTCTATTTGCCAGGGATTGATGGGTCCAGATGCCATGATCTTAGTTTTTTTAATGTTGAGTTTCAAGCCAGCTTTCGCACTCTCCTCTTTCATCCTCATCAAGAAGCTCTTTAGTTCTTCTTCACTTTCTGCCATTAATTTGTAATCCATAATCAGGCCAAAAATTTAGGCTACAGGCATTTAAAATCAATGCCTGTGGCACCTGGTTCAGTATCATCTCTTTCAGTTTCCTGTTGCACCTGTTGAAGTTTTTGGGTAGTCTCAGCTGATACCTCCATATGAATCTCCTCCAATTCCTCTTTAAAATTTTCTAGAAATGCCCTCACCTTCTGGACAGAATTCAGTCAAAATTCTGCTGTTTGAAAATAAAAATCATACCTTCCAATTTGTCCCATCAAAATGGAATCTTTTTCTGTTTTAATCTCTCAGTCAAAAAAAGAATACTCTTTTGCTTTATGCAAAATTCTAATAGGAATTTCTTTAAGAACAATTACATTTGTATTATCAATCTTCACAGTCTTGTATTAAAATGCTGCTGCAAAACTTGATCCCTTGTCTTCTTCCAGACAAAGGGCACCAAAACATCTCTTGTAACATTTCTTATTCTGACAAATTTTGTATTTATTGTATAGACTTTATCAGTTTCTGCCTCTGTATCCTCCTCATCCCAATCCAAAAAAAATTGCTAAAGCTTTAATAACTTTTTCTCTAATATCTTCACCAGAATCCTCTGGGATTGCTCTAAATTTTATAATGTATTTTAATTGATTTTATCTCCTCTGTAAACTGGCCAGAGTCACTTTTTAACTAGATGGGCGGTGTCAAATTTGATATATATATATATATATATATATATATATATATATATATATATATAAATAATAAAATAAAATCTTAAACAAAATCCCTTTTCTCTCAATTCCAATAGACCCAGATTATCTAGTTCTCTTTCCAGCTTTTGTCTATAACTTCTGTCTTACTCTCCAGAATTTCCATTTTGTCATTAATTTGTTTTACATCTGCAGTCACTTGTTTTACAGAGCTTTCCATATTCTTAACTTCTTCTTTCATCTTTACAAGTCTTTCATCCATTTTTTTTTCAAAAGCTGTCAATTTAGTATCAAGTGATTCAGCTAGCTTACTGTCCAGTTCCTCAAACATTTTCTGAAGTAAACCTGGTGTAATTCTTCTCTCTGCAGGTTGCTCTAGTGATCCACTCCTCCCATCTGCTGGTTTTGCCGCTTTTCTGGTGGTTGCCATTATAATATTGTAATCCAAAAATAAAAGTGTTGTAATTGCATGGAAAAGAGAAAAGGCAAGCTTCCCTTTTTAAAAAATGTTGTTTTCCTGTGCCCTTAATACTTTCATCTCAAATCGCACTCCATAGTTACAGTTAGCATTACAGTCTGACTCATATTACATTTATCTTTTGTTTTATAAAATCCACTAATTGCACTCTTTAATAGTAAACAAAAAACATTCCCACAAAGTTGGTTCATTTGTCTATTTTAATTCCAATTTGTTCAAAAGCACTTTCATCAAAAATTATCTTTCAAAATAACTATCCCCTTTATCTGTTTTAAACTTTATTGCCCCCACTCCTTGTTAAGCTTTTTGCCAAAACTGTTTAAATCTTTAAAACTTTTTTTCCCCTTTATAATCCAGAAAGAATATTGATTCACCAAGTGGAATTTTCTTATCCTGCTGCTCAGAAAATCTCTCTTTAGCTGTCAGTTACTTACATCTGAGAGTGTTTAAGAAATGAGGCTTGTGCGAACCTTATGTCCATATAGGCTGCCTTACACCTGTGAGCTTTATTGGGATCTCTTGACTCCCAGTTGCTCAACTCATAAGCCAACTGCAAAAACCTCAGTTCCTGCAGTCTACTCATGAGGATCAGCTGTCTAGAATGCAAGTGGGTGATCTCACAATCTCTCCTTTATCAATAAAGACTGCCATGGTCAGAATTCACCTTCTGGCCACCAATATCTGCTGCAATGCCATCCTCGGTCCTTCAGAGATGTCTAGTTCACCATGAATCCTCACCAGAAGCTCTGAAAAACATGAAAATTCTTCAGCAACATCTGCAATTGTTTCATCATCTACTTCCCAAAACTTGACATGCAAAACAGCTGTTTTGGAACAAATGAAGCACCTATTAAAAAATAGAAATACATGAAGGTGGTTCTAAAAAAAGAAAATATGATGAAAGCTAAAGTTTTGGATTTACATGGATCAGAAATGAAGATGAACCAAACAAAATATGTGTTGAATATGAAAAAGTTGTAAGCAATAGTAGTTTAAATCCTGTAAATTTAAGAAGATACATGGAAAGTAACCACCCACTTTTGTATTTCTGTCCAATTGATAATCCATTTATTAGATTGCAGCCACCATCCATGTACTGTTGCTAATGAAGAATTTTTCACAAGACCTTCCTGCCTAAGATTAAGATTAAAAAAAACAAGAATTTCAAATTTTTGAAATTTGAAATCTAAATATAACCAAGTATGGAAGAATTTAAAATTTTGGAAATTCTTCCATACTTGGTTATATTTAGATTGTTTGATAATAGGCCATGAATATTGCAACAACATTTCCTGGTTGGAAGTGACTTTAGATGTGATAGCCCCACTTCAAAAGAACTCCATAAATTTGCTTTCCAACACAGCTGAGAAAGCTAACATGCTCTGACACAAAGCGATCTCATGAACTTCCTGAAAGTATCTTCGTCAGAATAGCATCAGAAGACTACTGTGAACTTGGAAGGACTTTGGCTAATCTAGCAAGTTGGAGCTCTGTATAACTTTCGCTTGTAATATATCATCTTGTAGGTAACCTGACACACTCCAAATACTGCTAAATTATAGCTCCCAGATTGCCTCACCATTGGGACTGCTTGGAGATATATTTTAGTAATATAAAGAGGGCCACAGGTTTATTATCCTTATTTTAATGCATGAGTAGGAGAGACACACTACTATTTCTGCTTCCCAATCCTTCCAAGAGAGTTAGAGATAATTTACAATCATCCTTTGGACTCATCTCACAGTGCTGAGAATTATAAGCAAAGAATCACTGTGCCACAAGTCTATGTAATTACTTCATATGTTGAGCATCTGATTGGCCATATGCAAAACAATGAATATCAGAACAGATTCTAGGAGGGGCAGCTGTTAAGCTGACTTGCTATTGTACCTCTGGAATACCTATGAAGCTGGCTGCAGCCTAGGAGGTGGGCAGCAAGGTGAGGCAAGAATTTTTGTAAATGGTAAAACATGGTACTTCAGAAGCTTCACAGTAGAGCATCCTTTCAAAGAACATGCTATTCTTACTGTGATTTCAAATAAGTCATACCTGAGCCAGATGAAAATTAGCTGAGCTCTCAAATGCAATCTTGACTGCAGAATCACAGAAGCTGATTTTAAATCAATAGAGCCTTTGTACAGAAGTGCCCAGAGAGGATATCTAAAGTCTTCCAGCTGAGACAAACCCTGTTTGAATTCCCAGTTGAGATATTTATCAGTAGTTTATAGGTTTTAATGCCTTTTAACTTAAATATTTGTCAGGTGCTTGGTTTGTTCTGCTTTGTCATTTTAACTTCTGGATAGAAAACTCTTGCTTCTGTTATATATTAAACAATATTTTCAGGAGATTTTTTTCCTACATATACTAAAAAAATAATAATTCCAGATTTCTATATTTACTTTTCCTTGTTTTTGCTTTCTTTAAGAACAAATATATATATAGTGCGGTATTTCATGCTCAGACACTTCATAAAATGAGCTGGAGTAAAAATTATGCTTATAGAACTACTTTACACTTACCATATATCGGCCTTAAATTAACTACTGATTGCTTCATATATTACCATATTCTCTGTGGTTTGCTTTCAGATTTTTGGCCTTTGCTTTGAAAGCTCCATCTAGCTCTACTGACTCATTTTCTTCCTTCATTTATATTCTCACCTTGAAAGTATTTATAGGCTGCATGATCCCTTGAGTCATTTTTATTTCCTTTCTATCTCTGCAAATTTATCTTCCCCAGGTCATTTCGGGAATGATTGCATTATTTTGTTACCCCTTATCATACTTTCCCTTATTTTAATAAATTCTTAATAGTTGTGATTTGCCACTTGGGAAGAAACGTGTGTCCTGCGTATGTATGTATATACTTCAAACTGGTCTGATAATTTTTACCATCCAGCAGAACTGGATAAATGCATGTAAGGGAACTATATAATTGGTTTTCATTTCACAGAGCTTTAAAGGTAGCCTATTTTAAGACAAGGCCATTTATTTTATTCTCTGCAAGAATGTAAAGGTCTAGTATGCAAGTGCAGAGAACTGAGGGTATGTGTGATCTGCTGGTGTCAGGATCAGCTTTTCCTAGAACCAAAATATTTTGTTTGCATGCTGGCAATCTTAGAATAACCTAGTTTTGGAGTTCACCCTCATATCTACTAACTACAGCATGAAGATGACCCACTAAACATTTTTAAAGGTTACCTTTACATGATGTTGTCTTTGTCTCATCTCCAATCCACCACAGAGGCAACTTAAATTCATTTTTAGCAGTTTCACTTTTAAAATACTAACTTCTCTTTCCGACACATCTTGTCATGGATATGATCCATGAAAATTTCAGTAACGATATTTTCATGGCACTTGAATTTGAGCTTGATCTTCCTAGCGCATGATTAGCTGAATACAGTTTCATAACCAACATGCTGCTGTGGGTGCTACAGGGCCATGGGTGTTTGATACAATGCTTCATCAAAGTGTTTTGTCCACTGCTGTGATTTTAGCTTGATTCAAGTCCAGTCTGCAATTGACTAGATCAGTTACAATTTAACTTGTCCAGGTTTTCCTTGGTACCGTGCATTGAATTTTCCATCCACGGGGTCATGTTCTGCAGAGCAGCTTGTATGGGTACCAAACTGGATCCGTTCTGCCAATGTGCCCAAACCATCTTAGACACCATTTCCAGATCTCATTGGCTGTTATTGGCTGATTGTGCATTACTGATGGATGGTTTCATTTCTTACACAATCTATCAGTATGATGCCAATGATCCTTTGGAGAAAGACATTTGGAAGCTTTCCATGTTTTGGATCTTTGGCTATAGGAACGTCTGTGGTCCAGCCCAATCCCTGGTAATATCAGTGACTGAAACATTGTGTTTTGGTGGATATAGTAAAGATAGACTTCTACCAGATGAGTGAACCAAAAGCTATGATGGCGACACCAATTCAGTGTTTCACTTTAGCTGTTTAGGCAACCTTTTCCTCTACTATGGAGCTGAGATATTCTTGTACTTGTTCTAACTGTATTCCATTTAGGTGTATGACTACTGGTGACCCATCAATGGTAAAAACTCTTGCCTTTTCCACAATGATGACCAGTCCAAGTGGCTGTGCTTTATCCCTGATGTTACAGAGAATATCCCTGGATTACACAGACAGATACTGGGATCTTCCCAGTTCTCTATTGGCCACTTTAGGCTTCCCTAGGTCACTGGACTCTGCCCTTAGTTGGGAATGCAGGAGATTGGCAGGTGGCTTTCATTTGTCCATGTAATGCCTGATCAGTCTTCAGAAGGCACTAGTCAAACATTGTATGAGCTCCTTATATACATGGGAATAGCACTCTTCTAAAAGCACTCTTTTAGAAGAGTGCTAGATGTGCTTTTTAAACATGAATTTAGTACACTTTCGAAAGACGGTTAGCCATGTGCTCACAAAATGTTTACATCAGAACATTTAAAAAAAATATCTACAGGCTACAATCCTTGCTCTACTCACAGAATGGAAAAAAAAAAAAACATGAGCAACCAGTAGTAGCAAATAAAAGCTACTTTCCAAAGCTGTTATATGCAGTGATGCCCATTGATAAATAAATTGTGTAAAATAAAGTCAGGCAAATATAGTAGTGCTCTGTTATTTTTTATTACAGGCAGTCCTTGATTTACAACCATTCATTTAACAACCATTTGAAGTTATGATGGCACTGAAAAAAGTGACTTATGACTGGTCCTTGCACTTATGAGTGTCACTGTGTCCCCGCAGTCCATGATCAAAATTTAGGTATTTGGCAACTGGCATGTATTTATGAGTTTGCAGCATCCCAGGGTCACATGATCTCCATTTGCAGTCTTCCCAGGGGGCTTCCAACAAGCAAAGTGAATGTCAGATTCTCTTAAAAATCCCATGATTCGCTTAATGACCACAGAAAAAATGTTTGTAAAATCAGGCATGACTCACATAACAACCACATCGCTTAGCAACAGAAGTTCTGATCCCAATTGTGGTCGTAAGCTGAGGACTATCTGTAGTTTAGTAGTTCTAATACTGAATATGCATAGTACTTGGCCAGTCACTTGAATCATCAAACTTTGTTTCAAATGTTATCTATTTCAGTGGTTAAAAGGGATAACATGTACTGAATGTTTATTCAGGCTTTGTTGCTCATGAACCCCAATTATTCATTGGATCTTTATTTATCTAGACAAGGGTCCAGTACTTAGCCTATAGGTAAATGCTTTTACATCATAGTATGCCTAAAAGCAGACAGATAAGATAAATCCTATTTACTCTACAATATTTGTATGACAGGCTTATAGGCTTCTTCTCAGGTTTTCATGCTTAGGAATATCCTATCTGGGAAATAATATGGTGAGAGGATGAAACTTTTCCTCCTACTCTTTGTTAAATAAAGTGCATTCTTTGAGACTACTCTTTGTAACCAAGTAGCATTTTTTGAAGCAGCTTTTAATCTTCTGTGCAGTAAAAAAAAGTTATATAGTGGCATTATTTATCAACCCAAAGATGTACTAGAGGACAATCTCAGTTAAATATGGTATTAACTAAACAGGGAAACTAAATAGGGAAAGGGAAAAAAAAAAAAAAACAGGTTTGAAATTACTGTGCATCATGGAGCTTCATTTGACCTTGATTCTTCTTTTCAAAGAATTCAAAAGTTTGGGATGTGATATTAAAATAACAGTGCTATAAATGGAGGGAATACTTTCACCTTCTGGAAGATCCAGTGCCAATAATAGAAAGAAATACATTTACTTGCACTTCTGAAACAGCCAACAGTCTAATATTGTATGTCTGTCTGTATTTTTATACACACATGCGTGCATAAATACCATCACATTCTCAAAGCCAAATAAGAATGAGTATTTTAGTTTAGTTGTTGAAAGAGGTGTATGTCATTGCTCAGATTCTTGTCCTAATAATTATAGTGCTTATTCAATTCCAGTCACTGGCAATTAAAGCAAACTTTCTAAACATATATTTGCCAGGTAAGTGCTTCTATATTTTATTATGCTTGCTTTAATCTTTTTTTTTTTTTTTTTTTTGGAGTTAATATAGCATTACTGCTTTATATTTCAACTTTTAATTTGTAATAGAGAATTAGCTTTGATAAGCTTTTTATAAATGTAATCAACATGCACTTTTATACAGGAGTTGAGTTTAAATAAATCAAAGCCTAAAATTAGGGCCAGTGTAATGTAATAAACAAGAAAATATGGAATGATTCTGAATATTCTTTGTTCAGATCTCCCTTATAAATTTATTATGTGACTTTATATATCCACCATATCTAATGGATTACTTTTCAATGTTTTTATATCACACATCTGAAATGGTTTGAAAATTCAAAAGGCACTAAGTAAATTCAAGCATATTATTCAGACCACCTTCAGATATAGTGTTATGAGTATCATTTAATGAAACTTAAAATAATATGTAAATTAGCATCATGCGAAATGTGTCAGTGTTAATCTACTTTATTGTACTTGTATGTCTCTGAAATCCATATAGACTATTAACAGAAAATGCCATCAAATTCCCCACCCCAGCTGTATGTTTGTATCTCAGAGGATTTACTAGTAGAAATTAATTAAAGCTCTCACTTGCTATTCTTCCCCTAAGCCTTTCAATATGCTTAATTGACATGATGGGGCTATGGTCCATTTTTTCCTAGAGTCCTCATTAAATAAGTTAATTTGGCTTAAATATACATTTTTCACCAAAAGTAGCTGATATGCCTCTACTTGATTGTATTACCTGAGGTCATCAAAGAATGTGGCACTATCGATTAAAAAACTTTCTTCTGCCCATTGTAAAAGGACATTAAAATGTATACATGAGTCAGAGGCTCACAACTGACACATATTCACTATTATCAGAACATCTAATGCCTTAAATCCAAATGGGGAGTTTGAGTAGTTACTGATTTTTTTTTCTTCTTTCTTTTTTTAAAAATCCCTTTGCCATTGAAGTGAGTTATAGTAGAAGCCTCTCTATATACATACAGCAGAATGAATAGGAATCTGAAAGATTAGAATAGGTAGGACTACTGTAGGCTGCAAAACCAGATGGGGTTTCTTATCCTGTTAATTTTAGTAATTCCTTTAACACAGAATTTAAAACTAATTAATTAACCTTCCCTGACTGACTTACAGTTCAAAGAAGGGTAGTCTATTCCATTTCTCCAAAAGTTTATCATGTCACAACCACCAGATTTTTCCACAAAAGCAGAGCGAACTCAAAGTGATAGAAATGTGTCATTTTATTTGTTTGCTTTTATTTTTTATCCGCCTTTATTATTTTTATAAATAACTCAAGGTGCCGAACATACCTAACACTCCTTCCTCCTCCTATTTTCCCTGCAACAACCACCCTATGAGGTGAGTTGGGCTGAGAGAGAATGACTGGCCCAAAGTCACCCAGCCAACTTTCATTCCCAAGGCGGGACTAGAACTCGCAGTCTCATACAATGACTCTAGGCAGCTCACAATAATTTATAAAACATAGCCTTCCGCCCAGGCAGCAGGCCAAACATCCTTACAGCTCAGCTCTCTATCCTAGCCCAATGCTTGGGGGAAGAACCAGGTCTTCACAGCCCTCCAAAAAGCTAAAAGGGTAGGAATCCCTCTGATCTCCAGTTGGAGGCTGTTCCAAAGGACTGGGGCGGCCACCGAGAAGGCACACCTCCAAGGTCCAATCAGATGGCAACATTTAAGGGAGGAGACCTGGAGTGCACTCACCGTATCTAACCTAGTAGGATAGGCAGATACCCTTAGGGAGAGGCAGTCCCACAAGTAACCTGGTCCCGTGTCATGTAGGGCTTTAAAGAAGAACAGAACTGGGGGTGGAGGGTGGGGGGGTCATGAATAACAACACACAGTTTGGGCATTCTAAAAAAAAAGGCTAAATTGACTGAGACTGAAATGTAGACTGCTACATTTGACTCAAAGCCCAATCTAAAATGTGTGAATACTGAATACCTTAAGAAAACAATGAATAGCTATAATTTTGGGTGGTTCTTTTTCCTTTTAAGCCTGCATATTCTATACTTCCGAGAGGCTGAAATGTACCTAATTCACTGGAATAAGAGAATGAGTTTTGGAGTTGGGCTGTGTTAAATGTGTGCCATGTAGGCCTTTATAAGTGATAACCAGCATATTGAATTGCATTTGGAAGCCTATTGGGAACCAGTGCATCTCACAAAGTAGTGGTGTTTCAATGGCATGCTGTGATGTATCCATAACTACTCACACCACTGCATTCTGGACCAATTGCAGATTCTGAATGGACTTCAAAAGCACATTGCAGTAACTCAGCTGGCAGTGGTGGTGGTGACTAAGGCATCTGGGCTTTCTGGTCCAGAAATGGGTGTGATTGGTGCACCACTTGAAGTTGTTCAATGGCAGCAGCATCATCATCATCATCATCATCATCATCATCTAAACTTGTATGCTACCTGATGGAACAAGATAGGATTGGACTTCACCTTGTGGAACCAGAGAATCTAGACGAAGCAATCCCCTTCCATTTGGAATTCAACCATATGTCATGTATACACATCTCAAAAATGACAATGTACCCTACTCTATATCCCACTATATTGCACATTGGGTAGAAATACATACCAGCCTGTAAATCCTCCTCCCCTTCTTATGTGAATATTGACTACATATATTAAAAATTGGCCTATTTTTTTTTTCCCCCAGTAGCAAATATTTGCCAGCGTGAGGCTTCACCTATGCTGATACCTAAACCCACAAGCAAGAAAGTCAATATGGTGGCTGCAGCCATATGATTGAAGCCCTGTCCGTACTTTAGAGACTTAAAGAAGAAAGCTTTCAGAAGAAATTCAAGGATACAGCACTTGGTAAGGTACTGTTATTACGAATATCAGAAAAGCCATTAATGATAAAAAAAAGCAGCTACCGTGAAGTGCAAGCCTCAAGCCATGTATATAGTAGAGACAAGGTTGACATCTTACACCTCTTTTTCCCATTTATGTAAATTGGGGATAATGGTTGTGGTAGACCAGTCAGGTCTGAAGCTCTACTTCTGATTTTGCCTACTCTTGCCCTCACAGCCAGTATGTTGTTAGTGCAGTCAGTATTTGATGGCTATATGGCAAAAGTTATGGCAAATGATGTATTACAGATTCCTTTACAGATGTCCACACATGCGCACGCACATGGACATAAAGTCTTGATGCACCCCCAAGTTCCACCTAAGTAAATACTGAATTGCAGCCTTATTAATTCATTCCAAAAGATTGCCTTTTACAAGAAGAAAAACATTAAGTGTGGATCATTTGAGAATTGCATATTTGGTCATAACCCATCACTATAATGTCCATCTGCTCTGAAAGTGAAGCTGTTTGTTAGTATACAGGCTACGATTCATATATATATTGATGAGGTGAACAACTCTAGTATGCTGCAGCAAACTGTCCATTGGATAAATTACAATGCAAACTATAGTGGGGGAGGTTTGGTTTGCACTGTAATTTATCCAATGGTCAGTTTGCTGCAGCATACTAGAGTTGTTCACCTCATCAATCTGCATGGAATTTTCCAGGTGATAAAATCTTAATTATTGCAGAAAGCAATTCTTGTATGAACTAATTCGGCACCATTCTTTGCTTTGTGACAGGGGTGGGGGTGGGGGATCAGAGGGGAGAAAAGACTATTCCCTTTAAATGCAATAATGAAATGGTCTCTTTCCTACTGAAATTAAAGCACCCTCAGATCAGCAGAGCCCTGAAAATGTGGCTGAAATGCAAGGTTGCAAGAGGAATATTGTGAATTAATCTTTACTTTAGTGCAGTGTTAGTGTTTGCCTAAAAATCAATCTTTCTGGCATTTTTATGGGCATTCTGCAAATGGAAAAGAAGCAAATGAGCCATTTGCTGCTTTTATTTTCTGTATATAGTCATGCCTTGAGTTTTCCCATTTGCCTCTTTCTTTTTTTCAGCAGAGAAATTCTTGTTTCGCAACATAATTGGGACTCTAATTATTAGTTATGGCCAGAATCTGATTCTGTGTCCCTGGAGATATACCTATTGTTGCACACAAACCTATATAAAACATATATGGAAGTTGGGTTATAAAGTCGTTACAAAACAACAGTATAATGAAATATCCTGCAGTCAGTTCAGAAGGGCTGAAACTACAAAATGCCACTTTGATTTAGAGTATAAACTTGAAAAGTCTATTTCATGTTTTAAAATGATATTTGCCATAGCTTAGGGTGCCTGCAGTTTAGGGTGCTTGAGGGGAAAGGCATGGATTATGCGTGTTATAATTCAAGGACTGATATTTTCAAGGTCACAGAATAAACATGAAAATTGTGATTGGAGATGGGAAAAGCAAAGTTTTTTGTATAAATCTGAACTCCTAACCTGTCTCTGCTACGGTGAAAACAGAAACAGAAGGAAAGTTTAATTGGGTGTAGCTAAATTGTTCTTCATCCATCTGGTCAAAACAAATAAATATTTCCATTTCAGGCATAAATGGGAGAAATAAGTCGGTCAAAGTCAACCTGTAACCCTGATGAAAATCCTCAGTTTATGACTTCAGTTTAGACCAGAAACAAACAATTGGATTAAAATATTATTCTTAATTAATCTATAGAGTTAGAATCTGCCATGACTGGTAATGTACCTTTACTGACTTTAATTGGAGGGTGGGGAGATAATAGTTTGGAAGGCAACCAGTGTTGGTAATTTTTTAAAAAACAACTTTTCTTTGACCTGTGAAATGATGGATGAAAGTTACTGTCTATTCTTTTCCAGTACAGACAATGTACATACAGTACATTTTTGATACAAAAATGTAATTTTAAGTGTAATAAATGATGGAGACCCTGAACCAATGTTTCACTGAGAATGAGGGAAAAATAATATTCCAGCACATTATAAAATATTTTGCTGTTTTTTTATGTTTATTTTACAATTTCCCTCATTGGAAGGATATTGGGAACTGCAAAAGAGAAACCGAGCTATGTACAATTCAGTATACTACCGATTCTCAAACTATGTGCTAGTAATAAAAGAATTTTTGGGAACTTATAGTGGTTTCTTCAAGAACTTCCTATCATCCCCTGCAAAGTAGAGGCATAGGAGAATGTTGAATATGTTGTTAAAATTGAGGGTACTCTTGGCTTTACAAGAACTTGAGTAGCAAGGTCAGAATAGAGTTTTAGTCAGCTTCATTTGAAAGAAAGATAATTCCTACATTTAATGGAGATTTAGAATTCTTATTGAACCAGTGCTGCTCATTCTGGAAAAGGGATCTAGCCTTTAGCACATGCCTGCTGGCCAGGTCAAGCCAGATAACATTTATTATTAGAAAATTTACAATACAAGCAGATAAACCACCAGGTAGAATCACAAAGTAGCAGATTGTTGCTTAGAGTTCAATCCTCTAAGGCAAAAGTTCACTATATGGTGGTCAGACAGAAAGAATCGCCACCCAAAGGCAGGTCATTGTTCATAGATTAAACCTAACCAGCAAGACAACTAGCAACTAGTCTTAATAGTACGTTGGTAGAGATCATAACATTTGAGTGACTCAGCAATGGCAAGAAGGCACGGGTCAACAAATGTCTTGGTGGTTTGTGAGACCCAACACATGGAGTCCAAACCTGATGGATAAAAAAGAGTCTTTGATTAGAAACAATGACAGGAAGATGTTTAATAGAAACTGGAATGGCAGCCCATTGCAGAATATCATTAGTCCATTCTGGGAGCCCATACTTAGTAATTTTTAAATCCCAGGTTTCAGCTCCCAGCCATTGACAGAGTTTGTTAGCAAATTCTTTCACTCTCTCTGCACTTCTGATCTGTTGGTGACAACAAGCAAATTGATTTTACATGGCTTTGATCCATTACCCCAACGATCCAAAAGCATCTTGTTGCGTGATGGTATGAAAAATTATGTTGGATTTGGAAATGATTTTAGCAAGCCAGTCTGTTTGTAGAAGTGGGATGGATGTCGAAATGCAGGGAATACCGATGCCCTCCAACTTTGGGGTTGGTATACAAGTAACCCAGAGGAGTATCTTTCAGTAATCAGAGCCAGTGTATAACTGCAGAATGGATCAGGAACTCTAGTTTCTTTAAGGTGTTATGATGGGAGTTTCCTAACATAAGTTCATGTATAAATTTAGGCACTAAGTAGGCCTTTAATAATGTCAGCCATTGGTGGGGCTTAAGAAGTGCCTTGGAAATCTCCTGCAGGATGCTATCTAGACCGCCTGTATGTTTCGGGATAAGCCAGCCTTTCCAAGTAAATTGGAGACTGAGATATCTAACAGATTCCTCAGGTTCTAAAGGCTTTATGGACATATTTGTACATTGATATGTGGTTAGTAACATGGCCATGCATTTCCTCTTTCCATCTTTGGTGATATTGTCCATGACCATAATAAATAAAAGAGGGGATAGCGGGTCTCCCTGCCTAACTCCTCGTCCACACTTTGTAGAAGTCTCAGCTAACTTCATAGGAGATGACTTATAAAAATGTTGAACGTAAGTAATTGGGGGGAGGGGGTAAGCTAGCAGCAGAGATAATGCAGAAGAGAATGTAATGAGATACTGTGTCAAAGGCCTTGGAGTTGTAGAAAAGGCCCCAATTGGAGACGATGATTTGTTGTTGTTGTTGTTCAGTCGTTAAGTCGTGTCCGACTCTTCGTGACCCCATGAACCATATTGCGCCAGGCCTTCCTATCTTTCACTGCCTCCCTGAGTTTGCTCAGTTTCATGCTCATTGCTTCAGTGATGCTATCTAACCATCTCATCCTCTGCCGTCCTCTTCTCCTTTTGCCTTCCATCTTTCCCAGCATCAGGGTCTTTTCCAAAGAGTCCTCTCTTCGCATTAGGTGACCAAAGTATCTGAGCTTGAGCTTCATTATCAATCCTTCCAATGAGCAATCAGAGTTGATTTCCTTTAAGATTGACTGGTTTGACCTCCTAGCAGTCCAGGGGACTCTTAAGAGTCTTCTCCAGCACCACAGTTCAAAGGCATCAATTCTTCGGCGTTCAGCCTTCTTTATGGTCCAGCTCTCACAGCCATACATTACTACTGGAAAAACCATAGCTTTGACTATGCGGATCTTTGTCGGCAAGGTGACGTCTCTGCTTTTTAATATGCTATCTAGGTTTGCCATAGCTTTCCTCCCAAGGAGCAAGCGTCTCTTAATTTCATGGCTGCAGTCTCCATCTGCGGTGATCTTCGAGCCCAAATAAATGAAGTCTGTTACTGCTTCCATTTCTACCCCTTCTATTTGCCAGGAATTGATGGGCCCAGATGCCATGATCTTAGTTTTTTTAATGTTGAGTTTCAAGCCAGCTTTTGCACTCTCCTCTTTCACCCTCATCAAGAGGCTCTTTAGTTCTTCTTCACTTTCTGCCATTAGGGTGGTATCATCTGCATATCTGAGGTTGTTGATATTTCTCCCTGCAATCTTTATTCCGGCTTTTGATTCTTCCAGCCTGGCATTTCTCATGATGTACTCTGCATATACGTTAAATAAGCAGGGTGACAGTATACAGCCTTGTCGTACTCCTTTCCCTATTTTGAACCAATCGGTTGTTCCATGACCGGTTCTAACTGTTGCTTCTTGGCCCGCGTACAGATTTCTCAGGAGACAGGTAAGGTGGTCTGGTACCCCCATCTCTTTAAGAATTTGCCACAGTTTGTTGTGATCCACACAATCAAAGGCTTTTGCATAGTCAATGAAGCAGAAGTAGATGTTTTTCTGGAACTCTCGTGCTTTCTCCATGATCCAGCGAATGTTGGCAATTTGATCTCTAGTTCCTCTGCCTCTTCGAAACCTAGCTTGTACATCCGGTAGTTCTTGGTTCATGTACTGCTGAAGCCTAGCTTGTAGGATTTTGAGCATAACCTTGCTAGCATGTGAAATGAGTGCAATTGTGCGATAGTTTGAGCATTCTTTGGCATTGCCCTTCTTTGGAATTGGAACATAAACTGACCTTTTCCAATCCTGTGGCCAGTGTTGCGTTTTCCAAACTTGCTGGCATATTGAGTGCAGCACTTTAACAGCATCGTCTTTTAGTATTTTAAATAACTCAGCTGGAATACTGTCATCTCCACTAGCTTTGTTGTTAGCAATGCTTCCTAAGGCCCACTTGACTTCACTCTCTAGGATGTCTGGCTCAAGGTCAGTGACCACACCAGTATGGACATCAGGGACATTAAGATCTTTCTTGTATAGTTCTTCTGTGTATTCTTGCCACCTCTTTTTAATCTCTTCTGCTTCTGTTAGGTCCCTGCCTTTTTTGTCCTTTATCATGCCCATCTTTGCACTAAACGTTCCTTTGATATCTCCAATTTTCTTGAAGAGATCTCTAGTCTTCCCCATTCTATTGTTTTCCTCGATTTCTTTGCATTGTTCATTTAAGAAGGCCTTTTTATCTCTTCTTGCTGTTCTCTGGAAATCTGCATTCAGTTGCTTATATCTTTCCCTTTCACCCTTGCTTTTTGCATTCCTTCTTTCCACAGCTATTTGTAAAGCCTCATCAGATAGCCATTTTGCTTTCTTGCATTTCTTTTTCTTTGGGATGGTTTTAGTTGCTGCCTCCTGTACAATGTTACGGACCTCCGTCCATAGTTCTTCAGGCACTCTGTCTACCAAATCTAATCCTCTAAATCTATTCATCACCTTCACTGTATACTCATAAGGAACATGATCTAAGTCATACCTGAGTGGTCTAGTGGTTTTCCCTACGTTCTTCAATTTAAGCCTAAATTTTGCAGTAAGAAGCTCATGATCTGAGCCACAGTCAGCTCCTGGTCTTGTTTTTGCTGTCTGTATAGAGCTTCTCCATCTTTGACTGCAAAGTATATAATCAATCTGGTTTCGGTATTGACCGTCTGGTGATGTCCATGTGTAGAGTCGTCTCTTGTGTTGTTGGAAAAGAGTGTTTGCTATGACTAGCTTGTTCTCTTGACAGAACTCTATTAGCCTTTGCCCTGCTTCATTTTGTACTCCAAGGCCAAACTTGCCTGTTATTCCAATTATTTCTTGACTTCCCACTTTAGCATTCCAATCCCCTATGATGAAAAGGACATCTTTTTTTGGTGCTAGTTCTAGAAGGTGTTGTAGGTCTTCATAGAAGTGGTCAACTTCAGCTTCTTTGGCATCAGTGGTTGGGGCATAGACTTGGATTACTGTGATGTTGAATGGTTTGCCCTGGATACGCACTGAGATCATTCTGTCGTTTTTGAGGTTGTAACCCATTACTGCCTTTCCCACTCTCTTATTGACTATGAGTGCAACTCCATTTCTTCTAAGGGTTTCTTGCCCACAGTAGTAGATATAATGGTCACCTGAATTAAATTCACCCATTCCCGTCCATTTCAATTCGCTGATTCCCAAGATGTCGATGTTTAATCTTGTCATCTCATGTTTGACCACATCCAGCTTGCCTTGGTTCATAGATCTTACATTCCAGGTACCTATACAATATTGTTCTTTACAGCATCGGACCTTCTTTTCGCTTCCAGATACATCCACAGCTGAACGTCCTTTCGGCTTTGGCCCAGCCGCTTCACTCTTTCTGGAGCTACTTGGAATTGCCCTCCGCTCTTCCCCAGTAGCATATTGGACACCTTCCGACCTGAGGGGCTCATCTTCCGGCGTCATATCTTTTAGCCTTTTAACAATGTCCATGGGGTTTTCTTGGCAAGAATACTGGAGTGGGTTGCCATTTCCTTCTCCAGTGGACCACATTTTGTCAGAACTCTCTGTCATGACCTGTCCGTCTTGGGTGGCCCTGCACGGTATAGCTCATGGCTTCACTAAGTTACGCAAGCCCCTTCGCCACGACAAGGCAGTGATCCATGAAGGGGGGAGACAATGATGGGCCAGTGTTTAATAGCAGCAGAAGTAGCAGCCCATTGTACAATCTCAGCAACACACTCTGGACATCCATACTTGGCAATTTTAAACTCCCAGGCCTCTTGTAGCCTATATCCAGACACAGCAGAGACATCTAGGATCCACAACTGGTTGGATCTCTCCACAATCAGGTTGGGCTTAATAAATGACGTACCTGATGGTATAATGGGTTTAACCTGGGTATGCATACAGTCCATGTGCAAAAGTTGTTGTAAGTGCTGGACAACCCAATTGTGATGTGTACATCTAGCATTGTGGGTGATTTCACAGACTTGCAAGATGTAGTTCGAAGTTTCAAGTACAAGCACCTCTAACATTGTTTGTCCATTATTTGCCAGGAAGTACCCCACACACTCCTCAATTTTGTAGAAAGCAACCCACCTTTCAGTTGGATCCCAAGCAAATACAGGTGGGGAACCACCGGAGAAGGATGTGACAGCCACTCACAGCTAGCTGGATCAATGGCAGGAATACTCAGCTCCCAGCCATTGACAGATTGCATTTGCAGGTTCTTCCACTCAATCTGCACTTCTGATTTGTTGGTGACAGTGAGAAAGTTGATGTTACATGGCCTGCTGATCCATTTCCCCAATGAGCTGAAGGTGTCTTGTCACTTGATGGTGTCAAACTTTGTGTTGGATTTAGAAGCAATTTTCGCAAGCCGAGCTTTTTGCAGACATTGAGAAGCTGGGAACACCAATGCCACTGTCTTTGCTGTTGGCGTACAAGTAGCCCAGGAGAGTATCTTTTGGTAGTTGAAGGCATTGTCTCACAGCGGAACAGATCAGGCAGCCTAGTTTCTTCAGGGTGTTCTGATGGGAGTGTCCCAGAATGAGTTATGTGTAAATTTGAGCACTAGGTAGGTCTTTAGTAATGTCAGCCATTGGTGGGGCTTAAGAGGTGCCTTGGAAATCTCTTGAATCATAGTATCTAGCTTGCCTGTATATTTCGGGATCAGCCAGCCTTTCTAAGTCAATTGGAGACCGAGATATCTAACAGACTCCTCAGGTCCTATAGATCATATCAAAGTGTCTGTGCATCGAGAAGTTGTTGGTAAGAAGGCCATGTGTTTCCTCTTTCCATCTTTGGCAATGGTAAGGCCTAAGGACTTCTTGGCATTCAATGACATGCTGGCTGAATGAAGAGCTCTGATCAGATGGTCCAACTTGTCCTGAAACCTGGTAGATTTTTCTGCCAGCAGAACTAAGTCATCGGTATATGCCAGGCAGTCAATCCGCAGGCCATCAAAGTCAAACCTGACATTGGGCAATGATTCTCGAACAATCTTGTCCATTACCATGATGGATAGAAAAGGGGCTAATAGGTCTCTCTGCCGAGCTCCTTGCCCACATTTTGTAGAGGTCTCCTCTGGCCTCACGGTAGATGTCTTATAAAGGTGTATAACATAACTGACAGGGGGAGGGGGGTAAACTGGCAGCAGAGGGGATGAGGAAGGGGGTGTGATGAGATATGGCGTCAAAGGCTTTGGAGATGTCTAGGGACAGCATTGCGCATGGTGCAACTGGTGTGGATTCTTTTGAAGATGGAATGAAACAGAGTTGTCACTTCCAAGCAGCCATCTTTCTAAAAGAAAGCATGCTGTAGAGGGGAAAGAGTCAGGGTATCATGAAGATACCAAGCCAGGATCTTATGAAGAATGTGAAAATGGTTGAAGCGATCGATATAGGCCAATAATCTCTTGGATTATCCATCTTCGGTATAAACACCACTCGAAAGCAGGTAAGATGTTCGGGTGGATTCTTGACTGCCAGCAGTAGGTTGAAATAAGCCACTAATGAGGGATGGTGCCAGGTCACAAGTTCAGAACCAGGTATTCAATCTAGGCCAGGAGCAGTAGAGCTCATATCCTGCAGTGCCATGGTCACTTCCGATGGAGTGATGATATCCAGAATAGGCTACAAAATAGCAAAAGTTTCACAGGTGGTTTTCTGTCTATCGCTTCAACCATCAAAGATTGATGACCAGTATCTGTTCATCTCAGGTGGTACAGGTGTAGGACCATGATATGCATTCTTCAAATGCCCCAATAGTATGGTAGAGGCAGCATATTTCCACCAAAGTTTATACAGGTGCTGGATAACAGCATAATTTGCCCTGAGAATAGATTTATTAGTTCAGGGTCAGATAGTAGTCTGGGGTTGAACAGCAGATGGCTTCCATTTGTGGGGGAACCAATGCTGGGTGTGATCTTGTAGAAGTTCTGCACTCTGCTGTAAAGTGAGACCACCAGACCGAAGGTCACAAGCAATGGAAATCAGGGCCTCTGCTCCCATTTTGGTCCCCTGGAGGTGTTTAATAGCAAAGTCCAATAAGGTGGTCCTCCATGAAGCAGTAGAGTCAGGGACAGAGTCCAAAGCAGAAGCTGCCGGAGCCGATGGACAGGATGTATCTGAAGATGACAAAGGCTGAGGAGCTGATGCCAGAGGGAACCATTTGATGAACCAGAGCTGTTTCTTTATTACCACCATGGAGCATCCCAAGAAGAAGGGGATCAACTGCTGAAGAAGCTCCTTTAGCATCCCGATACTCCAGAGATGGTCTGCATGCCACTGTAGAGCCTCGTTAGCCTCGTTAAATAGTCAGCTATTTAGATGGAAGGGTTGATAGTTGTTTGGCATTCAATTCCACAGGATGGCAATGGAATTTGTGCATGCTTAGGCTCCACTGAGATGGAAACTGGATGCTGCAGTAGCACCAGAATTAACTGGAGCTGGAGCCAATGGTAATGGTACTGCTGGAAGGATCATCCACATTTTCATCAATACTGCTGTTGTCTTGAATTCCAGGGGGATGAAGACATTTCTTTCTTGTTGCTTAGGAACCAGCAGAAAAGTCCCAGCAGAGGGGTGGCCTGGATCTTAGCTCAGCTACAATGGGAGGTAGCCACCACATTGTACCCTATCCAGCAGTCACCACAAGGAGGCATTCAGGCCGTGTAACTAAGAGAGTCATAATTACTCCCACCAGGTCAGGCTACTGAAAGAAAATTGTTGTATCCTTTCCTTGCTCTTATCTCTTCCTCTCCTTAGTGGCAAAGATTTCCCTGGAATAAAGATCTGATGGCAGCATACCTAGTTGATTCTCCCTAGGAGTTATGGAGGACATGCAACAGGGTTGTGGAGGAGTGTTTGGAGATCCGTCATGGGAATCAGCAGAGGCTCAAGTCACCAGATGTAGAGCCCATAACAGCTTCTTCAATAGACATGTTTTATTAAGATCCATGATTACAAAGAAGAGTTCTCCATGCAAGCAGTGAAAATATCAAGAGCTCTCATGAGACCTTATTACACATAACATTTTTTTTTTAATCTGCTTAACAGTCATTACTGACCCTGCAGTGACCGCCCCCTAGCGGTTTTCAAGGCAATTGCATCTTTCTAGTTTCAGAATTAGACTTTGCCAGAGCCTAATTCCTAGAGCGTCAGCCCAGCTGGCAGCACAGGAGGTGGGATTTCCGTTGCTTCGCGCCCCTTTTTCGGATGCCGGCAACTGTCCCGTCTCTCTGTGGAGTCGCTGCCAGCATTTTCCTCCCACCGGAGTGAGAGTGCTCATTTATCTACTCACGTACGTTTTCGATCTGCTGAGTTGGCAGAAGCTGCGGGTATAGAAACAAGAGCTCACATAACATAAGAATGTCCAAAACAAAGAGCAGAATACATGCAGCCTCATTACTTTGCCCTCCTTAAGGCCCCTGTATTTAACTAAATATTTTACAATGGATATCATGGCCTCTGGAATGATACTCCCCATAGAGATCAATTGGGCTGCTGCCCTGATAATGTTCCAGAAGTCTTTAAAAAGTTGGCTCTACTCCCTGGCCTTTCGGCAGGATATGTATGGAGTCCAGTTGATTATGTTTTCTGTTATAGAGAGTGTGTTTGTCCAGATACAATGAATGTTCTTTTTTCTTTTTTTCATTATTTTCTGTGTTTAGTGTAAGTTGTCCAGAGTCATTTTGGAGTCAGACAGCCTCTAAATCTCATAAAATGAAATGAAATGTTGTATATTTATGTTGGTTCTACAGTGGTGTTTCCAAGGTTGCTGTCAGGCCCAGCCCAAGAACAACAGGGAAACAGTCCATCCAAGTTCAATTCCTTTATTGCTTACAACATATAGCCAGAATCTTGCCAGACTAAATATATACTACTCTAACCTAGTGGATATACCCTTGGAGATTCTAGGGAGTGGCTATTGTAAATCTCTTCCTCTTCCCATGCTGTGCTCCAGACTGTGCTGTCTCTTGTCTCAACCCCCTTCCTGGAATGTGCTCCCTCCTTCCTGAGAACCTGCTGTCCCATTGCATTCCATCACAGTTACATATTTTTACCTTATTTAATTTATATGCAGAATATGTAATGAGAAATGCTGCACAAGAAGAAATAGAAATTGGAACAAAAAAAACCCTAACAGTCTCAGATATGCTGATAATAGCACCTTGATGGCTGGAAGTGAGGAAAACTTAATGACTCTTTCATTGAAGTTGAAAGATGAGAATGCAAAAGATCACCTTCTGCTCAGTATTAAACAAACAAATAATTATGTCAATAGGTAATGTCCATTCAGTGCAATTGGGAGGAGACAAAATTAAACTGGCCACAGATTTTATCCTTCTAGGCTAAAAAATTCATAGGCATGGTGACTGTAGCTATGAAATAAAGAGACATCTACTTGGAGAAAGACTGTGACAGATCTAGATGAAATATTCAAATGCAAAGACATCATGCTGACAACAAAGGTATGTATTGTCAAGGCTATGGTTTTCCCAGTAGTAGCATATGACTGTGAAGGCTGGACCACAAGAAAGGCTGAACCAAGAAAAAAATGATGCCTTTGAATTGTGGGCTGGAGAAAATTGAGAATACCTTGAATCACAAATTATTCAATATTAGATGAAGTAAAACCAGACTGCTTCATAGGAAGCACTAATAATAAAGCTAAACCTTAAATATTTTAGACATATGGTGCAAAGGCAAGAGTCATTGTATAAACCCTGATGCTTTGACAAAGGCAACTGAAAAAAAGGCAGACAGAAGAGAAGGTGCCTAGAGACTATCCTGATGACACAAACAGTTACTGACAGATAATCCTACTGAAGTGATGATTGTCAAGTCACAAAGAATCAGAAGCACCTGAACAACTAAGTTCCCTTGCTATATTCAGTAATGAAACTACAGTCAACACAGCACCAACAAGTAGAACACAATAGCAGAAATAATTGAACTGAACAAATATAAGTATCATTGGTGCCTATCTCCTATGTATACTTAGCCTAGCATACATAGCCTAGAGAAGGGGAAAAAGGCTGTTCTCTTTACATAATGAGAAGAATGAAGGTATGTGCTCAGATAATAGACGCTGCCAGATTGTGGTACCGGTAATATGACCAGTGCTTTCAGTCCTACAGAAAATAGTTAGGAGACAGAAATTAGCACAGAAGCAATTTAGGTCCCTATTGATTCTGTCAACATTGTAACAATTGCACGCAGACTCCTTTTCATATCTCTCTGATGCAGGATATTATTTTCTTTAAAGGTATGCATTATAGGGGTGCTTTAATTAACACATAATATGCATAGCCTGTACCATTGCTAGACTGGTTTTTTTTAAAAAAAAAACAGTCTGAGTCTTGCAGCTGATGATTGCCTGTTCAACAAATTGTTACATGACCCAATTTCAACATTAGCTATTTTCTTGTCCCCTAAGTGAATCACCTTAAGCTGCATTTCAGGTAAGCAATTTGGCTGATGATGGGATAGACTTGTGTAACTTGTGCCAACTCTTTGCAAAATTGTCTCTTTTGGATGAATTAATGATTCCTTTTCACATTTGCCATTTTTGGTCATGATTAAGTATATTATCAGGAGAGGTAGCAATGGAGGGTTTTTGGGGGAAACCACTGTGCCTATGTGCAGGAAATGATTAAGGTGCTTTCTCTCTTCAGGCAGTGCTCTTGATTTAGAACAGGCCATTGTTTACTTAGTTTAGGAATGGTGGGGGGGGGGGGGAGAAAGAAAATAGCAGCACAATGTTTCATGCCTCTTGAAGTTTGCTTCTAGACCCATTAAAATGAAGAGAAGTGAAAAGAAATAACCACTTATACAATAACCAAAATAATCAATGAAGCAGAAGTACATATATAAAAAGTCACATGTGAAGAGTTGCAAAGAAAAAGAAGGGACTGCATCCAGGGCCATCTGCCTGGGGTGGGTGGGGGGAATCTGAAATCAAGGTGGTAGCCATGACCATCAAAGCACCAGCTGTTTTCTAAATGTGTTGTGTGCACTACTCATATTTAAAAAAAAAACAAAACAAGAGAAGGGGTTTCAATCATACAGCTGTGGCCACCATCCTTTTTTAACCTCCTTTCCACAGATGTCCCTGATTGGATCCAGCATCATGTATTAGGCTGTGCTCTCCCGTCTTCTATGTGCAACATCTTTATCTGCTCCTGAATATCCCTCAGTGGTCTGGACAAGATATAGGAATGGATTAGGGGCTAGGAAAATCTGTTTTGCTGGTAGATGCCTTTCCATCAAGAAAGGCATTACTGACTTAGATACAGTATAAGTCACTTGCTACTACCTTATAATCAATACTGTATAAAGTACCCCTAGTTAATATATTAATGCAATGATCCTTTACACACTTACTCAGTGGACCTTGCTGCTTATGTAGGCATTTCCCCTCCCCTTTCATTATCATGCAGTCCTATACATTTCTATTCACAAATGAGTTTTGTTGCAATTGGGCGGGGTGTGGGGGGAGAGAAAGAATAAAAGTTTGATAAACTGGAGCAAGAGAGCTGTAAGGGCAAACATCGTAAAATGGTAATGCATTCTAGAAATTAAAATATAAATTTCAGTGTCCTTTGGTATAATGGATAAAGTGAAGTTAACTTCATATCTTTTATAGATGGACCTGTTTCTAAGTTTATAGCTGAATAGCTTGAAGTTTGTCACCAAATATCAGCTCATAATAAACAAGATACATTTCTTGACCAGGATTCTATTAAGATGTAAGTTTAAGCATTCTCAAAATTACATAAAGAAAGAATGTTCTGTCTCCATGAAGAATGTATGTACTGTATTATGTATTTGTTTCTGATATCCTATTTTCACAGGGGAAAAAAGCATTTAGTTTCATCTTTTCCCTAGCCATGGATTAGAACAGATGATTTATGTACAGCATTACTGTGCGACTTTTATGGGTGATGTTATCTCATAAATTTTAACTCATATCCCAGATGCTGCCCTTTTGCAGTTCTTTTACAATGGGAACATTTTAACTCTAAGGAATGAACTGGAGTTATTACATGGTTGTTTTCTGCTGGATGTGCGTTATTTGTAGAGATGTCTGCTTTTATAAATAAATATACGTATACTTGCAACTATTTGCACTATATATTGGAGCAATTTCTGCTGACAAGATGGTTGTTGTAATTTGTGAGTATTGTTATCTGTATGTTCAAAGATGATTCTGTTCACTAGGACAGAGTGGAAAAGCCAATCTGCATCTGGAATTGCATATGAATCTTGGACTTGTATCTCAATTTGAGAATTTAGATCCTTTCCACATAGTGTAGATGTTTGTCCACTAATGTTGAATTACATTTCCTATGCAGCCAACTCAATGTTACCTTGAATTAGCTTTCACTGAGCTGATAATTTAGCATTCTATTACTATGATTTTATATATATTTTCTTATCTCCTAATGAGCAGTCACTTTTCCTACATGTTCTTTTGTATGTAATTCACCAAGCAAGTGTTTGTGTTGACATTTGTGCAGCCTTACCATAAATCCTATTTTACAGATGTGCTTGCACATAACTTGCTATTTCCATACTACTCTCTGACATCACAATTACAAGATTTCAGAAAGCAGAAGCATTCAGTCACTCATGGGAAATGAAGCGATCTTTAGAGTTTTCCCCATTGCAAGTGCACTTCTCATCAGTTATTTCAGAAATACAATATTCACATAGGTTATAGATAATAGTGATCTATCTATAGACATAGTTATGACTGTAGTACAAAGAGCCACATATTTTAGCAGAAGAGGACAGCATGTCATTGAAAATGAAGCACAGCTAATATTTAAGTTGACTCTCAGATGCTCTTCAAAATTGCCTCTGGTATTGTTTTGTTGGTTTGGCTGCTCCTCTATACAGTATGTTTTTCCTTTAGTACTCTATTCCAATATATAAATTAGCTATATTTCTTGTTATAAACAGCTTTATGAGTAAATTTGGTGGGAAAAAAAAACCTGGATGTCATAGGTACTCTGTGAAGGAGAGATAATTTGCCACAGAATTAACTAGCCAAGGCTTATAGAAACTGCCTTTGTTCAGAGATAGCCCACATTCATCCATTACTATACATTGTTTGGTTATTTAAGGGGAAGTGAAGACAGGTCAGCCTTTCTTTGTTAGACATCTTCAGCCTGGGGACTATGCCTGTTGGCTACTATCTTTCAAAATGCATTATGGACTATTACCTTATTTATTATATATGTAGGCCACCAAATCACTCCAGTTCCTCAGTTCAAAGAGATAACATTTAAAAATAAAGATGAAAATGCTCTTGAGTCATCGTCATCTCTGGATGGTTACTTGGACATGTTCATTACATATTTGTAGTAAGAATATGGAAGTAGCTTGCCAGTGACTTTTTTTCAGGATTTTTTAAACTTCCTTATCTAGCCGAACAACATAACCTGGTGAGGCAGGAACCATCAGCTCAAGCTATGGTGTTATATAAACACTGAACAGATGTGTCCCAGTTTCAAGACTATGAAGAGGACAGCCAAATGACTGTTGGCTTGAAGATATAGAAGGAAAGGCCTAGATTTTAAAATGTAAAGTGTGTGCACATGCACACACACACACGCACATACAAAGGACTTGATTTCTGTGCTGTGCAGTAGTTATATTTGCATTTATATGGTTTCTGTCTTGTTAACAACAAAGCAGTTTATATACTTGTGTCATGTCTGTGAGTGTCTGCTGTAAGCAAGTTCCTGAAGATGGGGTTAAGTGTCTGGAGGACCGAGAGTTATTGACATGCAATGTATCAGACACTAGCCTACAGGAAGTCTCCCATTCAAACAATGATCAGCTGAACAGCATTTCATTAAAATGACAAAGCATGTGTTGTAATGTCACAATGCAGATACTATCCATTACATATTTGTGTGCGACACTGTGCCACATATACAAGAGGGGCAGATTTTGCATGATGGCACTGAAATATATGCTTCTCCGTGTTTTTTTTTTCTTAATATAATTTTATTGAAAGTTTTAAAAACAAGAGTAAAAATTAATATAAACTAAAACAGAATAAGAAGGGGAAAAGAAAAAGGAAGAAATAGAAAGCTAAAGTGCAAAAAGAAAAAGAAAAGAAGAAAAAAGGTGGAAGAAAAATAGTTTTAAGGTGGAGGAAAAATAGTCCAGTTTACCTTATTAAATATCTTATCAAGTAGCAAGCTAAGCAGAATGTTAAGGAAGGAGATGTTGCACAAGGGAAAAGGGATCAAAGCTTATTTGGAAGATCTGAAGGAAGTTGAGGATGCAGCCCTTCCCAGCAATGGAGAAGAAGCAATGGAGGACGAAAGCACTGCCCCCAAGGACAGACATTTCATATGGAGGTAATTGGACAATTAATAAAACAACTTTAAAAAGAGCTGAAGACAGAATGGGACAAACATGCTGTAGGAGTATCTAAAGACCTGGCAGGTATGTCTGAGAAATTATTAAACATTATACAATTTAGTAAAATTTATAAATCTTCCCTAGCCATTTTTTCTTTAGATATATTGAAAGCTTTTGATTCTCTGGAAATACAATTTTTAAAACAAATATTAATTAAATTTAAATTTGGGGCTGATTTTTTTAAGACGATTGAACATATTTACAGACTAACTAAAGCTCAGATAAGACTTAACCATTATGATTCAGATCCTGTCACAATTTTAAGAGGTACCAAGCAGGATTGCTGTTTATCACCTTTACTGTTCAATCTAACCATAGAGACATTGGCAACAGCACTTAGATCCAATGATAAGATTTGTGGAATGAAAATGGGAGATAAGATGTATCTTTTAATTCTATTCGCTGATTATATGATTTTGACTCTCTCAAATACTTCTTATTCAGCTAGCTATATTAATAATACATTTCTCATCTATAAAATGCTTCTTGTGATAAGAGCCACAAATGTGTTTTCGGGTACAACCTGGATTTGTATCTATTCCATATTCTTCATATGGCATGTTTAGCCTACTGTTTTTTAAAATCTACATTAACCTTGACTTTATCCTACCACAAATATCCATGCCACCCAAATCTCAGGTCATGTTCTTCTAACTCTAAAAGTCTCCTATTTCTCAGGAACACCCACTGTTTCATCCAAACCAAACAGCAAGCTGCAAAATACAATTTCAAATCAGGAAAAGCCAATCTTCCTCTTTCCCTTGCATTTTGTAACACCTTATATTTAACTTGTGTTTTTTCTCCCCTTGCCATATAAACTTAGATATATCATTTTGCCACAGTTTAAATGGTGTATCAGTTGTCAAAGCCAGTATTGTCTGAAAGAAGAACATCATTCTAGGCAAAACATTCATTTTTATCACAGAAATTCTAGCCAACAATGACAATTGTAATTTCTCCCATGATAGCATGTCTTTCTTAACTTCATTCCCTGTCTTAACATAATTATTTTGAAATAACGTACAATTCATATTTCTCGTGGTGATATCCAGATACTTTACTTTTTTCTCAATCTTAAAACCTGCTTTCTTCATCAATTCTATTTGAGCCTCTATTTTCATGTTTTTTTGTTAACCTTTGTTTGTTAATCTTAAAACCTGCTAATGTACCCAATTCTTTTAATTTTCCCATTAATGTTTCAATTCTCTTTAAAGGATCCTCCAAAACCAGCACCAGATCATCTGCAAATGCGCTTATCTTATAGGCTTCTTTTTAAGTCTTTACTCCCACAGAAATGTATGCTTTTTTGTTTCCCCCTCCCCCACAGATGCCCATGGGTCTGACCCATTCATTTTTTTCAAGATCAGCCAAGGTCAGCTAGAATCTGCTGCCTACTGGGAGTTAAAAAGATAGAATACTAGGAATAACCTGGAAAGTAGCACAATAATCAAGATAAAAATCAGCAACAGCAGTAAATCATCACAGTAAAAGAAGCAACAAAATACTAAGGTCCCAAGAACATTAAAATTGACTCACAATCCATAGACTACTCCACTGATGACTACAATGGCACATAAATGCATTTTAAGGAGAAAACAACAATTCTGGAAACATCTAAAGTAGTTGCATTTCCCAGCCTCTAAATCCCGAGAGCTTTCTCCTCAAATGAATGCACCTATACAGTATATGCACACACACATATGAATATGAATGTACACTTAAAAAAAATTGCCAGTGGATTTTCTAACACTCAGGGCAGCAAGAAACAATAATATCAATGTTATTTTTAATGCAATCATAAAAGCAAAAAGTTGCACACAGTTGACACATACATTTTTAGATATTGTTGCTAAACTGAATTATTCAGGAGACAAAAATATAAATCACAGAAGAATGTAGTCATAGCAAACCTACCATTCATTGTTTTCATTGCTCTTGATTCAGCAATTGTACCATCTTCCTTCCTTCCTTCCTTCCTTCCTCCCTCCCTCCCCTCCCCTTCCCTTCCCTTCCCTTCCCTTTTGTTTCTTGCTATTTAGGAAGGCCAATCATATATTATGCACTGTAATAAAAGGAAAGTGTAGCCTAATGGTAAAAATTAAATATTGAAGATGGTCAAAAGATATTTTAGAGTGCAATTTTTCCTTATAGACCACAGGATTCATGTCAAATGATGGTGTATTGTGTAGAGGATCTCTTTATGCTCTAGATACATAAAATACATTCTCCTTAAAACAACTGAGAACATGTCCTGAATTACTTGCTGTCAGTTCTTTGTGTGTATTGGAGCAAAGGCTGGCAAGTTTTGTAAGCTAATACAGAGAAAATAAAAGACATATCTACAAAACCTATTTTCTTTTTTATTATTTTATCCCTCTCTCTTTTCTGGGGGAAGGAAAATAATTTACAGTAAGGATGGAATAGAATTCTAAAACAAGAAGAGTGCATGCCATTTTAGAAATCTACTCTTGTTCTCCTTCCAAGGAGGATCAGGCATATGGGTTATTCAAACCACATCTATTTTAGACACAATTGGAGCCAAAATGCTACTTTAACTAAGTAGCAAATATTCAACATTAGCAGGGAGAAAAACAAAAAGAAATTAATGCCTGGATATCATGGATATTTGGAGAAGCCAAGGTCTATATAAATGTTAGACTACCTATTTTACAGGAAATAAACACAGAGACACATTACAGTACTGTTGTTTCAATGATACACAGGCTCCAGTAGCACAGAGTAATGAGATCTGGCCTATAATTTATGCCTCTTTCTTCTAACCTTTTGCTTACTCTGCTGATATAATTTATTGGCTAATTGCTTCAAAAACTGAACATTTCGATTTTGGTCCTGTTTGTTTACATGTATGAGATAAACCCCTGACAATTGGTTTAATCCTAAGCAGGAAGGGTTCTCATCATTCCTTCCAAACATGTCTTTTCCTTTGTCCAATATTATGTAATGTTTGAAATTTGGCATGGATGTCCCACAGAAGAGCAGCCAGGCACCAGATCAGATTGGGCAATGTGTGACTCAGTGCCGAACAAACTAGGCCAGTTTCTCACTACAGATCAATTTCCCCAAAATAATTCTGTAGACTGTGGGCACCACTAAAATTATGCTGTTTACTAAGGAGAGACAAAACTTTCCCATTTTCCCTAATGGTCACTTTTTAAAAATAAATACATTTGTTTTGTCTGATTACCACATTAGATTATATGCATTTTATGAGCATTTTTGTTAGAATTTCTATACCTGTTAGCATTTTCTAATATTTCACTTTTTTCAAAAATATTGCCTAACTAAAATGCCTTTCTGCATACTGTCTTCCCTGATGCCTTTATTTGGCATGCATTTTCCCCAAACATACACATTATAGAACCCTACCACAAATTTTGAGCAATGTGAAACTTACGGATAATTTGTTTTGCAGCTTATGCGTTATTCTGGAAAGTGTGCACACACACATACCCTGCATTTTTCCTGAACAGTGGCACAAATTAAACTCAGTAACTATCCATGGAATGCAGCAATTCTAGAATAAAGAAGAAAAGAGAGAGGCTTGATTTCCTAAAAACCATTTCTGAAATTGCTACCCACCCGTTTCTGGAATCACCATCCTTTAATGTTCGGCATTGCACCTATCATTTTAACTATACCTTCAAGCCAACCGGCTGTCTCCAGAACAGCAGAACTTAAGTCTAGTATAGAAAAATTGCATGAATTAATCAGACAATGAAAGAGTTGTGTGCTATTTAATCAGTGGTACCCATGCCCATTATTGAGGGCAAAGCCCCATTCTTCTTGGTGTCATAATGGAAATTATTGCTCCCTCGCTCCTGCCAATGGGAGAGAGTGCACATGATCAATTTTATTGATATTAAACAAAGTTATCTCTCTATAACAGTAAATTTTATATACAAGGCAATTTTATATTCCCCTTACAATTCTCACTAATAATTTATAAGCATAGTAACTCTTTTCTCACTATCCTGCTTGCCCCTGAAAGCCAACAGTGTTCTATTTTAAAGTAATATGCCAATAGTCAAGAATTATACTCCAGAAATAAGAGATCTAATTGTGTATATCGTTCTGGACAAAATGTATCTGCCACCGATAAAATGAGAAACTGCTACTATAAAGAAGGGAAGGTTAGCAATGCAATCTCCATCTGTTGCACAGGAAGAGATTTGCTGAACTCCAAAGGCTGAGGTCCCTGTGGAAGAAGATGAGTGGCAACAATTCAATTTAGACTATATCTGTGCACCTAAGTCCTGGTGGTTCTTCCTGATTCAAAACTACAGTATTAAACTGGAACAAAAGGAGACAATGTATGAAAAGCAAGATGGGATGGGATGAGACTGTATAAGCACTTGTGAAATCTTCCTTTTCCAATGCATGACAGATTCCTGTAACATAAATTATATTTTCCTGTTACTGCAAATGATGGGAGGACTAAGTTTAGACAGTAGTGTTTGCTTACTGTTATGCTATCCAGTGACTATAACTGAGCCAGTTCCATTGGAATCACAGCTAACTGTCTTAACTAGTCCATTACCCTAGTCTTCTTGCCTACCACAGGCATTTTGAAGTAGGGCTTTGCTGTTGATTTTCTTCCAAAATGGCCAAACAAATCAAATTGCACCATTTTTGTTTTATAGTTTAACATAACAAAGCTTCATGGAGCTTGGCATGGGTTGGCTTCCCATTAGGTAGCGCTCCAACTCTGCTTCTCGGCTCTTTGGTGCTCCCCGCTGCTGACAACCCATCTTAGCACATTGTTGTCAGCATAGTGTCACTTTGGGGGAGGGGGTTGTCACAAGAACAAGCACAGACAAGGCACTGATAAGAACCTCTCATGGGCTTGCTCTGGAAAATGGCTGTAATAGGAAAACTGCTGAGGAAACTGCAATATAGAAGTGACCAATAAGTGCAAGGAACACCCAATTCCATATTCTGTATGCATTTGGTCATCTAGAAAGAGGATGTTACCCTGTTTTTTCCTATTCTTTTTGTGCAGCTGGGCAGGCCAGTTTTTATTCAATACAGGGTGAGTATACTTTGAGTTAATTGTATTTCTTCCTCAACTTTTCTGCATTCATAGAATTAAATTCATCACACAGAATTCTATTATGTGAGCGCATGCATGTGTGCATGAATGGATATACGATATTCTTCCAGAGTTCCCATCAATAATGCTTTTTTTTTCCCCCTTCACTATACCTGTTTATAGAGGTTAAAGATGAACAAATTATTTAAATGCTAATTACCGTAACTATTTTTTTTTCTTTTGAAAGGTAGCAGGATAACACTACGTTTTTATTAAAGCTTTCTATCAACAAAATAGTATTTGCTTTTTGTATCATTTATTGTCATTTTTAACAACAGAAAATTGAAAATTGCTAAAATTAATTACTATTGTTATAAATTAGGAAAAACATTGCCATCTCTGCTCACTTCTAATAGTATTGTTGACTGCACATGAGAGCTTTTCTTCCTACCATACAGAAAACATTAAAAGGTCCAGTCATTTGAGGAAAAGAAGGAGAACCACATAATCAGGGTGGTGTTGATATTTGCCCCATCCTAACCACACATTTCTATCTTAGCTGACCATTAGAAACTAGTAGGCATGCTCTCTGATTTTCTTCTCTCCTGTATCACTCATTCTTCTGGTTACATTTTTTCCCCCCTATTCTAACCCTAGGAGAAAGACATTCCTCACCCCCCCCTTTTTTCCCTCTCTCTAAACTGCTGTAGGGTACACAAAGAACATTTTACTTTAGGTAGCAAGAAGGTGAGGTAATTGCTTCCGAGAGGTATCAGTGGCACTTTCCCAATTTTGCCTTTTGAGCTCCAGAGTGGTTTCCCCTGCTGGTGGATAAGGCCTGGACAGATTTTTGAAGGGGAGCTTCACTTTGGCTAAGCTTCAACTCAGGTTCCCACTTGAACAAAACAGAGTTCCCCTTCTGATGTGGACGGGGGTGCTGCTGGAATCCAACAGCTAAGAGGAGCTTCTGGGGATGTGCAGCGCATGCCGAGAAGTCTGCTTTCAGACAACCAACCAACCAAAGCAAATCAGTTCACCTTTTTCTTTTGTGGAGATGAAATGGCTTGCTTTTGCAACGCATGTTGCTGCAACCCAGAGCAGAAGGGGAAAGCAAAGCACCCCAAATGCACAAAAATACTGGGTCTGTTGCACAACATATCACTGAAACTCGGAACAAGCCTATTGCCACCATGATGATAGAAGTCACTAGCTCTTGCTAAATAAGGTTCAGTGACCTGAACTTACGTAAAATGGGAATGATTGCCATCAAGGTCCAAGAGATTTTGCTATCCTATTCCCCACAAAAGGGGACTTAAAAAGACTCCATCAATGCCATATTTCACCCCTGACAATGGAGCAGTAGCCTCCATGTGACAATCTAGTACGGGGGTTGTGTGACACTATGCTGTTCACAAAGTGATGTTCTGAAGGCAGCCCTCTTGCTTTACCTAACGTTAGGGCCAGCCTTGGTTGCTGTTTACTCCATTACCTCTGTTAGCAAAATGACTAGAGCTAGACCTGGAGACCACAGCAATGTGGACTATAGATTGGAGCAATGTGGACTATAGATTGATTGGATAAATAAATAAAATCACATACATTGCTTTAAAAAATATAACACTAACAGAGGTTCTCCTCAGAGAATCAGAGGCATATGCAATAGCATCCCAACCAGGATTAAATAATAATGATGATGATGATGATGATGATGATGATGATGATAATAATAATAATAATAATAATAATAATAATAATAATAATAATTTTAAAAAAAGCAATTTTGCGTATTCAGTTTTTGTTGACTTTATTACTCTCTTCTTCATGTTTAAAGTTAAAAGAGACACTGGAGTTACTCTAATATATGTGGAGTAATAATCATCTCTCTCATGAAAGAAAAATTGCACAAATTCTTCCAACCACAATGACTGGAATTCAGTTTAAATCTTTTCTGTATTATAAAAATGTATTGAAGTGAGAACTTATTTTGTTCTAAAATGAATCTTTCTGTTTTTTCCCCCCAAAAGGACTAGAAAGCAAGCATACAAGCTTGTGTCGACTAATAACCAACTAAACAAATGTTTCTATTTGATTGGTTTAAATCTTCTCATTGTGTCATGTTAAGCTGATCAAAAAACCCTTTTGTGGTCCTCTGCTTTCCTTTCAGTGCTTATTATAGTAACTGACTGGTTGGGAACTTCCCAGATTCATCCTGCAGTGCATTATCATATGTCACTCTTTTTAGGCAGACCTATTTGTATTTATTTGTATGTATATATTTTTGTATATATTTGTATGTATATATTTGTATTATATAGAGCAGTTAGTCCTAAATTTCAGAAACTGCCTTGGAGAAATTGGTTGATTATTGTTTGCCTTTTTTATTATTATTGCAGTCAGTGTGATGATGAATGCTAAGTTATGGTTGTTGTGGATATTTTATCATAGACTGTGGATATTTCATTGCTCTTGTACTGTGGATGTTTTAGTTGTGTCGTTCCCATGAGTGTTTTATCTAGATAGTTGAGTTGTCGTTGTTGCTGTTGCTATTTTAGTATGGATCTGTTGTAAGCTGCCCTGCATCTATATGATTCAGTGACATATACATCAAATAAATAAACAGGCAATGAATAAATAAATAAATAAATATTTGTTTGTGTGATCCACCCCTTTTTATTTTTTGGCTTTGTGATCCTCCAATTTTATTTGTCCATGCTAATATTTAATTCAATTGTTTTGTTTCCATTAGATGGGGATTTAGATATTATAATTTAAAAATCTAGGGCCACTCACTCATTCATGACTCTGAGTGTACCAGGGGAGGATTTTTAATATAACAAATGTATGTTACAGAGTGAGTACGCATGCCATCTTAGCCCAGGGCCTGGGAAAACAGGTGGGTCTCCAACACTTTCTTGAAGGAATGCAGGATCAAGGTTGTCCAGATCTTGGGGAAAATGCTGTTCCGAAGGACATGTGCCATGACAGAGAAGTCATGCTTTTTGGGCCCATCAGATGTATTGATGGGACTCAAAGCAGCCAACCCTGTCATATCTTACAGGATATGCAGAAACAATTGGAGAGAGTCCCCCATTGGGGGGAGATGGGTGGGGAGAAATTTAATAAATAAATAAATAAATAAATAAATAAATTCCTTAAATTCCAGGCTCTATGCCTTGATCAACCATAGCATCACTTGCCTTGTCATAACTGAGCCAGAAATATGGGTGAAACAGACAGAAGGCCAACAATTACCTTTCCTACTTTTGCAATATGCATTAACCTTTCCACAGCGGTTCCCACAAAATCAAATTGCAATTTGTAGAGTTTTCAAACAACAACAATAATAATAATCCCAAATCGCTTAGCATGATGAATGTCAACAATTATTATCTAATAAAGAGAGGATAGAGAGAGAGAGAGGGAGGAAAGGAAAAGAAAAAGAGAAGTTTTTTCTATCTATTTGCATGTTAATGAGATTTGAACTGTTAATGAATGGAGCAAATTTACTAATTACCTCAGTAGGCATTTAAATAAAAGTGAACTTTGTAAGATGAATTAATATTTGTTGTTCATTAGTGCACCCTAATTGCTGAAAATAATGAATGTTTTATCAAGCACACCAAAAATAAATTATTAGCATTTATATGTTCTGTGCTTTGAAAAACATTGTTAATGATAAATGATGGAAGGTATGTGACTCATTGACCTTCCAGATAAGTTTCTCCGCTGTGACAGAATCTGAATAATCTGATGATTCTTATTAGGAAAATGCTGCTCACTCTTGGAAGACTTAACACACAAGCAGAAAGAAGGACCTTATTATATGAAGAATAGCAGAGAAGAAAAGAGGCCAAATAAGTGTGGGTAGGTGAACATTTACTTGCCAAGCATTTTTCAACATATTTTACAATCACTCCTTTTCACTGCCATGTGATTTGACAAATGTGCTTACTTTTGTAAGCAGGCATCAGGAACTCCTGGAAGGAAAGTGCAACTTGAAAGAGAAAGAACAGACGGGTGCAGCACACAGCAAATTATAGCAGCTGTTCCAGGTCCAGGGACACTGAAGAGCTCAGAAAGTTGAGATCAGACAGATATAATTGTTAGGTAAACATAAAGACTCCTTGAACTGAGCTTGACTTCTGGTAATTACATGGCATTCTTTTTGGGCAACAACATGAAAGTGGCTTTCCACTGCCTTCTTGTGGATTTTTTTCCCAACTTTCCAGTCCAGCATGCAGCCTTGAGATTTCCACATTGGTTCCCCAAATTAGTTGAAGTCAGCTAACCCATTTCCTAATAAATTCAGGGCCAGTCAGCTTTCCCCTGCATTTCCTAAGCAAATTTCTCCTTGGATAAGCTACTTTTTTAAACAAGCAAAGAAACTAACTTCTGTCCCAGCTAGCTAATTGCAGGCCACTAATCACATCTGGTGGCCTTCTAGTTAAGTAATAATGCTCCTGGTTTGGGAGACATAAATAGGCAGCCAAAACCAGAAGCTTTTCTGCACCACATCTGGTTGGCAGACTTACTCTGGTAGTGTATGGCTTCTGTAGTGCATAAGCTTGATTTAGTGTGATTCCATAAAGTCATCAAAACTGCTTGGCAGTGTGTGGTGCCACTATCATACTGTTTTACCAGTTCTAATCCAGGAGCACTACTTTACTTCTGCTCAAAGACCTTTTTCAGTTTCACTGACAATAAATCTTTCAAACAGAATACAAAGCTTTCACAGCATTCTAAGTGTAATTTTGTCCTGTCCAGTTTTGCTAATGTTTTGTGTGATTTATACGGGCAAACCTGTTAAGTGATTTGTCTTGCTGCTTTTCCATGCTCTTTTATACATGTTCCTCAAACATTGATTCATCACACATTTTTGAGATCCATGTTTTCTGTAAACCATGCAGTGAGGTGTACAATAGAAGTATGTCATGTCTTGTCATGTCATGTCAATTTGTGCTGTGCATAGAAGAATATATTTCCTTCAACACCCACAGTGGCAAATACCACTGGAATTAAAAGTTCCACTTCTGATACTGATAGTTTTAAGTGTGATAATCTCATTTTAAAGTATAACATTGCGGTATGTGTGTGTGTGTCTGTGTGTAAAAATTCCCCTCTCACCTCTGTGGGTGGTATATGGCTTCCTCAGTCTCGGGTCCTCTTCCAGAGGCCTGGGAGTTTGAGGGTTCTGCACAGCATCTTAGCTGTTCCTAGCACTGCACTCTTCTGGACAGGGAGCTCTGATGTTCCTGAGATCAGTTGGAGCCACTCTCCCAGCTTAGGAGTCACAGTCCCGAGTGCTCCTACCACTGAGACCACTTTGGCCTTTACTTTCCACATCCTCTCTAGTTCCTCCTTCAGTCCCTGGTACTTCTCATGCTCCTTCTTCCTGATGTTGCTGTCACTTGGCACTGCTACATCTATCACCACCGCTGTCTTCTGGTCCTTGTCTACTACCACGATGTCTGGTTAATTGGCTAGTACCTGCCTGTCTGTCTGGATCTGGAAGTCCCATAGGATCTTAGCCCTCTTATTCTCCATGACCTTCTGTGGAATCTTCCACCTGGACTTGGGAGGATCTAGCCCATACACTGTGCAGATGTTCCTGTACACAATGCCAGCTACTTGGTTGTACTGTTCAGTGTATGCTGTTCTTGCCTACGTCTTACCCCCTGCCACTATGTGTTGGACTGTCTCTGAGGCCTCTCTGCACAGTCTGCACCTTGGGTCCTGTCTAGTGTGGTAGACCCCTGCTTCTATGGATCTGGTGCTTAGTGCTTCTTCTTGTGCTGATATGATCAATGCCTCAGTGCTGTCTCTTATTCCAGCCCTTTCCAGCCACTGATAGGATTTCCCAATATCAACTACCTCAGCTACCTGGCAATGGTGCATCCCATGCAGGGGCTTGTCTTGCCATGGTATTTCCTCCATTTGAACTTCCTCCCATGTCTACTGCTGCCTCAGGCATTCTCTTAGTAGCTCATCTTTGGGTGCCATCTTACTGATGTACTCCTGGATGCTCCAGGTTTTGTCCAGGACAGTGGCTTTGACACTCATCAGACCCCGCCCACCCTCTTTCTGGCTGGTGTACAGTCTCTGGCTATTGGACTTGGGGTGGAAACCTCCATACATTGTGAGGAGCTTCTGGGTCTTCATATTGGCAGCCTCCATGTTTTCCTTTGGCCAGCTCACTATACCGGCAGGGTATCTGATGACTGGCAGGACATACATGTTGATGGCATGGATCTTGTTCTTCCCATTGAGCTGGCTCTTCAGGACCTGTCTTACCCTTTGGTGGTACTTGGATGTTGCTGTCTTCCTTGCCTCCTCATCACAGTTCCCATCTGACTGTGGGATACCAAGGTACTTGTAGCTGGTCTGTATGTCTGCTATGTGGCCTACTGTTAATTCCACCCCATCAGTCTTAACTACCTTCCCTTTCTTTACTATCATCTGACCACACTTCTCCAGTCCAAATGACATCCCAATGACCTCACTGTAGATCTGTGTCAAGTGGATCAGCAAGTCGATGTCTCATTCACCCTTAGCATACAATGTGATGTCATCCATGTAGAGGAGGTGGCTGATGGTAGTTCCACTCTTGAACTTGTATCCATTTCCAGTCCTTGTGGTTATCTGGCTGAGGGGGTTCAACCCTATGTAGAACAGTAGTGGGGACAGTGCATCACTTTGGTATATGCCGCACTTGATGGCCACTTGTGCAAGCTGTCTTGAGTTGACTTCCAGTGTTGTCTTCTACAGCCCCACTGAGTTCTTGAGGAAGGTCCTTAGTGTCCTGTTGACTTTGTATAGTGCCAGGCATTCACAGATCCTTGTGTGTGGCATTGAGTCATAGTTTTCCTGTAGTCAAACCAGGCTGTGCTCAGATTGGTCTGTCTAGACCTTGAGTCTCATGTGACTGCTCTATCTATGAGCAACTGATGTTTTGAGCCTCTGATGTTGTTCCCAATGCCCTTCTGAGCTGTGCTCATGTATTGGCCCACATAGCTTGGTGGCTATGATACCTGATAGGATTTTCCTTATTGTGGGGAGGCAGGTTATTGGCCGGTACTTGGATGGTGCTGTTCTCTTGTGGTGATCTTTCATGATTAGTACTGTCCTTCCTTGGGTTAGCCAGTCTGGGTGGTAGCCTGCTGCTTGCAGCTGGTTCATCTGTGCTTCTAGGCATTCATGCACTGCTGTTAGTTTCTTCAGCCAGTAGGTATGGATCATATCTGGACCACATGCTATCCACCTCTTCATGTTCTTGACCTGCTGTTGGATGTCTGCCACTCTGATGGTGACTGTTCTGGGAGATTGCTGTGGTCTGTTTTCAGATCCTGTGGCCACTTTGCACTGGGGTTATATGTCTTCTCTTTCTCCCATATGTTCTTCCAGTACTGTTCAGTTTCTGCTGTTGGTGGCTCTGCTGTGACTGTGTTGTTGCACTGCAGTTGGGAGTACACCTTGGATGGTTCTTTGGATAATAGGACATTTATCTATTTGGCCTCTGCTTCTTTAGTGTATCTCCTTAGCCTGGCAGCCAGTGGTGTGAGCCTTTATTTAACAGTTTCTAGGGCTTCAGATGGAGTCAGGGTCTTGTATTTTTTCAGTAGCTGGGTCCTTTCCTTAATTTTCACACCCTTATATAGTTCCACCAGCTGACTAGCTTCTCTCTGAATTGCCTTGACTTTAGTCTCCAACCTCTTTTTCCAGGGGGGTATGTACTGCTGTTCTTCTTGATCATGTAGGCAAGCATCTCCAGTATTAGAAAGGTTGTAGCGTATACCAGTTCATTGGTTTGAGTTATGGTGGTAATAGGGATTGTCATGAGGGCTCTATTGGCATCTTCTAGCATAGTATCTGATAGTACTTCTCCACTGAGCCTTAGTAATTGGTCTCAAGGGTTGACCACAGCTAGTTTATCCATGATCTTATACCTCATCTCAGCTGCTGTGCTCTGTAATGGAGGGGTTGGCAGTGATGTTCCAGCTTCAAGTGTTGGCTGAACATCTAGTTGTTCTTCCAGATCTTCCTGAGTCTGGGATGTAATGTGCAGTTTGTCTATTTCAAGTTGTGAGAGTAGCTTCTTCTTCACTATGTTGAAGCATTGAGTAACTAGTTGTTTCTCAGTTAGTGTGGATGTATGTCCATCCATAGTTTCCTCATCCGTTTCATATATCCCCTCTCATTAGGTAGTAGCATTCCATCAATTCCAGGTTCTCTTGTCTCATCCATGTATGGTTTGTTCCAGTAGCCCACTTATCATCAGATTGTCCTGGTTTCCCAACATTTGTCATGGACCTTGGTAATTCGGGCAATGTCCGAGCTGGTATGATTCTCTTAGTTCGTGTCACTCTCATATCTGAGGTAGGCAGGTGAAGCATTATGTGGTCTTTGCCCAAGGACCCCTACTGGTCCTAAGGTAGGTACCAGCCAGGATTCAAACCCGTCTCCCGCGTCAAAGGCAGCATTCTAACCACTACACTATTCAGCTGCTAGAGAGAGAGAGAGAGAGAGAGCGTGGCTGGATATATATACATACATGCATACATAGATAAATAGTATATATATTGTTCTGTTTAATGGAAATTGTTCTTAGGTAAGCATATCTGGGATTGTAGTCTTGTGTGTTAAAAAAGCTTTGGAACTACAATACTTTCTTAAATAGTCTAAAAAATCTTCATGGACTTTCAACAATTATGTGTATTCATATAAATCCTACCAATAGTGAGCTGATAAAACTGGGCCAAAATGTCGTGTGATTTTGCCCTTTGATCTACAAAATTAGCATTTTCAGTTATGTGTTGCGGGAGGGAGAGAAGTACAGAAAAGTACAGATAGTGATAATACATTTATTCTCCTTGTCTCCAGTAGCATTTTAGTTCTTTCTACCATTCCCACCCATCCTACTTGTTATTTTTAAGTATTTGGTTTAGTATTTCACTGTTTTATTGTTTTTATATTTTGTGTGTCTGTCTGTCTGTCTGTCTGTCTGTCTTTCTTTCTTTCTTTCTTTCTTTCTTTCTTTCTTTCTTTCTTTCTTTCATAATACACATATCCCACCTTTTTTTTGGAAGTTAAAGGATGAGATCCTCTCCCATTTTCCCCAAGAACCATAATTCTAAAAGGTAGGTTGTTCTGAAAGACCATGACTTGTCTAATGTCACCTATTTTGAACTTTTGTGGATGAGGGGGATCTGACCCTGAGTGCAGAGGCATCCACAGGTAGCCCTGATGACTGAAAATGGCAAATCATGCATCATGACATCATAAGGCACTGGTGTTACAACACTGCACGTAGGTACATAAGGGTTGGAGTTTGCACTACCATATTGCAACACACCTTCATCATTTACCCCAATCCCCAATCCCACCCATTTTGATATTTCTTTAGATGAAAAGCAACATAGAAATATTATAGGCAAAGCAAATACACTTTTCAGCACGTTGGCCGAATTAGAGAAAAATATTTCAGAGATCACTTTGGTGCCTTCTGGAAGTAAGGGTTAAAGAAAAGGTATAAATGAAAGTATAGTGTACAACAAGTACAAGTACATATCTTCTTATAAGCTAAACATACAGCAGTATATAAAGGGGAGTATTTTAGGAAACATTGTAGTGGTGAAGGTGCTGGCCTTGAAACCAGGGACTGTAGGCCTGAAAACTGACTGGGTGACTTTGGGCCAGGCACTCTCTCTCAGCCCAGCCCACCTTACACAGAGCAAAATAGGAGACAGGAATATTAGGTATATTCACTGTCTTGAGTTAAAAAGGCAGGATACAGATCTAATCTTCATCATCAAATTCAGTTCAAGCCATGGAAGCTCACTGGGTAACTTTGGGTGAGTTGCTCATTCTTAGCCAGATCTAGTTCACAGGATTTTTGTAATGGGGGAAAATGGAGGCAGGATTACTTTGTAAACTGCCTTGAGCTCCTGGAGCAAAGGCAGGATAGAAATCTAACAAATTAAAAAAAAAAAAAAAAGTCTTTTGGAGCTCAGCCATCCATGGATGTCATCAACTACCATGTTCATGTGGTTAAAGCATTTCAATCTGAGTTGAAGGATTCCAGCATTTTTTACCTTGTAAGATCAGTCAAGAACCACTAATTTCAGCACTCAGGAGCTGCACACATGACTAATAGCAAATCTGAAAAACTGTTGATCAGGGTTAAAGAGATTTATAAGATGTAGCTGAGGTTTGATTAATTTTTGCAGCCCAGTGAAAAGCAATAGTCTGCTGGACATGAGTCCGTTTTAATGAATATATTGTGCAGCCTATTTGTTCATGCTTAATGACTAAAGATAGTTATGTATATCCATCAACTGTTTGTCAAGGGCTCTGAAAAGCAAAAATGTCATATTGCCATGTCAGGGGGAATTTAATAACTTATGCAAATGGCCCCAGAAAGTAATCCATTTCCACTTTTAAATTTCAATTAATAATTTGTGAGGCATTACAAAAACTGCAGAGTTCTGATTGTTAGCTATGATGCAGGGAAATTAAAGGGTTATGGAACAGGTCTAATACGTTTTCTTTTATTTCTTCCAAATATAATAAATCCTTCCTCAGGAATATTTAGGTTCGTAAACAAGGTCAGAGTTCTATTTCTTATAATGGCAGTTGTGTGTCACTTATATACAATATGCAGGGAAAAGACCCATTGTGTTATACTGGCTAGGGTGGTTGTATTAAACCAGGGAAAGAAAAGGCTCTAGAGACTGTAACACTCAATAGGCAAAAGCTGTTAATTGCACAGAATGTACCTTAAATGTCTTTCTTCCTCTTTGCTGTGCATTTAACAAAGAGGAAAGAGTTTAGAATTCTTTGTGCTGCATGAGAAGATTCCACCCAGTTTGAGAGATTCCAAGATTCCAAGTCACACTTAAACAAGAAGCAAAGAAATAGTTGTTACTGATGACATCTTGCTCACTGATCTGCAAGGGAGGACTCAATATCTTGCAATGGGGAGCAGCTTGGCCCAGATGCATCCTGCCATATGGAGCCCTTTGATGAGTCCCAGTATTCATACATTGGACTAGAATGCAATAGATTGACCATACTAAATGCATGTGATCCCAAGCCATACTTTATGAATACAGCTGCTTACAAGACATAATTACCTTACCCATCCAACACATGCAGATTCTGTGAAGGCCATACATTGTTCATCCTGGAGATGCTAATAGTTTCCTTTCAATCATGCCAAAATCATCCATTTCCCACTCCCAGGGATGGGATTTAGATTGACTTCAAGGTGAACTTTTAATCCTAAATGAAACAAGATTATGTCTGATTTTTGTGCGACAATATCTTCTGGAGAATTCCCTTAGGCTACAGAGGTGGACTAGGGCAGAGTGGGCTGGGATTAAAGCCCACTCTTGGCAATGGAAGCTCACTAAATGACTTTGGGCCCTGTCAGTTTCTCTCAGGCTTTTTGTGAGGGAAAATTAGAGTTACGCTAAGTACACCATTTCAGGAAAAAAGGCAGAACGTAAATCTCATGAAGAAATAAATACAACTACCTATCAACCCTAGAAATGCTTATGGAGAGGTTTTTTAAAATATTTTGTATAGAATCACAGTTTAGCTGAATGTAGGAAAACTCCTGTTCTTTTTATCAGTGGAGAAATAAGAAAGGCAGATCCCAGCAATTGCATTATGATATTGACATTTATGATCACACATTTTGAGTGACATAACAGGAATCTGCAAGGTTTCTGGTTTCCAGCTTAGGCCTACTGCAGCCTTCATTTATGCAATTGCCTTGAAAACCGCTAGGGGGCGGTCACTGCAGGGTCAGTAATGACTGTTAAGCAGTTTAAAAAAAAAAAAATTATAATTCAGTGGTAAAGTGTACACTTTGCATGCCTAAGGTCTCAGTATCGAAGAGGGCTGGAAAAACTCCTGCCTGAAATGTTAGCTAGCTTCTACTAGTCATTGTTAATAAGCCCAGAGTTATCTGGATGATTGAGGTGGCTTATAAAATGAATGAATGAATGAATGAATGAATGAATGAATTATACTGGCCTGGATGGAACAGTCTTAATATAAGGCACTTTCCTATGCTTCTGTGCAGGTTTAAAAATGCTTAGACCTCAAGGGCAGCTCTCACGGTTTAATCACAGCTGCTCAGTTTCTATATCTATCTATTTCTTCAGATCTTTAGAAGCAAAACCAACCAAACAAAAACAAGCAAGCAAAAAGCTTTCTCTTCATCACAGATACTGCTGTTCCTCACCCCCTATAGTGTTTGAAATGAAGTTTTTGCCTCCATGGGGTTAAAGATTTTATGGAATATATTATATGATTATATTGTTTTCTTTTGTATGCTTTGATCCTGACGTACAAAAGGGGGAATTGTTTGCCACTCAGAGCCAGTTTTGATTGCAGCGGCCTGTATTCCCAGCCAAAGAGTCAAAATGTAAGGAGTAGAGACTAGAAGCACTTGTATAAATAACAGTAAATAACTAGCATTCAGGAAACCTTCAGCTTCTTTTGTGTTTCAGAGAACCAGGCTTCAAAGAGATGAGATTGAAAGTGACGCTTGATCTCCATCTAAAAGAATAAGATTTCTTTTTATGAACCAAACTCACAGGATTATGATCTGAAAAAGTCTTTGGTAATATATCTACCTTAGAAACCTCAGTAGCCAAGTTCTTTGAAGGCCAAATCATGTCTATTCTTGAAAAAAATCTATGTCTACATCTACAGAAAAGTAGATGTACTCTCTTGAATTGCCATTTTTCTGTTTCCATATATCAACCAGCCCTAAACTGTCCATCAAATCAAAGAAAACTTTTGGTAATTTGACTTGAGTGATTTTTTTTTTTTTCCAGACATTCTGTCCAGTTGTGGGGAATCACTCCATTCCAATCCCCCATCAAAACCAATTTTCATAAAAGAAACTTCTTAATCTCTCCACAAATCATTTATAAACAATACTTTGTTCTCATTTGGGGCATAAATTCCCAATATCAAAGTCTTAGTCCCATACATATTATCTTCCACCCCCACAAATCTACCATGCTCATCACTCAATACAAGTTCTGGTTTTAGTTGGGGATTTATATACAAAACAAGTCCCTTTCTTTCTTTCTTTCTTTCTTTCTTTCTTTCTTTCTTTCTTTCTCTCTCTCTCTCTCTCTCTCTCTCTCTTTCTCTCCCTCCCTCCCTCCCTCCCTTCCTTCCTTCCTTCCTTCCTCCTGCTGAAATAAATTCTTCACCCAAATTTTTTATAAATCAAATATTTTATGTTTTTTTTTCCTAATATGTGTGTCTTGTAGGCAAATTATAGCTTGTTTTAATTTTTTCAAATAATGAAATACTTTTTTTCTCTCTCTTTTGGGGAACATTTGCTCCATTTATATTCCACATTAAGCATTTGTAATCCATAATCAAGCCAGGAATTTAGAAAAATCGATACGTGTATACCTAGTTCAGTATCATCCCTTTCACTTTCCTGCTGCACCTGTTGAAGCTTTTGTGTAGTCTCCACTGATACCTCCATTTGAATCTCCTTCAATTCCTCTTTGAATTTTTCTAGAAATTATCTTGCTTTCTGGACAGAAACCTCTGCTGTTTAAAAGTTTTAAAAAATCACACCTTCGAATTTATCCCATTGAACTGGGATCTTTTTCTGCTTTAATCTTTCAGTCAAAAAAAAATACTCTTCTCTTATGCAAAATTCTAATATGAATTCCTTTAAGAACAATTATATCTGTATTGTCAATCTTCAATCTTGTATTAAAATGCTGCTGCAAAACTTGATCCCTTGTCTTCTTCCTGACAAAGGCCACCAAAACATCCCTTGGAACACTTTTTATTCTTGCAAATCTTGTATTTATTATATATGCTTTATCAATTTCTACCTCTGTGTCAGCCTCATCCCAATTTAAAAAAAAAAAAATTGCTAAACCTTTAAAAACCTTTTCTCTAATATCTTCCCCAGAATCCTCTGGGATTGCTCTAAGACTCATACAAAATTTCTTCTCTCTCAATTCCAATAGAGCCAGATTTCTTTCCAATGCTCTGTCTATAACTTCTGTCTTACTCTCCAAAATTTCCACTTTGTCATTAATTTGTTTTACATCTGCAGTCATTTACAGAGCTTTCCATATTCTTAACTTCTTCTTTCATCTCCTCTTTCTTCTTTAAAAGTCTTTCATCCGTTCTTTTTTCAAAATGTGTCAATTTAGTATCAAGTGATTATAACTTATTGCTCAGTTGCTCAAACATTTTCTGAAGCAAATCTGGCATAATTCCTCTCTCTGAAGGTTGCTGTAATGATCCTCCCCTCCCTTCCATTCTTACCACTTTTCTGGTGATTGTCATTCTAATATTATAATCCAAAATTGAAAGTCTCAAACAAGGGGCAAGCTTCCCCCCTTTTTTTCTCTTTTGTCTTCCAGAGCCCTCAATACTTTCTCAACTGGCACTCTGTAGTTGCAGTCAGCATCACAGTCTACCTCATATTACTTTTATCTTTTGTTTTGTAAAATCCACCAATTGTCTGCATTCTTTAATAGTAAGCAAAAAAAAAAAAAAAATCCCACAAAGGTACAGTTCATTTCTCTAATTTAATTCCATTTGTTCAAAAGCACTTCCACTAAAAAATATTTCAAGATAACTGTCCCTTTTATCTGTTTTAAACTTCCTTACATTGACTCTTTGTTAAGCTTTTTGCCAAAAGTTTTTAAGTCTTTAAAACTTTTTTTCCCTTTATTCCTTTGTAATCCAGAAAAAGTAATAATGCATCAAGTGGAATTTTCTTATCCTGCCACTCAAAAATCCCTCTTTAGTTGTTAATTAGTTATATCCAAAAGTGGTTAAGAAATGAAGCTCTTGCAAACTTTATGTCCATATAGGCTGCATTACAACTGTGAACTTGTTTGAAATCCCTTGACTCCCAGCTGCTCAACTCACAAGCTGACTAAAAAACCTAAATGAAATGTTGCTACAGAAAGAAGCAATAGTGGAGGATTGTAAAAAGAAATTAAAATAATGTTTTTGAAAACAATTTAGATAAAGGCACTGATTTAAGAATGGTTTGGGATTCAAGTAAAGCTTTTCTTAGAGGTTATTTTATACAACATAATAATGAATGTAAAAAAGTCTAGAGAAAACAAGCTATTTTGGATGAAATAAACAGAAAGAAGAATTAATGACATTTCCAGAGAAGATAAGTATATCTGAACAAATTAAGCTTTTACAATGATAATTATCTATGTTAATGATAAGAGAAATGGAAATAAAAGTGAATTATGTAAAGCAAATATTTTTGAGTTTGCAAATAAACCAGGGAAGTGGCTAGCATATAAATCATGAAAAGAAAAATAAAAGTAAATGATATTGAAATTAAAAGAGGGAGATACTGTATTGATGGACAATCAGCCATATGAAAAGAAACTGAAGGAATTTGGCTCACTGGTGGGTTTTAAAGTAAATAAACAAAAAACAAAAATGTTAATTAAAAACATGACCTTGCCTGATCAAGATTTACTGATGAGCAAGACAGGTTTCAAGACTGAAAAAAAGGTGAGATATTTGGGGGTGATTTTATCTATTAAGAATAGTGTGTTGTTCCAGAATAACTATGGCAAATTTTGGAATGAAGTGAAAAGAGAATGCGAAAAATTACAATTGTCTCTCATGGGGAGAATTTCAGTGATTAAAATGAATGTTTTGCCTAGGATGTTGTTTCTTTTTCAGACTATACTGATTCTGACTACAGATTTACCATTTAAACAGTGGCAGAGAGACATATCTAAGTTCATTTGGCAAGGCAAAAAAATGAGAATTAAATATAAATTGTTACAAGATGCTAAGGAATGAGGAGGTTTGGGTTTGCCTAATTTAAAATTGTATTTTGATGCCTGTTGTTTGCTGTGGATGAAGGAGTGGATAACCTTGGAGAATAAAGAATTATTACTACTTGAAGGTCATGAATTAAGATTCGGGTGGCATGCCTACTTGTGGTATGATACAGTTAAAGTTAGTAAGGATTTTAAGAACCATTATATTAGGAATGCCTTACTGTGGATCTGGAATAAATATAACGTAAGACTGTCTCCTAATGTACCTTTGTGGTTGTCACCTCAGGAAGCATTTACTAGAAGAGAAAATGTGGGAGAAATGAAGTGGTTAAAATATAAAGATTTATTAAATTTTGAGGAAGGTGAATCAAGTTTTAAAACAAGAGAACAGTTAGAATTAGAAGGTTTTACATGTCACTGGTTTACTCATATGCAATTGTTTGAACATTTTAAGTTGGATAAAAATAATTATAGATTTGTTAATGAAATATCTTATTTTGAGACTCAACTCTGTAGAAATGATGAGCATGTTATTGCTAAAACGTATAAGATGTTGTTACAGATGAATTTAGAAGATGAACAAGTCAAGGATTGTATGATTAAATGGGCCAAAAATTTTGGGTACAATATCATGTTGGAACAATGGGAAAATACGTGGAACAAAGGTTTGAAATTTACGTTTAATTATAACTTAAAAGAGAATTTTTATAAAATGATGTACTGTTGGTATTTAACTCCTGATAAGTTATCAAAAATGTCTACTGGTGTAACAAATGTTTGTTGGAAATGTTCACAGGGTGAAGGAACTTTTTATCATCTTTGGTGGACTTGTGAAAAGGCTAAAAAAAATTGGGACCAGATATGCAATGTTATTCAAAAAATTCTCAAAGTGAATATTCAAAAAACAAAACAAAACCCAGAACTGTTCTTACTGGGTCTGATGGAGAAAGGATTGGAGAAACAATATGGACCTTTGCTTCTATATATGATCACAGCTGCAAGACTGTTACATGTGCAATGATGGAAAGACTCACAAATACCTACAGTCGAAGAGTGGACTATTAAATTAATGGATTTGGCTCCAATGGCGAAGCTAACAGCCTTAATAAGAGATGATATTGTTTCTAAATTTGTCTTCTCATGACAACCCTTCCTAGATTACGTACTTGGGTTGGGAAAAAATGAAGCTTTGATTGTGGGATTTAATGATTAGATGGTTTGTGTTGATAGAAATAATGTGAATTAGGATTAAATAGTGGTAAGACATTAACTTTTTTTTAAAATTTGTACTTATATCTGTATTGGAGATAGTCGGAAGTCACTTCTTGTTTCATCTATTTGATCCCACCTTTTTAGTTTTTGTCTTTTTCTTTTAGTTCTATCTTCTCTGTTTTCTATATTTTCTGATTTGTATTTTATTTGTACTTTTTATATACCTTAATAAAAGTTTTGATCGAAAAGCATTTCCTCAGTATTATTCCAATTTATATAAAGAAAGTGACGTCTCTCTAGAGAAAAAAAAAGATGAATATCTAAAGAAACAAAATTTACCAAGGATTGCAGATGAACAGGGACAGATTATGAATGGACCTATAACAATAAGGGAAGTTTCTGAAGCCATAAAAAAAGATTAAGCTAGGAAAGGTGCCTGGACCAGATGAATTATCAGCTTCTTATTATAAATGTTTTGAGGATGAACTTTTACACCCTTTATAAAATACAATGAACTCTATCCTAAAGGGAGGAAAGATGTCAGAGAGTTGGAAGAGGCCAATATAGCATTAATACCCAAAGAGAGACAAGATTTGGCTTTAACAAGAAACAATAGGCCAATATCATTATTGAATAATGACTACAAGTTGTTCACAATTATTCTAGCTGATAGACTGAAAATAGTTTTGCATTTTGAATTTTTTGAATTTATTCATGAGGATCAATGTGGGTTTTGATCTAAAAGACAGTTAAAGAACAATGTTAGAAATGTGTTGGACATTTTGAAATATTTGGAGCAACGTAATGAAAAATACGTCATGTTGATCTTCTTAGATGCAGGGAAGGCCTTCGACAATTTGAACTGGGCTTTCTTGTTCAAGGTTTCAAAAGATATGAATTCTGGAGAGAACATTATAGAATAGGTAAGATCAATTTACATTTCACAGAAACACAAATAATTGTTAATGGAGATCTAACAAAACCCTGTGAGATACAAAAAGGAACAAGACAGGGATGCCCACTGTCTCCTCTCTTGTTGATTTTGGTTCTTGAAATACTGGATAGAGATATAAGGCAAGATGAGAGGATTGTGGGAGTAAAGCTATAAAAAGAAACTTATAAGCTAAGGGCTTTTGCAGATGACTTGGTGCTGGTTCTGGAAGATCCTTTAAAAGGAACTGAAATATTAATTGGCAAATTAAAAGAATTGAGTGCATTAGCAGGTTTCAAGATTAATAAACAGAAGACGAAGATGTTAACCAAAAAAAAAAAAAAAGTAAAAATAGAAGATCAAACAAAATTGATGAATAAAATGGGTTTTAAGATTGAGAAGAAAGTAAAATATCTGGGTATCATGAATATGAATTGTATGTTATTTCAAAATAACTATGTTAAGACATGGAATGAAATTTAAAAAGACATGTTAAGATGGAAGAAACTACAACTGTCATTGCTGGGGAGAATTTCTGTGAAAAAATGAATGTCTTGCCTGGAACGGTGTTTTTGTTTCAGATAATACCTGTTTTGACAACTGATGCACTATTTAAGCAGTGGCAAAATCTTAGTTGGCTAGGAGTAGTATGGGTCTAATGAGCAAGTGGCCAAGCTCACAGTCATAAGAATCCTGTCCATTTCCTCAGGCCCAACAGGTTCAAACTCATTCCAGGATAACAGGACAAGACAGGACAAGTGCCCAACAGGCACTTGGTGAGACCTGCACCAAGGCTGGCATCTAATCAGGAATGAATTTGAGCAATTTTATTCAACAGATGCTCTGAAAGTTCCTCCACACAGCCTTGTAGGTGAATCTCCCTCAGCCCAGAAAGGCTCTGGTCACCCAGAACAAGGCCAGTCCAATCTGTGGAAACAATAAGGGCAGAGAAGTATTGCTACTTCACCACCCTTACTGCCACAAGGTAGGCCTTAATAGCGGCTCTCACCTTGTTCAGTTGAGTTCATCCTTCGTTGAACTCCAGCAGTGCTCTAGACGTCTCTTCTCCTGTTTCATCTCCCTCAGCTCTTCCATATGAAGAGTGGCAGGATCCATGGGAAGTGAGAGGTTGCATGGGTTCAATCAATCCAAGGCCATGATCTAATAGGTCCCACCTCCCTGCAGCAGGGGGCATTGCTACAGAATTTCATGGTTACCAGGGCATGATCTGACCATGATAAGAGAGTCACAGAGAGTTCCCCCAATTCCATATCATTTTGCCGTTTTCCTCTGACAGGAAAACCAGATCAGGTGTGTGGCCACTGTCCTGTGTTGGACTCTGAATGATATGGGATGGCTATCATGGAGGCATGAACTCCTGAGCCACATCAGACCCTGCTCCCAGGGAAGGCAGATTGAAATCCTCCAAGACCATAAGCCTGGGGAATTCCACTGCCAACACCAAGATGGAATCAAGGAGCTCGGGCAGGGAGATAACTATGCAGCAGGGAGACTGGTACAATAGCAACAGTCCCAACTACTTCCTAAGGCCCAAGGAATATGGTCTCACATCTGGCAACCTGCAGGGCAGCACCCCTGAAAGCTGCAACAAACTCCTGGATGACAACCGCCATACCCCCACCCCTGCCTTGAGTTCTCGACTGATGCCACAACCAAAACCCAGCTGGGCACATTTCCAAAAGGGGAATCCCCACTCTGGACCCAGCCAGGTCTTGATAATACAGGCCAGGTCAGATCTTTCATCTGTGATTAAATCACAGATGAGGGATACCTTATTACAGACTGATCTGGCATTTAGTAGCAGCAGCCAAAAGCCAGGGCCTCTGAAGGCCTGCTGACTGGGAATTTGGGTTGAGATCCAAGGGCTGGAACAAGGAACTTGTACAAGGTACTGGGCCCTTGTTTCCTTGTTTGCCTAGAAAGCCCACCCCTGGTCTCCTGCCATATTTTCCCTTACCCATAACTACCATGATATTCAGCACCATCCCTAACCCCCCCCTAATACCTCCAAACCTCACCCCATGCCCTCTGATTCCCAAAACAGGGGACTCCCCACATCTCTTCCTTATACTTATTCATCCTAAAAGAGGGGAAGTCAATTCCTCCAGGCACTGTAGCCCAGGGTCTCAGCATCATGGGGAATTCAGACATCTCCCTTCCCTATACTACCTACCAAAAACAGCTTCCTCCACCAACCACTCTCACTGGGCAGGCCATGGGTTGCCCCATTCCACACACTTTACCCTTACCAAACCCCCTGGCCTCCACCCAAGGGAGGGCAATGAATATCAACCATAGGGCATCTCCCCACCCTTTAGGACTCAGCTTGGAATCCAAGGACAAATGGCCTCTGCAAGGGAGGGGGGATCTGCAAGAGCCCTCAGACATCAGCCCTCTTCTGTTACTACCCCACCCTGCTCAGCCAATCACAATATTCACATTCCTCCAAAGGGGAAACTGGGCAGTCCTCCAAGGCCTGTGTAGAGTCCTGTGCAGCTCCTAGATCTAAGGGTGATGAGAACTGAGGGGCCGCAATGTCGTCCGTCCCTGGGTTAGGTTGATCAGTTGCATTGCTACTGTCCCTGCTTCCACCAGAAATCAAAATGTCACAAAAGCACAACTGGGTGACTTTCTCTTCAGCACCAAAAATGGCAAAAACAAAATCACTACCACAGCCTCCAACAGCATTCCACACCATGTATCTAATGCCAGTCTGACCAACAGCCAGGTTTCTGCCCAGAAGTTGTAAAACAGCAGCAAACTCACTCTGGCGAGCCTCTCTCCAAATGGCCCTTGCAAATCTCCCACTATAGTTGCAAGTCCATGGAAGCCGAGGAAACATGCCATTCCACCCCTCAATTCCAGTGGCCCAAGGAGGAGTCCAAAAGAAACTGACTGGCTCAGGATCCAATTCAAGGCAGTCCAGTCTTCCAACACAGCCACGCAGAGAAGGGTAGATAGGTCTTGACATCACCAACTGGCCCACATATCTACAACACTTGCCTCCATCCAGCATGACATCAAAAATAGTTTTTAAAAAATTGAAACAGAGCCTGTGACCACACACACCACCACTCTCACTGCCTATTCCCTACTTACAAGAACCTTGAGTACCAAAATAGGTTAGAAGTTAGATCAGCAGTGCGATGGACTTCCAGAGAAGAAATGGTGAACTGAAGATGGCTCCGCTAAAAGCAAAGCTGACAACCACAGCAGAATGAAGAGCCAGCAAGTAGACCAGCTCTTTGTAATTCTTCTCTGGACAAGGAGAGGACTTGAGATTGCCCACAAGTGCTCCAGACAGTTGCTCCTTGTGAGGAGACCTCAAGACAATGGTCTCTGGCAGGTTTAGAGCTCTGGGAGATGAGGGAATGACCATCTTTCTCAAACCACAGTTGGCATCTTTAAGGGTTTGCATATTTCCTTTTCTAATCACTTTCAGAAATTTCTTGTTAACTGCTTTTCAACTATGAGGAACCTTTGGATCAACAAGTCTGAAAATACCATGTGAGTTTCCTTCAATCCTTAGTGAAAGAAGTTTTAAAAACAAATTTAAAGACTTAAAAAAAAATGTTGTTGTGGGGGGGAGGATAAGCAGCAAAAGGGTGAACTTTGATTTTGGAAAGTTACATATGGACTAAGGGTCCAGATGGATTTGAAATAAGGTTTTGGAATCAATTATAAGAAGCCTTCCCATGGGAAAATTCTTTTGTTTTGAATTCTTTTTTTAAAAAAAAGTGATAGGATGAGAATTTGAAGGTTGGACACTAGAGGGAACCATAAGGAACTAAAGATTACAATTAAAGGAGAAGAACACTTAAATTTGATTTACTAATACAGAATGAGGCAAAATATCAACACTGGACAAACTGAAGGATACTTTTGAACAGTGGACCCAGAAATTAATTTTAAGAGTCTCTGCCTCCATAGATACTGTGCTTAAAAGATACTATGGAAGAGGAACAAGTTTTACCTGACAAGACTGAGATTGATCTGAAAGTGGATTTAAAAATCACAGGTTACAATAATGATATGGAAAAATATGTTATACTGGACATACAAAAGAAACTGGCTGATGTCTTAATAATTAAAGGGGATATACAAATAATAAACCAAGAGAGTGACTTGGATAATTTTCCTTTATTGGATTTACAAAAGAGGTTTGTTAAAGCTTTGAAGAATTTTGTGAGATGGGACAAAGAAAAAATGAAAAGAAATCAAGTTCTAGGACATCATTTGAAGAGACTAAAGATCAAGATTGTTAAAAGAAAAAGGAAGGGATGTAAAGTTGGTTTATTTGATCAATGTTAAAATAGTGATGTTGTTATCTTTGGTAACCCTTAATAGATTTTTGCTGATCAGGACTGAAATAATAATGAGGTTTTAACGATTTGTTTATAAATAACAGATGGGAGATGGGAAGAAGAGATCATTTGTTATATTTTAAGAGAAGGTGATAAGTTACTAAACTTGTTATATATTTCTTTTCTTTTTTACTATATTCTGATTTTTTTTCTTTTCTATTTTTTCTATTATTTTTTTTCCTGCAGTTTCTAGTTTTCTTTTTTTTTCTTTTTTAGCTTGTCTTGGTTTTTATCTGTGCAATTGTAATTTTTAATAAAATTAACATTAAAAAAAAGAATTTAGATCAGCAGTGCAAGAATTACCAAATGGGAAGGCTACAGGAATTGAAGGAATCTTTACAGAGATATGGCAAGCAAAGTGCGAGACTCAAACTATGCTAGCAAATCTGGAGAACTAATATTTGAACAAATCAGTCTACATACCAATACTGATTGGGAGAGGTCAGTCTACCTGCCAATATCAAAGAAAGGAGTCTTAACAGACTGTGCAAACTATTGTATAACATCCTTAATTTCACAGGATAGCAAAATAATGCATAAAATGCTATTGCTATGGGGAAATTCTCTGTTAAAATGCCAAAGAGAGTTTTCTAGACACACATACACATATACATAAACATATCACCACAGTTACATGATAATTTTTCAGTACCTGGCTATCTGAAACAGTTTTCAAGTTTCTTGGATATAAATGTGGCAATCAAGAGTTTACATTGTCAGAATTTTGCTATGGCTTACAATAATTCTACTACTTTAGATCCCTATCCAGGAAACAAAGTGTAGAATCATAGTTCATATTAGTATTATATCAGAAAGAGAGAGAAAGCCAGTGTATTAATACAGTGCTAATAATCTAAGCTAAGTACCAACCAACAGCTAATACCCAAACTACTATTATTTTTATTTAGTTATTTATTTATATGTCAAATTTATATCACCGCTCAACTCCCCTACAAGGAGGGACTCTGGGCAGTTCACAACAAAACTATTATACTGTATACTGAAAAGGGGATCCATCCCTTGGGGCCAATTAATGATGTCGTGAATATTCTGAATTATATTGGTCAGATTAATATTCAGACACTTTGAAATAAATATAATAAGTAGAATTATTAATCTTCAGAGTATTGTCAGCTCAATGGCTCAAGTTCTGTTTCACAGGGAACATGTAAATGCAGGGAATACATTATTAAAAGCTGAATTATGGAAAGAAAAAAAAAAGATGTAAAATATTCCATTCATTCCTATGGGGGTTTATTCACACATATACTTGAATACACAAAGGCAAGTCCATATTTAATTAACTGACTTGAGCAAAAGTTCTTATGTTTCTTCCTCTGATATATCATTCATGGTTACAAAGAGCAATTTATCTGCCAGTTAATACTTCAGTGGATCACCAACTTAAATCTCATACTACTCACAGTTCTGGCCGTGAAAATGTTTTTATGCAATGCAGAAAAGTAATGTGATTTGAGCTATGCTGCACACTGCTCTGTTGTGCTTTTTGAGCCAAAAAGAATGAATGCAGTGTAGAAATATATAACAGAATCAGCCACAAAACATCCGTTTTTGTTGTCTGTTCTTCTCTATATCAATGTACCTTGCTCTGTCTTCCTCCCTCCTTCCCTTAAGATTTGTGAAAAAAATATATATGTATATTTCCTTTCCTTTAGTCTTGTTTGCTTTACATTCTGCAGGATATTGTGGTGCAGATCTCTGCATTTCTGATTCCCCACACACCAGGAATTTTGCTGGCTGCCTGCTCATACATAAGTCCTACTGAGCTCAGTGGGACATATACCCATTTATCTTGCTTGAACTGGCTTCAGAAAAGAAACACGAAAACCACATTCCTCATGCAGATCTTCAAGTCAAAGGGGCAATATAGTATAGTGGTTAGTCACAAAGATGTTTGAAGAAGGTCTGTGAGATAAAAATGATGTAGGCATGGGCTACCTTTTCTTTAAATATTTTCTATTTATTGAAAAAGTACTTGATTATGAGGGAAATATTATCTTTGTAAAATAGACTAAGCTAAAATCATCAAAGCTTTTTTTGAAAAAGTTCACTTTCTTGCATATGAAATGTTATTTGACTTTTGAACAAAAAAATCCATATGAAAACATTGAACAACAATTGTATTTAAATTTGCAAGAGGCAGAGGGCATTTACTGCTATTTAATAAAATGTAATACTAGAACTTTTGAAAGAAACTTTCTCCTCTGGAAAAGAAAAACTATCTCTTTTTCTCATGCAAATGTACACCCCCACATGCCCACACACAAAGAAGATGGAATCTCACTGAAACTCACTGAAACCAGTAGAGTACAGTGCCTTAACTGAGATTTCCACTGCTTTTCCTCTAAATATAAAGGAAACTCTTTTCCCCATGGGAATATATTTCTCTTTTCTGTCAATTATGGGCAACTACATATTCACTGCCATCACTACTATGTTTTCAGACAAATGATTTCTATGTTGCTACCCTTGAATCTTTTTAGTGGCCAATCCACTTTTTTTCCTCCTCCCCCCAGTAGATCAGATTTTCAGATTTCAACCAATAGTTGTTACGTTGCCTCCATTATCGTTTTGAATGCTAGGATATGTTTTTGGAATTCAAATCTTAAACTTGCAGTTCTATATATACTGACTTGAGATTACACACCATGAAATTGAAATAGGCCCATATTCTCTTATTCAATAAACCACTGTGATGGGCTTATTCATAGAGCTTTGGAAATGTACTCTCTTACAAGTAAAGCTTACTACAAAACCCTTTCCTTCTTCCTCACTGTCTGATACATAAAGTCTGAGTGTGAGAGAACTGTTTGTATGCTCCTATCTTGCTGATTCCTTTGCCAACATTAATGAGCAAAAGTGTTGAAACAACAGCATTTCTCATGCTCCTAGGTGCTCCCCAGCTTTTGGCAAGTTTGTGAAATCAATCTCCTAAACTAGAAAATGCAGCTTCTCTGTTTGATTTGTTTATTTATTTAGTTATTTAAATTTATTGGCTGCCCAACTCCAGTGGACTCTAAGAAAGGAATCTGTGATACTTAACATCTGCAGCAGGGTCTTCTAATGCTACACTGTTTTCCTTATGTAACACTAATGACTCTGGGGTCAGCAAAATAGCTAACAAGACAGCCACATTCTTCTGGAATACATAACACTGAACATAGCTGAAATAATGAGGTACACTTTTGTCTCTTTGTCTGATCCAGCACATCTTAAAAAGGTAAGCATGTTCAGATCTGGTAGTATTTGGCTAGGAGACTCCACCATATATAAAGTGTGGGTGTACCCCAAATCATTAAATGTTTGAATTGATTGCCATTTTCTTCTACACATCCTTACTTATTTGACACATGACTTTTTAATATTCCTAAGTACAGTAACATTTCTCTAAGGGGGAAAAAAAACAATAAAACATATTATGCTTGGCTTATCGGCCTAATTTTGGTATAACCCTTATATATATCCATATCCAGAAGAAAGCAATATCAAACCACTTCCACCACCAGAACCTGAGCTTGACTTGAAGGAGAGTTCATTTTAATCTTTAAGCTCCAATTTCTTTCAAAAATTTCAAAAACTGGGCAAGATCATCCCACAAGCGTTGGGATAGGATGAGGCTGGATCCCAGTAAAATGGTGTATAGATATATGGAGAGTGCTGCCCTGGAGTGCCATGAGTTTTTATAGTTTTATTTTTGGTTTGGGGTTTATCTGTTATTTTTACTGTTTTGTGTGCTGCCTAGGGTTATGTAATGGTATGTGGGAATGACCTTGGGAGACAGGAGTAAGAGGTATGTTGTAGGCAACAGTCAGACAAGTGGCAGCTGAGTCCGCAGAAGGAATGGGGATGTGGCAAATGACTCAGAAGGGACTGTTCCTAGTTTCTTGGACTGTAAAGGTAAGGGAGAAAAGATGTACTTTCAGAGATGCAAGATTCTGTTACTCTAACCTTACAATAAAGTTAGAGCTAATACTTCTGGGTGTGCTTCCTGTCTGGATTACCTCACAAGGTTGAGAGGTTGTTATGACAAAATGGGTGGCCATATAAATCTTTTAGAAGATAGATAGATAGATAGATAGATAGATAGATAGATAGATAGATAGATAGATACCTATTGAAGGAAAGAGAAGCAGCCTGAGAAATGAGAGGGATCATTACAACATCAGCCTAAAAGATGAAAAGCTGAATGTTTTCCCCCAAGGCTCTGAAAGGAAAACGAATATGCTATTCCTGTGTGGGAGTCCCAAGAAAGAAGAGCTGTAAGCCAGTGTGACCTGTACAAGCCTTATTAAAGATAAATGCTTACAAGAGTGTATGTGCAGTGCTCCCTGTGATGGACAATAGGTACGTATGCTGTGTTCTGTCATGGCACATCCATACCATGGACTAGTTTATAAAACTTTTATAACCATCATGTTAAGCGTTAATTAATCTTATGTGCAAAACAAGTTGTCAGGTAAAATATGTGAAAAACAAGCTTATCAGTGGAATACCTTTCCTATGAAATCTGCAGTGTGTCTGTACCAGGCATAACCTCATCATGCATACATCTGGGCCTTGCTGCGTGTTTACTATTTTTTGTACTAAAGTTCATGTAGTGGTTAAATGTGGCATTAGGCTAGTTCAGTGTATAGTGAAAGAAGAAAGAATTTTCCTCTTTCTTTTTGGATCCTTCGGCTCTGAGTATTACCCAAGAACATGACCTCTCCATTTCTAAGTGCATCTGTGTGTTTTTTGTGCACGTAGAGACAGTAACCAGGGGAAGAGAGGCTTTGAAAATAACAGAGGGAAGCTTCTTGCACATAAGTGCACCTTTGGGTACCGCACTCAAGCCCCAAATTGCCCCTATCAACAGATTAATTCACAGATTAATTTATCATAACAGAAGCTAGAATGGTTAAAGCAAAGTTTCAGACCACAGAAAGGTCTGAAAACTAATTTTCTACTGCTGTCAAAAGGAGGTTTTTAAAAGGCCATTCACCATGCAGTGAAAAGTCTGTTCAATCTTTCAATCATTATCTGTCTCATAGTATTATGTCTATGAGAATATGTAGATATGTAGATTCATAACACAGAATATGTTAAAATATTCCCCCACTGCAATTTTATAGTATTATGTCTATGAGTATATGTAGATATGTAGATTCATAACATAGAATATGTTAAAATATTCCCCCACTGCAATTTCCATTTACCTCAGCTGTATTTTTAAAAGTCCTTTCAATTATATTAGCTCTTGGGTTTATTAAGCATAGTAGTGACCCATGTAAAACCTCATGGTCAAGTTCTCTTTCAGCAATTTAACTACTCTTTACATGACAGTTTCTTAACTTATTTGGCTTCTACATTTTTTTCTGCCTCTTGGTTTTATAGAAGTATAATACAAAGAAACAAGAAGAAAGGAAAATTTCCCACAGGAAACTACGCTGGCAGATGGGAAGGCCACCCATCGCTTTTCTCAGCTTTGTATTAAAATGGCTGTCACCAAGTTACATCAGAGTCTGCTTTTGTGGTCCTACTCTCCAAATAATAATCCCTGTTTATCTTCAGTTGCTTTCATATTCAGTAGATGGATTCAGGACTGAAGTCAATAAAATTATGAATAGAAGAGAATGAAAATCTTAGAAAAGCTGAAGAAATGTATATAGGGCAACTGGATGTCTTAGAATTCATCTCCAGTCAGCTCCAGCTAGTAAAGGATTATAGGAATTTAGTTCAAAGAATCTGAAGAATACCAGGAATCTATTCCTAAGATAAAGTATTTCTAGTGTCTGAGAGTACACAAATAGGGGAAAAAGCTGATGAAGTTCATGTTTGCTGTTCTTGGTTTTACTCCAGGTAGATGACACCTTTAATTTATACCTTCTAAAATAACTTAAAAAGAAAAATCAACCATTGGCCAATATAATAATGTATTGCTAGATTTTCAAGTACCAGAAGATCAAACTCCAAAATACTATATTGGTTAAAGCGTTAGGAGCCTACATGCACACAGAGAAACACTTAAATGTTCTCCCACACATACACCTACAAATAACACAGATTCTCTCACAAACCCTTTCCTCCCCTACAGCTGGGTTCTTTCAAGATCACAGTGAGGAACAGGACAAAATGATGGGTTCCCATTTCTTTCAACAATGCTGTTTCTGCAGCTGTTTCTTTGGGAAGAAAGCAAATGCTATAAGAGGCAGCAACTTTTAGCTTCTTCATTGAGGACAAAAGAGAAGCCATAATATTCAGTGAACATTCATAGACCCCTTTACCAGTCATAATTTAGCATTATATCCTGAAGTAAAAAAAAAATTGCCCATGAGATGCATAATGCAAGTTACAGCCTTGTTTCCCATTTAGCTTATACTGCGAACATAATTAGCTAAATCAAGAACTTTTCTGTGATGGACATCAATATCTGCAAAGCTGAATCTTGACATTGGCCAGAGCTTTCTCATACTTTAATCCAATTCTAAGTTGTGTAATATCTACCTATAATTAGAAAGTTCATTACTCTATGTAAAACATTAATTTATTGAGAAATTGCAGTGATACCCATTTCAATTTACTTGCTAATATAGTAAGTTTTAAATTGTTTACCTAATTAGTACAGTCAGTTCCTGTAAGTAGAACATTATCAGTGTAACCACTTAACATTAATGCTAAGCTTTTAATAAATATTTAGCAATAAATATATGATGATGAACATAGTCAAAGAACCGTGAAATCGCAGGCCGAGGAGGATTTCTTTTAGTTCAATCTGAGAATATTTAATCTTTCTACTTAACTCATTGAACTGTAAGTTTGTTTGTATTAATTAGAACTAATCAACCATTTCTAATTAACTGAGGTAAGTTAAGGTCTTCAATTAAACTTTTACAAGGAAACATGCTGTTTTGTTCTGTATGACATGATTTATTGTTTCAAGTTCAAGTTATTACTAAAATATATATGTGCAAACTTGCAAGAGTTCACCTCTTACTTTATTGGATGTTTTCATATCATCAAAAATAAAATAATAAAATAAATAATAGCATCCCAAAATTAAATAGCATTTTGGGAACATTTATCTGGAAAATAAATGTGCAATTTTTGCAAGAGTATAATATACAATGTGGCAATTTGGAATATTTGTTTAGATTCTGGAATTATTGTGCATTGTTCTTAAATCCCATTCCTATTTTCAAAATATTAGATGTCTATCTTTCATTTTGGAGAAATTGTGGGATGGGGTGTGGGGAATTGCTGGCTGGTGATTTATAATGAATGACTAGCGCTCAGTGCACAGCATATGTAATGCATGAAAAAGATCCTAGATTCAATATTTGCCATTTGCAGGCAGGGATCGATTACTATATTAATTCTGTTTTCATTTAGTTCTTCATTTTTCTGATCTTAAAGTCATTTCACTCAATTTTGTCCTTCCCCCCCCCCACATTTTTTGTGCATTTTTTTAAAAAAATACAGTATATGCATTTTGGTATTCAGTTTCTCCTATTGCAACATATTTTTGTTCATCAATGCATAAAACTGATATGCTCATGTGAATGGATAGGTTCCCTTTCTCTTAACATATGCATTTTATATGTTATATGTGCTTGGTTTGATAAATTGTATCACAACATTCTGAAAACGGAGAATTTGGAAGTATAGGTACATTTTTTGTGGAATGTTTATGGATTTGGGTAAATTACAATTTGGGTAAATTGGTATTTAAATGCAAACAGACTTCTACTCTAATGCTAACTGGGAAAAGATTTTACTCTGAAATATTGGAAATCTTCCAATCAATATTCAGCTAAAAGGATCAATAGACATTTTGATAATATTGTTTTGTTTCTTTATTCTACTGGGAAGCTTGTTATTGCACATATGCCGTGCTATTATTTTGTTCCCCCATATAAATGGTTGGAGACCAGTTTGGTGTAGGGTTAAGGCACCAAGCTAGAAACTGGGAGACCATAAGTTCTAGACCCACCTTAGGCACAAAGCCAGCTGGATGAGCTTGGGCCAATCACTGTCTCTCAGTCCTAGGAAGCAGGCAAGGGCAAACCACTTCCAAATTCTTGCCAAGAAAACTGCAGGGACTTGTCCAGGGAGTTGCTGGGAATAAAATATAAAAATAAATATATTTATTTTGTTGGCCAGATTACCATTTCATAAGTATGCATGAAATGGTAATCTTTCACTCTCTTCCTTTCCCCCCACATCATCACTAACTTTGAGACTCTTTTTGCAATTATTTTTGTTTGCTTGCTTGTTCGTTTGTTTGTTCATTTTTTGGACTATTGTGGGCTGCCATCCACATTGTAATGGACTATTGTAATGCGCTCTGCATGGGGCCACCCTTGAAAAGTATCTGGAAGCTGTAGCTAGTACAGAATGCGGCACATGTCACACCTCCGCTGCGTGAGCTGCATTGGGTGCTGGTTTGTTTCTGGGTCCAACTCAGGCACCTTCATGGCATGGGGCCATGTTACCTGAGGAATGGCCTTGTCCCAGTTATATCGGTCCATCCTACCCAGTCTGGCAGGAATGGCATGTTGCGAACCTCATCGGTTAGAGAATTTCGACTGGTGGGGTCTAGGAGGAGAACTTTTTCTGCTGTCGCCCCCACCCTGTAGAATATCTTGACCCCTGAGGTAAGGTTGGCCCCCACTCTTCTGGCCTTCTGGAAGAGCCTAAAGACTTGGCTCTGCCCACTTGACTGGGGATCCAGTGGAGGCTCCCAACACTGGGGGTGGCTGGTGCTTTGAAGATGCTCTCTCTGGCTTTTAACTTCATCTGTAGTTTTTTTTAATGTGTTTTGGAGTTTTTAAATGTTTTTTATGTCTTTTACTTGTGAGCCACCTAGAGTCACTGATAGCAAGATGGGTGGTGTATAAATTTTATTTATAAATAAATAAAATAAAATGAGGTTGTATATCTATATCTACTTTCCTACATTTAAGCCCAGTGGGACTTACTTTTGCACAGATGGGTATAGGATTACAATTTAAAATAAATAATTTTCATTTTTGAATATGAAAATTGCTCCTTGCATACTATCTCTCCTGGGACATTTCTGTTTTTGATTTGAACTTGTTACCCCATGAAAAGTTATTACCCCAACTTTATTCGCTAATACAACTTAACTTGTATTCATTTTATTGTTCTGCATGCCTCTATAAGCTGTGGGCCATATTTTCAAATTTGCTGGAAGTATGAAAAACTCAATAGAAGACATCATGAAAAACCTCCTCTTATTATTTGTTCTTCTTCTTGTTCTTATTTTTCTTCCAGAGGGGGAAATATAGGAAGCTATGCATCACCCTCTAGCCATCAGAGTGATGGAAACAACACTACCAGGAGACCACCCTACCCCACTTCTGGCAACAAAGTAAGAGCACCAAAAGAAACCTGGAAAAAAAAAATCCAAATTGTCACTTTCCCCCCCATCCCTCCCCTTTGGTGCTTAGAGTTTTTGTCTAACTCTTAAGATCTTCACCCATTAAATGATATTGTCTCCATAAGTTCAGAACACTTTTGTATATTTTTGTAAAGGAAGCTTTAAGGACTGCTTCCTTTCAGAAACATATCCCCAACTAAACTGATAAACTATTCAGCCTTTTTTGCGGGGGGTGGAGAGAACTGGTAGTAATATAACACACTATTGGAAGAGAGCAGGACACATGTTAACAATGATTTTTTCCCCCTTGTCCTAGTTGTATCATCATCATCCGCATCATCATCAAATTTTACATGAACTAAAAGATGTTGCTATCAAAATGATTGCAAGATTCAAGGTTTATTTTACACTTTATGAATAAAATTGTCCATCAAAATTTTTTAAGCAAGTTAAAATACTACATTGTAAACTGAAGGATTTCTTTATGCATTGCTCCTATAAAGTCAGCATTCTCCAAAATGACAGGGCTGGATTAAGCCCAACTGATGCCCTAAGCACAGCACAGCGATGCTCTCCCTCCATTGCTTAACTGACAAGACATGGAGACTCAATAAGTGTTGAAAGCTAAAGTTGAGTGTGGCAGTGAAAGTGTTAGGGACACACACACACACACATACATTGCTTAACTGACAAGACATGGAGACTCAAGATATCAAGTCAGTGTTGACTGCTGGTGACTTACTTCCTGGACTAGTTCCTGCAGTTTTTTTGGCAAGATTCCAGAAGTTGTTTGCCCTTGCCTTCTTCCTAGGGCTGAGAGTTCTGACTGGCCCAAGGTCACCCAGGTGGCTTTGTGCCTAGGTGGGACTAGAACTCATGGCCTCCTGGTTTCTAGCCTGGTGCCTTAGCCACTACACCAGACTGGGTTTCTAAGGGCATGAGAGCTAAGGGAAAAAAGTCTGGTGCTTCCCCTTCCCTTGGTGCCCTAAACATGTGTTTATTTTGCTTAATGTTTAATCCAGGGCTGCAAAAGAATGTTGTACATCTACCTGCCCATATAAGAATTTCCATCTTCACATGATTGGAAAGTGACACAGTGTCAGCTGTGAGTTTTATTAACATTCAGTCATTTAATGGAACAAATATAGTAAATCAAGTGTGGTAATAAGCTTAATGTCACAACCCATTTGGAATTTTAGGGATAGTCAATCCGTTAATTAAATATTAATTAATTATTAAAAGCAAATTTGAGATTTAACAGCTGTTATATGGGTTTGTTTTGCATAGAAGCTATTCCCACTGAGTAAGCATCTCAGCCATCTGTTGGTGTTTACTGCATCTCTTTAGAATATGTGCCACCTGTCTTGCTGGTCTTTTAACAGAATGATGGTCTAGAGTCATTGCCATTTAATGAATGAGTTTAATAGATAAATAATGGAAGGTCAGACTTGTCCCTGGATTATTCACCTCTGACTTTAGATCTGCTTTTAATGAGTACTTTCAAAAAAATTGCACTTTTCTAGAGAGTGGGAAATTTGAAAATAGGGATATTTGGGATATAATTTATCTCTACCTAACACTTGTTTTGCTATATGGGATGGCCAGACTAAATAATTGAAAAGGTATGAGGCAATGTAAAGTGAAAGTAAAGGCCCAGTTATGGTAGTATATCTGTGATTACCATACCTAACCAAGGTACCATCTGTTGCATATTGGAATAAAGTGAGCCTCTAGATTCATTTCTGCAAAAGCTGTAACTGAATTCTCAGCAGCATAAACTTATTAGTGGAACAACATTATGAAATAAGAACACAAGAAGAGTATAGCTGGATCAGGCCACTGACATTTTCACTTCAGCATTTTCTGCCACATAATGGTCAATTGGATGCACTGGGTTCCCCTCCACCATTGCTTCCCACCAATCAGCATTTAAAGTATGCTATCTATAATTCTGGAGACATCAACATTAAGCTATATATAGCCTAATCCTCCATAAGCCTATCTAGTCCCCCTTTAAACCCCTCTCAGGTTGGCTGCCATTACTACAAGCACTGGTAGTGAATTCCACTACATGTTATATGGAAAAATCCTTCCTTCCTGAATCTCCTTAGTCCTGAATTTCCCTGCACTTAGTTTCATGGATTAATAAAGTTTTGCACCGAAAGAAAGGGAGAAAAAGTCTTCCCTTACCCTCTCCTCTAACTCCCAGCCTTAGTGCCCCAATTACTGTAGTCTTTTTGTAGATGACCTACTCCACCCCCTTTCATTTTGGTTGCTCTTTTTGGAGGGACACCTTTTCTATCTCAATAAATTCATTCTTAATATGAAGAGACCAGAACAGTATACAATATACCAAATGTGGTTTTATTATACATTTGAATAAGGGACTTATTAAATTATTATTCCAGCTATCCCCTCCTTATGATTCCAAGTACAGATAGTCCTTGACTTTCAACCACAAAAGAGACCAGAAAATTTGTTGTTAAGCAGTGCAGTCATTAAGTGAGGCATCACAAATTTTACAACATTTTTTGCTGCAGTCATTAAGTGAATCACATGTTTCCCCATTGATTTTGCTTGTTGGAAGCTGGCTTAGAAGGTGGCAAATAGTGATCACATGACCCTGGGATGCTGCAACCATCATAAATACATGCTGGTTGCCAAGTGCCTGAATTTTGATCATGTGACCTCTGTGACAGTCGTAAATGTGAGGACCGGTCATAAGTCATGTTTTACATCGCCATCGTAACTTTGAACTATTGCTAAATGAACGGTTGTTAAGTTAAGGACTATCTATATAGAATTTGCCTTTTTAACAGCACCTTCACACTGGGTGACATTTACACTGAGTTGTCCACTGTAACTCCAGGATTCCTCTTCGAGTCACTTCCTGCTCAACATGACAGCACTTTATGCTTGTTTACACTGTGCTGCATTTGTCATTTTGAAGCTCATTTACCCAGTTTGGAGAGATCCTTTTGGAACATTTCTCAATTCTTTTTCCCCCCTTTTCCCACTATTACCCTGAATAGTTTAGTATCATTAATAGACATGGCCACCTCATCGTTCAGCCCTAACCCCAATTCATTTATATAAGAGTTAAAAGCATTCATGCCCACACTGATTCCATATCACAGGTCACAGGAACTGTGCATATTGTTAATCCAGTGGGAAAATGGTGGAAAATGACATAAGCCATCTTCTGTACAAACATACTGTGTCATATGGAGGCAGAGCTGCTAGGAGGTTGGTGATTTGCATGGCTCCACTTGCATGGCCCACTGCAGGATTGTTCTCTTTCAGTGACAACTGTCCTGGCTCTGCGCCTCTGTGGTCATTTCAGCTTTAGCTGGTGGAAAAAAGAGAGCCTTGTCTGGCAGCCACATTTTCTCTCTGGTAAGAAAGCAATCCTCTGGAATGTATTCTCAAGATCACTATTCCTACTGATAATCTTTGCCATATCCTACCAGGGTGATTTCTTGATCCTCTCTGGCCTGGCTGTTCCCCAGCAGCAGTAGCAGCAACAGCTACAGGAATTGGGTAGCCTGCCAAGGACCCAGAGTTTGGAGGAAGAATGGAGAGGCACACAATGCACGATGCTTGAAGTCCAGTGTGACGTTTCCACAGTCTGTGTTGATTTGGGGAACCATGTCATCTGTTGGTGTTGGTCCACTGGGCTTCATTAAGTCCAGGGTCAACGCAGCCGTCTACCGGGAGATTTTGGAGCACTTCATGCTTCCTTCCACAGACGAGCTTTATGGGGATGCTGACTTCATTTTCCAGCAGGACCTGGCACCTGCCCACACTGCCAGAAGTACCAAAACCTGGTTCAGTGACCATGGGATTACTGTGCTTGATTGGCCAGCAAACTCACCTGACCTGAACCCCATAGAGAATCTATGGGGCATTGCCAAGAGAAAGATGAGGGACATGAGACCGAACAATGCAGCGGAGCTGAAGGCCGCTATTGAAGCATCCTGGTCTTTCATAACACCTCAGCAGTGCCACAGGCTGATAGCATCCATGCCATGCCGCATTGCGGCAGTCATTGCTGCAAAAGGGGCCCAAACCAAGTACTGAGTACATATGCATGCTTATACTTTGCAGAGGTCCGATATTGTTCTATTTCCAATCCTTCTGTTATTGATGTCATGTAATATTCTAATTTTCTGAGATTGTGAATTTGGGGTTTTCCTAAGCTGTACGCCATAATCATCACAATTATACTAAAGTAAGGCTTGGCATATCTCGCTTTGCATGTAATGCGTCTATCTCATATATTGGTTTCACCTTTTGAGTTGCCATACTGACATAAATGAACATTTGCACGATATTCTAATTTTTCGAGTTTCACCCGTATATGTCACCAGAGAAATTGTATAGAATGTATAAAGGCATTTCAAATACATTTTGAAAAATGTGAACAAGAAGGGACATTTTATCATGCTTGGTGGACATGTGAAAAGCCAGAAAATTTTGGATTCAAATACATACACTGATTCAGAGGATTTTAAAGATTAATACACAATTGAGACCAGAGGTTTTGTTTTGGGGCTGATGGACAAATAGTTGGGAAAAGTCATGGAACTTTGTTTTTGTATATGGTAACTGCAGCGAGGTTATTGTATGCACAAAGATGGAAATATTCAGCAATACCTACAATAGAGCAATGGTTGGTGAAGATGATGGAACTCACTGACATTGCCAAAGTTACTTCTTTGATTAGAGAAAAAACAATATCTACATTTATTGCTGACTAGAAACCCCTTATGGACTTTTTGAGGAAAACAGAAAAAGATGAACTTGTGATTTATGGTTTTGATGATTAAATAGGATAGATTATGGAAAGAAGAGAGACATGTAACTTTGGAGAAAGAGGTAAATTTATAATTGTACTTATAACTGCTTTGAAGAAGTTCAGAAGCTACTTTTTAAAATCTTTTTTCTTTCATTTCTATTTTTCTTCTACTTTTTTTTTCTTTCTTGCACTTTCAGCATTCTTTCTTTTTTTTTCTTCCTTTATGTATTAGTTTTTATCTTCTTTTATCTTCTTTTTTAAAACTTTTAATGAAATTATAAAGCTAAATGAGGACAACTTGTATCAAACTAAGCTGGTTTTCATCACATGCAAGGCCAATTCATCTAGAGGCTAGGTTCTCCATATGTCTTTCTTCATTTTCTTAATTCAGCTTCTGCAAAACCCCTTCTCCTTCCTTATTTTAAGTTTTCTTAACTTGCCATTCCCTACAGCCTATTTAGGGCAGCCTTTCTCAGCTGGGGACCTATGGTATGATAGGGTTCCATGAGAGTTTGCTAGGGGTTCTGCAAGAGATCATGATTGAAAAAAATAAGCACTGTATTGCATGCTGAACAATAAGCACTAATTTTGCATGCTGAACAATGCTAGCCCTCACAGTGGTGGACATTTTTAAACACTGTGACTCAGCTGCCTTGCTATTGCTCCAAACATTGTAAAAAATGGATTGTGTAGGTTAGAAGTGAATGGTATTGTAAAGTTTTCATATTTTTTGATGATTTTTATGCAGGGGTTCCCTGAGACCCGAAAAGTATTCCAAGGGTTCCTCCAGGAAAGGTTGAGAATTATTTAGGATTCTGATTTAGGGTATTGATTTTTGTAGTGTAAGATCTCTCTGGGTTAGCCTTGAAACCATTAACTGCTTACAACTTCTGTTAGCGTATAAAATGTTCACTGTGATTATTGAACCCATATGATTATTTTAATACTGGTATATCGATAGATTTAAATATTCTTTAATAAAATACCTTGATCGGTTATTAATTATAGTGTTAGTTTTGGACTTCTAGAAAGCATTTGACTGTTTAAAAATCTATAGTATTCAGTCCCAAAAGAATTGGCACTGCAGGAGGCTCCACTCTGTTATGCAATAGCTATATTTAATTTCAGTTTTACATATAGATTTATTGGTATTAATATTTTTAGAAATTCTTATTAACTAAAAAGCAGGAAGGTCAGCATTTGATTGGCAATGCCATGATTGTCATGAAAAGAAATATGTACTAAAAATCAATGCATAGCTTTATGCTGACTGAAAGTTTTTCCTGGCCAGATAAAACCTTTACAATCTTAGCTTGAAAAGTATTTTCCAAAAGCCAATTATAGCTTAGTAATCAGTGTTTATTCTTGAATAGACTATGTCATTTAAATCTGTGCTCACTTGACTGTAAATTGACTTAATTGCAAATAAGTTTGTTTTTATGCATAGTGTGATCCTTAGCACCTTTCCTTATTATAAAAAAAAAAATCTTTGAAAATATTTGGACAGGTATGTACCTATGTTTGTGCTAAGACAAATAATTGTAACGTTATTATCGTGAGTAATCACATATTGTAGAATAATTATGTGAACTGATCCAGTTCACATTTCCTGGATTAATATGTGACAGGATTTATTTATTATACAACAAAATTATACTATGCACTACAAAACATTGTAAACCTCTTTTAAAGCAAAAGAAAGGAAGAAAGAAAGAGAGAGAGAGAAGAAAGAGAGAGAGAGAGAGAGAGGGAGAAAGAAAGAAAGAAAGAAAGAAAGAAAGAAAGAAAGAAAGAAAGAAAGAAAGAAAGAAAGAAAGAAAAAGAAAGAACCATAAAAAATAAATAGAGCTAGAAGATGCATAAAAATGAAAGCAGTAACCCAGCTCATTCTAACAGTCATAAGCTGAACCAAATAAAAATGAAAGGTAAACAGTGAAAGAGGTAAAAAATCTCTCTGGGAAAAGAGTTTCATATGTGGTGTATTATCTGAGAAACTGGCTGGCATTGTGCATCCATGAATCCAAAATCATTTGATGGTGGCTTATAGAACAGGGAAACTCACATTGGAAGCTGGTGTTTTTTGAGATATTCTGGTTCCAAGTAGTTTAACACACACACACACACACACACACACACGTTTGTTTGTTTGTTTGTTTATAAATGTATAGTTCTCTGCATCTTGTCCATGGTGGAAAAGAATACATTTGTGAGAAAAGATGCTCTAATATTTTGAAATATCAATTTTCATATTGTTTTACATTGTGAATTAATGTAGTAATAGATGGTAATACAGTTATTAATTCCTGCTAATCCATGCAGACAAACAATCATGAAAAGAACAGCTACAATAGTATCATCATAGACTTTGAAAATCTAGGAAAGAAACTCAAGATTCTGAGAGCACTAAGTGCTGTTTGCTATTCTTCCAAGCCATATAAATAACTGGCTACATAGATGGTATCAAACAGAATTTTGGCATCTGGGACCATGGTCTTAATTAACTGGCCTGCCCTTCGCCAGAATTGGTCAAAATGTGTTTGGCTGAAGTATGGTGAATTTGATCAGGAAGATTTTAAACTAAATCCTCTGGATATTGGAGATGAAAATCCTGAAGTTACTACCTCAGATGAAGACTTACATGCTGTGCAAAGTAGGACTGTTGTTCTAATGGAGCTTCTTAAATCAGTCAATGGAAAATTAGGAAGAATACTGTCTCATATAGTCCATGGCCTTCACTGTCTATATATTAATGCTCAGAGTGTGAGAAATAAACAGGGTGAATTTGAACTTCTTTTATCGAAAGCTATGATTTAATCGGTATAATGGAGCCTGGATGAAAACACTTAGGTGTTTGAAATATTTCAAACAGAAAGACCATTTGTTTCAAAAGGAGCAGAAGCAACTGAAAGGAAGGAGGAATTGCAGTTTGTTAAAAGTATCCACACTGGTTTGTAAAGAAAGCATCTAGACTGAAATAGTTGCAGGGACAAACAAAGGCAATACTGTTGTTGAATTCTGTAATCAGCCATCCAGGCAAAGAGAAGATGTGAATGATGCTTCCCAAAAGCCAGTGACAGAACTTTGAAGGAGTCAAGTAGCAGTAAAGAAGAAGTACTTTCTCTCAAATTCTGTTGGAAGACAAACTCCGGCAAGCATAATTGTTCAGAAAAATTATTGAATTGTTTTGCTAACAACTTTATCCTTCAGATGATGGAGGCAAATACAAGAGAAGCATGGAATGGAGCCAGCAGCTGAAGCCAAAAACCACTGCAGGAAAAAAAAAATGAAGATATAACAGAGACGCTCTCTTGCTCTCTCTCAAACACAGGAAATGGAAAAAGCATCATAGAATAACAGTTCCAAGACCAATGTGTACAGGGGCTCAACAGGTAAAGAGAAAGGTTTATTCAGCAACATCACTGAATCTGTCCTGCAGGAGCAGATACCAGCAGTGGGATGATTACAGTACTTAGAATCACACATAGCACAATGTATCTATTTTTCATTACTTTAATGTATGTTTTTGCCTTATAAAATTAAACTTCATATTTTTGCGCATATAAAGGCACTTTGTTCCCTGTATGATCTTTTACAATTCTGACTGGTCACTTCCCCATCCTAGAATCTCTTGAAAGTGTCCTGTTTCCCTGATTTCCTTCTCCATTTAGAGATACAGGTAGTTCTCAGTTAATGATGATAATTGGGACTGGAATTTCTGCCACTCAGCAATGCTGTCATAAAGTGTGATGTCACATGACCGCATCACTTAGCAACAGCAACCCTGGCAGTTGCAGTTGCCATCGTTAACCAAATCCCACCCAGTCCTTAGATGAGTACCCACCCTGATCCAAGCCATTCCCTGCTTGGTCCCTCCCAGCTCCGAGCTTCAGTAAGGTAAGGGACTGTCTCCTCTTCAACGCCACCCACCCACCTCTCTCCCCCATCTCTTCCCTTTTGGCCCCCCTGCACTCCACCACCTCTACCAGCCCAGACTGCCAGTTTTTATCATGTGACCATGGGGGCACTGCAAAAACTGTTACTTCAGGGACTGGGTGTAACTACCATTCATTCAGCACTGCTGTAACTTTGAATGGTTGCTGAACAAATGGTCATTAACCAAGGACTACCTGTAGTAGAGAAGGGAATAAAGCTCAGAATAAACTGAGGTTGGTGAAAGATGTTAAAAAGAACTTATTTAGATATGTTCAAGATAAAGGAAAATAAAAGAATTAGTAACCAAACTGCTAAGTGACAGTGACAAAATAAGAAAAAGCAAAGCTATTTAGCTCTTATTTTGCCTCACTCTTCTCCAGTAAGAAGCATACATTTGGCCAGGAAATTGTAAAGTGCAGGATGAAGGGGCAGGATTGAAGCTGGAGAAAGATTCAGGACACTGAATACTTTGAATCAGATTTATACTGAATTAATTTATTTGAATAAGAATGGTATCCTGCTGTACTAAAGGACCTCGCTGGTGATCTGGCCAAACTTTATGTATTATTTTGTAAAAAGTTCTGAAGAATTGGTGAAGTGTCAGATGACTGGAGGAGAATAAATATGTTCCCTTCTTCAGAAAAGAGAAGAAGGACCTGTGTAATTATATACTAGTCTGATAACAAGTATTAGCAAGACTGTAGCATAGATAATTAAAACATCTATGTATAAATACCTAAATAACGTAAACACCTTGAAAATCTAGAAGTCACCATGAAATTATTAACAGCAAGTCTTATTTCAATTTTGGATTGGATATTTTTAAAAACGAATAGATTACAGAATGGACAGTTGCATTTAACAATATTCTCCATGACATTCTGTTTAGCATGTGGCATGACAATTAACGAATTGGAGATATCAAGCAGCTTCCATGAGATTCAGGCCATCTACTTTTCAGTGTTTTATTAATGACCTGGATGAAGAAGTAGAGACAATTATTTTAAAATTTGCAGATGAATCAAAATTTTATGGGCTATCCAAATCTGTAGAAGAAATAAAATTCAAAATTATCTTGGATAGTTAATGGGCTGAATGTAACAGAATTAAATTTAACAGAGAAAAATGAATTGTGTTTCACTTAGGAAACAAAATTCACATGCACAGGTATATGATGGGAAATATCTGGCTTGGTAATAAGGAAGGAATACTTTTCCTTCTCTTCTTTAGAAGTTTCTACATAATACTTACCACATTGGAAATAGAACTGACTTCTGGGATAAAGTGTTCTGTGCCTGGAAAATGGTTCTTTTGAGTACTTGTGGGCCTGGAACAATGGCCCCAGGGAATAGACTTGTAGATCTTAGGCAGTCTACATTTTCTGGTCCCTAGCTTTTCATTCTACTCAAAAGTCTGCCAGTCTGCCTTTATCATTCTCAAGTGTGTCCTTCTGTTTCCAGAAGCCATTGTTCTTGGCCTGTAAGTCTCATTCTACCTTAAGGAGTTGTGTCTATCCCTCTCTCCTTCCAGTTCATGCCCTTCTATGAGAAGACCAACATAAAAATGAGCAGATAAAGCAACATAAACGATCCTGTTTTATTTCTATTACTTTGACCCATTTCATCTGGATTATGCTTTATCCATAGCTGGCCTTTATTTTACGTCATTTGACCATGTTAATAGTCATTTTTGGTTCTCACTATTTCCACTGAGCTTTCCAAGAGCTCCTGTTATCTTGTATGAATAAGTGTGTCTTCCTAGGCAAATCTTCCTGATGTACTAGCTTTGAAAAAAATCAGGAGAACATTTCTTTGTTATGCAGTTTCCCACAACATGCTTTTTAAATCCATTTCCCTGATGTAAGCTCTTTGAAAAATATAATCAAATATCCATGCTTTAATAAAAACTGCAAATGAAAACATACACAGATTTAAAAAAAAAAAAAAAAAAATCCAACGGACCAGAATGCTGTCTTATTAAAGTGGATAGTATAACAGACCAATTTAAACTGATCCAGAAATCGCTGTCAGTGCATATTTCCATTTATTTCTGCTGATCTCCTTTCTTGTTCAAAATTGGTTTAGAAGAAGAAAGATAATTATGGGCAAGAAGAATTCATGATGGGAAAAATGCTAAACTAAACCAACACTAAAAGGAAACTGAAATTTATTCAGATTCTCACCTCATGCAAAATGTAAACTGTTGGAACAAAATTGGAATCTATGAAAAATGTCCACTATTTACATGGAATAGAAAATATTCCAATTAGATTAATTACCCAAACATAAGCTAGTGGCATCCTCCCAAGGATACAAAGAAGCTGCCATACTTGGAGTCAAATGGTACTGAAATAACTTCTTGGTTTTTAAATAAATTGTCTGCCCTTCCAGATCATTCTTTGTTGCAATGAATGTCCAAATGCAATTTTTTTTCCTGCAAAGGTTAAAAATATAACACACAAACTACCTTTGTTATAATGTAAAGGTACATATATGTTTTCATATAACTAAAGCACTAGCCCCAAATGCATTATGTATGAATGGCAATCATATAATTCTAACCAGCAGACCTGAAACACTCTGTGATTTATTTTCTTTGAGTCCACTTTTATTTCACAAACTGCCCTTCATTTCCTCAATATGAATATATTAGTATTTGTTCTAATGCATCATTCCTGACATATATTTACCTTGAATAAAAAGAGAACTTTGAAACTGCTAGAGCATTTCAAGTTGTTTGTGTAGATAGGGCCTATTTATTATACTTTATCATTTATTAAATTATTATACAACCTGTCTAATAACTGGAAGTTTCTAGGCTGACTACAAAATTATTGAGCACATCTTAAAAACAACAATCAAAACACAAACATGAATAAATGCAACCCCCTATTCAGGCTGTTGTGAGGAATCTTGGTAGAGAAGAGTTTGGTAGAAAGAGATTTTTTTGTAAGAAAAAAAAAAGATTTAATTTAGAGAAAAGAAAGTAGATAAAGAACGTATGGAGGAGAAACAAAACTAAGAATGTACAGAGAAGGAGAAGAAAGGAGTAGAGCTTTTTTCTTCAACCAAAACAGAAGCGAGAGCAAGAGCAAATAAGTGACATGGGTGGAAGAACAGGGAAGAGAGTATGGAAGGAAGAGAAGAGAGTGTGTGTGACATGGAAAGGAGAAGCAGGAAGAGACAGGGACCAGGCAGAGCTCTAGGTGCAAAAAGAAGACACAGAAGGAGATACTGAAGAATGAGTGAAGAACTGTATTAGGCTTTGTGAAGCAAGTATTCAGACTACTTTAAGATCTGCTAAAGCTTTAAGGAAACAACCTCCAGGGAAAAGTCAGAAAGGGTGGCTGACTCAGGTATATGGGTGCATGCATATGCACATGTAGAAGGATGGGGTCTGTGTCCAGGGATTTGACACATGCCCCTACTATAAGGACAAGAAGAGATTCTCTGCACTGATACCCAAAGGATATGCCAAATGTTATTCTTACTCAAGGGCAAAAGGCTACGGTGGGAACTGCATTACAGTTTTGCTATTTCAACTGAAGGTAACTGTCAACTCATTACTGTCTGTAAAAGTAATTAGTCTAAGTTTAATAGCAAATCAGATTCTGTTCAGCAAATCTGATTCTGTTTCTTTTACTAGTTTTGAGTTTCCTAGGGAAGGGTTCAAGGAGATTCTGGGAGATGAAATGGCAGAAGAGGTACCTAGAGCACTGCTGGAGGAAGACAAAGAGTAAATCCAACTGAACACAGGTTGCAACTTTTGTTAAGGATTATCTTGTGGTAATAAGAATGGTAAAATAAGATGATTTGGTTCCTTCTGGGAAGGGAGGGGCCAGAGGAATATCTGCAGAGCACTATTTGAGATGAGGACTACTATGGGAACTATATGAATCATCTGTCAGATAAAGTTGCTCAGTTCCACTCTAAGCCAGACTCCAGCTGTGCAGGTCCTATGGATTTGACTAAGGCATAGTCTGGCTTGGTTATCCGGGAAGTGTTTAAGCCTATTAGTCCTGAGGAGGTAGACTAGATCAGGAAACAGACACCACAAGATATAATAGAACTCTACTTTATTGATATAGGCTATAATAGTAGAATATTGAAAGTCTGACAGATTTTCTCCTTCCCTCTCCCTTATACCAAAGACAATCAAGGTGGGACAATCTTGAGGTTTTTTTTCTCATGCTCTTCTGTCTTCCTGGACTAAGCTCATATTTTACTAATGATTGCCACGTATTTTCTTCAAGGGCATCTCTGCCCTCCTCTATAGGGCTGCAAGTGTGACTGTCTGTGAATTAGATTCATGTTTTTCCTAGTTGGTCAAGGCCTCCTGGGAAACAATGTGTGTTTAAATACAGGCAGTTGTAAACTCATACTTGAGTGAGGGGGTGGACTCACATCACTTAAGGAGGCAGTGATCCACCCCCTCCTTAAGAAGCCATTGCTGAATCCAATGGTCTTGGATAATTTATGTCCTGCCGCCAACCTTCCCATTCTAGGAAAAACTGTTGAAATGGTAGAATGTACCAGTAAAAAAGGGAATAAGCAATAATAGCAGGCTTAGAATCATCTCTGCAAATTTCTCTGTTGCATAATTCCCAGAGAAAGAAATAAGAAATAACAATGTACGATCAAGAACAAGGATGTTTTTTCCCCCCTAAATCAACCATCCTGTTCCTAATAATGTAAGCAGGAATGTAAAGTATGTATTCAGTTTAATAAAAATGCTTGTTTGCCTGTAATTTTTGTCTTTTCCTCAAGAGAATGCCCTGTAGCTAGAGATCAATAAAACTTTAAAGTACTCTTTAGTTGTTGGTTATATTAAATTGGGATCAAGGGAGAAAGGTTTTCCTACAATCCAACCTGGCCTTCCTTGATTCTCAGCAGCCTTCAGTGTTGTCAATCATGATATCCTTCTCTAGACCAACTCAGGAGGTTAAGAGTGGGGGGCACAATGTTGCAGTGGTTCTCCTTCTTCCTTCCTCCAGGGCCAATTCCAATCACTATTGGTGGAAGGGAGAGGTTCAACCGTAAGCAACTATTTGCAGAGTTCCTCAGAGATTTACTTTCTCTCCACTCCTATTTGACACGAAGCTGCTGGGGTGAGGTCATCCATTAGCATGGGGTTAAGTATCATCAATAAGCTGATGATACTTAGCTATACATCTTTCTCCTTGGCTGATCCAAGTAATGGCTTCAAGGTTCTTTCCTGCTGTCTGGAGGCTGTAGTGGTCTGCGCGGGGAAGAACAGACTTCAGTTCAAACCTGGCAAGACTGAGTCCCTGTGGGGTTTGGGGCCTCCCAGATCATGGAAATTTTCATAATTATTTCTGGATGGGGCAGCACTCCCCCAGAGAAAGCTGGCGTGCAGTTTGGGTGTCCTTCTCTACTCTTGGCTCCTGATGAAGTAGCAGGTGGTAGCCATGGCCAGGAGAACCATTGCAAAAATCCATCTTGTGTGCCAACTGTGCACATAACTGTCCTGGATCAGGAGCCCCTGCTCATAATCACCCATGGCTTGTTCACCTCTCACTTAGGCCATTGCAACACACTAAACAAGGGGTCGCCCTTGAAGTCAAGTCAGAAGCTACAGCTGGTCGTGAATGCAGCCGCATATGGGTTGCACTGTCTCCAGGTCAGCTTCTATGTTCAGTTCAAGACATTGGTTATCATCTATAAAACCTTCCATGGCACAGGCCCAATTTATTTGCCAATGCTGAAAAGTCAATGTTTGGCTGTCATATATCCTTCCTGTTGCCCAAACCTTTTTCATCTGCCTATCTTTCCTTGATTATCAGCATTTTGGGTCTTTCCTCTTTGGGAAATATTTTTTTCAAAACAACATATTGACAATATTTTTTTCTGCTTTGGTTCTCTTAGCCTTTCCAATTAATTATGTGTACTTTTTCTGTTCCTTACACTGATCTTAAATATTGCTGAACTGCCTACTCATTTTCTCTTAGGTTTGGTCATAGAGTCTGTATTTATAATGCTAGAAGCTGGCAATGAAAAATGAATTATCTTTGAAAAACTTTATTATACTTTTCCCTGATTTACTGCATCTACGAAATCCAAATCTTCCTGTAATTCCAAGTTCCTCCTTTCTCCAAAGCTTGCACTTCAATTTATATTGAATTTAGCATCTCCTGAAGTTTGACAGAATTCCTCAATGTTTTCCACCATTGTGTTTCTAATAGGTGCATCCAGTTATATAATATTGATATTTACTAAAATTAATAGATGTGACACTATAATTTATTGGGTTATAGCCAGGCATATAGTTTGATGTCCTTTTTAACCGTCGTTGGTCCTCCGTTCCTTTATATGTTCTCATGTCCTGAGTAGCAGGGTATAATAATCTCATTTAAAATAGCTTGTTCCAATTCATACAAATACATTTATTTTTAAAACACCCAATTTAGTACACTTATTTCAACTTTGACAATTTCAATTTTTCTTGGGTTCATGCTTCTCACATTCCAGATTCCAATTGTTTTGGTCTTTGTAAAATGAGCCCCATTTTCAAAATGGGCACTATGAGTGAACAGGCTTCATTGTGACTTTGTGCTGGCCATGGGACTGGCTTTCTCCTTCTGGCTGTGCTTGACCTGTAAGACTTGCCAGTATCATCATGCTCCTGGTCCCAGTTGCAAAGCAATGCAATCCTGTGGCACCTAAGAGATGGCCCTTCTCTGTGATTTTGCCTGCCCTGTGGAACAACATTGCCCTGAAGTCTTACTGCCCTTGCCTGTTATGCTTCTGTAAAGCTTTAAAAACTGGCTCTTCCAGCAGGCCTGGAGTAGGTTGGAGTATGATCTCCTTCTGGTAATGGCTTTTTCTTATGATCGTGATTGTTTGATTTTGTTTCTCTTGGTTGTCTATGGCTTGTTCTTACAGTGCTCATTTTGTTGTTTTTAATCCTAAACTATAAGCCATCTACAGTTGCTTTTGTGATTTAGACAGCATACAAAATGAATGAATGAATGAATGAATGAATGAATGAATGAATGAATGAATGAATGAATGAAATCACCTACAGATATATTTGAGAAAGTTTTACATTCTTCCACAATAACCTGAGGGAAGGGGGTCTTATCATCTGGCATTCAAACTCATCTAAATTGACAGCCATGTTCATAATTTTCTTGACAAAAATCCTGAAGAAGTTTCCCATTGTCTTCTTTTGGTTTTATTTTAGAGTTCTTTCTCCTTGGTGGGTTAGCTTCCCTCAAACCAATCACACTTTACCTGCCTTTAACCCCTTTTTTGTGGATTACTTTTAGCTTTACCCCTCCTTTTTTAACTTTTCCAGCAAGAAGTGATTGTATCAGAAGCTCATACTTCTGCCAAAGTTGCCCTCAAGGTATTATTCTGCTGGAAGGGCAAAATCTTGGTTCAAGTCTTATTTGCCAGTCATATATGGAAGATGGGTAATGCTTCAATCATAGATATCTCTGATGAGGAAAAATAAGGTGCAACCATTAGAATGGGATGTCATATACTTGAATGTTAATTATAGAACTTCAGTTTGATCTATAGTAACCATCAAGTATTGGAATGTTCCAAATTGCAGCAGGCAGCAAACAAAATCTTCCTTTGTACTTTCATAAACAAACACCAGTCTTACTTATTTATTAACTTTCATAGTTTAATATATTTCTAGTGCTAATTACATTTTTTGCTATATTTGGAGCAATAACAGGCACATATGGAGATATGAGTACAATGTGAAATTCATGAGATGCCAGCTCGCTTATAAATATAGAAATTCAGTAATTAGCACCAAGGGAAAACCATATGAAACTTCAAGACACTCCTTGGGATTTGAAATTAACGGAGTTAAAACTGATGATCCTTGTCATAAATTAATATTTTGGGAAGCTAGAACTTGGCTGTCTATAGATGTGTTTTAAGCTTCAAAATAAAATTTGACTAAATGGAAAGTCAGTTTTTACAGATTACAAATGATACAACAAAAGTAAAAAAAAATGCTTCTTCTTGTGCAGAATAAATGATATATGCTTTCCTACTGAAGTGAATTATTCAAAATTTATTTTGCAAATGTTTTAATATGAAAAATTCCAAACTATACTTATGTCTCTTAATGTCCTTCTTTGTAACAATAAATGAATTTCTGAAGTATGTTGCTGATTAGTTAAATAGGAGCATTTCAGAGGCTAAACATCAAGATGACTTTGGCTTTTTTGCTCTGTTGTCATAGAGGACCTGATCATCTTTAAAGTAAATGTTGAGCGCCTTTGAGGATTAGGAAGACACAGAAATTTAATTTTCAAGTTTCATGCACCACATTTGTTAAACTGCACTGAGTAATATAATTGGAGGAAGAGGAAGAAGTTGGGGTGAGAGGTTCTTGTCAGTGGCATGAGTCATGGCAGAGACTGCACCACATGGACTTGGAGGAAGAATATTTTGAAATGTGCAGGAGGAAACCTTGTACAAGCAAAAATATGCTGATTATCATTTATCTCTTTTCATAGAAAGATTTTACACAAAGACAGGAAAATGTGTTTGCAAAGAAGTCTTTCACATCCAACCCATTCTCTTTACCCTCCCCATCCACCAAGTGATCAGGAGCAAATATTAAATTATTCCATTTTTCCCCCTTTACAAGAACATGAAAGTTGTTTCCTCTACCTTCTTCTGTCCTTGTTTATGATTATGAGGAAAGAAAATATTTTCCTTGGTATTATTTGATTAAACAAGGACTCCAAACCCTTACTGTAGAATTTTATTCTAAGTTTTCTATGAGTGAAGAATGGGCATTATAATCTTATATTCTATCATTCTTAAAATAATTGTAATAATTATCTGTATGTTTGAATAAAGCAAAATTGTTTTAGATAATAGATGAAGGATGTTACTCTTCCATCCATTATATTGTCCCACACATTCAATGTCATACTGCTGGTTCCTATCTATACACTCTTCCTGAGATGGAAGCACTTTGCCCATAAATCTCCATGGTTGACTCTCCTATGAGTTAAATTATATGCAGATTTAAAACACTGGATTATTGCCAGTCTGCTCCCCCAATATAACAAGCATATTGTGCCTGATTTGAAATAGGATAAAATAAGTCAAAAATAATTTGAGTCTTACTGAATTCAAGGGATCAGATATAAATATGATTATATCTGGCTCAAAAGTAAGAGTTAATTTATTTTATACACCTAACCTCACTTTCAAATCAGACACAACAATGTTTGCTGGAGGAAGTATTTAATCTGGGGAAGCAATCCATCATTTAATCCAGTGCTTCTTCTGTTCAAGTTGCTCAAATCTTACCAACTTTGGAGAAAAGAATGTAAATATTGATTTTTACTTTTTATTTCTATTTTTCCCAAGGTAGTGATTAAGAAGGTTACCTTTGTTAGTTGTAAGGGTTATTAGTAATGTGATTTACTTGGTATGACACACTGAGATCTGATAAATCAAGAGATTATCAGGACAGTAGACAGAATAAAGATATAGGAAAAGTGGGATTAATAGATCTTTTGGACATTGATTGACTGAGAAACAACATGGAGAGAAAGAAGGCAGAAAAGAGTTTGAGATTCATCAGCATTGGCTCACTGCTTCTGAAGTCATCTGACCTGCTAGATGTGGTGGAACAGGAATACTGGATGGAGCTGGTGTTATTAAGCAGTGCAGTAGAAGGACACCTAATTCCTGCAGCCAATCCATGAACTACCTCTTGTAGAGGAGTAGCAGCAGTGGCAGTAGTGGGATTTAATGAGGCAGCTACATTAGGAGGACCAACCAGATAGGGTGGAAACCTCCATAGATATTTGTATTGCATGGAAGGCTCTGCTGGCTAAAAGGAATGCTGTATAAGTATTATAATATGCTTAATAATATACTTAATAGTATTAAGTATATACAAATTACCAGGAAAGCAGTAGAGGCTCACTGTGTAAGGGTGTCATACAGCAAACCTTGGTTTGCCTCCAATGATGTTGGCTTTAGCACAAACCCTAAAAGAAAATAGAGTCATATAGACTGGGTATTTTTTTTTGGGGGGGGGGTAATTTTAATATTTTAAAGTGTGATATTTTATTACTATAAACCACTGGTTGACTTGGTGGGTTAACAATGTAATCAATAAATAAATTCCATTCCTGAGGAGACATTGAACTAGCAAGGCTGGCTGGGTGGATTACGGTACTACAAGTGATGTAAAGCAAGCTATTTGTTACAGCTGCTGAAACTAAAGTGAAGACCTATATATTATGCCAGAATACTTAAAATTGCAATCCTTCTCTGCAAGTAGAAAGCTACAGGAGGCAGGTGTCCTGGCATGGAATTCAGCACTGTCCAAAAATTTGTGCTGGCATTGCCAGCTTTAACATTTTCAGGTCAGATATCAAAGAGGGGATGCACAGGGAAAGATGCCAGGATAATTACAATTAATAAAAAAAATATTAATGAAATCCCAATGCTTACAGCATCAGAGAGATTCCTCCTGGACTATCTGCAATGAGCCAAAATCATGGTGAGGAAGAAGCTTCATGGAACTTACTCATAAAGAGGTTGCTTTCATTGGAAAATTTTATAGCCCTCTCTCTCAACCTCTCTCTTCCCCCACCCCCATCCCTGGAGTTGCTTTATAGGCATCAGCAAGGGGAGATTACATATTACTGAGGATTAACATTGTTAAGTATTTAGATGGTATTGGGCAGCTAGTGAAGACAAAAGTGTAAATAAAAAAAAAGTTATCTAACTTGTTACCTTGCAGCTCACAAGAGTAATTAGGAAGAACTAGTTTGTCTAAGCAGCCTCTCTTCCTAGTGTTAATTTAAAAATGTGGGTCAATCACAGGACAGTTGGGCATACTGCCTACTTAGATTAACTAGCACTGTGAAACTCTTGGAATTGAGGTTTCTGATTCATTACTGAAGTTTAGTTTTAGTGCTGCAGTTGCTGATCCAGAGTTGAGTACCAGAGGTCTCCAATGTTATGGGCTAAGAGACTTCCAATATCTTAGTTCATAGTCCCAGTTCTGTGGTCTTCTCAGGCCTGAAATCTCCCTTGGTGGCACCACTGGTTCTTCATTCTCTGTATGTAAGTAATTACTGGGCTCTGGGTCCATGATATGAATTTAGCCTTGACCAAAATGCTCTTACAAGGGAGTAAGCCCCATTGAAAACACTATGATTTAACTTCCAAATATATATGGATAGATTTAGTCTCTAAATATTGTCTTAATTATTGATCAATGTCATATCTCTGTGTCTCTCTTCTTGTTCTCTCCTTTGGATATTTCTTTTTCATTATCACTTCAGGATGTTGATTGCATATTTATTATTATTTAGAATTAAGGTGCTGATTGATGTACCACATTTGCAGACAATGGGGTGCTGAAATTTCTGCTATTACTTGCAGTAAAAGCAACCTTCAACAAGTATGTCAAAGACAGAATATGCTTTGTTCATAATTCATAATGCTTCTAAAAGAAGAAGAAGTATTAGTATCATAAAATTTTATGACATTTCAAGGAAGGGAACATTATAAAAATACATAGCAAATCTGACTTTATTGCATTTTGAAAACTCAACTTACATTTGGACTTAAGTAATAATTAGCATTTTTTACTGACATTGACCTGGTATAATATATCTGATAATGTAGTTCCAAAGTTCAGCAGCATTTGAAATCTCAACTTAAACTTTCAGAAATCTAATGTACAGACTAGGGGAAGATGAACTTTAAAATAGTAGCAACATTCAAATTATTGAAAAAGTTCAGATTATCATTAGAAAAGTATGCTGGCAGAGTTTTCAGAGTATTGGATGAAGTCATAAAAACTGCAGACATTTTCCATAAGGCCTCACAACTTTTAAACCAACAAAATAGTTTTGATTCATGAAATGGTAAATCTTGCCATCTATTTGCATGTGTAAATTTAAATGGATTCCTTAAAGGAATGAAATTGCCTTTTATGGTGGTCTCTTATAGTACATTTCATCCTTTTCTTCTAAGATTCCCTCAGAAAATTCCCATTTTGTTGATGTAGTAGGAGGGATGAGAAACCTGCCATTAATGGTATTTGAGGAACTTGTATTTGATGATATAATAATAATAATAATAATAATAATAATAATAATAATAGAAGAAGAAGAAGAAGAAGAAGAAGAAGAAGAAGAAGAAGAAGAAGAAGAAGAAGAAGAAGAAGCAGCAGCAGCAGCAGCAGCAGCAGCAGCAGCAGCAGCAGCAGCAGCTAAAGTGCTCTGGGACTTTAGAATTCAAACAGACAAGCACCTGCCCCACAACACTCCAGACTTAACAATTGTTGATAAGAAAGACAAAAAAGTCTGGATAGTAGACATTGCAATACCTGGAGAAAGCAGAAGGGAAGAGAAAGAACTGGAGAAAATCACAAAATATAAAGACCTGCAAATAGAAGTAGAACAACTGTGGCAAAAGAAAGCAAAGATAGTACCAATAGTTATAGGTGCCTTAGGTGCAATCCCAAAACTCCTGGAGCACCACTTGAAGACCATCGGCATTGACAAAATCACCATCAGTCAATTGCAAAAGGCAGCTTTACATCCTGCGACGATACCTTTAACACCATCAACCAACAACATCTGCCTGTCCCAGGTCCTTGGGAAGGACCTGAGAGGAGGATAAAAATGCCAAATCCAGTCTAAACATCTGGCTGGCTGTGCAACCAACCATAACAACAACAATAACCGTAGCAGTAGATAGCAGCCATTTTTATGTCTCATAACATCTCAAATCTTGCATTGTTCTGAGTCATGGAAGGAAATAAAAATGGCCACTGTTACTGTCAGGAGCATGCGTTGCTGAGCATTCCCTCTAACTTTGATTGGATTTTAGATGTCACAAGGTTGCAAATGCTTAGAAGTGCTGATGTAAACTCATTTCCATTAAATGATTTGTATAAAATCTAAATAGAGCTGGAGAAGAAACTGGAAACAGCATTATATACCAAAGCCTAGTTTCTCCCATTTGTCTATCCCACCATTCTCTTTCTTCATAGTTTATTGCCCCCTAGTTCCATGTTTGAACATAGCTATACAGTGAATCCCATTGGGGGGAATGAATATCCATTATTCTATAATGTCCATTGAATCCCAAATTAGGACATTTTGGGGATATATGCAAATAATGCAAATTGACACAAATTATGCCATTTACATAAACTGCATAATAGCATCATAATGCAAATCATGTACATTTAAGCAGAAATTTGGTCTGGTGTCTGGAGGGCAAAAATTGCCTGAAGTGCTGCAATTAGTTGTCAGCATGTAAGATTATTCATTGTTTATTATAGCGGAACACATTTTGATACACTTCCAAAACAAACAAGACCAAACAAAAAAACTTCACATTCTTCCAAAAGCAATACTTATCTGGCATAATTATAACTCCCAATAATCCAGTTCACACTGGCCAATTATAATGGCTGTTGGTTAGTATAATATAGTAATATCTAGATGGCCATAGGCTCCTTGCCTCTAGCATAAAGGCAGACAAGAAGAAGATTCAAGGTGTTGACCCTTTGGGGACCTTTTGTCTAGAAAATATAGCAAGGTTAGATAGCAAATCTTTAAGGAATTTAGCAAGCTCTGTTCAGAAGTAGAATCTATAAGAGGTCATAAGGCCTTGGTTGATTCCAACTCCTTGCTGTGGCAATATCTTTTCATACTGACTGAGGAAGTAAGAAATGTCAACCAGTCCAAAACCAGTGCGAATTTTGCAATACTGAGAATATTGAAAATATTATTCTATATTGATCTGGTTCATTGAACTAATAAACTCTATGTTTATCTGCATAATTAGCCATGTAACTTTGACTACTAAGACCTTATAAGACATGACAAGTACCTAAGGTAATTACATCTAATACAATGTAAGTTGATGAACTTTCCTGAAATAAGTTGTAGCCCCCTCCAAGACAAAAGGCCTATTTTTTTTTAACTTTTTCAATTTTCATCAAGAAAAAAGCTTGTTCAGATTTATGTAATCATTTGAATTGCTACCTTATTCCTTTACTAAATGTTGATGCCAAATGTTAACAGTTCACTCAGTACAATGTGGCTCTATAAAAAGGTAACAAGCCTAAGATAATATTAGATTACTGATTGACTGGAATCAATCAGCACATGGATAAGATCTTTGATATAATTGAAACATATGGAACAAGTTTTGGTCAAATATAGATGATATTATTATTATTATTATTATTATTATTATTATTATTATTATTAATGAAATGTGGCCTTTTAATCCCCTGGCCAGAGTTGTAACAAACAAAATTATTCCCATTTATTTATTTAGCAATTTATATGGCTGCCCATTTTGCAAATACAACTCTGGGTGGCTCACAGAAAGTTAAAAACCAAAAACAATAACAAGCCAAATGTATTTATTTATAACATTTATATGGCTGTTCAACTCAAACAATGTGGCTATAGTTAAAACAGTTATAACAAATACTATGCACCAGAAATCTAAAAACAATGTATTCCACCTTGCAGATCAGTAGTAGATAGACAACCAGCTGACAAATCAATAGGGCTCATCTAACATCCCAGCTCCAAAGCTTTGAGGGATTCTTTCAAGGTATCTTGTGGAACATGAGTATTAGTATCTTAGAAGATGCAGTTAGTTTATTGTCTTCTTCCCATGGAAGTGAATGCCTCTACTATACTATACTGTATTGTATAATTCTCACTTTAAGTAAATAAGTGTACTTTTTTTAAAGAAAAAATGCTGCTATAATTACTAGAGACATTTTCAAATGTTTCAATGGATTTTTCAGCCAATTATTCAGTTAAATGTTAGATCTCAAATCAAACTTCAGTCCATAAACTTCATTGATTTATGGAACATCCTTCCCTCTCTGTCTCTCCCTTGTGTGTCATACTCTAAGAAATATATGAGCATGAAGACTGTTGTATTTGGGCTAGAAAAATCCAGATGCCCACTAAATGGTAGCAAAGAGATGCTGAGAAGTCTAACTCACAGTTCTCATCTCATGGTTCTCTGGATTTCTGCAGCCCAGATATGGTAGTCTTACTTAACAGACTACTATGTGTTAATGAAATAACACATATTTCTCTAGGTGCATCAGTCACTATAGGATGCAATGGATTTTTCTCTGGTTTTTAGTTAAATAGTTGATGATATTTTCTTCTACAGAGCATTTATTGTATGACACTATTAGGACATTAACAAAATGGTGTGCTCAGTTGGTCCTTTGAAAGTAGCAATTAGGCTGGTTATTGCCATTTTAGGAATTCAGTAAGTAATCTTAACTGAGTTTACCAATTTCTGCTTTAGCAGAGAATACTCTCACCCATTAGTGAAACTATTCCCAGGTCATTTCATTGCAGCAGCTTTGTCAGCTGTTAGGAAATATGGAAAACAATAGCAAAATTTACGAAGTCATTTACTGGCCCCTTAATTAATAATCACCAAGCCCAATCAAATAAAAGGCAGCATCCACTGATACTAAAGTAGCAGATCAAAGCAAATATTTCATATTAGTTTTAAAAGTTTAGGAGGGAAGACAGATGGAGGAGCAGGGAAAAGGCATTCCAGAGATGTACCGTGCCAAGAAAAGTCTTGCTTCAGAAGATCAAAACACTGGGAAGAAGCTATGAATAAGAACTTCGCTTTGATGGATTCACATATTTATGTTTCTGAGGTTTGCCCACCTCCTCAGTGGTGATATACAGATCTGCATTACAATGAAAACAATAATACAAGGCATACAAAAGTCAACGATAATAAAGCAGTTAATAATAAAACATCCTGACGCCAATTACTCTACCAAATCGTGCATGCATTCTGGAAAAGTAAAAATGTTACAAGCCTCTAGAAGGCCATGAGAATAGAATCACCCTCAGCAACAGGGCAGGATATTCTGCAGAAAACATGCACTACGAAGCTTCTCTGTCAGCCCCACGTTGTAGACCAGACCAAGAAATAAACTTCACAAAAGCCTAAAACTACTTTCACTGAGCTTGCAATAAAAGGGTGCTTGTGCTTTACCTTCTCCCTCTCTTATACTCATATGAATTAGGAGGTTGTCTCTCTGAGACATTTATGCATACTTTCTTCTTGTTTTGGGCTTAAGCCATGTTTTCTTCCTCATTGCTTAACAAATCTCTCTGCTCTCCCTCAAGGTGATCTTATTTACTCTCTACATCCAAAGGGCTTGCAAAAAACCACCATCTGGATTACCTTTAGCATGATCCAGTGCATGCAGCTGGATTGACTGCAGTGTGCAATAAATCAACCCAACCAGAGGGACTTTGAATTGCCCCCAGCATGTGCTACTTAGCCTGGAGGCTTAGCAGCATACATGGAAGATCTTCTGTGCTAGATAGTTCTGGAACATGAGATGGGCAATCTCAAAACTGCCAGGATGAAAGCACTTCAGCCAGCACTGAGGGGAAAGGTCGAGAAGAGACAATTTTCACAACACTGGACTGAAACAGTTCAACATTATCCAAACTGGTTCATCAAAATAAATTGTGTAGTTTCTTTGCTTTGGTGAAATGAATCAGGTCATCTCACAGCCCAAACTGATTTGTTGAAGAAAACATTGCTTCAACTGACCTAGTACTCATACATACACATGTATAGACTTGCATAGGAAAAAAAGAGAGAGAGAGAGAGAGAGAGAGAGAGAAGAATCTGTCTCCTACTGCCATCTCCTGGAGGCCAGAGTTAGATGAACCAAACTGATAACTTTGCATGTGTCAACTCATCAGTCTGGTCTATTGCATTTTTCCACTGATTTGTGATTAAGCCTTACATTCAATACATATTTAAAACATTTTGAACACACTTTCTTTCAAAATATTAATTTTAAAATATATTTGGATGGAATTCTTGAGTTGAGAATGGGGTCAGAGAACTTGGATTCATACTGAAGTGGCCCTACTTAATGCATACCTAAATTCAGAAAAAAATATTTTTCTTCCAAGCATTGAAAAGTAGATGAAACTTAAAGCAATATTCTGGGACAACTTGCACTCGCAGAATTTTAATAAGACAATCCCCAGATGGTCAGAAATAGGGAGAAAGCAAGCATCAGAAAATGGGGACTGTATGTGATGAATAGAGACAACTTAAATTGATATAGGCTGAAGCTCATGTACAGTCTATGTAGCTTCTAAAATAAAATTGCCCTCAGGTTTTAGTTGATAGATGTTCATCCATCCATCCATCCATCCATCCATCCATCCATCCATCTATCTAGCATGGATGCATGCATGCATGCATGCATGCATGCAAACTGGCTCCCAATGACTCTTAATATCCAGGATGTGAAGCTGTTTTTCTTCAGGCCTGGGAACAATGCAGGTTACTGGGAGTGGTAAACGTGAAACCAGGGCTGCTGCTGTGGATGATGGTGGCGGTGGTGGTGATCATGAAGGAAGGATATATATATACATAAATGTGTCTGTTGTAACAATGGTACAAATGTATCTTTACTGTACAATATTCACAGTAAATATTTACAAGCAGAACTTACAACTAGTACTCCAACACCCACGATGCATTGGGTTATATACTTTGGTTTGTGCTGTGTCATGTACCTGCCACACCCTACAGGTGTGAGCACTTGGTGCCCTGAGCTTGCAGAGCTGATGATGGCAGCCGCTCAGCTGTGCTCTGTCATTCACACAGACAAAAATTCCTACTTCAGGGTATATAACCTGACATGGTACATTTCTTGAGTATCTTTCTAAAAGAGAAAGTTGAAATGGCTGAGAGGAAAAGTAAGAATCAGAGAGTAGGCAGATTTCCCCACTTCCTAAAAAGAACGCCTCCAACCAAGCCTATTTTTGGTCCTGCCCTAGATAGCCTTCAAAGCCCATGTTAAAATAACAGTGTTCAGCACCCAGCATAAAAAAAGTTGCCTCAAAGCCAATTCTTTATTTCTCCTTTGGGAAAGGTTTGAAGCCTTTAGCAGTCCAAACAGAGACTACAAGCCACACTTTATATAGTGTGGGAGGCAAAAGAAGAAGAATAAAGCCAAGTGCTCCCTCATTGGTGAGCAATTTGGGCTATTTTCTGGCCTTCTTCCTGAGAACTAAGGGACCCATAAGTAGTGGAAAGAATCCCTTTGAGTCCTGCCTGAGGCACAAGTTCAAAGTCGCTTGGCTTGGAGGGTTGTGAGTGGAGATACACACTTTCATCCATAACAGGCACTATAGCAGGTTATAAGTCCCATCCCGTGTGAATTTCTGGACAGCTGGCTCCCTTCCTGAAAGTTTCCCTAACAGTTTAATCAACTTGTCGCTCTCTTCATCCAGCTCTTTCCTCTTTATTCTAGACCAAGAATAACAGGATGCTTCTAATATTGATTAGCATTACCATAACAGTTTTTGGGGTATCCATCTTAGATAGCACACCCTTTATCATGCTGTCCATAGTAGCTGACTTCTTTTTTTGTCCTCTACCTTCACTTCTAGGCAACTATCAAGATAGAGGCAAAAGCAAAGGAAGTTTTGATTTCTCCCTTACGTTTAACTTTCTTCAAAGTCCTCTTGGAACTATTTACAGGGCACACACCTGCAGGTATCTAGTTAAATGCTGCAAGAGGAATGGACAACTTGAGAGCCAGGCTCACATATGGTCCCCTAAAGCCTTAGAGTGTAACTTCTGACAAAACTCCTACAAAAATGTACTTTTCCAGATGGATAATCACCTTTACTGTATTGTAATTAAAATTTCAATTTAGAATATTTTCAATCTACTTTTGTCCTAGCCCAGAATTTTTATCTTTATTTTATTTTATTTTGGGAGGATTGTGTTCCTACTAAAATATTCAAAGGCCAAGTGTGGGTCTTGGATAATAAAAGATTATGTTTTTAAGAAAGCATTTTAAGTTAGTGTTTTAATTCCTCAGACAGGTATTTATGCTGGCATACCATATTGGTAATCTCTCTAAAATATATTTGCTTATTTCCTGCTGTAACTTAAAAAAAAAGAAAAAAGAAACCCGCCCTCAAATTAATGCATAGGTTTTATATACATTTTCTGTTACACAAGCTGTTTTGCAGGTATTATGTCCTTTATTTAATGTTATTTCTTAATGTATATTCACTAGTACACAGTTCTGCCTAAGATTTCTAAGCTGAGAAATATGCATCGCATAATTTGGAAAAATATGGAAAAAAAAAAAAGATAATTTTCTCCTGCTTGTGTATTAGGTTTGGAAAGTATGAACAAGGTGTTGTTATATTATACAAATTTCAAACAAATCTTTCTCCCAAGCAGTGATTACTAAGTTTTTGATTCAAGATACTTTATTATCCAGGAGACTTGGAATGTTGCATTAAAGGATACATTTCATTATTCATCACACACTAAACAAGCCATGGTTTATTAAACCATGCTGTACTGAATAGCCCAGAAATTGGCCAGATATATGCAACATGCTGAGCCGTAAACCAATAGTATAAACCACATTATAGGGTAGTGCAATGTTTGAACAAAATCTGTATGTAACAGGGAAAAACTATTATTGGTGAAAATTAAGCACAGTGATCTAAGCTAATGGTATGAGAGCTGTTGAGTAAATAACCCAAAGAGATCTATTAGTTTCTGGAGTCTATAATTTCCTAAACTTCTTTTCAACTCACAGAACTATTCTCTTTTCAAAACTGTTTCACGTTCTTTCCACAATTAGGTTAAAAGTCAGCAGCAGCGTATATCAGGAGAAGCATGTTCTGCTAAATCTTGCTGAAATCTGAGACAAACAAGTTTATAGTGTGGTACAGTAGAGGAATTACCTATCAAGGTCACAGCTGAAGGGGAAGTAGTTCTGGTTTGCAATACTGTGTAATAAAATGTACATTATATTCCAGTAAAACTGATGTGACAGCTGTGTAGCACCTAATTTGATAATCAGATGTCCAGTTTATTCCAAATTCTTTCTGAAGTATTTTTCCCCACTTGCTTAAATATCTGACTTTGTTAAAAAAAATCTGTGTATTTTAAATTATGTTTTTTAATGAACTTGTAGGGAAAATTTAAATGCAATACGTGTTAGGTTTAGTGTTCCTCCTTTACAGTATATATGTCAGAAGTTAGTAAATAGATGAAATTTTAAACCACATGTTTCTCCAGGTCCAAATATAAGAATTAGAAACTTAAGCCAGAAACATTAAGGTCCCTCTAAACAAAAAATAGAATACTATTTCTAACCTATTAAAATAATCAGATTTCCCCTTGCCTCCCCACCAAACTCTGATGCTAACTCTTTACAAAGTTCAAACATCTTAAAGACCAAAAGAGCATCAGAAGGCGGCAAGCAGAGGCTTGACCAAAGGAAATAATATAGGGAAGAGTTCTGTGATTCCCAGTGTTTTCATGCCCTTGAAGGCAGGGGGGAAAAAAAAAAAAGATGAGCAACTGTAATATTTATTTAACTTTGTCTGCAATGAAAAGGGGGGGGGGGGTAGTATTCCAAAGGTGATGAGACATTCTAATTTATTTCATTTTTGCTTTATTTTCCCCTGCAGGCTACAGACAAGTTTTGAAGGCAGAGGAACCTGATGTCAGAGCTACCAAGTTTGTTATTACTGGTTTTCCAAAACCTTTTAGAAACTGAGTTGTTTCAGAAGGCCTTTACTTCAATCTATACCTGATTCTGATTCGTGTCTTATATTTTGTTTCTTGACATTTTGTGTCCATAGGTTTCTCTGTGGGGACTGATATATGTGGGTTATAGTTGTCGTTGCTTTGATTGGTTTTAACCACACCTTGGATGTTGTAAGTTTTGTTTATATAGACTGAGAATCTATATATCAAGAATTGTTTGATTGTGTTGGAGTAGAAACATAATAAATAACTAAATATTATGAATATGTGTTCCAAAACCATGTAAAAAAGAAATGAGGAATGGGTACAACTTAATCAATCAACTTTATTGATTTAGTCTATCAACCATATCGAATGTAAAGAAAAATAAAATAAAATAAAATAAACCATTGTAAACATACAGATAAAAACTAGTAAATATGGGTAAATCTATAATACATATTCATATCAAACCGTTACTCCTACAGTCAACACCAATCTGGTCTAAGTAATCTGCTCTCTTTGAAATAGCCTTTGTTATGAAGAGTGCAGTCTTGCTGGTAATGAGTTGGTTCTGTAAAAAAAAGAAGAGTTTCTGTTGGTGGCTCCAGTATTTTTTTTTTTAGATAAAAATCTAGGTGGTCAGTCCTTTCTACCAAGTACAATTTGCAATCAAATAAGATGTGTGCGGTATCTTCAACAGCTAGGGTGCCACAAATACATAACCTTTTTTTGTAAGGAACTCCTTGAAATCTCCCATATCTTACCATGGTGTCTAATTGATTGAAACAAGATCTAGTAAAGCGCTTCTAAGATATTGGGGTAAGGGAGTTGTTAAATACTTTTCTAGTTGAAAGACTCATTTAACCTAATAATTATCATGTCAGAATAAATATCCAAAGCCTACACATGCGGAATTGATAATTCTGCATACATATAGAATTAATCAAATATATTCTTGAAAAGGAAGATCTTCAAGACCTATTTAAATGTCTGAGTTGAAAGGATAAGTGTTAGGTCAATTGAAAGTTAGTTCCAAAGATTTAGGACCATCACAAAAATAAACTCAGCCACACCCTATTTTAGTTCAAGATGACTTATTAGGAAGAAAGAGCACAAGAAAATGTGGCTGAAATCTGTGAAAGGTTCTCCATGCATAATAAACATTGTTAAGGGTATAAAAGGGGACTCCTACTACTATTTGCAATTCTGTAGTTGGCTGAAAGCTTATTTGGTCTGGTATTCAGAAGAATCTGGATCAAAGGGAGCAAATGAGTAACCCATCAAGGATTGCTCCTTGTAGGGGACTTCAGGAATCTCACAATTACACTTTCACTGTGGTTTCTTCTTCCTGTATTTGATTTTATTTTTTCCCCTCATACTGGCAAAAGCATATGAATTAGAATTATGTTTTTTGTTGTACCATTTTTACTTTTAGAAGCTACAAAGTAGAGCAGGACATTGGGTTGCAGTTTTCAGTGGCAAACTTGCAAGTCCTTTAAATTCTGTTTTTCCTAAGAAACAGAGAACAAAAAATGAAGATGCTTTATTGCAAACAGAAAAAGGACCATTTTTGTTGGAGCATAAGCATCTAAGGGTTTAGTAGTCCCCCCCCCCCCCCAATGATATTTTTCTTGGATTAAACCAATAACTACCATTTTAGATTTAAAATGTTAAGAGAACAAAAAACACAACGAAGACCTCAAACCATTCAGTCAAGCTCTAACTGGTGCTAAGATTATGAGTTCAACAGCTTCAGAGTTCTAACCTTAACCCTAATCCTAACCCTGTTTACCACATTATGTAAGCCCCACCAAAGGGTAACATTAAAGGCTTAAAATAAATAACATCAGGACTTTCTTTTGAAATTCCCAAGAACTGTATGATGTAAGAAGGAAACTTTGGATAGTAGGAGATTTAAAGATTTGGAATCTGGTATCCTGGTTCAATAAATGTCAGACATCCTTTCTGTATGAAAATCTCATCTGTTTAAGTATATAATTAAGTAGTGACTATTAATTCAAAAATATAAAGAAACAAATGAACAAAATTAAGCAGAAAAAAAATCTGAAATGCTAACTTGTAAAATGACTTTTTTAATATATATTTAAATTAGTATCTGTTTTGATATCAGCTCACTGGATTATCAAATCTCTCTTCTCATTTTAATACTGTGGATTCCTCAGGCTGTATTTATTTTTCATACCTATATTCATTTTTAGAATTACTAGATCTTGTTCTTATTGGGGAGAAAAATAATTTATTTTATAAATAAAAAAAAAAACCTTTATAAAATGATGTACTAATGGAATATGACAATTGTCTAAAATTTATATAGCTTTATTAAATCAGTGTTGGAAGTGTTAAAATGAAGAGGGGACTTTTTATCATGCATGGTAGACTTGTGAAAAAGCAAATAAATTTTAGGTACAAAGTCATACAATGTGCAACAGATATTACAGATTAATATTATGATGAAATCAGAATTATTCTTACAGGTGTTATGGACAAGGAATTAGAAAAGAAATATAAGGAATTAATATTGCATATGGTAACTGCGGCAAGATTGTTGTATGCAAAAAGTTGGAAAAGCAATGAAATACCTACAGGAAGATGGGATCATAAAATTAACTGAACTTGCAGAAAAGGATAAGCTGACCGGTTTGGTCAGAGAAAAACCATAAAGATTTTTTTAAAAGATCGAAACCCTTACATGGACTTTTTGTTAAAGAAGAAAAAAAAAATGAACTGATGATTGTGGGATTTGGGGATTAAAAATGAGACAAAGAGATTGGGGAAAAATTAAGATGAGAATTATTCATTAGGAAGAAGGGCAGAAGGCAAAAATGTATGTTTTTTTTCTTTTTTCTTTTCAATTTCTTTCTTGTTTTCCTATTTCTTATTTACTATCTTTGTTCTTGTTTATTCTGTATATTTTATTACATTGACAATCTCATGTGTGTCTCTGTGTGTGTGTGTGTGTGTATACATATACATATACATATACATACAGGTGAAACTTGAAAAATTAGAATATCGTGCAAATGTTCATTTATGTCAGTATGGCAACTCAAAAGGTGAAACCAATATATGAGATAGATGCATTATATGCAAAGCGAGATATGTCAAGCCTTACTTTGGTCTAAATGTGATGATTATGGCGTACAGCTTATGAAAACCCCAAATTCACAATCTCAGAAAATTAGAATAGTGTGAAAAGGTTCAATATTCTAGGCTCAAAGTGTCCCACTCTAATCAGCTAATGAATCCCTAACACCTGCAAAGGGTTCCTGAGCCTTTCAATGGTCTCTCAGGCTGGTTCAGTAGGAATCACAAGCATGGGAAAGACTGCTGACCTGACAGTTGTGCAGAAAATCATCACTGACACCCTCCATAAGGAGGGAAAGCCCCAAAAGGGAATTGCAAAAAAAGTTGGATGTTCCCAAAGTGCTGTATCAAAGTACATCAATAGAAGGTTATGTGGAAGGGAAAAGTGTGGTAGAAAAAGGTACACAAGCAGCAGGGATGACCGCAGCCTGGAGAGGATTGTCAGGAAAAGGCCATTCAAAAGTGTTGGGGACTTTCCCAAGGAGTGGACTGAGGCTGGAGTTAGTGCATCAAGAGCCACCACACACAGACGGATCCTGGACATGGGCTTCAAATGTCATATTCCTCTTGTCAAGCCGCTCCTGAACAACAAACAACATCAGAAGCGTCTTACCTGGGCTACAGAAAAAAAGAACTGCTCTGTTGCCCAGTGGTCCAAAGTCCTCTTTTCTGATGAGAGCAACTTTTGCATCTCATTTGGGAACCAAGGACCCAGAGTCTGGAGGAAGAATGGAGAGGCACACAATGCACGATGCTTGAAGTCCAGTGTGAAGTTTCCACAGTCTGTGTTGATTTGGGGAGCCATGTCATCTGCTGGTGTTGGTCCACTGTGCTTCATTAAGTCCAGGGTCAACGCAGCCATCTACCAGGAGATTTTGGAGCACTTCATGTTTCCTTCCGCAGACGAGCTTTATGGGGATGCTGACTTCATTTTCCAGCAGGACGTGGCACCTGCCCACACTGCCAAAAGTACCAAAACCTGCTTCAATGACCATGGGATTACTGTGCTTGATTGGTCAGCAAACTCGCCTGACCTGAACCCCATAGAGAATCTATGGGGCATTGCCAAGAGAAAGATGAGGGACATGAGACCGAACAATGCAGCGGAGCTGAAGGCCGCTATTGAAGCATCCTGGTCTTCCATAACGCCTCAGCAGTGCCACAGGCTGATAGCATCCATGCCGCGCCGCATTGCGGCAGTCATTGCTGCAAAAGGGGCCCAAACCAAGTACTGAGTACATATGCATGGTTATACTTTGCAGAGGTCCGATATTGTTCTATTTCCAATCCTTGTGTTACTGATGTCATGTAATATTCTAATTTTCTGAGAGTGTGAATTTGGGGGTTTCATAAGCTGTACGCCATAATCATCACAATTAGACCAAAGTAAGGCTTGACATATCTCGCTTTGCATGTAATGCGTCTATCTCATATATTGGTTTCACCTTTTCAGTTGCCATACTGACAGAAATGAACATTTGCATGATATTCTAATTTTTCGAGTTTCACCTGTATGCATGCATCCATGAATGCATGAATGAATGAATGAATCCTACTAGGTCTTGTTCTTACTGGGGAGAAAAATAATTTCTTACAAATATTTTTTCAACAGCGTCTATATGCTGTGATTAAATACTTTCTTCCCACTGTCTTATGGCAGTGTGTAAGCCACAGCATTTGTATGATGACATCCTTACACAATTTCAGCATTTGCCGCTTTTGACCCCTATGAATGCCCATATATTTTTCTCTGAACTTTTTCTTTGATGCAGGAGAGAAAATGACTTGATTTCTTTAGATTTTTAATTTTTAAATGAACCTTAAAGATTTAAATAAAAAATAAAGTCTCTTTGCTTTAATCTAGTACATCAATGATTATAGCTATTTAAATATATTGTGTCAACACCATATAGACAGATTCCTATGATAACAGCATTACCAACTGCAGCTGATATAAAGTCTTCAAGATTAACAGAATAAGTGATTCCTAAAGATTTATCAATAATTCCATAAGGGTTTAGGATGCGTTTTTGCATACATGTTCATCAAGTAAAAAATCATGATCCTGGGCAAGCTGTATCTGTTGGCAAAACTGTTAAAAATCCTGCATATTTCCCATCCCATGATGACATCATGGATTGCTGCTTATTTCCGTCCCTGCCATCTTGAAGACTGTATCTTTTCTACTGCTATTTTCTATGGGAAGCACTGGTTTTAAATGTAGACCTGGAGAGCGATAAGCCTTGCACTTTTTACACCAAACAGTTGTTCTGAAGATGGCTCTTGAGTGGAAAGAAGAGGTTTTTTGTCTATAAGGAGATTGATAGACAAAAGCTTTATTTGCCTCTTTATTTGGTTGGACCCACACATCAGCATGTGGAAAGGGATAGGCCAAACGTCCCCCATTTCCTCTTCCATCTTTTAAAAGCAGAGGATATTTCCACTCCATTTTCTTCAATTTTGGGGAAGCTCTGAAGCCGGCAGAGTGTAGATGGGGGAGGAAAAGTTCACTTTAACCCTTCTGTTCTGCAGCCCTTTGTAAGTTAGGAGGACTCTGTAGAAATTGACTTAAACATTAAGAAGAGGGAAACTGGATGAGAACATAAAATGTGGTTTCTTAGGATCTGAGAAATGAGGTCTGCCCTGCCTCATTTCATGGGTAGTTAAGTTTCTTTTAATAGAACTGTCTTCTATATTCACCATTATATCCCCAAGCCTGTCTAAACCAGGAAAAAAAATGGTAGCATTCCCACCTCTTCTGCAGTATCACTTGCATGCAGTTCTTAACAGCCTCCTATTTGCCCTTATATAACAGTCTCTTGTTTGGGGGGTGTCTGGGAGAGCTGTTGTCCCATGCAACCATTGTCCACAGCAACCCTCTAATGTGCAATGTGCTGCTGAGAATCAAAACTCTGATGGTATTAGTGTGCTACAGACAGAAGCCTAACAGACAGAAGATTAGCAGGCAGTGTTACACCCAACATTCCTGATTCTGCACTATGTTCCTTCTGCTAATACATATTTTTCTGGGCTGTGAAGACAGGAAAACCTAGTCTACCACCATCATTACAAAGACAGCAATGATGCTTATTTCTGTCCCTGCCATCTTGAAGACTGTATCTTTTCTACTGCTATTTTCTATGGGAAGCACTGGTTTTAAATGTAGACTTGGAGAGCGATAAGCCTTGCACTTTTTACACCAAACAGTTGTTCTGAAGATGGCTCTTGAGTGGAAAGAAGAGGTTTTTTGTCTGTAAGGAGATTGATAGACAAAAGCTTTATTTGCCTCTTTATTCAGATTATACACCCCTTTCCTACTCAGGCAAGTATTCAGCAATGAACTTTGTGTGATTCCCATAACCCTTATTTTATCTCTGAGCATAAGGCTAAAGAGTGGAGATACAAGGATTTACACAAGCCTCATCTCCATGTTCTCACCTGCCTACCTGCTGGAAAAGTAGCTCACAAGTTTAGTGTGAAGGAAAATTAAGCTTCCTTTTTGCCATTCATCGCAGTGCTGCTGCAGCTGCTAAAAAGTTGGGAAAGGGAAAGGGAAAATTTAACTGATTTGGGTACATGTGGTTACAAGGATAACTTCAAAAGTGATAAAAGAGCAGCAGAGATGGGGACACATCCTATGGCCATTTGTTTATCCTAGGAAATATTCAGGTTTTCCTCAATTTTGAGAGGAGGACAATCTTTGAAAAAACTCAGACTAAACTTATTATAACCTGGAAGTATTTGTTCAGATATAAATCATAATCAAGTCTAGAGCAAACTTACAGTATTAAATGTGGTGACTTAATGTTGATAAAAAGATAGAAGATTAAACTGGGAGACTGGGAGTTCTAGTCCCACTTCAGACACAAAGCCAGCTGGGTGACCTTGGGCATGTCTCTCTCTCTCAGCCCTAGGCAGTAGACAATGAGAGACCCAGTTTGGTGTAGTGGTTAAGGCATCAAGCTAGAAACCAGGAGACCCTGAGTTTTAGCCCTGCCTTAAGCACAAAGCCTGATGGGTGATCTTGGGCCAGTCACTCTCTCTCAGCCCTGGGAAGGAGGCAATGGCTAACCAATTTCAAAATTTTGTCAAGAAAACTGCAGGGACTTGTCCAGACAGCTTCCAGGAGTCAAAAGCTGACTCAGACACACAACAACAACATGGACAGAGTCTTGCAGTTTGCTAGGCAGTGTAACATGTGGTTTGCCATTGCCTTCTGTCATATTTTTTCAGCTTAACAGTCTAGTCTACAGCTCTGATATTCCCAGATTTTTATCCAGGTAATAACCGCTCCAGGAAAAAGTTGGCCAAGAGCTGCCACTTGCTGAGACAGGAACATATTATAAGATGTTCAGATCATTTAGGGAAACGGAGAAAATGATGCAATTTATGGTATCTGAAGCCATAGTTATTATGAATGGAAAATAGTGGGTAATGAATGAGACACATAACGCTGGTTGAAGGACATTTCTGTTGAGATGAGATGAGCCACAGCTTGTATAGATCAACACCAATCTACCAGTATCATCAGTTACAATATACCAGTTCCCTCCAGCAGGTGATATTTTATGTCTACAAGTTCCTATAACAAAACAGTTGGGAGAACATTTTTGGTCTCATACATTATATGTCTCCTTCACACATCATTTACATAATGAAAGAAACTGCCAGAAAGAGAGACAATTCATCCTAATGGGAACTAAATATGCCAAGGACTCAGCCTATTCAGAAAAGGATTTTTTATGAGGTGGAACAAGTTGAACACAGTAGGGGACAGATTAAATGTATTTAATATTTTCAATGACAATGAGTTCCTATTATTTTTGTTCTCTGCTTCTTATGAATGATGGGAAGTATATTCAGGAGAATGCCAACAAAGAAAATAGCAATAATTTTGTGAAAAAATCCAGTGACTTATTGACTGGATGACAAAAATCACAAGAGTGTAATATTCATGGATATGCACCAGCACCAACAATTTGAGATCATGTTCAGAGGTCAGAGCTTTCTGATGATGCATGTTACACTAATGCAGCATTACTATATGTACATAAAATGCATATTATTATATGCATGTAGTAGTAGTATTATCACAAGAACTGATGCACCTCACTATTGGTAACCCTTATAACAGCTATTTTAAAAATGATGTGAGTAAGCAATAATTACAGGTTAATATTAGCTGCACTATACAGGAGAGGAAGATAGAAACAAATGAAATTTGTTTTTTTACCCACCCCTCACTTTTAACCTGATGTCTGTTAATTATTACCATTGGATGTTGTCTGTTACGATGTACTTGTAGAAATGAGACTATGATCCCTTGGAGCTATATTTAAGATTTCTTTTTACTGTGTTATTATACCAAAACAGAGTTTCTTTTTAGTAAGTAAACATCCAACTTAAAGTCCTAGCATCCTTTTTTCCCCTGTGTTTCTACAAAGAAGTTATAAAGATTTAAACATTTCCAGCGAAAGGCAAATCAGCATACCTAGTTATATTAAGGGTTAATGACAGCAGTTTACCTAAGACCATCAAATAAGCCTTTATATGGGGTAACATTTGAAGCAGGCTCAACTCACATTCTTTCTGGTACCTTCTTGAGAAGCTAACAAGTGTTTTACGCATGCATGAATGGCAAACATCTATAGATTTGCAGCGCAGAGTAAAAATCTGATGGCCAGGGATACATACACTGGCATGTGCATTACAATGTCCCAGATAGAAGTTCTGCAATTCTGTCTTGTAGCATCCACTGACATATACAAGTGACAGCCAGTGCCTGAGTTCTAGATCTCACATGCTTTACTTTGTTTTCGGTTTCACAGTTGAAGGACTCAATTCCAAAGAAGTGTGAATGGAATTTTAATAAATTGCAGTGCTTTCAGCTAAATTTCTCTGGAGAGTTTCACCCATGTGATCTTTCTTTATAGTTGCTGATGAATCTTGTCTAAGCAAAATTTGCAATAATTTGGATGGTCCGGAGCAAAAGTTCTCAGGGAGATAGCGGTGGTTAAAATATATTAAATAAGATAGACCACATAGGGATTGATTGTATTTATTAATGAATGCCACCAATTTTACATACATACATACATACATACATTTTAAAAAGTGCTTTACTGGATAATTATAAAGAGTAAAATCAAAACTTCATTATGATGCATAACCATATTGCCATGGAGTTTGTCACATCAAAAAGCATTACTAAAAAGGTCATGCTATCCCATAGTGCTACAGTGCTATGTTAATTAATGTGATATTATTACAACATCCCACTGGAAGCTTGAGCTTCTAATTTTAGTAGTGTAATGGAATTGAATGCTTTTTCTCAAAGGGCTGTTGATTGAAAATTAGCCACCATAAACTAGGATGTTATGTGACCGACAGAATTTTTGGGGCAGAAATGCATTATCTTTAAATTTCCACATCATGCTTCTCTAATAAATTTCAAATGTAAGCAATGTTCTTTCACTACTACCATCACCCATTCTCCAAAACTATTTAGAAAAATTGATGCACATGCCTCAAAATTTATGAAATACCTTCTTTCCTTTTACCCATTTTGAGTGAAATTGCCAAATGTAGGCAACCAAAGTCCTCTAGAAGGACCAGCATGACCAAAGATTAGGGGTTGTGAGAGATGGAGTCCCAAACTTCCAGAAGAGAGAAAAGAGGCTACATATTGGGAGAAAGCAGATAACATGAGGCATTTTATCTACAGATTCTCTAAGTATCTCATCAGATATGTCACAATTTCCTAAATTTGCAACTGAGGCTTCTGGACAGAAGACCACACACACACACACACAATGTGTTGATTATCTCAGAAGAAGTCTAACTTGGAAACACTGGGAGCTCAAAATAATTGATATTCTACTTGTGTCAAGAGACCATAGCTCAGTAGATTACATGCAAAAGGACCCTGATCCAACCCTTGACATTTCCAAGCTAGGCAGCAGCATTCTGTGTTGGGGGGATGAGATTGGGGGGGGGGGGGTGTTGTAGCATCATGATTGAAGACTTTTGTAGAGGCATCGCCACATGCTCAAAGGCAATAGGATTTTTTACTGTGCTACTCCACCCACCATCTTGCAGATTTTGACTACCCCGTGGAGGCCATGAAGGAAAAATCAAATATTTAATGTCAGTCAGCTTTTTCTGAACACATTCATTGTATATCACTTTACCATTTCTGGCTGAAACTGAATAAATGTGCAGATAAAAGGAAAAAGAAGATAATCCTGTAAGAAATCTTGCAATGGCCAATACCGAAGTAGATGAATTAATGGTCTGAATTAATATAAGGCAACATTATATGATGAATATATATTGGCACTAAAGCTGTTTATTGTTCCAAATGTTTAGAAATCTTCAGACCTGGCAATAATTTACAAACTGTTCTGATCATACATTAATATCAACTACAATTTCTGTTAACTTCTAAGATAAAGTAACAGATTGATCATGCAAATGCCTTGGTTATGTGGGTTGCTAATTAGCCATGATCTGAAGTAGTTTAACTTTCTGACCATCTGATAGAAGAAATATGGAAACTTCATTATTAAGCCATTGTTTCAATAATTACCCTGAGAAAATTGTAATGCATTTGTGCTATAATTTATTCTTCTGGATTTTTGCCTAATTGTTTTCCATGAACATCTGCTAAATGTAAAAAGTAAGCGAGTTTGGTGGGGGGAGGCAGATTTGAAAATAAATTAAGCAGTACATTGCTTAGTCTATTCTATAAACCAACAGATATTTTGGGTCCAGCATGAAAAAGACAGCAAGGAAACTGAAATAATAAATTTGCAGCTGTTGGTTCTTTGAACAAGTCCAGGGAGATCTTTACAGAATATATACTGTTCAAGCAACAGCTGGTGTTTATTAGTTACAGATTAAATCATGGTTATCAGAATGGAATAGAGACTACATTAAAGATGGTGAACAAAATTGGTCCTCTAATATTGTTGGAGGCCCATTTAATCACCATAATCTGGGGGGGGGGGGGGCTAGGCTCTCCCTGTTAGGTCAAACTTGCCCAACTTGTTTACCCCAAAATCTAGGTTACCAACTATGTTTTTTGGTTTTTTTGTTTGTTTGTTTGTTTAAAGGGTGTTTTAAATTTGCACTTTTTAATCCTATACATATACACACAGTTGCTAGTGAAATAGCCTGCAAATATTGCTGTGTTTGGGTTTACAGAAGGCCATGTACAGCTTTATGGATAATAAGTTGGATAGTCTAAAATTAGTCAGTCATAATGAACAAGCACTATCCATACTCACATAACGGAAATATATTAAGCACGGCAATATATCTTCCTTTCTTAATTTTTCTCTACATTTCTAATTGTCACTGGCTGATAATTGTCAGTAAATCTTTATTGCCATTCTGTCTCTATGTCTTCTAATTATTTCTGTAGGATTGCTTGAATTTGATTTTTTTCCCACTATTATTGTTCATTATGATTTTTGCCATTAACCTGAACTTTAACCTCTTCAGTAGCAGAATGGGGTACAAAACTATTTCAATAAATAAATAATATTTCTGTCTCATTGGTTGCCTTCAATTAACTTTTCTATTATGTGTATTTTAAATTACATTCCTCTGTGAAAGTGTTGCTTCCATTATGAATCCGAAGAAGAAAAAAGTACAGGATGAACCCTTTGAAAGAGCATGGGTTTCAGCAAGCTGGCGGAGAAACAGAAGTGTATTAAAAGTATAGTGCTTCTAATTCACGTCTAACTTCAGAAGGATACTATTTGGGAAAGGCTAGGGAACAACTTGGAGGAAACAGACCATGTTAAAGATGCAGGGGAATTGACAAAGAAAAGAGTGAAGGTGAAACAGTTGTCCTCCAATCAGTTCTTAGTAGAGTTTAAAAATTGGGCCTATCAGGCCTCAGAGTCCACAAAACAGCTCCTATCTTGATGCCTTGTCCCTTTCAGATTGGAGTCAGTTAACTGGCAATGTTAAGGTTAAGATCTGGCAGGCAGGACTAGTTATCAGTACAGTCCTGACTCAGAAAACAAGTAGGAATTCTATGGTACACAAAATCCATAGGGCTAGGCACTGATCATTGTCTGAGCTAAGCAAAAGTCAAGGCTTTTGAAAAGGATTCAAAACAATAGAGAACTGTTCCTATACCAAGCTGCGCTCACATGAGACCTTAAATACAGGAGACTCTCAGACTCTACTTGAGTATAGCAGGTACTAATCAGTGTTGAGATCAGCACACTGCTGCTCTTGAGTAAACCAGGCTATACAGCTGAATGCTCCTCCACCTCTTTTCTCTCTGACTCCTAACAGAGAAAGAGGTGGTAGTCTCAAGGCTGGATAGATGAGATTACAGTTCCAGGACTGGATCACAGGGCCAAGAGCAGGAATGGGGCAGCCTGATGCCACCTCCCCACTCTTGCTAGGGACAGGACTCTGATAAGTTTTTTTCCACAAATAAGTAATTTTCATAACATAATCAAGAGTAAGGTTTAAGCTTTTCCTGCTCCCCCCAGCCCCAGACAGGATATTAGCCACCAAATTATTCTTCCTTTTTGCTCAAAACACTGTGCTCTGCATAAGCACAGAAAGAAAAGGTATCATGTCCAAAACCTTTGGAGTGTTCAGCCATGAACTCAGAAGTTGTTGTCATGGGAATAATTATCACACACACCCTCCCCTTGGTGGGTGTGTCTTTGTTATTTTTGTTTTTGTCTATATACAGTGACCAGATCCTCTTTTGTTTTGGCTTGTATTGGCTTTTTAATGGTATTATATTATAAGCTGCCCATAGTCAGTCGGAGTTGGACAGTACCTAAATTGAATTCAGTAATAAAAGGAAAGAACTGTTTCTAAGTCACAAGCATAACTAAGAGCCTAATTTTAAATATAAGAAAAAATTAATACAAGACTAACAATTCAGTTAGAGCACTGCATTTTCTATGGAACATGGCCTCTCATATAAATCAGTGCACATTTGTCATCTTGAATAACAGGAAATTCTGTTGGAAATGCCCTTCCCACAGAAGTCGATAAGTCTTCAACAATGTGGTCTTGAACTGTGGAGTTGCCTCCCACTTGAGACCATGACACTTTAGACAGATTGGCTATCAGATGTTTTCTTAAGATGTTCTACTTGGTTTTCACTTAGCTTAATTCTTCCATTGTTTCTCTGAGGTTCTCCTACTGCGTAAATACAAAGGCTTTGTATAACTTTATTGTTTGAAGTAATGTTTTCTACTTAGCTATTTTTCTAGTTTGTGATTTTTATTGATTTTATTGTAGACATCCATTTTGAAGTTAAGGAAGTGAAAAAGAACACCTTTCAGACAAGAATGTTCTGCTTATGCCTCTTTCCTCATATTAAGCTAAAGGATGTTGCCTTGAGCAATAAGTTGATCTACTTATTTTTACTGACTGACAGCTGCTTGAAATTCTTTTAAATGTACAGTCATGGGCAGAAAGTGAATCTTTCTATATGCAAGATGTGTGATCTGCCAGCAAAAATAGCCTCTTTTAAGATAGTCCAGTATTACTCATGTACTGTCTGATTCTATACAGCTGAGATAAATGATGACGAGGGATCAGAAATGGGCACTTCCCTTGATATCAATGAGGCACCCTGCCTTACCTACACTATCTTTATTTTAATTTTTAATATTTTAATTCTTTTTTAAAAAAATGGGAGGCTGGCATCTTTCAAAAGCAGACATCAGCTTTTGGCATCATCTTGATTTCAAAAGATGCTTCTACCTTGTAGGCAGTCTTAGAAATAAAAATGGTGGGAGACTGCAGTTTAGTGCTTTGTTTGAGATATGCTTATCTCCCTGGGGTTGGGGGGAGGGGAATGTGACCTGGAATGGTGGACAGCATCCTGGTCTACTGATGTATGGATGTTCTGTGACCTGCCATGCCCCCTAAAGTTATAGTATCCATTTTGTCACAGCATGCACAACAGGCTCTCCGTATTGGAAATATTTTCACAGACGATTGGCAGTGGGCCAGTGCTCCTTCTGAGGAATGTGCTTGTATCCTTGTTACCTTCTGTTATTTGAAAACATTAGAGAGAAATGTCAATAAATGTCCCTGGGAAAGAGGAAGACTTAACCTTCAATCATTTAAATGCCATGCTGGCTAAGGATTATGGGAAGTCTAATATCTGGGGAGCACTAGTTCAGGGAAAGCTGCAAGAGGATTAGTACACATGCATACACAAACATATATAAATGACATCACAGGCAATGTCATTTCCTGCCAGGAGTCTTCGGAAATGTAGTTGAATCTCATGATTCCAATCTCATGATTCCAAAACAGGAAAAGATACTATTAAGTCACAGAGTGATCATAAACCCTCAGACATGATCCCTGGAGTCCTTCACTAGCTATTCCTCCTTCAGCTTAGAACCAGGGGGAATTTTCCCTCACCTAAGCTAATTAACTAGGAGTTTACTAACCCAGACACAGTTACATCTTCATAGCCAGCTTCCACAATAGAATGATGTAGAAACCAGGTCATTTACGAAATACATTGGGTATTTATGTTTTGAAATCCAAATAAAAGAGTGATTCCTTTCTCTGGTAACAATTTCTTATATCTGGTTGTTGTTGCTTAGTTGCTTCTCAATGGAGTGAGAAAATAGCTTATACAGTATATTCTCAAAGGTACTTTCTTGAAAAAAAAAAAGCAGTTCTTTATTGTTTTGCAGGGGACACAGCTCCTTTTCAAAGATCAGGTGGCAGGTGTGGCCAGGAAAGCCTTTGCACAAATTAATCTTGTACACCAATTTCACCCTTTCCTGGACTAGGAGGCCCTTCTCATAGTCACTCATGTCACCTCACATGTAGACTCTTGCAAAGAGCTTTACATGTGGCTGCCCTTGAAACCTATTCAGAAGCTACAGCTGCTCCAGAATGCAGAAACACAAGCAGTTATGGTTACATTCAAACTATGCTGCTTACTGTAGACTTCTGGGTGTAACACAAGGTGCTGGTTGTCATCTATAAAACCCTACATGATGTAGGGCCTAGTTATCTCAGGGACATTTTTCTCCCATTGTTTATGCCCTTGACATAAAATCTGAGAGTTGGCATATTCCAAGTCCAATCTATTAAGCAGTGCCATGTTATGGAGCCTAGGAGGCATATTGTCTCTGTCATGGCACCTGCCCTCTGGAACAGCATCCACCTGGATATTCAAACAGCTGCAAGCCAGCTTCCCACTTGACTGTTTCTTCAGGCCTTGAGCAATGTGTATGTGTCTACTATGTCCACAAATTGCTTTTGTGTACAGTATTGATAGTGTATAGCTGTACCCTCTGTTACGGCCATCTTCAATTAATTTATTTTCTTATCTTCAGATTTTTATTGTATCTTATCAGGTGTTTGTTGTTAACTTTGTAATAGAGTTGGTGATGAATTAGAAAGCCCTAGAAATCTAAATTAGAAATAAATACATACATACATACATACATACATACTGTTTAGTGCCCTTGAACTTTTTTTCCCCCTAATGATATCTTTGTGAGGTTTGCATCTTGGGACCCAAGCTACTGGCTGATGAGAATATTTAAATACAGAATAAGGTGTGTAATAGTTGGTAGAGAAACGTAAGCGGGACCCTTCTTGTTTGCCTCCCCACGCATGTGTTCTGTAACAACCACATCTTCTCTGTGCCTTTGAGAAGGACACTGATGACTGATCAAATTCACATCAGTCTTGGCTTTTGAAGCTAACAGAATGAGCACTGCTCCATATGCTAATATGTTTTCCTTAGGCAGCAAAAGGGGAGTAAAATACTTGGGTAAACAAGTCCTCTCAAAGAAGTCTCAGCTAAATTTGCAGATGCTTCTCACATGCATCTCCAATTTACACATCTTCCTCTCCCTGCAATAGTGTTCCGTTGCACACAAGATCATAACAACAACAACAACAAAATAATAATACCAACAACTGACCCCTTGTCTAGGTTAAAAATTTCCTGTGAAAACAGCAACTGTTCTCTACCCTCATTTGCATGATTATTTATGAAGTGTGGGGGAGGTGATCTCTGGAGAAATATTTAATGCTGATTTATAAGATGTAATTTACTGGGATTTACTGGAATGTTCTGCTGCCACAGTGTCAACACTTTTATTGAAAGTCTTTGCTATGACAAAATGTATGTCCTACAACTCACTGTTTCAACAGAATCAGTGATTTGAAAAAAGCCTCAACTAGAACACCACATGCTCAATCACATATAAAGCAATGGTGTGACTTTCAAACAGCAGTAGCAATAGTCATGGAGGCTGGGTGGGCTGCGGGGGGCGGGGGCAGATTACCTGCTTGACAACTTGCATCATGCAAATATAAATTGAATGAATGAATAAATGAATAAATGAGACAACTTAATGTACTTGATGAAAAAGCATAACTGCAATGTTTGGGTGATGTCATCATCATGCAAATGTCATCATTTTGCCTTCATCCCACTTTGATACAGATGCCTCTGACAATACTCTCAGTACCTCCCACTGTCTACTGGGGCTTCAAGCGAGAAAAGAAATGCACAGTTATCTATCATACCTGAACTAGAGAAGTCAGAATGGATTTTAAAAGATAATTGGGCTTTTAAAATATTTCAAAATTCTACTTTCTTTTATAATCCTCGCTTTATGCTGGAATCTACTTTGTATTTCTCTATACTGTAAGTCAGTTGATATTCCTTTATTTCTGTTTCATGCTTAGTTTTTAATATAAATTATTATTATTACTTGCCATTTATTTCTGGACCTAAGCAAACAGATGAACACTTATAGTGGAAGATTGAGGCAAAAACAAACAACAGCATTTAAAAGAAACTTGATTACATTTTTTTTTAAGTATTTCTGTTATGAGACGATGGCAGCCAGTGTTTGTCTTCAAAAGTAGTCACAATAGTTACCCCCCAAACAATCGCACAATTATTTTTTGTAGTTTTTCTAGTTGTGTTTCCAGGTATAAAAAGGTCATGGATGTGCAGGAGTGTGATTCTTTTTTTTCCTTTTTCACTGATTTTTCCCTTCTCATATCCTATGAGAATATTGGTAACTATGATACCAAATATATAAAACCTAACATGGTGAAGAAAGTAAAACCATCAAACTATCTGTTGACATTCAAAAATTCCAGAGAAAAGAGCATTTGCTAATTGTATTTGGAGCAATATGAATAAACATTCTAATATTCCAGATCATTACAGATAAAATCAGATCCAGAGTAGAAATTAAAGCCAAACAGATCCTGGCATCCCAATGTAGTTGAATCAATTTTTTGAACTGAATAAAATGTTTGAATTAAATTAGATCAATGTTTTGGAATCACATCAAATGTTTAAACAAAATTGGATCTATTTGATAAATCAATCAATCATTTGAATTAAACTAAATCCAATTCTCATAGCCTTGGTTACGAGTGTGCCAGGCAAACTTCCATGGGCACTACAATTGAGAAGGATGTCAACTTCAAAGAGCATGCTTGTTTAGAAAAAAATAATGGCCATGATCTAACAATTGATTTAGATTTATAAAATGTAGAGCTAAAAGTCCATTTTGGTAATGGTCTTCTGAGTGAGACGTCGCCATCATCATAACCATCATCAATTGTTCTTCATAGTATTTTTAATTTGTTTTTGTTGTTACTGTTACTACTAATTTTGGATTTTCGATATTGTACTCAGTACTCAGATTTGGTGTTACGGGGCTGGTGATTTTTTTTTTTCCTTTTAACATGAAGTTTTCATTATACTACTTTTTGCTTTTTTTAACTTATGGTGGATATTTTTTATTGTTGTAAACTGCCAAGAATCAGAATGATTTGGTTGCATACAAATTTAATGAATAAATAATAAATAAATTTCACTGTTTTGGACCTTTGTTAACACTCCTTTCATATCTTTACAATACTTTCTCAACCTCACCCAAGGGCATTTACTTTGGGGAAATTTGATGGAGGGGGGGGGAGATATAATAACATTCCTTACCAAAAATGCCTTTTCACAGAGGTTGATTCAATTGCACATGTTCCTCTGAGTTGCTCCCTGTACCCTTTCTGGCATCTCATGTTAATCTCCCTTCTTATTAGCAGTTGCTCAGGCTAGCCCCAATCAGAAGCTTTACTTTTCTTCTTAAGTAATCAATCCAGTGAAATTTCCATGAAAGTTGTGAAATTTTGTGCCATAGCAGTCACAGTCAGAAGAATATCTGTTCACATTCTACACTGCTTTATGGAATGCAACAAGTCCTCTTTTATCATAATTTTTATCATATTTTTTAAAAATTTGCTTTCAATTTTCTTCTTTTTCCATATTTTAAACTGCTGTTGTATTTTCTACTGCAGTTTTGGTCTATGACAGTAAAGGAAAAAGTAAAGAAAGTAAAGTAAAGTAAAGTGTAAATTACTGATTCAGGATATCTGGTGTTTCCCCTGGGTTAAATGAAAATAGATGGTAAAGCTACACTGTCAGATTGATGATACTTCAGCTCATATCACATGACAACCTCCTGCAGCAGCTTCATCCATACGTTGAATATTGTTGGAGATAAAAATCTTTAAATAAAGTTTTTCAATATAATTTCATATAATGTAACATTCCTGTATCTACATATAGATTATCAAATGCATTTTTCTCACTGTAGATGACCATACAATGTAACTGAATTCTCTTCTTAGGCTTAGAGTCAATAGAATTTTCTCTGGATTTTTAGTAAGGCTTTGAAGGTTAATTGCATTTGCATTTTTACTTCAGCCTATATTCCCATATCTTAACAATTACATGGAGAACTTGCTGTGCATGGTGCAGCTTCCAGATTCACTGAATGAAATCAGATTGGGTACCACTCCTTGAAATCACTCCTTTGGATGCCAATAATAATAATGATAATGATAATTAATGTGATTAGGTGATTAATTTATACACAATAATTCTACAAATACTAGCAGGTGAAATTTCACCTGCAGCATGATTAAAATTCTTTTATTCAAAGAAAAACTTGCCACAAACACGGCATTAGGTTATGGTTAATTATCTAAATCAGCTTATTTGTTTTTATTAGAAAACATAGCGCAAGGAAACTTGGAAATATTTATCATCACAAACTGACATTTTTGTACCCTCACATTTGCATGTGACAGGATTCACACTGCTCTCCCTTTATGTTAAAAGGAAAGCAGTGGGAATCTTACATCTTAAGAGGATGCACAGAATTGCTAAAGCCATTCTTGTGTGCGACTTCCCCACTTACATAGGCTGAACCTTGTGTGTGAATATTAGTTGTATCCTCAGTATCATTTCTAATAAATATTCAGAATAGTGGAAATCAGCCAGATTTAAGCTAGTCACAATTTTAACTGTTTTATTGTTTAACTACTTTAAACACAACTTTACCTACTTGTAGGCGCGATGCATTTCAGGTGCTAAACTAAGCTAGGGAAAGGGAGTTGAATATAGTCAATCCATATTGTCTACCCTTTTGACCCCCCCAAAGGTCACTTTACTGCACCTAAAGGTGTGTAATTCTCCAGAGTAGATAGCTACAGGTAGTCCTCGCTTACCGACTGCCTCATTTAGCAACCATTCAAAGTTATGATGATGTTAAAAAAAAAACAAGCTTTGCAACCAATCCTCATATTTATAACTAATGCAGCATCTTGTGGTCATGTGATCACCATTTGGGCACTTTGCAACCGACTTGCGACAAGCAGAGTTAACGGAGAACATGGTAATATGATCGTAAGTCACAGTCACATGATGTTTCACTTAATGACCACAGCAATTTGCTTAATGACCAAATTGGAAGTGAGATCATAAGCCCGTCACAGTCATGGGATTTTCTGTTTAGTGACTGTGATGCTTAGTGATGGAGTTGCTGATCCCAATTGTGGTTGCTAAGTGACTGCATGGTACTGGGGTTGGCTTTCCTATATGTTTTGCTCAAAGCCACTCAATGCAAAATGGCTATGACATATGCCTTGAACCAAGCAATACCCAGCTGGAAAGTAAGCTACTATTGGGGAAGGGATTTGCACGGCTGAGTAATGGGAGAGTGACAATTATTCCTCCCACCTCAAGCAACTGATTCTTCTCTCTCTTCTCAACCTTTCCTTGCCTAAACCAAAACCCTGAAATTCATCTCTTCCTTTTTTTAAAGGCAAAACTTAGCAAAAACATAAAGGTTTGTAGATACCTCTCTCAAACTCTGAGTTTCAATAGTTTGTTTTTCCTTCCATTCAATACTTCGGATGGACTTAAATTTTCTCTCACAATATTACTTTAGGGGAAATTTAATAACATTACAGTACTTTATGCAAGATAGGTTTTGGCATGTAGGACTTTAGTTTTGAGGTTCTGATCTATATAAAGGGAAGGAGGAGAATGGAAGACTTTTCAACCTGAAGGAAAATAATACATTTTGCCTTTATTCTAGCAAATGATGACCTGAAGACATTTGGAAGGATTTTTTTTTCTTTAGCTGCTAACAAAAGGAAAAGAAATGTTGAATCTTCAAACATTTGTATTGCTCCTCCTCCCTCCCTCCCTCCCTCCCTCCCTTATTTATGGAAGTTTCTCACTGGGGGGAAAAAAACAAAACAGGGTGACCTACTTTTAATTGTATTGGCTTTTATCTTAAGATACTTTGTCAGGCAATCATATTCAGACCTTACATAACTAACTCTTGAATGTATGAGTGGAGAAGCACTACTGAGAAGGGCCAATTTCATTAAAAGGGATGAAATGAGTTCCAACTAATCTCTTCCACTGGTCTCTGACAATTTCATTTTATAATGAGCATTTATTTAACTTTGTTTCCCCAAGGGGGTGCCCATCTAAGAAATATTAGGGTGGGGTAAAGCTCCACCAGTGGAACTGGGAAGACATCTATTCCAGATGCCTGTTTACATCACATGCAGATTTAATGTATTACTACCAGTAATTCATTGGGTACTTTGGAAGCAAGTAGCAATAGCCCTTGAAACAAAATGGAGCTGTGGCATTTTAGATCCCATGTAGCTGCAGCCTCTTTGTATGCCAGGAAGACTTCAGGCTGAGGCATCAACAGGACAGGCAGTCAAAATGACAAAAGCAGCCTTACGCCGAGGCAACTCAAGCTCCACCTCTTTGCTCAGATGTCATGGTGTCACACACACATGCAAAAGGGCTGGTGCTTGCATCACAAAACTCTTTTGTTATTTTGAGAAAAGGCTGGATCCTATAGATGCCTCTGAATTCAGGATTGTCCTGAATTCAGGATTGTCTGGTGTTCAAGTTATTAATTCTCCCCTCCCCCTCCATCCCAGTTCTACAAAAAAGTGTTTTATTTATATACATACATACATACATACATACATACATACATACATACTTATGGGCTTTAATGGACCCACAGTCTAGTTCCAGAAGATCTGAACAAGTTTTTTGAGATACGTTGCACATGAACAACTGATACTTGTACTGGTACAACATATAATAGATGTAGTTGTAGTCATGTTACTTTTATGTAAATCTTTGGTTCTGTAAGGCCCAGCAATCACAGAGTCCTCTCTATGAAGAATTTCGAGTATCAAATTCATTGGTTTTATACAGAGATGACTTTATAGTCTTTGGTCTTGCTGGAAGAAGCTGATTTCCTGAAAGGTCCTGTTTCTTTCAATGCCCAGTAACCAAGAAGTACTCAGAACTTAATGGCTAGGCCTTTTGGAGATGATGAAGGGGCAGGGGATCTGGTCACATGAAAGGCCATATTATTTATTTGTTTGTTTGTTTGTTTATTAATTAAACTTGTCCCCACCCATCTCCCCCCAGTGGGGGACTCTGGGCGGCTCACAACATATTAAAACAATAAATAGACATACAATTAAAATTTATAACAGTAGACGTTTACAGAAATAAAAGGAAAAAAATGCAGGAGGCCAATGGTTCAAGGCAGCAACACCAGGCTTCTAGGGGGCTAGCCAACCCCACATCTAATGACTTCCCTCCCCACCCCAGGCCTGATGGCAGAGCCAATATTAATTCCATTAACTGCTGATTGCCCACCCAAGCTATGAACTGCCCTCTATGGTACACAGCACTATAGTTCCTGGAGCATATTTTATTTTTTTAACTTTGCCATGATTAACTCTCTTAGACATGCTAGTGAATCATCTGGCACAATTGTCACAGATGAGCTATAACAATTATTACACAGAGTCTGATTATTCATATGTGGGTTGCTAAGTTAGAAATAAACATTTCTAATTAAAGAAAGCCTTCTCTGAAAAAAAAAAAAAGTGCCAAGATTAATTGAAGGTATGTGATGTTAATTCCAAAACCCCAAAGAGGAAAGAGGATTCACTCCTACCTCATGGAGAGCCATGAGGAGAAGAGAAGGAAGAATAAGGGAAACAGGAAAAAAAAAAGGCAGGCTCCAAGCCCCTCCCACACAAAGCAGCAAAGCTAGGCTGCGGCAAAGCCACCCCTCCCTTTGTGCTCATGTGAGACAGGCTTGGTTGAAACCCCATATTTTCCAACATGTGAAAGGTTAAAAATATCAATAACCTGATGTGCTGAAGCAGTGGGATAGCTTCAAACACTCCATACTACATAAAATTATGACAGTCCTAATTAGAGAGTGGAGATACCTATTAAGAAAAAGAATTTTGATGATTGACAGCCATCAACAAAGTCAAAAGAGACCACCTCATTATTCTAAATAATGCACTTTATAGTTAGCTCTCTTTAATGAGTTACACTGAGAGGTGTAATTCTCCCTGTGCATCACTTCCTCAGCAAAATGAAATGTTGAGATTGGAAAAGTAAGTTAGTAACAAAAAGGGAATATCAGAGCAAATGACTTTTTGTGCATTTTATGTGTCTGCAGAGGGAAAAGAAACCCAAACACAAAAGATCACTCTTTTGCCATTAAGATGAGCCCGTGAGTTCAGAGTCATAGGGGGAAATTCTTTTTCCAGATGGATAACTGTACAAGTCTGATGCCAAAAGGACACAGAAATATACATACAAAGACCCTGGTGTCCCAAAACAAATGGATTAGGGCATAGAACTGCTTGCAAATAATTTTGTATTAAGAAAGATTGTCCAATTTTTTATGACACAGTGCCACTACAAAATCATTCTTGGTGATCCCAGGATTCTTCTAATCTTACTGTTTCATGCATCCCCTGCTAACTTGACTACTGCAGTGGGTAGAGCAGGGTTTCTGAACCTTGGCAACTTTAAGATGTGTAGACTTCAGCTCCCAGGATTCCCCAGCCAGCAAGGAATAAGGCTGGCTGGGGAGTTCTGGGAGTTGAAGTCCACACATCTTAAAGTTGCCAGGGTTGAGAAACACTGGGGTAGAGAGATCTGTGGGGTAGTCTGGGTTTGCACAGTTAGTTGTGCAAAAGTGAAGTCAAGGACCTTTCTTAGAATATAGGATCTTATTTTCAAGAGCTGTTTCTGTGTTCTAAGCAAAGGTATTACCTTTCCAAATAAGTATTTCATTTTCTAAAAATAATAGTAGAACTTATATTAAACTCCTTTCTTATCCAGAATAGTATTTCATTTTCAAAGTTCTTAAGCAGACAAAGGAGATAAGCATTTCCCCTGCCAAAAAAAAAAAAAAAAGCCTACTATAGAGATGAGATCAAGTAGTCCCCCCTACCAAAGGTATTTTATTTTCAAAATGTAATTGTTGTTGTTGCCGTTGTTGTAAATGTAATTGTTGTCTCAGTAGAAACCCAAACAAAAACATTGTGTAACAACAATAAATTCTTCACATTCTGCAGAAGGTAGGATTTATAAAGTCATCCAGAAAAACAAACAAACCTACTGTATATCTTTTGTGTCTATGACATCTCAGTGCCCATGGTGGGTTCCATGATATAAAGGAGCATAGAACACGTATGGAAAGTCCAATGAGTTTAAAAGTTTCTTGAGTATCGATGAGTTCCTGGTTAAATCCGTGCAACTCAATGACAGAGAAGTAAATAGTGAACTGGCATGCTTCCAGATGACCAGCTTTTTCATGTCCCAATTATTCCACCCAAGAAGCTTCTGTCTTGACTGATTGCAGATCTGTCCTTCCTTGTACTTTCCCCACACCTGCAGTAACTCAGCTAAAGCAAGGAGGAGTGACATTGCCCAGAGTTAATGAGTGGGGGGAAAAAAAAAAGGAAACATACAACCGCCAGTTTCCTTCCAAGAAGATTAGGGCCTCTTCAACAGACAATGGGCTGATGTAAAAGCACCAAGCTGCTTGACATTTTTTTCCCACCATCACTTATTAATTTCAGAAAGAACAACTGCCTTGAAATGGAAGTTCCCTATCCACAGCAACAATGGGATACATCAAGATTTTATGCAACTGAAAGCCTCTGGTGACACTGCAACTGTGTTTAATAATCCCTCTACCTTTTCAGGATTTTTACTGCAGCATAATTTGCTATTTGTGATGAACAACAGTTTCAATAAACTGGTAGGAAATTATATTTCACTCATTATTTGTATATTGTTCATGCTTATGAAAAGATTACTCTCATGTTGGTAAACACTGCTTCAGCCCCATGTCTTGTTTCGGTTTGATTGATCCCATTTGAGTTTAAAAGTAAGACAGAATATGTGCTGGGAGGGGATAGTAGCAATAAATAAAGAAATGAAGGTTTTATGCATCACCCCAATGCATAGTATATTAAATAAACCATGATTCTATTGATGGCCCTGTGGGTATTCAGTGGCTATAATGGATGTCACCATCATTAGATGGGTGGATCCTGTGGATGTTCATAAATATCAGCAAAAGGGAAGAAGAAGAAGAAGAAGAAGAAGAAGAAGAAGAAGAAGAAGAAGAAGAAGAAGAAGAAGAAGAAGAAGAAGAAGAAGAAGAGGAGGAGGAGGAGGAGGAGGAGGAGGAGGAGGAGGAGGAGGAGGAGGAGGAGGAGGAAATAGGGTGGTCAATGGGAAATGTAAGACAAAGATAACAACCTCATGGTCTATTTATATAAATCCTTCTGAAGGCAAAATGTATTTAGATTTAATGGAGTTTATAAACACCTTCAGAGCAAACTAAGTAAATAGATCCTCTAATTTGAATTAATAAGATGAAAGCTGACATTTAGAGTACATCTTGGGCTACCATTGATGGATGTCTAAAACCTTCCAAGGGATACTTGAATAATCTAGTATGTGGATTTTGGTATCATTGCACCAGTGTCAAGGCTTGGACTGAAGTATAGTTTTCCAAAAGCTTATTTTCTTCTTGAATTTTCTAAATTTGAGAGAGAGAAGGAGAGAGAGAGAGAATTAGTTTGAGAGAAAGGTTGAAGGGCTCCACAAGCTTATCTGAGAATAATTCTCATTGAACTGAATATTTACTTCAGTTTAGGCTTGTTAAAAATATGAAAAATCAAAGCTAAAAAGCTCAACTTCTCATCATGTCAAGTACAACCCATTTACAGATGTACGGTAAATTACTGCTATACCAAGTACTTGTTTTCTAGGAATAAACAGGCTGGGATTTGTGATTCTGAAAACCTGTTGCCTTTGATCTGAAAGGTAAACAGAGAAGGAACTTGCTGGGATGCAGAGTAGAATAGTCACCTTGAAACCAAGATTTTCCTATAAATATGTAAAATGGGAGGGATAACCTATGGTCTTCCATCTGAAGTTAAACTTTAGTGGGCAGTAACCCTCACTTTTTGGACCTCCTTGCTGTGGTTCATGTACTGTATCTGGTGGATACATGAATGTTGAGTGGCCAAGGAGACACTTCTGTTAAGCAACCAAAATGAACAAGGATAGGAATGATGATCTGCATCTTTATCCTGACATTTTCCCTGAGAGCTCACAGCTGTTTTTACTGGGATGTCTCCTCATTTTATTCCTACCACAACAATCTGGTGAGATAGGTTGGTCTGAGAGATAGTTAGCCAGTGAGTTCTACAGTCAAGAGGGGCCTTAGACCTGGATCCTTTCAGTCTAAGTCTGATGCCTTTACATATTGGCTGGCAGTCAGAAACGCTAGACTTTGGGCCAGGAATTTTACTCCCTTGCTTAAAGGAGTCATTTCTGGACTTCCCAGTGTATTTTGAAGGGGGGGGGGGGAATGCTTAACACTTTTAAGGGGGCTTTAAAAGGGGATTTAGCTGAGGATTGATTCCCCTTGAACAATTGATAGGCTTAACTGATCTTTTATCCTCTTTTTCCTCAGAAAGACAATGATACTATGGAAGATGGTGTGATTCTCCCAACAAACTTGTTTCCTTCACTGTGGAATTGTTAAGCAGCTTTGAGGCTTATGTAGCTTTGGTACATACAACCAAGCAGCAATGTGGACCTACTTTGAAGCACTCCCCTATTTTCTAGGTTTAAACATGCATTAAGTTTACAAATGATTTACTGCTTTTCTTTCTCTATCCAGGTACATGCAACAATGACGTTGTCATGAAAAATTAATTTTCATTTAAGCAAGCCCAGTGGAATTTTAATTTAATTACTGAAGAGAACTTGGAATTATGCTTTAGTTTTTTTATCATCACATTTACAGTTGTTGATGTGATAGTATTAGCAGATAAAAGTATTGTGGTGAGATGTGGGAGTCAGAGGTTGTTGAACCCACTGGAATGGCCAGTGGTGAGGGAAACTGGGAATTGTAGTTTAGCAATAATTTATTTCCCATACTTGTCTTATGGAGTGTCATTTCTACTTTTGTTGGAGTTGTTTTGAAAATCTATAACCTGAGAACTGCTGACCACAGCTCAAGTCTGCACATAAAAGCAGCCCTCAGTCTGTTAGCCACAGATGAATAACAAGTCTGTAGTTTTTCTACCTGTTGTCAGGCAAGTATTTAGCAAGTCCCAATTCATTGTGGATGGCAGCAGTTGGCTTGGAGCATTATAGGACATGCAGGCCTACAATAAATAAACAAACAAACAAACAAACAGCTAAATTAGTGACAAACTGAATAAGAGTAATGAATGTTGGCTAAATTTGGGATTCATGCTGACTATTCCTGAACAGCATAGACCAGTGGTTAACAATGAGTACATAAACCAAGGATGTGTACATTTTGGAGACAGGAGCCCCACTTAACTTTTTCGGGGGAGGGGTGCTGGTAAGAACTGGTCAGAAAGGTTTCAGAAAGGGGGCTGGGGGTTATCTGTGGCTCTATAGGGAAAGGTTGCTTACCACAGCTACCTTAAATAATTCATCCTTGTCTGTGTCTGTCCCTGTTGTACCATACTCACATTTCTAAAAGAATAATTGTGGATTCTCCTGTCATGCAGGGTTGTTTCATATATTTATGATATTTGGATCAATATCATAGTAATCTTTGAAACTCAGTTCATAGGTCCACATGTTGGTAGGTATTATGTGTGAATCATCCAAAATTCATTTGAATTCAGATTTGACATTCTGAGCTTGCAATACTCAATTTGAATCTGAGATTTGGGCTAAGAAAGGCAACCATATTTAAAACACCACAAGGTCGGAATGTTCAGTGAATCTCTGAATTTCCTTCAAATCTCTTCAAAGATTAGAGTGTATACCTCAATCTGATCTGAAGATTCAGTTCAAAAAATCATTCGATGAAATCATTTGATTCAATAAAATCCTTTTGATGTTTTCAGTATAACCCTAATGACTATCCACAGGATTACCTAAGATATGGTTCATCAAATCAGCTCTTTTCAATATCCAAGTACATTCTTTACTCTTCCTGTTCCTGCAAAAAAAGAAGATAGAGAAAGAGTATGTGTGTTTTATTAAGCACTGGAAGATCATAATGCATGGCTAATGAGATATATTCATAGGTCATAAAATGTATAGCTTTGTTCCATAATCTGGCATCTTTGGGTCACTTTTTATATATTCTGGAGGCAAAATATCAGACTCTCTCATTTTGTTTCAATCCATATTTTATGTAACCCTTTCTATGTGCTTTAGTGGTTTAATATAAAATAGCAATAACAATTACAGAATTTTATCATATTTATGAGGTTTTTTAATATATTCATTAAAATTTTCACTTTTCATTAAGTAGCCAGTTGTTGCTTTTTTTTTTTTTTACCAAAATCTATATTTTAAAAGGTGCAGATAAATATTTCATTCAAATCATGCATTTCTGTAACTGTTCCACTCCAAACTCCAAACTATGAATACAATCAAATCTGTAGTCTGATACATGGCATACGTTTTTATCTTATTTTGTGAGAGGACAAATGGCAATTGTACAACAACAACGAAAACAACAAAAATGTGGTTATAGTACATATAACACACTTTTCAGGTGTATTCTGATTCCAAAATATAATTCATATCATATTTCTTTAATGACTTGTATTTTTAAGGCATTTTGTTACATATATTTCCATGCAAAAAAATGACAGTACAGATGGTCCCCTACTTACAAATGGGTTACTTTCCGAGAGGCTGTTAGTAACTCAGTTTTGTTCATAAGTCCAACAAGTAAAACAAACCACCATCTCCCCCCAAAAAAATCACAGTTCGCATCGTACATAAGTGGCAGCATTGATGTAGGCACTTGTGGAGATGGTGTAGGCGCTTGTGCTTAATTGCAGACATTTGCAGTCTGCAATTTGCAGTCGCCACACACCAAACATAACTGACCATGTGAGAAGTCAGGACCGGAGTTGGAACTGGAAGTCAGGCGATGGCGGGAAAGGGTTAGTTTGCAGTGCGCTTTCTTCCGACTTCCAGCCCAAATTCCGGTTCCAACTTCCAGGTCCATCCTGTTCATATTGGTGGAAGTTTGCAGCTTGAAAGTTCATATCTAGGGGACTTTCTGTATAATAAATAAGAGTATTTAAATGAACAAGTGAATAATATTCTGCACAATTAGCTTCAGTTGAATTGCATTAAGGGCTTCAAGTTTTAAGGACTATTTGGCCAATGAACTTCAGGATTCTTTTTCCTGCTTCATCATCAAAGCCTTGTCCTAAACTGACTGGGGAAAAAAAATCATTAATCATTTCCACTTGGAGGATCCCTGTCCTCTTTGCAGAAAGGGTAAAGGTACTGTTCAATGTGGTGGCCAATATGATTCCTTGGAGGAATTTTGATTGAACATAAGTCTCCAGATTGAAATAGTAATTGGCAATCTATGTTAAAGAAAAATGAATCACCAGAAATCTCAAGAGATTACTACATTTTACAAGATGTTGACAATTGCATTCCTGTGATCTCATGAGATATGCTCTAGAATACCAGAATTCCATAAGTTCTCATGCAAGATCTCAGTGTTCTCATATCTCAAATCAAGCATCTCACCCAAGACCACTAAAACCCACAAGATTTTTAAAAAGATCACTACAGCCTTGTCAGATTTGTGGACCTTGTGAACATTTACCTTATTTAATTATTATTTTAATTTCATTTCAGAGGAGATTATAGACACATTTTTTTTCAGTGGATGATCTGGGGCCTACAGGTGCAGCGATGCTAAGTGCTGCTTGGAAGGCACATTTTAAGTCTGAATGTTTATATGTGTGGAATTTTTTGCTAAATACAAAGAAAAAGGACAACACTCTGCTGATCTCCAGGAAGCAAAAATATCTGAGGGTCCAAGCCCAAAGCCATAATTCTTAAATATAAAGGACCCCTTGCAATGAAAGGTTTACTTTGGACTAGGACTCTATGCATGAGAAAGAATGCTTTCTAGCTGATCTGATGCCTAGGCTTGAGAGTTTATCTGATTTTTAACTTTCTTACAGTTACATGTGAGAGCTTGACTGTTCTTCAATTTCCTGATCTTTTCGCTGCCCTCTGAGGTTCTGCTGCTCTGATATCCTGACACCTCTAAAGCTGGACAGAGGCCTTATAAGCATTGTATTGTTACCTTAAGAACAATAACATTTCAACATACCTTTGTGATCAAATGAATTATATTTGTAATAATAATAGTTTTTAAAATGGAGCCACATCTGACTTGTGGTTTGGTTTCTTTTCCTGAGTATAGGGTTGAAATAAACCTGGTCCCAGTTACTAAGTAATGCTTATTGATTTGTTTTATTATTGTAACACACAATAAGGAAAGAAATATAAAAAAATACAAATACAAATACAAAATACTTTAATGACCAAGTATAAAATATATACAAGGAATTTGTCTTCAGTGACGAACAGCAAGATCAACAGTGCGTTTGGATAGCAACAGAAAAATAATAAACAATAACACTACAGAGTACAATAACTTTTTCAAAGGAAGAAGCCACTGTCCAGCGCATATCGAGTCATGTAGTGTTTAACAGAGCAATGGCACAAGGGAAAAAAACTATTCTGATATCTAGATGTTTTAACATACGGTGCTCTGTAGCACCATCCTGAAGGAAGAAGTTGGAACAGATTATATCCAGGATGGGAAGAGTCTGCAGTTATCCTCTCTGCCCTCCTTTTGACCCTCACAGTATACAGTTCTTCTATAGAAGGCTGGCGGGTTGCAATTATCCTTTCTGCAGACTTAACTATCCGTTGGAGTCTGAGTCTGTCCTGTTTGGTTGCAGAATCAAACCAGACACTTATAGAGGAACAGATAACAGACTCAATGATTCCCCTGTAAAACTGTACCAAGAGCTCCTGGGATAATTTAAACTTCCTAAGTTGCCGCAGGAAGAATACCCTTTGCTGTGCCTTTTTAATGATGGCTGTAATGTTAAGCATCCATTTCAGGTCTTGGGAAAGTATAGAACCCAGGAACTTGAAGGACTCTACCACTGATACTGGGCTGTCGAGTATGGTAAGGGGAGGAGTATTAGAAGGATTCTTCCTAAAGTCCACAATCATCTCCACAGTTTTAAGTGTATTCAATTCCAAGTTGTTATGACCGCACCACAAGACCAGTTGTTGAATCTCCCATCTATATGCTGACTCATTTCCATTTCGAATTAGACCAATAACAGTTGTATCATCCACATATTTCAAGATTTTAACAGAAGAGTCTTTTGAAATGCAGTCATTGGTATAAAGGGAGAAAAGCAGCAGGGAAAGCACGCATCCCTGAGGGGCACCTGTACTGATTAACTGGGTACTGAATGTAGTTTTGCCTAACCTCACGTGTTGTTTCCTACCTGTTAGAAAACTGATTATCCACCTACAGGTATGGTCAGGCACAGTAAGCTGGATCAGTTTGTTGTAAAGAATTTCTGGTATAATAGTATTAAATGCTGAGCTGAAGTCCACAAAAAGAACTCGTGCGTAAGACTCCAGAAATTCAAGATGTTGCAGAATATAGTGCAAGGCCGTATTAACAGCATCATCCACTGACCTGTTTCCATGATAAGCAAACTGCAGTGGGTCTAACAGGGGATCCATTATGGCTTTCAAGTGAGCCAACACTAACCTCTCAAAGGTCTTCATGACCACAGATGTCAGTGCAACAGGTCTGTAGTCATTCAGCTCACTAATGGAGGATTTCTTAGGAACTGGGATGATTGTAGAGCTCTTAAAACAAGAAGGGACATAACCCGTCTCCAGGAATTTATTAAAAATATACGTGAAAATGAGGGCCAGTTGTTCCGCACAAGCTTTCAGTCACAAGGTGGTCACACCATCTGGACCTGGAGCTTTTCCAATCTTTTGCTTTTGAAACAGACCTCGCACTTCTTTTTCTAGGATCACCAGAGGTAAGGGACCCAGGGGATTGGGGACAGGTGTAGAGAAGTTTAATGCTGATGATGTATCTGAGATACAATTGGCAGCAGCAGATAACAGTTGTTCATTCTCAAACCTGCAATAAAACCTGTTGAGATCATCTGCCAATTGATGACTCTCTTCAATCAGGAGAGGTGGGTTGTTATAGCCGATGATGTTCTTCAGGCTTTTCCACACAGTCGCAGGATCATTTGCTTTATGGCCGATGATGTTCTTCAGGATCATTTTCCACACAGTCGCAGGATTTTTCAGATTTTCTGAGTAGTTTCTTTTTGCCGCCTTAATCTCTCTCGTGAGTACATTTCTAGTCTGATTATACATAATCCTGTCCCCATTCCTATGGGCCTCCTCCTTGTCACGACGCAGCTGTTTAAGCTTTGCTGTGAACCATGGCTTGTTGTTATTATATATACGTATGTTTTTGGTGGGTACACATATGCCCTCACAAAAGCTAATGTATGATGTCACAGCATCAGTGTATTCGTCCAGATCTGCAGAGGCAGCTTCAAAAACATTCCAGTCTGTGCACTCTAAGCAGGCCTGTAGATTTAACTTAGCATTATCAGACCATATCTTCACTGGTTTGATCACAGGCTTTGCAGTTTTAAGTCTCTGCCTGTAGGTGGGAATGAGATGAATCATGCAATTATCAGATAATCCAATTGCTGCACGTGATATAGAACGGTAGGCTCCTTTTAATGTGGTGTAGCAATGATCCAATATATTCTTGCCCCTGGTAAGACAACTAACATGTTGTATATATCTGGGCAACTCATAAGTAAGATTAGTGCTGTTAAAGTCTCCTAAAACAATAAGTAAAGAGTCCAGGTATTTCTGTTCTATATCAACTATCTGGTCTGTTAAAGTCTGTATTGCGCTATTTGGAGAAGCAGGAGGTATAAAAACTCCAACCAAGATGAATGAAGAAAATTCAAATGAAAGAAAAGGAAACAACAATGCATATTATGTTACAGTATAGCCTAATTATGTGATCATTAAGCCTTGACCACATAAAATATTATTGATCAGCCTTTCCATTACATCAGTAGAGAACCAGTACATAAATAAAAAGCAAATACATAAAGGTCAGCCATTATTATAAATCTGGGGTTGCATTGTCTTTTCAACACTGAAGACTAATCTTTTTTGCAGCTTGATAAATCCATATCTTTTCTTGTAATGAGAAGTTATCACTTTGTAGTATGTAATTCAATAGTATTACATCTTTAAATGCTATTATTTTTTGTAACACCATATTAATTCCATAATGGTTATTAAACCAGTATGAGGCAATAGTAGACAAGCCTTTACATGATTTGCACTTCCAGCATAATGAGGCTGAATGTTTTTAAACATTCTCTGGGGTGTTCAGTAAATGTAAAAAAAAAATAAATGTTGAAATAGTCTCATCTTAAGAAACATATTTAATATTCTTTAAGACCCTTAACTGTGTCTTTTTATTCTAGAGTAAATCACTAATACTTACCTTAGCAACACTTTAATTTTTTTAATTAAAAATATTATAGATGTATAATCATCCAAATCATATAGAGAACTGATTTGAATTCTGAAGTTTTAGATGCTCTTAATACATCTGGATCAAACTGTGAAATTAAAAAAGAAGTTTTAATTGAATAAATTGTCATGTTGCAATTTTAGGCAATCCAAATTCCTCTTGCATTGACTGAAATGGTTTAAAAACTTGATTGGCAATAAATTGATTTAAAGTATCAATACCTTTACTTCTTCATTATTTTAAAAAAATCAATCTGAGATTATCCGAGAGTATAATTAATCATGTGAGTAAATGTGAGAATTATAATTCTGTCCTAATATCTTAAATATGTGACTTTCAATCTGTTAGAAAAGAAATACAAAGTTAAGACTCAAAATGGAGCCAAACTCCTGCCATGTTGTCAAAGGGATAACATAAGAACTTTCTAACTATGCCCATCATGTTTTGTACTTGTTTTACTTTACCTCTCATGTTTCATGGAAAAAATTGAAGCCAAAATGCATCTCCAGGGATCAAACTGAAACTCAGGAAAGTTAAAATCCCATACATTTATCTTTTATTTATTTTATTTATTTATATTTTATCAATTGACTTAAAATAGCTTAAATGTATTAGCGAAGGAATACCTCTAAGTAACTGTATCAGTCTTGAAATAATAGCTGTTTTTTTTCAAAATTTGTCTTTCTCCATAACCTCAATGTGATTTTAACCACCTTGATATCTGTGTTGCCAAGTGGTAAAACTCAATCAGGAAAACTGTAGTCATGGGGCCAAATAATACAGTACTCTACTTGTTTCTGCCCATTCCATAACAGCCTAAGTGGAGACATGCAGTTTGAATTTATAACATCTCCCAGGTTAATACATGCTGTCATTTTCTTCTTCAAAATAATGAATGAGATTGGCTAATGTGAAGTATATTTTATGGGTAGTAGTATATCCTTGATTTGAGGTAAGGCAGAACATACAAAACAGCCTCTGAAATGTATTGTTATGGAGGAAAATGAGGTCAATTTTTATTGTATTGTGAAACAGTTGTCAAAGCTCACATACAGTTTTAAAATGTGCTCTCAAGATACTAGAAAATGCTAAAAAAGATCCTGAGTCTCTTCAACTACAGTGAAATATGATTGGAATCCTGAAGGTAGATCAGGCGCAAATGAACTCTTCTTCCCTCCATATGTAGATGAAATATTAGAAGCAGTAGCCACTGGAACAAATGAAAATTCTGGCATTTGCTCCTGATTGATTACTGTCACTAGGTTAACCTCTTTAAAGAACTTTGTTATCATAGGAAGGTGGTAGATTCTTCAGGTTTAAACTCCACTCTAAAACTTGGGTGTGTGCAGCTCTTGAGTCTGCCATCTGCAATGTGTTTGTGTTGGTGGCAATCCCTCTTCATCCTTTAGCTCAACTCCAATATGTAGGCAGCTAATACATTAACAAGAAATTACTCGTATGGACAAATGTCCTTTGATTAACCTGCATTTTTAATGAACATGTGGAAGAGAGGCTGCTTAAACAAGCTAGCTCTTCCTATTTACTCTTGCAAGCTGTGAGATTAGAAACTTTCTGCTCTAACCCCAGTTAGATAATTACCTCCCTCTTTTGTCATAGCAGGTGCCCAATACCTGCTAAACACTTAATCCTCATTAACCTTCCCTTCCTGATGCCTAAACTAAGCAACCTAGGAGTGAGGGGGGAGAGAGGTTGAAGGGCTATACAACTTGCCCAATGAAAGCAATCCCTTTGGGAGTCAAATTCCAGAGACTGTCCCTGCCACTTGGATTCACCACAGCAGATTGGGGAAGGATCCCTACTGTGTGCCTTCTAGTCCCTGTTGATTCTTACAACTCCCTGTGATTTTCTTGGCAAGATTTTGGAAGAGATTTGCCATTGTCTGCTTCTTAGGACTGAAAGAGAATGGCTGGCCCAAGATTACCCAGCTGGCTTTATACCTAAGGTAGGACTAGAACTCATGGTCTCCCATTTCTAGCCTCATACCTTAACCACTACACCAAACTGGCTCTCTAAGTAATTAATGGGGACAATTTTAATAAACATTATCTTGTTTTATTTCAGTCCTGGCACCTCCTTTAATGTCCTCTTGCTTTGGTATCCCTCGTGCAATTTTTAAATTAGTTGGCAACACAAGAATTTCAGAAAACAACATTACATGTGGCACTTCCTTCCTACTCTTTAGATCCACCTAAGTGAATTTGAAGCCTGTCTCCTGTACACTATTTTGTAGAATGCAAAACTTGGGAGAAGTGTTGCAATTGGTATCAAGCAAGGATTGTAAAGCCAGTTCTAACTGTAGGAATTTGGGGTAAATTGCAATAAGGATTCAGCAAAAGCAGCAGGACAATATTTGTATGTCTCTGCCATTCCTAGGCTGTAGGTGTGGCTAGCAAAACATCTGTTTAGAAGATCATTTATGTTGAATGGAACAGAAAAACTATTTGCTAGTGCCTTGTGAATTTTAATTCACAATCCACAATGTACTCTATATCCTGAGGCAACAAATCAGTCAGGGTTCTTCAGCAAATCAGAGTTAAGCAAATGTGACTTAGTGAAAGGCACAGCCTCTGTTTTCTCCCAAGTGTTGTTCTCAGAAGATTCCACTCAGGGTTTCCTTACAATAATCATGCAAATGTTGGTGTGCTGACCATCTCCAGCACTTCAACTTTGTATGTGTATGCATGTTTAGGAAAAGTGGGTAAGGGGTCAATTGTCAGTTTGGGTTGTTAGCATGTCAGCATAATCTTGGACACAGATGCTGGTTTTGGTTTTTGAGCAGAGATCTTAGTGTCCTCAACATTTATAAAAGTGCAATTAAAAAAAAGAACCCTTCATCTAACTCTACTGTACTAGAAGTGTGAACCTGGTTGGTTCTTTAAAAATGCAGAATGAATTAAAGCCTTGAACATTCCCAATGAAGGAAAGGGGAAAGTATTGATTTTCCACCCCACAGGAGTCTGATGACTGGATCTGTAAAGAAAAGATGCTAAGAGGTTGTAGGCAGTGATTAGTCCAAACATAATATAACCACGGAGGTTGCTTAATCAAATGGATTAGTTCATACATCATTCTAAAGTATAATTATGGCTTATAAACCACAGTGGCCAGGTTCATAAGCATCCACATCTAGTCTCAATGATGAAAAATGATGGAAGACATTGATGTAAAACAAAGCCCCGTTTATCCTCTCAAGTTTAAAGGTTTTTCCCCATTTGGCTGCTATCCTCTGTAATTGACTCACCCTTGAATCGCATCTGGATTCTGATCCCTTGAACTTTAAAAAGGCCCTTAAACGCTTCTTTTCCCTGGGCTTTCATGAAGCTGGAAGAACTGTCTATAATTCAATACAGATTTACATTATGGCTGTGCTGGTATTAGGAAATGTCTTATATTGATTATTATATTGCTTTTTTGCTGATACTGGATTAAATTGAGTTAGATTTTATTGCTTTGCCCTTTATTACACTTAGATATGAATGCACTAAATAAAAATTATCACTTTCCCTACTGCTTTTGTACTTAGATCCTGACCTTGGATGCAATAACACAAGCCATAAGGTTCATACTATGACATCAGGAAACACATTTCATCACTCTTGTTTCTTCAGTCCATGGCTGGGTCTACATGATATGCTAAACTAAAACCAGACAACCCACCTTACAGCTTAGTGTGATTGGAAGAATTTTCTCTCTTTTTCAATTTTTTTTAAGTGTTAAATTTTGAGGTGCATAGCACATTTGGGATCTCTCTGCCTCTCATATGCTCAACCTAGCATATGCACGCTGTTTGTCTAGAGCCCGAAAGATTGTCAGTGACACCTCCCATCCTCATCATGGCATGTTTTCTTTGTTACCTTCTGGGAAGAGGTTCCGCTGTATCTGATGTAGAACAGCCACATTTGGAAATAGCTTTGTCCCCCAGGCTATCAGATGTCTGAATGTTTAATGTCAAATGTATAGAATGTATATTTATAGTAATTTAGGTATCTCAATTGTATTTTAGTGTATGATTGTAAGCCAATTGCAACAGAATTTCATTTTATTATGTACTTGGTGTATAGTGTATAGTGGAATGACAATAAAGTTATTATTCTATTCAAGTCTAGTCTAGTCTAGTCTAGTCTAGTCTATTTTTTCAGATATTTCCTACTTTATAATGGTGGTGAATTATGCTGCCAGTTTTCATCACTGGTAATCAGAGATGCCCTGAATGCTGCAGAAAGACAGGTCTGGAGCCTCAGGCTGCCCATCTCTTGCTTTCCTCAATGTATCCACTTTTATAGGGTTTTTTAAAAACATATAAAATGAAATTTAAAAACTACCCATTCACATAAAGAATTGCTAGAGGAGAAACAATAATCCTCCCCAGTGATACTTTGCAACTACACTGGATGTAATTTCTTGTTATTCATATATATTATGTAATAGTTTATATAATATATAATATGATGTGTATATAATATGATGTATATTATTTATTTATCATATTTGTATAGCTGCCCATCTCATAAGAAAGTGACTCTGGGCAGCACGCAATACTCAATTAAAAAGAAAACCAGTAAATACATATAAAACGGTCATTATTAAAACTATAAAAACCAGATTGGTCCCTCTTTTCAGCTACATTTCTGGACACTTGCTTATCGCTAAATGGTAAACCAGTTTCTTGGTCAATGTGTTTGGTTTAGTTTTCCCAGAAGTAGTAGTAGTAGTAGTTCTCCTCCTCCTCCTATTTCTCCTCCTCTTCCTTCCTCTTCTTTTTTTGTTAGAATATATGTAGCAATTTTTTTCAAAAGAAAACCTTACCTTCGGGGGAAAATCTGGCAAGTTTTATTATCAGAGTCAATAATAAAAGTTAAAGGATTTAATCTAAATCCTTTAACTGCAACTAGCTGCTAAAAACTCTGATCTCTGAATAAATATTGTATGAATCATAGGGTTAATCACATTCTTGTTTTAAGAGGTTGTTCCCCCCAAAATGGACAAGTGCTGTACTTCCAAAGAAAATTACAAACTTATTGGGTATATTAATAGGCATGCTTTCTTTCCATTAATATTGATGATAATTATGAATTTTCTGAATATGATAGCAGGGCTCTTCTGATCAATCTTCAATATTCCAAGGAGAAAGCTCTTCAGAAGATCAGTTTGCTGCTTTCTTCCACCAAAGGAGGGAAAGCCAACTTAAACGTATTAACATGTTAGAAAAATAAAGATAGAAAATGAAAAACAGCAAGAGATAAAATCAGTAGAAGTCCAATTAAGGGGACAAAAATATGTTATCAACTTGTGAGTATGACTCATGCCGCTACACCCTGACATCACATATGCTGACTAAATGGCTAGATCACACAACATACCACATCTGAAACCTAGATTAAAAAGAAAACAAAATCTGCTGTTCACATGACACATTGTACCCAAACAAATAAACTTAGTATACTTAATTTTCTTAGTGTCACGGATTTGTTTGGGATGGTTCAGACACAAACAGGACAGACCACTTGGAATAAATTTCACCTTTAAAGGATTCTATTTTTGCTTCATGGATATATAGCTAGAATTTAGGTTTCACTAGCTTACAGTCTTAATACTACTATTATATCTAACTTAACCACATCATAGATATTTTCCTATAAGCTTATTAACTAGTTGGCAGAGTTTTCAGTGTTTTCTCTGAATTTGAATAACATAGAGTGGCTTGCTTTTATTTCTGATTTTGCTCCTGTAAACTGCCTTCACTTTCAGTCTTTTTACTTTGTATTTTCTCAACCTACCAGCCCATGCTGTAGGAAATCTATTTCTCTCTCTTTTTGGAGATTCCAGATATGTTTAGTCACTTGGAAGTAAATTTAGACTTTTATCAGACTGCTTCTCCTTTGTATGTTTGTAGCTCTCAACTTTTAGCCAATTTTGCTGCTTACTGTCAATCCCATGACAATTCAACTCTCCTCCTGGCTGTATCACCTTGGTCTCTTCCCATACTTATTCCTTCTGTCTTATTTAGATGAGCTGATATAGTCTAAGCTAAAATATGCCAATTCCTTCAAACTCCAGCATTAGCAATCCAGCAATCAGCAGTTTTTCCTTCTAGCTAGCCTTCTTAGTCTGAGTTTTGTTGATCAGTTAGCAGCTGGCAAATAGTAAAAATCCATACAGAGATTCCAGTTGTGAATATATTGCCCAGCATAGAACTGGTATTTTCCAGAAGCTTGGCTTCTCTCCAAAACAACAAGCAGGCAGAAATGTACACAGAATTTGAAAGTTCCATCAGAATGATGAAACAAGCATTAAGATTTGGCAATGTAAACTCCACCCCTTAATATATACTTGCGAAGTCAAGATGCAAGAACAAAAGGGGCAGAGATTGCATTGCAAAGCTGCAATTCTTGTTTTATTATTCCTGTCTTCCACCTTACCCCAACACCCCCAAAGTTGCTCTTGCAGGCAGGGAAGAAAACTCTACTTTTCTAATCTATTGCAGTTTTGCTTCTTTCAATACATACATGAAGAAAGTCTTCACATTTTCCAACTTCATATACTTATTAAGACAATATCTGAATTCCCACAGTATGCTGAATCACAGATTATCCAACCCTAGCCTAGTCTAGCAGATTGTGTGAAGCCAGATGTCCCCAGCCTCAGAATTGCTATATGCTTCTTCCTTGCTGATATTTGGGTTTCTGTAGATATATGTCCACGGGATTGGGGGACAGCTACTTAGAGTACACAACTAGGGCTAATGAATCTCCATAATCATAAAACAATATGAGGAAAAGAGAAAAAAATATGCAGAACATGGTTATTTGTGTATGTCTGCATGTGTCTGTGCACACACACGTGCATGTGTATGGGTGAATTATGGAGTGCAGTATGTAGTATTTTCTATATAGCATGCAATATATATAATACTTTACTTTTAGTGAGGGCTAAGTGATCCAAGCCAGGAATACAGGGAGGGAAAGATTTTGCACAGGAATTAATGGCAGTTACTCACTGATTAGAAGGGTGTAGGAGTATACCAATGGAGTAAGATTTAAAATTTATAATAAAACTGGGAGCAGGAAAGGAAAAGGAACAGCCATTTTTTCCTAGAAGAAGCTGACTGGTCTTTTATCTCTGATTGTCCTCTCCATTCCCAGGCATAGTATGAGAGAAAAACCATAATACAAGATGATCTCAAGATTCAGTAAGTGAATGCACTCATTTTGAGTGATTAAATAGGGTTTTGTTTTGGGGTGGCGAGCAGCCAAGCTTTCTCGATTTGGATTAGTTTCTCGCCATCCCCATACCCTCCTCAGCCATGTTTACAAGGTCAAAGACTTTGCACTATAGCATTCAGGTTTCTGAATGCTGCTCCCAAATGAGAAGCATTGACAGCACTCATCAGAGTCTGACAGCTGGCCTTTCCTTCTTGCCATTTGTAATCAACATGGCAAACAGCCTTTGTTTGTTTGGTTGCTTGTTTGTTTGTTTGTTTGAACCAAGAGTCTTTCAAGCTTTCACAGTTCCTCAGAGGTAGAGAATCATAACCCTGGGGACTTCTTTCTTAGAAGGATTTGGAGAAGCATAACACATTTCAAATCTTGCCAAGTGATGTCGTTTTTCCTACACAGAAACTTGTATAAGAAAATTACATTTATACAGAAGAAGTCCTACTTTCAGCATTGTGATGATTTCCTGTTTCATTTTGGTCTAACATGTAAACAGACCAAATGCCTCAGAGCAATAATATTCTACCTCTATACATGGATGCTATATAATGAGAATGATGAAGATAGTGGAGCAAACATCCTAGCACATTTAAACTATTCCATGTACACCATGTGTTCAAATGAGAAATATCACTGAATGAACAACAGTCCACTTGGAAAATACTGAATGAAACTTATTAACTTTTTTTTTTAATTAAAACTCCCAATCCTGTATATGTGTAAGAAGCTGCAAGGCTCAGTTCCCAACAAAAGCAACTCCCAGTGAAACCAATGTAGGTTCAAAGAAGAATTCATTTATTGAGAACTAGTGTACAGTTCTAAGGCATTGCTGAAACTAAAAGCCCCTGTGTGCTAAACTCAGTTTTACCCCTTTCTCTCTCTCAGCACCCCCCCCCCCTTCTATCCCATAGTCCTTCTTGCAGGTACCACTGGGTTTCTCCTGGTCTCACACTGGTACAACCTTGGGCATTCCTGAAAAACAGATGACAGTCCATCTGTGCCTAATGGTTCACTTTCTATCTCTTCTCCCCCCCTTCTCTTGTAATGGCAGAAATGAAGCAAGCAAACTAGCAGGAGGGTTGATTGATTGCGAGGCTTCTGACATGCCGCCCCTCCAGAAAAAAGGATTGGGTTCGTGTGCTGGAACTGAGGACCTATAACAGAATAAAAAGAGAGAGAAAGCATGTATGCATCCACGTCTAAACTTTTTACACACTAACTATTTTGGTTGTTTGGGTATTTTTTGTAAAAGTCTTTGAGTAGCTGTGGTGCTCTTATGTGATTCTGTGCAATCCATTCGCATTGAGACCTAGGAAAATGTTTCCACTGAATCAAGAAGTGCATTTCCCCTCTATGTCTTCTGGCATCAAAAATCTCCTTTATTTCAAAATGCTGTTCCCCTTCAGTCATCATGGGGTCAGGAGGCATCTGGGTGGTGTGCCTTTGCAGGGCTTCAGAAGGCTACAATGAAACATGGGATGAATCTTTTGAGTTTTTTTGGTGACGGGCTTGATTACTTTTTTCTATTGTGAAAGGTCCCACAAACTTGAGTCCTAACTACTTCGAGGGCTGTAGTGACTTGAGGTGTTTAGTAGATAAATATACTTTGTCCCCCACCTTTCATTCCTTTTCAGGGGATTGCTTGCAATCAGCATATTTTTTATAGTCCTCTCTCACCTCCTGCAATGCCCTGTTAATTATTGGCCACGTGTCCATCATTTGTTTAATCCATTCATCTGCTGAAGTCACCTGAGTAGATTTTTGCAGAAGTTCTGGGATCGGCACAAAATCCTATCTGGTAGCTATCTTAAATGGGGTAAACCCCGTGCTTTGATGCATGGTGTTGTTATATGCTACTTCAGCAAATGGCAGAAGTTCCACCCAGTTGTCTTGCTGGTCATTAACAAAACATCATAAGTATTGTTCTAACACAGAGTTCAGGCGTTCACTGGCTCCATCTGTCTGGGAGTGATGACTCAAACTCAGAGCCTGACTTGACCCAATCAACTTCAAGAACACCCTCCAGAATTTTGAAATGGGCTGGACCCTGCGATCGCTAATGATCTGGTCGGGGACCCCATGTGGTCTATAGATATGCTGTATAAACATGTTAGCCAACTTCCCCACTGAGGGAATCGATGTGCACGCCACAAAATGTGTTTGTTTTGAAAACAGGTCCATAACTACCCAGATCACTGTTTTCTTCTTATTCTAGGGTAATTGAATAATAAAATCCATAGCAATCTCCTTCCAGGGTTTTTAAGGGTTTGCTACTGGTTGTAACACACCTATCAGTTTGCCCCCTTTCCTTTTGGCCATTGCACATGTGGGGCAAGTGGATACATACAGGTGAAACTCGAAAAATTAGAATATCGTGCAAATGTTCATTTATGTCAGTATGGCAACTCAAAAGTGAACCCAATATATGAGATAGACACATTACATGCAAACCGAGATACGTCAAGCCTTACTTTGGTATAATTGTGATGATTATGGCGTACAGCTTATGAAAACCCCAATTCACAATCTCAGAAAATTAGAGTAGTGTGAAAAGGTTCAATATTCTAGGCTCAAAGTGTCCCCCTCTAATCAACTAATGAATCCCTAACACCTGCAAAGGGTTCCTGAGCCTTTCAATGGTCTCTCAGGCTGGTTCAGTAGGAATCACAAGCATGGGAAAGACTGCTGACCTGACAGTTGTGCAGAAAACCATCATTGACACCCTCCATAAGGAGGGAAAGCCCCAAAAGGGAATTGCAAAAGAAGTTGGATGTTCCCAAAGTGCTGTATCAAAGCACATCAATAGAAGGTTATGTGGAAGGGAAAAGTGTGGTAGAAAAAGGTGCACAAGCAGCAGGGATGACTGCAGCCTGGGGAGGATTGTCAGGAAAAGGCCATTCAAAAGTGTTGGGGACTTTCCCAAGGAGTGGACTGAGGCTGGAGTTAGTGCATCAAGAGCCACCACACATAGACGGATCCTGGACATGGGCTTCAAATGTCGTATTGCTCTTCTCAAGCCGCTCCTGAACAACAAACAACATCAGAAGCATCTTACCTGGGCTACAGAAAAAAAGAACTGGTCTGTTGCCCAGTGGTCCAAAGTCCTCTTTTCTGATGAGAGCAACTTTTGCATCTCATTTGGGAACCAAGGACCCAGACTCTGGAGGAAGAATGGAGAGGCACAAAATGCACGATGCTTGAAGTCCAGTGTGAAGTTTCCACAGTCTGTGTTGATTTGGGGAGCCATGTCATCTGCTGGTGTTGGTCCACTGTGCTTCATTAAGTCCAGGGTCAACGCAGCCGTCTACCAGGAGATTTTGGAGCACTTCATGCTTCCTTCGGCAGACGAGCTTTATGGGGATGCTGACTTCATTTTCCAGCAGGACTTGGCACCTGCCCACACTGCCAAAAGTACCAAAACCTGGTTCAGTGACCATGGGATTACTGTGCTTGATTGGCCAGCAAACTCGCCTGACCTGAAGCCCATAGAGAATCTATGGGGCATTGCCAAGAGAAAGATGAGGGACATGAGACTGAACAATGCAGTGGAGCTGAAGGCCGCTATTGAAGCATCCTGGTCTTCCATAACACCTCAGCAGTGCCACAGGCTGATAGCATCCATGCCATGCCGCATTGCGGCAGTCATTGCTGCAAAAGGGGCCCAAACCAAGTACTGAGTACATATGCATGCTTACACTTTGCAGAGTTCCGATATTGTTCTATTTCCAATCCTTGTGTTATTGATGTCATGTAATATTCTAATTTTCTGAGATTGTGAATTTGGGGTTTTCCTAAGCTATACGCCATAATCATCACAATTATACCAAAGTAAGGCTTGACATATCTCGCTTTGCATGTAGTGCGTCTATCTCATATATTGGTTTCACCTTTTGAGTTGCCATACTGACATAAATGAACATTTGCACGATATTCTAATTTTTCGAGAATCCAACCGGATTCTTATCTTCGCACCCGCTTCTTATGCAAAGGAACAGAAAAACCTAAACTTTCTGACTTAGCTGGGAAGCTGGACACAATGCATGGGAAAACCTTATTCTGAGGCAGATTTTTCCTAAATTACGGTTAGGGTTAGGGTTCGGCTTCCTTGAAGTCAGGGCCCAAATCCAACCAGAAGCTGATCTTTGCACGGGCTTCTTATGCAAAGGAACAGCAGAACCTAAACTTTCTGACTTAATTGGGAAGCTGGGCACAATGCCTGGGAAAACCCTATTCTGAGTCAGATTATCCTAAATCAGGGTTAGGGTTAGGGTTCAGCTTCCTTGAGGTCAGGGCCAAAATCCAACCTTATGCTCAACTTTGCACCCGTTCGTTCTGGAGAGGAACAACAAAACCTAAACTTTCTGACTTAATTAGGGAGCTGGGCAAAATGCATGGGAAAACCCTATTCTGAGGCAGATTTATCTAAATTAGGGTTAGGATTAGGGTTCAGCTTCCTTGAAGTCTGGGCACAAATCCAACCAGATTCTGATCTTTGCATATGCTCGTTATGCAAAGGAACAAAAACGTAAATTTTCTGAAATACTTTTGGAGCTGGGCAGAATGTATGGGAAAACGCTATTCAGAGGCATATTTTCTTAAATAAGGGTGAGGGTTAGGGTTCAGCTTCCTTGATGTCAGGGCACAAATCTAAACGGATGCTTATATTCGCACTCCCTTTTTATGCAAAGGAACAGTAAAACCTCAACTTTCTAACTTGATTGGGGAGTTGGGCACAATTCATGGGAAAATCGTATTCTGAGGCACATTTTCCTAAATTAGGGTGAGGGTTAGGGTTCAGCTTTCTTGAAGTCAGGGCCCAAATCCAACCAGATGCTCACCTTTGCACCCGCCTGTTATGCAAAGGAAAAGCAAAACCTAAAGTTTCTGACTTAATTGGGAAGCTGGGCACAATGCATGGGAAAACCCTATTCTGAGGCAGATTTTTCCTAAATTATGGTGAGGGTTAGGGTTCAGCTTCCTTGAAGTCCAGGAGCAAATCCAACCAGATGCTCATCTCTGCACCAGGTCTTTATCCAAAGGAACAGCAAAACATTAGTTTGTTGACTTAATTTGGGAGCTGGGAAGAATGCATGGGAAAATGGTATTCTGAGGCAGATTTTCCTAAATCAGGGTGAGGGTTAGGGTTCAACTTCCTTGAAGTCACAGCCGAAATCCAACCTGATGCTCATCTCTGCACCCGCTCTTTATGCAAAGAACAGCAAAACATTAGCTTTTTGACTTAATTTGGGAGCTGGGAAAAAGACATGGGAAAACGCTATTCTGAAGCAGATTTTCCTAAATTAAGGTTAGGGTTAGCGTTCAGCTTCCTTGAAGGCAGGGCCTAAATCTAACCTTATGCTTCTCCTTGTACCCGCTCGTTCTGGAGAGGAACAACAAAACCTAAACTTTCTGACTTAATTAGGGAACTGGGCAAAATGCATGGGAAAACCCTATTCTGAGGCAGATTTATATAAATTAGGGTTAGGGTTAGGGTTCAGCTTTCTTGAAGTCAGGGCACAAATCCAACCAGATGCTGATCTTTGCACATGCTCGTTATGCAAAGGAACATCAAAACATAAACTTTCTGACATAATTTGGAAGCTGGGCAGAATGTATGGGAAAACGCTATTCTGAGGCAGATTTTCCTAAATTAGGGTGAGGGTTAGGGTTCAGCTTCCTTGAAGTCAGGGCCCAAATCCAACCGGATTCTTATCTTCGCACCTGGTTCTTATGCAAAGGCACAGCAAAACCTAAACTTTCTGACTTAATTGGGAAGCTGGGCACAATGCCTGGGAAAACCCTATTCTGAGGCAGATTTTTCCTAAATATGGTTAGGGTTAGGGTTCGGCTTCCTTGAGGTCTGGGCCCAAATCCAACTGTATGCTGATCTTCGCCCCCACTTCTTATGCAAAGGAACTTTTCAGGAACCACCGATTTTGGCTCCCCAGGAGGAAATTTCGTGATGCCAGCAGTAGGCTCATCCAAATTCAAAAGTTGATGGTGGGATGAGATTCAGGGTGGAATTTTAGGCTTAGAAATGGTGTTGCAGAGACTTTTCAGGAACCGCTGATTTTGGCTTCCCAGGAGGAAATCTCGTGATGCTGGTAGTAGGCGTAACGGCCAAGTGGCCGAAAAATATTTTCACCCGAATTGGAAAATGGATGGTGGGATGAGATTCAGGGTGGAACTTTAGGCTTAGAAATGGTGTTGCAGAGACTTTTCAGGAACCGCTGAATTTCGCTTCCCGGGAGGAAATTTCGTGATACCGGCAGTAGGCGTAACAGCCGAGTGGCCGAAAAATATTTTCACCTGAATTCGAAAACGTATGGTGGGATGAGATTCGGGGTGGAATCTTATCCTTAGAAATTGTTTTGCAGGGAGTTTTGTGGAACGGCCGATTTTGGCTCCCCGGGAGGAGATTTCCTGGTGCCGGCATTAGGCACGCCGGCCAAAGGGCTAAAATATAGTTTCACCCGAATTCGAAAACTGAGGGCGGGACGAGATTCAGGGTGTAATTTTAGGCTTAGAAATGGTTTTAGAGAGAATTTTGCGGAATGGCCGATTTTGGCTCCCTAGAAGGAAATTTCTTGATGCCAGTAGTAGGCTCGCTGGCTAAAGGCCAAAAAATATTTTCACCCGAATTCGAAAACGGATGGTGGAATGAGATTCGGGGTAGAATTTCAGGCTTAGAAATGGTGTTTCATAGACGTTTCAGGGACTGCCGATTTTGGCTCCCTGAAACGTCTCTGCAAAAGAGGAAATTTCGTTATGCCGGCAGTAGGTATGCCGGCTAATGGGCTGAAAAATATTTTCATCTGAATTCAAAAACGGATGGTGGGATGACATTCGGGGTGGAAGTTTAGGGTTAGAAATGGTATTGCAGAGACGTTTCAGGGACCGCCGGTTTTTGCTACCCGGGAGAAAATTTCGTGATGCCGGCAGTAGGCGTGGTAGCCGAGGGGTGAAAAAATGTTTCGCCCGAAATCAAAAACTAAGGTCGTTATGAGATTCGGGGAGGAATTTTAGGCTTAGAAACAATTTTGTAGAGACTTTTGTCGAATAACCGATTTTGGCCATCCCAGACAAGATTTCGTGATGCCGGCAGTAGGCGTGCCGGCCGAGGTGCCAAACAAAAGTATAACCCGAATTCAAAAAATAAGGGCGGGATGAGATTCGGGTTGGAATTTTAAGCTTAGAAATGGTGTGGCAGATACTTTTCAGGAACCGCCAATTTTGGTTCCCCGAGATGTAAATTCCTGATGTAGGCGCGTCAGCCAAGGGGCGAAAAAAAGTTTCGATCGAATTCAAAAACTAAGGGCGGGATGACATTCGGGGTGGAATTTTACGCTTAGAAATTGTTTTGCAGGGAGTTTTGTCAAACGGCCTATTTTAGCTCCCCGGGAGGAGATTTCGTGATGCCGGCAGTAGGCGTGCCAGCCGAGGGGCGAAAAAAAGTTTTACCCGAATTCAAAAAATCAGGGCGGGATGAGATTCGGGGTGGAATTTTAGGCTTAGAAACGGTTTTGCATAGACTTTTGCGGAATGCCCGATTTCGGTCTCCGGGACAGGATTCCGTGATGCCGGAACTATTCGCGCCGGCCGAGGGGCCAAAAAATATTTTCACGTGAATTCGAAAAGGCACGGTGGGATGAGATTCGGGGTGGAATTTTATCCTTAGAAACGGTTTTGCATAGAGTTATGCAGAATGGCCGATTTTGGCTCCCCGGGAGAAGAAGTAGGAACGCAGGCCGAGGGGCCCAAAAATAGTTTCACCCGAATTCAAAAACTAAGGGCGGGACAAGATTCGGGGTGTAATTTTAGGCTCAAAATGGTTTTAGAGAGACTTTTGCGGAACAGCCGATTTCGGCTCCCTGGAAGGAAATTTCGTGATGCCAGCAGTAGGCTCGCCGGCTCAGGGCCCGAAAAATATTTTCATCCGAATTTGAAAACATACGGTGGGATGAGATTCGGGGTGGAATCTTATCCTTAGAAATTGTTTTGCAGGGAGTTTTGTCGAACGGCCTATTTTAGCTCCCCGGGAAGAGATTTCGTGATGCCGGCAGTACGCGTGCCAGCCGAGTGGCGAAAAAAAGTTTCACCCGAATTCAAAAAATCAGGGCGGGATGAGATTTGGGGTGGAATTTTAGGCTTAGAAACAGTTTTGCAGAGACTTTTGTGGAATGGCCGATTTCGGTCCCCGGGACAGGATTCCGTGATGCTGGCACTATTCGCGCCGGCCGAGGGGCCAAAAAATATTTTCATGTGAATTTGAAAACGGACGGTGGAATGAGATTCGGGGTGGAATTTTATCCTTAGAAACGGTTTTGCATAGACTTTTGCGGAACGGCCGATTTTGGCTCCCCGGGACCAGATTTCGTGATGACGGCTGTAGCCGCGCCGGCCAATGTGCTGAAAAAAAGTATCAACCGAATTCAAAAAGTAAGGGCAGGATTAGATTCGGGGTGTAATTTTAGTCTTGGAAACGGAATTTTAGGCTTTAAAATGGTGTTGCAGTGAATTTAGTGGAACGGCTTATTTTGGCTCTCCGGGAGGAGATTTCGTAATGCCGGCAGTAGGCTCGCCGGCCGAAGGGTCGAAAAATATTTTCACCCGAATTCGAAAACGTACAGTGGGATGAGGTTTCGGGTGGAATTTTATCCTTAGACATTGTTTTGCAGGGAATTTTGTGAAGCGGCCTATTTTGGCTCCCCGGGAGGAGATTTCGTGATGCCGGCAGTAGGCGCGCCAGCCGAGGTGACGAACAAAAGTACTACCCAAATTCAAAAAGTAAGGGCGGGATGAGATTCGGGGTGGAATTTTAGTCTTGGAAACGGTTTTGCAGAGAGTTTTGCGGAATGCCCGGTATTGGCTCCCCGGGAGGAGATTTCCTGATGCCGGTAGTAGACGCGGAGGCCAAGCCACACAAACATAGTTTTATCCGAATTCAAACACTAAGGGCTGGTGAGATTCGGGGTGGAATTTTAGGCTTAGAAACGGTTTTACAGAGACTTTTGCGGAACGGCGGATTTTGTCCCCGCCGGACGAGATTTCGTGATGCCGGCAGTAGGCGCGCCGGCCGACGTGCCGAACAAAGTATCACCTGAATTCAAAAAATAAGGTCGGGACGAGATTCGGGTTGGAATTTTAGGCTTTGAAATGGTGTGGCAGATACTTTTCGGGAACTGCCGATTTTGGCTCCCCGTGAGGAAATTTTGTGATGCCGGCAGTAGGCTCACCGGCCAAGGTGCCAAAAAATATTTTCACTCGAATTTGAAAATGGACAGTGGGATGAGATTCGGAGTGGAATTTTAGGCTTCGAAACTGTTTGGCAGAGACTTTGGCAGAACGGCCTATTTTGGCTCCCCGGGACGAGATTTCGTGATGCCGGTAGTATGCGTATAGGCCGGGCCGCCCAAACATAGTTTTACCCGAATTCAAAAACTAAGGGCGGGATGAGAATCTGGGTGGAATTTTAGGATTAGAAATGGTATGGCAGATACTTTTCAGGAACCGACGATTTTGGCTCCCCGGGAGGAAATTTCATGATGCCGATTTTGGTTCCCCGGGAGGAAATTTCGTGACGCCGGTAGTAGACACGCAGGCTGAGGGCCCCAAGCATAGTTTCACCCGAATTCAAAAACTAAGGGTGGGATGAGATTCGGGGTGGAATCTTATCGTTAGAAATTGTTTTGCACGGAGTTGCGTGGAATGGCCTATTTTGGCTCCCCTGGACGAGATTTCGTGATGCCAGCAGTAGCCGTGCCAGCCGAGGTGCCGAAAAAAAGTATCACCCGAATTCAAAAAGTAAGGGCGGGATGAGATTCGGTGTGGAATATTAGGATTAGAAATGGTGTGGCAGAGACTTTTCAGGAACCGCCGATTTTGGCTCCCCGAGACGAAACTTCGTGATGCTGGCAGTAGGCTCGCCGGCCGAGGGCCGAAAAATATTTTCACCCGAATTCGAAAACGTACGTTGGGATGAGATTCGGGGTGGAATCTTATCCTAGAAATTGTTTTGCAGGGAGTTTTGTCAAACGACCTATTTTAGCTCCCCGGGAGGAGATTTCGTGATGCTGGCAGTAGGCGTGCCAGCCGAGTGGCGAAAAAAAGTTTCACCCGAATTCAAAAAATCAGGGCGGGATGAGATTCGGGGTGGAATTTTAGGCTTAGAAACGGTTTTGCAGAGACTTTTGCGGAATGGCCAATTTCGGTCCCCGGGACAGGACTCCGTGGACACTATGCACACCGGCCGAGGGGCCGAAAAATATTTTCACCCGAATTCGAAAACGGACGGTGGGATGAGATTCAGCGTTGAATTTTATCATTAGAAATGGTTTTACATAGACTTTTGCAGAACGGCCGATTTTGGCTCCCTGGAAGGAAATTTCGTGATGTCGCCAGTAGGCACGCCGGCCGAGGTGCCGAACAAAAACATTACCCCAATTCAAAAAATAAGGGCTGGACGATATTCGGGTTGGAATTTTAGGCTTAGAAATGGTTTGGCAGATACTTTTCAGGAACCGCCAATTTTGGCACCCGGGAAGAAATTTCGTGATGCCGGCAGTAGGCGCGTAGGCCAAGGCCCCCAAACATAGTTTCACACGAATTCAAAAACTAAGGGCAGGATGAGATTCGGGGTGGAATTTTATCCTTTGAAACGGTTTTAGAGAGAATTTTGCAGAACGGCCTTTTTTGGCTCCCCGGAAGGAAATTTCATCATGCCGGCAGTAGGCGCGCCAGCTGAGGGGCCTTAAAATATTTTCACCCGAATTCAAAAACGGACGGTGGGATGAGATTCGGGGTGGAATTTTATCCTTAGAAACGGTTTTGCAGAGAGTTATGCAGAACGGCCTATTTTTGATCCTTGGGAGAAGAAGTAGGCGCACAGGCCGAAGGGCCCAAAAATAGTTTCACCCGATATCAAAAACAAAGGGCGGGATGAGATTCGGGGTCGAATTTTAGTTTTAGAAACGGTTTTACATAGACTTTTGCGGAACGGCCGATTTTGGCTCCCCGGGACCAGATTTCGTGATGACGGCTGTAGCCGCGCCGGCCAATGTGCCGAAAAAAAGTATCAACCGAATTCAAAAAGTAAGGGCGGGATTAGATTCGGGGTGTAATTTTAGTCTTGGAAACGGTTTTGCAGAGAGTTATGCAGAACGGCCTATTTTTGATCCTTGGGAGAAGAAGTAGGCGCACAGGCCGAGGGGCCCAAAAATAGTTTCACCCGATATCAAAAACAAAGGGCGGGATGAGATTCGGGGTCGAATTTTAGTTTTAGAAACGGTTTTACATAGACTTTTGCGGAACGGCCGATTTTGGCTCCCCGGGACCAGATTTCGTGATGACGGCTGTAGCCGCGCCGGCCAATGTGCCGAAAAAAAGTATCAACCGAATTCAAAAAGTAAGGGCGGGATTAGATTCGGGGTGTAATTTTAGTCTTGGAAACGGTTTTGCAGAGACTTTTGCCGAACGGCCGATTTTGGCTCCTCGGGAGGAGACTTCCTGATGCCGGCAGTAGGAGCGCCGGCCGAAGGGCCAAAAAATAGTTTCACCCGAATTCGAAAACGTACAGTGGGATGAGATTCGGTGTGGAATCTTATCCTTAGAAATTGTTTTGCAGGGAGTTTTGTGGAACGGCCAAACTTGGCTCCCCGGGAGGAGATTTCGCGATGCCGGTAGTACATGTGCAGGCCGAGGGCCCCAAACATACTTTCACCCGAATTCAAAAACTAAGGGCGGGATGAGATTCGGGGTGGAATCTTATCGTTTGAAATTATTTTGGAGGGAGTTGTTTGGAATGGCCTATTTTGGCTCCCTGGGAGGAGATTTCGTGATGCAGGCTGTAGGCGCGCCAGCTGAGTGGCCGAACAAAAGTACCCCCCGAATTCAAAAACTTAGGGCGGGATTAGATTCGGCGTGGAATTTTAGACTTAGAAATGGTGTGTCAGAGACTTTTCAGGAACCGCCCATTTTGGCTCCCTGACAGGAAACTCCATGATGCCGGCAGTAGGCTCGCCGGCCGAGGGGCAGAAAAATATTTTCACACGAATTCGAAAACATATGGTGAGATGAGATTCAGGGTGGAATCTTATCCTTAGAAATTGTTTTGCAGGGAGTTTTGCAGAATGACCGATTTTGGGTCCCCGGGAGAAAATTTCGTGATGCCAGTAGTAGGCGCGCCGTCCGAGGGGCCGAAAGATATTTTCACCCGAATTCGAAAATGGATGGTGGGATGAGATTTGAGGTGGAATCTTACCCTTAGAAATTGTTTTGCAGGGAGTTTTGTGGAATGGCCTATTTTGGTTCACCGGGAGATTTCGTGTTGCCGGCAGTAGACGCGCCAACCGAGGGGCGAAAAAAAGTATCACCCGAATTCAAAAAGTAAGGGCGGGATGAGATTCGGGTGGAATTTAGGCTTAGAAACAGTTTTGTACAAACTTTAGCGGAACGGCCGATTTTGACTCCCCGGGACGACATTTCGTGATGCCAGCAGTAGGCGCACCAGCCAAGGGGCGAAAAAAAGTTTCACCCGAATTCAAAAACTAAGGGCGGGACGAGATTCGGGTTGGAATTTTTGGCTTAGAACTGGTGTAGCAGATACTTCTCAGGAACCTCCGATTTTGGCTCCCTGGGAGGAAATTTCGTTATGCGGGCAGTAGGCTCACCAGCCAAAGGGTCGAAAAATATTTTCACCCGAATTCGAAAATGTCCAGTGGGATGAGGTTTGGGGTGGAATTTTATCCTTAGAAATGGTTTTGCAGAGAGTTATGTAGAACGACCGATTTTGCATCCCCGGCAGAAGGAGAAGGCGCACATGCCGAGGGGCCCAAAAATAGTTTCACCCGTTTCAAAAACTAAGGGCTGGATGAGATTTGGGGTGGAATTTTAGGCTTAGAAACGTTTTTGCAGTGACTTTTGCGGAACGGACGATTTTGACTCCCCGCTACGAGATTTCGTGATGTAGGCGTGGCAGCCAAGGGGTGAAAAAAGGTTTCGCCCGAATTCAAAAATTAAAAGTGGGATAAGATTTGGGGTGGAATTTTAGTCTTGGAAACAATTTTGCAGAGAGTTTTGCGGAACGCCCGGTTTTGGCTCCCCGGGAGGAGATTTCCTGATGCCGGTAGTAGGCGCGGAGGCCAAGCCACACAAACATAGTTTTACCCGAATTCAAAAACTAAGGGCTGGGTGAGATTCGGGGTGGAATTTTAGGCTTAGAAATGGTTTTACAGAGACTTTTGCGGAACGGCGGATTTTGTCCCCGCCAGACGAGATTTCGTGATGCCGGCAGTAGGCGCGCCGGCCGACGTGCCGAACAAAAGTATCACCTGAATTCAAAAAATAAGGTCGGGACGAGATTCGGGTTGCAATTTTAGGCTTTGAAATGGTGTGGCAGATACTTTTCGGGAACTGCCGATTTTGGCTCCCCGTGAGGAAATTTTGTGATGCCGGCAGTAGGCTCACCGGCTGAGGTGCCGAAAAATATTTTCACTCGAATTCGAAAACGGACGGTGGGATGAGATTCGGAGTGGAATTTTAGGCTTCGAAACCGTTTTGCAGAGACTTTGGCGGAACGGCCTATTTTGGCTCCCCAGGACGAGATTTCGTGATGCCGGTAGTATGCGCGTAGGCCGGGCCGCCCAAACATAGTTTTACCCGAATTCAAAAACTAAGGGCGGGATGAGAATCTGGGTGGAATTTTAGGATTAGAAATGGTATGGCAGATACTTTTCAGGAACCGCCGATTTTGGCTCCCCGGGAGGAAATTTCATGATGTCGATTTTGGTTCCCTGGGAGGAAATTTCGTGACGCTGGTAGTAGACACGCAGGCTGAGGGCCCCAGGCATAGTTTCACCCGAATTCAAAAACTAAGGGTGGGATGAGATTCGGGGTGGAATCTTATGATTAGAAATTGTTTTGCACGGAGTTGTGTGGAATGGCCTATTTTGGCTCCCATGGACGAGATTTCGTGATGCCAGCAGTAGCCGCGCCAGCCGAGGTGCCGAAAAAAAGTATCACCCGAATTCAAAAAGTAAGGGCAGGATGTGATTCAGGATGGAATTTTAGGCTTAGAAATGGTGTTGCAGAGACTTTTTAGGAACCGCCGATTTTGGCTCCCTGGGATGAAATTTCGTGATGCCGGCAGTAGGCGCGCCAGCCGAAGGGCCAAAAAATAGTTTCACCCGAATACAAAAACTGAGGGCGGGACGAGATTCGGGGTGAAATTTTAGGCTTAGAAATTGTTTTAGAGAGAATTTTGCGAATGGCCGATTTTGGCTCCCTGGAAGGAAATTTCGTGATACCAGCAGTAGGCGCTCCGGCTGAGGGGCCGAAACATATTTTCACCCAAATTCAAAAACCAAGGGCGGGATGAGATTCGGGGTGTAATTTTAGGCTTAGAAACGGTTTTAGAGAGACTTTTGTGGAACGGCCGATTTTGGCTCCCTGGAAGGAAATTTGGTTATGCAGGCAGTAGGCGCCGGCTGAGGGGCCGAAAAATTATTTCACTCGAATTCAAAAAGGGATGGTGGGACGTGATTCGGGATGGAATTTTAGGCTTAGAAATGGTGTGGCAGATACTTTTCAGGAACCGCCAATTTTGGCTCCCTGGGAGGAAATTTCGTGATGCCGATTTTGGTTCCCAGGGACGAGATTTCGTGATGCCGGTAGTAGGCGCGTAGGCCGAGGTGCCCAACCATAGTTTTACCCAAATTAAATAACTAACTACGGGATGAGATTTGGGATGGAATTATAAATGGAAACGGTTTTGCAGAGATTTTTGCGGAACGGCCAATTTTGGCTCCATGGAAGGAAATTTCGTGATGCCAGCAGTAGGCGCACCAGCCGAGGGGCGAAAAAAAGTTTCACCCGAATTCAAAAACTAAGGGCGGGATGAGATTTGGGGTGGAATTTTAGGGTTAGAAATGTTTTTGCAGAGACTTTTGCGGAATGGCTGATTTTGGTCCTCTGGACGAGATTCCGTGATGACGGCAGTAGGCGCGCTGGCTGAGGGGCTGAACAAAAGCACCACCTGAATTCAAAAAAAAGGCGGGATGAGATTCGGGGTGGACTTTTACTCTTAGAAACGGTTTTGCAGAGAGTTTTGCAGAACGGCCGATTTTAGCTCCCCGGGATAAGAAGTAGGCGCGCGGGCCAAGGGGCCCAAAAATACTTTCACCCAAATTCAAAAACTAAGGCGGGATGAGATTTGGGGTAGAATTTTAGGCTTAGAAACGGTTCTGCAGAGACTTTTGCAGAATGGCCGATTTTGTTCCCCGGGACAAGATTTCGTGATGCCGGCAGCAGGAGCGCCAGATGAGGTGCCTTACGAAAGTACCACCGAAATTGAAAAAGTAAGGGCGGGACGAGATTCGGGTTCGAATTTTAGGCTTAGAAATGGTGTTGCAGAGACTTTTCAGGAACCTCCAATTTTGGCTCCCAGGGAGGAAATTTCGTGATGCCTGCAGTATGCATACCGGCCGAGTGGCCGAAAAATATTTTCACCCGAATTCGAAAACATACGGTGGGATGAGATTCGGGGTGGAATCTTATCCTTAGAAATTGTTTTGCAGGGAGTTTTGCAGAACGGCCAATTTTGGTCCCCGGGATGAGATTTCTTGACGCCGGCAGTAGGAACACCGGCCAAGGGGTGAAAAAATGTTTCACCCGAATTCAAAAACAAAGGGCGGGATGAGATTCGGGGTGGAATTTTAGGCTTAGAAACGGTTTTGCAGAGACTTTTGCGGAATGGCCGATTTCGGTCCCCGGGACAGGACTCCGTGGACACTATGCATGCCGGCCGAGGGGCCGAAAAATATTTTCACCCGAATTCGAAAACGGATGGTGGGATGGGATTTGGGGTGGAATCTTATCCTTAGAAATTGTTTTGCAGGGAGTTTTGCAGAATGGCCAATTTTGGTCCCCGGGACGAGATTTCGTGATGCCGGCAGTAGGGTCGCCGGCTGAGGGGCCGAAAAATATTTTCACCCGAATTCAAAAAGTAATGGCGGTATGAGATTCGGGGTGGAATATTATCCTTAGAAATTGTTTTGCAGAGAGTTATGGAGAACTGCCGATTTTGGCTCCCGGAGGGGAAACTTCGTGATCCCGGCAGTAGGCTCGCCGAGATTCGGGTTGGAATTCAAAAAGTAGGGGCGGGATGAGATTTGGCGTGAAATTTCATGATGCCGGCAGTAGGCGCGCCGGCCGATTTTGGCTCCCTGAAAGGAAATTTCGTGATATAGTAGATTCGGGGTGGAATTTTATCCTTAGAAACGGTTTTGCAGAGAGTTATGCAGAATGGCCAATTTTGGCTCCCCGGGAGAAGAAGTAGGGCCCAAAAATAGTTTCACCCGAATTCAAAAACTAACGGCGGGATGAGATTCGTGGTGGAATTTCAGGCTTAGAAATGGTGTTGCAGAGACGTTTCAGGAACCGCCGATTTTGGCTCCCCGGGAGGAAATCTCGTGATGCCGGCAGTAGGCGCGCCAGCCTAGGGGCGAAAAAGTGTTTCACCCGAATTCAAAAACTAAGGGAGGGATGAGATTCGGGGTGGAATTTTAGGCTTAGAAACGGTTTTGCAGAGACTTTTGCAGAATGGCTGATTTTGGCCCCCCCGGACGAGATTTCGTGATGCCGGCAGTAGACGTGCCGGCCGAGGTGCCGAACAAATGGATCACCCGAATTCAAAAAGTAGGGGCGGGATGAAATTTGGCGTGGAATATTAGGCTTAGAAACGGTGTTTCAGAGACTTTTCAGGAACCGCCGATTTTGGCTCCCCGAGAGGAAACTTCGTGATGCCAAGTGATGCTCGCTGGCCAAGGGGCCGAAAAATATTTTCACCCAAATTCAAAAACGGACGGTGGGATGAGATTCGGGGTGGAATTTTAGGCTTAGAAACGGTTTTAGAGAGACTTTTGCAGAACGGCCGATTTTGGCTCCCTGGGAGAAGAAGTAGGCACGCAGGCCGAGGGGCCCAAAAATAGTTTCACCCGAATTCAAAAACTAAGGGCATTTTCACCCGAATTAGAAAACGAACGGTGGGATGAGATTCGGGGTGGATTTTTACAGAACGGCTGATTTTGTTTCCCCGGAAGGAGATTTCCTGATGCCGGCAGTAGGAGCGCCGGCCGAAGGGCCAAAAAATACTTTCACCAGATTTCGAAAATTGAGGGCGGGACGAGATTCGGGGTGGAATTTTAGGCTTAGAAACAGTTTTTCAGAGACTTTTGCGGAGCGGCCGATTCTGGCCCACCCGGACGAGATTTTGTGATGCCAGCCGAGGTGCCGAACAAATGTATCACCCGAATTCAAAAAATAAGTGCGGGACAGATTCGGGTTGGAATTTTAGGCTTAGATATAGTGTGGCAGATACTTTTAAGGAACCGGCAATTTTGGCTCCCCGGGATGAAATTTCGTGATGCCGGCAGTAGGCGCGCCGGCTGAGGGGCGAAGAAAACTTTCACCCGAATTCAAAAACTAAAGGTGGGATGAGATTCGGGGTGGAATTTTAGTGTTGGATATGGTTTTGAAGAGACTTTTGCGGAACGCCGGATTTTGGCTCCCCGGGAGATTTCCTGATGCCGGCAGTAGGAGCGCCGGCTGAGGGGCCGAACAAAAGTATTACCCGAATTTAAAAAGAAACGGAAGGATGAGATTCGTCATGGAATTTTAGGCTTAGAAATGGTGTTGCAGAGACTTTTCAGGAACCTCCGATTTTCGCTCCCCGGGTGGAAATTTCGTGATGCCCTCAGTAGGTACGCCGGCCGAGTGGCGAAAAAAAGTTTCACCCGAATTCAAAAACTAAGGGCGGGATTAGATTCAGTGTGGAATTTTAGGATTATAAACGGTTTTGCAGAGACTTTTGCAGAACAGCCGATTTTGGCTCCTGGGTATCAAATTTCATGATACCGGAAGAAAGCGGTGACCAAGGGGCGAAAAATAGTTTCACCAGGCAGATTTTTCCTAAATTAGGGTTAGGGTTAGGGTTCGGTTTGTTGAAGTGAGGGCTGCGTTTTTGCTGTTCCTTTGTATAACAAGCGATTGAGAAGATAAGCATCTGGTTGGATTTGAGCCCTGACTTCAAGGAAGCCGAACCCTAACCCTAACCCTGATTTAGGAAAAATCTGCCTCAGAATAGGGTTTTCCTACGCATTGTGCCCAGCTTTCCAATTAAGTCAGAGGGTTTAGGTTTTGCTGTAACTTTTGTTAACAAGCGGTGGCGAAGATAAGCATCCGGTTGGATTTGGGCCATGACTTCAAGGAAGCCAAACCCTAACCCTAACCCTATTTTTGAAAAAATCTGCCTCAGAATACGGTTTTCCAGGCATTCTGCCCAGATTCCCAATTAAGTCAGAAACTTTAGGTTTCCTAGTTCCTTTGCAAAAGAAGCGCTTGCAAAGATAAGCATCCGGCTCGATCTGGGCCCTGACTTCAAGGAAGCCGAACCCTAACCCTAACCCTAACTTAGGAAAAATCTGCCTCAGAATAAGGTTTTCCCATGCATTGTGCCCAGCTTCCCAATTAAGTCAGAAACTTTAGGTTTTGCTGTTCCTTTGCATATGAAGCGGGTGCAAAGATAAGCATCCGGTTGGATCTGGGCCCTAACTTCAACGAAGCCGGACCCTAACCCTAACCCTAATTTAGGAAAAATCTGCCTCAAAATAGGGTTTTCCATGCATTGTGCCCAGATTCCCAATTAAGTCAGAAACTTTAAGTTTTGCTGTTCCTTTGCATAGGAAGCCGGTGCAAAGATAAGCATCCGATTGGATTTGGGCACTGACTTCAAGGAAGCCGAACCCTAACCCTAACCCTAATTTAGGAAAAATCTGCCTCAGATTGGGTTTTCCCATGCATTGTGCCCAGCTTCCCAATTAAGTCAGAAACTTTAGGTTTTGCTGTTCCTTTGCATAAGAAGCGGGAGCAAAGATAAGCATCCGGTTGGATCTAGGCCCTGACTTCACGAAGCCGGACCCTAACCCTAACCCTAATTTAGTAAAAATCTGCCTCACAATAGGGTTTTCCCATGCATTGTGCCCAGCTTACCAATTAAGTCAGAAACTTTAGGTTATCTAGTTCCTTTGCAAAAAAGCGCGCGCAAAGATAAGCATCCGGTTGGATTTGGGCCCTGACTTCAAGGAAGCCGGACCCTAACCCTAACCCTAATTTAGGAAAAATCTGCCTCAGAATAGGGTTTTCCCATGCATTGTGCCCAGCTTCCCAATTAATTCAGAAACTTTAGGTTTTGCTGTTCCTTTGCATAGGAAGTGGGTGCAAAGATAAGCATCCGATTGGATTTGGGCCCTGACATCAAAGAAGCCGGACCCTAACCCTAACCCTAATTTAGGAAAAATCTGCCTCAGAATAGGGTTTTCCCATGCATTGTGCCCAGCTTCTCAATTAAGCCAGAAACTTTAGGTTTCCTAGTTCCTTTGGAAAAGAAGCGCTTGCAAAGATGAGCATCCGGTTGGATCTGGGCCCTGACTTCAAGGAAGCCGTACCCTAACCCTAACCCTAATTTAGGAAAAATCTGCCTCAGATTAGGGTTTTCCAATGCATTGTGCCCAGATTCACAATTAAGTCAGAAACTTTAGGTTTTGTTGTTGCTTTGCATAAGAATTGATTACGAAGATAAGCATCCGGGTGGATCTGGGCCCTGACTTCAAGGAAGACGGACCCTAACCCTAACCCTAATTTCGGAAAAATCTGCTTCAGAATAGGTTTTTCCCATGCATTATGCCCAGCTTCCCAATTAAGTAAGAAACTTTACGTTTTCTTGTTCCTTCGCAAAAGAAGCGCGTGCAAAGATAAGCATCCGGTTGGATCTGGGCCCTAACTTCAACGAAACCGGACCCAAACCCTAACCCTAATTTAGGAAAAATCTGCCTCAGAATAGGGTTTTCCCATGCATTGTGCCCAGATTCCCAATTAAGTGAGAAACTTTAGGTTTTGCTGTTCCTTTGCATAGGAAGCGGGTGCAAAGATAAGCATCCGATTGGATTTGGGCCCTGACTTCAAGAAAGCTGAACCCTAACCCTAACCCTAATTTAGGAAAAAACTGCCTCAGATTGGGTATTCCCATGCATTGTGCCCACCTTCCAAATTAAGTCAGAAACTTTAGGTTTTGCTGTTCCTTTGCATAAGAAGCGGGTGCAAAGATAAGCATCTGGTTGGATCTGGGCCCTAACTTCAACGAAGCCGGACCCTAACCCTAACCCTAATTTAGGAAAAATCTGCCTCAGAATAGGGTTTTCCCATGCATTGTGCCCAGCTTCCCAATTAAGTCAGAAACTTTAGGTTTTGTTGTTCCTTTGCATAAGAATCGATTACGAAGATAAGCATCCGGGTGGATCTGGGCCCTGACTTCAAGGAAGCCGGACCCTAACCCTAACCCTAATTTAGGAAAAATCTGCTTCAGAATAGGTTTTTCCCATGCATTGTGCCCAGCTTCCCAATTAAGTCAGAAACTTTAGGTTTTGCTGTTCCTTTGCAAAAGAAGCGCGGGCAAAGATAGGCATAAGGTTGGATTTGGGCCCGGACTTCAACGAAGCCGAACCCTAACCCTAACCCTAATTTAGGAAAAATCTGCCTCAGAATAGGGTTTTCCCATGCATTGTGCCCAGCTTCACAATTAAGTCAGAAACTTAAGGTTTTCTTGTTCCTTTGCAAAAGAGGCGGGTGCAAAGATAAGCATCCGGTTGGATCTGGGCCGTAACTTCAAAGAAGCCGAACCCTAACCCTAACTCTAAATTAGGATAAATCTGCCTCAGAATCGAGTTTTCCCATGCATTTTGCCCAGCTTCCCAATTAAGTCAGAAACTTTAGGTTTTGCTGTTCCTTTGCATAAGAAACGGGTGCAAAGATAAGCATCGGTTTGGATCTGGGCCCTAACTTCAAAGAAGCCGGACCCTAACCCTAACCCTAATTTAGGAAAAATCTGCCTCAGAATAGGATTTTCCCATGCATTGTGCCCAGCTTCCCAATTAAGAAAGAAACTTGAGGTTTTGCTGCTCCTTTGCATAAGAATCGATTACGAAGATAAGCATCCGCGTGGATCTGGGCCCTGACTTCAAGGAAGTTGAACCCTAATCTAACCCTAATTTAGGAAAAATCTGCCTGAGAATAGGAATTTCCCATGCATTGTGCCCAGCTTCCCAATTAAGAAAGAAACTTGAGGTTTTGCTGCTCCTTTGCATAGAAAGCGGGTGCAAAGATGAACTCAGATTGGATTTGGGCCCTGACTTCAAGAAAGCCGAACCCTAATCCTAACCCTAATTTAGGAAAAATCTGCCTCAGAATAGGGCTTTCCCATGCATTTTGACCAGCTTCCCAATTAAGTCACAAACTTTAGGTTTCCTTGTTCCTTTTCAAAAGAAGCGCGTGGAAAGATAAGTATCCGGTTGTATCTGGGCCCTGACTTCAAGGAAGCCGAACCCTAACCCTAACTCTAAATTAGGATCAATCTGCCTCAGAATAGAGTTTTCCCATGCATTTTGCCCAGCTTCCCAATTAAGTCAGAAACTTTAGGTTTTGCTGTTCCTTTGCATAAGAAACGGGTGCAAAGATAAGCATCCGGTTGGATCTGGGCCCTAACTTCAACGAAGCCGGACCCTAACCCTAACCCTAATTTAGGAAAAATCTGCCTCAGAATAGGGTTTTCCCATGCATTGTGCCCAGCTTCCCAATTAAGTCAGAAACTTTAGGTTTTTCTGTTCCTTTGCAAAAGAAGCGCGGGCAAAGATAAGAATCCGGATGGATCTGGGCCCTAACTTCAACGAAGCCGGACCCTAACCCTAACCCTAATTTAGGAAAAATCTGCCTCAGAATTGGGTTTTCCGATGCATTGTGCCCAGCTTCCCAATTAAGTCAGAAACTTTAGGTTTTCTTGTTCCTTTGCAAAAGAAGCGGGTGCAAAGATAAGCATCCAGTTGGATTTCTGCCCTGACTTCAAAGAAACCGAACACTAACCCTAACCTTAATTTAGGAAAAATCTGACTCAGAATAGGGTTTTCACACGCATTGTGCCCAGCTTCCCAATTAAGTCAGAAACTTTAGGTTTTGCTGTTCCTTTGCATAAGAAGTGGGTGCAAAGATAAGGATCCGGTTGTATTTGGGCCCTGACTTCAAGTAAGCCGAACCCTAACCCTAACCCTAATTTAGGAAAAATATGCCTCAGAATAGGGTTTTCCCATGCATTGTGCCCAGCTTCCCAATTAAGTCAGAAACTTTAGCTTTTGCTGTTCGTTTGCATAAGACGTGGCTGCAAAGATGAGCATCTGGTTGGATTTGGGCCCTAACTTCAAGGGAGCCGAACCCTAACCCTAACCCTAATTTAGGAAAAATCTGCCTCAGAATAGGGTTCTCCCATGCATTGTGCCCAGCTTCCCAATTAAGTCAGAAACTTTAGGTTTGCTTGTTCCTTTGCAAAAGAAGCGCGTGCAAAGATAAGCATCCGGTTGGATTTGGGCACTGACTTCAAGGAAGCAGAACGCTAACCCTAACCCAACTTTAGGAAAAAACTGCCTCAGAATAGGGTTTTCCTATGCATTGTGCCCAGCTTCCCAATTCAGTCAGAAACTTTAGGTTTTGCTGTTCCTTTGCAAAAGAAGCGGGTGCAAAGATAAGCATCCAGTTCGATTTCTGCCCTGACTTCAAAGAAACCGAACCCTAACCCTAACCCTAATTTCGGAAAAATCTGACTCAGAATAGGGTTTTCCCATGCATTGTGCCCACCTTCCCAATTAAGTCAGAAACTTTAGGTTTTGCTGTTCCTTTGCATAACAAGTGGGTGCAAAGATAAGGATCCGGTTGTATTTGGGCCCTGACTTCAAGTAAGCCGAACCCTAACCCTAACCCTAATTAAGGAAAAATCTGCCTCAGAATAGCGTTTTCCCATGCATTGCGCCCGGCTTCCCAATTAAGTCAGAAACTTTAGGTTTGCTTCTTCCTTTCCAAAAGCAGCACATGCATATATTAGCATGCGGTTGGATTTGGGCCCTGACTTAAATGAAGCTGAACCCTAACCCTAACCCTAATTTAGGAAAAATCTGACTCACAATAGGGTTTTCCCATGCATTGTGCCCAGCTTCCCAATTAAGACAGAAACTTTAGGTTTTCTTGTTCCTTCGGAAAAGAAGCGGGTGCAAAGATTAGTATCCGGTTGGATTTGGGCCCTGACTTCAAGGAAGCAGAACGCTAACCCTAACCCTAGTTTAGGAAAAAACTGCCTCAGAATAGGGTTTTCCCATGCATTGTGCCGAGCTTCCCAATTGAGTCAGAAACTTTAGGTTTTGCTGTTCCTTTGCATAAGAAGCGGGTGCAAAGATAAGGATCCGGTTGTATTTGGGCCCTGACTTCAAGTAAGCCGAACCCTAACCCTAACCCTAATTTAGGAAAAATATGCCTCAGAATAGGGTTTTCCCATGCATTGTGCCCAGCTTCCCAATTAAGTCAGAAACTTTAGCTTTTGCTGTTCCTTTGCATAAGACGTGGCTGCAAAGATGAGCATCTGGTTGGATTTGGGCCCTAACTTCAAGGGAGCCGAACCCTAACCCTAACCCTAATTTAGGAAAAATCTGCCTCAGAATAGGGTTCTCCCATGCATTGTGCCGAGCTTCCCAATTAAGTCAGAAACTTTAGGTTTGCTTGTTCCTTTGCAAAAGAAGCGCGTGCAAAGATAAGCATCCGGTTGGATTTGGGCACTGACTTCAAGGAAGCAGAACGCTAACCCTAACCCTATTTTGGAAAAAACTGCCTCAGAATAGGGTTTTCCTATGCATTGTGCCCAGCTTCCCAATTCAGTCAGAAACTTTAGGTTTTGCTGTTCCTTTGCAAAAGAAGCGGGTGCAAAGATAAGCATCCAGTTCGATTTCTGCCCTGACTTCAAAGAAACCGAACCCTAACCCTAACCCTAATTTAGGAAAAATCTGCCTCAGAATAGGGTTTTCCCATGAATTGCGCCCGGCTTCCCAATTAAGTCAGAAACTTTAGGTTTGCTTCTTCCTTTCCAAAAGCAGCACATGCATATATTAGCATTCGGTTGGATTTGGGCCCTGACTTAAATGAAGCCGAACCCTAACCCTAACCCTAATTTAGGAACAATCTGACTCACAATAGGGTTTTCCCATGCATTGTGCCCAGCTTCCCAATTAAGTCAGAAACTTTAGGTTTTGCTGTTCCTTTGCATAGGAAGCGGGTGCAAAGATAAGCATCCGGTTGGATTTGGGCCCTGACTTCAAGGAAGCCGGACCCTAACCTTAACCCTAATTTAGGAAAAACCTCCCTCAGAATAGGGTTTTCCCATGCATTGTGCCCAGATTCCCAATTAAGTCAGAAACTTTAGGTTTTGTTGTTCCTTTGCATAAGAATCGATTACGAAGATAAGCATGCGGTTGTATCCGGGCCCTGACTTCAAGGAATCTGACCCCTAACCCTAACCCGATTTTCGAAAAAATCTGCCTCAGAATAGGGTTTTGCCATGCATAGTGCCCAGCTTCCCAATTAAGTCACAAACTTTAGGTTTTGCTGTTCCTTTGTATAAGAAGCGATTACGAAGATAAGCATGCGGTTGTATCTGAGCCCTGACTTCAAGGAATCTGACCCCTAACCCTAACCCTATTTTCAAAAAAATCTGCCTCAGAATAGGGTTTTCCCATGCATAGTGCCCAGCTTCCCAATTAAGTCAGAAACTTTAGGTTTTGCTGTTCCTTTGCTTAAGAAGCGGGTGCAAAGATAAGCATCTGGTTGGATTTGGGCCCTGACTTAAATGAAGCTGAACCCTAACCCTAACCCTAATTTAGGAAAAATCTGACTCACAATAGGGTTTTCCCATGCATTGTGCCCAGCTTCCCAATTAAGACAGAAACTTTAGGTTTTCTTGTTCCTTCGGAAAAGAAGCGGGTGCAAAGATTAGTATCCGGTTGGATTTGGGCCCTGACTTCAAGGAAGCAGAACGCTAACCCTAACCCTAGTTTAGGAAAAAACTGCCTCAGAATAGGGTTTTCCCATGCATTGTGCCGAGCTTCCCAATTGAGTCAGAAACTTTAGGTTTTGCTGTTCCTTTGCATAAGAAGCGGTTGCAAAGATAAGGATCCGGTTGTATTTGGGCCCTGACTTCAAGTAAGCCGAACCCTAACCCTAACCCTAATTTAGGAAAAATATGCCTCAGAATAGGGTTTTCCCATGCATTGTGCCCAGCTTCCCAATTAAGTCAGAAACTTTAGCTTTTGCTGTTCCTTTGCATAAGACGTGGCTGCAAAGATGAGCATCTGGTTGGATTTGGGCCCTAACTTCAAGGGAGCCGAACCCTAACCCTAACCCTAATTTAGGAAAAATCTGCCTCAGAATAGGGTTCTCCCATGCATTGTGCCCAGCTTCCCAATTAAGTCAGAAACTTTAGGTTTGCTTGTTCCTTTGCAAAAGAAGCGCGTGCAAAGATAAGCATCCGGTTGGATTTGGGCACTGACTTCAAGGAAGCAGAACGCTAACCCTAACCCTATTTTGGAAAAAACTGCCTCAGAATAGGGTTTTCCTATGCATTGTGCCCAGCTTCCCAATGGAGTCAGAAACTTTAGGTTTTGCTGTTCCTTTGCAAAAGAAGCGGGTGCAAAGATAAGCATCCAGTTCGATTTCTGCCCTGACTTCAAAGAAACCGAACCCTAACCCTAACCCTAATTTAGGAAAAATCTGCCTCAGAATAGGGTTTTCCCATGAATTGCGCCCGGCTTCCCAATTAAGTCAGAAACTTTAGGTTTGCTTCTTCCTTTCCAAAAGCAGCACATGCATATATTAGCATTCGGTTGGATTTGGGCCCTGACTTAAATGAAGCCGAACCCTAACCCTAACCCTAATTTAGGAACAATCTGACTCACAATAGGGTTTTCCCATGCATTGTGCCCAGCTTCCCAATTAAGTCAGAAACTTTAGGTTTTGCTGTTCCTTTGCATAGGAAGCGGGTGCAAAGATAAGCATCCGGTTGGATTTGGGCCCTGACTTCAAGGAAGCCGGACCCTAACCTTAACCCTAATTTAGGAAAAACCTCCCTCAGAATAGGGTTTTCCCATGCATTGTGCCCAGATTCCCAATTAAGTCAGAAACTTTAGGTTTTGTTGTTCCTTTGCATAAGAATCGATTACGAAGATAAGCATGCGGTTGTATCCGGGCCCTGACTTCAAGGAATCTGACCCCTAACCCTAACCCGATTTTCGAAAAAATCTGCCTCAGAATAGGGTTTTGCCATGCATAGTGCCCAGCTTCCCAATTAAGTCACAAACTTTAGGTTTTGCTGTTCCTTTGTATAAGAAGCGATTACGAAGATAAGCATGCGGTTGTATCTGAGCCCTGACTTCAAGGAATCTGACCCCTAACCCTAACCCTATTTTCGAAAAAATCTGCCTCAGAATAGGGTTTTCCCATGCATAGTGCCCAGCTTCCCAATTAAGTCAGAAACTTTAGGTTTTGCTGTTCCTTTGCTTAAGAAGCGGGTGGAAAGATAAGCATCTGGTTGGATTTGGGCCCTGACTTCAAGTAAGCCGAACCCTAACCCTAACCCTAATTTGGGAAAAATCTGCCGAGGAATGGGGTTTTCCCATGCATTGTGCCCAGCTTCTCAGTTAAGTCAGAAACTGTAGGTTTTCTTGCTCCTTTGCAATAGAAGCGCGTGCAAAGATCAGCATCTGGTTGGATCTGGGCCCTGACTTCAAGGAAGCCGAACCCTAACCCTAACCCTAGTTTAGGAAAAATCTGACTCAGAATAGGGTTTTCCCATGCATTGCGCCCAGCTTCCCAATTAAGTCAGAAACTTTAGGTTTTGCTGTTCCTTTGCAGAAGAAGTGGGTACAAAGATAAGCATCCAGTTGGATCTGGGCCCTGACTTCAAGGAAGCCGAACCCTAACCCTAACCCTAGTTTAGGAAAAATCTGACTCAGAATAGGGTTTTCCCATGCATTGTGCCCAGCTTCCCAATTAAGTCAGAAACTTTAGGTTTTGTTGTTCCTTTGTATAAGAAGCGATTACGAAGATAAGTATGCGGTTGGATCTGGGCCCTGACTTCAAGGAATCTGACCCCTAACCCTAACCCTATTTTCGAAAAAATCTGCCTCAGAATAGGGTTTTCCCATGCATTGTGCCCAGCTTCCCAATTAAGTCAGAAACTTTAGGTTTTGCTGTTCCTTTGCATAGGAAGCGGGTGCAAAGATTAGCAATCGGCTGGATCTGGGCCCTAACTTCAACGAAGCCGGACCCTAACGCTAACCCTAATTTAGGGAAAATCTGCCTCAGAATAGGGTTTTCCCATGCATTGTGCCCAGCTTCCCAATTAAGTCAGAAACTTTAGGTTTTGCTGTTCCTTTGTATAGGAAGCGGGTGCAAAGATTAGCAATCGGCTGGATCTGGGCCTTAACTTCAACGAAGCCGGACCCTAACATTAACCCTAATTTAGGAAAAATCTGCCTCAGAATAGGGTTTTCCCATGCATTGTGCCCAGCTTCCCAATTAAGTCAGAAACTTTAGGTTTTACTGTTCCTTTGCATAGGAAGCCGGTGCAAAGATAAGGATCCGATTGGATTTGGGCCCTGACTTCAAGGAAGCTGAACCCTAACCCTAACCCTAATTAAGGAAAAATCTGCCTCAGAATAGGGTTTTCCCATGCATTCTGCCCAGCTCCCCAATTAAGTCAGAAACATTAGGTTCCCTAATTCCTTTGCAAAATAAGCGCTTGCAAAGATAAGCATCCGGTTGGATCTGGGCCCTAATTCAAGGAAGCCGAACCCTAACCCTAACCCTAATTTAGGAAAAATCTGCCTCAGAATAGGGTTTTCCCATGCATTGTGCCCAGGTTCCCAATTAAGTCAGAAACTTTATGTTTTGCTGTTCCTTTGCATAGGAAGCGGGTGCAAAGATAAGCATCCGGTTAGATTTTGGCCCTGACTTCAAGGATCCGGACCCTAACCCTAACCCTAATTTAGGAAAAACCTCCCTCAGAATAGGGTTTTCCCATGCATTGTGCCAAGATTCCCAATTAAGTCAGAAACTTTAGGTTTTGTTGTTCCTTTGCATAAGAATCGACTACGAAGGTAAGCATGCGGTTGTATCCGGGCCCTGACTTCAAGGAATCTGACCCCTAACCCTAACCCTATTTTCGAAAAAATCTGCCTCAGAATACGGTTTTCCCATGCATATTGCCCAGCTTCCCAATTAAGTCACAAACTTTAGGTTTCCTAGTTCCTTTGCAAAAGAAGCGCTTGCAAAGATAAGCATCCGGTTGGATCTGGGCCCTGACTCCAAGGAAGCCGAACCCTAACCCTAACCCTAATTTAGGAAAAATCTGCCTCAAAATATGGTTTTCCGATGCATTGTGCCCAGCTTCCCAATTGAGTCAGAAACTTTAGGTTTCCTTGTTCCTTTGCAAAAGAAGCGGGTGCAAAGATAAGCCTCCAGTTGGATTTGTGCCCTGACTTCAAAGAAACCGAACCCTAACCCTAACCCTAATTTAGGGAAAATCTGACTCAGAATAGGGTTTTCCCATGCATTGTGCCCAGCTTCCCAATTTAGTCAGAAACTTTAGGTTTTGCTGTTCCTTTGCATAAGAAGCGGGTGCAAAGATAAGCATCCGGTTGGATTTGGGCCCTGACTTCAAGGAAGCCGAACCCTAACCCTAACCCTAATTTGGGAAAAATCTGCGGAGGAATGGGGTTTTCCCATGCATTGTGCCCAGCTTCTCAGTTAAGTCAGAAACTGTAGGTTTTCTTGCTCCTTTGCAAAAGAAGCGCGTGCAAAGATCAGCATCTGGTTGGATCTGTGCCCTGACTTCAAGGAAGCCGAACCCTAACCCTAACCCTAGTTTAGGAAAAATCTGACTCAGAAGAGGGTTTTCCCATGCATTGCGCCCAGCTTCCCAATTAAGTCAGAAACTTTAGGTTTTGCTGTTCCTTTGCAGAAGAAGTGGGTACAAAGATAAGCATCCAGTTCGATTTGGGCACTGACTTCAATGAAGCCGAACCCTAACCTAACCCTAATTTAGGAAAAATCTGCCTCAGAATAGGGTTTTCCCATGCATTGTGCCCAGCTTCCCAATTAAGTCAGAAACTTTAGGTTTTGTTGTTCCTTTGTATAAGAAGCGATTACGAAGATAAGTATCCGGTTGGATATGGGCCCTGACTTCAAGGAATCTGACCCGTAACCCTAATCCTATTTTCGAAAAAATCTGTCTCAGAATAGGGTTTTCCCATGCATTGTGCCCAGCTTCCCAATTAAGTCAGAAACTTTAGGTTTTGCTGTTCCTTTGCATAGGAAGCGGGTGCAAAGATTAGCAATCGGCTGGATCTGGGCCCTAACTTCAACGAAGCCGGACCCTAGCGCTAACCCTAATTTAGGGAAAATCTGCCTCAGAATAGGGTTTTCCCATGCATTGTGCCCAGCTTCCCAATTAAGTCAGAAACTTTAGGTTTTGCTGTTCCTTTGCATAGGAAGCGGGTGCAAAGATTAGCAATCGGCTGGACCTGGGCCCTAACTTCAACGAAGCCGGACCCTAATGCTAACCCTAATTTAGGGAAAATCTGACTCAGAATAGGGTTTTCCCATGCATTGTGCCCAGCTTCCCAATTAAGTGAGAAAGTTTAGGTTTTACTATTCCTTTGCATAGGAAGCCGGTGCAAAGATAAGGATCCGATTGGATTTGGGCCCTGACTTCAAGGAAGCCGAACCCTAACCCTACCCTAATTAAGGAAAAATCTGCCTCAGAATAGGGTTTTCCCATGCATTCTGCCCAGCTCCCCAATTAAGTCAGAAACTTTAGGTTCCCTAATTCCTTTGCAAAATAAGCGCTTGCAAAGATAAGCATCCGGTTAGATCTGGGCCCTGATTTCAAGGAAGCCGAACCCTAACCCTAACCCTAATTTAGGAAAAATCTGCCTCAGAATAGGGTTTTCCCATGCATTGTGCCCAGCTTCCCAATTATGTCAGAAACTTTATGTTTTGCTGTTCCTTTGCATAGGAAGCGGGTTCAAAGATAAGCATCCGGTTGGATTTGGGCCCTGACTTCAAGGAATCTGACCCCTAACCCTAACCCTATTTTCGAAAAAACCTGCCTCAGAATACGGTTTTCCCATGCATAGTGCCCAGCTTCCCAATTAAGTCAGAAACTTTAGGTTACCTAATTCCTTTGCAAAATAAGCGCTTGCAAAGATAAGCATACGGTAGGATCTGGGCCCTGACTTCAAGGAAGCCGAACCCTAACCCTAACCCTAATTTAGGAAAAATCTGCCTCACAATAGGGTTTTCCCATGCATTGTGCCCAGATTCCCAATAAAGTCAGAAACTTTAGGTTTTACTGTTCCTTTGCATAGGAAGCCGTTGCAAAGATAAGTATCCGATTGGATTTGGGCCCTGACTTCAAGGAAGCCGAACCCCAACCCCAACCCTAATTTAGGAAAAATCTGCCGAGGAATAGGGTTTTCCCATGCATTCTGCCCAGCTTCCCAATTAAGTCAGAAACTTTAGGTTTCCTAGTTCCTTTGCAAAAGAAGCGCTTGCAAAGATAAGCATCCAGTTGGATCTGGGCCCTGACTTCAAGGAAGCTGAACCCTAACCCTAACACTAATTTAGGAAAAATCTGCCTCAGAATAGGGTTTTCCCATGCATTGTGCCCAGCTTCCCAATTAAGTCAGAAACTTTAGGTTTTGCTGTTCCTTTGCATAAGAAGCGCGTGCAAAGATAAGCATCTGGTTGGATCTGGGCCCTAACTTCAAGGAAGCCGAATCCTAACCCTAACCCTAATTTAGGAAAAATCTGCCGAGGAAAGGGTTTTCCCATGCATTGTGCCCAGCTTTCCAATTAAGAAAGAAACTTGAGGTTTTGCTCCTCCTTTGCATAGAAAGCGGGTGCAAAGATCAACATCCGATTGGATTTGGGCCCTGACTTCAAGGAAGCCGAACCCTAATGCTAACCCTAATTTAGGGAAAATCTGCCTCAGAATAGGGTTTTCCCATGCATTGTGCCCAGCTTCCAATTAAGTCAGAAACTTTAGGTTTCCTAGTTCCTTTGAAAAAGAAGCGCTTGCAAACATGGGCATCCGGTTTGATCTGGGGCCTGACTTCAAGGAAGCCGTACCCTAACCCTAACCCTAATTTAGGAAAAATCTACCTCAGAATACGGTTTTCCCATTCATTGTGCCCAGCTTCTCAATTAAGTCAGAAACTTTAGGTTTCCTAGTTCCTTTTGAAAAGAAGCGCTTGCAAAGATGAGCATCCAGTTGGATCTGGGCCCTGACTTCAAGGAAGCCGTACCCTAACCCTAACCCTAATTTAGGAAAAATATGCCTCAGATTAGGGTTTTCCAATGCATTGTGCCCAGCTTCTCAATTAAGTCAGAAACTTTAGATTTTGTTGTTCCTTTGCATAAGAATCGGTTACGAAGATAAGCATCCGGGTGGATCTGGGCCCTGATTTCAAGGAAGCTGAACCCTAACCTAACCCTAATTTAGGAAAAATCTGCCTCAGAATACGGTTTTCCCATGCATTGTGCCCATCTTTCCAATTAACAAAGAAACTTGAGGTTTTGCTGCTCCTTTGCATAGAAAGCGGGTGCAAAATAAACATCTGATTGGATTTGGCCCTGACTTCAAGGAAGCCGAACCCTTACCTAACCCTAATTTAGGGAAAATCTGCCTCAGAATAGGATTTTCCCATCCATTGTGGCCAGCTTCCCAATTAAGTCAGAAACTTTAGGTTTTACTGTTCCTTTGCATAAGAAGCGGGTGCAAAGATAAGCATCCGGTTGGATCTGGGCCCTAACTTCATCGAAGCCGGACCCTAACCCTAACCCTAATTTAGGAAAAATCTGCCTCAGAATAGGGTTTTCCGATGCATTGTGCCCAGCTTCCCAATTAAGTCAGAAACTTTAGGTTTTCTTGTTCCTTTGCAAAAGAAGCGAGTGGAAAGATAAGCATCCGGTTAGATCTGGGCCCTAACTTCAACGAAACCGGACCAAACCCTAACCCTAATTTAGGAAAAATCTGCCTCAGAATAGGGTTTTCCCAGGCATTGTGCCCAGATTCCCAATTAAGTCAGAAACTTTAGGTTTTGTTGTTCCTTTTCATAAGAATCAATTACGAAGATAAGCATCCGGGTGGATCTGGGCCCTGACTTCAAGGAAGTTGAACCCTAATCTAACCCTAATTTAGGAAAAATCTGCCTGAGAATAGGGTTTTCCCATGCATTGTGCCCAGCTTCCCAATTAAGAAAGAAACTTGAGGTTTTGCTGCTCCTTTGCATAGAAAGCGGGTGCAAAGATGAACATCCGATTGGATTTGGGCCCTGACTTCAAGGAAGCAGAACCCTAATCCTAACCCTAATTTAGGAAAAATCTGCCTCAGAATAGGGTTTTCCCATGCATTTTGACCAGCTTACCAATTAAGTCACAAACTTTAGGTTTCCTTGTTCCTTTTCAAAAGAAGCCCGTGCAAAGATAAGTATCAGGTTGGATCTGGGCCCTGACTTCAAGGAAGTCGAACCCTAACCCTAACTCTAAATTAGGATAAATCTGCCTCAGAATAGGGTTTTCCCATGCATTGTTCCCAGATTCCCAATTAAGTCAGAAACTTTAGGTTTTACTGTTCCTTTGCATAGGAAGCCGTTGAAAAGATAAGTATCCAATTGGATTTGGGCCCTGACTTCAAGGAAGCCGAACCCCAAACCTAACCCTAATTTAGGAAAAATCTGCCGAGGAATAGGGTTTTCCCATGCATTCTGCCCAGCTTCCCAATTAAGTCAGAAACTTTAGGTTTCCTAGTTCGTTTGCAAAAGAAGCGCCTGCAAAGATAAGCATCTGGTTGGATCTGGGCCCTAACTTCAAGGAAGCCGAATCCTAACCCTAACCCTAATTTAGGAAAAATCTCCCGAGGAAAGGGTTTTCCCATGCATTGTGCCAAGCTTTCCAATTAAGAAAGAAACTTGAGGTTTTGCTGCTCCTTTGCATAGAAAGCGGGTGCAAAGATCAACATCCGATTGGATTTGGGCCCTGACTTCAAGGAAGCCGAACCCTAATGCTAACCCTAATTTAGGGAAAATCTGCCTCAGAATAGGGTTTTCCCATGCATTGTGCCCAGCTTCCAATTAAGTCAGAAACTTTAGGTTTCCTAGTTCTTTTGAAAAAGAAGCGCTTGCAAACATGGGCATCCGGTTTGATCTGGGGCCTGACTTCAAGGAAGCCGTACCCTAACCCTAAACCTAATTTAGGAAAAATCTACCTCAGAATACGGTTTTCCCATTCATTGTGCCCAGCTTCTCAATTAAGTCAGAAACTTTAGGTTTCCTAGTTCCTTTTGAAAAGAAGCGCTTGCAAAGATGAGCATCCAGTTGGATCTGGGCCTGACTTCAAGGAAGCCGTACCCTAACCCTAACCCTAATTTAGGAAAAATATGCCTCAGATTAAGGTTTTCCAATACATTGTGCCCAGCTTCTCAATTAAGTCAGAAACTTTAGGTTTTCTTGTTCCTTTGCAAAAGAAGCGAGTGGAAAGATAAGCATCCGGTTAGATCTGAGCCCTAACTTCAACGAAACCGGACCAAACCCTAACCCTAATTTAGGAAAAATCTGCCTCAGAATAGGGTTTTCCCAGGCATTGTGCCCAGATTCCCAATTAAGTCAGAAACTTTAGGTTTGTTGTTCCTTTTCATAAGAATCAATTACGAAGATAAGCATCCGGGTGGATCTGGGCCCTGACTTCAAGGAAGTTAAACCCTAATCTAACCCTAATTTAGGAAAAATCTGCCTGAGAATAGGGTTTTCCCATGCATTGTGCCCAGCTTCCCAATTAAGAAAGAAACTTGAGGTTTTGCTGTTCCTTTGCATAGAAAGCGGGTGCAAAGATGAACATCCGATTGGATTTGGGCCCTGACTTCAAGGAAGCCGAACCCTAATCCTAACCCTAATTTAGGAAAAATGTGCCTCAGAATAGGGTTTTCCCATGCATTTTGACCAGCTTCCCAATTAAGTCACAAACTTTAGGTTTCCTTGTTCCTTTTCAAAAGAAGCGCGTGCAAAGATAAGTATCAGGTTGGATCTGGGCCCTGAGTTCCAGGAAGTCGAACCCTAACCCTCACTCTAAATTAGGATAAATCTGCCTCAGAATAGGGTTTTCCCATGCATTGTGCCCAGATTCCCAATTAAGTCAGAAACTTTAGGTTTTGCTGTTCCTTTGCATAAGAAGCGCATGTAAAGATAAGCATCTGGTTGGATCTGGGCCCTAACTTCAAGGAAGCCGAATCCTAACCCTAACCCTAATTTAGGAAAAATCTGCCGAGGAATAGGGTTTTCCCATGCATTGTGCCCAGCTTTCCAATTAAGAAAGAAACTTGAGGTTTTGCTGCTCCTTTGCATAGAAAGCGGGTGCAAAGATCAAGATCCGATTGGATTTGGGCCCAGACTTCAAGGAAGCCGAACTCTAATGCTAACCCTAATTTAGGGAAAATCTGCCTCAGAATAGGGTTTTCCCATGCATTGTGCCCAGCTTCCAATTAAGTCAGAAACTTTAGGTTTCCTAGTTCCTTTGAAAAAGAAGTGCTTGCAAACATGGGCATCCGGTTTGATCTGGGGCCTGACTTCAAGGAAGCCGTACCCTAACCCTAACCCTAATTTAGGAAAAATCTACCTCAGAATACGGTTTTCCCATTCATTGTCCCCAGCTTCTCAATTAAGTCAGAAACTTTAGGTTTCCTAGTTCCTTTTGAAAAGAAGCGCTTGCAAAGATGAGCATCCAGTTGGATCTGGGCCCTGACTTCAAGGAAGCCGTACCCTAACCCTAACCCTAATTTAGGAAAAATATGCCTCAGATTAGGGTTTTCCAATGCATTGTGCCCAGCTTCTCAATTAAGTCAGAAACTTTAGATTTTGTTGTTCCTTTGCATAAGAATCGGTTACGAAGATAAGCATCCGGGTGGATCTGGGCCCTGATTTCAAGGAAGTTGAACCCTAACCTAACCCTAATTTAGGAAAAATCTGCCTCAGAATAGGGTTTTCCCATGCATTGTGCCCATCTTTCCAATTAAGAAAGAAACTTGAGGTTTTGCTGCTCCTTTGCATAGAAAGCGGGTGCAAAGATAAACATCTGATTGGATTTGGGCCCTTACTTCAAGGAAGCCGAACCCTAACCCTAACCCTAATTTAGGGAAAATCTGCCTCAGAATAGGATTTTCCCATCCATTGTGCCCAGCTTCCCAATTAAGTCAGAAACTTTAGGTTTTACTGTTCCTTTGCATAAGAAGCGGGTGCAAAGATAAGCATCCGGTTGGATCAGGGCCCTAACTTCATCGAAGCCGGACCCTAACCCTAACCCTAATTTAGGAAAAATCTGCCTCAGAATAGGGTTTTCCGATGCTTTGTGCCCAGCTTCCCAATTAAGTCAGAAACTTTAGGTTTTCTTGTTCCTTTGCAAAAGAAGCGAGTGGAAAGATAAGCATCCGGTTACATCTGGGCCCTAACTTCAACGAAACCGGACCAAACCCTAACCCTAATTTAGGAAAAATCTGCCTCAGAATAGGGTTTCCCCAGGCATTGTGCCCAGATTCCCAATTAAGTCAGAAACTTTAGGTTTTGTTGTTCCTTTTCATAAGAATCAATTACGAAGATAAGCATCCGGGTGGATCTGGGCCCTGACTTCAAGGAAGTTGAACCCTAATCTAACCCTAATTTAGGAAAAATCTGCCTGAGAATAGGGTTTTCCCATGCATTGTGCCCAGCTTCCCAATTAAGAAAGAAACTTGAGGTTTTGCTGCTCCTTTGCATAGAAAGCGGGTGCAAAGATGAACATCCGATTGGATTTGGGCCCTGACTTCAAGGAAGCCGAACCCTAATCCTAACCCTAATTTAGGAAAAATGTGCCTCAGAATAGGGTTTTCCCATGCATTTTGACCAGCTTCCCAATTAAGTCACAAACTTTAGATTTCCTTGTTCCTTTTCAAAAGAAGCGCATGCAAAGATAAGTATCAGGTTGGATCTGGGCCCTGACTTCAAGGAAGCCGAACCCTAACCCTAACTCTAAATTAGGATAAATCTGCCTCAGAATAGAGTTTTCCCATGCATTTTGCCCAGCTTCCCAATTAAGTCAGAAACTTTAGGTGTTGCTGTTCCTTTGCATGAGAAACGGGTGCAAAGATAAGCATCCGGTTGAATCTGGGCACTAACTTCAACGAAGCCGGACCCTAACCCTAACCCTAATTTAGGAAAAATCTGCCTCAGAATAGGGTTTTCCCATGCATTGTGCCCAGCTTCCCAATTAAGTCAGAAACTTTAGGTTTTGCTGTTCCTTTGCAAAAGAAGCGCGGGCAAAGATAGGCATAAGGTTGGATTTGGGCCCTGACTTCAACGAAGCTGAACCCTAACCATAACCCTAATTTAGGAAAAATCTGCCTCAGATTAGGGTTTTCCCATGCATTGTGCCCAGCTTCCCAATTAAGTCAGAAGCTTTAGGTTTTGCTGTTCCTTTGCATAAGAAGAGGGTGCAAAGATAAGCATCCGGTTGGATCTGGGCCCTGACTTCAAGGAAGCCGAACCCTAACCCTAACCCTAATTAAGGAAAAATCTGCCTCAGAATAGGGTTTTCCCGTGCATTCTGCCCAGCTTCCCAATTAAGTCAGAAACTTTAGGTTTCCTAGTTCCTTTGCAAAAGAAGCGCTTGCAAAGATAAGCATCCAGTTGGATCTGGGCCCTGACTTCAAGGAAGCCGAACCCTAACCCTAACACTAATTTAGGAAAAATCTGCCTCAGAATAGGGTTTTCCCATGCATTGTGCCCAGCTTCTCAATTAAGTCAGAAACTTTAGGTTTTCTTGTTCCTTTGCAAAAGAAGCGAGTGGAAAGATAAGCATCCGGTTAGATCTGAGCCCTAACTTCAACGAAACCGGACCAAACCCTAACCCTAATTTAGGAAAAATCTGCCTCAGAATAGGGTTTTCCCAGGCATTGTGCCCAGATTCCCAATTAAGTCAGAAACTTTAGGTTTGTTGTTCCTTTTCATAAGAATCAATTACGAAGATAAGCATCCGGGTGGATCTGGGCCCTGACTTCAAGGAAGTTAAACCCTAATCTAACCCTAATTTAGGAAAAATCTGCCTGAGAATAGGGTTTTCCCATGCATTGTGCCCAGCTTCCCAATTAAGAAAGAAACTTGAGGTTTTGCTGTTCCTTTGCATAGAAAGCGGGTGCAAAGATGAACATCCGATTGGATTTGGGCCCTGACTTCAAGGAAGCCGAACCCTAATCCTAACCCTAATTTAGGAAAAATGTGCCTCAGAATAGGGTTTTCCCATGCATTTTGACCAGCTTCCCAATTAAGTCACAAACTTTAGGTTTCCTTGTTCCTTTTCAAAAGAAGCGCGTGCAAAGATAAGTATCAGGTTGGATCTGGGCCCTGAGTTCAAGGAAGTCGAACCCTAACCCTCACTCTAAATTAGGATAAATCTGCCTCAGAATAGGGTTTTCCCATGCATTGTGCCCAGATTCCCAATTAAGTCAGAAACTTTAGGTTTTGCTGTTCCTTTGCATAAGAAGCGCATGTAAAGATAAGCATCTGGTTGGATCTGGGCCCTAACTTCAAGGAAGCCGAATCCTAACCCTAACCCTAATTTAGGAAAAATCTGCCGAGGAATAGGGTTTTCCCATGCATTGTGCCCAGCTTTCCAATTAAGAAAGAAACTTGAGGTTTTGCTGCTCCTTTGCATAGAAAGCGGGTGCAAAGATCAAGATCCGATTGGATTTGGGCCCAGACTTCAAGGAAGCCGAACTCTAATGCTAACCCTAATTTAGGGAAAATCTGCCTCAGAATAGGGTTTTCCCATGCATTGTGCCCAGCTTCCAATTAAGTCAGAAACTTTAGGTTTCCTAGTTCCTTTGAAAAAGAAGCGCTTGCAAACATGGGCATCCGGTTTGATCTGGGGCCTGACTTCAAGGAAGCCGTACCCTAACCCTAACCCTAATTTAGGAAAAATCTACCTCAGAATACGGTTTTCCCATTCATTGTCCCCAGCTTCTCAATTAAGTCAGAAACTTTAGGTTTCCTAGTTCCTTTTGAAAAGAAGCGCTTGCAAAGATGAGCATCCAGTTGGATCTGGGCCCTGACTTCAAGGAAGCCGTACCCTAACCCTAACCCTAATTTAGGAAAAATGTGCCTCAGATTAGGGTTTTCCAATGCATTGTGCCCAGCTTTCCAATTAAGAAAGAAACTTGAGGTTTTGCTGCTCCTTTGCATATAAAGCGGGTGCAAAGTTAAACATCCGATTGGATTTGGGCCCTGACTTCAAGGAAGCCGAACCCTAACCCTAACCCTAATTTAGGAAAAATATGCCTCAGATTAGGGTTTTCCAATGCATTGTGCCCAGCTTCTCAATTAAGTCAGAAACTTTAGATTTTGTTGTTCCTTTGTATAAGAATCGGTTACGAAGATAAGCATCCGGGTGGATCTGGGCCCTGATTTCAAGGAAGCTGAACCCTAACCTAACCCTAATTTAGGAAAAATCTGCCTCAGAATAGGGTTTTCCCATGCATTGTGCCCATCTTTCCAATTAAGAAAGAAACTTGAGGTTTTGCTGCTCCTTTGCATAGAAAGCGGGTGCAAAGATAAACATCTGATTGGATTTGGGCCCTGACTTCAAGGAAGCCGAACCCTAACCCTAACCCTAATTTAGGGAAAATCTGCCTCAGAATAGGATTTTCCCATGCATTGTGCCCAGCTTCTCAATTACGTCAGAAACTTTAGGTTTCCTAGTTCCTTTGGAAAAGAAGCGCTTGCAAACATGGGCATCTGGTTTGATCTGGGGCCTGACTTCAAGGAAGCCGTACCGTAACCCTAACCCTAATTTAGGAAAAATATGCCTCAGAATAGGGTTTTCTAACGCCTTGTGCCCAGCTTCCCAATTAAGTCAATATGTTTAGGTTCTACTGTTCCTTTGCATAAGGAGCGCCTGTGAAGATAAGTATCTGTTTGGATTTGGCACCTGACTTCCAGGAAGCCGAACCCTAACCTTAAACCTAATTTAGGAAAAATCCGCCTCAGAGTTGGGTTTTCGCATGCATTGTGCACAGCTTCCCAATTAAGAAAGAAACTTGAGGTTTTGCTTTTCCTTTGCATAAGAAGAGGGTGCAAAGATAAGCATCCGGTTGGATTTGGGCCCTGACTTCAAGTAAGCCGAACCCTAACCCTAACACTAACCCTAATTTAGGAAAAATCTGCCTCAGAATAGGGTTTTCCCATGCATTGTACCCAGTTCCCAATTAAGTCAGAAACTTTAGGTTTTGCTGTTCATTTGAATAAAAAGCGGGTGCAAAGATAACAACCCGGTTGGATCTGGGCCCTAACTTCAACAAAGCCGGACCCTAACCCTAACCCTAATTTAGGAAAACTCTGCCTCAGAATAGGGTTTTCTGATGCATTGTGCCCAGCTTCCCAATTAAGTCAGAAACTTTAGGTTTTACTGTTCCTTTGCATAAGAAGCGGGTGCAAAGATAAGCATCCGGTTGGATCTGGGCCCTAACTTCATCGAAGCCGGATCCTAACCCTAACCCTAATTTAGGAAAAATCTGCCTCAGAATAGGGTTTTCCGATGCATTGTGCCCAGCTTCCCAATTAAGTCAGAAACTTTAGGTTTTCTTGTTCCTTTGCAAAAGAAGCGAGTGGAAAGATAAGCATCCGGTTAGATCTGGGCCCTAACTTCAACGAAACCGGACCCAAACCCTAACCCTAATTTAGGAAAAATCTGCCTCAGAATAGGGTTTTCCCAGGCATTGTGCCCAGATTCCCAATTAAGACAGAAACTTTACGTTTTGTTGTTCCTTTGCATAAGAATCAATTACGAAGATAAGCATCCGGGTGGATCTAGGCGCTGACTTCAAGGAAGCTGAACCCTAACCTAACCCTAATTTAGGAAAAATCTGCCTCAGAATAGGGTTTTCCCATGCATTGTGCCCAGCTTCCCAATTAAGTCAGAAACTTTAGGTTTTGCTGTTCCTTTGCAAAAGAAGCGCGGGCAAAGATAAGCATACATTTGGATTTGAGCCCTGACTTCAAGGAAGCCAAACCCTAACCATAATTCTAATTTAGGAAAAATATGACTCAGAATAGGGCTTTCCCATGCATTGTGCCCAGCTTCCCAATTAAGTCAGAAACTTTAGGTTTTGTTGTTCCTTTGCATAAGAATCGATTACGAAGATAAGTATCCGGGTGGATCTGGGCCCTGATTTCAAGGAAGTTGAACCCTAATCTAACCCTAATTTAGGAAAAATCTGCCTGAGAATAGGGTTTTCCCATGCATTGTGCCCAGCTTCCCAATTAAGAAAGAAACTTGAGGTTTTGCTGCTCCTTTGCATAGAAAGCGGGTGCAAAGATGAACATCCGATTGGATTTGGGCCCTAACTTCAAGGAAGCCGAACCCTAATCCTAACCCTAATTTAGGAAAAATCTGCCTCAGAATAGGGTTTTCCCATGCATTTTGACCAGCTTCCCAATTAAGTCACAAACTTTAGGTTTCCTTGTTCCTTTTCAAAAGAAGCGCGTGCAAAGATAAGTATCCGGTTGGATCTGGGCCCTGACTTCAAGGAAGCCGAACCCTTACCCTAACTCTAAATTAGGATAAATCTGCCTCAGAATAGAGTTTTCCCATGCATTTTGCCCAGCTTCCCAATTGAGTCAGAAACTTTAGGTTTTGCTGTTTCTTTGCATAAAAAACGGGAGCAAAGATTAGCATCCGGTTGGATCTGGGCCTTAACTTCAACGAAGCTGTACCCTAACCCTAACCCTAATTTAGGAAAAATCTGCCTCATAATAGGGTTTTCCTATGCATTGTGCCCAGCTTCCCAATTAAGTCAGAAAGTTTAGGTTTTGCTGTTCCTTTGCAAAAGAAGCGCGGGCAAAGATAGGCATAAGGTTGGTTTTGGGCCCTGACTTCAACGAAGCCGAACCCTAACCATAACCCTAATTTAGGAAATATCTGCCTCAGAATAGGGTTTTCCCATGCATTGTGCCCAGCTTCACAATTAAGTCAGAAACTTTAGGTTTTGCTGTAACTTTGCATAAGAAGAGGGTGCAAAGATAAGCATCCGGTTGGATTTGGGCCCTGACTTCAACGAAGCTGAACCCTAAATCTAACACTAACCCTAATTTAGGAAAAATCTGCCTCAGAATAGGGTTTCCCATGCATTGTGCCCAGCTTCCCAATTAAGTCAGAAACTTTAGGTTTTGCTCTTCCTTTGAATAAGAAGCGGGTGCAAAGATAAGAATCCGGTTGGATCTGGGCCCTAACTTCAACGAAGCCGGACCCTAACACTAACCCTAATTTAGGAAAAATCTGCCTCAGAATAGGGTTTTCCGATGCATTGTGCCCAGCTTTCCAATTAAGTCAGAAACTTTAGGTTTTACTGTTCCTTTGCATAAGAAGCGGGTGCAAAGAGAAGCATCCGGTTGGATCTGGGCCCTAACTTCATCGAAGCCGGACCCTAACCCTAACCCTAATTTAGGAAAAATCTGCCTCAGAATAGGGTTTTCCGATGCATTATGCCCAGCTTCAAATTAAGTCAGAAACTTTAGGTTTTCTTATTCCTTTGCAAAAGAAGCGGGTGCAAACATAAGCATCCAGTTGGATTTCTGCCCTGACTTCAAAGAAACCGAACCCTAACCCTAACCCTAATTTAGGAAAAATCTGACTCAGAATAGGGTTTTCCCACGCATTGTGCCCAGCTTCCCAATTAAGTCAGAAACTTTAGGTTTTGCTGTTCCTTTGCATAAGAAGCGGGTGGAAAGATAAGGATCCAGTTGTATTTGGGCCCTGACTTCAAGTAAGCCGAACCCTAACCCTAACCCTAATTTAGGAAAAATATGCCTCAGAATAGGGTTTTCCCATGCATTGTGCCCAGCTTCCCAATTAAGTCAGAAACTTTAGGTTTTGCTGTTCCTTTGCATAAGAAGCGGCTGCAAAGATGAGCATCTGGTTGGATTTGGGCCCTAACTTCAAGGGAGCCGAACCCTAACCCTAACCCTAATTTAGGAAAAATCTGACTCACAATAGGGTTTTCCCATGCATTGTGCCCAGCTTCCCAATTAAGTCAGAAACTTTAGGTTTGCTTGTTCCTTTGCAAAAGAAGCGGGTGCAAAGATAAGCATCCGGTTGGATTTGGGCCCTGAATTCAAGGAAGCAGAACGCTAACCCTAACCCTACTTTAGGAAAAAACTGCCTCAGAATAGGGTTTTCCCATGCATTGTGCCCAGCTTCCCAATTGAGTCAGAAACTTTAGGTTTTGCTGTTCCTTTGCAAAAGAAGTGGGTGCAAAGATAAGCATCCATTTGGAATTTCTGCCCTGACTTCAAAGAAACCGAACCCTAACCCTAACCCTAATTTAGGAAAAATCTGACTCAGAATAGGGTTTTCCCATGCATTGTGCCCAGCTTCCCAATTAAGTCAGAAACTTTAGGTTTTGTTGTTCCTTTGCATAAGAAGTGGGTGCAAAGATAAGCATCCGGTTGGATTTGGGCACTGACTTCAATGAAGCCGAACCCTAACCCTAACCCTAATTTAGGAAAAATCTGACTCACAATAGGGTTTTCCCATGCATTGTGCCCAGCTTCCCAATTAAGTCAGAAACTTTAGGTTTTGCTGTTCCTTTGCATAAGAAGCGGGTGCAAAGATAAGCATCCGGTTGGATTTGGGCCTTGACTTCAAGTAAGCCGAACCCTAACCCTAACCCTAATTTAGGAAAAATCTGCCTAGGAATAGGGTTTTCCCATGCATTGTGCCCAGCATCCCAGTTAAGTCAGAAACTGTAGGTTTTCTTGCTCCTTTGCAATAGAAGCCCGTGCAAAGATAAGCATCCCGTTGGATCTGGGCCCTGACTTCAAGGAAGCCGAACCCTAACCCTAACCCTAATTTAGGAAAAATCTGCCTCAGAATAGGGTTTTCCCATGCATTGCGCCCGGCTTCCCAATTAAGTCAGAAACTTTAGGTTTTCTTGTTCCTTCAGAAAAGAAGCGGGTGCAAAGATCAGTATCCGGTTGGATTTCGGCCCTAACTTCAAGGAAGCAGAACGCTAACCCTAACCTTAGTTTAGGAAAAAACTGCCTCAGAATAGGGTTTTCCCATGCATTGTGCCGAGCTTCCCAATTGAGTCAGAAACTTTAGGTTTTGCTTGTCCTTTGCATAAGAAGCGGGTACAAAGATAAGCATCCGGTTAGATTTGGGCCATGACTTCAAGGAAGCAGAACGCTAACCCTAACCCTAATTTAGGAAAAATCTGACTCAGAATAGGGTTTTCCCATGCATTGTGCCCAGCTTCCCAATTTAGTCAGAAACTTTAGGTTTTGCTGTTCCTTTGCATAAGAAGCGGGTGCAAAGATAAGCATCCGGTTGGATTTGGGTCCTGACTTCAAGTAAGCCGAACCCTAACCCTAACCCTAATTTAGGAAAAATCTGCCTCAGAATAGGGTTTTCCCATGCATTGCGCCCGGCTTCCCAATTAAGTCAGAAACTTTAGGTTTTGTTGTTCCTTTGCATAAGAAGTGGGTGCAAAGATAAGCATCCGGTTGGATTTGGGCACTGACTTCAATGAAGCCGAACCCTAACCCTAACCCTAATTTAGGAAAAATATGCCTCAGAATAGGGTTTTCCCATGCATTGTGCCCAGCTTCCCAATTAAGTCAGAAACTTTAGGTTTTGCTGTTCCTTTGCATAAGAAGCGGCTGCAAAGATGAGCATCTGGTTGGATTTGGGCCCTAACTTCAAGGGAGCCGAACCCTAACCCTAACCCTAATTTAGGAAAAATCTGACTCACAATAGGGTTTTCCCATGCATTGTGCCCAGCTTCCCAATTAAGTCAGAAACTTTAGGTTTGCTTGTTCCTTTGCAAAAGAAGCGGGTGCAAAGATAAGCATCCGGTTGGATTTGGGCCGTGAATTCAAGGAAGCAGAACGCTAACCCTAACCCTACTTTAGGAAAAAACTGCCTCAGAATAGGGTTTTCCCATGCATTGTGCCCAGCTTCCCAATTGAGTCAGAAACTTTAGGTTTTGCTGTTCCTTTGCAAAAGAAGTGGGTGCAAAGATAAGCATCCATTTTGAATTTCTGCCCTGACTTCAAAGAAACCGAACCCTAACCCTAACCTTAATTTAGGAAAAATCTGACTCAGAATAGGGTTTTCCCATGCATTGTGCCCACCTTCCCAATTAAGTCAGAAACTTTAGGTTTTGTTGTTCCTTTGCATAAGAAGTGGGTGCAAAGATAAGCATCCGGTTGGATTTGGGCACTGACTTCAATGAAGCCGAACCCTAACCCTAACCCTAATTTAGGAAAAATCTGACTCACAATAGGGTTTTCCCATGCATTGTGCCCAGCTTCCCAATTAAATCAGAAACTTTAGGTTTTGCTGTTCCTTTGCATAAGAAGCGGGTGCAAAGATAAGCATCCGGTTGGATTTGGGCCTTGACTTCAAGTAAGCCGAACCCTAACCCTAACCCTAATTTAGGAAAAATCTGCCTAGGAATAGGGTTTTCCCATGCATTGTGCCCAGCATCCCAGTTAAGTCAGAAACTGTAGGTTTTCTTGCTCCTTTGCAATAGAAGCCCGTGCAAAGATAAGCATCCCGTTGGATCTGGGCCCTGACTTCAAGGAAGCCGAACCCTAACCCTAACCCTAATTTAGGAAAAATCTGCCTCAGAATAGGGTTTTCCCATGCATTGCGCCCGGCTTCCCAATTAAGTCAGAAACTTTAGGTTTTCTTGTTCCTTCAGAAAAGAAGCGGGTGCAAAGATCAGTATCCGGTTGGATTTGGGCCCTGACTTCAAGGAAGCAGAACGCTAACCCTAACCCTAGTTTAGGAAAAAACTGCCTCAGAATAGGGTTTTCCCATGCATTGTGCCGAGCTTCCCAATTGAGTCAGAAACTTTAGGTTTTGCTGTTCCTTTGCAAAAGAAGCGGGTGCAAAGATAAGCATCCGGTTAGGTTTGGGCCCTGACTTCAAGGAAGCAGAACGCTAACCCTAACCCTAATTTAGGAAAAAACTGCCTCAGAATAGGGTTTTCCCATGTATTGTGCCCAGCTTCCCAATTGAGTCAGAAACTTTAGGTTTTGCTGTTCCTTTGCATAAGAAGAGGGTGCAAAGATAAGCATCCGGTTAGATTTGGGCCATGACTTCAAGGAAGCAGAACGCTAACCCTAACCCTAATTTAGGAAAAATCTGACTCAGAATAGGGTTTTTCCATGCATTGTGCCCAGCTTCCCAATTTAGGCAGAAACTTTAGGTTTTGCTGTTCCTTTGCATAAGAAGCGGGTGAAAAGATAAGCATCCGGTTCGATTTGGGCCCTGACTTCAAGTAAGCCGAACCCTAACCCTAACCCTAATTTAGGAAAAATCTGCCGAGGAATAGGGTTTTCCCATGCATTGTGCCCAGCTACTCAGTTAAGTGAGAAACTGTAGGTTTTCTTGCTCCTTTGCAATAGAAGTGCGTGCAAAGATCAGCATCCGGTTGGATCTGGGCCCTGACTTCAAGGAAGCCGAACCCTAACCCTAACCCTAATTTAGGAAAAATCTGACTCACAATAGGGTTTTCCCATGCATTGTGCCCAGCTTCCCAATTAAGTCAGAAAGTTTAGGTTTTCCTGTTCCTTTGCATAAGAAGCGGGTGAAAAGATGAGCATCCGGTTGGATTTGGGCCCTGACTTCAAGGAAGCCGAACCCTAACCCTAACCCTAATTTAGGAAAAAACTGACTCAGAATAGGGTTTTTCCATGCATTGTGCCCAGCTTCCCAATTTAGGCAGAAACTTTAGGTTTTGCTGTTCCTTTGCATAAGAAGCGGGTGCAAAGATCAGCATCCGGTTGGATTTGGGCCCTGACTTCAAGTAAGCCGAACCCTAACCCTAACCCTAATTTAGGAAAAATCTGCCGAGGAATAGGGTTTTCCCATGCATTGTGCCCAGCTACTCAGTTAAGTGAGAAACTGTAGGTTTTCTTGCTCCTTTGCAATAGAAGTGCGTGCAAAGATCAGCATCCGGTTGGATCTGGGCCCTGACTTCAAGGAAGCCGAACCCTAACCCTAACCCTAATTTAGGAAAAATCTGACTCACAATAGGGTTTTCCCATGCATTGTGCCCAGCTTCCCAATTAAGTCAGAAACTTTAGGTTTTCCTGTTCCCTTGCATAAGAAGCGGGTGAAAAGATGAGCATCCGGTTGGATTTGGGCCCTGACTTCAAGTAAGCCGAACCCTAACCCTAACCCTTATTTAGGAAAAATCTGCCGAGGAATAGGGTTTTCCCATGCATTGTGCCCAGCATCCCAGTTAAGTCAGAAACTGTAGGTTTTCTTGCTCCTTTGCAATAGAAGCCCGTGCAAAGATAAGCATCCGGTTGGATATGGGCCCTGACTTCAAGGAAGCCGAACCCTAACCCTAACCCTAATTTAGGAAAAATCTGCCTCAGAATAGGGTTTTCCCATGCATTGCGCCCGGCTTCCCAATTAAGTCAGAAACTTTAGGTTTTCTTGTTCCTTCAGAAAAGAAGCGGGTGCAAAGATCAGTATCCGGTTGGATTTGGGCCCTGACTTCAAGGAAGCAGAACGCTAACCCTAACCCTAGTTTAGGAAAAAACTGCCTCAGAATAGGGTTTTCCCATGCATTGTGCCGAGCTTCCCAATTGAGTCAGAAACTTTAGGTTTTGCTGTTCCTTTGCATAAGAAGCGGCTGCAAAGATGAGCATCTGGTTGGATTTGGGCCCTAACTTCAAGGGAGCCGAACCCTAACCCTAACCCTAATTTAGGAAAAATCTGACTCACAATAGGGTTTTCCCATGCATTGTGCCCAGCTTCCCAATTAAGTCAGAAACTTTAGGTTTGCTTGTTCCTTTGCAAAAGAAGCGGGTGCAAAGATAAGCATCCGGTTGGATTTGGGCCGTGAATTCAAGGAAGCAGAACGCTAACCCTAACCCTACTTTAGGAAAAAACTGCCTCAGAATAGGGTTTTCCCATGCATTGTGCCCAGCTTCCCAATTGAGTCAGAAACTTTAGGTTTTGCTGTTCCTTTGCAAAAGAAGTGGGTGCAAAGATAAGCATCCATTTTGAATTTCTGCCCTGACTTCAAAGAAACCGAACCCTAACCCTAACCTTAATTTAGGAAAAATCTGACTCAGAATAGGGTTTTCCCATGCATTGTGCCCAGCTTCCCAATTAAGTCAGAAACTTTAGGTTTTGTTGTTCCTTTGCATAAGAAGTGGGTGCAAAGATAAGCATCCGGTTGGATTTGGGCACTGACTTCAATGAAGCCGAACCCTAACCCTAACCCTAATTTAGGAAAAATCTGACTCACAATAGGGTTTTCCCATGCATTGTGCCCAGCTTCCCAATTAAATCAGAAACTTTAGGTTTTGCTGTTCCTTTGCATAAGAAGCGGGTGCAAAGATAAGCATCCGGTTGGATTTGGGCCTTGACTTCAAGTAAGCCGAACCCTAACCCTAACCCTAATTTAGGAAAAATCTGCCTAGGAATAGGGTTTTCCCATGCATTGTGCCCAGCATCCCAGTTAAGTCAGAAACTGTAGGTTTTCTTGCTCCTTTGCAATAGAAGCCCGTGCAAAGATAAGCATCCCGTTGGATCTGGGCCCTGACTTCAAGGAAGCCGAACCCTAACCCTAACCCTAATTTAGGAAAAATCTGCCTCAGAATAGGGTTTTCCCATGCATTGCGCCCGGCTTCCCAATTAAGTCAGAAACTTTAGGTTTTCTTGTTCCTTCAGAAAAGAAGCGGGTGCAAAGATCAGTATCCGGTTGGATTTGGGCCCTGACTTCAAGGAAGCAGAACGCTAACCCTAACCCTAGTTTAGGAAAAAACTGCCTCAGAATAGGGTTTTCCCATGCATTGTGCCGAGCTTCCCAATTGAGTCAGAAACTTTAGGTTTTGCTGTTCCTTTGCATAAGAAGCGGCTGCAAAGATGAGCATCTGGTTGGATTTGGGCCCTAACTTCAAGGGAGCCGAACCCTAACCCTAACCCTAATTTAGGAAAAATCTGACTCACAATAGGGTTTTCCCATGCATTGTGCCCAGCTTCCCAATTAAGTCAGAAACTTTAGGTTTGCTTGTTCCTTTGCAAAAGAAGCGGGTGCAAAGATAAGCATCCGGTTGGATTTGGGCCGTGAATTCAAGGAAGCAGAACGCTAACCCTAACCCTACTTTAGGAAAAAACTGCCTCAGAATAGGGTTTTCCCATGCATTGTGCCCAGCTTCCCAATTGAGTCAGAAACTTTAGGTTTTGCTGTTCCTTTGCAAAAGAAGTGGGTGCAAAGATAAGCATCCATTTTGAATTTCTGCCCTGACTTCAAAGAAACCGAACCCTAACCCTAACCTTAATTTAGGAAAAATCTGACTCAGAATAGGGTTTTCCCATGCATTGTGCCCAGCTTCCCAATTAAGTCAGAAACTTTAGGTTTTGTTGTTCCTTTGCATAAGAAGTGGGTGCAAAGATAAGCATCCGGTTGGATTTGGGCACTGACTTCAATGAAGCCGAACCCTAACCCTAACCCTAATTTAGGAAAAATCTGACTCACAATAGGGTTTTCCCATGCATTGTGCCCAGCTTCCCAATTAAATCAGAAACTTTAGGTTTTGCTGTTCCTTTGCATAAGAAGCGGGTGCAAAGATAAGCATCCGGTTGGATTTGGGCCTTGACTTCAAGTAAGCCGAACCCTAACCCTAACCCTAATTTAGGAAAAATCTGCCTAGGAATAGGGTTTTCCCATGCATTGTGCCCAGCATCCCAGTTAAGTCAGAAACTGTAGGTTTTCTTGCTCCTTTGCAATAGAAGCCCGTGCAAAGATAAGCATCCCGTTGGATCTGGGCCCTGACTTCAAGGAAGCCGAACCCTAACCCTAACCCTAATTTAGGAAAAATCTGCCTCAGAATAGGGTTTTCCCATGCATTGCGCCCGGCTTCCCAATTAAGTCAGAAACTTTAGGTTTTCTTGTTCCTTCAGAAAAGAAGCGGGTGCAAAGATCAGTATCCGGTTGGATTTGGGCCCTGACTTCAAGGAAGCAGAACGCTAACCCTAACCCTAGTTTAGGAAAAAACTGCCTCAGAATAGGGTTTTCCCATGCATTGTGCCGAGCTTCCCAATTGAGTCAGAAACTTTAGGTTTTGCTGTTCCTTTGCAAAAGAAGCGGGTGCAAAGATAAGCATCCGGTTAGGTTTGGGCCCTGACTTCAAGGAAGCAGAACGCTAACCCTAACCCTAATTTAGGAAAAAACTGCCTCAGAATAGGGTTTTCCCATGTATTGTGCCCAGCTTCCCAATTGAGTCAGAAACTTTAGGTTTTGCTGTTCCTTTGCATAAGAAGAGGGTGCAAAGATAAGCATCCGGTTAGATTTGGGCCATGACTTCAAGGAAGCAGAACGCTAACCCTAACCCTAATTTAGGAAAAATCTGACTCAGAATAGGGTTTTTCCATGCATTGTGCCCAGCTTCCCAATTTAGGCAGAAACTTTAGGTTTTGCTGTTCCTTTGCATAAGAAGCGGGTGAAAAGATAAGCATCCGGTTCGATTTGGGCCCTGACTTCAAGTAAGCCGAACCCTAACCCTAACCCTAATTTAGGAAAAATCTGCCGAGGAATAGGGTTTTCCCATGCATTGTGCCCAGCTACTCAGTTAAGTGAGAAACTGTAGGTTTTCTTGCTCCTTTGCAATAGAAGTGCGTGCAAAGATCAGCATCCGGTTGGATCTGGGCCCTGACTTCAAGGAAGCCGAACCCTAACCCTAACCCTAATTTAGGAAAAATCTGACTCACAATAGGGTTTTCCCATGCATTGTGCCCAGCTTCCCAATTAAGTCAGAAAGTTTAGGTTTTCCTGTTCCTTTGCATAAGAAGCGGGTGAAAAGATGAGCATCCGGTTGGATTTGGGCCCTGACTTCAAGGAAGCCGAACCCTAACCCTAACCCTAATTTAGGAAAAAACTGACTCAGAATAGGGTTTTTCCATGCATTGTGCCCAGCTTCCCAATTTAGGCAGAAACTTTAGGTTTTGCTGTTCCTTTGCATAAGAAGCGGGTGCAAAGATCAGCATCCGGTTGGATTTGGGCCCTGACTTCAAGTAAGCCGAACCCTAACCCTAACCCTAATTTAGGAAAAATCTGCCGAGGAATAGGGTTTTCCCATGCATTGTGCCCAGCTACTCAGTTAAGTGAGAAACTGTAGGTTTTCTTGCTCCTTTGCAATAGAAGTGCGTGCAAAGATCAGCATCCGGTTGGATCTGGGCCCTGACTTCAAGGAAGCCGAACCCTAACCCTAACCCTAATTTAGGAAAAATCTGACTCACAATAGGGTTTTCCCATGCATTGTGCCCAGCTTCCCAATTAAGTCAGAAACTTTAGGTTTTCCTGTTCCCTTGCATAAGAAGCGGGTGAAAAGATGAGCATCCGGTTGGATTTGGGCCCTGACTTCAAGTAAGCCGAACCCTAACCCTAACCCTTATTTAGGAAAAATCTGCCGAGGAATAGGGTTTTCCCATGCATTGTGCCCAGCATCCCAGTTAAGTCAGAAACTGTAGGTTTTCTTGCTCCTTTGCAATAGAAGCCCGTGCAAAGATAAGCATCCGGTTGGATATGGGCCCTGACTTCAAGGAAGCCGAACCCTAACCCTAACCCTAATTTAGGAAAAATCTGCCTCAGAATAGGGTTTTCCCATGCATTGCGCCCGGCTTCCCAATTAAGTCAGAAACTTTAGGATTTCTTGTTCCTTCAGAAAAGAAGCGGGTGCAAAGATCAGTATCCGGTTGGATTTGGGCCCTGACTTCAAGGAAGCAGAACGCTAACCCTAACCCTAGTTTAGGAAAAAACTGCCTCAGAATAGGGTTTTCCCATGCATTGTGCCGAGCTTCCCAATTGAGTCAGAAACTTTAGGTTTTGCTGTTCCTTTGCAAAAGAAGCGGGTGCAAAGTTAAGCATCCGGTTAGGTTTGGGCCCTGAATTCAAGGAAGCAGAACGCTAACCCTAACCCTAATTTAGGGAAAAACTACCTCAGAATAGGGTTTTCCCATGCATTGTGCCCAGCTTCCCAATTGAGTCAGAAACTTAGGTTTTGCTGTTCCTTTGCAAAAGTAGCGGGTGCAAAGATAAGCATCCAGTTGGATTTGTGCCCTGACTTCAAAGAAACCGAACCCTAACCCTAACCCTAATTTAGGAAAAATCTGCCGAGGAATAGGGTTTTCCCATGCATTGTGCCCAGCTTCCCAACTGAGTCAGAAACTTTAGGTTTTGCTGTTCCTTTGCATAAGAAGCTGGTGGAAAGATAAGCATCCAGTTGGATTTGGGCACTGACTTCAAGGAAGCCGAACCCTAACCCTAACCCTAATTTAGGAAAAATCTGCCTCAGAATAGGGTTTTCCCATGCATTGTGCCCGGCTTCCCAATTAAGTCAGAAACTTTAGGTTTTCTTCTTCCTTTGCAAAAGAAGCGTATGCAAAGAGACGCATCCGGTTGGATCTGGGCCCTGACTTCAAGGAAGCCGAACCCTAACCCTAACCCTAATTTAGGAAAAATCTGCCTCAGAATAGGGTTTTCCCATGCATTGCGCCCAGCTTCCCAATTAAGTCAGAAACTCTAGGTTTGCTTGTTCCTCTCCAAAAGCACGACATGCAAATATAAGCATTCAGTTGGATTTCGGCTCTGACTTAAATGAAGCCGAACCCTAACCCTAACCCTAATTTAGGAAAAATATGCCTCAGAATAGGGTTTTCCCATGCATTGTGCCCAGCTTCCCAATTAAGTCAGAAACTTTAGGTTTTGCTGTTCCTTTGCATAAGAAGTGGGTGCAAAGGTAAGCATCCGGTTGGATTTGGGCCCTGACTTCAATGAAGCCGAACCCTAACCCTAACCCTAATTTAGGAAAAATCTGCCTCAGAATAGGGTTTTCCCATGCATTGTGCCCACGTTCCCAATTACGTCAGAAACTTTAGGTTTGCTTGTTCCTTTGCAAAAGAAGCTCATGCAAAGATAAGCATCCGGTTGGATCTGGGCCCTGACTTCAATGAAGCCGAACTCTAACCCTAACCCTAATTTAGGAAAAATCTGCCTCAGAATAGGGTTTTCCCATGCATTGTGCCCAGCTTCCCAATCAAGTCAGAAACTTTAGGTTTTGCTGTTCCTTTGCATAAGAAGTGGGTACAAAGATAAGCATCCGGTTGGATTTGGGCACTGACTTCAATGAAGCCGAACCCTAACCATAACCCTAATTTAGGAAAAATTTGCCTCAGAATAGGGTTTTCCAATGCATTGTGCCCAGCTTCCCAATTACGTCAGAAACTTTAGATTTGCTTGTTCCTTTGCAAAAGAAGCGCATGCAAAGATAAGCATCCGGTTGGATCTGGGCCCTGACTTCAATGAAGCCGAACCCTAACCCTAACCCTAATTTAGGAAAAATCTGACTCACAATAGGGTTTTCCCATGCATTGTGCCCAGATTCCCAATTAAGTCAGAAACTTTAGGTTTTCTTGTTCCTATGGAAAAGAAGCGCGTGCAAAGATAAGCATCCGGTTGGGTTTGGGCCCTGACCTCAAGAAAGCAGAACGCTAACCCTAACCCTACTTTAGGAAAAATCTGACTCAGAATAGGGTTTTCCCATGCATTGTGCCCAGCTTCCCAATTGAGTCAGCAACTTTAGGTTTTGCGGTTCCTTTGCAAAAGAAGCGGATGCAAAGATCAGCATCCAGTTGGATTTGTGCCCTGACTTCAAAGAAACCGAACCCTAACCCTAACCCTAATTTAGGAAAAATCTGACTCAGAATAGGATTTTCCCATGCATTGTGCTCAGCTTCCCAATTAAGTCAGAAACTTTAGGTTTTGCTGTTCCTTTGTATAAGAAGTGGGTACAAAGGTAATAATCCGGTTGGATTTGGGCACTGACTTCAATGAAGCCGAACCCTAACCCTAACATTAATTTAGGAAACATCTGCCTCAGAATAGGGTTTTCCCATGCATTGTGCCCAGCTTCCCAATTAAGTCAGAAACTTTAGGTTTTGCTGTTCCTTTGCGTAAGAATTGGGTACAAGGTAAGCATCCGGTTGGATTTGGGCACTGACTTCAATGAAGCCGAACCCTAACCCTAACCCTAATTTAGGAAAAATATGCCTCAGAATAGGGTTTTCCCATGCATTGTGCCCAGCTTCCCAATTACGTCAGAAACTTTAGGTTTGCTTGTTCCTTTGCAAAAGAAGCGCATGCAAAGATAAGCATCCGGTTGGATTTGGGCCCAGACTTCAAGAAAGCAGAACGCTAACCCTAACCCTAATTTAGGAAAAAACTTCCTCAGAATAGGGTTTTCCCATGCATTGTGCCCAGCTTCCCAATTGAGTCAGCAACTTTAGGTTTTGCGGTTCCTTTGCAAAAGAAGCGGCTGCAAAGATAAGCATCCAGGTGGATTTGTGCCCTGACTTCAAAGAAACCGAACCCTAACCCTAACCCTAATTTAGGAAATATCTGACTCAGAATAGGGTTTTCCCATGCATTGTGCCCAGCTTCCCAATTGAGTCAGAAACTTTAGGTTTTGCTGTTCCTTAGCATAAGAAGTGGGTACAAAGGTAAGCTTCCTTGTGGATTTGGGCACTGACTTCAATGAAGCCGAACCCTAACCCCAACCCTAATTTAGGAAAAATCTGACTCAGAATAGGGTTTTCCCATGCATTGTGCTCAGCTTCCCAATTAAGTCAGAAACTTTAGGTTTTGCTGTTCCTTTGCATAAGAAGTGGGTACAAAGATAAGCATCCGGTTGGATTTGGGCCCTGACTTCAATGAAGCCGAACCCTAACCCTAACCCTAATTTACGAAAAATCTGCCTCAGAATACGGTTTTCCCATGCATTGTGCCCAGATTCCCAATTACGTCAGAAACTTTAGGTTTGCTTGTTCCTTTGCATAAGAAGCGGGTGCAAAGATAAGCATCCGGTTGGATTTCGGCCCTGACTTCAAGTAAGCCGAACCGTAACCCTAACCCTAATTTAGGAAAAATCTGCCGAGGAATAGGGTTTTCCCACGCATTGTGCCCAGCATCCCAGTTAAGTCAGAAACTGTAGGTTTTCTTGCTCCTTTGGAATAGAAGCGCGTGCAAAGAAAAGCATCCGGTTGGATCTGGGCCCTGACTTCAAGGAAGCTGAACCCTAACCCTAACCCTAATTTAGGAAAAATCTGCCTCAGAAAAGGATTTTCCCATGCATTGCGCGCGGCTTCCCAATTAAGTCAGAAACTTTTGGTTTGCTTGTTCCTTTCCAAAAGCAGCACATGGATATATAAGCATTCGGTTGGATTTGGGCCCTGACTTAAATGAAGCCGGACCCTAACCCTAACCCTAATTTAGGAAAAATCTGACTCACAATAGGGTTTTCCCATGCATTGTGCCCAGCTTCCCAATTAAGTCAGAAACTTTAGGTTTTCTTGTTCCTTCGGAAAAGAAGCGGGTGCAAAGATAAGTATCCGGTTGGATTTGGGCCCTGACTTCAAGGAAGCAGAACGCTAACCCTAACCCTAGTTTAGGAAAAAACTGCCTTAGAATAGGGTTTTCCCATGCATTGCGCCCGGCTACCCAATTAAGTCAGAAACTTTAGCTTTGCTTGTTCCTTTCCAAAAGCAGGACATGCAAATATAAGCATTCAGTTGGATTTGGGCCCTGACTTAAATGAAGCCGAACCCTAACCCTAACCCTAATTTAGGAAAAACCTGCCTCAGAATAGGTTTTTCCCATGCATTGTGCCCAGCTTCCCAATTAAGTCAGAAACTTTAGGTTTTGCTGTTCCTTTGCAAAAGACGCGGGTGCAAAGATAAGCATCCGGTTGGATTTGGGCCCTGCCTTCAAGTAAGCCGAACCCTAACCCTAACCCTAATTTAGGAAAAATCTGCCGAGGAATAGGGTTTTCCCATGCATTGTGCCCAGCTTCCCAACTGAGTCAGAAACTTTAGGTTTTGCTGTTCCTTTGCATAAGAAGCGGGTGGAAAGATAAGCATCCGGTTGGATTTGGGCACTGACTTCAAGGAAGCCGAACCCTAACCGTAACCCTAATTTAGGAAAAATCTTCCTCAGAATAGGGTTTTCCCATGCATTGCGCCCGGCTACCCAATTAAGTCAGAAACTTTAGCTTTGCTTGTTCCTTTCCAAAAGCAGGACATGCAAATATAAGCATTCAGTTGGATTTGGGCCCTGACTTAAATGAAGCCGAACCCTAACCCTAACCCTAATTTAGGAAAAACCTGCCTCAGAATAGGTTTTTCCCATGCATTGCGCCCGGCTTCCCAATTAAGTCAGAAACTTTAGGTTTTGTTGTTCCTTTGCATAAGAAGTGGGTGCAAAGATAAGCATCCGGTTGGATTTGGGCACTGACTTCAATGAAGCCGAACCCTAACCATAACCCTAATTTAGGAAAAATCTGACTCACAATAGGGTTTTCCCATGCATTGTGCGCAGCTTCCCAATTAAGTCAGAAACTTTAGGTTTTGCTGTTCCTTTGCATAAGAAGCGGGTGCAAAGATCAGCATCCGGTTGGATTTGGGCCTTGACTTCAAGTAAGCCGAACCCTAACCCTAACCCTAATTTAGGAAAAATCTGCCGAGGGATAGGGTTTTCCCATGCATTGTGCCCAGCATCCCAGTTAAGTCAGAAACTGTAGGTTTTCTTGCTCCTTTGCAATAGAAGCCCGTGCAAAGATAAGCATCCGGTTGGATATGGGCTCTGACTTCAAGGAAGCCGAACCCTAACCCTAACCCTAATTTAGGAAAAATCTGCCTCAGAATAGATTTTTCCCATGCATTGCGCCCGGCTTCCCAATTAAGTCAGAAACTTTAGGTGTTCTTGTTCCTTCAGAAAAGAAGCGGGTGCAAAGATAAGTATCTTGTTGGATTTGGGCCCTGACTTCAAGGAAGCAGAACGCTAACCCTAAACCTAGTTTAGGAAAAAACTGCCTCAGAATAGTGTTTTCCCATGCATTGTGCCGAGCTTCCCAATTGAGTCAGAAACTTTAGGTTTTGCTGTTCCTTTGCAAAAGAAGCGGGTGCAAAGATAAGCATCCGGTTAGGTTTGGGCCCTGACTTCAAGGAAGCAGAACGCTAACCCTAACCCTAATTTAGGAAAAAACTGCCTCTGAATAGGGTTTTCCCATGCATTGTGCCCAGCTTCCAAATTGAGTCAGAAACTTAGGTTTTGCTGTTCCTTTGCATAAGAAGCGGCTGCAAAGATGAGCATCTGGTTGGATTTGGGCCCTAACTTCAAGGGAGCCGAACCCTAACCCTAACCCTAATTTAGGAAAAATCTGACTCACAATAGGGTTTTCCCATGCATTGTGCCCAGCTTCCCAATTAAGTCAGAAACTTTAGGTTTGCTTGTTCCTTTCCAAAAGCAGGACATGCAAATATAAGCATTCAGTTGGATTTGGGCTCTGACTTAAATGAAGCCGAACCCTAACCCTAACCCTAATTTAGGAAAAACCTGCCTCAGAATAGGTTTTTCCATTGCATTGTGCCAAGTTTCCCAATTAAGTCAGAAACTTTAGGTTTGCTGTTCCTTTGCATAAGAAGCGGCTGCAAAGATGAGCATCTGGTTGGATTTGGGCCCTAACTTCAAGGGAGCCGAACCCTAACCCTAACCCTAATTTAGGAAAAATCTGACTCACAATAGGGTTTTCCCATGCATTGTGCCCAACTTCCCAATTAAGTCAGAAATTTTAGGTTTGCTTGTTCCTTTGCAAAAGAAGCGCTTGCAAAGATAAGCATCCGGTTGGATTTGGGCCCTGACTTCAAGGAAGCAGAACGCTAACCCTAACCCTACTTTAGGAAAAAACTGCCTCAGTATAGGGTTTTCCCATGCATTGTGCCCAGCTTCCCAATTGAGTCAGAAACTTTAGGGTTTGCTGTACCTTTGCAAAAGAAGCGGGTGCAAAGATTAGCATCCAGTTGGATTTCTGCCCTGACTTCAAAGATACCGAACCCTAACCCTAACCCTAATTTAGGAAAAATCTGACTCAGAATAGAGTTTTCCCATGCATTGTGCCCAGCTTCCCAATTAATCAGAAACTTAAGGTTTTGCTGTTCCTTTGCATAAGAAGCGTGTGCAAAGATAAGCATCCGGTTGGATTTGGGCCCTGACTTCAAGTAAGCCGAACCCTAACCCTAACCCTAATTTAGGAAAAATATGCCTCAGAATAGGGTTTTCCCATGCATTGTGCCCACCTTCCCAATTAATCAGAAACTTTAGGTTTTGCTGTTCCTTTGCATAAGAAGCGTGTGCAAAGATAAGCATCCGGTTGGATTTGGGCCCTGACTTCAAGTAAGCCGAACCCTAACCCTAACCCTAATTTAGGAAAAATCTGCCGAGGAATAGGGTTTTCCCACGCATTGTGCCCAGCATCCCAGTTAAGTCAGAAACTGTAGGTTTTCTTGCTCCTTTGCAATAGAAGCCCGTGCAAAGATAAGCATCCGGTTGGATATGGGCTCTGACTTCAAGGAAGCCGAACCCTAACCCTAACCCTAATTTAGGAAAAATCTGCCTCAGAATAGATTTTTCCCATGCATTGCGCCCGGCTTCCCAATTAAGTCAGAAACTTTAGGTGTTCTTGTTCCTTCAGAAAAGAAGCGGGTGCAAAGATAAGTATCTTGTTGGATTTGGGCCCTGACTTCAAGGAAGCAGAACGCTAACCCTAAACCTAGTTTAGGAAAAAACTGCCTCAGAATAGTGTTTTCCCATGCATTGTGCCGAGCTTCCCAATTGAGTCAGAAACTTTAGGTTTTGCTGTTCCTTTGCAAAAGAAGCGGGTGCAAAGATAAGCATCCGGTTAGGTTTGGGCCCTGACTTCAAGGAAGCAGAACGCTAACCCTAACCCTAATTTAGGAAAAAACTGCCTCTGAATAGGGTTTTCCCATGCATTGTGCCCAGCTTCCAAATTGAGTCAGAAACTTAGGTTTTGCTGTTCCTTTGCATAAGAAGCGGCTGCAAAGATGAGCATCTGGTTGGATTTGGGCCCTAACTTCAAGGGAGCCGAACCCTAACCCTAACCCTAATTTAGGAAAAATCTGACTCACAATAGGGTTTTCCCATGCATTGTGCCCAGCTTCCCAATTAAGTCAGAAACTTTAGGTTTGCTTGTTCCTTTCCAAAAGCAGGACATGCAAATATAAGCATTCAGTTGGATTTGGGCTCTGACTTAAATGAAGCCGAACCCTAACCCTAACCCTAATTTAGGAAAAACCTGCCTCAGAATAGGTTTTTCCATTGCATTGTGCCAAGTTTCCCAATTAAGTCAGAAACTTTAGGTTTGCTGTTCCTTTGCATAAGAAGCGGCTGCAAAGATGAGCATCTGGTTGGATTTGGGCCCTAACTTCAAGGGAGCCGAACCCTAACCCTAACCCTAATTTAGGAAAAATCTGACTCACAATAGGGTTTTCCCATGCATTGTGCCCAACTTCCCAATTAAGTCAGAAATTTTAGGTTTGCTTGTTCCTTTGCAAAAGAAGCGCTTGCAAAGATAAGCATCCGGTTGGATTTGGGCCCTGACTTCAAGGAAGCAGAACGCTAACCCTAACCCTACTTTAGGAAAAAACTGCCTCAGTATAGGGTTTTCCCATGCATTGTGCCCAGCTTCCCAATTGAGTCAGAAACTTTAGGGTTTGCTGTACCTTTGCAAAAGAAGCGGGTGCAAAGATTAGCATCCAGTTGGATTTCTGCCCTGACTTCAAAGATACCGAACCCTAACCCTAACCCTAATTTAGGAAAAATCTGACTCAGAATAGAGTTTTCCCATGCATTGTGCCCAGCTTCCCAATTAATCAGAAACTTAAGGTTTTGCTGTTCCTTTGCATAAGAAGCGTGTGCAAAGATAAGCATCCGGTTGGATTTGGGCCCTGACTTCAAGTAAGCCGAACCCTAACCCTAACCCTAATTTAGGAAAAATATGCCTCAGAATAGGGTTTTCCCATGCATTGTGCCCACCTTCCCAATTAATCAGAAACTTTAGGTTTTGCTGTTCCTTTGCATAAGAAGCGTGTGCAAAGATAAGCATCCGGTTGGATTTGGGCCCTGACTTCAAGTAAGCCGAACCCTAACCCTAACCCTAATTTAGGAAAAATCTGCCGAGGAATAGGGTTTTCCCACGCATTGTGCCCAGCATCCCAGTTAAGTCAGAAACTGTAGGTTTTCTTGCTCCTTTGCAATAGAAGCGCGTGCAAAGATAACCATCCGGTTGGATCCGGGCCCTGACTTCAAGGAAGCCGAACCCTAACCCTAACCCTAATTTAGGAAAAATCTGCCTCAGAATAGGGTTTTCCCATGCATTGCGCCCGGCTTCCCAATTAAGTCAGAAACTTTAGGTTTGCTTGTTCCTTTCCAAAAGCAGCACATGCATATATAAGCATTCGGTTGGATTTGGGCCCTGACTTCAAGGAAGCCGAACCCTAACCCTAACCCTAATTTAGGAAAAATCTGCCTGAGAGTAGGGTTTTCCCATGCATTGCGCCCGGCTTCCCAATTAAGTCAGAAACTTTAGGTTTGCTTGTTCCTTTCCAAAAGCAGCACATGCAAATATAAGCATTCGGTTGGATTTGGGCCATGACTTAACTGAAGCCGAACCCTAACCCGAACCCTAATTTAGGAAAAATCTGACTCACAATAGGGTTTTCCCATGCATTGTGCCCAGCTTCCCAATTAAGTCAGAAACTTTAGGTTTTGCTGTTCCTTTGCAAAAGAAGCGTGTGCAAAGATAAGCATCCGGTTGGATTTGGGCCCTGACTTCAAGTAAGCCGAACCCTAACCCTAACCCTAATTTAGGAAAAATATGCCTCAGAATAGGGTTTTCCCATGCATTGTGCCCAGCTTCGCAATTAAGTCAGAAACTTTAGGTTTTGCTGTTCCTTTGCATAAGAAGCGGGTGCAAAGATAAGCATCCGGTTGGATTTGGGCCCTGACTTCAAGTAAGCCGAACCGTAACCCTAACCCTAATTTAGGAAAAATCTGCCGAGGAATAGGGTTTTCCCACGCATTGTGCCCAGCATCCCAGTTAAGTCAGAAAATGTAGGTTTTCTTGCTCCATTGCAATAGAAGCGCGTACAAAGATAACCATCCGGTTGGATCTGGGCCCTGACTTCAAGGAAGCCGAAGCCTAACCCTAACCCTAATTTAGGAAAAATCTGCCTCAGAATAGGGTTTTCCCATGCATTGCGCCCGGCTTCCCAATTAAGTCAGAAACTTTTGGTTTGCTTGTTCCTTTCCAAAAGCAGCACATGCATATATAAGCATTCGGTTGGATTTGGGCCCTGACTTAAATGAAGCCGAACCCTAACCCGAACCCTAATTTAGGAAAAATCTGACTCACAATAGGGTTTTCCCATGCATTGTGCCCAGCTTCCCAATTAAGTCAGAATCTTTAGGTTTTGCTGTTCCTTTGCATAAGAAGAGCGTGCAAAGATAAGCATCCGGTTGGATTTGGGCCCTGCCTTCAAGTAAGCCGAACCCTAACCCTAACCCTAATTTAGGAAAAATCTGCCGAGGAATAGGGTTTTCCCATGCATTGTGCCCAGCTTCCCAACTGAGTCAGAAACTTTAGGTTTTGCTGTTCCTTTGCATAAGAAGCGGGTGCAAAGATAAGCGTCCGGTTGGATTTGGGCCCTGACTTCAAGTAAGCCGAACCCTAACCCTAACCCTAATTTAGGAAAAATCTGCCGAGGAATAGGGTTTTCCCACGCATTGTGCCCAGCATCCCAGTTAAGTCAGAAACTGTAGGTTTTCTTGCTCCTTTGCAATAGAAGCGCGTGCAAAGATAAGCATCCGGTTGGATCTGGGCCCTGACTTCAAGGAAGCCGAACCCTAACCCTAACCCTAATTTAGGAAAAATCTGCCTCAGAATAGGGTTTTCCCATGCATTGCGCCCGGCTTCCCAATTAAGTCAGAAACTTTAGGTTTGCTTGTTCCTTTCCAAAAGCAGCACATGCAAATATAAGCATTCAGTTGGATTTGGGCCATGACATAACTGAAGCCGAACCCTAACCCTAACCCTAATTTAGGAAAAATCTGCCGAGGAAAAGGGTTTTCCCATGCATTGTGCCCAGCTTCCCAATTAAGTCAGAAACTTTACGTTTGCTTGTTCCTTTGCAAAAGAAGCGCGTGCAAAGATCAGCATCCGGTTGGATTTGGGCCCTGACTTCAAGGAAGCAGAACGCTAACCCTAACCCTAATTTAGGAAAAAATTGCTTCAGAATAGGGTTTTCCCATGCATTGTGCCCAGCTTCCCAATTAAGTCAGAAACTTTAGGTTTTGCTGTTCCTTTGCATAAGAAGTGGGTACAAAGATAAGCATCCGGTTGGATTTTGGCACTGACTTCAATGAAGCCGAACCCTAACCCTAACCCTAATTTAGGAAAAATCTGCGAAGGAATAGGGTTTTCACATGCATTGTGCCCAGCTTCCCAGTTAAGTCAGAAACTGTAGGTTTTCTTGCTCCTTTGCAATAGAAGCGCGTGCAAAGATAAGCATCCGGTTGGATCTGGGCCCTGACTTCAAGGAAGCCGAACCCTAACCCTAACCCTAATTTAGGAAAAATCTGACTCAGAATAGGGTTTTCCCATGCATTGTGCCCAGCTTCCCAATTAAGTCAGAAACTTTAGGTTTTGCTGTTCCTTTGCATAAGAAGTGGGTACAAAGATAAGCATCCGGTTGGATTTGGGCACTGACTTCAATGAAGCCGAACCCTAACCCTAACATTAATTTAGGAAAAATATGCCTCAGAATAGGGTTTTCCCATGCATTGTGCCCAGCTTCCCAATTAAGTCACAAACTTTAGGTTTTGCTGTTCCTTTGCATAAGAAGCGGCTGCTAAGATGAGCATCCGGTTGGATTTGGGCCCTGACTTCAAGGAAGCAGAACGCTAACCCTAACCCTAATTTAGGAAAAAACTGCTTCAGAAAAGGGTTTTCCCATGCATTGTGCCCAGCTTCCCAATTAAGTCAAAAACTTTAGATTTTGCTGTTCCTTTGCATAAGAAGCGGCTGCAAAGATGAGCATCCGGTTGGATTTGGGCCCTGACTTCGAGGAAGCAGAACGCTAACCCTAACCCTAATTTAGGAAAAAACTGCTTCAGAATAGGGTTTTCTCATGCATTGTGCCCAGCTTCCCAATTAATTCAGAAACTTTACGTTTTGCTGTTCCTTTGCATAAGAGGCGGGTGCAAAGATAAGCATCTGGTTGGATTTGGGCCCTGACTTCAAGTAAGCCGAACCCTAACCCTAACCCTAATTTAGGAAAAATCTGCCGAGGAATAGGGTTTTCCCAAGCATTGTGCCTAGCTTCCCAGTTAAGTCAAAAAGTGTAGGTTTTCTTGCTCCTTTGCAATAGAAGCGCGTGCAAAGATAAGCATCTGGTTGGATCTGGGCCCTGACTTCAAGAAAGCCGAACCCTAACCCTAACCCTAATTTAGGAAAAATCTGCCTGAGAGTAGGGTTTTCCCATGTATTGCGCCCGGCTTCCCAATTAAGTCAGAAACTTTAGGTTTGCTTGTTCCTTTGGAAAAGAAGCGGGTGCAAAGATTAGCATCCGGTTGGGTTTGGGCCCTGACTTCAAGGAAGCAGAATGCTAACCCTAACCATAATTTAGGAAAAAACTGCCTCAGAATAGGGTTTTCCCATGCATTGTGCCCAGCTTCCCAATTAAGTCAGAAACTTTAGGTTTTGCTGTTCCTTTGCATAAGAAGTGGATACAAAGATAAGCATCCGGTTGGATTTGGGCCCTGACTTCAAGTAAAACTAACCCTAACCCTAACCCTAATTTAGGAAAAATCTGACTCAGAATAGGGTTTTCCCATGCATTGTGCCCAGCTTCCCAATTAAGTCAGAAACTTTAGGTTTTGCTGTTCCTTTGCATAAGAAACGGCTGCAAAGATGAGCATCCGGTTGGATCTGGGCCCTAACTTCAAGTAAGCCGAACCCTAACCCTAACCCTAATTTAGGAAAAATCTGCCTCAGAATAGGGTTTTCCCATGCATTGTGCCCAGCTTCCCAATTGAGTCAGAAACTTTAGGATTTGCTTTTCCTTTGCATAAGAAGTGAGTACAAAGATAAGCATACGGTTGGATTTTGGCACTGGCTTCAATGAAGCCGAACCCTAACCCTAACCCTAATTTAGGAAAAATATGCCTCAGATTAGGTTTTTACCATGCATTGTGCCCAGCTTCCCAATTAAGTCAGAAACTTTAGGTTTTCCTGTTCCTTTGAATAAGAAGCATGTTGAAAGATAAGCATCCTGTTGGATTTGGGCCCGGACTTCAATTAAGCAGAACCCTAACCCTAACCTAAATTTAGGAAAAATCTGCCGAGGAATAGGGTTTTCCCATGCATTGTGCCCACTTTCCCAGTTAAGTCAGAAACTGTAGGTTTTCTTGCTCCTTTGCAATAGAAGCGCGTGCAAAGATAAACATCCCGTTGGATCTGGGCCCTGACTTCAAGGAAGCAGAACGCTAACCATAACCCTAATTTAGGAAAAAACTGCCTCAGTATAGGGTTTTCCCATGCATTGCTTCCGGCTTCCCAATTAAGTCAAAAACTTTAGGTTTGGTTGTTCCTTTCCAAAAGCAGCACATGCAAATATAAGCATTCGGTTGGATTTTGGCCCTGACTTCAATGAAGCCGAACCCTAACCCTAACCCTAATTTAGGAAAAATATGCCTCAGAATAGGGTTTTCCCATGCATTGTGCCCAGCTTCCCAATTAAGTCAGAAACTTTCGGTTTTGCTGTTTCTTTGCCTAAGAAGCGGCTACAAAGATCAGCTTCCGGTTGGATTTGGGCCCTGACTTCAAGTAAGGCGAACCCTAACCCTAACCCTAATTTAGGAAAAATCTGCCGAGGAATAGGGTTTTCCCATGCATTGTCCCCAGCTTCCCAATCAAGTCAGAAACTTTAGGTTTTGCTGTTCCTTTGCATAAGAAGTGGGTACAAAGAAAAGCATCCGGTTGGATTTTGGCACTGGTTCAATGAAGCCGAACCCTAACCCTAACCCTAATTTAGGAAAAATCTGCCGAGGAATAGGGTTTTCCCATCCATTATGCCCAGCTTCGCAATTAAGTCATAAACTTTAGGTTTTGCTGTTCCTTTGCATAAGAAGCGTGTGCAAAGATAAGCATCCGGTTGGATTTGGGCCCTGACTTCAAGTAAGCCGAACCCTAACCCTAACCCTAATTTAGGAAAAATCTGCCGAGGAATAGGGTTTTCCCATGCATTATGCCCAGCTTCGCAATTAAGTCAGAAACTTTAGGTTTGCTTGTTCCTTTCCAAAAGCAGCACATGCAAATATTAGCATTAGGTTGGATTTGGGCCCTGACTTAAATGAAGCCGAACCCTAACCCTAACCCTAACTTAGGAAAATTCTGACTCACAATAGGGTTTTCCATGCATTGCCCCCAGCTTCCCAATTAAGTCAGAAACTTTAGGTTTTCTTGTTCCTTTGGAAAGAAGCGGGTGCAAAGATGAGCATCCGGTTGGATTTGGGCCCTGATTTCAAGGAAGCAGAACGCTAACCCTAACCCTAATTTAGTAAAAAACTGCCTCAGTATAGGGTTTTCCCATGCATTGTGCCCAGCTTCCCAATTAAGTCAGAAACTTTAGGTTTGCTTGTTCCTTTGCAAAAGAAGCGCGTGCAAAGATGGGCATTCGGTTAGATTTGGGCCCTGATTTAAATGAAGCCAAACCCTAACCCTAACCCTAATTTAGGAATATTCTGCCTCAGAATACGATTTTCCCATGCATTGTGCCAAGCTTCCCAATTAAGTCAGTAACTTTAGGTTTTGCTGTTCAGTTGCATAAGAAGCGGGTGCAAAGATCAGCATCCGGTTGGATCTGGGCCCTGACTTCAAGGAAGCCGAACCCTAACCCTAACCCTAATTTAGGAAAAATCTGCCTGAGAATAGCGTTTTCCATGCATTGCGCCCAGCTTCCCAATTAAGTCAGAAACTTTAGGTTTTCTTGTTCCTTTGGAAAAGAAGCGGGGGCAAAAATAAGCATCCGGTTGGATTTGGGCCCTGACTTCAAGGAAGCAGAACGCTAACCCTAACCCTAATTTAGTAAAAAACTGCCTCAGAATAGGGTTTTCCCATGCATTGTGCCCAGCTTCCCAATTGAGTCAGAAACTTTAGGTTTTGCTGTTCCTTTGCAAAAGAAGCGGGTGCAAAGATAAGCATCCAGTTGGATTTGTGCCCTGACTTCAAAGAAACCGAACCCTAACCCTAACCCTAATTTAGGAAAAAACTGCCTCAGAATATGGTTTTCCCATGCATTGTGCCCAGCTTCCCAATTGAGTCAGAAACTTTAGGTTTTGCTGTTCCTTTGCAAAAGAAGCGGGTGCAAAGATAAGCATCCAGTTGGATTTGAGACCTGACTTCAAAGAAGCTGAACCCTAACCCTAACCCTAATTTAGGAAAAATCTGCCTCAGAATAGGGTTTTTCCATGCATTGCGCCCGGCTTCCCAATTAAGTCAGAAACTTTAGGTTTGCTTGTTCCTTTCCAAAAGCAGCACATGCAAATATAAGCATTAGGTTGGATTTGGGCCCTGACTTAAATGAAGCCGAACCCTAACCCTAACCCTAACTTAGGAAAAATCTGACTCACAATAGGGTTTTCCATGCATTGCGCCCAGCTTCCCAATTAAGTCAGAAACTTTAGGTTTTCTTGTTCCTTTGGAAAAGAAGCGGGGGCAAAAATAAGCATCCGGTTGGATTTGGGCCCTGACTTCAAGGAAGCAGAACGCTAACCCTAACCCTAATTTAGTAAAAACTGCCTCAGTATAGGGTTTTCCCATGCATTGTGCCCAGCTTACCAATTGAGTCAGAAACTTTAGGTTTTGCTGTTCCTTTGCAAAAGAAGCGGGTGAAAAGATAAGCATCCAGTTGGATTTGAGCCCTGACTTCAAAGAAACCGAACCCTAACCCTAACCCTAATTTAGGAAAAATCTGACTCAGAATACGGTTTTCCCATGCATTGTGCCCAGCTTCGCAATTAAGTCAGAAACTTTAGGTTTTGCTGTTCCTTTGCATAAGAAGCGTGTACAAAGATAAGCATTCGGTTGGATTTGGGCCCTGACTTCAAGGAAGCAGAACGCTAACCCTAACCCTAATTTAGGAAAAAACTGCCTCAGAATAGGGTTTTCCCATGCATTGTGCCCAGCTTCCCAATTAAGTCAGAAACTTTAGGTTTTGCTGTTCCTTTGCATAAGAAGTGGATACAAAGATCAGCATCTGGTTGGATTTGGGCCATGACTTCACGTAAGTCGAACCCTAACCCTAACCCTAATTTAGGAAAAGTCTGCCGAGGAATAGGGTTTTCCCATGCATTGTGCCCAGCTTCCCAATTAAGTCAGAAACTTTAGGTTTGCTTGTTCCTTTGCAAAAGAAGCGCGTGCAAAGATGAGCATTCGGTTAGATTTGGGCCCTGATTTAAATGAAGCCAAACCCTAACCCTAACCCTAATTTAGGAATATTCTGCCTCAGAATACGATTTTCCCATGCATTGTGCCAAGCTTCCCAATTAAGTCAGAAACTTTAGGTTTTGCTGTTCCGTTGCATAAGAAGCGGGTGCAAAGATCAGCATCCGGTTGGATTTGGGCCCTGACTTAAATGAAGCCGAACCCTAACCGTAACCCTAAATTACGAAAAATCTGACTCACAATAGGGTTTTCCCATGCATTGTGCCCAGCTTCCCAATTAAGTCAGAAACTTTAGGTTTTGCTGTTTCTTTGCCTAAGAAGCGGCTACAAAGATGAGCTTCCGGTTGGATTTGGGCCCTAACTTCAAGGGAGCCGAACCCTAACCCTAACCCTAATTTAGGAAAAATCTGACTCACAATAGGGTTTTCCCATGCATTGTGCCCAGCTTCCCAATTAAGTCAGAAACTTTAGGTTTGCTTGTTCCTTTGCAAATGAAGCGCGTGCAAAGATGAGCATTCGGTTAGATTTGGGCCCTGATTTAAATGAAGCCAAACCCTAACCCTAACCCTAATTTAGGAATATTCTGCCTCAGAATACGATTTTCCCATGCATTGTGCCAAGCTTCCCAATTAAGTCAGTAACTTTAGGTTTTGCTGTTCAGTTGCATAAGAAGCGGGTGCAAAGATCAGCATCCGGTTGGATCTGGGCCCTGACTTCAAGGAAGCCGAACCCTAACCCTAACCCTAATTTAGGAAAAATCTGCCTGAGAATAGCGTTTTCCATGCATTGCGCCCAGCTTCCCAATTAAATCAGAAACTTTAGGTTTTCTTGTTCCTTTGGAAAAGAAGCGGGGGCAAAAATAAGCATCCGGTTGGATTTGGGCCCTGACTTCAAGGAAGCCGAACCCTAACCCTAACCCTAATTTAGGAAAAATCTGCCTGAGAATAGCGTTTTCCCATGCATTGCGCCCGGCTTCCCAATTAAGTCAGAAACTTTAGGTTTGCTTGTTCCTTTCCAAAAGCAGCACATGCAAATATAAGCATTCGGTTGGATTTGGGCCATGACTTAAATGAAGCCGAATCATAACCCTAACCCTAATTTACGAAAAATCTGACTCAAAATAGGGTTTTCCCATGCATTGTGCCCAGCTTCCCAATTAAGTCAGAAACTTTAGGTTTTGCTGTTCCTTTGCATAAGAAGTGGGTACAAAGGTGAGCATCCGGTTGGATTTGGGCCCTAACTTCAAGGAAGCTGAACCCTAACCCTAACCCTAATTTAGGAAAAATCTGCCTCAGAATAGGGTCTTCCCATACATTGTGCCAAGTTTCCCAATTAAGTCAGAAACTTTAGGTTTTGCTGTTTCTTTGCCTAAGAAGCGGCTACAAAGATGAGCTTCCGGTTGGATTTGGGCCCTAACTTCAAGGGAGCCGAACCCTAACCCTAACCCTAATTTATGAAAAATATGACTCACAATAGGGTTTTCCCATGCATTGTGCCCAGCTTCCCAATTAAGTCAGAAACTTTAGGTTTTGCTGTTCCTTTGCATAAGAAGTGGATACAAAGATAAGCATCCGGTTGGATTTGGGCACTGACTTCAATGAAGCAGAACCCTAACCCTAACCCTAATTTAGGAAAAATATGCCTCAGAATATGGTTTATCCAGGCATTGTGCCCAGCTTCCCAATTAATTCAGAAACTTTAGGTTTTGCTGTTCCTTTGCATAAGAAGCAGGTGCAAAGATAAGCATCTGGTTGGATTTGGGCCATGACTTCACGTAAGTCGAACCCTAACCCTAACCCTAATTTAGGAAAAGTCTGCCGAGGAATAGGGTTTTCCCATGCATTATGCGCAGCTTCCCAGTTAAGTTAGAAACTGTAGGTTTTCTTGCTCCTTTGCAATAGAAGCGCATGCAAAGATAAGCATACGGTTGGATCTGGGCCCTGACTTCAAGGAAACCGAACCCTAACCGTAACCCTAATTTAGGAAAAATCTGCCTGAGAATAGCGTTTTCCCATGCATTGCGCCCAGCTTCCCAATTAAGTCAGAAACTTTAGGTTTGCTTGTTCCTTTCCAAAAGCAGCACATGCAAATATAAGCATTCGGTTGGATTTGGGCCATGACTTAAATGAAGCCGAACCATAACCCTAACCCTAATTTACGAAAAATCTGACTCACAATAGGGTTTTCCCATGCATTGTGCCCAGCTTCCCAATTAAGTCAGAAACTTTAGGTTTTGCTGTTTCTTTGCCTAAGAAGCGGCTACAAAGATGAGCTTCCGGTTGGATTTGGGCCCTAACTTCAAGGGAGCCGAACCCTAACCCTAACCCTAATTTAGGAATATTCTGCCTCAGAATACGATTTTCCCATGCATTGTGCCAAGCTTCCCAATTAAGTCAGAAACTTTAGGTTTTGCTGTTCCGTTGCATAAGAAGCGGGTGCAAAGATCAGCATCCGGTTGGATTTGGGCCCTGACTTAAATGAAGCCGAACCCTAACCCTAACCCTAATTTAGGAAAAATCTGACTCACAATAGGGTTTTCCATGCATTGCGCCCAGCTTCCCAATTAAGTCAGAAACTTTAGGTTTTCTTGTTCCTTTGGAAAAGAAGCGGGTGCAAGCATAAGCATTCGGTTGGATTTGGGCCCTGACTTCAAGGAAGCAGAACGCTAACCCTAACCCTAATTTAGTAAAAAACTGCCTCAGAATAGGGTTTTTCCATGCATTGTGCCCAGCTTCCCAATTGAGTCAGAAACTTTAGATTTTGCTGTTCCTTTGCAAAAGAAGCGGGTGCAAAGATAAGCATCCAGTTGGATTTGTGCCCTGACTTCAAAGAAACCGAACCCTAACCGTAACCCTAATTTAGGAAAAAACTGCCTCAGAATATGGTTTTCCCATGCATTGTGCCCAGCTTCCCAATTGAGTCAGAAACTTTAGGTTTTGCTGTTCCTTTGCAAAAGAAGCGGGTGCAAAGATAAACATCCAGTTGGATTTGAGCCCTGACTTCAAAGAAACCGAACCCTAACCCTAACCCTAATTTAGGAAAAATCTGACTCAGAATACCATTTTCCCATGTATTGTGCCCAGCTTCCCAATTAAGTCAGAAACTTTAGTTTTTGCTGTTCCATTGCATAAGAAGTGGGTACAAAGATAAGTATACGGTTGGATTTTGGCACTGGCTTCAATGAAGCCGAACCCTAACCCTAACCCTAATTTAGGAAAAATCTGCCGAGGGATAGGGTTTTCCCATGCATTGTGCCCAGCTTCCCAATTAAGTCAGAAACTTTAGGTTTTGCTGTTCCCTTGCATAAGAAGCGTGTGCAAAGATAAGCATCCGGTTGGATTTGGGCCCTGACTTCAAGTAAGCCGAACCCTAACCCTAACCTTAATTTAGGAAAAATCTGACTCACAATAGGGTTTTCCCATGCATTGTGCCTAGCTTCCCAGTTAAGTCAGAAACTGTAGGTTTTCTTGCTCCTTTGCAATAGAGGCGCGTGCAAAGATAAGCATCCCGTTGGATCTGGGCCCTGACTTCAAGGAAGCCGAACCCTAAACCTAACCCTAATTTAGCAAAAATCTGCCTCAGAATAGGGTTTTTCCATGCATTGCGCCCGGCTTCCCAATTAAGTCAGAAACTTTAGGTTTGCTTGTTCCTTTGGAAAAGAAGCGGGTGCAAAGATGAACATCTGGTCGGATTTGGGCCCTGACTTCAAGGAAGCAGAACGCTAACCCTAACCCTAATTTAGTAAAAAACTGCCTCAGTATAGGGTTTTCCCATGCATTGTGCCGAGCTTCCCAATTGAGTCAGAAACTTTAGGTTTTGCTGTTCCTTTGCAAAAGAAGTGGGTACAAAGATAAGCATCTGGTTGGATTTTGGCACTGACTTCAATGAAGCCGAACCCTAACCCTAACCCTAATTTAGGAAAAATATGCCTCAGAATAGGGTTTTCCCATGCATTGTGCCCAGCTTCCCAATTAAGTCAGAAACTTTCGGTTTGCTTGTTCGTTTGCATAAGAAGCGTGTGGAAAGATAAGCATCTGGTTGGATTTGGGCCATGACTTCAAGTAAGGCGAACCCTAACCCTAACCCTAATTTAGGAAAAATCTGCCGAGGAATAGGGTTTTCCCATGCATTGTGCCCAGCTTCCCAATTAAGTCAGAAACTTTAGGTTTTGCTGTTCCTTTGCATAAGAAGTGGGTACAAAGAAAAGCATCCGGTTGGATTTTGGCACTGGCTTCAATGAATCCATACCCTAACCCTAACCCTAATTTAGGAAAAATCTGCCGAGGAATAGGGTTTTCCCATGCATTATGCCCAGCTTCGCAATTAAGTCAGAAACTTTACGTTTTGCTGTTCCTTTTCATAAGAAGCGTGTGCAAAGATAAGCATCCGGTTGGATTTGGGCCCTGACTTCAAGGAAGCCGAACCCTAACCCTAACCCTAATTTAGGAAAAATCTGCCGAGGAATAGGGTTTTCCCATGCATTGTGCCCAGCTTCCCAGTTAAGTCAGAAACTGTAGGTTTTCTTGCTCCTTTGCAATAGAAGCGCGTGCAAAGATAAGCATCCTGTTGGATCTGGGCCCTGACTTCAAGGAAGCCGAACCCTAACCCTAACCCTAATTTAGGAAAAATCTGCCTCAGAATAGCGTTTTCCAATGCATTGTGCCAGCTTCCCAATTAAGTCAGAAACTTTAGGTTTTGCTGTTCCTTTGCATATGAACTGGGTACAAAGATAAGCATCCGGTTGGATTTGGGCACTCACTTCAATGAAGCCGAACCCTAACCCTAACCCTAATTTAGGAAAAATCTGCTTCAGAATAGGGTTATCCCATGCATTGTGCCCAGCTTCCCAATTAAGTCAGAAACTTTAGGTTTTGCTGTTCCTTTGCATAAGAAGCGAGTGCAAAGATTAGCATCCGGTTGGAGTTGGTCCCTGAGTTCAAGGAAGCCGAACCCTAACCCTAACCCTAATTTAGGAAAAACTGCCTAGGAATAGGGTTTTCCCATGTATTGCGCCCGGCTTCCCAATTAAGTCAGAAACTGTGGGTTTTCTTGCTCCTTTGCAATAGAACCCCGTGGAAAGATAAGCATCCGGTTGGATGTGGGCTCTGACTTCAAGGAAGCCGAACCCTAACCCTAACCCTAATTTAGGAAAAATCTGCCTCAGAATAGGGTTTTCCCATGCATTGTGCCCAGCTTCCCAATTATGTCAGAAACTTTAGGTTTGCATGTTCCTTTGCAAAAGAAGCGCATGCAAAGATTAGCATCCGATTGGATCTGGGCCCTGACTTCAATGAAGCCGAACCCTAACCCTAACCCTAATTTAGGAAAAATCTGCCTCAAAATAGGGTTTTCCCATGCATTGTGCCCAGCTTCCCAATTAAGTCAGAAACTTTACGTTTGTTTGTTCCTTTGCAAAAGAAGTGGGTACAAAGATAAGCATCCGGTTGGAATTGGGCACTCATTTCAATGAAGCCGAACCCTAACCCTAACCCTAATTTAGGAAAAATCTGCTTCAGAATAGGGTTATCCCATGCATTGTGCCCAGCTTCCCAATTAAGTCAGAAACTTTAGGTTTTGCTGTTCCTTTGCATAAGAAGCGAGTGCAAAGATTAGCATCCAGTTGGAGTTGGTCCCTGAGTTCAAGGAAGCCGAACCCTAACCCTAACCCTAATTTAGGAAAAATCTGCCTAGGAATAGGGTTTTCCCATGCATTGCGCCCGGCTTCCCAATTAAGTCAGAAACTGTGGGTTTTCTTGCTCCTTTGCAAAAGAAGCCCGTGCAAAGATTAGCATCCGGTTGGATTTGGGCCCTGACTTCAAGGAAGCAGAACGCTAACCCTAACCCTAATTTAGGAAAAATCTGCCTCAGAATAGGGTTTTCCCATGCATTGTGCCCAGCTTCCCAATTACGTCAGAAACTTTAGGTTTGTTTGTTCCTTTGCAAAAGAAGCGCATGCAAAGATTAGCATCCGATTGGATCTGGGCCCTGACTTCAATGAAGCCGAACCCTAAACCTAACCTTAATTTAGGAAAAATCTGCCTCAGAATAGGGTTTTCCCATGCATTGTGCCCAGCTTCCCAATTAAGTTAGAAAGTTTAGGTTTTGCTGTTCCTTCGCATAAGAAGCGGGTGCAAAGATAAGCATCTGGTTGGATCTGGGCCCTAACTTCAACGAAGCCGGACCCTAACCCTAACCCTAATTTAGGAAAAATCTGCCTCAGAATAGCGTTTTCCAATGCATTGTGCCAGCTTCCCAATTAAGTCAGAAACTTTAGGTTTTGCTGTTCCTTTGCATATGACGTGGGTACAAAGATAAGCATCCGGTTGGATTTGGGCACTCACTTCAATGAAGCCGAACCCTAACCCTAACCCTAATTTAGGAAAAATCTGCTTCAGAATAGGGTTATCCCATGCATTGTGCCCAGCTTCCCAATTAAGTCAGAAACTTTAGGTTTTGCTGTTCCTTTGCATAAGAAGCGAGTGCAAAGATTAGCATCCGGTTGGAGTTGGTCCCTGAGTTCAAGGAAGCCGAACCCTAACCCTAACCCTAATTTAGGAAAAACTGCCTAGGAATAGGGTTTTCCCATGTATTGCGCCCGGCTTCCCAATTAAGTCAGAAACTGTGGGTTTTCTTGCTCCTTTGCAATAGAACCCCGTGGAAAGATAAGCATCCGGTTGGATGTGGGCTCTGACTTCAAGGAAGCCGAACCCTAACCCTAACCCTAATTTAGGAAAAATCTGCCTCAGAATAGGGTTTTCCCATGCATTGTGCCCAGCTTCCCAGTTATGTCAGAAACTTTAGGTTTGCATGTTCCTTTGCAAAAGAAGCGCATGCAAAGATTAGCATCCGATTGGATCTGGGCCCTGACTTCAATGAAGCCGAACCCTAACCCTAACCCTAATTTAGGAAAAATCTGCCTCAAAATAGGGTTTTCCCATGCATTGTGCCCAGCTTCCCAATTAAGTCAGAAACTTTACGTTTGTTTGTTCCTTTGCAAAAGAAGTGGGTACAAAGATAAGCATCCGGTTGGAATTGGGCACTCATTTCAATGAAGCCGAACCCTAACCCTAACCCTAATTTAGGAAAAATCTGCTTCAGAATAGGGTTATCCCATGCATTGTGCCCAGCTTCCCAATTAAGTCAGAAACTTTAGGTTTTGCTGTTCCTTTGCATAAGAAGCGAGTGCAAAGATTAGCATCCAGTTGGAGTTGGTCCCTGAGTTCAAGGAAGCCGAACCCTAACCCTAACCCTAATTTAGGAAAAATCTGCCTAGGAATAGGGTTTTCCCATGCATTGCGCCCGGCTTCCCAATTAAGTCAGAAACTGTGGGTTTTCTTGCTCCTTTGCAAAAAAAGCCCGTGCAAAGATTAGCATCCGGTTGGATTTGGGCCCTGACTTCAAGGAAGCAGAACGCTAACCCTAACCCTAATTTAGGAAAAATCTGCCTCAGAATAGGGTTTTCCCATGCATTGTGCCCAGCTTCCCAATTACGTCAGAAACTTTAGGTTTGTTTGTTCCTTTGCAAAAGAAGCGCATGCAAAGATTAGCATCCGATTGGATCTGGGCCCTGACTTCAATGAAGCCGAACCCTAAACCTAACCTTAATTTAGGAAAAATCTGCCTCAGAATAGGGTTTTCCCATGCATTGTGCCCAGCTTCCCAATTAAGTTAGAAAGTTTAGGTTTTGCTGTTCCTTTGCATAAGAAGCGGGTGCAAAGATAAGCATCTGGTTGGATCTGGGCCCTAACTTCAACGAAGCCGGACCCTAACCCTAACCCTAATTTAGGAAAAATCTGCCTCAGAATAGCGTTTTCCAATGCATTGTGCCAGCTTCCCAATTAAGTCAGAAACTTTAGGTTTTGCTGTTCCTTTGCATATGACGTGGGTACAAAGATAAGCATCCGGTTGGATTTGGGCACTCACTTCAATGAAGCCGAACCCTAACCCTAACCCTAATTTAGGAAAAATCTGCTTCAGAATAGGGTTATCCCATGCATTGTGCCCAGCTTCCCAATTAAGTCAGAAACTTTAGGTTTTGCTGTTCCTTTGCATAAGAAGCGAGTGCAAAGATTAGCATCCGGTTGGAGTTGGTCCCTGAGTTCAAGGAAGCCGAACCCTAAGCCTAACCCTAATTAAGGAAAAATCTGCCTAGGAATAGGGTTTTCCCATGTATTGCGCCCGGCTTCCCAATTAAGTCAGAAACTGTGGGTTTTCTTGCTCCTTTGCAATAGAAGCCCGTGGAAAGATCAGCATCCGATTGGATTTGGGCCCTGACTTCAAGAAAGCTGAACCCTAACCCTAACCCTAATTTAGGAAAAAACTGCCTCAGATTGGGTATTCCCATGCATTGTGCCCACCTTCCCAATTAAGTCAGAAACTTTAGGTTTTGCTGTTCCTTTGCATAAGAAGCGGGTGCAAAGATAAGCATCTGGTTGGATCTGGGCCCTAACTTCAACGAAGCCGGACCCTAACCCTAACCCTAATTTAGGAAAAATCTGCCTCAGAATAGGGTTTTCCCATGCATTGTGCCCAGCTTCCCAATTAAGTCAGAAACTTTAGGTTTTGTTGTTCCTTTGCATAAGAATCGATTACGAAGATAAGCATCCGGGTGGATCTGGGCCCTGACTTCAAGGAAGCCGGACCCTAACCCTAACCCTAATTTAGGAAAAATCTGCTTCAGAATAGGTTTTTCCCATGCATTGTGCCCAGCTTCCCAATTAAGTCAGAAACTTTAGGTTTTGCTGTTCCTTTGCAAAAGAAGCGCGGGCAAAGATAGGCATAAGGTTGGATTTGGGCCCGGACTTCAACGAAGCCGAACCCTAACCCTAACCCTAATTTAGGAAAAATCTGCCTCAGAATAGGGTTTTCCCATGCATTGTGCCCAGCTTCACAATTAAGTCAGAAACTTAAGGTTTTCTTGTTCCTTTGCAAAAGAAGCGGGTGCAAAGATAAGCATCCGGTTGGATCTGGGCCGTAACTTCAAAGAAGCCGAACCCTAACCCTAACTCTAAATTAGGATAAATCTGCCTCAGAATCGAGTTTTCCCATGCATTTTGCCCAGCTTCCCAATTAAGTCAGAAACTTTAGGTTTTGCTGTTCCTTTGCATAAGAAACGGGTGCAAAGATAAGCATCGGTTTGGATCTGGGCCCTAACTTCAAAGAAGCCGGACCCTAACCCTAACCCTAATTTAGGAAAAATCTGCCTCAGAATAGGGTTTTCCCATGCATTGTGCCCAGCTTCCCAATTAAGAAAGAAACTTGAGGTTTTGCTGCTCCTTTGCATAAGAATCGATTACGAAGATAAGCATCCGCGTGGATCTGGGCCCTGACTTCAAGGAAGTTGAACCCTAATCTAACCCTAATTTAGGAAAAATCTGCCTGAGAATAGGAATTTCCCATGCATTGTGCCCAGCTTCCCAATTAAGAAAGAAACTTGAGGTTTTGCTGCTCCTTTGCATAGAAAGCGGGTGCAAAGATGAACTTAGATTGGATTTGGGCCCTGACTTCAAGAAAGCCGAACCCTAATCCTAACCCTAATTTAGGAAAAATCTGCCTCAGAATAGGGCTTTCCCATGCATTTTGACCAGCTTCCCAATTAAGTCACAAACTTTAGGTTTCCTTGTTCCTTTTCAAAAGAAGCGCGTGGAAAGATAAGTATCCGGTTGTATCTGGGCCCTGACTTCAAGGAAGCCGAACCCTAACCCTAACTCTAAATTAGGATAAATCTGCCTCAGAATAGAGTTTTCCCATGCATTTTGCCCAGCTTCCCAATTAAGTCAGAAACTTTAGGTTTTGCTGTTCCTTTGCATAAGAAACGGGTGCAAAGATAAGCATCCGGTTGGATCTGGGCCCTAACTTCAACGAAGCCGGACCCTAACCCTAACCCTAATTTAGGAAAAATCTGCCTCAGAATAGGGTTTTCCCATGCATTGTGCCCAGCTTCCCAATTAAGTCAGAAACTTTAGGTTTTTCTGTTCCTTTGCAAAAGAAGCGCGGGCAAAGATAAGAATCCGGATGGATCTGGGCCCTAACTTCAACGAAGCCGGACCCTAACCCTAACCCTAATTTAGGAAAAATCTGCCTCAGAATTGGGTTTTCCGATGCATTGTGCCCAGCTTCCCAATTAAGTCAGAAACTTTAGGTTTTCTTGTTCCTTTGCAAAAGAAGCGGGTGCAAAGATAAGCATCCAGTTGGATTTCTGCCCTGACTTCAAAGAAACCGAACACTAACCCTAACCTTAATTTAGGAAAAATCTGACTCAGAATAGGGTTTTCACACGCATTGTGCCCAGCTTCCCAATTAAGTCAGAAACTTTAGGTTTTGCTGTTCCTTTGCATAAGAAGTGGGTGCAAAGATAAGGATCCGGTTGTATTTGGGCCCTGACTTCAAGTAAGCCGAACCCTAACCCTAACCCTAATTTAGGAAAAATATGCCTCAGAATAGGGTTTTCCCATGCATTGTGCCCAGCTTCCCAATTAAGTCAGAAACTTTAGCTTTTGCTGTTCGTTTGCATAAGACGTGGCTGCAAAGATGAGCATCTGGTTGGATTTGGGCCCTAACTTCAAGGGAGCCGAACCCTAACCCTAACCCTAATTTAGGAAAAATCTGCCTCAGAATAGGGTTCTCCCATGCATTGTGCCCAGCTTCCCAATTAAGTCAGAAACTTTAGGTTTGCTTGTTCCTTTGCAAAAGAAGCGCGTGCAAAGATAAGCATCCGGTTGGATTTGGGCACTGACTTCAAGGAAGCAGAACGCTAACCCTAACCCAACTTTAGGAAAAAACTGCCTCAGAATAGGGTTTTCCTATGCATTGTGCCCAGCTTCCCAATTCAGTCAGAAACTTTAGGTTTTGCTGTTCCTTTGCAAAAGAAGCGGGTGCAAAGATAAGCATCCAGTTCGATTTCTGCCCTGACTTCAAAGAAACCGAACCCTAACCCTAACCCTAATTTAGGAAAAATCTGCCTCAGAATAGGGTTTTCCTATGAATTGCGCCCGGCTTCCCAATTAAGTCAGAAACTTTAGGTTTGCTTCTTCCTTTCCAAAAGCAGCACATGCATATATTAGCATTCGGTTGGATTTGGGCCCTGACTTAAATGAAGCCGAACCCTAACCCTAACCCTAATTTAGGAACAATCTGACTCACAATAGGGTTTTCCCATGCATTGTGCCCAGCTTCCCAATTAAGTCAGAAACTTTAGGTTTTGCTGTTCCTTTGCATAGGAAGCGGGTGCAAAGATTAGCAATCGGCTGGATCTGGGCCCTAACTTCAACGAAGCCGGACCCTAACGCTAACCCTAATTTAGGGAAAATCTGCCTCAGAATAGGGTTTTCCCATGCATTGTGCCCAGCTTCCCAATTAAGTCAGAAACTTTAGGTTTTGCTGTTCCTTTGTATAGGAAGCGGGTGCAAAGATTAGCAATCGGCTGGATCTGGGCCTTAACTTCAACGAAGCCGGACCCTAACATTAACCTAATTTAGGAAAAATCTGCCTCAGAATAGGGTTTTCCCATGCATTGTGCCCAGCTTCCCAATTAAGTCAGAAACTTTAGGTTTTACTGTTCCTTTGCATAGGAAGCCGGTGCAAAGATAAGGATCCGATTGGATTTGGGCCCTGACTTCAAGGAAGCTGAACCCTAACCCTAACCCTAAATAAGGAAAAATATGCCTCAGAATAGGGTTTTCCCATGCATTCTGCCCAGCTCCCCAATTAAGTCAGAAACATTAGGTTCCCTAATTCCTTTGCAAAATAAGCGCTTGCAAAGATAAGCATCCGGTTGGATCTGGGCCCTAATTCAAGGAAGCCGAACCCTAACCCTAACCCTAATTTAGGAAAAATCTGCCTCAGAATAGGGTTTTCCCATGCATTGTGCCCAGGTTCCCAATTAAGTCAGAAACTTTATGTTTTGCTGTTCCTTTGCATAGGAAGCGGGTGCAAAGATAAGCATCCGGTTAGATTTGGGCCCTGACTTCAAGGATCCGGACCCTAACCCTAACCCTAATTTAGGAAAAACCTCCCTCAGAATAGGGTTTTCCCATGCATTGTGCCAAGATTCCCAATTAAGTCAGAAACTTTAGGTTTTGTTGTTCCTTTGCATAAGAATCGACTACGAAGGTAAGCATGCGGTTGTATCCGGGCCCTGACTTCAAGGAATCTGACCCCTAACCCTAACCCTATTTTCGAAAAAATCTGCCTCAGAATACGGTTTTCCCATGCATATTGCCCAGCTTCCCAATTAAGTCACAAACTTTAGGTTTCCTAGTTCCTTTGCAAAAGAAGCGCTTGCAAAGATAAGCATCCGGTTGGATCTGGGCCCTGACTCCAAGGAAGCCGAACCCTAACCCTAACCCTAATTTAGGAAAAATCTGCCTCAAAATATGGTTTTCCGATGCATTGTGCCCAGCTTCCCAATTGAGTCAGAAACTTTAGGTTTCCTTGTTCCTTTGCAAAAGAAGCGGGTGCAAAGATAAGCCTCCAGTTGGATTTGTGCCCTGACTTCAAAGAAACCGAACCCTAACCCTAACCCTAATTTAGGGAAAATCTGACTCAGAATAGGGTTTTCCCATGCATAGTGCCCAGCTTCCCAATTAAGTCAGAAACTTTAGGTTACCTAATTCCTTTGCAAAATAAGCGCTTGCAAAGATAAGCATACGGTAGGATCTGGGCCCTGACTTCAAGGAAGCCGAACCCCAACCCCAACCCTAATTTAGGAAAAATCTGCCGAGGAATAGGGTTTTCCCATGCATTCTGCCCAGCTTCCCAATTAAGTCAGAAACTTTAGGTTTCCTAGTTCCTTTGCAAAAGAAGCGCTTGCAAAGATAAGCATCCAGTTGGATCTGGGCCCTGACTTCAAGGAAGCTGAACCCTAACCCTAACACTAATTTAGGAAAAATCTGCCTCAGAATAGGGTTTTCCCATGCATTGTGCCCAGCTTCCCAATTAAGTCAGAAACTTTAGGTTTTGCTGTTCCTTTGCATAAGAAGCGCGTGCAAAGATAAGCATCTGGTTGGATCTGGGCCCTAACTTCAAGGAAGCCGAATCCTAACCCTAACCCTAATTTAGGAAAAATCTGCCGAGGAAAGGGTTTTCCCATGCATTGTGCCCAGCTTTCCAATTAAGAAAGAAACTTGAGGTTTTGCTGCTCCTTTGCATAGAAAGCGGGTGCAAAGATCAACATCCGATTGGATTTGGGCCCTGACTTCAAGGAAGCCGAACCCTAATGCTAACCCTAATTTAGGGAAAATCTGCCTCAGAATAGGGTTTTCCCATGCATTGTGCCCAGCTTCCAATTAAGTCAGAAACTTTAGGTTTCCTAGTTCCTTTGAAAAAGAAGCGCTTGCAAACATGGGCATCCGGTTTGATCTGGGGCCTGACTTCAAGGAAGCCGTACCCTAACCCTAACCCTAATTTAGGAAAAATCTACCTCAGAATACGGTTTTCCCATTCATTGTGCCCAGCTTCTCAATTAAGTCAGAAACTTTAGGTTTCCTAGTTCCTTTTGAAAAGAAGCGCTTGCAAAGATGAGCATCCAGTTGGATCTGGGCCCTGACTTCAAGGAAGCCGTACCCTAACCCTAACCCTAATTTAGGAAAAATATGCCTCAGATTAGGGTTTTCCAATGCATTGTGCCCAGCTTCTCAATTAAGTCAGAAACTTTAGATTTTGTTGTTCCTTTGCATAAGAATCGGTTACGAAGATAAGCATCCGGGTGGATCTGGGCCCTGATTTCAAGGAAGCTGAACCCTAACCTAACCCTAATTTAGGAAAAATCTGCCTCAGAATACGGTTTTCCCATGCATTGTGCCCATCTTTCCAATTAAGAAAGAAACTTGAGGTTTTGCTGCTCCTTTGCATAGAAAGCGGGTGCAAAATAAACATCTGATTGGATTTGGCCCTGACTTCAAGGAAGCCGAACCCTAACCTAACCCTAATTTAGGGAAACTCTGCCTCAGAATAGGATTTTCCCATCCATTGTGGCCAGCTTCCCAATTAAGTCAGAAACTTTAGGTTTTACTGTTCCTTTGCATAAGAAGCGGGTGCAAAGATAAGCATCCGGTTGGATCTGGGCCCTAACTTCATCGAAGCCGGACCCTAACCCTAACCCTAATTTAGGAAAAATCTGCCTCAGAATAGGGTTTTCCGATGCATTGTGCCCAGCTTCCCAATTAAGTCAGAAACTTTAGGTTTTCTTGTTCCTTTGCAAAAGAAGCGAGTGGAAAGATAAGCATCCGGTTAGATCTGGGCCCTAACTTCAACGAAACCGGACCAAACCCTAACCCTAATTTAGGAAAAATCTGCCTCAGAATAGGGTTTTCCCAGGCATTGTGCCCAGATACCCAATTAAGTCAGAAACTTTAGGTTTTGTTGTTCCTTTTCATAAGAATCAATTACGAAGATCAGCATCCGGGTGGATCTGGGCCCTGACTTCAAGGAAGTTGAACCCTAATCTAACCCTAATTTAGGAAAAATCTGCCTGAGAATAGGGTTTTCCCATGCATTGTGCCCAGCTTCCCAATTAAGAAAGAAACTTGAGGTTTTGCTGCTCCTTTGCATAGAAAGCGGGTGCAAAGATGAACATCCGATTGGATTTGGGCCCTGACTTCAAGGAAGCAGAACCCTAATCCTAACCCTAATTTAGGAAAAATCTGCCTCAGAATAGGGTTTTCCCACGCATTTTGACCAGCTTACCAATTAAGTCACAAACTTTAGGTTTCCTTGTTCCTTTTCAAAAGAAGCCCGTGCAAAGATAAGTATCAGGTTGGATCTGGGCCCTGACTTCAAGGAAGTCGAACCCTAACCCTAACTCTAAATTAGGATAAATCTGCCTCAGAATAGGGTTTTCCCATGCATTGTGCCCAGATTCCCAATTAAGTCAGAAACTTTAGGTTTTACTGTTCCTTTGCATAGGAAGCCGTTGCAAAGATAAGTATCCAATTGGATTTGGGCCCTGACTTCAAGGAAGCCGAACCCCAAACCTAACCCTAATTTAGGAAAAATGTGCCGAGGAATAGGGTTTTCCCATGCATTCTGCCCAGCTTCCCAATTAAGTCAGAAACTTTAGGTTTCCTAGTTCGTTTGCAAAAGAAGCGCCTGCAAAGATAAGCATCTGGTTGGATCTGGGCCCTAACTTCAAGGAAGCCGAATCCTAACCCTAACCCTAATTTAGGAAAAATCTCCCGAGGAAAGGGTTTTCCCATGCATTGTGCCAAGCTTTCCAATTAAGAAAGAAACTTGAGGTTTTGCTGCTCCTTTGCATAGAAAGCGGGTGCAAAGATCAACATCCGATTGGATTTGGGCCCTGACTTCAAGGAAGCCGAACCCTAATGCTAACCCTAATTTAGGGAAAATCTGCCTCAGAATAGGGTTTTCCCATGCATTGTGCCCAGCTTCCAATTAAGTCAGAAACTTTAGGTTTCCTAGTTCCTTTGAAAAAGAAGCGCTTGCAAACATGGGCATCCGGTTTGATCTGGGGCCTGACTTCAAGGAAGCCGTACCCTAACCCTAACCCTAATTTAGGAAAAATCTACCTCAGAATACGGTTTTCCCATTCATTGTGCCCAGCTTCTCAATTAAGTCAGAAACTTTAGGTTCCCTAGTTCCTTTTGAAAAGAAGCGCTTGCAAAGATGAGCATCCAGTTGGATCTGGGCCTGACTTCAAGGAAGCCGTACCCTAACCCTAACCCTAATTTAGGAAAAATATGCCTCAGATTAAGGTTTTCCAATACATTGTGCCCAGCTTCTCAATTAAGTCAGAAACTTTAGGTTTTCTTGTTCCTTTGCAAAAGAAGCGAGTGGAAAGATAAGCATCCGGTTAGATCTGAGCCCTAACTTCAACGAAACCGGACCAAACCCTAACCCTAATTTAGGAAAAATCTGCCTCAGAATAGGGTTTTCCCAGGCATTGTGCCCAGATTCCCAATTAAGTCAGAAACTTTAGGTTTGTTGTTCCTTTTCATAAGAATCAATTACGAAGATAAGCATCCGGGTGGATCTGGGCCCTGACTTCAAGGAAGTTAAACCCTAATCTAACCCTAATTTAGGAAAAATCTGCCTGAGAATAGGGTTTTCCCATGCATTGTGCCCAGCTTCCCAATTAAGAAAGAAACTTGAGGTTTTGCTGTTCCTTTGCATAGAAAGCGGGTGCAAAGATGAACATCCGATTGGATTTGGGCCCTGACTTCAAGGAAGCCGAACCCTAATCCTAACCCTAATTTAGGAAAAATCTGCCTCAGAATAGGGTTTTCCCATGCATTGTGCCCAGCTTCCAATTAAGTCAGAAACTTTAGGTTTCCTAGTTCCTTTGAAAAAGAAGCGCTTGCAAACATGGGCATCCGGTTTGATCTGGGGCCTGACTTCAAGGAAGCCGTACCCTAACCCTAACCCTAATTTAGGAAAAATCTACCTCAGAATACGGTTTTCCCATTCATTGTCCCCAGCTTCTCAATTAAGTCAGAAACTTTAGGTTTCCTTGTTCCTTTTGAAAAGAAGCGCTTGCAAAGATGAGCATCCAGTTGGATCTGGGCCCTGACTTCAAGGAAGCCGTACCCTAACCCTAACCCTAATTTAGGAAAAATATGCCTCAGATTAGGGTTTTCCAATGCATTGTGCCCAGCTTCTCAATTAAGTCAGAAACTTTAGATTTTGTTGTTCCTTTGCATAAGAATCGGTTACGAAGATAAGCATCCGGGTGGATCTGGGCCCTGATTTCAAGGAAGTTGAACCCTAACCTAACCCTAATTTAGGAAAAATCTGCCTCAGAATAGGGTTTTCCCATGCATTGTGCCCATCTTTCCAATTAAGAAAGAAACTTGAGGTTTTGCTGCTCCTTTGCATAGAAAGCGGGTGCAAAGATAAACATCTGATTGGATTTGGGCCCTTACTTCAAGGAAGCCGAACCCTAACCCTAACCCTAATTTAGGGAAAATCTGCCTCAGAATAGGATTTTCCCATCCATTGTGCCCAGCTTCCCAATTAAGTCAGAAACTTTAGGTTTTACTGTTCCTTTGCATAAGAAGCGGGTGCAAAGATAAGCATCCGGTTGGACCAGGGCCCTAACTTCATCGAAGCCGGACCCTAACCCTAACCCTAATTTAGGAAAAATCTGCCTCAGAATAGGGTTTTCCGATGCTTTGTGCCCAGCTTCCCAATTAAGTCAGAAACTTTAGGTTTTCTTGTTCCTTTGCAAAAGAAGCGAGTGGAAAGATAAGCATCCGGTTACATCTGGGCCCTAACTTCAACGAAACCGGACCAAACCCTAACCCTAATTTAGGAAAAATCTGCCTCAGAATAGGGTTTCCCCAGGCATTGTGCCCAGATTCCCAATTAAGTCAGAAACTTTAGGTTTTGTTGTTCCTTTTCATAAGAATCAATTACGAAGATAAGCATCCGGGTGGATCTGGGCCCTGACTTCAAGGAAGTTGAACCCTAATCTAACCCTAATTTAGGAAAAATCTGCCTGAGAATAGGGTTTTCCCATGCATTGTGCCCAGCTTCCCAATTAAGAAAGAAACTTGAGGTTTTGCTGCTCCTTTGCATAGAAAGCGGGTGCAAAGATGAACATCCGATTGGATTTGGGCCCTGACTTCAAGGAAGCCGAACCCTAATCCTAACCCTAATTTAGGAAAAATGTGCCTCAGAATAGGGTTTTCCCATGCATTTTGACCAGCTTCCCAATTAAGTCACAAACTTTAGATTTCCTTGTTCCTTTTCAAAAGAAGCGCATGCAAAGATAAGTATCAGGTTGGATCTGGGCCCTGACTTCAAGGAAGCCGAACCCTAACCCTAACTCTAAATTAGGATAAATCTGCCTCAGAATAGAGTTTTCCCATGCATTTTGCCCAGCTTCCCAATTAAGTCAGAAACTTTAGGTTTTGCTGTTCCTTTGCATGAGAAACGGGTGCAAAGATAAGCATCCGGTTGAATCTGGGCACTAACTTCAACGAAGCCGGACCCTAACCCTAACCCTAATTTAGGAAAAATCTGCCTCAGAATAGGGTTTTCCCATGCATTGTGCCCAGCTTCCCAATTAAGTCAAAAACTTTAGGTTTTGCTGTTCCTTTGCAAAAGAAGCGCGGGCAAAGATAGGCATAAGGTTGGATTTGGGCCCTGACTTCAACGAAGCCGAACCCTAACCATAACCCTAATTTAGGAAAAATCTGCCTCAGAATAGGGTTTTCCCATGCATTGTGCCCAGCTTCCCAATTAAGTCAGAAACTTTAGGTTTTGCTGTTCCTTTGCATAAGAAGAGGGTGCAAAGATAAGCATCCGGTTGGATCTGGGCCCTGACTTCAAGGAAGCCGAACCCTAACCCTAACCCTAATTAAGGAAAAATCTGCCTCAGAATAGGGTTTTCCCGTGCATTCTGCCCAGCTTCCCAATTAAGTCAGAAACTTTAGGTTTCCTAGTTCCTTTGCAAAAGAAGCGCTTGCAAAGATAAGCATCCAGTTGGATCTGGGCCCTGACTTCAAGGAAGCCGAACCCTAACCCTAACACTAATTTAGGAAAAATCTTCCTCAGAATAGGGTTTTCCCATGCATTGTGCCCAGCTTCCCAATTAAGTCAGAAACGTTAGGTTTTGCTGTTCCTTTGCATAAGAAGCGCGTGCAAAGATAAGCATCTGGTTGGATCTGGGCCCTAACTTCAAGGAAGCCGAATCCTAACCCTAACCCTAATTTAGGAAAAATCTGCCGAGGAATAGGGTTTTCCCATGCATTGTGCCCAGCTTTCCAATTAAGAAAGAAACTTGAGGTTTTGCTGCTCCTTTGCATAGAAAGCGGGTGCAAAGTTAAACATCCGATTGGATTTGGGCCCTGACTTCAAGGAAGCCGAACCCTAACCCTAACCCTAATTTAGGAAAAATATGCCTCAGATTAGGGTTTTCCAATGCATTGTGCCCAGCTTCTCAATTAAGTCAGAAACTTTAGATTTTGTTGTTCCTTTGTATAAGAATCGGTTACGAAGATAAGCATCCGGGTGGATCTGGGCCCTGATTTCAAGGAAGCTGAACCCTAACCTAACCCTAATTTAGGAAAAATCTGCCTCAGAATAGGGTTTTCCCATGCATTGTGCCCATCTTTCCAATTAAGAAAGAAACTTGAGGTTTTGCTGCTCCTTTGCATAGAAAGCGGGTGCAAAGATAAACATCTGATTGGATTTGGGCCCTGACTTCAAGGAAGCCGAACCCTAACCCTAACCCTAATTTAGGGAAAATCTGCCTCAGAATAGGATTTTCCCATGCATTGTGCCCAGCTTCTCAATTACGTCAGAAACTTTAGGTTTCCTAGTTCCTTTGGAAAAGAAGCGCTTGCAAACATGGGCATCCGGTTTGATCTGGGGCCTGACTTCAAGGAAGCCGTACCGTAACCCTAACCCTAATTTAGGAAAAATATGCCTCAGAATAGGGTTTTCCAACGCCTTGTGCCCAGCTTCCCAATTAAGTCAATATGTTTAGGTTCTACTGTTCCTTTGCATAAGGAGCGCCTGTGAAGATAAGTATCTGTTTGGATTTGGGACCTGACTTCCAGGAAGCCGAACCCTAACCTTAAACCTAATTTAGGAAAAATCCGCCTCAGAGTTGGGTTTTCGCATGCATTGTGCACAGCTTCCCAATTAAGAAAGAAACTTGAGGTTTTGCTTTTCCTTTGCATAAGAAGAGGGTGCAAAGATAAGCATCCGGTTGGATTTGGGCCCTGACTTCAAGTAAGCCGAACCCTAACCCTAACACTAACCCTAATTTAGGAAAAATCTGCCTCAGAATAGGGTTTTCCCATGCATTGTACCCAGTTCCCAATTAAGTCAGAAACTTTAGGTTTTGCTGTTCATTTGAATAAAAAGCGGGTGCAAAGATAACAACCCGGTTGGATCTGGGCCCTAACTTCAACAAAGCCGGACCCTAACCCTAACCCTAATTTAGGAAAACTCTGCCTCAGAATAGGGTTTTCTGATGCATTGTGCCCAGCTTCCCAATTAAGTCAGAAACTTTAGGTTTTACTGTTCCTTTGCATAAGAAGCGGGTGCAAAGATAAGCATCCGGTTGGATCTGGGCCCTAACTTCATCGAAGCCGGATCCTAACCCTAACCCTAATTTAGGAAAAATCTGCCTCAGAATAGGGTTTTCCGATGCATTGTGCCCAGCTTCCCAATTAAGTCAGAAACTTTAGGTTTTCTTGTTCCTTTGCAAAAGAAGCGAGTGGAAAGATAAGCATCCGGTTAGATCTGGGCCCTAACTTCAACGAAACCGGACCCAAACCCTAACCCTAATTTAGGAAAAATCTGCCTCAGAATAGGGTTTTCCCAGGCATTGTGCCCAGATTCCCAATTAAGACAGAAACTTTACGTTTTGTTGTTCCTTTGCATAAGAATCAATTACGAAGATAAGCATCCGGGTGGATCTGGGCGCTGACTTCAAGGAAGCTGAACCCTAACCTAACCCTAATTTAGGAAAAATCTGCCTCAGAATAGGGTTTTCCCATGCATTGTGCCCAGCTTCCCAATTAAGTCAGAAACTTTAGGTTTTGCTGTTCCTTTGCAAAAGAAGCGCGGGCAAAGATAAGCATACATTTGGATTTGAGCCCTGACTTCAAGGAAGCCAAACCCTAACCATAATTCTAATTTAGGAAAAATATGACTCAGAATAGGGCTTTCCCATGCATTGTGCCCAGCTTCCCAATTAAGTCAGAAACTTTAGGTTTTGTTGTTCCTTTGCATAAGAATCGATTACGAAGATAAGTATCCGGGTGGATCTGGGCCCTGATTTCAAGGAAGTTGAACCCTAATCTAACCCTAATTTAGGAAAAATCTGCCTGAGAATAGGGTTTTCCCATGCATTGTGCCCAGCTTTCCAATTAAGAAAGAAACTTGAGGTTTTGCTGCTCCTTTGCATAGAAAGCGGGTGCAAAGTTAAACATCCGATTGGATTTGGGCCCTGACTTCAAGGAAGCCGAACCCTAATCCTAACCCTAATTTAGGAAAAATCTGCCTCAGAATAGGGTTTTCCCATGCATTTTGACCAGCTTCCCAATTAAGTCACAAACTTTAGGTTTCCTTGTTCCTTTTCAAAAGAAGCGCGTGCAAAGATAAGTATCCGGTTGGATCTGGGCCCTGACTTCAAGGAAGCCGAACCCTAACCCTAACTCTAAATTAGGATAAATCTGCCTCAGAATAGAGTTTTCCCATGCATTTTGCCCAGCTTCCCAATTGAGTCAGAAACTTTAGGTTTTGCTGTTTCTTTGCATAAAAAACGGGAGCAAAGATTAGCATCCGGTTGGATCTGGGCCTTAACTTCAACGAAGCTGTACCCTAACCCTAACCCTAATTTAGGAAAAATCTGCCTCATAATAGGGTTTTCCTATGCATTGTGCCCAGCTTCCCAATTAAGTCAGAAAGTTTAGGTTTTGCTGTTCCTTTGCAAAAGAAGCGCGGGCAAAGATAGGCATAAGGTTGGTTTTGGGCCCTGACTTCAACGAAGCCGAACCCTAACCATAACCCTAATTTAGGAAAAATCTGCCTCAGAATAGGGTTTTCCCATGCATTGTGCCCAGCTTCACAATTAAGTCAGAAACTTTAGGTTTTGCTTTAACTTTGCATAAGAAGAGGGTGCAAAGATAAGCATCCGGTTGGATTTGGGCCCTGACTTCAACGAAGCTGAACCCTAAATCTAACACTAACCCTAATTTAGGAAAAATCTGCCTCAGAATAGGGTTTCCCATGCATTGTGCCCAGCTTCCCAATTAAGTCAGAAACTTTAGGTTTTGCTCTTCCTTTGAATAAGAAGCGGGTGCAAAGATAAGAATCCGGTTGGATCTGGGCCCTAACTTCAACGAAGCCGGACCCTAACACTAACCCTAATTTAGGAAAAATCTGCCTCAGAATAGGGTTTTCCGATGCATTGTGCCCAGCTTTCCAATTAAGTCAGAAACTTTAGGTTTTACTGTTCCTTTGCATAAGAAGCGGGTGCAAAGAGAAGCATCCGGTTGGATATGGGCCCTAACTTCATCGAAGCCGGACCCTAACCCTAACCCTAATTTAGGAAAAATCTGCCTCAGAATAGGGTTTTCCGATGCATTATGCCCAGCTTCCCAATTAAGTCAGAAACTTTAGGTTTTCTTGTTCCTTTGCAAAAGAAGCGGGTGCAAACATAAGCATCCAGTTGGATTTCTGCCCTGATTTCAAAGAAACCGAACCCTAACCCTAACCCTAATTTAGGAAAAATCTGATTAAGAATAGGGTTTTCCCACGCATTGTGCCCAGCTTCCCAATTAAGTCAGAAACTTTAGGTTTTGCTGTTCCTTTGCATAAGAAGCGGGTGGAAAGATAAGGATCCAGTTGTATTTGGGCCCAGACTTCAAGTAAGCCGAACCCTAACCCTAACCCTAATTTAGGAAAAATATGCCTCAGAATAGGGTTTTCCCATGCATTGTGCCCAGCTTCCCAATTAAGTCAGAAACTTTAGTTTTTGCTGTTCCTTTGCATAAGAAGCGGCTGCAAAGATGAGCATCTGGTTGGATTTGGGCCCTAACTTCAAGGGAGCCGAACCCTAACCCTAACCCTAATTTAGGAAAAATCTGACTCACAATAGGGTTTTCCCATGCATTGTGCCCAGCTTCCCAATTAAGTCAGAAACTTTAGGTTTGCTTGTTCCTTTGCAAAAGAAGCGGGTGCAAAGATCAGCATCCGGTTGGATTTGGGCCCTGAATTCAAGGAAGCAGAACGCTAACCCTAACCCTACTTTAGGAAAAAACTGCCTCAGAATAGGGTTTTCCCATGCATTGTGCCCAGCTTCCCAATTGAGTCAGAAACTTTAGGTTTTGCTGTTCCTTTGCAAAAGAAGTGGGTGCAAAGATAAGCATCCATTTGGAATTTCTGCCCTGACTTCAAAGAAACCGAACCCTAACCCTAACCCTAATTTAGGAAAAATCTGACTCAGAATAGGGTTTTCCCATGCATTGTGCCCAGCTTCCCAATTAAGTCAGAAACTTTAGGTTTTGTTGTTCCTTTGCATAAGAAGTGGGTGCAAAGATAAGCATCCGGTTGGATTTGGGCACTGACTTCAATGAAGCCGAACCCTAACCCTAACCCTAATTTAGGAAAAATCTGACTCACAATAGGGTTTTCCCATGCATTGTGCCCAGCTTCCCAATTAAGTCAGAAACTTTAGGTTTTGCTGTTCCTTTGCATAAGAAGCGGGTGCAAAGATAAGCATCCGGTTGGATTTGGGCCTTGACTTCAAGTAAGCCGAACCCTAACCCTAACCCTAATTTAGGAAAAATCTGCCTAGGAATAGGGTTTTCCCATGCATTGTGCCCAGCATCCCAGTTAAGTCAGAAACTGTAGGTTTTCTTGCTCCTTAGCAATAGAAGCCCGTGCAAAGATAAGCATCCCGTTGGATCTGGGCCCTGACTTCAAGGAAGCCGAACCCTAACCCTAACCCTTATTTAGGAAAAATCTGCCTCAGAATAGGGTTTTCCCATGCATTGCGCCCGGCTTCCCAATTAAGTCAGAAACTTTAGGTTTTCTTGTTCCTTCAGAAAAGAAGCGGGTGCAAAGATCAGTATCCGGTTGGATTTGGGCCCTAACTTCAAGGAAGCAGAACGCTAACCCTAACCCTAGTTTAGGAAAAAACTGCCTCAGAATAGGGTTTTCCCATGCATTGTGCCGAGCTTCCCAATTGAGTCAGAAACTTTAGGTTTTGCTTGTCCTTTGCATAAGAAGCGGGTGCAAAGATAAGCATCCGGTTAGATTTGGGCCATGACTTCAAGGAAGCAGAACGCTAACCCTAACCCTAATTTAGGAAAAATCTGACTCAGAATAGGGTTTTCCCATGCATTGTGCCCAGCTTCCCAATTTAGTCAGAAACTTTAGGTTTTGCTGTTCCTTTGCATAAGAAGCGGGTGCAAAGATAAGCATCCGGTTGGATTTGGGTCCTGACTTCAAGTAAGCCGAACCCTAACCCTAACCCTAATTTAGGAAAAATCTGCCTCAGAATAGGGTTTTCCCATGCATTGTGCCCGGCTTCCCAATTAAGTCAGAAACTTTAGGTTTTCTTCTTCCTTTGCAAAAGAAGCGTATGCAAAGAGACGCATCCGGTTGGATCTGGGCCCTGACTTCAAGGAAGCTGAACCCTAACCCTAACCCTAATTTAGGAAAAATCTGCCTCAGAGTAGGGTTTTCCCATGCATTGCGCCCAGATTCCCAATTAAGTCAGAAACTCTAGGTTTGCTTGTTCCTTTGCAAAAGAAGCGCGTGCAAAGATAAGCATCCAGTTGGATTTGGGCCCTGACTTCAAGGAAGCAGAATGCTAACCCTAACCCTAACTTAGGAAAAAACTGCCTCAGAATAGGGTTTTCCCATGCATTGCGCCCGGCTTCCCAATTAAGTCAGAAACTTTAGGTTTTGTTGTTCCTTTGCATAAGAAGTGGGTGCAAAGATAAGCATCCGGTTGGATTTGGGCACTGACTTCAATGAAGCCGAACCCTAACCCTAACCCTAATTTAGGAAAAATATGCCTCAGAATAGGGTTTTCCCATGCATTGTGCCCAGCTTCCCAATTAAGTCAGAAACTTTAGGTTTTGCTGTTCCTTTGCATAAGAAGCGGCTGCAAAGATGAGCATCTGGTTGGATTTGGGCCCTAACTTCAAGGGAGCCGAACCCTAACCCTAACCCTAATTTAGGAAAAATCTGACTCACAATAGGGTTTTCCCATGCATTGTGCCCAGCTTCCCAATTAAGTCAGAAACTTTAGGTTTGCTTGTTCCTTTGCAAAAGAAGCGGGTGCAAAGATAAGCATCCGGTTGGATTTGGGCTGTGAATTCAAGGAACCAGAACGCTAACCCTAACCCTACTTTAGGAAAAAACTGCCTCAGAATAGGGTTTTCCCATGCATTGTGCCCAGCTTCCCAATTGAGTCAGAAACTTTAGGTTTTGCTGTTCCTTTGCAAAAGAAGTGGGTGCAAAGATAAGCATCCATTTGGAATTTCTGCCCTGACTTCAAAGAAACCGAACCCTAACCCTAACCTTAATTTAGGAAAAATCTGACTCAGAATAGGGTTTTCCCATGCATTGTGCCCAGCTTCCCAATTAAGTCAGAAACTTTAGGTTTTGTTGTTCCTTTGCATAAGAAGTGGGTGCAAAGATAAGCATCCGGTTGGATTTGGGCACTGACTTCAATGAAGCCGAACCCTAACCCTAACCCTAATTTAGGAAAAATCTGACTCACAATAGGGTTTTCCCATGCATTGTGCCCAGCTTCCCAATTAAATCAGAAACTTTAGGTTTTGCTGTTCCTTTGCATAAGAAGCGGGTGCAAAGATAAGCATCCGGTTGGATTTGGGCCTTGACTTCAAGTAAGCCGAACCCTAACCCTAACCCTAATTTAGGAAAAATCTGCCTAGGAATAGGGTTTTCCCATGCATTGTGCCCAGCATCCCAGTTAAGTCAGAAACTGTAGGTTTTCTTGCTCCTTTGCAATAGAAGCCCGTGCAAAGATAAGCATCCCGTTGGATCTGGGCCCTGACTTCAAGGAAGCCGAACCCTAACCCTAACCCTAATTTAGGAAAAATCTGCCTCAGAATAGGGTTTTCCCATGCATTGCGCCCGGCTTCCCAATTAAGTCAGAAACTTTAGGTTTTCTTGTTCCTTCAGAAAAGAAGCGGGTGCAAAGATCAGTATCCGGTTGGACTTGGGCCCTGACTTCAAGGAAGCAGAGCGCTAACCCTAACCCTAGTTTAGGAAAAAACTGCCTCAGAATAGGGTTTTCCCATGCATTGTGCCGAGCTTCCCAATTGAGTCAGAAACTTTAGGTTTTGCTGTTCCTTTGCAAAAGAAGCGGGTGCAAAGATAAGCATCCGGTTAGGTTTGGGCCCTGACTTCAAGGAAGCAGAATGCTAACCCTAACCCTAATTTAGGAAAAAACTGCCTCAGAATAGGGTTTTCCCATGCATTGCGCCCGGCTTCCCAATTAAGTCAGAAACTTTAGGTTTTGTTGTTCCTTTGCATAAGAAGTGGGTGCAAAGATAAGCATCCGGTTGGATTTGGGCACTGACTTCAATGAAGCCGAACCCTAACCCTAACCCTAATTTAGGAAAAATATGCCTCAGAATAGGGTTTTCCCATGCATTGTGCCCAGCTTCCCAATTAAGTCAGAAACTTTAGGTTTTGCTGTTCCTTTGCATAAGAAGCGGCTGCAAAGATGGGCATCTGGTTGGATTTGGGCCCTAACTTCAAGGGAGCCGAACCCTAACCCTAACCCTAATTTAGGAAAAATCTGACTCACAATAGGGTTTTCCCATGCATTGTGCCCAGCTTCCCAATTAAGTCAGAAACTTTAGGTTTGCTTGTTCCTTTGCAAAAGAAGCGGGTGCAAAGATAAGCATCCGGTTGGATTTGGGCCCTGAATTCAAGGAAGCAGAACGCTAACCCTAACCCTACTTTAGGAAAAAACTGCCTCAGAATAGGGTTTTCCCATGCATTGTGCCCAGCTTCCCAATTGAGTCAGAAACTTTAGGTTTTGCTGTTCCTTTGCAAAAGAAGTGGGTGCAAAGATAAGCATCCATTTGGAATTTCTGCCCTGACTTCAAAGAAACCGAACCCTAACCCTAACCCTAATTTAGGAAAAATCTGACTCAGAATAGGGTTTTCCCATGCATTGTGCCCAGCTTCCCAATTAAGTCAGAAACTTTAGGTTTTGTTGTTCCTTTGCATAAGAAGTGGGTGCAAAGATAAGCATCCGGTTGGATTTGGGCACTGACTTCAATGAAGCCGAACCCTAACCCTAACCCTAATTTAGGAAAAATCTGACTCACAATAGGGTTTTCCCATGCATTGTGCCCAGCTTCCCAATTAAGTCAGAAACTTTAGGTTTTGCTGTTCCTTTGCATAAGAAGCGGGTGCAAAGATAAGCATCCGGTTGGATTTGGGCCTTGACTTCAAGTAAGCCGAACCCTAACCCTAACCCTAATTTAGGAAAAATCTGCCTAGGAATAGGGTTTTCCCATGCATTGTGCCCAGCATCCCAGTTAAGTCAGAAACTGTAGGTTTTCTTGCTCCTTTGCAATAGAAGCCCGTGCAAAGATAAGCATCCCGTTGGATCTGGGCCCTGACTTCAAGGAAGCCGAACCCTAACCCTAACCCTAATTTAGGAAAAATCTGCCTCAGAATAGGGTTTTCCCATGCATTGCGCCCGGCTTCCCAATTAAGTCAGAAACTTTAGGTTTTCTTGTTCCTTCAGAAAAGAAGCGGGTGCAAAGATCAGTATCCGGTTGGATTTGGGCCCTAACTTCAAGGAAGCAGAACGCTAACCCTAACCCTAGTTTAGGAAAAAACTGCCTCAGAATAGGGTTTTCCGATGCATTGTGCCGAGCTTCCCAATTGAGTCAGAAACTTTAGGTTTTGCTTGTCCTTTGCATAAGAAGCGGGTGCAAAGATAAGCATCCGGTTAGATTTGGGCCATGACTTCAAGGAAGCAGAACGCTAACCCTAACCCTAATTTAGGAAAAATCTGACTCAGAATAGGGTTTTCCCATGCATTGTGCCCAGCTTCCCAATTTAGTCAGAAACTTTAGGTTTTGCTGTTCCTTTGCATAAGAAGCGGGTGCAAAGATAAGCATCCGGTTGGATTTCGGCCCTGACTTCAAGTAAGCCGAACCGTAACCCTAACCCTAATTTAGGAAAAATCTGCCGAGGAATAGGGTTTTCCCACGCATTGTGCCCAGCATCCCAGTTAAGTCAGAAACTGTAGGTTTTCTTGCTCCTTTGGAATAGAAGCGCGTGCAAAGAAAAGCATCCGGTTGGATCTGGGCCCTGACTTCAAGGAAGCTGAACCCTAACCCTAACCCTAATTAAGGAAAAATCTGCCTCAGAAAAGGATTTTCCCATGCATTGCGCGCGGCTTCCCAATTAAGTCAGAAACTTTTGGTTTGCTTGTTCCTTTCCAAAAGCAGCACATGGATATATAAGCATTCGGTTGGATTTGGGCCCTGACTTAAATGAAGCCGGACCCTAACCCTAACCCTAATTTAGGAAAAATCTGACTCACAATAGGGTTTTCCCATGCATTGTGCCCAGCTTCCCAATTAAGTCAGAAACTTTAGGTTTTCTTGTTCCTTCGGAAAAGAAGCGGGTGCAAAGATAAGTATCCGGTTGGATTTGGGCCCTGACTTCAAGGAAGCAGAACGCTAACCCTAACCCTAGTTTAGGAAAAAACTGCCTTAGAATAGGGTTTTCCCATGCATTGTGCCGAGCTTCCCAATTGAGTCAGAAACTTTAGGTTTTGCTGTTCCTTTGCAAAAGACGCGGGTGCAAAGATAAGCATCAGGTTGGATTTGGGCCCTGCCTTCAAGTAAGCCGAACCCTAACCCTAACCCTAGTTTAGGAAAAATCTGACTCACAATAGGTTTTTCCCATGCATTGCTCCCGGCTTCCCAATTAAGTCAGAAACTTTAGGTTTTGTTGTTCCTTTGCATAAGAAGTGGGTGCAAAGATAAGCATCCGGTTGGATTTGGGCACTGACTTCAATGAAGCCGAACCCTAACCATAACCCTAATTTAGGAAAAATCTGACTCACAATAGGGTTTTCCCATGCATTGTGCGCAGCTTCCCAATTAAGTCAGAAACTTTAGGTTTTGCTGTTCCTTTGCATAAGAAGCGGGTGCAAAGATCAGCATCCGGTTGGATTTGGGCCTTGACTTCAAGTAAGCCGAACCCTAACCCTAACCCTAATTTAGGAAAAATCTGCCGAGGGATAGGGTTTTCCCATGCATTGTGCCCAGCATCCCAGTTAAGTCAGACACTGTAGGTTTTCTTGCTCCTTTCCAATAGAAGCCCGTGCAAAGATAAGCATCCGGTTGGATATGGGCTCTGACTTCAAGGAAGCCGAACCCTAACCCTAACCCTAATTTAGGAAAAATCTGCCTCAGAATAGATTTTTCCCATGCATTGCGCCCGGCTTCCCAATTAAGTCAGAAACTTTAGGTTTTCTTGTTCCTTCAGAAAAGAAGCGGGTGCAAAGATAAGTATCTTGTTGGATTTGGGCCCTGACTTCAAGGAAGCAGAACGCTAACCCTAACCCTAGTTTAGGAAAAAACTGCCTCAGAATAGGGTTTTCCCATGCATTGTGCCGAGCTTCCCAATTGAGTCAGAAACTTTAGGTTTTGCTGTTCCTTTGCAAAAGAAGCGGGTGCAAAGGTAAGCATCCGGTTAGGTTTGGGCCCTGACTTCAAGGAAGCAGAACGCTAACCCTAACCCTAATTTAGGAAAAAACTGCCTCTGAATAGGGTTTTCCCATGCATTGTGCCCAGCTTCCAAATTGAGTCAGAAACTTAGGTTTTGCTGTTCCTTTGCATAAGAAGCGGCTGCAAAGATGAGCATCTGGTTGGATTTGGGCCCTAACTTCAAGGGAGCCGAACCCTAACCCTAACCCTAATTTAGGAAAAATCTGACTCACAATAGGGTTTTCCCATGCATTGTGCCCAGCTTCCCAATTAAGTCAGAAACTTTAGGTTTGCTTGTTCCTTTCCAAAAGCAGGACATGCAAATATAAGCATTCAGTTGGATTTGGGCTCTGACTTAAATGAAGCCGAACCCTAACCCTAACCCTAATTTAGGAAAAACCTGCCTCAGAATAGGTTTTTCCATTGCATTGTGCCAAGTTTCCCAATTAAGTCAGAAACTTTAGGTTTGCTGTTCCTTTGCATAAGAAGCGGCTGCAAAGATGAGCATCTGGTTGGATTTGGGCCCTAACTTCAAGGGAGCCGAACCCTAACCCTAACCCTAATTTGGGAAAAATCTGACTCACAATAGGGTTTTCCCATGCATTGTGCCCAACTTCCCAATTAAGTCAGAAATTTTAGGTTTGCTTATTCCTTTGCAAAAGAAGCGCTTGCAAAGATAAGCATCCGGTTGGATTTGGGCCCTGACTTCAAGGAAGCAGAACGCTAACCCTAACCCTACTTTAGGAAAAAACTGCCTCAGTATAGGGTTTTCCCATGCATTGTGCCCAGCTTCCCAATTGAGTCAGAAACTTTAGGGTTTGCTGTACCTTTGCAAAAGAAGCGGGTGCAAAGATTAGCATCCAGTTGGATTTCTGCCCTGACTTCAAAGATACCGAACCCTAACCCTAACCCTAATTTAGGAAAAATCTGACTCAGAATAGAGTTTTCCCATGCATTGTGCCCAGCTTCCCAATTAATCAGAAACTTTAGGTTTTGCTGTTCCTTTGCATAAGAAGCGTGTGCAAAGATAAGCATCCGGTTGGATTTGGGCCCTGACTTAAATGAAGCCGAACCCTAACCCGAACCCTAATTTAGGAAAAATCTGACTCACAATAGGGTTTTCCCATGCATTGTGCCCAGCTTCCCAATTAAGTCAGAAACTTTAGGTTTGCTTGTTCCTTTGCAAAAGAAGCGCGTGCAAAGATAAGCATCCGGTTGGATTAGGGCCCTGACTTCAAGGAAGCAGAACGCTAACCCTAACCCTACTTTAGGAAAAAACTGCCTCAGAATAGGTTTTTCCCATGCATTGTGCCCAGCTTCCCAATTAAGTCAGAAACTTTAGGTTTTGCTGTTCCTTTGCATAAGAAGCGCGTGCAAAGATAAGCATCCGGTTGGATTTGGGCCCTGCCTTCAAGTAAGCCGAACCCTAACCCTAACCCTAATTTAGGAAAAATCTGCCGAGGAATAGGGTTTTCCCATGCATTGTGCCCAGCTTCCCAACTGAGTCAGAAACTTTAGGTTTTGCTGTTCCCTTGCATAAGAAGCGGGTGCAAAGATAAGCATCCGGTTGGATTTGGGCCCTGACTTCAAGTAAGCCGAACCCTAACCCTAACCCTAATTTAGGAAAAATCTGCCGAGGAATAGGGTTTTCCCACGCATTGTGCCCAGCATCCCAGTTAAGTCAGAAACTGTAGGTTTTCTTGCTCCTTTGCAATAGAAGCGCGTGCAAAGATAAGCATCCGGTTGTATCTGGGCCCTGACTTCAAGGAAGCCGAACCCTAACCCTAACCCTAATTTAGGAAAAATCTGCCTCAGAATAGGGTTTTCCCATGCATTGCGCCCGGCTTCCCAATTAAGTCAGAAACTTTAGGTTTGCTTGTTCCTTTCCAAAAGCAGCACATGCATATATAAGCATTCGGTTGGATTTGGGCCCTGACTTCAAGGAAGCCGAACCCTAACCCTAACCCTAATTTAGGAAAAATCTGCCTCAGAATAGATTTTTCCCATGCATTGCGCCCGGCTTCCCAATTAAGTCAGAAACTTTAGGTTTTCTTGTTCCTTCAGAAAAGAAGCGGGTGCAAAGATAAGTATCTTGTTGGATTTGGGCCCTGACTTCAAGGAAGCAGAACGCTAACCCTAACCCTAGTTTAGGAAAAAACTGCCTCAGAATAGGGTTTTCCCATGCATTGTGCCGAGCTTCCCAATTGAGTCAGAAACTTTAGGTTTTGCTGTTCCTTTGCAAAAGAAGCGGGTGCAAAGATAAGCATCCGGTTAGGTTTGGGCCCTGACTTCAAGGAAGCAGAACGCTAACCCTAACCCTAATTTAGGAAAAAACTGCCTCTGAATAGGGTTTTCCCATGCATTGTGCCCAGCTTCCAAATTGAGTCAGAAACTTAGGTTTTGCTGTTCCTTTGCATAAGAAGCGGCTGCAAAGATGAGCATCTGGTTGGATTTGGGCCCTAACTTCAAGGGAGCCGAACCCTAACCCTAACCCTAATTTAGGAAAAATCTGACTCACAATAGGGTTTTCCCATGCATTGTGCCCAGCTTCCCAATTAAGTCAGAAACTTTAGGTTTGCTTGTTCCTTTCCAAAAGCAGGACATGCAAATATAAGCATTCAGTTGGATTTGGGCTCTGACTTAAATGAAGCCGAACCCTAACCCTAACCCTAATTTAGGAAAAACCTGCCTCAGAATAGGTTTTTCCATTGCATTGTGCCAAGTTTCCCAATTAAGTCAGAAACTTTAGGTTTGCTGTTCCTTTGCATAAGAAGCGGCTGCAAAGATGAGCATCTGGTTGGATTTGGGCCCTAACTTCAAGGGAGCCGAACCCTAACCCTAACCCTAATTTGGGAAAAATCTGACTCACAATAGGGTTTTCCCATGCATTGTGCCCAACTTCCCAATTAAGTCAGAAATTTTAGGTTTGCTTATTCCTTTGCAAAAGAAGCGCTTGCAAAGATAAGCATCCGGTTGGATTTGGGCCCTGACTTCAAGGAAGCAGAACGCTAACCCTAACCCTACTTTAGGAAAAAACTGCCTCAGTATAGGGTTTTCCCATGCATTGTGCCCAGCTTCCCAATTGAGTCAGAAACTTTAGGGTTTGCTGTACCTTTGCAAAAGAAGCGGGTGCAAAGATTAGCATCCAGTTGGATTTCTGCCCTGACTTCAAAGATACCGAACCCTAACCCTAACCCTAATTTAGGAAAAATCTGACTCAGAATAGAGTTTTCCCATGCATTGTGCCCAGCTTCCCAATTAATCAGAAACTTTAGGTTTTGCTGTTCCTTTGCATAAGAAGCGTGTGCAAAGATAAGCATCCGGTTGGATTTGGGCCCTGACTTAAATGAAGCCGAACCCTAACCCGAACCCTAATTTAGGAAAAATCTGACTCACAATAGGGTTTTCCCATGCATTGTGCCCAGCTTCCCAATTAAGTCAGAAACTTTAGGTTTGCTTGTTCCTTTGCAAAAGAAGCGCGTGCAAAGATAAGCATCCGGTTGGATTAGGGCCCTGACTTCAAGGAAGCAGAACGCTAACCCTAACCCTACTTTAGGAAAAAACTGCCTCAGAATAGGTTTTTCCCATGCATTGTGCCCAGCTTCCCAATTAAGTCAGAAACTTTAGGTTTTGCTGTTCCTTTGCATAAGAAGCGCGTGCAAAGATAAGCATCCGGTTGGATTTGGGCCCTGCCTTCAAGTAAGCCGAACCCTAACCCTAACCCTAATTTAGGAAAAATCTGCCGAGGAATAGGGTTTTCCCATGCATTGTGCCCAGCTTCCCAACTGAGTCAGAAACTTTAGGTTTTGCTGTTCCCTTGCATAAGAAGCGGGTGCAAAGATAAGCATCCGGTTGGATTTGGGCCCTGACTTCAAGTAAGCCGAACCCTAACCCTAACCCTAATTTAGGAAAAATCTGCCGAGGAATAGGGTTTTCCCACGCATTGTGCCCAGCATCCCAGTTAAGTCAGAAACTGTAGGTTTTCTTGCTCCTTTGCAATAGAAGCGCGTGCAAAGATAAGCATCCGGTTGTATCTGGGCCCTGACTTCAAGGAAGCCGAACCCTAACCCTAACCCTAATTTAGGAAAAATCTGCCTCAGAATAGGGTTTTCCCATGCATTGCGCCCGGCTTCCCAATTAAGTCAGAAACTTTAGGTTTGCTTGTTCCTTTCCAAAAGCAGCACATGCATATATAAGCATTCGGTTGGATTTGGGCCCTGACTTCAAGGAAGCCGAACCCTAACCCTAACCCTAATTTATGAAAAATCTGCCTGAGAGTAGGGTTTTCCCATGCATTGCGCCCGGCTTCCCAATTAAGTCAGAAACTTTTGGTTTTGCTGTTCCTTTGCATAAGAAGCGGCTGCAAAGATGAGCATCCGGTTGGATTTGGGCCCTGACTTCGAGGAAGCAGAAAGCTAACCCTAACATTAATTTAGGAAAAATATGCCTCAGAATAGGGTTTTCCCATGCATTGTGCCCAGCTTCCCAATTAAGTCACAAACTTTAGGTTTTGCTGTTCCTTTGCATAAGAAGCGGCTGCTAAGATGAGCATCCGGTTGGATTTGGGCCCTGACTTCAGGGAAGCAGAACGCTAACCCTAACCCTAATTTAGGAAAAAACTGCTTCAGAAAAGGGTTTTCCCATGCATTGTGCCCAGCTTCCCAATTAAGTCAAAAACTTTAGATTTTGCTGTTCCTTTGCATAAGAAGCGGCTGCAAAGATGAGCATCCGGTTGGATTTGGGCCCTGACTTCGAGGAAGCAGAAAGCTAACCCTAACCCTAATTTAGGAAAAAACTGCTTCAGAATAGGGTTTTCTCATGCATTGTGCCCAGCTTCCCAATTAATTCAGAAACTTTACGTTTTGCTGTTCCTTTGCATAAGAAGCGTGTGCAAAGATAAGCATCCGGTTGGATTTGGGCCCTGACTTCAAGTAAGCCGAACCGTAACCCTAACCCTAATTTAGGAAAAATCTGCCGAGGAATAGGGTTTTCCCACGCATTGTGCCCAGCATCCCAGTTAAGTCAGAAAATGTAGGTTTTCTTGCTCCATTGCAATAGAAGCGCGTACAAAGATAACCATCCGGTTGGATCTGGGCCCTGACTTCAAGGAAGCCGAAGCCTAACCCTAACCCTAATTTAGGAAAAATCTGCCTCAGAATAGGGTTTTCCCATGCATTGCGCCCGGCTTCCCAATTAAGTCAGAAACTTTTGGTTTGCTTGTTCCTTTCCAAAAGCAGCACATGCATATATAAGCATTCGGTTGGATTTGGGCCCTGACTTAAATGAAGCCGAACCCTAACCCGAACCCTAATTTAGGAAAAATCTGACTCACAATAGGGTTTTCCCATGCATTGTGCCCAGCTTCCCAATTAAGTCAGAAACTTTAGGTTTTGCTGTTCCTTTGCATAAGAAGAGCGTGCAAAGATCAGCATCCGGTTGGATTTGGGCCCTGCCTTCAAGTAAGCCGAACCCTAACCCTAACCCTAATTTAGGAAAAATCTGCCGAGGAATAGGGTTTTCCCATGCATTGTGCCCAGCTTCCCAACTGAGTCAGAAACTTTAGGTTTTGCTGTTCCTTTGCATAAGAAGCGGGTGCAAAGATAAGCGTCCGGTTGGATTTGGGCCCTGACTTCAAGTAAGCCGAACCCTAACCCTAACCCTAATTTAGGAAAAATCTGCCGAGGAATAGGGTTTTCCCACGCATTGTGCCCAGCATCCCAGTTAAGTCAGAAACTGTAGGTTTTCTTGCTCCTTTGCAATAGAAGCGCGTGCAAAGATAAGCATCCGGTTGGATCTGGGCCCTGACTTCAAGGAAGCCGAACCCTAACCCTAACCCTAATTTAGGAAAAATCTGCCTCAGAATAGGGTTTTCCCATGCATTGCGCCCGGCTTCCCAATTAAGTCAGAAACTTTAGGTTTGCTTGTTCCTTTCCAAAAGCAGCACATGCAAATATAAGCATTCGGTTGGATTTGGGCCATGACATAACTGAAGCCGAACCCTAACCCTAACCCTAATTTAGGAAAAATCTGCCTAGGAAAAGGGTTTTCCCATGCATTGTGCCCAGCTTCCCAATTAAGTCAGAAACTTTACGTTTGCTTGTTCCTTTGCAAAAGAAGCGCGTGCAAAGATCAGCATCCGGTTGGATTTGGGCCCTGACTTCAAGGAAGCAGAACGCTAACCCTAACCCTAATTTAGGAAAAAATTGCTTCAGAATAGGGTTTTCCCATGCATTGTGCCCAGCTTCCCAATTAAGTCAGAAACTTTAGGTTTTGCTGTTCCTTTGCATAAGAAGTGGGTACAAAGATAAGCATCCGGTTGGATTTTGGCACTGACTTCAATGAAGCCGAACCCTAACCCTAACCCTAATTTAGGAAAAATCTGCGAAGGAATAGGGTTTTCACATGCATTGTGCCCAGCTTCCCAGTTAAGTCAGAAACTGTAGGTTTTCTTGCTCCTTTGCAATAGAAGCGCGTGCAAAGATAAGCATCCGGTTGGATCTGGGCCCTGACTTCAAGGAAGCCGAACCCTAACCCTAACCCTAATTTAGGAAAAATCTGACTCAGAATAGGGTTTTCCCATGCATTGTGCCCAGCTTCCCAATTAAGTCAGAAACTTTAGGTTTTGCTGTTCCTTTCCATAAGAAGTGGGTACAAAGATAAGCATCCGGTTGGATTTGGGCACTGACTTCAATGAAGCCGAACCCTAACCCTAACATTAATTTAGGAAAAATATGCCTCAGAATAGGGTTTTCCCATGCATTGTGCCCAGCTTCCCAATTAAGTCACAAACTTTAGGTTTTGCTGTTCCTTTGCATAAGAAGCGGCTGCTAAGATGAGCATCCGGTTGGATTTGGGCCCTGACTTCAGGGAAGCAGAACGCTAACCCTAACCCTAATTTAGGAAAAAACTGCTTCAGAAAAGGGTTTTCCCATGCATTGTGCCCAGCTTCCCAATTAAGTCAAAAACTTTAGATTTTGCTGTTCCTTTGCATAAGAAGCGGCTGCAAAGATGAGCATCCGGTTGGATTTGGGCCCTGACTTCGAGGAAGCAGAAAGCTAACCCTAACCCTAATTTAGGAAAAAACTGCTTCAGAATAGGGTTTTCTCATGCATTGTGCCCAGCTTCCCAATTAATTCAGAAACTTTACGTTTTGCTGTTCCTTTGCATAAGAAGCGTGTGCAAAGATAAGCATCCGGTTGGATTTGGGCCCTGACTTCAAGTAAGCCGAACCGTAACCCTAACCCTAATTTAGGAAAAATCTGCCGAGGAATAGGGTTTTCCCACGCATTGTGCCCAGCATCCCAGTTAAGTCAGAAAATGTAGGTTTTCTTGCTCCATTGCAATAGAAGCGCGTACAAAGATCACCATCCGGTTGGATCTGGGCCCTGACTTCAAGGAAGCCGAAGCCTAACCCTAACCCTAATTTAGGAAAAATCTGCCTCAGAATAGGGTTTTCCCATGCATTGCGCCCGGCTTCCCAATTAAGTCAGAAACTTTTGGTTTGCTTGTTCCTTTCCAAAAGCAGCACATGCATATATAAGCATTCGGTTGGATTTGGGCCCTGACTTAAATGAAGCCGAACCCTAACCCGAACCCTAATTTAGGAAAAATCTGACTCACAATAGGGTTTTCCCATGCATTGTGCCCAGCTTCCCAATTAAGTCAGAAACTTTAGGTTTTGCTGTTCCTTTGCATAAGAAGAGCGTGCAAAGATCAGCATCCGGTTGGATTTGGGCCCTGCCTTCAAGTAAGCCGAACCCTAACCCTAACCCTAATTTAGGAAAAATCTGCCGAGGAATAGGGTTTTCCCATGCATTGTGCCCAGCTTCCCAACTGAGTCAGAAACTTTAGGTTTTGCTGTTCCTTTGCATAAGAAGCGGGTGCAAAGATAAGCGTCCGGTTGGATTTGGGCCCTGACTTCAAGTAAGCCGAACCCTAACCCTAACCCTAATTTAGGAAAAATCTGCCGAGGAATAGGGTTTTCCCACGCATTGTGCCCAGCATCCCAGTTAAGTCAGAAACTGTAGGTTTTCTTGCTCCTTTGCAATAGAAGCGCGTGCAAAGATAAGCATCCGGTTGGATCTGGGCCCTGACTTCAAGGAAGCCGAACCCTAACCCTAACCCTAATTTAGGAAAAATCTGCCTCAGAATAGGGTTTTCCCATGCATTGCGCCCGGCTTCCCAATTAAGTCAGAAACTTTAGGTTTGCTTGTTCCTTTCCAAAAGCAGCACATGCAAATATAAGCATTCGGTTGGATTTGGGCCATGACATAACTGAAGCCGAACCCTAACCCTAACCCTAATTTAGGAAAAATCTGCCGAGGAAAAGGGTTTTCCCATGCATTGTGCCCAGCTTCCCAATTAAGTCAGAAACTTTACGTTTGCTTGTTCCTTTGCAAAAGAAGCGCGTGCAAAGATCAGCATCCGGTTGGATTTGGGCCCTGACTTCAAGGAAGCAGAACGCTAACCCTAACCCTAATTTAGGAAAAAATTGCTTCAGAATAGGGTTTTCCCATGCATTGTGCCCAGCTTCCCAATTAAGTCAGAAACTTTAGGTTTTGCTGTTCCTTTGCATAAGAAGTGGGTACAAAGATAAGCATCCGGTTGGATTTTGGCACTGACTTCAATGAAGCCGAACCCTAACCCTAACCCTAATTTAGGAAAAATCTGCGAAGGAATAGGGTTTTCACATGCATTGTGCCCAGCTTCCCAGTTAAGTCAGAAACTGTAGGTTTTCTTGCTCCTTTGCAATAGAAGCGCGTGCAAAGATAAGCATCCGGTTGGATCTGGGCCCTGACTTCAAGGAAGCCGAACCCTAACCCTAACCCTAATTTAGGAAAAATCTGACTCAGAATAGGGTTTTCCCATGCATTGTGCCCAGCTTCCCAATTAAGTCAGAAACTTTAGGTTTTGCTGTTCCTTTCCATAAGAAGTGGGTACAAAGATAAGCATCCGGTTGGATTTGGGCACTGACTTCAATGAAGCCGAACCATAACCCTAACATTAATTTAGGAAAAATATGCCTCAGAATAGGGTTTTCCCATGCATTGTGCCCAGCTTCCCAATTAAGTCACAAACTTTAGGTTTTGCTGTTCCTTTGCATAAGAAGCGGCTGCTAAGATGAGCATCCGGTTGGATTTGGGCCCTGACTTCAGGGAAGCAGAACGCTAACCCTAACCCTAATTTAGGAAAAAACTGCTTCAGAAAAGGGTTTTCCCATGCATTGTGCCCAGCTTCCCAATTAAGTCAAAAACTTTAGATTTTGCTGTTCCTTTGCATAAGAAGCGGCTGCAAAGATGAGCATCCGGTTGGATTTGGGCCCTGACTTCGAGGAAGCAGAAAGCTAACCCTAACCCTAATTTAGGAAAAAACTGCTTCAGAATAGGGTTTTCTCATGCATTGTGCCCAGCTTCCCAATTAATTCAGAAACTTTACATTTTGCTGTTCCTTTGCATAAGAAGCGGGTGCAAAGATAAGCATCTGGTTGGATTTGGGCCCTGACTTCAAGTAAGCCGAACCCTAACCCTAACCCTAATTTAGGAAAAATCTGCCGAGGAATAGGGTTTTCCCAAGCATTGTGCCTAGCTTCCCAGTTAAGTCAAAAAGTGTAGGTTTTCTTGCTCCTTTGCAATAGAAGCGCGTGCAAAGATAAGCATCTGGTTGGATCGGGCCCTGACTTCAAGAAAGCCGAACCCTAACCCTAACCCTAATTTAGGAAAAATCTGCCTGAGAGTAGGGTTTTCCCATGTATTGCGCCCGGCTTCCCAATTAAGTCAGAAACTTTAGGTTTGCTTGTTCCTTTGGAAAAGAAGCGGGTGCAAAGATTAGCATCCGGTTGGGTTTGGGCCCTGACTTCAAGGAAGCAGAATGCTAACCCTAACCCTAATTTAGGAAAAAACTGCCTCAGAATAGGGTTTTCCCATGCATTGTGCCCAGCTTCCCAATTAAGTCAGAAACTTTAGGTTTTGCTGTTCCTTTGCATAAGAAGTGGATACAAAGATAAGCATCCGGTTGGATTTGGGCCCTGACTTCAAGTAAAACTAACCCTAACCCTAACCCTAATTTAGGAAAAATCTGACTCAGAATAGGGTTTTCCCATGCATTGTGCCCAGCTTCCCAATTAAGTCAGAAACTTTAGGTTTTGCTGTTCCTTTGCATAAGAAACGGCTGCAAAGATGAGCATCCGGTTGGATCTGGGCCCTAACTTCAAGTAAGCCGAACCCTAACCCTAACCCTAATTTAGGAAAAATATGCCTCAGATTAGGTTTTTACCATGCATTGTGCCCAGCTTCCCAATTAAGTCAGAAACTTTAGGTTTTCCTGTTCCTTTGAATAAGAAGCATGTTGAAAGATAAGCATCCTGTTGGATTTTGGCCCGGACTTCAATTAAGCAGAACCCTAACCCTAACCTTAATTTAGGAAAAATCTGCCGAGGAATAGGGTTTTCCCATGCATTGTGCCCACTTTCCCAGTTAAGTCAGAAACTGTAGGTTTTCTTGCTCCTTTGCAATAGAAGCGCGTGCAAAGATAAACATCCCGTTGGATCTGGGCCCTGACTTCAAGGAAGCAGAATGCTAACCATAACCCTAATTTAGGAAAAAACTGCCTCAGTATAGGGTTTTCCCATGCATTGCTTCCGGCTTCCCAATTAAGTCAAAAACTTTAGGTTTGGTTGTTCCTTTCCAAAAGCAGCACATGCAAATATAAGCATTCGGTTGGATTTTGGCCCTGACTTAAATGAAGCCGAACCCTAACCCTAACCCTAATATGGGAAAAATCTGACTCACAATAGGGTTTTCCCATGCATTGTGCCCAGTTTCCCAATTAAGTCAGAAACTTTAGGTTTTGCTGTTCCTTTGCATACGAAGCGGCTGCAAAGATGAGCATCCGGTTCGATTTGGGCCCTAATTTCAAGTAAGCCGAACCCTAACGCTAACCCTAATTTAGGAAAAATCTGCCTCAGAATAGGCTTTTCCCATGCATTGTGCCCAGCTTCCCAATTAAGTCAGAAACTTTAGGTTTTGCTGTTCCTTTGCATAAGAAGCGTGTGCAAAGATAAGCATCCAGTTGGATTGGGGCCCTGACTTCAAGTAAGCCGAACCCTAACCCTAAACCTAATTTAGGAAAAATCTGCCGAGGAATAGGGTTTTCCCATGCATTGTGCCCAGCTTCCCAATTAAGTCAGAAACTTTAGGTTTGCTTGTTCCTTTCGAAAAGAAGCGGGTGCAAAGATAAGCATCCGGTTGGGTTTGGGCCCTGACTTCAAGTAAGCCGAACCCTAACGCTAACCCTAATTTAGGAAAAATCTGCCTCAGAATAGGGTTTTCCCATGCATTGTGCCCAGCTTCCCAATTAAGTCAGAAACTTTAGGTTTTGCTGTTCCTTTGCATAAGAAGTGGATACAAAGATAAGCATCCGGTTGGATTTGGGCCCTGACTTCAAGTAAAACTAACCCTAACCCTAACCCTAATTTAGGAAAAATCTGACTCAGAATAGGGTTTTCCCATGCATTGTGCCCAGCTTCCCAATTAAGTCAGAAACTTTAGGTTTTGCTGTTCCTTTGCATAAGAAACGGCTGCAAAGATGAGCATCCGGTTGGATCTGGGCCCTAACTTCAAGTAAGCCGAACCCTAACCCTAACCCTAATTTAGGAAAAATCTGCCTCAGAATAGGGTTTTCCCATGCATTGTGCCCAGCTTCCCAATTGAGTCAGAAACTTTAGGATTTGCTGTTCCTTTGCATAAGAAGTGAGTACAAAGATAAGCATACGGTTGGATTTTGGCAGTGGCTTCAATGAAGCCGAACCCTAACCCTAACCCTAATTTAGGAAAAATCTGCCTCAGATTAGGCTTTTCCCATGCATTGTGCCCAGCTTCCCAATTAAGTCAGAAACTTTAGGTTTTGCTGTTCCTTTGCATAAGAAGCGTGTGCAAAGATAAGCATCCAGTTGGATTGGGGCCCTGACTTCAAGTAAGCCGAACCCTAACCCTAAACCTAATTTAGGAAAAATCTGCCGAGGAATAGGGTTTTCCAATGCATTGTGCCCACCTTCCCAGTTAAGTCAGAAACTGTAGGTTTTCTTGCTCCTTTGCAATAGAAGCGCGTGCAAAGATAAACATCCCGTTGGATCTGGGCCCTGACTTCAAGGAAGCAGAATGCTAACCATAACCCTAATTTAGGAAAAAACTGCCTCAGTATAGGGTTTTCCCATGCATTGCTTCCGGCTTCCCAATTAAGTCAAAAACTTTAGGTTTGGTTGTTCCTTTCCAAAAGCAGCACATGCAAATATAAGCATTCGGTTGGATTTTGGCCCTGACTTAAATGAAGCCGAACCCTAACCCTAACCCTAATATGGGAAAAATCTGACTCACAATAGGGTTTTCCCATGCATTGTGCCCAGTTTCCCAATTAAGTCAGAAACTTTAGGTTTTGCTGTTCCTTTGCATACGAAGCGGCTGCAAAGATGAGCATCCGGTTCGATTTGGGCCCTAATTTCAAGTAAGCCGAACCCTAACGCTAACCCTAATTTAGGAAAAATCTGCCTCAGAATAAGCTTTTCCCATGTATTGTGCCCAGCTTCCCAATTAAGTCAGAAACTTTAGGTTTTGCTGTTCCTTTGCATAAGAAGCGTGTGCAAAGATAAGCATCCAGTTGGATTGGGGCCCTGACTTCAAGTAAGCCGAACCCTAACCCTAAACCTAATTTAGGAAAAATCTGCCAAGGAATAGGGTTTTCCCATGCATTGTGCCCAGCTTCCCAATTAAGTCAGAAACTTTAGGTTTGCTTGTTCCTTTCGAAAAGAAGCGGGTGCAAAGATAAGCATCCGGTTGGGTTTGGGCCCTGACTTCAAGTAAGCCGAACCCTAACGCTAACCCTAATTTAGGAAAAATCTGCCTCAGAATAGGCTTTTCCCATGCATTGTGCCCAGCTTCCCAATTAAGTCAGAAACTTTAGGTTTTGCTGTTCCTTTGCATAAGAAGCGTGTGCAAAGATAAGCATCCAGTTGGATTGGGGCCCTGACTTCAAGTAAGCCGAACCCTAACCCTAAACCTAATTTAGGAAAAATCTGCCGAGGAATAGGGTTTTCCCATGCATTGTGCCCACCTTCCCAGTTAAGTCAGAAACTGTAGGTTTTCTTGCTCCTTTGCAATAGAAGCGCGTGCAAAGATAAACATCCCGTTGGATCTGGGCCCTGACTTCAAGGAAGCAGAATGCTAACCATAACCCTAATTTAGGAAAAAACTGCCTCAGTATAGGGTTTTCCCATGCATTGCTTCCGGCTTCCCAATTAAGTCAAAAACTTTAGGGTTGGTTGTTCCTTTCCAAAAGCAGCACATGCAAATATAAGCATTCGGTTGGATTTTGGCCCTGACTTAAATGAAGCCGAACCCTAACCCTAACCCTAATATGGGAAAAATCTGACTCACAATAGGGTTTTCCCATGCATTGTGCCCAGTTTCCCAATTAAGTCAGAAACTTTAGGTTTTGCTGTTCCTTTGCATACGAAGCGGCTGCAAAGATGAGCATCCGGTTCGATTTGGGCCCTAATTTCAAGTAAGCCGAACCCTAACGCTAACCCTAATTTAGGAAAAATCTGCCTCAGAATAGGCTTTTCCCATGCATTGTGCCCAGCTTCCCAATTAAGTCAGAAACTTTAGGTTTTGCTGTTCCTTTGCATAAGAAGCGTGTGCAAAGATAAGCATCCAGTTGGATTGGGGCCCTGACTTCAAGTAAGCCGAACCCTAACCCTAAACCTAATTTAGGAAAAATCTGCCGAGGAATAGGGTTTTCCCATGCATTGTGCCCAGCTTCCCAATTAAGTCAGAAACTTTAGGTTTGCTTGTTCCTTTCGAAAAGAAGCGGGTGCAAAGATAAGCATCCGGTTGGGTGTGGGCCCTGACTTCAAGTAAGCCGAACCCTAACGCTAACCCTAATTTAGGAAAAATCTGCCTCAGAATAGGGTTTTCCCATGCATTGTGCCCAGCTTCCCAATTAAGTCAGAAACTTTAGGTTTTGCTGTTCCTTTGCATAAGAAGCGTGTGCAAAGATAAGCATCCAGTTGGATTGGGGCCCTGACTTCAAGTAAGTCGAACCCTAACCCTAAACCTAATTTAGGAAAAATCTGCCGAGGAATAGGGTTTTCCCATGCATTGTGCCCAGCTTCCCAATTAAGTCAGAAACTTTAGGTTTTGCTGTTCCTTTGCATAAGAAGCATGTGCAAAGATAAGCATCCGCTTGGATTTGGGCCCTGACTTCAAGGAAGCAGAACGCTAACCCTAACCCTAATTTAGGAAAAAACTGCTTCAGAATAGGGTTTTCCCATGCATTGTGCCCAGCTTCCCAATTAATTTAGAAAGTTTACGTTTTGCTATTCCTTTGCATAAGAAGCGGGTGCAAAGATAAGCATCTAGTTGGATCTGGGCCCTGACTTCAAGGAAGCCGAACCCTAACCCTAACCCTAATTTAGGAAAAATCTGCCTGAGAGTAGGATTTTCCCATGCATTGCGCCCGGCTTCCAAATTAAGTCAGAAACTTTAGGTTTGCTTGTTCCTTTCCAAAAGCAGCACATGCAAATATAAGCATTCGGTTGGATTTGGGCCATGACTTAACTGAAGCCGAACCCTAACCCTAACCCTAATTTAGGAAAAATCTGCCGAGGAATAGGGTTTTCCCATGCATTGTGCCCAGCTTCCCAGTTAAGTCAGAAACTGTAGGTTTTCTTGCTCCGTTGCAATAGAAGCGCGGGCAAAGACAAGCATCCGGTTAGATCTGGGCCCTGACTTCAAGGAAGCCGAACCCTAACCCTAACCCTAATTTAGGAAAAATCTGACTGAGAGTAGGGTTTTCCCATGCATTGCGCCCGGCTTCCCAATTAAGTCAGAAACTTTAGGTTTGCTTGTTCCTTTCCAAAAGCAGCTCATGCAAATATAAGCATTCGGTTGGATTTGGGCCATGACTTAACTGAAGCCGAACCCTAACCCTAACCCTAATTTAGATAACATCTGACTCACAATAGGGTTTTCCCATTGATTGTGCCCAGCTTCCCAATGAGGTCAGAAACTTTAGGTTTGCTTATTCCTTTGCAAAAGAAGCGCAAGAAAAGATAAGCATCCGGTTGGATTTGGGCCCTGACTTCAAGTAAGCAGAACGCTAACCCTAACCCTAATTTAGGAAAAAACTGCTTCAGAATAGGGTTTTCCCATGAATTGTGCCCAGCTTCCCAATTAATTCAGAAACTTTACGTTTTGCTGTTCCTTTGCATAAGAAGCGGGTGCAAAGATTAGCATCTGGTTGGATTTGGGCCCTGACTTCAAGTAAGCCAAACCCTAACCCTAACCCTAATTTAGGAAAAATCTGCCGAGGAATAGGGTTTTCCCAAGCATTGTGCCCAGCTTCCCAGTTAAGTCAAAAACTGTAGGTTTTCTTTCTCCTTTCAATAGAAGCGCGTGCAAAGATAAGCATCCGGTTGATCTGGGACCTGACTTCAAGGAAGCCGAATCCTAACCCTAACCCTAATTTAGGAAAAATCTGCCTGAGAGTAGGGTTTTCCCATGCATTGCGCCCGGCTTCCAAATTAAGTCAGAAACTTTAGGTTTGCTTGTTCCTTTAGAAAAGAAGCGGGTTCAAAGATAAGCATCCGGTTGGGTTTGGGCCCTGACTTCAAGTAAGCCTAACCCTAACCCTAACCCTAATTTAGGAAAAATCTGACTCAGAATAGGGTTTTCCCATGCATTGTGCCCAGCTTCCCAATTAAGTTAGAAACTTTAGGTTTGCTTGTTCCTTTCCAAAAGCAGCACATGCAAATATTAGCATTCGGTTGGATTTGGGCCCTGACTTAAATGAAGCCGAACCCTAACCCTAAACCTAATTTAGGAAAAATCTGACTCACAATAGGGTTTTCCCATGCATTGTGCCCAGCTTCCCAATTAAGTCAGAAACTTTAGGTTTGCTTGTTCCTTTGGAAAAGAAGCGGGTGCAAAGATAAGCATCCAGATGGGTTTGGGCCCTGACCTCAAGGAAGCAGAACGCTAACCCTAACCCTAATTTACTAAAAAACTGCCTCAGTATACGGTTTTCCCATGCATTGTGCCCAGCTTCCCAATTGAGTCAGAAACTTTAGGTTTTGCTGTTCCTTTGCAAAAGCAGCACATGCAAATATAAGCATTTTGTTGGATTTGGGCCCTGACTTCAAGTAAGGCGAACCCTAACCCTAACCCTAATTTAGGAAAAATCTGCCGAGGAATAGGGTTTTCCCATGCATTGTGCCCAGCTTCCCAATTAAGTCAGAAACTTTAGGTTTTGCTGTTCCTTTGCATAAGAAGTGGGTACAAAGAAAAGCATCCAGTTGGATTTTGGCACTGGCTTCAATGAAGCCGAACCCTAACCCTAATTTAGGAAAAATCTGCCGAGGAATAGGGTTTTCCCATGCATTATGCCCAGCTTCGCAATTAAGTAAGAAACCTTAGGTTTTGCTGTTCCTTTTCATAAGAATCGTGTGCAAAGATAAGCATCCGGTTGGATTTGGGCCCTGACTTCAAGTAAGCCGAACCCTAACCCTAACCCTAATTTCGGAAAAATCTGCCGAGGAATAGGGTTTTCCCATGCATTGTGCCCAGCTTCCCAGTTAAGTCAGAAACTGTAGGTTTTCTTGCTCTTTGCAATAGAAGCACGTGCAAAGATAAGCATCCCATTGGATCTGGGCCCGACTTCAAGGAAGCCGAACCCTAACCCTAACCCTAATTTAGGAAAAATCTGCCTCAGAATAGGGTTTTTCCATGCATTGTGCCCGGCTTCCCAATTAAGTCAGAAAGTTTAGGTTTGCTTGTTCCTTTCCAAAAGCAGCACATGCAAATATAAGCATTAGGTTGGATTTGGGCCCTGACTTAAATGAATCCGAACCCTAACCCTAACCCTAATTTAGGAAAAATCTGACTCACAATAGGGTTTTCCATGCATTGCGCCCAGCTTCCCAATTAAGTCAGAAACTATAGGTTTTCTTGTTCCTTTGGAAAAGAAGCGGGTGCAAAGATAAACATCCGGTTGGATTTGGGCCCTGACACAAGGAAGCCGAACCCTAACCCTAACCCTAATTTAGGAAAAATCTGCCTCAGAATAGGGTTTTCACATGCATTGTGCCCAGCTTCCCAATTGAGTCAGAAACTTTAGGTTTTGCTGTTCCTTTGCAAAAGAAGCGGGTGCAAAGATAAGCATCCCGTTGGATTTGAGCCCTGACTTCAAAGAAACCGAACCCTAACCCTAACCCTAATTTTGGAAAAATCTGACTCAGAATACGGTTTTCCCATGCATTGTGCCCAGCTTCGCAATTAAGTCAGAAACTTTAGGTTTTGCTGTTCCTTTGCATAAGAAGCGTGTACAAAGATAAGCATTCGTTTGGATTTGGGCCCTGACTTCAAGGAAGCAGAACGCTAACCCTAACCCTAATTTAGGAAAAAACTGCCTCAGAATGGGGTTTTCCCATGCATTGTGCCCAGCTTCCCAATTAAGTCAGAAACTTTAGGTTTTGCTGTTCCTTTGCATAAGAAGCGTGTACAAAGATAAGCATTCGTTTGGATTTGGGCCCTGACTTCAAGGAAGCAGAACGCTAACCCTAACCCTAATTTAGGAAAAATCTGCCTGAGAATAGCGTTTTCCCATGCATTGCGCCCGGCTTCCCAGTTAAGTCAGAAACTGTGGGTTTTCTTGCTCCTTTGCAATAGAAGCGCGTGCAAAGATAAGCATCCGGTTGGATCTGGGCCCTGACTTCAAGGAAGCCGAACCCTAACCCTAACCCTAATTTAGGAAAAATCTGCCTGAGAATAGCGTTTTCCAATGCATTGCGCCCGGCTTCCCAATTAAGTCAGAAACTTTAGGTTTGCTTGTTCCTTTCCAAAAGCAGCACATGCAAATATAAGCATTCGTTTGGATTTGGGCCATGACTTAAATGAAGCCGAACCATAACCCTAACCCTAATTTACGAAAAATCTGACTCACAATAGGGTTTTCCCATGCATTGTGCCCAGCTTTCCAATTCAGTCAGAAACTTTAGGTTTTGCTGTTCCTTTGCATAAGAAGTGGGTACAAAGGTGAGCATCCGGTTGGATTTGGGCCCTAACTTCAAGGAAGCTGAACCCTAACCCTAACCCTAATTTAGGAAAAATCTGCCTCAGAATAGGGTTTTCCCATGCATTGTGCCAAGTTTCCCAATTAAGTCAGAAACTTTAGGTTTTGCTGTTTCTTTGCCTAAGAAGCGGCTACAAAGATGAGCTTCCGGTTGGATTTGAGCCCTAACTTCAAGGGAGCCGAACCCTAACCCTAACCCTAATTTAGGAAAAATCTGACTCACAATAGGGTTTTCCCATGCATTGTGCCCAGCTTCCCAATTAAGTCAGAAACTTTAGGTTTGCTTGTTCCTTTGCAAAAGAAGCGCGTACAAAGATGGGCATTCGGTTAGATTTGGGCCCTGATTTAATTGAAGCCAAACCCTAACCCTAAGTCTAATTTAGGAATATTCTGCCTCAGAATACGATTTTCCCATGCATTGTGCCAAGCTTCCCAATTAAGTCAGAAACTTAAGGTTTTGCTGTTCCGTTGCATAAGAAGCGGGTGCAAAGATTAGCATCCGGTTGGATCTGGGCCCTGACTTCAAGGAAGCCGAACCCTAACCCTAACCCTAATTTAGGAAAAATCTGCCTGAGAATAGCGTTTTCCAATGCATTGCGCCCGGCTTCCCAATTAAGTCAGAAACTTTAGGTTTGCTTGTTCCTTTCCAAAAGCAGCACATGCAAATATAAGCATTCGTTTGGATTTGGGCCCTGACTTAAATGAAGCCGAACCCTAACCCTAACCCTAATTTAGGAAAAATCTGACTCCCAATAGGGTTTTCCATGCATTGCGCCCAGCTTCCCAATTAAGTCAGAAACTTTAGGTTTTCTTGTTCCTTTGGAAAAGAAGCGGGGGCAAAAATTAGTCCCGGTTGGATTTGGGCCCTGACTTCAAGGAAGCAGAACGCTAACCCTAACCCTAATTTAGTAAAAAACTGCCTCAGAATAGGGTTTTCCCATGCATTGTGCCCAGCTTCCCAATTGAGTCAGAAACTTTAGGTTTTGCTGTTCCTTTGCAAAAGAAGCGGGTGCAAAGATAAGCATCCAGTTGGATTTGTGCCCTGACTTAAGGAAACCGAACCCTAACCCTAACCCTAATTTAGGAAAAAACTGCCTCAGAATACGGTTTTCCCATGCATTGTGCCCAGCTTCCCAATTGAGTCAGAAACTTTAGGTTTTGCTGTTCCTTTGCAAAAGAAGTGGGTACAAAGATAAGCATCTGGTTGGATTTTGGCACTGACTTCAATGAAGCCGAACCCTAACCCTAACCCTAATTTAGGAAAAATATGCCTCAGAATAGGGTTTTCCCATGCATTGTGCCCAGCTTCCCAATTAAGTCAGAAACTTTCGGTTTGCTTGTTCCTTTGCATAAGAAGCGTGTGGAAAGATAAGCATCCGGTTGGATTTGGGCCCTGACTTCAAGTAAGGCGAACCCTAACCCTAAACCTAATTTAGGAAAAATCTGCCGAGGAATAGGGTTTTCCCATGCATTGTGCCCAGCTTCCCAATTAAGTCAGAAACTTTAGGTTTTGCTGTTCCTTTGCATAAGAAGTGGGTACAAAGAAAATATCCGGTTGGATTTTGGCACTGGTTCAATGAAGCCGAACCCTAACCCTAACCCTAATTTAGGAAAAATCTGCCGAGGAATAGGGTTTTACCATGCATTATGCCCAGCTTCGCAATTAAGTCAGAAACTTTAGGTTTTGCTGTTCCTTTGCATAAGAAGCGTGTGCAAAGATAAGCATCCGGTTGGATTTGGGCCCTGACTTCAAGTAAGCCGAACCCTAACCCTAACTCTAATTTAGGAAAATCTGCCGAGGAATAGGGTTTTCCCATGCATTATGCCCAGCTTCGCAATTAAGTCAGAAACTTTAGGTTTTCTTGTTCCTTTGGAAAAGAAGCGGGTGCAAAGATAAACATCCGGTTGGATATGGGCCCTGACTTCAAGGAAGGAGAACGCTAACCCTAACCCTAATTTAGTAAAAACTGCCTCAGTATAGGGTTTTCCCATGCATTGTGCCCAGCTTACCAATTGAGTCAGAAACGTTAGGTTTTGCTGTTCCTTTGCAAAAGAAGCGGGTGAAAAGATAAGCATCCAGTTGGATTTGAGCCCTGACTTCAAAGAAACCGAACCCTAACCCTAACCCTAATTTAGGAAAAATCTGACTCAGAATACGGTTTTCCCATGCATTGTGCCCAGCTTCGCAATTAAGTCAGAAACTTTAGGTTTTGCTGTTCCTTTGCATAAGAATTGTGTACAAAGATAAGCATTCGGTTGGATTTGGGCCCTGACTTCAAGGAAGCAGAACGCTAACCCTAACCCTAATTTAGGAAAAAACTGCCTCAGAATAGGGTTTTCCCATGCATTGTGCCCAGCTTCCCAATTAAGTCAGAAACTTTAGGTTTTGCTGTTCCTTTGCATAAGAAGTGGATACAAAGATAAGCATCCGGTTGGATTTGGGCACTGACTTCAATGAAGCAGAACCCTAACCCTAACCCTAATTTAGGAAAAATATGCCTCAGAATATGGTTTTCCCAGGCATTGTGCTCAGCTTCCCAATTAATTCAGAAACTTTAGGTTTTGCTGTTCCTTTGCATAAGAAGCAGGTGCAAAGATAAGCATCTGGTTGGATTTGGGCCCTGACTTCACGTAAGCCGAACCCTAACCCTAACCCTAATTTAGGAAAAGTCTGCCGAGGAATGGGGTTTTCCCATGCATTATGCGCAGCTTCCCAGTTAAGTTAGAAACTGTAGGTTTTCTTGCTCCTTTGCAATAGAAGCGCGTGCAAAGATAAGCATATGGTTGGATCTGGGCCCTGACTTCAAGGAAGCCGAACCCTAACCCTAACCCTAATTTAGGAAAAATCTGCCTGAGAATAGCGTTTTCCCATGCATTGTGCCCAGCTTCCCAATTAAGTCAGAAACTTTAGGTTTGCTTGTTCCTTTTCAAAAGCAGCACATGCAAATATAAGCATTCGGTTGGATTTGGGCCATGACTTAAATGAAGCCGAACCATAACCCTAACCCTAATTTACGAAAAATCTGACTCACAATAGGGTTTTCCCATGCATTGTGCCCAGCTTCCCAATTAAGTCAGAAACTTTAGGTTTTGCTGTTCCTTTGCATAAGAAGTGGGTACAAAGGTGAGCATCCGGTTGGATTTGGGCCCTAACTTCAAGGAAGCTGAACCCTAACCCTAACCCTAATTTAGGAAAAATCTGCCTCAGAATAGGGTTTTCCCATGCATTGTGCCAAGTTTCCCAATTAAGTCAGAAACTTTAGGTTTTGCTGTTTCTTTGCCTAAGAAGCGGCTAGAAAGATGAGGTTCCGGTTGGATTTGGGCCCTAACTTCAAGGGAGCCGAACCCTAACCCTAACCCTAATTTAGGAAAAATCTAACTCATAATAGGGTTTTCCCATGCATTGTGCCCAGCTTCCCAATTAAGTCAGAAACTTTAGGTTTGCTTGTTCCTTTGCAAAAGAAGCGCGTGCAAAGATGAGCATTCGGTTAGATTTGGGCCCTGATTTAAATGAAGCCAAACCCTAACCCTAACCCTAATTTAGGAATATTCTGCCTCAGAATACGATTTTCCCATGCATTGTGCCAAGCTTCCCAATTAAGTCAGAAACTTTAGGTTTTGCTGTTCCGTTGCATAAGAAGCGGGTGCAAAGATCAGCATCCGGTTGGATTTGGGCCCTGACTTAAATGAAGCCGAACCCTAACCCTAACCCTAATTTAGGAAAAATCTGACTCACAATAGGGTTTTCCATGCATTGCGGCCAGCTTCCCAATTAAGTCAGAAACTTTAGGTTTTATTGTTCCTTTGGAAAAGAAGCGGGTGCAAACATAAGCATCCGGTTGGATTTGGGCCCTGACTTCAAGGAAGCAGAACGCTAACCCTAACCCTAATTTAGGAAAAATCTGCCTGAGAATAGCGTTTTCCCATGCATTGCGCCCGGCTTCCCAGTTAAGTCAGAAACTGTGGGTTTTCTTGCTCCTTTGCAATAGAAGCGCATGCAAAGATAAGCATCCGGTTGGATCTGGGCCCTGACTTCAAGGAAGCCGAACCCTAACACTAACCCTAATTTAGGAAAAATCTGCCTGAGAATAGCGTTTTCCCATGCATTGTGCCCAGCTTCCCAATTAAGTCAGAAACTTTAGGTTTTGCTGTTCCTTTGCATAAGAAGTGGGTACAAAGGTGAGCATCCGGTTGGATTTGGGCCCTAACTTCAAGGGAGCCGAACCCTAACCCTAACCCTAATTTAGGAAAAATCTGCCTCAGAATAGGGTTTTCCCATGCATTGTGCCAAGTTTCCCAATTAAGTCAGAAACTTTAGGTTTTGCTGTTTCTTTGCCTAAGAAGCGGCTACAAAGATGAGCTTCCGGTTGGATTTGGGCCCTAACTTCAAGGGAGCCGAACCCTAACCCTAACCCTAATTTATGAAAAATATGACTCACAATAGGGTTTTCCCATGCATTGTGCCCAGCTTCCCAATTAAGTCAGAAACTTTAGGTTTGCTTGTTCCTTTGCAAAAGAAGCGCGTGCAAAGATGGGCATTCGGTTAGATTTGGGCCCTGATTTAAATGAAGCCAAACCCTAACCCTAACTCTAATTTAGGAATATTCTGCCTCAGAATACGATTTTCCCATGCATTGTGCCAAGCTTCCAAATTAAGTCAGAAACTTTAGGTTTTGCTGTTCCGTTGCATAAGAAGCGGGTGCAAAGATAAGCATCCGGTTGGATTTGGGCCCTGACTTAAATGAAGCCGAACCCTAACCCTAACCCTAATTTAGGAAAAATCTGACTCACAATAGGGTTTTCCCATGCATTGTGCCCAGCTTCCCAATTGAGTCAGAAACTTTAGGTTTTGCTGTTCCTTTGCAAAAGAAGCGGGTGCAAAGATAAGCATCCAGTTGGATTTGTGCCCTGACTTCAAAGAAACCGAACCCTAACCCTAACCCTAATTTAGGAAAAAACTGCCTCAGAATATGGTTTTCCCATGCATTGTGCCCAGCTTCCCAATTGAGTCAGAAACTTTAGGTTTTGCTGTTCCTTTGCAAAAGAAGCAGGTGCAAAGATAAGCATCCAGTTGGATTTGAGACCTGACTTCAAAGAAGCCGAACCCTAACCCTAACCCTAATTTAGGAAAAATCTGCCTCAGAATAGGGTTTTTCCATGCATTGCGCCCGGCTTCCCAATTAAGTCAGAAACTTTAGGTTTGCTTGTTCCTTTCCAAAAGCAGCACATGCAAATATTAGCATTAGGTTGGATTTGGGCCCTGACTTAAATGAAGCCGAACCCTAACCCTAACCCTAACTTAGGAAAAATCTGACTCACAATAGGGTTTTCCATGCATTGCCCCCAGCTTCCCAATTAAGTCAGAAACTTTAGGTTTTCTTGTTCCTTTGGAAAGAAGCGGGTGCAAAGATGAGCATCCGGTTGGATTTGGGCCCTGATTTCAAGGAAGCAGAACACTAACCCTAACCCTAATTTAGTAAAAAACTGCCTCTGTATAGGGTTTTCCCATGCATTGTGCCCAGCTTCCCAATTAAGTCAGAAACTTTAGGTTTTGCTGTTCCGTTGCATAAGAAGCGGGTGCAAAGATAAGCATCCGGTTGGATTTGGGCCCTGACTTAAATGAAGCCGAACCCTAACCCTAACCCTAATTTAGGAAAAATCTGACTCACAATAGGGTTTTCCATGCATTGCGCCCAGCTTCCCAATTAAGTCAGAAACTTTAGGTTTTCTTGTTCCTTTGGAAATGAAGCGGGGGCAAAAATAAGCATCCGGTTGGATTTGGGCCCTGACTTCAAGGAAGCAGAACGCTAACCCTAACCCTAATTTAGTAAAAAACTGCCTCAGAATAGGGTTTTCCCATGCATTGTGCCCAGCTTCCCAATTGAGTCAGAAACTTTAGGTTTTGCTGTTCCTTTGCAAAAGAAGCGGTTGCAAAGATAAGCATCCAGTTGGATTTGTGCCCTGACTTCAAAGAAACCGAACCCTAACCCTAACCCTAATTTAGGAAAAAACTGCCTCAGAATATGGTTTTCCCATGCATTGTGCCCAGCTTCCCAATTGAGTCAGAAACTTTAGGTTTTGCTGTTCCTTTGCAAAAGAAGCGGGTGCAAAGATAAGCATCCAGTTGGATTTGAGACCTGACTTCAAAGAAGCTGAACCCTAACCCTAACCCTAATTTAGGAAAAATCTGCCTCAGAATAGGGTTTTTCCATGCATTGCGCCCGGCTTCCCAATTAAGTCAGAAACTTTAGGTTTGCTTGTTCCTTTCCAAAAGCAGCACATGCAAATATAAGCATTAGGTTGGATTTGGGCCCTGACTTAAATGAAGCCGAACCCTAACCCTAACCCTAACTTAGGAAAAATCTGACTCACAATAGGGTTTTCCATGCATTGCCCCCAGCTTCCCAATTAAGTCAGAAACTTTAGGTTTTCTTGTTCCTTTGGAAAGAAGCGGGTGCAAAGATGAGCATCCGGTTGGATTTGGGCCCTGACTTCAAGGAAGCAGAACGCTAACCCTAACCCTAATTTAGTAAAAAACTGCCTCAGTATAGGGTTTTCCCATGCATTGTGCCCAGCTTCCCAATTGAGTCAGAAACTTTAGGTTTTGCTGTTCCTTTGCAAAAGAAGTGGGTACAAAGATAAGCATCTGGTTGGATTTTGGCACTGACTTCAATGAAGCCGAACCCTAACCCTAACCCTAATTTAGGAAAAATATGCCTCAGAATAGGGTTTTCCCATGCATTGTGCCCAGCTTCCCAATTAAGTCAGAAACTTTCGGTTTGCTTGTTCCTTTGCATAAGAAGCGTGTGGAAAGATAAGCATCCCTTTGGATTTGGGCCCTGACTTCAAGTAAGGCGAACCCTAACCCTAAACCTAATTTAGGAAAAATCTGCCGAGGAATAGGGTTTTCCCATGCATTGTGCCCAGCTTCCCAATTAAGTCAGAAACTTTAGGTTTTGCTGTTCCTTTGCATAAGAAGTGGGTACAAAGAAAAGCATCCGGTTGGATTTTGGCACTGGTTCAATGAAGCCGAACCCTAACCCTAACCCTAATTTAGGAAAAATCTGCCGAGGAATAGGGTTTTCCCATCCATTATGCCCAGCTTCGCAATTAAGTCATAAACTTTAGGTTTTGCTGTTCCTTTGCATAAGAAGCGTGTGCAAAGATAAGCATCCGGTTGGATTTGGGCCCTGACTTCAAGTAAGCCGAACCCTAACCCTAACCCTAATTTAGGAAAAATCTGCCGAGGAATAGGGTTTTCCCATGCATTATGCCCAGCTTCGCAATTAAGTCAGAAACTTTAGGTCTGCTTGTTCCTTTCCAAAAGCAGCACATGCAAATATTAGCATTAGGTTGGATTTGGGCCCTGACTTAAATGAAGCCGAACCCTAACCCTAACCCTAACTTAGGAAAAATCTGACTCACAATAGGGTTTTCCATGCATTGCCCCCAGCTTCCCAATTAAGTCAGAAACTTTAGGTTTTCTTGTTCCTTTGGAAAGAAGCGGGTGAAAAGATAAGCATCCAGTTGGATTTGAGCCCTGACTTCAAAGAAACCGAACCCTAACCCTAACCCTAATTTAGGAAAAATCTGACTCAGAATACGGTTTTCCCATGCATTGTGCCCAGCTTCGCAATTAAGTCAGAAACTTTAGGTTTTGCTGTTCCTTTGCATAAGAAGCGTGTACAAAGATAAGCATTCGGTTGGATTTGGGCCCTGACTTCAAGGAAGCAGAACGCTAACCCTAACCCTAATTTAGGAAAAAACTGCCTCAGAATAGGGTTTTCCCATGCATTGTGCCCAGCTTCCCTATTAAGTCAGAAACTTTAGGTTTTGCTGTTCCTTTGCATAAGAAGTGGATACAAAGATAAGCATCTGGTTGGATTTGGGCCATGACTTCACGTAAGTCGAACCCTAACCCTAACCCTAATTTAGGAAAAGTCTGCCGAGGAATAGGGTTTTCCCATGCATTGTGCCCAGCTTCCCAATTAAGTCAGAAACTTTAGGTTTGCTTGTTCCTTTGCAAAAGAAGCGCGTGCAAAGATGAGCATTCGGTTAGATTTGGGCCCTGATTTAAATGAAGCCAAACCCTAACCCTAACCCTAATTTAGGAATATTCTGCCTCAGAATACGATTTTCCCATGCATTGTGCCAAGCTTCCCAATTAAGTCAGAAACTTTAGGTTTTGCTGTTCCGTTGCATAAGAAGCGGGTGCAAAGTTCAGCATCCGGTTGGATTTGGGCCCTGACTTAAATGAAGCCGAACCCTAACCGTAACCCTAAATTACGAAAAATCTGACTCACAATAGGGTTTTCCCATGCATTGTGCCCAGCTTCCCAATTAAGTCAGAAACTTTAGGTTTTGCTGTTTCTTTGCCTAAGAAGCGGCTACAAAGATGAGCTTCCGGTTGGATTTGGGCCCTAACTTCAAGGGAGCCGAACCCTAACCCTAACCCTAATTTAGGAAAACTCTGACTCACAATAGGGTTTTCCCATGCATTGTGCCCAGCTTCCCAATTAAGTCAGAAACTTTAGGTTTGCTTGTTCCTTTGCAAAAGAAGCGCGTGCAAAGATGAGCATTCGGTTAGATTTGGGCCCTGATTTAAATGAAGCCAAACCCTAACCCTAACCCTAATTTAGGAATATTCTGCCTCAGAATACGATTTTCCCATGCATTGTGCCAAGCTTCCCAATTAAGTCAGAAACTTTAGGATTTGCTGTTCAGTTGCATAAGAAGCGGGTGCAAAGATCAGCATCCGGTTGGATCTGGGCCCTGACTTCAATGAAGCCGAACCCTAACCCTAACCCTAATTTAGGAAAAATCTGCCTGAGAATAGCGTTTTCCCATGCATTGCGCCCGGCTTCCCAATTAAGTCAGAAACTTTAGGTTTGCTTGTTCCTTTCCAAAAGCAGCACATGCAAATATAAGCATTCGGTTGGATTTGGGCCATGACTTAAATGAAGCCGAATCATAACCCTAACCCTAATTTACGAAAAATCTGACTCAAAATAGGGTTTTCCCATGCATTGTGCCAAGCTTCCGAATTAAGTCAGAAACTTTAGGTTTTGCTGTTCCGTTGCATAAGAAGCGGGTGCAAAGATAAGCATCTGGTTGGATTTGTGCCCTGACTTCAAAGAAACAGAACCCTAACCCTAACCCTAATTTAGGAAAAAACTGCCTCAGAATATGGTTTTCCCATGCATTGTGCCCAGCTTCCCAATTGAGTCAGAAACTTTAGGTTTTGCTGTTCCTTTGCAAAAGAAGCGGGTGCAAAGATAAGCATCCAGTTGGATTTGAGACCTGACTTCAAAGAAGCTGAACCCTAACCCTAACCCTAATTTAGGAAAAATCTGCCTCAGAATAGGGTTTTTCCATGCATTGCGCCCGGCTTCCCAATTAAGTCAGAAACTTTAGGTTTGCTTGTTCCTTTCCAAAAGCAGCACATGCAAATATAAGCATTAGGTTGGATTTGGGCCCTGACTTAAATGAAGCCGAACCCTAACCCTAACCCTAACTTAGGAAAAATCTGACTCACAATAGGGTTTTCCATGCATTGCGCCCAGCTTCCCAATTAAGTCAGAAACTTTAGGTTTTCTTGTTCCTTTGGAAAAGAAGCGGGGGCAAAAATAAGCATCCGGTTGGATTTGGGCCCTGACTTCAAGGAAGCAGAACGCTAACCCTAACCCTAATTTAATAAAAACTACCTCAGTATAGGGTTTTCCCATGCATTGTGCCCAGCTTACCAATTGAGTCAGAAACTTTAGGTTTTGCTGTTCCTTTGCAAAAGAAGCGGGTGAAAAGATAAGCATCCAGTTGGATTTGAGCCCTGACTTCAAAGAAACCGAACCCTAACCCTAACCCTAATTTAGGAAAAATCTGACTCAGAATACGGTTTTCCCATGCATTGTGCCCAGCTTCGCAATTAAGTCAGAAACTTTAGGTTTTGCTGTTCCGTTGCATAAGAAGCGGGTGCAAAGATCAGCATCCGGTTGGATTTGGGCCCTGACTTAAATGAAGCCGAACCCTAACCCTAACCCTAATTTAGGAAAAATCTGACTCACAATAGGGTTTTCCATGCATTGCGCCCAGCTTCCCAATTAAGTCAGAAACTTTAGGTTTTCTTGTTCCTTTGGAAAAGAAGCGGGTGCAAGCATAAGCATTCGGTTGGATTTGGGCCCTGACTTCAAGGAAGCAGAACGCTAACCCTAACCCTAATTTAGTAAAAAACTGCCTCAGAATAGGGTTTTTCCATGCATTGTGCCCAGCTTCCCAATTGAGTCAGAAACTTTAGATTTTGCTGTTCCTTTGCAAAAGAAGCGGGTGCAAAGATAAGCATCCAGTTGGATTTGTGCCCTGACTTCAAAGAAACCGAACCCTAACCGTAACCCTAATTTAGGAAAAAACTGCCTCAGAATATGGTTTTCCCATGCATTGTGCCCAGCTTCCCAATTGAGTCAGAAACTTTAGGTTTTGCTGTTCCTTTGCAAAAGAAGCGGGTGCAAAGATAAACATCCAGTTGGATTTTAGCCCTGACTTCAAAGAAACCGAACCCTAACCCTAACCCTAATTTAGGAAAAATCTGACTCAGAATACCGTTTTCCCATGTATTGTGCCCAGCTTCCCAATTAAGTCAGAAACTTTAGTTTTTGCTGTTCCATTGCATAAGAAGTGGGTACAAAGATAAGTATACGGTTGGATTTTGGCACTGGCTTCAATGAAGCCGAACCCTAACCCTAACCCTAATTTAGGAAAAATCTGCCGAGGAATAGGGTTTTCCCATGCATTGTGCCCAGCTTCCCAATTAAGTCAGAAACTTTAGGTTTTGCTGTTCCCTTGCATAAGAAGCGTGTGCAAAGATAAGCATCCGGTTGGATTTGGGCCCTGACTTCAAGTAAGCCGAACCCTAACCCTAACCTTAATTTAGGAAAAATCTGAGTCACAATAGGGTTTTCCCATGCATTGTGCCTAGCTTCCCAGTTAAGTCAGAAACTGTAGGTTTTCTTGCTCCTTTGCAATAGAGGCGCGTGCAAAGATAAGCATCCCGTTGGATCTGGGCCCTGACTTCAAGGAAGCCGAACCCTAAACCTAACCCTAATTTAGCAAAAATCTGCCTCAGAATAGGGTTTTTCCATGCATTGCGCCCGGCTTCCCAATTAAGTCAGAAACTTTAGGTTTGCTTGTTCCTTTGGAAAAGAAGCGGGTGCAAAGATGAACATCCGGTTGGATTTGGGCCCTGACTTCAAGGAAGCAGAACGCTAACCCTAACCCTAATTTAGTAAAAAACTGCCTCAGTATAGGGTTTTCCCATGCATTGTGCCGAGCTTCCCAATTGAGTCAGAAACTTTAGGTTTTGCTGTTCCTTTGCAAAAGAAGTGGGTACAAAGATAAGCATCTGGTTGGATTTTGGCACTGACTTCAATGAAGCCGAACCCTAACCCTAACCCTAATTTAGGAAAAATATGCCTCAGAATAGGGTTTTCCCATGCATTGTGCCCAGCTTCCCAATTAAGTCAGAAACTTTCGGTTTGCTTGTTCGTTTGCATAAGAAGCGTGTGGAAAGATAAGCATCCGCTTGGATTTGGGCCCTGACTTCAAGTAAGGCGAACCCTAACCCTAACCCTAATTTAGGAAAAATCTGCCGAGGAATAGGGTTTTCCCATGCATTATGCCCAGCTTCGCAATTAAGTCAGAAACTTTAGGTTTTGCTGTTCCTTTGCATAAGAAGTGGGTACAAAGAAAAGCATCCGGTTGGATTTTGGCACTGGCTTCAATGAATCCATACCCTAACCCTAACCCTAATTTAGGAAAAATCTGCCGAGGAATAGGGTTTTCCCATGCATTATGCCCAGCTTCGCAATTAAGTCAGAAACTTTACGTTTTGCTGTTCCTTTTCATAAGAAGCGTGTGCAAAGATAAGCATCCGGTTGGATTTGGGCCCTGACTTCAAGGAAGCCGAACCCTAACCCTAACCCTAATTTAGGAAAAATCTGCCGAGGAATAGGGTTTTCCCATGCATTGTGCCCAGCTTCCCAGTTAAGTCAGAAACTGTAGGTTTTCTTGCTCCTTTGCAATAGAAGCGCGTGCAAATATTAGCATCCGGTTGGATCTGGGCCCTGACTTCAAGGAAGCCGAACCCTAACCCTAACCCTAATTTAGGAAAAATCTGCCGAGGAATAGGGTTTTCCCATGCATTGTGCCCAGCTTCCCAGTTAAGTCAGAAACTGTAGGTTTTCTTGCTCCTTTGCAATAGAAGCCCGTGCAAAGATTAGCATCCGGTTGGATCTGGGCCCTGACTTCAAGGAAGCCGAACCCTAACCCTAACCCTAATTTAGGAAAAATCTGCCTCAGAATAGGGTTTTCCATGCATTGCGCCCAGCTTCCCAATTAAGTCAGAAACTATAGGTTTTCTTGTTCCTTTGGAAAAGAAGCGGGTGCAAAGATAAGCATCCAGTTGGATTTGAGCCCTGACTTCAAAGAAACCGAACCCTAACCCTAACCCTAATTTAGGAAAAATCTGCCTCAGAATAGCGTTTTCCCATGCATTGTGCCCGGCTTCCCAATTAAGTCAGAAACTTTAGGTTTTGCTGTTCCTTTGCATATGAAGTGGGTACAAAGATAAGCATCCGGTTGGATTTGGGCACTCACTTCAATGAAGCCGAACCCTAACCCTAACCCTAATTTAGGAAAAATCTGCTTCAGAATAGGGTTATCCCATGCATTGTGCCCAGCTTCCCAATTAAGTCAGAAACTTTAGGTTTTGCTGTTCCTTTGCATAAGAAGCGAGTGCAAAGATTAGCATCCGGTTGGAGTTGGTCCCTGAGTTCAAGGAAGCCGAACCCTAACCCTAACCCTAATTTAGGAAAAATCTGCCTAAGAATAGGGTTTTCCCATGTATTGCGCCCGGCTTCCCAATTAAGTCAGAAACTGTGGGTTTTCTTGCTCCTTTGCAATAGAAGCCCGTGGAAAGATAAGCATCCGGTTGGATGTGGGCTCTGACTTCAAGGAAGCCGAACCCTAACCCTAACCCTAATTTAGGAAAAATCTGCCTCAGAATAGGGTTTTCCCATGCATTGTGCCCAGCTTCCCAATTACGTCAAAAACTTTAGGTTTGCATGTTCCTTTGCAAAAGAAGCGCGTGCAAAGATTAGCATTAGATTGGATCTGGCCCCTGACTTCAATGAAGCCGAACCCTAACCCTAACCCTAATTTAGGAAAAATCTGCCTCAGAATAGGGTTTTCCCATGCATTGTGCCCAGCTTCCCAATTAAGTCAGAAACTTTAGGTTTTGCTGTTCCTTTGCATAAGAAGCGGGTGCAAAGATAAGCATCCGGTTGGATTTTGGCCCTGACACAAGGAAGCCGAACCCTAACCCTAACCCTAATTTAGGAAAAATCTGCCTCAGAATAGGGTTTTCCAATGCATTGTGCCCAGCTTCCCAATTAAGTCAGAAACTTTAGGTTTTGCTGTTCCTTTGCATAAGAAGTGGGTACAAAGATAAGCATCCGGTTGGAATTGGGCACTCATTTCAATGAAGCCGAACCCTAACCCTAACCCTAATTTAGGAAAAATCTGCCTCAGAATAGGGTTTTCCCATGCATTGTGCCCAGCTTCCCAATTAAGTCAGAAACATTAGGTTTTGCTGTTCCTTTGCATAAGAAGTGGGTACAGAGAGAAGCATCCGGTTGGATTTGGGCACTCACTTCAATGAAGCCGAACCCTAACCCTAACCCTAATTTAGGAAAAATCTGCTTCAGAATAGAGTTGTCCCATTCATTGTGCCCAGCTTCCCAATTAAGTCAGAAACTTTAGGTTTTGCTGTTCCTTTGCATTAGAAGCGGGTGCAAAGATAAGCATCCGGTTGGAGTTGGTCCCTGACTTCAAGGAAGCCGAACCATAACCCTAACCCTAATTTAGGAAAAATCTGCCTAGGAATAGGGTTTTCCCATGTATTGCGCCCGGCTTCCCAATTAAGTCACAAACTGTGGGTTTTCTTGCTCCTTTGCAATAGAAGCCCGTGGAAAGATAAGCATCCGGTTGGATGTGGGCTCTGACTTCAAGGAAGCCGAACCCTAACCCTAACCCTAATTTAGGAAAAATCTGCCTCAGAATAAAGTTTTCCCATGCATTGTGCCCAGCTTCCCAATTACGTCAAAAACTTTAGGTTTGCATTTTCCTATGCAAAAGAAGCGCATGCAACGATTACCATCCGATTGGATCTTGGCCCTGACTTCAATGAAGCCGAACCCTAACCCTAACCCTAATTTAGGAAAAATCTGCCTCAAAATAGGGTTTTCCCATGCATTGTGCCCAGCTTCCCAATTAAGTCAGAAACTTTACGTTTGTTTGTTCCTTTGCAAAAGAAGTGGGTACAAAGATAAGCATCCGATTGGAATTGGGCACTCATTTCAATGAAGCCGAACCCTAACCCTAACCCTAATTTAGGAAAAATCTGCTTCAGAATAGGGTTATCCCATGCATTGTGCCCAGCTTCCCAATTAAGTCAGAAACTTTAGGTTTTGCTGTTCCTTTGCATAAGAAGCGAGTGCAAAGATTAGCATCCAGTTGGAGTTGGTCCCTGAGTTCAAGGAAGCCGAACCCTAACCCTAACCCTAATTTAGGAAAAATCTGCCTAGGAATAGGGTTTTCCCATGCATTGCGCCCGGCTTCCCAATTAAGTCAGAAACTGTGGGTTTTCTTACTCCTTTGCAATAGAAGCCCGTGGAAAGATAAGCATCCGGTTGGATGTGGGCTCTTACTGCAAGGAAGCCGAACCCTAACCCTAACCCTAATTTAGGAAAAATCTGCCGAGGAATAGGGTTTTCCCATTCATTATGCCCAGCTTCCCAATTAAGTCAGAAACTTTAGGTTTGCTTGTTCCTTTGCAAAAGAAGCCCGTGCAAAGATTAGCATCCGGTTGGATTTGGGCCCTGACTTCAAGGAAGCAGAACGCTAACCCTAACCCTAATTTAGGAAAAATCTGCCTCAGAATAGGGTTTTCCCATGCATTGTGCCCAGCTTCCCAATTACGTCAGAAACTTTAGGTTTGCATGTTCCTTTGCAAAAGAAGCGCGTGCAAAGATTAGCATTAGATTGGATCTGGCCCCTGACTTCAATGAAGCCGAACCCTAACCCTAACCCTAATTTAGGAAAAATCTGCCTCAGAATAGGGTTTTCCCATGCATTGTGCCCAGCTTCCCAATTAAGTCAGAAACTTTAGGTTTTGCTGTTCCTTTGCATAAGAAGCGGGTGCAAAGATAAGCATCCGGTTGGATTTTGGCCCTGACACAAGGAAGCCGAACCCTAACCCTAACCCTAATTTAGGAAAAATCTGCCTCAGAATAGGGTTTTCCAATGCATTGTGCCCAGCTTCCCAATTAAGTCAGAAACTTTAGGTTTTGCTGTTCCTTTGCATAAGAAGTGGGTACAAAGATAAGCATCCGGTTGGAATTGGGCACTCATTTCAATGAAGCCGAACCCTAACCCTAACCCTAATTTAGGAAAAATCTGCTTCAGAATAGGGTTATCCCATGCATTGTGCCCAGCTTCCCAATTAAGTCAGAAACTTTAGGTTTTGCTGTTCCTTTGCATAAGAAGCGAGTGCAAAGATTAGCATCCGGTTGGAGTTGGTCCCTGAGTTCAAGGAAGCCGAACCCTAACCCTAACCCTAATTTAGGAAAAACTGCCTAGGAATAGGGTTTTCCCATGTATTGCGCCCGGCTTCCCAATTAAGTCAGAAACTGTGGGTTTTCTTGCTCCTTTGCAATAGAACCCCGTGGAAAGATAAGCATCCGGTTGGATGTGGGCTCTGACTTCAAGGAAGCCGAACCCTAACCCTAACCCTAATTTAGGAAAAATCTGCCTCAGAATAGGGTTTTCCCATGCATTGTGCCCAGCTTCCCAATTATGTCAGAAACTTTAGGTTTGCATGTTCCTTTGCAAAAGAAGCGCATGCAAAGATTAGCATCCGATTGGATCTGGGCCCTGACTTCAATGAAGCCGAACCCTAACCCTAACCCTAATTTAGGAAAAATCTGCCTCAGAATAGGGTTTTCCCATGCATTGTGCCCAGCTTCCCAATTAAGTCAGAAACTTTAGGTTTTGCTGTTCCTTTGCATAAGAAGCGGGTGCAAAGATAAGCATCCGGTTGGATTTTGGCCCTGACACAAGGAAGCCGAACCCTAACCCTAACCCTAATTTAGGAAAAATCTGCCTCAGAATAGGGTTTTCCAATGCATTGTGCCCAGCTTCCCAATTAAGTCAGAAACTTTAGGTTTTCCTGTTCCTTTGCATAAGAAGTGGGTACAAAGATAAGCATCCGGTTGGAATTGGGCACTCATTTCAATGAAGCCGAACCCTAACCCTAACCCTAATTTAGGAAAAATCTGCTTCAGAATAGGGTTATCCCATGTATTGTGCCCAGCTTCCCAGTTAAGTCAGAAACTTTAGGTTTTGCTGTTCCTTTGCATAAGAAGCCAGTGCAAAGATTAGCATCCAGTTGGAGTTGGTCCCTGAGTTCAAGGAAGCCGAACCCTAACCCTAACCCTAATTTAGGAAAATCTGCCTAGGAATAGGGTTTTCCCATGCATTGCGCCCGGCTTCCCAATTAAGTCAGAAACTGTGGGTTTTCTTGCTCCTTTGCAATAGAAGCCCGTGGAAAGATAAGCATCCGGTTGGATGTGGGCTCTGACTGCAAGGAAGCCGAACCCTAACCCTAACCCTAATTTAGGAAAAATCTGCCGAGGAATAGGGTTTTCCCATTCATTATGCCCAGCTTCCCAATTAAGTCAGAAACTTTAGGTTTGCTTGTTCCTTTGCAAAAGAAGCCCGTGCAAAGATTAGCATCCGGTTGGATTTGGGCTCTGACTGCAAGGAAGCCGAACCCTAACCCTAACCCTAATTTAGGAAAAATCTGCCTCAGAATAGCGTTTTCCCATGCATTGTGCCCGGCTTCCCAATTAAGTCAGAAACTTTAGGTTTTGCTGTTCCTTTGCATATGAAGTGGGTACAAAGATAAGCATCCGGTTGGATTTGGGCACTCACTTCAATGAAGCCGAACCCTAACCCTAACCATAATTTAGGAAAAATCTGCTTCAGAATAGGGTTATCCCATGCATTGTGCCCAGCTTCCCAATTAAGTCAGAAACTTTAGGTTTTGCTGTTCCTTTGCATAAGAAGCGAGTGCAAAGATTAGCATCCGGTTGGAGTTGGTCCCTGAGTTCAAGGAAGCCGAACCCTAACCCTAACCCTAATTTAGGAAAAATCTGCCTAAGAATAGGGTTTTCCCATGTATTGCGCCCGGCTTCCCAATTAAGTCAGAAACGGTGGGTTTTCTTGCTCCTTTGCAATAGAAGCCCGTGGAAATTATAAGCATCCGGTTGGATGTGGGCTCTGACTTCAAGGAAGCCGAACCCTAACCCTAACCCTAATTTAGGAAAAATCTGCCTCAGAATAGGGTTTTCCCATGCATTGTGCCCAGCTTCCCAATTACGTCAAAAACTTTAGGTTTGCATGTTCCTTTGCAAAAGAAGCGCATGCAAAGATTAGCATCCGATTGGATCTGGGCCCTGACTTCAATGAAGCCGAACCCTAACCCTAACCCTAATTTAGGAAAAATCTGCCTCAGAATAGGGTTTTCCCATGCATTGTGCCCAGCTTCCCAATTAAGTCAGAAACTTTAGGTTTTGCTGTTCCTTTGCATAAGAAGCGGGTGCAAAGATAAGCATCCGGTTGGATTTTGGCCCTGACACAAGGAAGCCGAACCCTAACCCTAACCCTAATTTAGGAAAAATCTGCCTCAGAATAGGGTTTTCCAATGCATTGTGCCCAGCTTCCCAATTAAGTCAGAAACTTTAGGTTTTGCTGTTCCTTTGCATAAGAAGTGGGTACAAAGATAAGCATCCGGTTGGAATTGGGCACTCATTTCAATGAAGCCGAACCCTAACCCTAACCCTAATTTAGGAAAAATCTGCCTCAGAATAGGGTTTTCCCATGCATTGTGCCCAGCTTCCCAATTAAGTCAGAAACATTAGGTTTTGCTGTTCCTTTGCATAAGAAGTGGGTACAGAGAGAAGCATCCGGTTGGATTTGGGCACTCACTTCAATGAAGCCGAACCCTAACCCTAACCCTAATTTAGGAAAAATCTGCTTCAGAATAGAGTTATCCCATTCATTGTGCCCAGCTTCCCAATTAAGTCAGAAACTTTAGGTTTTGCTGTTCCTTTGCATTAGAAGCGGGTGCAAAGATAAGCATCCGGTTGGAGTTGGTCCCTGACTTCAAGGAAGCCGAACCATAACCCTAACCCTAATTTAGGAAAAATCTGCCTAGGAATAGGGTTTTCCCATGTATTGCGCCCGGCTTCCCAATTAAGTCACAAACTGTGGGTTTTCTTGCTCCTTTGCAATAGAAGCCCGTGGAAAGATAAGCATCCGGTTGGATGTGGGCTCTGACTTCAAGGAAGCCGAACCCTAACCCTAACCCTAATTTAGGAAAAATCTGCCTCAGAATAGGGTTTTCCCATGCATTGTGCCCAGCTTCCCAATTACGTCAGAAACTTTAGGTTTGCATGTTCCTATGCAAAAGAAGCGCATGCAACGATTACCATCCGATTGGATCTTGGCCCTGACTTCAATGAAGCCGAACCCTAACCCTAACCCTAATTTAGGAAAAATCTGCCTCAAAATAGGGTTTTCCCATGCATTGTGCCCAGCTTCCCAATTAAGTCAGAAACTTTACGTTTGTTTGTTCCTTTGCAAAAGAAGTGGGTACAAAGATAAGCATCCGATTGGAATTGGGCACTCATTTCAATGAAGCCGAACCCTAACCCTAACCCTAATTTAGGAAAAATCTGCTTCAGAATAGGGTTATCCCATGCATTGTGCCCAGCTTCCCAATTAAGTCAGAAACTTTAGGTTTTGCTGTTCCTTTGCATAAGAAGCGAGTGGAAAGATTAGCATCCAGTTGGAGTTGGTCCCTGAGTTCAAGGAAGCCGAACCCTAACCCTAACCCTAATTTAGGAAAAATCTGCCTAGGAATAGGGTTTTCCCATGCATTGCGCCCGGCTTCCCAATTAAGTCAGAAACTGTGGGTTTTCTTGCTCCTTTGCAATAGAAGCCCGTGGAAAGATAAGCATCCGGTTGGATGTGGGCTCTTACTGCAAGGAAGCCGAACCCTAACCCTAACCCTAATTTAGGAAAAATCTGCCGAGGAATAGGGTTTTCCCATTCATTATGCCCAGCTTCCCAATTAAGTCAGAAACTTTAGGTTTGCTTGTTCCTTTGCAAAAGAAGCCCGTGCAAAGATTAGCATCCGGTTGGATTTGGGCCCTGACTTCAAGGAAGCAGAACGCTAACCCTAACCCTAATTTAGGAAAAATCTGCCTCAGAATAGGGTTTTCCCATGCATTGTGCCCAGCTTCCCAATTACGTCAGAAACTTTAGGTTTGTTTGTTCCTTTGCAAAAGAAGCGCATGCAAAGATTAGCATCCGATTGGATCTGGGCCCTGACTTCAATGAAGCCGAACCCTAACCCTAACCCTAATTTAGGAAAAATCTGCCTCAGAATAGGGTTTTCCCATGCATTGTGCCCAGCTTCCCAATTAAGTTAGAAAGTTTAGGTTTTGCTGTTCCTTTGCATAAGAAGCGGGTGCAAAGATAAGCATCCGGTTGGATTTTGGCCCTGACACAAGGAAGCCGAACCCTAACCCTAACCCTAATTTAGGAAAAATCTGCCTCAGAATAGCGTTTTCCAATGCATTGTGCCAGCTTCCCAATTAAGTCAGAAACTTTAGGTTTTGCTGTTCCTTTGCATATGAAGTGGGTACAAAGATAAGCATCCGGTTGGATTTGGGCACTCACTTCAATGAAGCCGAACCCTAACCCTAACCCTAATTTAGGAAAAATCTGCTTCAGAATAGGGTTATCCCATGCATTGTGCCCAGCTTCCCAATTAAGTCAGAAACTTTAGGTTTTGCTGTTCCTTTGCATAAGAAGCGAGTGCAAAGATTAGCATCCGGTTGGAGTTGGTCCCTGAGTTCAAGGAAGCCGAACCCTAACCCTAACCCTAATTTAGGAAAAACTGCCTAGGAATAGGGTTTTCCCATGTATTGCGCCCGGCTTCCCAATTAAGTCAGAAACTGTGGGTTTTCTTGCTCCTTTGCAATAGAACCCCGTGGAAAGATAAGCATCCGGTTGGATGTGGGCTCTGACTTCAAGGAAGCCGAACCCTAACCCTAACCCTAATTTAGGAAAAATCTGCCTCAGAATAGGGTTTTCCCATGCATTGTGCCCAGCTTCCCAATTATGTCAGAAACTTTAGGTTTGCATGTTCCTTTGCAAAAGAAGCGCATGCAAAGATTAGCATCCGATTGGATCTGGGCCCTGACTTCAATGAAGCCGAACCCTAACCCTAACCCTAATTTAGGAAAAATCTGCCTCAGAATAGGGTTTTCCCATGCATTGTGCCCAGCTTCCCAATTAAGTCAGAAACTTTAGGTTTTGCTGTTCCTTTGCATAAGAAGCGGGTGCAAAGATAAGCATCCGGTTGGATTTTGGCCCTGACACAAGGAAGCCGAACCCTAACCCTAACCCTAATTTAGGAAAAAACTGCCTCAGAATAGGGTTTTCCAATGCATTGTGCCCAGCTTCCCAATTAAGTCAGAAACTTTAGGTTTTCCTGTTCCTTTGCATAAGAAGTGGGTACAAAGATAAGCATCCGGTTGGAATTGGGCACTCATTTCAATGAAGCCGAACCCTAACCCTAACCCTAATTTAGGAAAAATCTGCTTCAGAATAGGGTTATCCCATGCATTGTGCCCAGCTTCCCAGTTAAGTCAGAAACTTTAGGTTTTGCTGTTCCTTTGCATAAGAAGCCAGTGCAAAGATTAGCATCCAGTTGGAGTTGGTCCCTGAGTTCAAGGAAGCCGAACCCTAACCCTAACCCTAATTTAGGAAAAATCTGCCTAGGAATAGGGTTTTCCCATGCATTGCGCCCGGCTTCCCAATTAAGTCAGAAACTGTGGGTTTTCTTGCTCCTTTGCAATAGAAGCCCGTGGAAAGATAAGCATCCGGTTGGATGTGGGCTCTTACTGCAAGGAAGCCGAACCCTAACCCTAACCCTAATTTAGGAAAAATCTGCCGAGGAATAGGGTTTTCCCATTCATTATGCCCAGCTTCCCAATTAAGTCAGAAACTTTAGGTTTGCTTGTTCCTTTGCAAAAGAAGCCCGTGCAAAGATTAGCATCCGGTTGGATTTGGGCCCTGACTTCAAGGAAGCAGAACGCTAACCCTAACCCTAATTTAGGAAAAATCTGCCTCAGAATAGGGTTTTCCCATGCATTGTGCCCAGCTTCACAATTATGTCAGAAACTTTAGGTTTGCATGTTCCTTTGCAAAAGAAGCGCATGCAAAGATTAGCATCCGATTGGATCTGGGCCCTGACTTCAATGAAGCCGAACCCTAACCCTAACCCTAATTTAGGAAAAATCTGCCTCAGAATAGGGTTTTCCCATGCATTGTGCCCAGCTTCCCAATTAAGTCAGAAACTTTAGGTTTTGCTGTTCCTTTGCATAAGAAGCGGGTGCAAAGATAAGCATCCGGTTAGATTTTGGCCCTGACACAAGGAAGCCGAACCCTAACCCTAACCCTAATTTAGGAAAAATCTGCCTCAGAATAGGGTTTTCCAATGCATTGTGCCCAGCTTCCCAATTAAGTCAGAAACTTTAGGTTTTCCTGTTCCTTTGCATAAGAAGTGGGTACAAAGATAAGCATCCGGTTGGAATTGGGCACTCATTTCAATGAAGCCGAACCCTAACCCTAACCCTAATTTAGGAAAAATCTGCTTCAGAATAGGGTTATCCCATTCATTGTGCCCAGCTTCCCAGTTAAGTCAGAAACTTTAGGTTTTGCTGTTCCTTTGCATAAGAAGCCAGTGCAAAGATTAGCATCCAGTTGGAGTTGGTCCCTGAGTTCAAGGAAGCCGAACCCTAACCCTAACCCTAATTTAGGAAAAATCTGCCTAGGAATAGGGTTTTCCCATGCATTGCGCCCGGCTTCCCAATTAAGTCAGAAACTGTGGGTTTTCTTGCTCCTTTGCAATAGAAGCCCGTGGAAAGATAAGCATCCGGTTGGATGTGGGCTCTTACTGCAAGGAAGCCGAACCCTAACCCTAACCCTAATTTAGGAAAAATCTGCCGAGGAATAGGGTTTTCCCATTCATTATGCCCAGCTTCCCAATTAAGTCAGAAACTTTAGGTTTGCTTGTTCCTTTGCAAAAGAAGCCCGTGGAAAGATTAGCATCCGGTTGGATTTGGGCCCTGACTTCAAGGAAGCAGAACGCTAACCCTAACCCTAATTTAGGAAAAATCTGCCTCAGAATAGGGTTTTCCCATGCATTGTGCCCAGCTTCCCAATTACGTCAGAAACTTTAGGTTTGTTTGTTCCTTTGCAAAAGAAGCGCATGCAAAGATTAGCATCCGATTGGATCTGGGCCCTGACTTCAATGAAGCCGAACCCTAACCCTAACCCTAATTTAGGAAAAATCTGCCTCAGAATAGGGTTTTCCCATGCATTGTGCCCAGCTTCCCAATTAAGTTAGAAAGTTTAGGTTTTGCTGTTCCTTTGCATAAGAAGCGGGTGCAAAGATAAGCATCCGGTTGGATTTTGACCCTGACACAAGGAAGCCGAACCCTAACCCTAACCCTAATTTAGGAAAAATCTGCCTCAGAATAGCTTTTTCCAATGCATTGTGCCAGCTTCCCAATTAAGTCAGAAACTTTAGGTTTTGCTGTTCCTTTGCATATGAAGTGGGTACAAAGATAAGCATCCGGTTGGATTTGGGCACTCACTTCAATGAAGCCGAACCCTAACCCTAACCCTAATTTAGGAAAAATCTGCTTCAGAATAGGGTTATCCCATGCATTGTGCCCAGCTTCCCAATTAAGTCAGAAACTTTAGGTTTTGCTGTTCCTTTGCATAAGAAGCGAGTGCAAAGATTAGCATCCGGTTGGAGTTGGTCCCTGAGTTCAAGGAAGCCGAACCCTAACCCTAACCCTAATTTAGGAAAAACTGCCTAGGAATAGGGTTTTCCCATGTATTGCGCCCGGCTTCCCAATTAAGTCAGAAACTGTGGGTTTTCTTGCTCCTTTGCAATAGAACCCCGTGGAAAGATAAGCATCCGGTTGGATGTGGGCTCTGACTTCAAGGAAGCCGAACCCTAACCCTAACCCTAATTTAGGAAAAATCTGCCTCAGAATAGGGTTTTCCCATGCATTGTGCCCAGCTTCCCAATTATGTCAGAAACTTTAGGTTTGCATGTTCCTTTGCAAAAGAAGCGCATGCAAAGATTAGCATCCGATTGGATCTGGGCCCTGACTTCAATGAAGCCGAACCCTAACCCTAACCCTAATTTAGGAAAAATCTGCCTCAGAATAGGGTTTTCCCATGCATTGTGCCCAGCTTCCCAATTAAGTCAGAAACTTTAGGTTTTGCTGTTCCTTTGCATAAGAAGCGGGTGCAAAGATAAGCATCCGGTTGGATTTTGGCCCTGACACAAGGAAGCCGAACCCTAACCCTAACCCTAATTTAGGAAAAATCTGCCTCAGAATAGGGTTTTCCAATGCATTCTGCCCAGCTTCCCAATTAAGTCAGAAACTTTAGGTTTTGCTGTTCCTTTGCATAAGAAGTGGGTACAAAGATAAGCATCCGGTTGGAATTGGGCACTCATTTCAATGAAGCCGAACCCTAACCCTAACCCTAATTTAGGAAAAATCTGCCTCAGAATAGGGTTTTCCCATGCATTGTGCCCAGCTTCCCAATTATGTCAGAAACTTTAGGTTTGCATGTTCCTTTGCAAAAGAAGCGCATGCAAAGATTAGCATCCGATTGGATCTGGGCCCTGACTTCAATGAAGCCGAACCCTAACCCTAACCCTAATTTAGGAAAAATCTGCCTCAGAATAGGGTTTTCCCATGCATTGTGCCCAGCTTCCCAATTAAGTCAGAAACTTTAGGTTTTCCTGTTCCTTTGCATTAGAAGCGGGTGCAAAGATAAGCATCCGGTTGGAGTTGGTCCCTGACTTCAAGGAAGCCGAACCATAACCCTAACCCTAATTTAGGAAAAATCTGCCTAGGAATAGGGTTTTCCCATGTATTGCGCCCGGCTTCCCAATTAAGTCAGAAACTGTGGGTTTTCTTGCTCCTTTGCAATAGAAGCCCGTGGAAAGATAAGCATCCGGTTGGATGTGGGCTCTGACTTCAAGGAAGCCGAACCCTAACCCTAACCCTAATTTAGGAAAAATCTGCCTCAGAATAGGGTTTTCCCATGCATTGTGCCCAGCTTCCCAATTACGTCAGAAACTTTAGGTTTGCATGTTCCTATGCAAAAGAAGCGCATGCAACGATTACCATCCGATTGGATCTTGGCCCTGACTTCAATGAAGCCGAACCCTAACCCTAACCCTAATTTAGGAAAAATCTGCCTCAAAATAGGGTTTTCCCATGCATTGTGCCCAGCTTCCCAATTAAGTCAGAAACTTTACGTTTGTTTGTTCCTTTGCAAAAGAAGTGGGTACAAAGATAAGCATCCGATTGGAATTGGGCACTCATTTCAATGAAGCCGAACCCTAACCCTAACCCTAATTTAGGAAAAATCTGCTTCAGAATAGGGTTTTCCCATGCATTGTGCCCAGCTTCCCAATTATGTCAGAAACTTTAGGTTTGCATGTTCCTTTGCAAAAGAAGCGCATGCAAAGATTAGCATCCGATTGGATCTGGGCCCTGACTTCAATGAAGCCGAACCCTAACCCTAACCCTAATTTAGGAAAAATCTGCCTCAGAATAGGGTTTTCCCATGCATTGTGCCCAGCTTCCCAATTAAGTCAGAAACTTTAGGTTTTGCTGTTCCTTTGCATAAGAAGCGGGTGCAAAGATAAGCATCCGGTTGGATTTTGGCCCTGACACAAGGAAGCCGAACCCTAACCCTAACCCTAATTTAGGAAAAATCTGCCTCAGAATAGGGTTTTCCAATGCATTCTGCCCAGCTTCCCAATTAAGTCAGAAACTTTAGGTTTTGCTGTTCCTTTGCATAAGAAGTGGGTACAAAGATAAGCATCCGGTTGGAATTGGGCACTCATTTCAATGAAGCCGAACCCTAACCCTAACCCTAATTTAGGAAAAATCTGCCTCAGAATAGGGTTTTCCCATGCATTGTGCCCAGCTTCCCAATTATGTCAGAAACTTTAGGTTTGCATGTTCCTTTGCAAAAGAAGCGCATGCAAAGATTAGCATCCGATTGGATCTGGGCCCTGACTTCAATGAAGCCGAACCCTAACCCTAACCCTAATTTAGGAAAAATCTGCCTCAGAATAGGGTTTTCCCATGCATTGTGCCCAGCTTCCCAATTAAGTCAGAAACTTTAGGTTTTCCTGTTCCTTTGCATTAGAAGCGGGTGCAAAGATAAGCATCCGGTTGGAGTTGGTCCCTGACTTCAAGGAAGCCGAACCATAACCCTAACCCTAATTTAGGAAAAATCTGCCTAGGAATAGGGTTTTCCCATGTATTGCGCCCGGCTTCCCAATTAAGTCAGAAACTGTGGGTTTTCTTGCTCCTTTGCAATAGAAGCCCGTGGAAAGATAAGCATCCGGTTGGATGTGGGCTCTGACTTCAAGGAAGCCGAACCCTAACCCTAACCCTAATTTAGGAAAAATCTGCCTCAGAATAGGGTTTTCCCATGCATTGTGCCCAGCTTCCCAATTACGTCAGAAACTTTAGGTTTGCATGTTCCTATGCAAAAGAAGCGCATGCAACGATTACCATCCGATTGGATCTTGGCCCTGACTTCAATGAAGCCGAACCCTAACCCTAACCCTAATTTAGGAAAAATCTGCCTCAAAATAGGGTTTTCCCATGCATTGTGCCCAGCTTCCAAATTAAGTCAGAAACTTTACGTTTGTTTGTTCCTTTGCAAAAGAAGTGGGTACAAAGATAAGCATCCGATTGGAATTGGGCACTCATTTCAATGAAGCCGAACCCTAACCCTAACCCTAATTTAGGAAAAATCTGCTTCAGAATAGGGTTATCCCATGCATTGTGCCCAGCTTCCCAATTAAGTCAGAAACTTTAGGTTTTGCTGTTCCTTTGCATAAGAAGCGAGTGCAAAGATTAGCATCCAGTTGGAGTTGGTCCCTGAGTTCAAGGAAGCCGAACCCTAACCCTAACCCTAATTTAGGAAAAATCTGCCTAGGAATAGGGTTTTCCCATGCATTGCGCCCGGCTTCCCAATTAAGTCAGAAACTGTGGGTTTTCTTGCTCCTTTGCAATAGAAGCCCGTGGAAAGATAAGCATCCGGTTGGATGTGGGCTCTTACTGCAAGGAAGCCGAACCCTAACCCTAACCCTAATTTAGGAAAAATCTGCCGAGGAATAGGGTTTTCCCATTCATTATGCCCAGCTTCCCAATTAAGTCAGAAACTTTAGGTTTGCTTGTTCCTTTGCAAAAGAAGCCCGTGCAAAGATTAGCATCCGGTTGGATTTGGGCCCTGACTTCAAGGAAGCAGAACGCTAACCCTAACCCTAATTTAGGAAAAATCTGCCTCAGAATAGGGTTTTCCCATGCATTGTGCCCAGCTTCCCAATTACGTCAGAAACTTTAGGTTTGTTTGTTCCTTTGCAAAAGAAGCGCATGCAAAGATTAGCATCCGATTGGATCTGGGCCCTGACTTCAATGAAGCCGAACCCTAACCTTAACCCTAATTTAGGAAAAATCTGCCTCAGAATAGGGTTTTCCCATGCATTGTGCCCAGCTTCCCAATTAAGTTAGAAAGTTTAGGTTTTGCTGTTCCTTTGCATAAGAAGCGGGTGCAAAGATAAGCATCCGGTTGGATTTTGGCCCTGACACAAGGAAGACGAACCCTAACCCTAACCCTAATTTAGGAAAAATCTGCCTCAGAATAGCGTTTTCCAATGCATTGTGCCAGCTTCCCAATTAAGTCAGAAACTTTAGGTTTTGCTGTTCCTTTGCATATGAAGTGGGTACAAAGATAAGCATCGGGTTGGATTTGGGCACTCACTTCAATGAAGCCGAACCCTAACCCTAACCCTAATTTAGGAAAAATCTGCTTCAGAATAGGGTTATCCCATGCATTGTGCCCAGCTTCCCAATTAAGTCAGAAACTTTAGGTTTTGCTGTTCCTTTGCATAAGAAGCGAGTGCAAAGATTAGCATCCGGTTGGAGTTGGTCCCTGAGTTCAAGGAAGCCGAACCCTAACCCTAACCCTAATTTAGGAAAAACTGCCTAGGAATAGGGTTTTCCCATGTATTGCGCCCGGCTTCCCAATTAAGTCAGAAACTGTGGGTTTTCTTGCTCCTTTGCAATAGAACCTCGTGGAAAGATAAGCATCCGGTTGGATGTGGGCTCTGACTTCAAGGAAGCCGAACCCTAACCCTAACCCTAATTTAGGAAAAATCTACCTCAGAATAGGGTTTTCCCATGCATTGTGCCCAGCTTCCCATTTATGTCAGAAACTTTAGGTTTGCATGTTCCTTTGCAAAAGAAGCGCATGCAAAGATTAGCATCCGATTGGATCTGGGCCCTGACTTCAATGAAGCCGAACCCTAACCCTAACCCTAATTTAGGAAAAATCTGCCTCAGAATAGGGTTTTCCCATGCATTGTGCCCAGCTTCCCAATTAAGTCAGAAACTTTAGGTTTTGCTGTTCCTTTGCATAAGAAGCGGGTGCAAAGATAAGCATCCGGTTGGATTTTGGCCCTGACACAAGGAAGCCGAACCCTAACCCTAACCCTAATTTAGGAAAAATCTGCCTCAGAATAGGGTTTTCCAATGCATTGTGCCCAGCTTCCCAATTAAGTCAGAAACTTTAGGTTTTCCTGTTCGTTTGCATAAGAAGTGGGTACAAAGATAAGCATCCGGTTGGAATTGGGCACTCATTTCAATGAAGCCGAACCCTAACCCTAACCCTAATTTAGGAAAAATCTGCTTCAGAATAGGGTTATCCCATGCATTGTGCCCAGCTTCCCAGTTAAGTCAGAAACTTTAGGTTTTGCTGTTCCTTTGCATAAGAAGCCAGTGCAAAGATTAGCATCCAGTTGGAGTTGGTCCCTGAGTTCAAGGAAGCCGAACCCTAACCCTAACCCTAATTTAGGAAAAATCTGCCTAGGAATAGGGTTTTCCCATGCATTGCGCCCGGCTTCCCAATTAAGTCAGAAACTGTGGGTTTTCTTGCTCCTTTGCAATAGAAGCCCGTGGAAAGATAAGCATCCGGTTGGGTGTGGGCTCTTACTGCAAGGAAGCCGAACCCTAACCCTAACCCTAATTTAGGAAAAATCTGCCGAGGAATAGGGTTTTCCCATTCATTATGCCCAGCTTCCCAATTAAGTCAGAAACTTTAGGTTTGCTTGTTCCTTTGCAAAAGAAGCCCGTGCAAAGATTAGCATCCGGTTGGATTTGGGCCCTGACTTCAAGGAAGCAGAACGCTAACCCTAACCCTAATTTAGGAAAAATCTGCCTCAGAATAGGGTTTTCCCATGCATTGTGCCCAGCTTCCCAATTACGTCAGAAACTTTAGGTTTGTTTGTTCCTTTGCAAAAGAAGCGCATGCAAAGATTAGCATCCGATTGGATCTGGGCCCTGACTTCAATGAAGCCGAACCCTAACCCTAACCCTAATTTAGGAAAAATCTGCCTCAGAATAGGGTTTTCCCATGCATTGTGCCCAGCTTCCCAATTAAGTTAGAAAGTTTAGGTTTTGCTGTTCCTTTGCATAAGAAGCGGGTGCAAAGATAAGCATCCGGTTGGATTTTGGCCCTGACACAAGGAAGCCGAACCCTAACCCTAACCCTAATTTAGGAAAAATCTGCCTCAGAATAGGGTTTTCCAATGCATTGTGCCCAGCTTCCCAATTAAGTCAGAAACTTTAGGTTTTCCTGTTCGTTTGCATAAGAAGTGGGTACAAAGATAAGCATCCGGTTGGAATTGGGCACTCATTTCAATGAAGCCGAACCCTAACCCTAACCCTAATTTAGGAAAAATCTGCTTCAGAATAGGGTTATCCCATGCATTGTGCCCAGCTTCCCAGTTAAGTCAGAAACTTTAGGTTTTGCTGTTCCTTTGCATAAGAAGCCAGTGCAAAGATTAGCATCCAGTTGGAGTTGGTCCCTGAGTTCAAGGAAGCCGAACCCTAACCCTAACCCTAATTTAGGAAAAATCTGCCTAGGAATAGGGTTTTCCCATGCATTGCGCCCGGCTTCCCAATTAAGTCAGAAACTGTGGGTTTTCTTGCTCCTTTGCAATAGAAGCCCGTGGAAAGATAAGCATCCGGTTGGGTGTGGGCTCTTACTGCAAGGAAGCCGAACCCTAACCCTAACCCTAATTTAGGAAAAATCTGCCGAGGAATAGGGTTTTCCCATTCATTATGCCCAGCTTCCCAATTAAGTCAGAAACTTTAGGTTTGCTTGTTCCTTTGCAAAAGAAGCCCGTGCAAAGATTAGCATCCGGTTGGATTTGGGCCCTGACTTCAAGGAAGCCGAACCCTAACCCTAACCCTAATTTAGGAAAAATCTGCCTCAGAATAGGGTTTTCCCATGCATTGTGCCCAGCTTCCCAATTACGTCAGAAACTTTAGGTTTGTTTGTTCCTTTGCAAAAGAAGCGCATGCAAAGATTAGCATCCGATTGGATCTGGGCCCTGACTTCAATGAAGCCGAACCCTAACCCTAACCCTAATTTAGGAAAAATCTGCCTCAGAATAGGGTTTTCCCATGCATTGTGCCCAGCTTCCCAATTAAGTTAGAAAGTTTAGGTTTTGCTGTTCCTTTGCATAAGAAGCGGGTGCAAAGATAAGCATCCGGTTGGATTTTGGCCCTGACACAAGGAAGCCGAACCCTAACCCTAACCCTAATTTAGGAAAAATCTGCCTCAGAATAGCGTTTTCCAATGCATTGTGCCAGCTTCCCAATTAAGTCAGAAACTTTAGGTTTTGCTGTTCCTTTGCATATGAAGTGGGTACAAAGATAAGCATCCGGTTGGATTTGGGCACTCACTTAAATGAAGCCGAACCCTAACCCTAACCCTAATTTAGGAAAAATCTGCTTCAGAATAGGGTTATCCCATGCATTGTGCCCAGCTTCCCAATTAAGTCAGAAACTTTAGGTTTTGCTGTTCCTTTGCATAAGAAGCGAGTGCAAAGATTAGCATCCGGTTGGAGTTGGTCCCTGAGTTCAAGGAAGCCGAACCCTAACCCTAACCCTAATTTAGGAAAAACTGCCTAGGAATAGGGTTTTCCCATGTATTGCGCCCGGCTTCCCAATTAAGTCAGAAACTGTGGGTTTTCTTGCTCCTTTGCAATAGAACCTCGTGGAAAGATAAGCATCCGGTTGGATGTGGGCTCTGACTTCAAGGAAGCCGAACCCTAACCCTAACCCTAATTTAGGAAAAATCTACCTCAGAATAGGGTTTTCCCATGCATTGTGCCCAGCTTCCCAATTATGTCAGAAACTTTAGGTTTGCATGTTCCTTTGCAAAAGAAGCGCATGCAAAGATTAGCATCCGATTGGATCTGGGCCCTGACTTCAATGAAGCCGAACCCTAACCCTAACCCTAATTTAGGAAAAATCTGCCTCAGAATAGGGTTTTCCCATGCATTGTGCCCAGCTTCCCAATTAAGTCAGAAACTTTAGGTTTTGCTGTTCCTTTGCATAAGAAGCGGGTGCAAAGATAAGCATCCGGTTGGATTTTGGCCCTGACACAAGGAAGCCGAACCCTAACCCTAACCCTAATTTAGGAAAAATCTGCCTCAGAATAGGGTTTTCCAATGCATTGTGCCCAGCTTCCCAATTAAGTCAGAAACTTTAGGTTTTCCTGTTCGTTTGCATAAGAAGTGGGTACAAAGATAAGCATCCGGTTGGAATTGGGCACTCATTTCAATGAAGCCGAACCCTAACCCTAACCCTAATTTAGGAAAAATCTGCTTCAGAATAGGGTTATCCCATGCATTGTGCCCAGCTTCCCAGTTAAGTCAGAAACTTTAGGTTTTGCTGTTCCTTTGCATAAGAAGCCAGTGCAAAGATTAGCATCCAGTTGGAGTTGGTCCCTGAGTTCAAGGAAGCCGAACCCTAACCCTAACCCTAATTTAGGAAAAATCTGCCTAGGAATAGGGTTTTCCCATGCATTGCGCCCGGCTTCCCAATTAAGTCAGAAACTGTGGGTTTTCTTGCTCCTTTGCAATAGAAGCCCGTGGAAAGATAAGCATCCGGTTGGGTGTGGGCTCTTACTGCAAGGAAGCCGAACCCTAACCCTAACCCTAATTTAGGAAAAATCTGCCGAGGAATAGGGTTTTCCCATTCATTATGCCCAGCTTCCCAATTAAGTCAGAAACTTTAGGTTTGCTTGTTCCTTTGCAAAAGAAGCCCGTGCAAAGATTAGCATCCGGTTGGATTTGGGCCCTGACTTCAAGGAAGCAGAACGCTAACCCTAACCCTAATTTAGGAAAAATCTGCCTCAGAATAGGGTTTTCCCATGCATTGTGCCCAGCTTCCCAATTACGTCAGAAACTTTAGGTTTGTTTGTTCCTTTGCAAAAGAAGCGCATGCAAAGATTAGCATCCGATTGGATCTGGGCCCTGACTTCAATGAAGCCGAACCCTAACCCTAACCCTAATTTAGGAAAAATCTGCCTCAGAATAGGGTTTTCCCATGCATTGTGCCCAGCTTCCCAATTAAGTTAGAAAGTTTAGGTTTTGCTGTTCCTTTGCATAAGAAGCGGGTGCAAAGATAAGCATCCGGTTGGATTTTGGCCCTGACACAAGGAAGCCGAACCCTAACCCTAACCCTAATTTAGGAAAAATCTGCCTCAGAATAGCGTTTTCCAATGCATTGTGCCAGCTTCCCAATTAAGTCAGAAACTTTAGGTTTTGCTGTTCCTTTGCATATGAAGTGGGTACAAAGATAAGCATCCGGTTGGATTTGGGCACTCACTTAAATGAAGCCGAACCCTAACCCTAACCCTAATTTAGGAAAAATCTGCTTCAGAATAGGGTTATCCCATGCATTGTGCCCAGCTTCCCAATTAAGTCAGAAACTTTAGGTTTTGCTGTTCCTTTGCATAAGAAGCGAGTGCAAAGATTAGCATCCGGTTGGAGTTGGTCCCTGAGTTCAAGGAAGCCGAACCCTAACCCTAACCCTAATTTAGGAAAAACTGCCTAGGAATAGGGTTTTCCCATGTATTGCGCCCGGCTTCCCAATTAAGTCAGAAACTGTGGGTTTTCTTGCTCCTTTGCAATAGAACCTCGTGGAAAGATAAGCATCCGGTTGGATGTGGGCTCTGACTTCAAGGAAGCCGAACCCTAACCCTAACCCTAATTTAGGAAAAATCTACCTCAGAATAGGGTTTTCCCATGCATTGTGCCCAGCTTCCCAATTATGTCAGAAACTTTAGGTTTGCATGTTCCTTTGCAAAAGAAGCGCATGCAAAGATTAGCATCCGATTGGATCTGGGCCCTGACTTCAATGAAGCCGAACCCTAACCCTAACCCTAATTTAGGAAAAATCTGCCTCAGAATAGGGTTTTCCCATGCATTGTGCCCAGCTTCCCAATTAAGTCAGAAACTTTAGGTTTTGCTGTTCCTTTGCATAAGAAGCGGGTGCAAAGATAAGCATCCGGTTGGATTTTGGCCCTGACACAAGGAAGCCGAACCCTAACCCTAACCCTAATTTAGGAAAAATCTGCCTCAGAATAGGGTTTTCCAATGCATTGTGCCCAGCTTCCCAATTAAGTCAGAAACTTTAGGTTTTCCTGTTCGTTTGCATAAGAAGTGGGTACAAAGATAAGCATCCGGTTGGAATTGGGCACTCATTTCAATGAAGCCGAACCCTAACCCTAACCCTAATTTAGGAAAAATCTGCTTCAGAATAGGGTTATCCCATGCATTGTGCCCAGCTTCCCAGTTAAGTCAGAAACTTTAGGTTTTGCTGTTCCTTTGCATAAGAAGCCAGTGCAAAGATTAGCATCCAGTTGGAGTTGGTCCCTGAGTTCAAGGAAGCCGAACCCTAACCCTAACCCTAATTTAGGAAAAATCTGCCTAGGAATAGGGTTTTCCCATGCATTGCGCCCGGCTTCCCAATTAAGTCAGAAACTGTGGGTTTTCTTGCTCCTTTGCAATAGAAGCCCGTGGAAAGATAAGCATCCGGTTGGGTGTGGGCTCTTACTGCAAGGAAGCCGAACCCTAACCCTAACCCTAATTTAGGAAAAATCTGCCGAGGAATAGGGTTTTCCCATTCATTATGCCCAGCTTCCCAATTAAGTCAGAAACTTTAGGTTTGCTTGTTCCTTTGCAAAAGAAGCCCGTGCAAAGATTAGCATCCGGTTGGATTTGGGCCCTGACTTCAAGGAAGCAGAACGCTAACCCTAACCCTAATTTAGGAAAAATCTGCCTCAGAATAGGGTTTTCCCATGCATTGTGCCCAGCTTCCCAATTACGTCAGAAACTTTAGGTTTGTTTGTTCCTTTGCAAAAGAAGCGCATGCAAAGATTAGCATCCGATTGGATCTGGGCCCTGACTTCAATGAAGCCGAACCCTAACCCTAACCCTAATTTAGGAAAAATCTGCCTCAGAATAGGGTTTTCCCATGCATTGTGCCCAGCTTCCCAATTAAGTTAGAAAGTTTAGGTTTTGCTGTTCCTTTGCATAAGAAGCGGGTGCAAAGATAAGCATCCGGTTGGATTTTGGCCCTGACACAAGGAAGCCGAACCCTAACCCTAACCCTAATTTAGGAAAAATCTGCCTCAGAATAGCGTTTTCCAATGCATTGTGCCAGCTTCCCAATTAAGTCAGAAACTTTAGGTTTTGCTGTTCCTTTGCATATGAAGTGGGTACAAAGATAAGCATCCGGTTGGATTTGGGCACTCACTTAAATGAAGCCGAACCCTAACCCTAACCCTAATTTAGGAAAAATCTGCTTCAGAATAGGGTTATCCCATGCATTGTGCCCAGCTTCCCAATTAAGTCAGAAACTTTAGGTTTTGCTGTTCCTTTGCATAAGAAGCGAGTGCAAAGATTAGCATCCGGTTGGAGTTGGTCCCTGAGTTCAAGGAAGCCGAACCCTAACCCTAACCCTAATTTAGGAAAAACTGCCTAGGAATAGGGTTTTCCCATGTATTGCGCCCGGCTTCCCAATTAAGTCAGAAACTGTGGGTTTTCTTGCTCCTTTGCAATAGAACCTCGTGGAAAGATAAGCATCCGGTTGGATGTGGGCTCTGACTTCAAGGAAGCCGAACCCTAACCCTAACCCTAATTTAGGAAAAATCTACCTCAGAATAGGGTTTTCCCATGCATTGTGCCCAGCTTCCCAATTATGTCAGAAACTTTAGGTTTGCATGTTCCTTTGCAAAAGAAGCGCATGCAAAGATTAGCATCCGATTGGATCTGGGCCCTGACTTCAATGAAGCCGAACCCTAACCCTAACCCTAATTTAGGAAAAATCTGCCTCAGAATAGGGTTTTCCCATGCATTGTGCCCAGCTTCCCAATTAAGTCAGAAACTTTAGGTTTTGCTGTTCCTTTGCATAAGAAGCGGGTGCAAAGATAAGCATCCGGTTGGATTTTGGCCCTGACACAAGGAAGCCGAACCCTAACCCTAACCCTAATTTAGGAAAAATCTGCCTCAGAATAGGGTTTTCCAATGCATTGTGCCCAGCTTCCCAATTAAGTCAGAAACTTTAGGTTTTCCTGTTCGTTTGCATAAGAAGTGGGTACAAAGATAAGCATCCGGTTGGAATTGGGCACTCATTTCAATGAAGCCGAACCCTAACCCTAACCCTAATTTAGGAAAAATCTGCTTCAGAATAGGGTTATCCCATGCATTGTGCCCAGCTTCCCAGTTAAGTCAGAAACTTTAGGTTTTGCTGTTCCTTTGCATAAGAAGCCAGTGCAAAGATTAGCATCCAGTTGGAGTTGGTCCCTGAGTTCAAGGAAGCCGAACCCTAACCCTAACCCTAATTTAGGAAAAATCTGCCTAGGAATAGGGTTTTCCCATGCATTGCGCCCGGCTTCCCAATTAAGTCAGAAACTGTGGGTTTTCTTGCTCCTTTGCAATAGAAGCCCGTGGAAAGATAAGCATCCGGTTGGGTGTGGGCTCTTACTGCAAGGAAGCCGAACCCTAACCCTAACCCTAATTTAGGAAAAATCTGCCGAGGAATAGGGTTTTCCCATTCATTATGCCCAGCTTCCCAATTAAGTCAGAAACTTTAGGTTTGCTTGTTCCTTTGCAAAAGAAGCCCGTGCAAAGATTAGCATCCGGTTGGATTTGGGCCCTGACTTCAAGGAAGCAGAACGCTAACCCTAACCCTAATTTAGGAAAAATCTGCCTCAGGATAGGGTTTTCCCATGCATTGTGCCCAGCTTCCCAATTACGTCAGAAACTTTAGGTTTGTTTGTTCCTTTGCAAAAGAAGCGCATGCAAAGATTAGCATCCGATTGGATCTGGGCCCTGACTTCAATGAAGCCGAACCCTAACCCTAACCCTAATTTAGGAAAAATCTGCCTCAGAATAGGGTTTTCCCATGCATTGTGCCCAGCTTCCCAATTAAGTTAGAAAGTTTAGGTTTTGCTGTTCCTTTGCATAAGAAGCGGGTGCAAAGATAAGCATCCGGTTGGATTTTGGCCCTGACACAAGGAAGCCGAACCCTAACCCTAACCCTAATTTAGGAAAAATCTGCCTCAGAATAGCGTTTTCCAATGCATTGTGCCAGCTTCCCAATTAAGTCAGAAACTTTAGGTTTTGCTGTTCCTTTGCATATGAAGTGGGTACAAAGATAAGCATCCGGTTGGATTTGGGCACTCACTTCAATGAAGCCGAACCCTAACCCTAACCCTAATTTAGGAAAAATCTGCTTCAGAATAGGGTTATCCCATGCATTGTGCCCAGCTTCCCAATTAAGTCAGAAACTTTAGGTTTTGCTGTTCCTTTGCATAAGAAGCGAGTGCAAAGATTAGCATCCGGTTGGAGTTGGTCCCTGAGTTCAAGGAAGCCGAACCCTAACCCTAACCCTAATTTAGGAAAAATCTGCCTAAGAATAGGGTTTTCCCATGTATTGCGCCCGGCTTCCCAATTAAGTCAGAAACTGTGGGTTTTCTTGCTCCTTTGCAATAGAAGCCCGTGGAAATTATAAGCATCCGGTTGGATGTCGGCTCTGACTTCAAGGAAGCCGAACCCTAACCCTAACCCTAATTTAGGAAAAATCTGCCTCAGAATAGGGTTTTCCCATGCATTGTGCCCAGCTTCCCAATTACGTCAAAAACTTTAGGTTTGCATGTTCCTTTGCAAAAGAAGCGCATGCAAAGATTAGCATCCGATTGGATCTGGGCCCTGACTTCAATGAAGCCGAACCCTAACCCTAACCCTAATTTAGGAAAAATCTGCCTCAGAATAGGGTTTTCCCATGCATTGTGCCCAGCTTCCCAATTAAGTCAGAAACTTTAGGTTTTGCTGTTCCTTTGCATAAGAAGCGGGTGCAAAGATAAGCATCCGGTTGGATTTTGGCCCTGACACAAGGAAGCCGAACCCTAACCCTAACCCTAATTTAGGAAAAATCTGCCTCAGAATAGGGTTTTCCAATGCATTGTGCCCAGCTTCCCAATTAAGTCAGAAACTTTAGGTTTTGCTGTTCCTTTGCATAAGAAGTGGGTACAAAGATAAGCATCCGGTTGGAATTGGGCACTCATTTCAATGAAGCCGAACCCTAACCCTAACCCTAATTTAGGAAAAATCTGCCTCAGAATAGGGTTTTCCCATGCATTGTGCCCAGCTTCCCAATTAAGTCAGAAACATTAGGTTTTGCTGTTCCTTTGCATAAGAAGTGGGTACAGAGAGAAGCATCCGGTTGGATTTGGGCACTCACTTCAATGAAGCCGAACCCTAACCCTAACCCTAATTTAGGAAAAATCTGCTTCAGAATAGAGTTATCCCATTCATTGTGCCCAGCTTCCCAATTAAGTCAGAAACTTTAGGTTTTCCTGTTCCTTTGCATTAGAAGCGGGTGCAAAGATAAGCATCCGGTTGGAGTTGGTCCCTGACTTCAAGGAAGCCGAACCATAACCCTAACCCTAATTTAGGAAAAATCTGCCTAGGAATAGGGTTTTCCCATGTATTGCGCCCGGCTTCCCAATTAAGTCAGAAACTGTGGGTTTTCTTGCTCCTTTGCAATAGAAGCCCGTGGAAAGATAAGCATCCGGTTGGATGTGGGCTCTGACTTCAAGGAAGCCGAACCCTAACCCTAACCCTAATTTAGGAAAAATCTGCCTCAGAATAGGGTTTTCCCATGCATTGTGCCCAGCTTCCCAATTACGTCAGAAACTTTAGGTTTGCATGTTCCTATGCAAAAGAAGCGCATGCAACGATTACCATCCGATTGGATCTGGGCCCTGACTTCAATGAAGCCGAACCCTAACCCTAACCCTAATTTAGGAAAAATCTGCCTCAAAATAGGGTTTTCCCATGCATTGTGCCCAGCTTCCCAATTAAGTCAGAAACTTTACGTTTGTTTGTTCCTTTGCAAAAGAAGTGGGTACAAAGATAAGCATCCGGTTGGAATTGGGCACTCATTTCAATGAAGCCGAACCCTAACCCTAACCCTAATTTAGGAAAAATCTGCTTCAGAATAGGGTTATCCCATGCATTGTGCCCAGCTTCCCAATTAAGTCAGAAACTTTAGGTTTTGCTGTTCCTTTGCATAAGAAGCGAGTGCAAAGATTAGCATCCAGTTGGAGTTGGTCCCTGAGTTCAAGGAAGCCGAACCCTAACCCTAACCCTAATTTAGGAAAAATCTGCCTAGGAATAGGGTTTTCCCATGCATTGCGCCCGGCTTCCCAATTAAGTCAGAAACTGTGGGTTTTCTTGCTCCTTTGCAATAGAAGCCCGTGGAAAGATAAGCATCCGGTTGGATGTGGGCTCTGACTGCAAGGAAGCCGAACCCTAACCCTAACCCTAATTTAGGAAAAATCTGCCGAGGAATAGGGTTTTCCCATTCATTATGCCCAGCTTCCCAATTAAGTCAGAAACTTTAGGTTTGCTTGTTCCTTTGCAAAAGAAGCCCGTGCAAAGATTAGCATCCGGTTGGATTTGGGCCCTGACTTCAAGGAAGCAGAACGCTAACCCTAACCCTAATTTAGGAAAAATCTGCCTCAGAATAGGGTTTTCCCATGCATTGTGCCAGCTTCCCAATTAAGTCAGAAACTTTAGGTTTTGCTGTTCCTTTGCATATGAAGTGGGTACAAAGATAAGCATCCGGTTGGATTTGGGCACTCACTTCAATGAAGCCGAACCCTAACCCTAATTTAGGAAAAATCTGCCTCAGAATAGGGTTTTCCCATGCATTGTGCCCACCTTCCCAATTACGTCAGAAACTTTAGGTTTGCATGTTTCTTTGCAAAAGAAGCGCATGCAAAGATTAGCATCCGATTGGATCTGGGCCCTGACTTCAATGAAGCCGAACCCTAACCCTAACCCTAATTTAGGAAAAATCTGCCTCAGAATAGGGTTTTCCCATGCATTGTGCCCAGCTTCCCAATTAAGTCAGAAACTTTAGGTTTTGCTGTTCCTTTGCATAAGAAGCGGGTGCAAAGATAAGCATCCGGTTGGATTTTGGCCCTGACACAAGGAAGCCGAACCCTAACCCTAACCCTAATTTAGGAAAAATCTGCCTCAGAATAGGGTTTTCCAATGCATTGTGCCCAGCTTCCCAATTAAGTCAGAAACTTTAGGTTTTGCTGCTCCTTTGCATAAGAAGTGGGTACAAAGATAAGCATCCGGTTGGATTTGGGCACTCACTTCAATGAAGCCGAACCCTATCCCTAACCCTAATTTAGGAAAAATCTGCTTCAGAATAGGGTTATCCCATGCATTGTGCCCAGCTTCCCAATTAAGTCAGAAACTTTACGTTTTGCTGTTCCTTTGCATAAGAAGCGAGTGCAAAGATTAGCATCCGGTTCGAGTTGGTCCCTGAGTTCAAGGAAGCCGAACCCTAACCCTAACCCTAATTTAGGAAAAATCTGCCTAGGAATAGGGTTTTCCCATGCATTGCGCCCGGCTTCCCAATTAAGTCAGAAACTGTGGGTTTTCTTGCTCCTTTGCAATAGAAGCCCGTGGAAAGATAAGCATCCGGTTGGATGTGGGCTCTGACTGCAAGGAAGCCGAACCCTAACCCTAACCCTAATTTAGGAAAAATCTGCCGAGGAATAGGGTTTTCCCATGAATTGCGCCCGGCTTCCCAATTAAGTAAGAAACTTTAGGTTTGCTTGTTCCTTTCCAAAAGCAGGAAATGCAAATATAAGCATTCATTTGGATTTGGGCACTGACTTAAATGAAGCCGAACCCTAACCCTAACCCTAATTTAGGAAAATCTGCCTCAGAATAGGGTTTTCCCATACATTGTGCAAAGTTTCCCAATTAATTCAGAAACTTTAGGTTTTGCTGTTCCTTTGCATAAGAATCGGCTGCAAAGATAAGCATCCGGTTGGATTTGGGCCCTGACTTCATGGAAGCAGAACGCTAACCCTAACCCTAATTTAGGAAAAAACTGCCTCAGAATAGGGTTTTCCCATGCATTATGCCCAGCTTCCCAATTGAGTCAGAAACTTTAGGTTTTGCTGTTCCTTTGCAAAAGAAGTGGTACAAAGATAAGCATCCGGTTGGATTTGGGCACTGACTTCAATGAAGCAGAACCCTAACCCTAAGTCTAATTTAGGAAAAATCTGCCTAAGAATAGGGTTTTCCCATAAATTGTGCCCAGCTTCCCAATTAAGTCCGAAACTTTAGGTTTTGCTGTTCGTTTGCATAAGAAGTGGGTACAAAGATAAGCATCCGGTTGGATTTGGGCACTGACTTCAATGAAGCCGAACCCTAACCCTAACCCTAATTTAGGAAAAATCTGCCTCAGAATAGGGTTTTCCCATGCATTGTGCCCAGCTTCCCAATTACGTCAGAAACTTTAGGTTTGCTTGTTCCTTTGCAAAAGAAGCGCATGCAAAGATAAGCATCCGGTTGGATGTGGGCTCTGACTGCAAGGAAGCCGAACCCTAACCCTAACCCTAATTTAGGAAAAATCTGCCGAGGAATAGGGTTTTCCCATTCATTATGCCCAGCTTCCCAATTAAGTCAGAAACTTTAGGTTTGCTTGTTCCTTTGCAAAAGAAGCCCGTGCAAAGATTAGCATCCGGTTGGAATTGGGCACTCATTTCAATGAAGCCGAACCCTAACCCTAACCCTAATTTAGGAAAAATCTGCTTCAGAATAGGTTTATCCCATGCATTGTGCCCAGCTTCCCAATTAAGTCAGAAACTTTAGGTTTTGCTGTTCCTTTGCATAAGAAGCGAGTGCAAAGATTAGCATCCAGTTGGAGTTGGTCCCTGAGTTCAAGGAAGCCGAACCCTAACCCTAACCCTAATTTAGGAAAAATCTGCCTAGGAATAGGGTTTTCCCATGCATTGCGCCCGGCTTCCCAATTAAGTCAGAAACTGTGGGTTTTCTTGCTCCTTTGCAATAGAAGCCCGTGGAAAGATAAGCATCCGGTTGGATGTGGGCTCTGACTGCAAGGAAGCCGAACCCTAACCCTAACCCTAATTTAGGAAAAATCTGCCGAGGAATAGGGTTTTCCCATTCATTATGCCCAGCTTCCCAATTAAGTCAGAAATTTTAGGTTTGCTTGTTCCTTTGCAAAAGAAGCCCGTGCAAAGATTAGCATCCGGTTGGATTTGGGCCCTGACTTCAAGGAAGCAGAACGCTAACCCTAACCCTAATTTAGGAAAAATCTGCCTCAGAATAGGGTTTTCCCATGCATTGTGCCCAGCTTCCCAATTACGTCAGAAACATTAGGTTTGTTTGTTCCTTTGCAAAAGAAGCGCATGCAAAGATTAGCATCCGATTGGATCTGGGCCCTGACTTCAATGAAGCCGAACCCTAACCCTAACCCTAATTTAGGAAAAATCTGCCTCAGAATAGGGTTTTCCCATGCATTGTGCCCAGCTTCCCAATTAAGTTAGAAAGTTTAGGTTTTGCTGTTCCTTTGCATAAGAAGCGAGTGCAAAGATAAGCATCCGGTTGGATTTTGGCCCTGACACAAGGAAGCCGAACCCTAACCCTAACCCTAATTTAGGAAAAATCTGCCTCAGAATAGCGTTTTCCTATGCATTGTGCCAGCTTCCGAATTAAGTCAGAAACTTTAGGTTTTGCTGTTCATTTGCATAAGAAGCGGGTGCAAAGATAAGCATCCGGTTGGATTTTGGCCCTGACACAAGGAAGCCGAACCCTAACCCTAACCCTAATTTAGGAAAAATCTGCCTCAGAATAGGGTTTTCCAATACATTGTGCCCAGCTTCCCAATTAAGTCAGAAACTTTAGGTTTTGCTGCTCCTTTGCATAAGAAGTGGGTACAAAGATAAGCATCCGGTTGGATTTGGGCACTCACTTCAATGAAGCCGAACCCTATCCCTAACCCTAATTTAGGAAAAATCTGCTTCAGAATAGGGTTATCCCATGCATTGTGCCCAGCTTCCCAATTAAGTCAGAAACTTTACGTTTTGCTGTTCCTTTGCATAAGAAGCGAGTGCAAAGATTAGCATCCGGTTGGAGTTGGTCCCTGAGTTCAAGGAAGCCGAACCCTAACCCTAACCCTAATTTAGGAAAAATCTGCCTAGGAATAGGGTTTTCCCATGCATTGCGCCCGGCTTCCCAATTAAGTCAGAAACTGTGGGTTTTCTTGCTCCTTTGCAATAAAAGCCCGTGGAAAGATAAGCATCCGGTTGGATGTGGGCTCTGACTGCAAGGAAGCCGAACCCTAACCCTAACCCTAATTTAGGAAAAATCTGCCGAGGAATAGGGTTTTCCCATGAATTGCGCCCGGCTTCCCAATTAAGTAAGAAACTTTAGGTTTGCTTGTTCCTTTCCAAAAGCAGGAAATGCAAATATAAGCATTCATTTGGATTTGGGCACTGACTTAAATGAAGCCGAACCCTAACCCTAACCCTAATTTAGGAAAATCTGCCTCAGAATAGGGTTTTCCCATACATTGTGCAAAGTTTCCCAATTAATTCAGAAACTTTAGGTTTTGCTGTTCCTTTGCATAAGAATCGGCTGCAAAGATAAGCATCTGGTTGGATTTGGGCCCTAACTTCAAGGGAGCCGAACCCTAACCCTAACCCTAATTTAGGAAAAATCTGACTCACAATAGGGTTTTCCCATGCATTGTGCCCAGCTTCACAATTAAGTCAGAAACTTTAGGTTTGCTTGTTCCTTTGAAAAAGAAGCCCGTGCAAAGAATAGCATCCGGTTGGATTTGGGCCCTGACTTCAAGGAAGCAGAACGCTAACCCTAACCCTAATTTAGGAAAAAACTGCCTCAGAATAGGGTTTTCCCATGCATTATGCCCAGCTTCCCAATTGAGTCAGAAACTTTAGGTTTTGCTGTTCCTTTGCAAAAGAAGTGGTACAAAGATAAGCATCCGGTTGGATTTGGGCACTGACTTCAATGAAGCAGAACCCTAACCCTAACTCTAATTTAGGAAAAATCTGCCTAAGAATAGGGTTTTCCCATAAATTGTGCCCAGCTTCCCAATTAAGTCAGAAACTTTAGGTTTTGCTGTTCCTTTGCATAAGAAGTGGGTACAAAGATAAGCATCCGGTTGGATTTGGGCACTGACTTCAATGAAGCCGAACCCTAACCCTAACCCTAATTTAGGAAAAATCTGCCTCAGAATAGGGTTTTCCCATGCATTGTGCCCAGCTTCCCAATTACGTCAGAAACTTTAGGTTTGCTTGTTCCTTTGCAAAAGAAGCGCATGCAAAGATAAGCATCCGGTTGGATGTGGGCTCTGACTGCAAGGAAGCCGAACCCTAACCCTAACCCTAATTTAGGAAAAATCTGCCGAGGAATAGGGTTTTCCCATTCATTATGCCCAGCTTCCCAATTAAGTCAGAAACTTTAGGTTTGCTTGTTCCTTTGCAAAAGAAGCCCGTGCAAAGATTAGCATCCGGTTGGAATTGGGCACTCATTTCAATGAAGCCGAACCCTAACCCTAACCCTAATTTAGGAAAAATCTGCTTCAGAATAGGGTTATCCCATGCATTGTGCCCAGCTTCCCAATTAAGTCAGAAACTTTAGGTTTTGCTGTTCCTTTGCATAAGAAGCGAGTGCAAAGATTAGCATCCGGTTGGAGTTGGTCCCTGAGTTCAAGGAAGCCGAACCCTAACCCTAACCCTAATTTAGGAAAAATCTGCCTAGGAATAGGGTTTTCCCATGCATTGCGCCCGGCTTCCCAATTAAGTCAGAAACTGTGGGTTTTCTTGCTCCTTTGCAATAAAAGCCCGTGGAAAGATAAGCATCCGGTTGGATGTGGGCTCTGACTGCAAGGAAGCCGAACCCTAACCCTAACCCTAATTTAGGAAAAATCTGCCGAGGAATAGGGTTTTCCCATGAATTGCGCCCGGCTTCCCAATTAAGTAAGAAACTTTAGGTTTGCTTGTTCCTTTCCAAAAGCAGGAAATGCAAATATAAGCATTCATTTGGATTTGGGCACTGACTTAAATGAAGCCGAACCCTAACCCTAACCCTAATTTAGGAAAATCTGCCTCAGAATAGGGTTTTCCCATACATTGTGCAAAGTTTCCCAATTAATTCAGAAACTTTAGGTTTTGCTGTTCCTTTGCATAAGAATCGGCTGCAAAGATAAGCATCTGGTTGGATTTGGGCCCTAACTTCAAGGGAGCCGAACCATAACCCTAACCCTAATTTAGGAAAAATCTGACTCACAATAGGGTTTTCCCATGCATTGTGCCCAGCTTCACAATTAAGTCAGAAACTTTAGGTTTGCTTGTTCCTTTGAAAAAGAAGCCCGTGCAAAGAATAGCATCCGGTTGGATTTGGGCCCTGACTTCAAGGAAGCAGAACGCTAACCCTAACCCTAATTTAGGAAAAAACTGCCTCAGAATAGGGTTTTCCCATGCATTATGCCCAGCTTCCCAATTGAGTCAGAAACTTTAGGTTTTGCTGTTCCTTTGCAAAAGAAGTGGTACAAAGATAAGCATCCGGTTGGATTTGGGCACTGACTTCAATGAAGCAGAACCCTAACCCTAACTCTAATTTAGGAAAAATCTGCCTAAGAATAGGGTTTTCCCATAAATTGTGCCCAGCTTCCCAATTAAGTCAGAAACTTTAGGTTTTGCTGTTCCTTTGCATAAGAAGTGGGTACAAAGATAAGCATCCGGTTGGATTTGGGCACTGACTTCAATGAAGCCGAACCCTAACCCTAACCCTAATTTAGGAAAAATCTGCCTCAGAATAGGGTTTTCCCATGCATTGTGCCCAGCTTCCCAATTACGTCAGAAACTTTAGGTTTGCTTGTTCCTTTGCAAAAGAAGCGCATGCAAAGATAAGCATCCGGTTGGATGTGGGCTCTGACTGCAAGGAAGCCGAACCCTAACCCTAACCCTAATTTAGGAAAAATCTGCCGAGGAATAGGGTTTTCCCATTCATTATGCCCAGCTTCCCAATTAAGTCAGAAACTTTAGGTTTGCTTGTTCCTTTGCAAAAGAAGCCCGTGCAAAGATTAGCATCCGGTTGGAATTGGGCACTCATTTCAATGAAGCCGAACCCTAACCCTAACCCTAATTTAGGAAAAATCTGCTTCAGAATAGGGTTATCCCATGCATTGTGCCCAGCTTCCCAATTAAGTCAGAAACTTTAGGTTTTGCTGTTCCTTTGCATAAGAAGCGAGTGCAAAGATTAGCATCCAGTTGGAGTTGGTCCCTGAGTTCAAGGAAGCCGAACCCTAACCCTAACCCTAATTTAGGAAAAATCTGCCTAGGAATAGGGTTTTCCCATGCATTGCGCCCGGCTTCCCAATGAAGTCAGAAACTGTGGGTTTTCTTGCTCCTTTGCAATAGAAGCCCGTGGAAAGATAAGCATCCGGTTGGATGTGGGCTCTGACTGCAAGGAAGCCGAACCCTAACCCTAACCCTAATTTAGGAAAAATCTGCCGAGGAATAGGGTTTTCCCATGAATTGCGCCCGGCTTCCCAATTAAGTAAGAAACTTTAGGTTTGCTTGTTCCTTTCCAAAAGCAGGAAATGCAAATATAAGCATTCATTTGGATTTGGGCACTGACTTAAATGAAGCCGAACCCTAACCCTAACCCTAATTTAGGAAAATCTGCCTCAGAATAGGGTTTTCCCATACATTGTGCAAAGTTTCCCAATTAATTCAGAAACTTTAGGTTTTGCTGTTCCTTTGCATAAGAATCGGCTGCAAAGATAAGCATCCTGTTGGATTTGGGCACTCACTTCAAGGAAGCAGAACGCTAACCCTAACCCTAATTTAGGAAAAATCTGCCTCAGAATAGGGTTTTCCCATGCATTGTGCCAGCTTCCCAATTAAGTCAGAAACTTTAGGTTTTGCTGTTCCTTTGCATATGAAGTGGGTACAAAGATAAGCATCCTGTTGGATTTGGGCACTCACTTCAATGAAGCCGAACCCTAACCCTAATTTAGGAAAAATCTGCCTCAGAATAGGGTTTTCCCATGCATTGTGCCCAGCTTCCCAATTACGTCAGAAACTTTAGGTTTGCATGTTCCTTTGCAAAAGAAGCGCATGCAAAGATTAGCATCCGATTGGATCTGGGCCCTGACTTCAATGAAGCCGAACCCTAACCCTAACCCTAATTTAGGAAAAATCTGCCTCAGAATAGGGTTTTCCCATGCATTGTGCCCAGCTTCCCAATTAAGTCAGAAACTTTAGGTTTTGCTGTTCCTTTGCATAAGAAGCGGGTGCAAAGATAAGCATCCGGTTGGATTTTGGCCCTGACACAAGGAAGCCGAACCCTAACCCTAACCCTAATTTAGGAAAAATCTGCCTCAGAATAGGGTTTTCCAATGCATTGTGCCCAGCTTCCCAATTAAGTCAGAAACTTTAGGTTTTCCTGTTCCTTTGCATAAGAAGTGGGTACAAAGATAAGCATCCGGTTGGAATTGGGCACTCATTTCAATGAAGCCGAACCCTAACCCTAACCCTAATTTAGGAAAAATCTGCTTCAGAATAGGGTTATCCCATGCATTTTGCCCAGCTTCCCAATTAAGTCAGAAACTTTAGGTTTTGCTGTTCCTTTGCATTAGAAGCAGGTGCAAAGATAAGCATCCAGTTGGAGTTGGTCCCTGACTTCAAGGAAGCCGAACCATAACCCTAACCCTAATTAAGGAAAAATCTGCCTAGGAATAGGGTTTTCCCATGTATTGCGCCCGGCTTCCCAATTAAGTCAGAAACTGTGGGTTTTCTTGCTCCTTTGCAATAGAAGCCCGTGGAAAGATAAGCATCCGGTTGGATGTGGGCTCTGACTTCAAGGAAGCCGAACCCTAACCCTAACCCTAATTTAGGAAAAATCTGCCTCAGAATAGGGTTTTCCCATGCATTGTGCCCAGCTTCCCAATTACGTCAGAAAATTTAGGTTTGCATGTTCCTATGCAAAAGAAGCGCATGCAAAGATTACCATCCGATTGGATCTGGGCCCTGACTTCAATGAAGCCGAACCCTAACCCTAACCCTAATTTAGGAAAAATCTGCCTCAAAATAGGTTTTTCCCATGCATTGTGCCCAGCTTCCCAATTAAGTCAGAAACTTTAGGTTTTGCTGTTCCTTTGCATAAGAAGCCAGTGCAAAGATTAGCATCCAGTTGGAGTTGGTCCCTGAGTTCAAGGAAGCCGAACCCTAACCCTAACCCTAATTTAGGAAAATCTGCCTAGGAATAGGGTTTTCCCATGCATTGCGCCCGGCTTCCCAATTAAGTCAGAATCTGTGGGTTTTCTTGCTCCTTTGCAATAGAAGCCCGTGGAAAGATAAGCATCCGGTTGGATGTGGGCTCTGACTGCAAGGAAGCCGAACCCTAACCCTAACCCTAATTTAGGAAAAATCTGCCGAGGAATAGGGTTTTCCCATTCATTATGCCCAGCTTCCCAATTAAGTCAGAAACTTTAGGTTTGCTTGTTCCTTTGCAAAAGAAGCCCGTGCAAAGATTAGCATCCGGTTGGATTTGGGCCCTGACTTCAAGGAAGCAGAACGCTAACCCTAACCCTAATTTAGGAAAAATCTGCCTCAGAATAGGGTTTTCCCATGCATTGTGCCCAGCTTCCCAATTACGTCAGAAACTTTAGGTTTGTTTGTTCCTTTGCAAAAGAAGCGCATGCAAAGATTAGCATCCGATTGGATCTGGGCCCTGACTTCAATGAAGCCGAACCCTAACCCTAACCCTAATTTAGGAAAAATCTGCCTCAGAATAGGGTTTTCCCATGCATTGTGCCCAGCTTCCCAATTAAGTCAGAAACTTTAGGTTTTGCTGTTCCTTTGCATAAGAAGCGGGTGCAAAGATAAGCATCCGGTTGGATTTTGGCCCTGACACAAGGAAGCCGAACCCTAACCCTAACCCTAATTTAGGAAAAATCTGCCTCAGAATAGGGTTTTCCAATGCATTGTGCCCAGCTTCCCAATTAAGTCAGAAACTTTAGGTTTTGCTGCTCCTTTGCATAAGAAGTGGGTACAAAGATAAGCATCCGGTTGGATTTGGGCACTCACTTCAATGAAGCCGAACCCTATCCCTAACCCTAATTTAGGAAAAATCTGCTTCAGAATAGGGTTATCCCATGCATTGTGCCCAGCTTCCCAATTAAGTCAGAAACTTTACGTTTTGCTGTTCCTTTGCATAAGAAGCGAGTGCAAAGATTAGCATCCGGTTCGAGTTGGTCCCTGAGTTCAAGGAAGCCGAACCCTAACCCTAACCCTAATTTAGGAAAAATCTGCCTAGGAATAGGGTTTTCCCATGCATTGCGCCCGGCTTCCCAATTAAGTCAGAAACTGTGGGTTTTCTTGCTCCTTTGCAATAGAAGCCCGTGGAAAGATAAGCATGCGGTTGGATGTGGGCTCTGACTGCAAGGAAGCCGAACCCTAACCCTAACCCTAATTTAGGAAAAATCTGCCGAGGAATAGGGTTTTCCCATGAATTGCGCCCGGCTTCCCAATTAAGTAAGAAACTTTAGGTTTGCTTGTTCCTTTCCAAAAGCAGGAAATGCAAATATAAGCATTCATTTGGATTTGGGCACTGACTTAAATGAAGCCGAACCCTAACCCTAACCCTAATTTAGGAAAATCTGCCTCAGAATAGGGTTTTCCCATACATTGTGCAAAGTTTCCCAATTAATTCAGAAACTTTAGGTTTTGCTGTTCCTTTGCATAAGAATCGGCTGCAAAGATAAGCATCCGGTTGGATTTGGGCCCTGACTTCATGGAAGCAGAACGCTAACCCTAACCCTAATTTAGGAAAAAACTGCCTCAGAATAGGGTTTTCCCATGCATTATGCCCAGCTTCCCAATTAAGTCAGAAACTTTAGGTTTTGCTGTTCCTTTGCAAAAGAAGTGGTACAAAGATAAGCATCCGGTTGGATTTGGGCACTGACTTCAATGAAGCAGAACCCTAACCCTAAGTCTAATTTAGGAAAAATCTGCCTAAGAATAGGGTTTTCCCATAAATTGTGCCCAGCTTCCCAATTAAGTCAGAAACTTTAGGTTTTGCTGTTCGTTTGCATAAGAAGTGGGTACAAAGATAAGCATCCGGTTGGATTTGGGCACTGACTTCAATGAAGCCGAACCCTAACCCTAACCCTAATTTAGGAAAAATCTGCCTCAGAATAGGGTTTTCCCATGCATTGTGCCCAGCTTCCCAATTACGTCAGAAACTTTAGGTTTGCTTGTTCCTTTGCAAAAGAAGCGCATGCAAAGATAAGCATCCGGTTGGATGTGGGCTCTGACTGCAAGGAAGCCGAACCCTAACCCTAACCCTAATTTAGGAAAAATCTGCCGAGGAATAGGGTTTTCCCATTCATTATGCCCAGCTTCCCAATTAAGTCAGAAACTTTAGGTTTGCTTGTTCCTTTGCAAAAGAAGCCCGTGCAAAGATTAGCATCCGGTTGGAATTGGGCACTCATTTCAATGAAGCCGAACCCTAACCCTAACCCTAATTTAGGAAAAATCTGCTTCAGAATAGGGTTATCCCATGCATTGTGCCCAGCTTCCCAATTAAGTCAGAAACTTTAGGTTTTGCTGTTCCTTTGCATAAGAAGCGAGTGCAAAGATTAGCATCCAGTTGGAGTTGGTCCCTGAGTTCAAGGAAGCCGAACCCTAACCCTAACCCTAATTTAGGAAAAATCTGCCTAGGAATAGGGTTTTCCCATGCATTGCGCCCGGCTTCCCAATTAAGTCAGAAACTGTGGGTTTTCTTGCTCCTTTGCAATAGAAGCCCGTGGAAAGATAAGCATCCGGTTGGATGTGGGCTCTGACTGCAAGGAAGCCGAACCCTAACCCTAACCCTAATTTAGGAAAAATCTGCCGAGGAATAGGGTTTTCCCATTCATTATGCCCAGCTTCCCAATTAAGTCAGAAATTTTAGGTTTGCTTGTTCCTTTGCAAAAGAAGCCCGTGCAAAGATTAGCATCCGGTTGGATTTGGGCCCTGACTTCAAGGAAGCAGAACGCTAACCCTAACCCTAATTTAGGAAAAATCTGCCTCAGAATAGGGTTTTCCCATGCATTGTGCCCAGCTTCCCAATTACGTCAGAAACTTTACGTTTGTTTGTTCCTTTGCAAAAGAAGCGCATGCAAAGATTAGCATCCGATTGGATCTGGGCCCTGACTTCAATGAAGCCGAACCCTAACCCTAACCCTAATTTAGGAAAAATCTGCCTCAGAATAGGGTTTTCCCATGCATTGTGCCCAGCTTCCCAATTAAGTTAGAAAGTTTAGGTTTTGCTGTTCCTTTGCATAAGAAGCGAGTGCAAAGATAAGCATCCGGTTGGATTTTGGCCCTGACACAAGGAAGCCGAACCCTAACCCTAACCCTAATTTAGGAAAAATCTGCCTCAGAATAGCGTTTTCCAATGCATTGTGCCAGCTTCCGAATTAAGTCAGAAACTTTAGGTTTTGCTGTTCATTTGCATAAGAAGCGGGTGCAAAGATAAGCATCCGGTTGGATTTTGGCCCTGACACAAGGAAGCCGAACCCTAACCCTAACCCTAATTTAGGAAAAATCTGCCTCAGAATAGGGTTTTCCAATACATTGTGCCCAGCTTCCCAATTAAGTCAGAAACTTTAGGTTTTGCTGCTCCTTTGCATAAGAAGTGGGTACAAAGATAAGCATCCGGTTGGATTTGGGCACTCACTTCAATGAAGCCGAACCCTATCCCTAACCCTAATTTAGGAAAAATCTGCTTCAGAATAGGGTTATCCCATGCATTGTGCCCAGCTTCCCAATTAAGTCAGAAACTTTACGTTTTGCTGTTCCTTTGCATAAGAAGCGAGTGCAAAGATTAGCATCCGGTTGGAGTTGGTCCCTGAGTTCAAGGAAGCCGAACCCTAACCCTAACCCTAATTTAGGAAAAATCTGCCTAGGAATAGGGTTTTCCCATGCATTGCGCCCGGCTTCCCAATTAAGTCAGAAACTGTGGGTTTTCTTGCTCCTTTGCAATAAAAGCCCGTGGAAAGATAAGCATCCGGTTGGATGTGGGCTCTGACTGCAAGGAAGCCGAACCCTAACCCTAACCCTAATTTAGGAAAAATCTGCCGAGGAATAGGGTTTTCCCATGAATTGCGCCCGGCTTCCCAATTAAGTAAGAAACTTTAGGTTTGCTTGTTCCTTTCCAAAAGCAGGAAATGCAAATATAAGCATTCATTTGGATTTGGGCACTGACTTAAATGAAGCCGAACCCTAACCCTAACCCTAATTTAGGAAAATCTGCCTCAGAATAGGGTTTTCCCATACATTGTGCAAAGTTTCCCAATTAATTCAGAAACTTTAGGTTTTGCTGTTCCTTTGCATAAGAATCGGCTGCAAAGATAAGCATCTGGTTGGATTTGGGCCCTAACTTCAAGGGAGCCGAACCCTAACCCTAACCCTAATTTAGGAAAAATCTGACTCACAATAGGGTTTTCCCATGCATTGTGCCCAGCTTCACAATTAAGTCAGAAACTTTAGGTTTGCTTGTTCCTTTGAAAAAGAAGCCCGTGCAAAGAATAGCATCCGGTTGGATTTGGGCCCTGACTTCAAGGAAGCAGAACGCTAACCCTAACCCTAATTTAGGAAAAAACTGCCTCAGAATAGGGTTTTCCCATGCATTATGCCCAGCTTCCCAATTGAGTCAGAAACTTTAGGTTTTGCTGTTCCTTTGCAAAAGAAGTGGTACAAAGATAAGCATCCGGTTGGATTTGGGCACTGACTTCAATGAAGCAGAACCCTAACCCTAACTCTAATTTAGGAAAAATCTGCCTAAGAATAGGGTTTTCCCATAAATTGTGCCCAGCTTCCCAATTAAGTCAGAAACTTTAGGTTTTGCTGTTCCTTTGCATAAGAAGTGGGTACAAAGATAAGCATCCGGTTGGATTTGGGCACTGACTTCAATGAAGCCGAACCCTAACCCTAACCCTAATTTAGGAAAAATCTGCCTCAGAATAGGGTTTTCCCATGCATTGTGCCCAGCTTCCCAATTACGTCAGAAACTTTAGGTTTGCTTGTTCCTTTGCAAAAGAAGCGCATGCAAAGATAAGCATCCGGTTGGATGTGGGCTCTGACTGCAAGGAAGCCGAACCCTAACCCTAACCCTAATTTAGGAAAAATCTGCCGAGGAATAGGGTTTTCCCATTCATTATGCCCAGCTTCCCAATTAAGTCAGAAACTTTAGGTTTGCTTGTTCCTTTGCAAAAGAAGCCCGTGCAAAGATTAGCATCCGGTTGGAATTGGGCACTCATTTCAATGAAGCCGAACCCTAACCCTAACCCTAATTTAGGAAAAATCTGCTTCAGAATAGGGTTATCCCATGCATTGTGCCCAGCTTCCCAATTAAGTCAGAAACTTTAGGTTTTGCTGTTCCTTTGCATAAGAAGCGAGTGCAAAGATTAGCATCCAGTTGGAGTTGGTCCCTGAGTTCAAGGAAGCCGAACCCTAACCCTAACCCTAATTTAGGAAAAATCTGCCTAGGAATAGGGTTTTCCCATGCATTGCGCCCGGCTTCCCAATTAAGTCAGAAACTGTGGGTTTTCTTGCTCCTTTGCAATAGAAGCCCGTGGAAAGATAAGCATCCGGTTGGATGTGGGCTCTGACTGCAAGGAAGCCAAACCCTAACCCTAACCCTAATTTAGGAAAAATCTGCCGAGGAATAGGGTTTTCCCATTCATTATGCCCAGCTTCCCAATTAAGTCAGAAACTTTAGGTTTGCTTGTTCCTTTGCAAAAGAAGCCCGTGCAAAGATTAGCATCCGGTTGGATTTGGGCCCTGACTTCAAGGAAGCAGAACGCTAACCCTAACCCTAATTTAGGAAAAATCTGCCTCAGAATAGGGTTTTCCCATGCATTGTGCCAGCTTCCCAATTAAGTCAGAAACTTTAGGTTTTGCTGTTCCTTTGCATATGAAGTGGGTACAAAGATAAGCATCCTGTTGGATTTGGGCACTCACTTCAATGAAGCCGAACCCTAACCCTAATTTAGGAAAAATCTGCCTCAGAATAGGGTTTTCCCATGCATTGTGCCCAGCTTCCCAATTACGTCAGAAACTTTAGGTTTGCATGTTCCTTTGCAAAAGAAGCGCATGCAAAGATTAGCATCCGATTGGATCTGGGCCCTGACTTCAATGAAGCCGAACCCTAACCCTAACCCTAATTTAGGAAAAATCTGCCTCAGAATAGGGTTTTCCCATGCATTGTGCCCAGCTTCCCAATTAAGTCAGAAACTTTAGGTTTTGCTGTTCCTTTGCATAAGAAGCGGGTGCAAAGATAAGCATCCGGTTGGATTTTGGCCCTGACACAAGGAAGCCGAACCCTAACCCTAACCCTAATTTAGGAAAAATCTGCCTCAGAATAGGGTTTTCCAATGCATTGTGCCCAGCTTCCCAATTAAGTCAGAAACTTTAGGTTTTCCTGTTCCTTTGCATAAGAAGTGGGTACAAAGATAAGCATTCGGTTGGAATTGGGCACTCATTTCAATGAAGCCGAACCCTAACCCTAACCCTAATTTAGGAAAAATCTGCTTCAGAATAGGGTTATCCTATGCATTTTGCCCAGCTTCCCAATTAAGTCAGAAACTTTAGGTTTTGCTGTTCCTTTGCATTAGAAGCAGGTGCAAAGATAAGCATCCAGTTGGAGTTGGTCCCTGACTTCAAGGAAGCCGAACCATAACCCTAACCCTAATTAAGGAAAAATCTGCCTAGGAATAGGGTTTTCCCATGTATTGCGCCCGGCTTCCCAATTAAGTCAGAAACTGTGGGTTTTCTTGCTCCTTTGCAATAGAAGCCCGTGGAAAGATAAGCATCCGGTTGGATGTGGGCTCTGACTTCAAGGAAGCCGAACCCTAACCCTAACCCTAATTTAGGAAAAATCTGCCTCAGAATAGGGTTTTCCCATGCATTGTGCCCAGCTTCCCAATTACGTCAGAAAATTTAGGTTTGCATGTTCCTATGCAAAAGAAGCGCATGCAAAGATTACCATCCGATTGGATCTGGGCCCTGACTTCAATGAAGCCGAACCCTAACCCTAACCCTAATTTAGGAAAAATCTGCCTCAAAATAGGGTTTTCCCATGCATTGTGCCCAGCTTCCCAATTAAGTCAGAAACTTTAGGTTTTGCTGTTCCTTTGCATAAGAAGCCAGTGCAAAGATTAGCATCCAGTTGGAGTTGGTCCCTGAGTTCAAGGAAGCCGAACCCTAACCCTAACCCTAATTTAGGAAAATCTGCCTAGGAATAGGGTTTTCCCATGCATTGCGCCCGGCTTCCCAATTAAGTCAGAATCTGTGGGTTTTCTTGCTCCTTTGCAATAGAAGCCCGTGGAAAGATAAGCATCCGGTTGGATGTGGGCTCTGACTGCAAGGAAGCCGAACCCTAACCCTAACCCTAATTTAGGAAAAATCTGCCGAGGAATAGGGTTTTCCCATTCATTATGCCCAGCTTCCCAATTAAGTCAGAAACTTTAGGTTTGCTTGTTCCTTTGCAAAAGAAGCCCGTGCAAAGATTAGCATCCGGTTGGATTTGGGCCCTGACTTCAAGGAAGCAGAACGCTAACCCTAACCCTAATTTAGGAAAAATCTGCCTCAGAATAGGGTTTTCCCATGCATTGTGCCCAGCTTCCCAATTACGTCAGAAACTTTAGGTTTGTTTGTTCCTTTGCAAAAGAAGCGCATGCAAAGATTAGCATCCGATTGGATCTGGGCCCTGACTTCAATGAAGCCGAACCCTAACCCTAACCCTAATTTAGGAAAAATCTGCCGAGGAATAGGGTTTTCCCATTCATTATGCCCAGCTTCCCAATTAAGTCAGAAACTTTAGGTTTGCTTGTTCCTTTGCAAAAGAAGCCCGTGCAAAGATTAGCATCCGGTTGGATTTGGGCCCTGACTTCAAGGAAGCAGAACGCTAACCCTAACCCTAATTTAGGAAAAATCTGCCTCAGAATAGGGTTTTCCCATGCATTGTGCCCAGCTTCCCAATTACGTCAGAAACTTTAGGTTTGTTTGTTCCTTTGCAAAAGAAGCGCATGCAAAGATTAGCATCCGATTGGATCTGGGCCCTGACTTCAATGAAGCCGAACCCTAACCCTAACCCTAATTTAGGAAAAATCTGCCTCAGAATAGGGTTTTCCCATGCATTGTGCCCAGCTTCCCAATTAAGTTAGAAACTTTAGGTTTTGCTGTTCCTTTGCATAAGAAGCGGGTGCAAAGATAAGCATCCGGTTGGATTTTGGCCCTGACACAAGGAAGCCGAACCCTAACCCGAACCCTAATTTAGGAAAAATCTGCCTAGGAATAGGGTTTTCCCATGTATTGCGCCCGGCTTTCCAATTAAGTCAGAAACTGTGGGTTTTCTTGCTCCTTTGCAATAGAAGCCCGTGGAAAGATAAGCATCCGGTTGGATGTGGGCTCTGACTTCAAGGAAGCCGAACCCTAACCCTAACCCTAATTTAGGAAAAATCTGCCTCAGAATAGGGTTTTCCCATGCATTGTGCCCAGCTTCCCAATTACGTCAGAAACTTTAGGTTTGCATGTTCCTTTGCAAAAGAAGCGCATGCAAAGATTAGCATCCGATTGGATCTGGGCCCTGACTTCAATGAAGCCGAACCCTAACCCTAACCCTAATTTAGGAAAAATCTGCCTCAGAATAGGGTTTTCCCATGCATTGTGCCCAGCTTCCCAATTAAGTCAGAAACTTTAGGTTTTGCTGTTCCTTTGCATAAGAAGCGGGTGCAAAGATAAGCATCCGGTTGGATTTTGGCCCTGACACAAGGAAGCCGAACCCTAACCCTAACCCTAATTTAGGAAAAATCTGCCTCAGAATAGGGTTTTCCAATGCATTGTGCCCAGCTTCCCAATTAAGTCAGAAACTTTAGGTTTTGCTGTTCCTTTGCATAAGAAGTGGGTACAAAGATAAGCATCCGGTTGGAATTGGGCACTCATTTCAATGAAGCCGAACCCTAACCCTAACCCTAATTTAGGAAAAATCTGCTTCAGAATAGGGTTATCCCATGCATTGTGCCCAGCTTCCCAATTAAGTCAGAAACTTTAGGTTTTGCTGTTCCTTTGCATAAGAAGCCAGTGCAAAGATTAGCATCCAGTTGGAGTTGGTCCCTGAGTTCAAGGAAGCCGAACCCTAACCCTAACCCTAATTTAGGAAAAATATGCCTAGGAATAGGGTTTTCCCATGCATTGCGCCCGGCTTCCCAATTAAGTCAGAAACTGTGGGTTTTCTTGCTCCTTTGCAATAGAAGCCCGTGGAAAGATAAGCATCCGGTTGGATGTGGGCTCTGACTGCAAGGAAGCCGAACCCTAACCCTAACCCTAATTTAGGAAAAATCTGCCGAGGAATAGGGTTTTCCCATTCATTATGCCCAGCTTCCCAATTAAGTCAGAAACTTTAGGTTTGCTTGTTCCTTTGCAAAATAAGCCCGTGCAAAGATTAGCATCCGGTTGGATTTGGGCCCTGACTTCAAGGAAGCAGAACGCTAACCCTAACCCTAATTTAGGAAAAATCTGCCTCAGAATAGGGTTTTCCCATGCATTGTGCCCAGCTTCCCAATTACGTCAGAAACTTTAGGTTTGTTTGTTCCTTTGCAAAAGAAGCGCATGCAAAGATTAGCATCCGATTGGATCTGGGCCCTGACTTCAATGAAGCCGAACCCTAACCCTAACCCTAATTTAGGAAAAATCTGCCTCAAAATAGTGTTTTCCCATGCATTGTGCCCAGCTTCCCAATTAAGTTAGAAACTTTAGGTTTTGCTGTTCCTTTGCATAAGAAGCGGGTGCAAAGATAAGAATCCGGTTGGATTTTGGCCCTGACACAAGGAAGCCGAACCCTAACCCTAACCCTAATTTAGGAAAAATCTGCCTCAGAATAGGGTTTTCCAATGCATTGTGCCCAGCTTCCCAATTAAGTCAGAAACTTTAGGTTTTGCTGTTCCTTTGCATAAGAAGTGGGTACAAAGATAAGCATCCGGTTGGAATTGGGCACTCATTTCAATGAAGCCGAACCCTAACCCTAACCCTAATTTAGGAAAAATCTGCTTCAGAATAGGGTTATCCCATGCATTGTGCCCAGCTTCCCAATTAAGTCAGAAACTTTAGGTTTTGCTGTTCCTTTGCATAAGAAGCCAGTGCAAAGATTAGCATCCGGTTGGAGTTGGTCCCTGAGTTCAAGGAAGCCGAACCCTAACCCTAACCCTAATTTAGGAAAAATATGCCTAGGAATAGGGTTTTCCCATGCATTGCGCCCGGCTTCCCAATTAAGTCAGAAACTGTGGGTTTTCTTGCTCCTTTGCAATAGAAGCCCGTGGAAAGATAAGCATCCGGTTGGATGTGGGCTCTGACTGCAAGGAAGCCGAACCCTAACCCTAACCCTAATTTAGGAAAAATCTGCCGAGGAATAGGGTTTTCCCATTCATTATGCCCAGCTTCCCAATTAAGTCAGAAACTTTAGGTTTGCTTGTTCCTTTGCAAAATAAGCCCGTGCAAAGATTAGCATCCGGTTGGATTTGGGCCCTGACTTCAAGGAAGCAGAACGCTAACCCTAACCCTAATTTAGGAAAAATCTGCCTCAGAATAGGGTTTTCCCATGCATTGTGCCCAGCTTCCCAATTACGTCAGAAACTTTAGGTTTGTTTGTTCCTTTGCAAAAGAAGCGCATGCAAAGATTAGCATCCGATTGGATCTGGGCCCTGACTTCAATGAAGCCGAACCCTAACCCTAACCCTAATTTAGGAAAAATCTGCCTCAAAATAGTGTTTTCCCATGCATTGTGCCCAGCTTCCCAATTAAGTTAGAAACTTTAGGTTTTGCTGTTCCTTTGCATAAGAAGCGGGTGCAAAGATAAGAATCCGGTTGGATTTTGGCCCTGACACAAGGAAGCCGAACCCTAACCCTAACCCTAATTTAGGAAAAATCTGCCTCAGAATAGGGTTTTCCAATGCATTGTGCCCAGCTTCCCAATTAAGTCAGAAACTTTAGCTTTTGCTGTTCCTTTGCATAAGAAGTGGGTACAAAGATAAGCATCCGGTTGGATTTGGGCACTCAGTTCAATGAAGCCGAACCCTAACCCTAACCCTAATTTAGGAAAAATCTGGTTCAGAATAGGGTTATCCCATGCATTGTGCCCAGCTTCCCAATTAAGTCAGAAACTTTACGTTTTGCTGTTCCTTTGCATAAGAAGCGAGTGCAAAGATTAGCATCCGGTTGGAGTTGGTCCCTGAGTTCAAGGAAGCCGAACCCTAACCCTAACCCTAATTTAGGAAAAATCTGCCTAGGAATAGGGTTTTCCCATGCATTGCGCCCGGCTTCCCAATTAAGTCAGAAACTGTGAGTTTTCTTTTTCCTTTGCAATAGAAGCCCGTGGAAAGATAAGCATCCGGTTAGATGTGGGCTCTGACTGCAAGGAAGCCGAACCCTAACCCTAACCCTAATTTAGGAAAAATCTGCCGAGGAATAGGGTTTTCCCATGAATTGCGCCCGGCTTCCCAATTAAGTCAGAAACTTTAGGTTTGCTTGTTCCTTTCCAAAAGCAGGAAATGCAAATATAAGCATTCATTTGGATTTGGGCACTGACTTAAATGAAGCCGAACCCTAACCCTAACCCTAATTTAGGAAAAATCTGCTTCAGAATAGAGTTATCCCATTCACTGTGCCCAGCTTCCCAATTAAGTCAGAAACTTTAGGTTTTGCTGTTCCTTTGCATTAGAAGCGGGTGCAAAGATAAGCATCCGGTTGGAGTTGGTCCCTGACTTCAAGGAAGCCGAAACATAACCCTAACCCTAATTTAGGAAAAATCTGCCTAGGAATAGGGTTTTCCCATGCGTTGCGCCCGGCTTCCCAATTAAGTCAGAAACTGTGGGTTTTCTTGCTCCTTTGCAATAGAAGCCCGTGGAAAGATAAGCATCCGGTTGGATGTGGGCTCTGACTTCAAGGAAGCCGAACCCTAACCCTAACCCTAATTTAGGAAAAATCTGCCTCAGAATAGGGTTTTCCCATGCATTATGCCCAGCTTCCCAATTAAGTCAGAAACTTTAGGTTTGCTTGTTCCTTTGCAAAAGAAGCCCGTGCAAAGATTAGCATCCGGTTGGATTTGGGCCCTGACTTCAAGGAAGCAGAACGCTAACCCTAACCCTAATTTAGGAAAAATCTGCCTCAGAATAGGGTTTTCCCATGCATTGTGCCCAGCTTCCCAATTACGTCAGAAACTTTAGGTTTGCATGTTCCTATGCAAAAGAAGCGCATGCAAAGATTACCATCCGATTGGATCTGGGCCCTGACTTCAATGAAGCCGAACCCTAACCCTAACCCTAATTTAGGAAAAATCTGCCTCGAAATAGGGTTTTCCCATGCATTGTGCCCAGCTTCCCAATTAAGTCAGAAACTTTAGGTTTTGCTGTTCCTTTGCATAAGAAGCGGGTGCAAAGATAAGCATCCGGTTGGATTTTGGCCCTGACACAGGGAAGCCGAACCCTAACCCTAACCCTAATTTAGGAAAAATCTGCCTCAGAATAGGGTTTTCCAATGCATTGTGCCCAGCTTCCCAATTAAGTCTTAAACTTTAGGTTTTGCTGTTCCTTTGCATAAGAAGTGGGTACAAAGATAAGCATCCGGTTGGAATTGGGCACTCATTTCAATGAAGCCGAACCCTAACCCTAACCCTAATTTAGGAAAAATCTGCTTCAGAATAGGGTTATCCCATGCATTGTGCCCAGCTTCCCAATTAAGTCAGAAACTTTAGGTTTTGCTGTTCCTTTGCATAAGAAGCGAGTGCAAAGATTAGCATCCAGTTGGAGTTGGTCCCTGAGTTCAAGGAAGCCGAACCCTAACCCTAACCCTAATTTAGGAAAAATCTGCCTAGGAATAGGGTTTTCCCATGCATTGCGCCCGGCTTCCCAATTAAGTCAGAAAGTGTGGGTTTTCTTGCTCCTTTGCAATAGAAGCCCGTGGAAAGATAAGCATCCGGTTGGATGTGGGCTCTGACTGCAAGGAAGCCGAACCCTAACCCTAACCCTAATTTAGGAAAAATCTGCCGAGGAATAGGGTTTTCCCATTCATTATGCCCAGCTTCCCAATTAAGTCAGAAACTTTAGGTTTGCTTGTTCCTTTGCAAAAGAAGCCCGTGCAAAGATTAGCATCCGGTTGGATTTGGGCCCTGACTTCAAGGAAGCAGAACGCTAACCCTAACCCTAATTTAGGAAAAATCTGCCTCAGAATAGGGTTTTCGCATGCATTGTGCCCAGCTTCCCAATTACGTCAGAAACTTTAGGTTTGCATGTTCCTATGCAAAAGAAGCGCATTCAAAGATTACCATCCGATTGGATCTGGGCCCTGACTTCAATGAAGCCGAACCCTAACCCTAACCCTAATTTAGGAAAAATCTGCCTCGAAATAGGGTTTTCCCATGCATTGTGCCCAGCTTCCCAATTAAGTCAGAAACTTTAGGTTTTGCTGTTCCTTTGCATAAGAAGCGGGTGCAAAGATAAGCATCTGGTTGGATTTTGGCCCTGACACAGGGAAGCCGAACCCTAACCCTAACCCTAATTTAGGAAAAATCTGCCTCAGAATAGGGTTTTCCAATGCATTGTGCCCAGCTTCCCAATTAAGTCTTAAACTTTAGGTTTTGCTGTTCCTTTGCATAAGAAGTGGGTACAAAGATAAGCATCCGGTTGGAATTGCGCACTCATTTCAATGAAGCCGAACCCTAACCCTAACCCTAATTTAGGAAAAATCTGCTTCAGAATAGGGTTATCCCATGCATTGTGCCCAGCTTCCCAATTAAGTCAGAAACTTTAGGTTTTGCTGTTCCTTTGCATAAGAAGCGAGTGCAAAGATTAGCATCCAGTTGGAGTTGGTCCCTGAGTTCAAGGAAGCCGAACCCTAACCCTAACCCTAATTTAGGAAAAATCTGCCTAGGAATAGGGTTTTCCCATGCATTGCGCCCGGCTTCCCAATTAAGTCAGAAACTGTGGGTTTTCTTGCTCCTTTGCAATAGAAGCCCGTGGAAAGATAAGCATCCGGTTGGATGTGGGCTCTGACTGCAAGGAAGCCGAACCCTAACCCTAACCCTAATTTAGGAAAAATCTGCCGAGGAATAGGGTTTTCCCATTCATTATGCCCAGCTTCCCAATTAAGTCAGAAACTTTAGGTTTGCTTGGTCCTTTGCAAAAGAAGCCCGTGCAAAGATTAGCATCCGGTTGGATTTGGGCCCTGACTTCAAGGAAGCAGAACGCTAACCCTAACCCTAATTTAGGAAAAATCTGCCTCAGAATAGGGTTTTCGCATGCATTGTGCCCAGCTTCCCAATTACGTCAGAAACTTTAGGTTTGCATGTTCCTATGCAAAAGAAGCGCATTCAAAGATTACCATCCGATTGGATCTGGGCCCTGACTTCAATGAAGCCGAACCCTAACCCTAACCCTAATTTAGGAAAAATCTGCCTCAGAATAGGGTTTTCCCATGCATTGTGCCCAGCTTCCCAATTACGTCAGAAACTGTGGGTTTTCTTGCTCCTTTGCAATAGAAGCCCGTGGAAAGATAAGCATCCGGTTGGATGTGGGCTCTGACTTCAATGAAGCCGAACCCTAACCCTAACCCTAATTTAGGAAAAATCTGCCTCAGAATAGGGTTTTCCCATGCATTGTGCCCAGCTTCCCAATTAAGTTAGAAAGTTTAGGTTTTGCTGTTCCTTTGCATAAGAAGCGGGTGCAAAGATAAGCATCCGGTTGGATTTTGGCCCTGACACAAGGAAGCCGAACCCTAACCCTTACCCTAATTTAGGAAAAATCTGCCTCAGAATAGGGTTTTCCCATGCATTGTGCCCAGCTTCCCAATTACGTCAGAAACTTTAGGTTTGCTTGTTCCTTTGCAAAAGAAGCGCATGCAAAGATTAGCATCCGATTGGATCTGGGCCCTGACTTCAATGAAGCCGAACCCTAACCCTAACCCTAATTTAGGAAAAATCTGCCTCAGAATAGGGTTTTCCCATGAATTGTGCCCAGCTTCCCAATTAAGTCAGAAACTTTAGGTTTTGCTGTTCCTTTGCATAAGAAGCGGGTGCAAAGATAAGCATCCGGTTGGATTTTGGCCCTGACACAAGGAAGCCGAACCCTAACCCTAACCCTAATTTAGGAAAAATCTGCCTCAGAATAGGGTTTTCCAATGCATTGTGCCCAGCTTCCCAATTAAGTCAGAAACTTTAGGTTTTGCTGTTCCTTTGCATAAGAAGTGGGTACAAAGATAAGCATCCGGTTGGATTTGGGCACTCACTTCAATGAAGCCGAACGCTAACCCTAACCCTAATTTAGGAAAAATCTGCTTCAGAATAGGGTTATCCCATGCATTGTGCCCAGCTTCCCAATTAAGTCAGAAACTTTAGGTTTTGCTGTTCCTTTGCATAAGAAGCGAGTGCAAAGATTAGCATCCGGTTGGAGTTGGTCCCAGAGTTCAAGGAAGCCGAACCCTAACCCTAACCCTAATTTAGGAAAAATCTGCCTAGGAATAGGGTTTTCCCATGCATTGCGCCCGGCTTCCCAATTAAGTCAGAAACTGTGGGTTTTCTTGCTCCTTTGCAATAGAAGCCCGTGGAAAGATAAGCATCCGGTTGGATGTGGGCTCTGACTTCAAGGAAGCCGAACCCTAACCCTAACCCTAATTTAGGAAAAATCTGCCTCAGAATACGGTTTTTCCATGCATTGTGCCCAGCTTCCCAATTCCGTGAGAAACTTTAGGTTTTGCTGTTCCTTTGCATAAGAAGCGGGTGCAAAGATAAGCATCCGGTTGGATTTTGGCCCTGACACAAGGAAGCCGAACCCTAACCCTACCCCTAATTTAGGAAAAATCTGCCTCAGAATAGGGTTTTCCAATGCATTGTGCCCAGCTTCCCAATTAAGTCAGAAACTTTAGGTTTTGCTGTTCCTTTGCATAAGAAGTGTGTACAAAGATAAGCATCCGGTTGGATTTGGGCACTCACTTCAATGAAGCCGAACCCTAACCCTAACCCTAATTTAGGAAAAATCTGCTTCAGAATAGGGTTATCCCATGCATTGTGCCCAGCTTCCCAATTAAGTCAGAAACTTTAGGTTTTGCTGTTCCTTTGCATAAGAAGCGAGTGCAAAGATTAGCATCCGGTTGGAGTTGGTCCCTGAGTTCAAGGAAGCCGAACCCTAACCCTAACCCTAATTTAGGAAAAATCTGCCTAGGAATAGGGTTTTCCCATGCATTGCGCCCGGCTTCCCAATTAAGTCAGAAACTGTGGGTTTTCTTGCTCCTTTGCAATAGAAGCCCGTGGAAAGATAAGCATCCGGTTGGATGTGGGCTCTAACTTCAAGGAAGCCGAACCCTAACCTTAACCCTAATTTAGGAAAAATCTGCCTGAGAATAGGGTTTTTCCATGCATTGTGCCCAGCTTCCCAATTACGTGAGAAACTTTAGGTTTTGCTGTTCCTTTGCATAAGAAGCGGGTGCAAAGATAAGCATCCGGTTGGATTTTGGCCCTGACACAAGGAAGCCGAACCCTAACCCTAACCCTAATTTAGGAAAAATCTGCCTCAGAATAGGGTTTTCCAATGCATTGTGCCCAGCTTCCCAATTAAGTCAGAAACTTTAGGTTTTGCTGTTCCTTTGCATAAGAAGTGGGTACAAAGATAAGCATCCGGTTGGATTTGCGCACTCACTTCAATGAAGCCGAACCCTAACCCTAACCCTAATTTAGGAAAAATCTGCTTCAGAATAGGGTTATCCCATGCATTGTGCCCAGCTTCCCAATTAAGTCAGAAACTTTAGGTTTTGCTGTTCCTTTGCATAAGAAGCGAGTGCAAAGATTAGCATCCGGTTGGAGTTGGTCCCTGAGTTCAAGGAAGCCGAACCCTAACCCTAACCCTAATTTAGGAAAAATCTGCCTAGGAATAGGGTTTTCCCATGCATTGCGCCCGGCTTCCCAATTAAGTCAGAAACTGTGGGTTTTCTTGCTCCTTTGCAATAGAAGCCCGTGGAAAGATAAGCATCCGGTTGGATGTGGGCTCTGACTGCAAGGAAGCCGAACCCTAACCCTAACCCAAATTTAGGAAAAATCTGCCGAGGAATAGGGTTTTCCCATTCATTATGCCCAGCTTCCCAATTAAGTCAGAAACTTTAGGTTTGCTTGTTCCTTTGCAAAAGAAGCCCTTGCAAAGATTAGCATCCGGTTGGATTTGGGCCCTGACTTCAAGGAAGCAGAACGCTAACCCTAACCCTAAAATTAGGAAAAATCTGCCTCAGAATAGGGTTTTCCCATGCATTGTGCCCAGCTTCCCAATTACGTCAGAAACTTTAGGTTTGCTTGTTCTTTGCAAAAGAAGCGCATGCAAAGATTAGCATCCGATTGGATCTGGGCCCTGACTTCAATGAAGCCGAACCCTAACCCCAACCCTAATTTAGGAAAAATCTGCCTCAGAATAGGGTTTTCCCATGCATTGTGCCCAGCTTCCCAATTAAGTCAGAAACTTTAGGTTTTGCTGTTCCTTTGCATAAGAAGCGAGTGCAAAAATTAGCATCCGGTTGGAGTTGGTCCCTGAGTTCAAGGAAGCCGAACCCTAACCCTAACCCTAATTTAGGAAAAATCTGCCTAGGAATAGGGTTTTCCCATGCATTGCGCCCGGCTTCCCAATTAAGTCAGAAACTGTGGGTTTTCTTGCTCCTTTGCAATAGAAGCCCGTGGAAAGATTAGCATCCGGTTGGATGTGGGCTCTGACTTCAAGGAAGCCGAACCCTAACCCTAACCCTAATTTAGGAAAAATCTGCCTCAGAATAGGGTTTTCCCATGCATTGTGCCCAGCTTCCCAATTACGTCAGAAACTTTAGGTTTTGCTGTTCCTTTGCATAAGAAGCGGGTGCAAAGATAAGCATCCGGTTGTATTTTGGCCCTGACACAAGGAAGCCGAACCCTAACCCTAACCCTAATTTAGGAAAAATCTGCCTCAGAATAGGGTTTTCCCATGCATTGTGCCCAGCTATCCAATTAAGTCAGAAACTTTAGGTTTTGCTGTTCCTTTGCATAAGAAGCGGGTGCAAAGATAAGCATCCGGTTGGATTTTGGCCCTGACACAAGGAAGCCGAACCCTAACCCTAACCCTAATTTAGGAAAAATCTGCCTCAGAATAGGGTTTTCCCATGCATTGTGCCCAGCTTCCCAATTAAGTCAGAAACTTTAGGTTTTGCTGTTCCTTTGCATAAGAAGTGGGTACAAAGATAAGCATCCGGTTGGATTTGGGCACTCACTTCAATGAAGCCGAACCCTAACCCTAACCCTAATTTAGGAAAAATCTGCTTCAGAATAGGGTTATCCCATGCATTGTGCCCAGCTTCCCAATTAAGTCAGAAACTTTGGTTTTGCTGTTCCTTTGCATAAGAACCGAGTGCAAAGATTAGCATCCGGTTGGAGTTGGTCCCTGAGTTCAAGGAAGCCGAACCCTAACCCTAACCCTAATTTAGGAAAAATCTGGCTAGGAATAGGGTTTTCCCATTCATTGCGCCCGGCTTCCCAATTAAGTCAGAAACTGTGGGTTTTCTTGCTCCTTTGCAAAAGAAGCGGGTGCAAAGATAAGCATCCGGTTGGATGTGGGCTCTGACTTCAAGGAAGCCGAACCCTAACCCTAACCCTAATTTAGGAAAAATCTGCCGAGGAATACGGTTTTCCCATTCATTATGCACAGCTTCCCAATTAAGTCAGAAACTTTAGGTTTGCTTGTTCCTTTGCAAAAGAAGCCCGTGCAAAGATTAGCATCCGGTTGGATTTGGGCCCTGACTTCAAGGAAGCAGAATGCTAACCCTAACCCTAATTTAGGAAAAATCTGCCTCAGAATAGGGTTTTCCCATGCATTGTGCCCAGCTTCCCAATTACGTCAGAAACTTTAGGTTTGCTTGTTCCTTTGCAAAAGAAGCGAATGCAAAGATTAGCATCCGATTGGATCTGGGCCCTGACTTCAATGAAGCCGAACCCTAACCCCAACCCTAATTTAGGAAAAATCTGCCTCAGAATAGGGTTTTCTCATGCATTGTGCCCAGCTTCCCAATTAAGTCAGAAACTTTAGGTTTTGCTGTTCCTTTGCATAAGAAGCGGGTGCAAAGATAAGCATCCGGTTGGATTTTGGCCCTGACACAAGGAAGCCGAACCCTAACCCTAACCCTAATTTAGGAAAAATCTGCTTCAGAATAGGGTTATCCCATGCATTGTGCCCAGCTTCCCAATTAAGTCAGAAACTTTAGGTTTTGCTGTTCCTTTGCATAAGAAGTGGGTACAAAGATAAGCATCCAGTTGGATTTGGGCACTCACTTCAATGAAGCAGAACCCTAACCCTAACCCTAATTTAGGAAAAATCTGCTTCAGAATAGGGTTATCCCATGCATTGTGCCCAGCTTCCCAATTACGTCAGAAACTTTAGGTTTGCTTGTTCCTTTGCAAAAGAAGCGAATGCAAAGATTAGCATCCGATTGGATCTGGGCCCTGACTTCAATGAAGCCGAACCCTAACCCCAACCCTAATTTAGGAAAAATCTGCCTCAGAATAGGGTTTTCCCATGCATTGTGCCCAGCTTCCCAATTAAGTCAGAAACTTTAGGTTTTGCTGTTCCTTTGCATAAGAAGCGGGTGCAAAGATAAGCATCCGGTTGGATTTTGGCCCTGACACAAGGAAGCCGAACCCTAACCCTAACCCTAATTTAGGAAAAATCTGCTTCAGAATAGGGTTATCCCATGCATTGTGCCCAGCTTCCCAATTAAGTCAGAAACTTTAGGTTTTGCTGTTCCTTTGCATAAGAAGTGGGTACAAAGATAAGCATCCAGTTGGATTTGGGCACTCACTTCAATGAAGCAGAACCCTAACCCTAACCCTAATTTAGGAAAAATCTGCTTCAGAATAGGGTTATCCCATGCATTGTGCCCAGCTTCCCAATTAAGTCAGAAACTTTACGTTTTGCTGTTCCTTTGTATAAGAAGCGAGTGCAAAGATTAGCATCCGGTTGGAGTTGGTCCCTGACTTCAATGAAGCCGAACCCTAACCCTAACCCTAATTTAGGAAAAATCTGCCTCAGAATAGGGTTTTCCCATGCATTGTGCCCAGCTTCCCAATTAAGTCAGAAACTTTAGGTTTTGCTGTTCCTTTGCATAAGAAGCGGGTGCAAAGATAAGCATCCGGTTGGATTTTGGCCCTGACACAAGGAAGCCGAACCCTAACCCTAACCCTAATTTAGGAAAAATCTGCCTCAGAATAGGTTTTTCCCATGCATTGTGCCCAGCTTCCCAATTAAGTCAGAAACTTTAGGTTTTGCTGTTCCTTTGCATAAGAAGTGGGTACAAAGATAAGCATCCGGTTGGATTTGGGCACTCACTTCAATGAAGCCGAACCCTAACCCTAACCCTAATTTAGGAAAAATCTGCTTCAGAATAGGGTTATCCCATGCATTGTGCCCAGCTTCCCAATTAAGTCAGAAACTTTGGTTTTGCTGTTCCTTTGCATAAGAACCGAGTGCAAAGATTAGCATCCGGTTGGAGTTGGTCCCTGAGTTCAAGGAAGCCGAACCCTAACCCTAACCCTAATTTAGGAAAAATCTGCCTAGGAATAGGGTTTTCCCATTCATTGCGCCCGGCTTCCCAATTCAGTCAGAAACTGTGGGTTTTCTTGCTCCTTTGCAATAGAAGCCCGTGGAAAGATAAGCATCCGGTTGGATGTGGGCTCTGACTTCAAGGAAGCCGAACCCTAACCCTAACCCTAATTTAGGAAAAATCTGCCGAGGAATAGGGTTTTCCCATTCATTATGCACAGCTTCCCAATTAAGTCAGAAACTTTAGGTTTGCTTGTTCCTTTGCAAAAGAAGCCCGTGCAAAGATTAGCATCCGGTTGGATTTGGGCCCTGACTTAAAGGAAGCAGAATGCTAACCCTAACCCTAATTTAGGAAAAATCTGCCTCAGAATAGGGTTTTCCCATGCATTGTGCCCAGCTTCCCAATTACGTCAGAAACTTTAGGTTTGCTTGTTCCTTTGCAAAAGAAGCGAATGCAAAGATTAGCATCCGATTGGATCTGGGCCCTGACTTCAATGAAGCCGAACCCTAACCCCAACCCTAATTTAGGAAAAATCTGCCTCAGAATAGGGTTTTCCCATGCATTGTGCCCAGCTTCCCAATTAAGTCAGAAACTTTAGGTTTTGCTGTTCCTTTGCATAAGAAGTGGGTACAAAGATAAGCATCCAGTTGGATTTGGGCACTCACTTCAATGAAGCAGAACCCTAACCCTAACCCTAATTTAGGAAAAATCTGCTTCAGAATAGGGTTATCCCATGCATTGTGCCCAGCTTCCCAATTAAGTCAGAAACTTTACGTTTTGCTGTTCCTTTGTATAAGAAGCGAGTGCAAAGATTAGCATCCGGTTGGAGTTGATCCCTGACTTCAATGAAGCCGAACCCTAACCCTAACCCTAATTTAGGAAAAATCTGCCTCAGAATAGGGTTTTCCCATGCATTGTGCCCAGCTTCCCAATTAAGTCAGAAACTTTAGGTTTTGCTGTTCCTTTGCATAAGAAGCGCATGCAAAGATTAGCATCCGATTGGATCTGGGCCCTGACTTCAATGAAGCCGAACCCTAACCCCAACCTTAATTTAGGAAAAATCTGCCTCAGAATAGAGTTTTCCCATTCATTGTGCCCAGCTTCCCAATTACGTCAGAAACTTTAGGTTTGCTTGTTCCTTTGCAAAAGAAGCGCATGCAAAGATTAGCATCCGATTGGATCTGGGCCCTGACTTCAATGAAGCCGAACCCTAACCCCAACCCTAATTTAGGAAAAATCTGCCTCAGAATAGGGTTTTCCCATGCATTGTGCCCAGCTTCCCAATTAAGTCAGAAACTTTAGGTTTTGCTGTTCCTTTGCATAAGAAGTGGGTACAAAGATAAGCATCCGGTTGGAGTTGGGCCCTGACTTCAAGGAAGCCGAACCCTAACCCTAACCCTAATTTAGGAAAAATCTGCCTAGGAATAGGGTTTTCCCATGCATTGCGCCCGGCTTCCCAATTAAGTCAGAAACTGTGGGTTTTCTTGCTCCTTTGCAATCGAAGCCCGTGGAAAGATAAGCATCCGGTTGGATGTGGGCTCTGACTTCAAGGAAGCCGAACCCTAACCCTAACCCTAATTTAGGAAAAATCTGCCGAGGAATAGGGATTTCCCATTCATTATGCCCAGCTTCCCAATTAAGTCAGAAACTTTAGGTTTTGCTGTTCCTTTGCATAAGAAGTGGGTACAAAGATAAGCATCCGGTTGGATTTGGGCACTCACTTTAATGAAGCCAAACCCTAACCCTAACCCTAATTTAGGAAAAATATGCTTCAGAATAGAGTTATCCCATGCATTGTGCCCAGCTTCCCAATTAAGTCAGAAACTTTAGGTTTTGCTGTTCCTTTGCATTAGAAGCGGGTGCAAAGATAAGCATCCGGTTGGAGTTGGGCCCTGACTTCAAGGAAGCCGAACCCTAACCCTAACCCTAATTTAGGAAAAATCTGCCTAGGAATAGGGTTTTCCCATGCATTGCGCCCGGATTCCCAATTAAGTCAGAAACTGTGGGTTTTCTTGCTCCTTTGCAATAGAAGCCCTTGGAAAGATAAGCATCCGGTTGGATCTGGCTCCTGACTTCAAGGAAGCCGAACCCTAACCCTAACCCTAATTTAGGAAAAATCTACCTCAGAATAGGGTTTTCCCATGCATTGCGCCCGGCTTCCTAATTAAGTCAGAAACTTTAGGTTTGCTTGTTCCTTTCCAAAAGCAGGAAATGCAAATATTAGCATTCATTTGGATTTGGGCCCGGACTTAAATGAAGCCGAACCCTAACCCTAACCCTAATTTAGGAAAATCTACCTCAGAATAGGGTTTTCCCATGCATTGTGCAAACTTTCCCAATTAATTCAGAAACTTTAGGTTTTGCTGTTCCTTTGCATAAGAAGCGGCTGCAAAGATGAGCACCTGGTTGGATTTGGGCCCTAACTTCAAGGGAGGCGAACCCTAACCCTAACCCTAATTTAGGAAAAATCTGACTCAGAATAGGGTTTTCCCATGCATTGTGCCCAGCTTCACAATTAAGTCAGAAACTTTAGGTTTGCTTGTTCCTTTGAAAAAGAAGCCCGTGCAAAGATGAGCATCCGGTTGGATTTGGGCCCTGACTTCAAGGAAGCAGAACGCTAACCCTAACCCTAATTTAGGAAAAAACTGCCTCAGAATAGGGTTTTCCCATGCATTGTGCCCAGCTTCCCAATTGAGTCAGAAACTTTAGGTTTTGCTGTTCCTTTGCAAAAGAAGCGGGTGCAACGATAAGCATCCAGTTGGATTTGTGCCCTGACTTCAAAGAAACCGAACCCTAACCCTAACCCTAATTTAGGAAAAATCTGACTCAGAATAGGGTTTTCCCATACATTGTGCCCAGCTTCCCAATTAAGTCAGAAACTTTATGTTTTGCTGTTCCTTTGCATAAGAAGTGGTACAAAGATAAGCATCCGGTTGGATTTGGGCACTGACTTCAATGAAGCAGAACCCTAACCCTAACTCTAATTTAGGAAAAATCTGCCTCAGAATAGGGTTTTCCCATGCATTGTGCCCAGCTTCCCAATTACGTCAGAAACTTTAGGTTTTCCTGTTCCTTTGCATAAGAAGCGGCTGCAAAGATGAGCATCTGGTTGGATTTGGGCCCTAACTTCAAGGGAGACGAACCCTAACCCTAACCCTAATTTAGGAAAAATCTGCCGAGGAATAGGGTTTTCCCATTCATTGTGCAAAGTTTCCCAATTACGTCAGAAACTTTAGGTTTTGCTGTTCCTTTGCATAAGAAGCGGTTGCAAAGATAAGCATCCGGTTTGATTTTGGCCCTGACACAAGGAAGCCGAACCCTAACCCTAACCCTAATTTAGGAAAAATCTGCCTCAGAATAGGGTTTTCCCATGCATTGCGCCCGGCTTCCCAATTAAGTCAGAAACTTTAGGTTTGCTTGTTCCTTTCCAAAAGCAGGAAATGCAAATATAAGCATTCATTTGGATTTGGGCCCTGACTTAAATGAAGCCGAACCCTAACCCTAACCCTAATTTAGGAAAAATCTGCCTCAGAATAGGGTTTTCCCATGCATTGTGCAAAGTTTCCCAATTAATTCAGAAACTTTAGGTTTTGCTGTTCCTTTGCATAAGAAGCGGCTGCAAAGATCAGCATCTGATTGGATTTGGGCCCTAATTTCAAGGGAGCCGAACCCTAACCCTAACCGTAATTTAGGAAAAATCTGACTCACAATAGGGTTTTCCCATGCATTGTGCCCAGCTTCCCAATTAAGTCATAAACTTTAGGTTTGCTTGTTCCTTTGAAAAAGAAGCCCGTGCAAAGATTAGCATCCGGTTGGATTTGGGCCCTGACGTCAAGGAAGCAGAACGCTAACCCTAACCGTAATTTAGGAAAAAACTGCCTCAGAATAGGGTTTTCCCATGCATTGTGCCCAGCTTCCCAATTAAGTCAGAAACTTTAGGTTTTGCTGTTCCTTTGCATAAGAAGCGCATGCAAAGATTAGCATCCGATTGGATCTGGGCCCTGACTTCAATGAAGCCGAACCCTAACCCCAACCTTAATTTAGGAAAAATCTGCCTCAGAATAGAGTTTTCCCATTCATTGTGCCCAGCTTCCCAATTACGTCAGAAACTTTAGGTTTGCTTGTTCCTTTGCAAAAGAAGCGCATGCAAAGATTAGCATCCGATTGGATCTGGGCCCTGACTTCAATGAAGCCGAACCCTAACCCCAACCCTAATTTAGGAAAAATCTGCCTCAGAATAGGGTTTTCCCATGCATTGTGCCCAGCTTCCCAATTAAGTCAGAAACTTTAGGTTTTGCTGTTCCTTTGCATAAGAAGTGGGTACAAAGATAAGCATCCGGTTGGAGTTGGGCCCTGACTTCAAGGAAGCCGAACCCTAACCCTAACCCTAATTTAGGAAAAATCTGCCTAGGAATAGGGTTTTCCCATGCATTGCGCCCGGCTTCCCAATTAAGTCAGAAACTGTGGGTTTTCTTGCTCCTTTGCAATCGAAGCCCGTGGAAAGATAAGCATCCGGTTGGATGTGGGCTCTGACTTCAAGGAAGCCGAACCCTAACCCTAACCCTAATTTAGGAAAAATCTGCCGAGGAATAGGGATTTCCCATTCATTATGCCCAGCTTCCCAATTAAGTCAGAAACTTTAGGTTTTGCTGTTCCTTTGCATAAGAAGTGGGTACAAAGATAAGCATCCGGTTGGATTTGGGCACTCACTTTAATGAAGCCAAACCCTAACCCTAACCCTAATTTAGGAAAAATATGCTTCAGAATAGAGTTATCCCATGCATTGTGCCCAGCTTCCCAATTAAGTCAGAAACTTTAGGTTTTGCTGTTCCTTTGCATTAGAAGCGGGTGCAAAGATAAGCATCCGGTTGGAGTTGGGCCCTGACTTCAAGGAAGCCGAACCCTAACCCTAACCCTAATTTAGGAAAAATCTGCCTAGGAATAGGGTTTTCCCATGCATTGCGCCCGGATTCCCAATTAAGTCAGAAACTGTGGGTTTTCTTGCTCCTTTGCAATAGAAGCCCTTGGAAAGATAAGCATCCGGTTGGATCTGGCTCCTGACTTCAAGGAAGCCGAACCCTAACCCTAACCCTAATTTAGGAAAAATCTACCTCAGAATAGGGTTTTCCCATGCATTGCGCCCGGCTTCCTAATTAAGTCAGAAACTTTAGGTTTGCTTGTTCCTTTCCAAAAGCAGGAAATGCAAATATTAGCATTCATTTGGATTTGGGCCCGGACTTAAATGAAGCCGAACCCTAACCCTAACCCTAATTTAGGAAAATCTACCTCAGAATAGGGTTTTCCCATGCATTGTGCAAACTTTCCCAATTAATTCAGAAACTTTAGGTTTTGCTGTTCCTTTGCATAAGAAGCGGCTGCAAAGATGAGCACCTGGTTGGATTTGGGCCCTAACTTCAAGGGAGGCGAACCCTAACCCTAACCCTAATTTAGGAAAAATCTGACTCAGAATAGGGTTTTCCCATGCATTGTGCCCAGCTTCACAATTAAGTCAGAAACTTTAGGTTTGCTTGTTCCTTTGAAAAAGAAGCCCGTGCAAAGATGAGCATCCGGTTGGATTTGGGCCCTGACTTCAAGGAAGCAGAACGCTAACCCTAACCCTAATTTAGGAAAAAACTGCCTCAGAATAGGGTTTTCCCATGCATTGTGCCCAGCTTCCCAATTGAGTCAGAAACTTTAGGTTTTGCTGTTCCTTTGCAAAAGAAGCGGGTGCAACGATAAGCATCCAGTTGGATTTGTGCCCTGACTTCAAAGAAACCGAACCCTAACCCTAACCCTAATTTAGGAAAAATCTGACTCAGAATAGGGTTTTCCCATACATTGTGCCCAGCTTCCCAATTAAGTCAGAAACTTTATGTTTTGCTGTTCCTTTGCATAAGAAGTGGTACAAAGATAAGCATCCGGTTGGATTTGGGCACTGACTTCAATGAAGCAGAACCCTAACCCTAACTCTAATTTAGGAAAAATCTGCCTCAGAATAGGGTTTTCCCATGCATTGTGCCCAGCTTCCCAATTACGTCAGAAACTTTAGGTTTTCCTGTTCCTTTGCATAAGAAGCGGCTGCAAAGATGAGCATCTGGTTGGATTTGGGCCCTAACTTCAAGGGAGACGAACCCTAACCCTAACCCTAATTTAGGAAAAATCTGCCGAGGAATAGGGTTTTCCCATTCATTGTGCAAAGTTTCCCAATTACGTCAGAAACTTTAGGTTTTGCTGTTCCTTTGCATAAGAAGCGGTTGCAAAGATAAGCATCCGGTTTGATTTTGGCCCTGACACAAGGAAGCCGAACCCTAACCCTAACCCTAATTTAGGAAAAATCTGCCTCAGAATAGGGTTTTCCCATGCATTGCGCCCGGCTTCCCAATTAAGTCAGAAACTTTAGGTTTGCTTGTTCCTTTCCAAAAGCAGGAAATGCAAATATAAGCATTCATTTGGATTTGGGCCCTGACTTAAATGAAGCCGAACCCTAACCCTAACCCTAATTTAGGAAAAATCTGCCTCAGAATAGGGTTTTCCCATGCATTGTGCAAAGTTTCCCAATTAATTCAGAAACTTTAGGTTTTGCTGTTCCTTTGCATAAGAAGCGGCTGCAAAGATCAGCATCTGATTGGATTTGGGCCCTAATTTCAAGGGAGCCGAACCCTAACCCTAACCGTAATTTAGGAAAAATCTGACTCACAATAGGGTTTTCCCATGCATTGTGCCCAGCTTCCCAATTAAGTCATAAACTTTAGGTTTGCTTGTTCCTTTGAAAAAGAAGCCCGTGCAAAGATTAGCATCCGGTTGGATTTGGGCCCTGACGTCAAGGAAGCAGAACGCTAACCCTAACCGTAATTTAGGAAAAAACTGCCTCAGAATAGGGTTTTCCCATGCATTGTGCCCAGCTTCCCAATTGAGTCAGAAACTTTAGGTTTTGCTGTTCCTTTGCAAAAGAAGCGGGTGCAAAGATAAGCATCCAGTTGGATTTCTGCCCTGACTTCAATGAAGCCGAACCCTAACCCTAACCCTACTTAGTGAAAATCTGCCTCAGAATAGGGTTTTCCCATGCATTGTGCCCAGCTTCCCAATTAAGTCAGAAACTTTAGGTTTTCTTGTTCCTTTGCATAAGAAGCGCATGGAAAGATAAACATCCGGTTGGATTTTGGCCCTGACACAAGGAAGCCGAACCCTAACCCTAACCCTAATTTAGGAAAAAACTGCCTCAGAATAGGGTTTTCCCATGCATTGCGCAAAGTTTCCCAATTAATTCAGAAACTTTAGGTGTTGCTGTTCCTTTGCATAAGAAACGGCTGTAAAGATGAGCATTTGGTTGGATTTGGGCCCTAACTTCAAGGGAGCCGAACCCTAACCCTAACCCTAATTTAGGAAAAATCTGACTAACAATAGGGTTTTCCCATGCATTGTGCCTGGCTTCCCAATTAAGTCAGAAGCTTTAGGTTTGCTTGTTCCTTTGCAAAAGAAGCCCGTGCAAAGATTAGCATCCGGTTGGATTTGGGCCCTGACTTCAAGGAAGCAGAACGCTAACCCTAACCCTAATTTAGGAAAAAACTGCCTCAGAATAGGGTTTTCCCATGCATTGTGCCCAGCTTCCCAATTGAGTCAGAAACTTTAGGTTTTGCTGTTCCTTTGCAAACGAAGCGAGTGCAAAGATAAGCATCCTGTTGGTTTGTGCCCTGACTTCAAAGAAACCGAACCCTAACCCTAACCCTAATTTAGGAAAAATCTGACTCAGAATAGGGTTTTCCCATACATTGTGCCCTGCTTCCCAATTAAGTCAGAAACTTTAGGTTTTGCTGTTCCTTTGCATAAGAAATGGGTACAAAGATAAGCATCCGGTTGGATTTGGGCACTCACTTCAATGAAGCCGAACCCTAACCCTAACCCTAATTTAGGAAAAATCTGCTTCAGAATAGAGTTATCCCATGCATTGTGCCCAGCTTCCCAATTAAGTCAGAAACTTTAGGTTTTGCTGTTCCTTTGCATTAGAAGCGGGTGCAAAGATAAGCATCCGGATGGAGTTGGTCCCTGACTTCAAGGAAGCCGAACCCTAACCCTAATTTAGGAAAAATCTGCCTAGGAATAGGGTTTTCCCATGCATTGCGCCCGGCTTCCCAATTAAGTCAGAAACTGTGTGTTTTCTTGCTCCTCTGCAATAGAAGCCCATGGAAAGATAAGCATCCGGTTGGATCTGGGCTCTGACTTCAAGGAAGCCGAACCCTAACCCTAACCCTAATTTAGGAAAAATCTACCTCAGAATAGGGTTTTACCATGCATTGCGCCCAGCTTCCCAATTAAGTCAGAAACTTTAGGTTTTGCTGTTCCTTTGCAAAAGAAGCGGGTGCAAAGATAAGCATCCAGTTGGATTTGTGCCCTGACTTCAAAGAAACCGAACCCTAACCCTAACCCTAATTTAGGAAAAATCTGCCTCAGAATAGGGTTTTCCCATGCATTGTGCAAAGTTTCCCAATTAATTCAGAAACTTTAGGTTTTGCTGTTCCTTTGCATAAGAAGCGGCTGCAAAGATGAGCATCTGGTTGGATTTGGGCCCTAACTTCAAGGGAGCCGAACCCTAACCCTAACCCTAATTTAGGAAAAATCTGACTCACAATAGGGTTTTCCCATGCATTGTGCCCAGGTTCCCAATTTAGTCAGAAAGTTTTGGTTTTGCTGTTGCTTTGCAAAAGAAGCGGGTGCAAAGATAAGCATTCAGTTGGATTTGTGCCCTGACTTCAAAGAAACCGAACCCTAACACTACCCCTAATTTAGGAAAAATCTGCCTCAGAATAGGGTTTTCCATGCATTCTGCCCAGCTTCCCAATTACGTCAGAAACTTTAGGTTTGCTTGTTCCTTTGCAAAAGAAGCGCATGCAAAGATAAGAATCCGTTTGGATCTGGGCCCTGACTTCAATGAAGCCGAACTCTAACCCTAACCCTAATTTAGGAAAAATCTGCCTCAGAATAGGGTTTTCCCATGCATTGTGCCCAGCTTCCCAATTAAGTCAGAAACTTTAGGTTTTGCTGTTCCTTTGCAGAAGAAGCGGGTGCAAAGATAAGCATCCGGTTGGATTTTGGCCCTGACACAAGGAAGCCGAACCCTAACCCTAACCCTAATTTAGGAAAAATCTGCCTCAGAATAGGGTTTTCCCATGCATTGTGCCCAGCTTCCCAATTAAGTCAGAAACTTTAGGTTTTGCTGTTCCTTAGCATAAGAAGTGGTTACAAAGATAAGTATACGGTTGGATTTGGGCACTCACTTCAATGAAGCCGAACCCTAACCCTAACCCTAATTTAGGAAAAATCTGCTTCAGAAGAGTTATCCCATGCATTGTGCCCAGCTTCCCAATTAAGTCAGAAAATTTAGGTTTTGCTGTTCCTTTGCATTAGAAGCGGGTGCAAAGATAAGCATCCGGTTGGAGTTGGGCCCTGACTTCAAGGAATCCGAACCCTAACCCTAACCCTAATTTAGGAAAAATCTACCTCAGAATAGGGTTTTCCCATGCATTGCGCCCGGCTTCCCAATTAAGTCAGAAACTTTAGGTTTGGTTGTTCCTTTCCAAAAGCAGGAAATGCAAATATAAGCCTTAATTTGTATTTGGGCCCTGACTTAAATGAAGCCGAACCCTAACCCTAACTCTAATTTAGGAAAAATCTGCCTCAGAATAGGGTTTTCCCATGCATTGTGCAAAGTTTCCCAATTAATTCAGAAACTTTAGGTTTTGCTGTTCCTTTGCATAAGAAGCCGCTGCAAAGATGAGCATCTGGTTGGATTTGGGCCCTAATTTCAAGGGAGCCGAACCCTAACCCTAACCCTAATTTAGGAAAAATCTGCCTCAGAATAGGGTTATCCCATGCATTGCGGCTCGCTTCCCAATTAAGTCAGAAACTTTAGGTTTTCTTGTTCCTTTGCATAAGAAGCGCGTGCAAACATAAACATCCGGTTGGATTTTGGCCCTGACACAAGGAAGCCAAAACCTAACCCTAACCCTAATTTAGGAAAAATCTGCTTCAGAATAGAGTTATCCCATGTATTGTGCCCAGCTTCCCAATTAAGTCAGAAACTTTAGGTTTTGCTGTTCCTTTGCATTAGAAGCGGGTGCAAAGATAAGCATCCGGTTGGAGTTGGGCCCTGACTTCAAGGAAGCAGAACGCTAACCCTAACCCTAATTTATGAAAAAACTGCCTCAGAATAGGGTTTTCCCATGCATTGTGCCCAGCTTCCCAATTGAGTCAGAAACTTTAGGTTTTGCTGTTCCTTTGCATAAGAGCGGGTGCAAAGATAAGAATCCGGTTGGATTTTGGCCCTGACACAAGGAAGCCGAACCCTAACCCTAACCCTAATTTAGGAAAAATCTGCCTCAGAATAGGGTTTACCCATGCATTGTGCCCAGCTTCCCAATTAAGTCAGAAACTTTAGGTTTTGCTGTTCCTTTGCATAAGAAGTGGGTACAAATATAAGCATCCGGTTGGATTTGGGCACTCACTTCAATGAAGCCGAACCCTAACCCTAACCCTAATTTAGGAAAAATCTGCTTCAGAATAGAATTATCCCATGCATTGTGCCCAGCTTCCCAATCAAGTCAGAAAATTTAGGTTTTGCTGTTCCTTTGCATTAGAAGCGGGTACAAATATAAGCATCTGGTTGGAGTTGGGCCCTGACTTCAAGGAAGCCGAACCCTAACCCTAACCCTAATTTAGGAAAAATCTACCTCAGAATAGGGTTTTCCCATGCATTGCGCCCGGCTTCCCAATTAAGTCAGAAACTTTAGGTTTGGTTGTTCCTTTCCAAAAGCAGGAAATGCAAATATAAGCCTTAATTTGGATTTGGGCCCTGACTTAAATGAAGCCGAACCCTAACCCTAACCCTAATTTAGGAAAAATCTGCCTCAGAATAGGGTTTTCCCATGCATTGTGCAAAGTTTCCCAATTAATTCAGAAACTTTAGGTTTTGCTGTTCCTTTGCATAAGAAGCGGCTGCAAAGATGAGCATCTGGTTGGATTTGGGCCCTAACTTCAAGGGAGCCGAACCCTAACCCTAACCCTAATTTAGGAAAAATCTGACTCACAATAGGGTTTTCCCATGCATTGCGCCCGGCTTCCCAATTAAGTCAGAAACTTTAGGTTTTGCTGTTCCTTTGCATTAGAAGCGGGTGCAAAGATAAGCATCCGGTTGGAGTTCGGCCCTGACTTCAAGGAAGCAGAACGCTAACCCTAACCCTAATTTAGGAAAAAACTGCCTCAGAATAGGGTTTTCCCATGCATTGTGCCCAGCTTCCCAATTGAGTCAGAAAGTTTAGGTTTTGCTGTTCCTTTGCAAAAGAAGCGGGTGCAAAGATAAGCATCCAGTTGTATTTGTGCCCTGACTTCAAAGAAACCGAACCCTAACCCTAACCCTAATTTAGGAAAAATCTGCTTCAGAATAGAGTTATCCCATGCATTGTGCCCAGCTTCCCAATTAAGTCAGAAAATTTAGGTTTTGCTGTTCCTTTGCATTAGAAGCAGGTGCAAAGGTAAGCATCCGGTTGGAGTTGGACCCTGACTTCAAGGAAGCCGAACCCTAACCCTAACCCTAATTTAGGAAAAATCTGCCTAGGAATAGGGTTTTCCCATGCATTGCGCCCGGCTTCCCAATTAAGTCAGAAACTGTGGGTTTTCTTGCTCCTTTGCAATAGAAGCCCATGGAAAGATAAGCATCCGGTTGGATCTGGGCCCTGAGTTCAAGGAAGCCGAACCCTAACCCTAACCCTAATTTAGGAAAAATCTACCTCAGAATAGGGTTTTCCCATGCATTGCGCCCGGCTTCCCAATTAAGTCAGAAACTTTAGGTTTGGTTGTTCCTTTCCAAAAGCAGGAAATGCAAATATAAGCCTTAATTTGGATTTGGGCCCTGACTTAAATGAAGCCGAACCCTAACCCTAACCCTAATTTAGGAAAAATCTGCCTCAGAATAGGGTTTTCCCATGCATTGTGCAAAGTTTCCCAATTAATTCAGAAACTTTAGGTTTTGCTGTTCCTTTGCATAAGAAGCGGCTGCAAAGATGAGCATCTGGTTGGATTTGGGCCCTAACTTCAAGGGAGCCGAACACTAACCCTAACCCTAATTTAGGAAAAATCTGACTCACAATAGGGTTTTCCCATGCATTGCGCCCCGCTTCCCAATTAAGTCAGAAATTTTAGGTTTTCTTGTTCCTTTGCATAAGAAGCGCGTGCAAACATAAACATCCGGTTGGATTTTGGCCCTGACACAAGGAAGCCGAACCCTAACCCTAACCCTAATTTAGGAAAAATCTGCTTCAGAATAGAATTATCCCATGCATTGTGCCCAGCTTCCCAATTAAGTCAGAAAATTTAGGTTTTGCTGTTCCTTTGCATTAGAAGCGGGTGCAAAGATAAGCATCCGGTTGGAGTTGGGCCCTGACTTCAAGGAAGCCGAACCCTAACCCTAACCCTAATTTAGGAAAAATCTACCTCAGAATAGGGTTTTCCCATGCATTGCGCCCGGCTTCCGAATTAAGTCAGAAACTGTGGGTTTTCTTGCTCCTTTGCAATAGAAGCGCGTGCAAAGATTAGCATCTGGTTGGATCTGGGCCCTGACTTCTAGGAAGCCGAACCATAACCCTAACCCTAATTTAGGAAAAATCTGCCTCAGAATAGGGTTTTCCCATGCATTCTGCCCAGCTTCCCAATTACGTCAGAAACTTTAGGTTTGCTTGTTCCTTTGCAAAAGAAGCGCATGCAAAGATAAGCATCCGGTTGGATCTGGGCCCTGACTTCAATGAAGCCGAACTCTAACCCTAACCCTAATTTAGAAAAAATCTGCCTCAGAATAGGGTTTTCCCATGCATTGTGCCCAGCTTCCCAATTAAGTCAGAAACTTTAGGTTTTGCTGTTCCTTTGCATAAGAAGCGGGTGCAAAGATAAGCATCCGGTTGGATTTTGGCCCTGACACAAGGAAGCCGAACCCTAACCCTAACCCTAATTTAGGAAAAATCTGCTTCAGAATAGAGTTATCCCATCCATTGTGCCCAGCTTCCCAATTAAGTCAGAAAATTTAGGTTTTGCTGTTCCTTTGCATTAGAAGCGGGTGCAAAGATAAGCATCCGGTTGGAGTTGGGCCCTGACTTCAAGGAAGCCGAACCCTAACCCTAACCCTAATTTAGGAAAAATCTGCCTAGGAATAGGGTTTTCCAATGCATTGCGCCCGGCTTCCCAATTAAGTCAGAAACTGTGGGTTTTCTTGCTCCTTTGCAATAGAAGCCCGTGGAAAGATAAGCATCCGGTTGGATCTGGGCCGTGAGTTCAAGGAAGCCGAACCCTAACCCTAACCCTAATTTAGGAAAAATCTACCTCAGAATAGGGTTTTCCCATGCATTGCGCCCGGCTTCCCAATTAAGTCAGAAACTTTAGGTTTGGTTGTTCCTTTCCAAAAGCAGGAAATGCAAATATAAGCCTTAATTTGTATTTGGGCCCTGACTTAAATGAAGCCGAACCCTAACCATAACTCTAATTTAGGAAAAATCTGCCTCAGAATAGGGTTTTCCCATGCATTGTGCAAAGTTTCCGAATTAATTCAGAAACTTTAGGTTTTGCTGTTACTTTGCATAAGAAGCCGCTGCAAAGATGAGCATCTGGTTGGATTTGGGCCCTAATTTCAAGGGAGCCGAACCCTAACCCTAACCCTAATTTAGGAAAAATCTGACTCACAATAGGGTTTTCCCATGCATTGCGCCCGGCTTCCCAATTAAGTCAGAAACTGTGGGTTTTCTTGCTCCTTTGCAATAGAAGCACGTGCAAAGATTAGCATCTGGTTGGATCTGGGCCCTGACTTCTAGGAAGCCGAACCATAACCCTAACCCTAATTTAGGAAAAATCTGCCTCAGAATAGGGTTTTCCCATGCATTGCGGCTCGCTTCCCAATTAAGTCAGAAACTTTAGGTTTACTTGTTCCTTTGCATAAGAAGCGCGTGCAAACATAAACATCTGGTTGGATTTTGGCCCTGACACAAGGAAGCCGAACCCTAACCCTAACCCTAATTTAGGAAAAATCTGCTTCAGAATAGAGTTATCCCATGTATTGTGCCCAGCTTCCCAATTAAGTCAGAAACTTTAGGTTTTGCTGTTCCTTTGCATTAGAAGCGGGTGCAAAGATAAGCATCCGGTTGGAGTTGGGCCCTGACTTCAAGGAAGCAGAACGCTAACCCTAACCCTAATTTAGGAAAAAACTGCCTCAGAATAGGGTTTTCCCATGCATTGTGCCCAGCTTCCCAATTGAGTCAGAAACTTTAGGTTTTGCTGTTCCTTTGCATAAGAAGCGGGTACAAAGATAAGCATCTGGTTGGATCTGGGCACTTACTTCAATGAAGCCGAACCCTAACCCTAACCATAATTTAGGAAAAATCTGCCTCAGAATAGGGTTTTCCCGTGCATTCTGCCCAGCTTCCCAATTACGTCAGAAACTTTAGGTTTGCTTGTTCCTTTGCAAAAGAAGCGCATGCAAAGATAAGCATCCGGTTGGATCTGGGCCCTGACTTCAATGAAGCCGAACCCTAACCCTAACCCTAATTTAGGAAAAATCTGCCTCAGAATAGGGTTTTCCCATGCATTGTGCCCAGCTTCCGAATTAAGTCAGAAACTTTAGGTTTTGCTCTTCCTTTGCATAAGACGCGGGTGCAAAGATAAGCATCCGGTTGGATTTTGGCCCTGACACAAGGAAGCCGAACCCTAACCCTAACCCTAATTTAGGAAAAATCTGCCTCAGAATAGGGTTTTCCCATGCATTGTGCCCAGCTTCCCAATTGAGTCAGAAACTTTAGGTTTTGCTGTTCCTTTGCAAAAGAAGTGGGTGCAAAGATAAGCATCCAGTTGGATTTGTGCCCTGACTTCAAAGAAACCGAACCCTAACCCTAACCCTAATTTAGGAAAAATCTGCCTAGGAACAGGGTTTTCCCATGCATTGCGCCCGGCTTCCCAATTAAGTCAAAAACTTTAGGTTTGCTTGTTCCTTTCCAAAAGCAGCACATGCAAATATAAGACTTAATTTGGATTTGGGCCCTGACTTAAATGAAGCCGAACCCTAATCCTAACCCTAATTTAGGAAAAATCTGACTCACAATAGGGTTTTCCCATGCATTGTACAAAGTTTCCTAATTAATTCAGAAACTTTAGGTTTTGCTGTTCCTTTGCATAAGAAGCGGCTGCAAAGATGAGCATCTGGTTGGATTTGGGCCCTAACTTCAAGGGAGCCGAACCCTAACCCTAACCCTAATTTAGGAAAAATCTGACTCACAATAGGGTTTTACCATGCATTGTGCCCAGCTTCCCAATTAAGTCAGAAACTTTAGGTTTGCTTGTTCCTTTGCAAAAGAAGCCCGTGCAAAGATTAGCATCCGGTTGGATTTGGGCCCTGACTTCAAGGAAGCTGAACGCTAACCCTAACCCTAATTTAGGAAAAAACTGCCTCAGAATAGGGTTTTCCCATGCATTTTGCCCAGCTTCCCAATTGAGTCAGAAACTTTAGGTTTTGCTGTTCCTTTGCAAAAGAAGCGCATGCAAAGATAAGCATCCGGTTGGATCTGGGCCCTGACTTCAATGAAGCTGAAGCCTAACCCTAACCCTAATTTAGGAAAAATCTGCCTCAAAATAGGGTTTTCCCATGCATTGTGCCCAGCTTCCCAATTAAATCAGAAACTTTAGGTTTTGCTGTTCCTTTGCATAAGAAGTGGGTACAAAGATAAGCATCCAGTTGGATTTGTGCCCTGACTTCAAAGAAACCGAACCCTAACCCTAACCCTAATTTAGGAAAAATCTGACTCAGAATAGGGTTTTCCCATACATTGTGCCCAGCTTCCCAATTAAGTCAGAAACTTTAGGTTTTGCTGTTCCTTTGCATAAGAAGTGGGTACAAAGATAAGCATCCGGTTGGATTTGGGCACTGACTTCAATGAAGCCGAACCCTAACCCTAACCCTAATTTAGGAAAAATCTGCCTCAGAATAGGGTTTTCCCATGCATTCTGCCCAGCTTCCCAATTACGTCAGAAACTTTAGGTTTGCTTGTTCCTTTGCAAAAGAAGCGCATGCAAAGATAAGCATCCGGTTGGATTTGGGCACTCACTTCAATGAAGCCGAACCCTAACCCTAACCCTAATTTAGGAAAAATCTGCTTCAGAATAGAGTTATCCCATGCATTGTGCCCAGCTTCCCAATTAAGTCAGAAACTTTAGGTTTTGCTGTTCCTTTGCATTAGAAGCGGGTGCAAAGATAAGCATCCAGTTGGAGTTGGGCCCTGACTTCAAGGATTCCGAACCCTAACCCTAACCCAAATTTAGGAAAAATCTGCCTAGGAACAGGGTTTTCCCATGCATTGCGCCCGGCTTCCCAATTAAGTCAGAAACTGTGGGTTTTCTTGCTCCTTTGCAATAGAAGCCCGTGGAAAGATAAGCACCCGGTTGGATCTGGGCCCTGACTTCAAGTAAGCCGAACCCTAACCCTAACCCTAATTTAGGAAAAATCTACCTGAGAATAGGGTTTTCCCATGCATTGCGCCCGGCTTCCCAATTAAGTCAGAAACTTTAGGTTTGCTTGTTCCTTTCCAAAAGCAGGAAATGCAAATATAAGACTTAATTTGGATTTGGGCCCTGACTTAAATGAAGCCGAACCCTAACCCTAACCCTAATTTAGGAAAAATCTGCCTCACAATAGGGTTTTCCCATGCATTGTGCAAAGTTTCCTAATTAATTCAGAAACTTTAGGTTTTGCTGTTCCTTTGCATAAGAAGCGGCTGCAAAGATGAGCATCTGGTTGGATTTGGGCCCTAACTTCAAGGGAGCCGAACCCTAACCCTAACCCTAATTTAGGAAAAATCTGACTCACAATAGGGTTTTCCCATGCATTGTGCCCAGCTTCCCAATTAAGTCAGAAAGTTTAGGTTTGCTTGTTCCTTTGCAAAAGAAGCCCGTGCAAAGATTAGCATCCGGTTGGATTTGGGCCCTGACTTCAAGGAAGCAGAACGCTAACCCTAACCCTAATTTAGGAAAAAACTGCCTCAGAATAGGGTTTTCCCATGCATTTTGCCCAGCTTCCCAATTGAGTCAGAAACTTTAGGTTTTGCTGTTCCTTTGCAAAAGAAGCGCATGCAAAGATAAGCATCCGGTTGGATCTGGGCCCTGACTTCAATGAAGCTGAAGCCTAACCCTAACCCTAATTTAGGAAAAATCTGCCTCAAAATAGGGTTTTCCCATGCATTGTGCCCAGCTTCCCAATTAAGTCAGAAACTTTAGGTTTTGCTGTTCCTTTGCATAAGAAGTGAGTACAAAGATAAGCATCCAGTTGGATTTGTGCCCTGACTTCAATGAAGCTGAAGCCTAACCCTAACCCTAATTTAGGAAACATCTGCTTCAGAATAGAGTTATCCCATGCATAGTGCCCAGCTTCCCAATTAAGTCAGAAACTTTAGGTTTTGCTGTTCCTTTCCATTAGAAGCGGGTGCAAAGATAAGCATCCGGTTGGAGTTGGTCCCTGACTTGAAGGAAGCCGAACCCTAACCCTAACCCTAATTTAGGAATAATCTGCCTAGGAATAGCGTTTTCCCATGCATTGCGCCCGGCTTCCCAATTAAGTCAGAAACTGTGGGTTTTCTTGCTCCTCTGCAATAGAAGCCCGTGGAAAGATAAGCATCCGGTTGGATCTGGGCCCTGACTTCAAGGAAGCCTAACCCTAACTCTAACCCTAATTTAGGAAAAATCTACCTCAGAATAGGGTTTTCCCATGCATTGCGCCCAGCTTCCCAATTAAGTCAGAAACTTTAGGTTTGCTTGTTCCTTTCCAAAAGCAGGAAATGCAAATATAAGCATTCATTTGGATTTGGGCCCTGACTTAAATGAAGACGAACCCTAACCCTAACCCTAATTTAGGAAAAATCTGCCTCAGATTAGGGTTTTCCCATGCATTGTGCAAAGTTTCCCAATTAAGTCAGAAACTTTAGGTTTTGCTGTTCCTTTGCATAAGAAGTGGGTACAAAGATAAGCATCCGGTTGGATTTGGGCACTGACTTCAATGAAGCCGAACCCTAACCCTAACCCTAATTTAGGAAAAATCTGCCTCAGAATAGGGTTTTCCCATGCATTCTGCCCAGCTTCCCAATTACGTCAGAAACTTTAGGTTTGCTTGTTCCTTTGCAAAAGAAGCGCATGCAAAGATAAGCATGCACTTGGATCTGGGCCCTGACTTCAATGAAGCCGAACCCTAACCCTAACCCTAATTTAGGAAAAATGTGCCTGAGAATAGGGTTTTCCCATGCATTGTGCCCAGCTTCCCAATTAAGTCAGAAACTTTAGGTTTTGCTCTTCCTTTGCATAAGGAGCGGATGCAGAGATAAGCATCCGGTTGGATTTTGGCCCTGACACAAGGAAACCGAACCCTAACCCTAACCCTAATTTAGGAAAAATCTGCCTTAGAATAGGGTTTTCCCATGCATTGTGCCCAGCTTCCCAATGAAGTCAGAAACTTTAGGTTTTGCTGTTCCTTTGCATAAGAAGTGGGTACAAAGATAAGCATCCGGTTGGATTTGGGCACTCACTTCAATGAAGCCGAACCCTAACCCTAACCCTAATTTAGGAAAAATCTGCTTCAGAATAGAGTTATCCCATGCATTGTGCCCAGCTTCCCAATTAAGTCAGAAACTTTAGGTTTTGCTGTTCCTTTGCATAAGAAGTGGGTACAAAGATAAGCATCCGGTTGGATTTGGGCACTGACTTCAATGAAGCGGAACCCTAACCCTAACCCTAATTTAGGAAAAATCTGCCTCAGAATAGGGTTTTTCCATGAATTCTGCCCAGCTTCCCAATTACGTCAGAAACTTTAGGTTTGCTTGTTACTTTGCAAAAGAAGCGCATGCAAAGATAAGCATGCAGTTGGATCTGGGCCCTGACTTCAATGAAGCCGAACCCTAACCCTAACCCTAATTTAGGAAAAATGTGCCTGAGAATAGGGTTTTCCCATGCATTGTGCCCAGATTCCCAATTAAGTCAGAAACTTTAGGTTTTGCTCTTCCTTTGCATAAGGAGCGGGTGCAAAGATAAGCATCCAGTTGGATTTGTGCCCTGACTTCAAAGAAACCGAACCCTAACCCTAAGCCTAATTTAGGAAAAATCTGACTCAGAATAGGGTTTTCCCATACATTGTGCCCAGCTTCCCAATTAAGTCAGAAACTTTAGGTTTTGCTGTTCCTTTGCATAAGAAGTGGGTATAACGATAAGCATCCGGTTGGATTTGGGCACTGACTTCAATGAACCCGAACCCTAACCCTAACCCTAACCCTAATTTAGGAAAAATCTGCCTCAGAATAGGGTTTTCCGATGCATTCTGCCCAGCTTCCCAATTACGTCAGAAACTTTAGGTTTGCTTGTTCCTTTGCAAAAGAAGCGCATGCAAAGATAAGCATCCGGTTGGATCTGGGCCCTGACTTCAATGAAGCCGAACCCTAACCCTAACCCTAATTTAGGAAAAATCTGCCTCAAAATAGGGTTTTCCCATGCATTGTGCCCAGCTTCCCAATTGATTCAGAAACTTTAGGTTTTGCTGTTCCTTTGAATAAGAAGCGGCTGCAAAGATGAGCATCAGGTTGGATTTGGGCCCTAATTTCAAGGGAGCCGAACCCTAACCCTAACCCTAATTTAGGAAAAAACTGCCTCAGAATAGGGTTTTCCCATGCATTGTGCCCAGCTTCCCAATTGAGTCAGAAACTTTAGGTTTTCCTGTTCCTTTGCAAAAGAAGCTGGTGCAATGATAAGCATCCAGTTGGATTTGTGCCCTGACTTCAAAGAAACCGAACCCTAACTCTAACCCTAATTTAGGAAAAATCTGCCTCAGAATAGGGTTTTCCCATGCATTGCGCCCGGCTTCCCAATTAAGTCAGAAACTTTAGGTTTGCTTGTTCCTTTCCAAAAGCAGGAAATGCAAATATAAGCCTTAATTTGGATTTGGGCCATGACTTAAATGAAGCCGAACCCTAACCCTAACCCTAATTTAGGAAAAATCTGCCTCAGAATAGGGTTTTCCCATGTATTGTGCAAAGTTTCCCAATTAATTCAGAAACCTTAGGTTTTGCTGTTCCTTTGCATTAGAAGCGCGTGCAAAGATAAGCATCCGGTTGGAGTTGGGCCTTGACTTCAAGGAAGCCGAACCCTAACCCTAACCCTAATTTAGGAAAAATCTGCTTCAGAATAGAGTTATCCCATGCATTGTGCCCAGCTTCCCAATTGAGTCAGAAACTTTAGGTTTTGCTGTTCCTTTGCATTAGAAGCGGGTGCAAAGATTAGCATCCGGTTGGATTTGGGCCCTGACTTCAAGGAAGCAGAACGCTAACCCTAACCCTAATTTAGGAAAAAACTGCCTCAGAATAGGGTTTTCCCATTCATTGTGCCCAGTTTCCCTAATAAGTCAGAAACTTTAGGTTTTGTTGTTCCTTTGCAAAAGAAGCGGGTGCAAAGATAAGCATCCAGTTGGATTTGTGCCGTGACTTCAAAGAAACCGAACCCTAACCCTAACCCTAATTTTGGAAAAATCTGCCTCAGAATAGGGTTTTCCCATGCATTGTGCCAGCTTCTCAATTAAGTCAGAAACTTTAGGTTTTGCTGTTCCTTTGCATAAGAAGTGGGTACAAAGATAAGCATCCGGTTGGATTTGGGCACTGACTTCAATGAAGCGGAACCCTAACCCTAACCCTAATTTAGGAAAAATCTGCCTCAGAATAGGGTTTTCCCATGAATTCTGCCCAGCTTCCCAATTACGTCAGAAACTTTAGGTTTGCTTGTTCCTTTGCAAAAGAAGTGCATGCAAAGATAAGCATGCAGTTGGATCTGGGCCCTGACTTCAATGAAGCCGAACCCTAACCCTAACCCTAATTTAGGAAAAATGTGCCTGAGAATAGGGTTTTCCCATGCATTGTGCCCAGCTTCCCAATTAAGTCAGAAACTTTAGGTTTTGCTCTTCCTTTGCATAAGAAGCGGGTGCAAAGATAAGCATCCGGTTGGATTTTGGCCCTGACACAAGGAAGCCGAACCCTAACCCTAACCCTAATTTTGGAAAAATCTGCCTCAGAATAGGGTTTTCCCATGCATTGTGCCAGCTTCTCAATTAAGTCAGAAACTTTAGGTTTTGCTGTTCCTTTGCATAAGAAGTGGGTACAAAGATAAGCATCCAGTTGGTTTTGTGCCCTGACTTCAAAGAAACCGAACCCTAACCCTAACCCTAATTTAGGAAAAATCTGACTCAGAATAGGGTTTTCCCATACATTGTGCCCAGCTTCCCAATTAAGTCAGAAACTTTAGGTTTTGCTGTTCCTTTGCATTAGAAGCGGGTGCAAAGATCAGCATCCGGTTGGATTTGGGCACCCACTTCAATGAAGCCGAACCCTAACCCTAACCCTAATTTAGGAAAAATCTGCTTCAGAATAGAGTTATCCCATGCATTGTGCCCAGCTTCCCAATTAGGTCAGAAACTTTAGGTTTTGCTCTTCCTTTGCATAAGAAGCGGGTGCAAAGATAAGCATCCGTTTGGATTTTGGCCCTGACACAAGGAAGCCGAACCCTAACCCTAACCCTAATTTTGGAAAAATCTGCCTCAGAATAGGGTTTTCCCATGCATTGCGCCCGGCTTCCCAATTAAGTCAGAAACTGTGGGTTTTCTTGCTCCTCTGCAATAGAAGCCCGTGGAAAGATAAGCATCCGGTTGGATCTGGGCCCTGATTTCACGGAAGTCGAACCCTAACCCTAACCCTAATTTAGGAAAAATCTACCTCAGAATAGGGTTTTCCCATGCATTGCGCCCAGCTTCCCAGTTAAGTCAGAAACTTTAGGTTTGCTTGTTCCTTTCCAAAAGCAGGAAATGCAAATATAAGCATTCATTTGGATTTGGGCCCTGACTTAAATGGAGACGAACCCTAACCCTAACCTTAATTTAGGAAAAATCTGCCTCAGAATAGGGTTTTCCCATGCATTGTGCAAAGTTTCCCAATTAATTCAGAAACTTTAGGTTTTGTTGTTCCTTTGCATAAGAAGCGGCTGCAAAGATGAGCATCTGGTTGGATTTGGGCCCTAACTTCAAGGGAGCCGAACCCTAACCCTAACCCTAATTTAGGAAAAATCTGACTCACAATAGGGTTTTCCCATGCATTGTGCCCAGCTTCCCAATTAAGTCAGAAACTTTAGGTTTGCTTGTTCCTTTGCAAAAGAAGCCCATTCAAAGATTAGCATCCGGTTGGATTTGGGCCCTAACTTCAAGGAAGGAGAACGCTAACCCTAACCCTAATTTAGGAAAAAACTGCCTCAGAATAGGGTTTTCCCATGCATTGTGCCCAGCTTCCCAATTGAGTCAGAAACTTTAGGTTTTGCTGTTCCTTTGCAAAAGAAGCGGGTGCAAAGATAAGCATCCAGTTGGATTTGTGCCGTGACTTCAAAGAAACCGAACCCTAACCCTAACCCTAATTTAGGAAAAATCTGACTCAGAATAGGGTTTTCCCATACATTGTGCCCAGCTTCCCTATTAAGTCAGAAACTTTAGGTTTTGCTGTTCCTTTGCATAAGAAGTGGGTACAAAGATAAGCATCCGGTTGGATTTGGGCACTGACTTCAATGAAGCGGAACCCTAACCCTAACCCTAATTTAGGAAAAATCTGCCTCAGAATAGGGTTTTCCCATGAATTCTGCCCAGCTTCCCAATTACGTCAGAAACTTTAGGTTTGCTTGTTCGTTTGCAAAAGAAGCCCGTGCAAAGATAAGCATGCAGTTGGATCTGGGCCCTGACTTCAATGAAGCCGAACCCTAACCCTAACCCTAATTTAGGAAAAATGTGCCTGAGAATAGGGTTTTCCCATGCATTGTGCCCAGCTTCCCAATTAAGTCAGAAACTTTAGGTTTTGCTCTTCCTTTGCATAAGAAGCGGGTGCAGAGATAAGCATCCGGTTGGATTTTGGCCCTGACACAACGAAGCCGAACCCTAACCCTAACCCTAATTTAGGAAAAATCTGACTCAGAATAGGGTTTTCCCATGTATTGTGCCCAGCTTCCCAATTAAGTCAGAAACTTTAGGTTTTGCTGTTCGTTTGCATAAGATGTGGGTACAAAGATAAGCATCTGGTTGGATTTGGGCACTCACTTCAATGAAGCCGAACCCTAACCCTAACCCTAATTTAGGAAAAATCTGCTTCAGAATAGAGTTATCCCATGCATTGTGCCCACCTTCCCAATTAAGTCAGAAACTTTAGGTTTTGCTGTTCCTTTGCATAAGAAGTGGGTACAAAGATAAGCATCCGGTTGGATTTGGGCACTGACTTCAATGAAGCGGAACCCTAACCCTAACCCTAATTTAGGAAAAATCTGCCTCAGAATAGGGTTTTCCCATGAATTCTGCCCAGCTTCCCAGTTACGTCAGAAACTTTAGGTTTTGCTCTTCCTTTGCATAAGAAGCGGGTGCAAAGATAAGCATCAGGTTGGATTTTGGCCCTGACACAAGGAAGCCGAACCCTAACCCTAACCCTAATTTTGGAAAAATCTGCCTCAGAATAGGGTTTTCCCAAGCATTGTGCCAGCTTCTCAATTAAGTCAGAAACTTTAGGTTTTGCTGTTCCTTTGCATAAGAAGTGGGTACAAAGATAAGCATCCAGTTGGTTTTGTGCCCTGACTTCAAAGAAACCGAACCCTAACCCTAACCCTAATTTAGGAAAAATCTGACTCAGAATAGGGTTTTCCCATACATTGTGCCCAGCTTCCCAATTAAGTCAGAAACTTTAGGTTTTGCTGTTCCTTTGCATTAGAAGCGGGTGCAAAGATCAGCATCCGGTTGGATTTGGGCACCCACTTCAATGAAGCCGAACCCTAACCCTAACCCTAATTTAGGAAAAATCTGCTTCAGAATAGAGTTATCCCATGCATTGTGCCCAGCTTCCCAATTAGGTCAGAAACTTTAGGTTTTGCTCTTCCTTTGCATAAGAAGCGGGTGCAAAGATAAGCATCCGTTTGGATTTTGGCCCTGACACAAGGAAGCCGAACCCTAACCCTAACCCTAATTTTGGAAAAATCTGCCTCAGAATAGGGTTTTCCCATGCATTGCGCCCGGCTTCCCAATTAAGTCAGAAACTGTGGGTTTTCTTGCTCCTCTGCAATAGAAGCCCGTGGAAAGATAAGCATCCGGTTGGATCTGGGCCCTGATTTCACGGAAGTCGAACCCTAACCCTAACCCTAATTTAGGAAAAATCTACCTCAGAATAGGGTTTTCCCATGCATTGCGCCCAGCTTCCCAGTTAAGTCAGAAACTTTAGGTTTGCTTGTTCCTTTCCAAAAGCAGGAAATGCAAATATAAGCATTCATTTGGATTTGGGCCCTGACTTAAATGGAGACGAACCCTAACCCTAACCTTAATTTAGGAAAAATCTGCCTCAGAATAGGGTTTTCCCATGCATTGTGCAAAGTTTCCCAATTAATTCAGAAACTTTAGGTTTTGTTGTTCCTTTCCATAAGAAGCGGCTGCAAAGATGAGCATCTGGTTGGATTTGGGCCCTAACTTCAAGGGAGCCGAACCCTAACCCTAACCCTAATTTAGGAAAAATCTGACTCACAATAGGGTTTTCCCATGCATTGTGCCCAGCTTCCCAATTAAGTCAGAAACTTTAGGTTTGCTTGTTCCTTTGCAAAAGAAGCCCATTCAAAGATTAGCATCCGGTTGGATTTGGGCCCTAACTTCAAGGAAGGAGAACGCTAACCCTAACCCTAATTTAGGAAAAAACTGCCTCAGAATAGGGTTTTCCCATGCATTGTGCCCAGCTTCCCAATTGAGTCAGAAACTTTAGGTTTTGCTGTTCCTTTGCAAAAGAAGCGGGTGCAAAGATAAGCATCCAGTTGGATTTGTGCCGTGACTTCAAAGAAACCGAACCCTAACCCTAACCCTAATTTAGGAAAAATCTGACTCAGAATAGGGTTTTCCCATACATTGTGCCCAGCTTCCCTATTAAGTCAGAAACTTTAGGTTTTGCTGTTCCTTTGCATAAGAAGTGGGTACAAAGATAAGCATCCGGTTGGATTTGGGCACTGACTTCAATGAAGCGGAACCCTAACCCTAACCCTAATTTAGGAAAAATCTGCCTCAGAATAGGGTTTTCCCATGAATTCTGCCCAGCTTCCCAATTACGTCAGAAACTTTAGGTTTGCTTGTTCCTTTGCAAAAGAAGCCCGTGCAAAGATAAGCATGCAGTTGGATCTGGGCCCTGACTTCAATGAAGCCGAACCCTAACCCTAACCCTAATTTAGGAAAAATGTGCCTGAGAATAGGGTTTTCCCATGCATTGTGCCCAGCTTCCCAATTAAGTCAGAAACTTTAGGTTTTGCTCTTCCTTTGCATAAGAAGCGGGTGCAGAGATAAGCATCCGGTTGGATTTTGGCCCTGACACAACGAAGCCGAACCCTAACCCTAACCCTAATTTAGGAAAAATCTGACTCAGAATAGGGTTTTCCCATGCATTGTGCCCAGCTTCCCAATTAAGTCAGAAACTTTAGGTTTTGCTGTTCGTTTGCATAAGATGTGGGTACAAAGATAAGCATCTGGTTGGATTTGGGCACTCACTTCAATGAAGCCGAACCCTAACCCTAACCCTAATTTAGGAAAAATCTGCTTCAGAATAGAGTTATCCCATGCATTGTGCCCACCTTCCCAATTAAGTCAGAAACTTTAGGTTTTGCTGTTCCTTTGCATAAGAAGTGGGTACAAAGATAAGCATCCGGTTGGATTTGGGCACTGACTTCAATGAAGCGGAACCCTAACCCTAACCCTAATTTAGGAAAAATCTGCCTCAGAATAGGGTTTTCCCATGAATTCTGCCCAGCTTCCCAGTTACGTCAGAAACTTTAGGTTTGCTTGTTCCTTTGAAAAAGAAGCGCATGCAAAGATAAGCATGCAGTTGGATCTGGGCCCTGACTTCAATGAAGCCGAACCCTAACCCTAACCCTAATTTAGGAAAAATGTGCCTGAGAATAGGGTTTTCCCATGCATTGTGCCCAGATTCCCAATTAAGTCAGAAACTTTAGGTTTTGCTCTTCCTTTGCATAAGAAGCGGGTGCAAAGATAAGCATCCGGTTGGATTTTGGCCCTGACACAAGGAAGCCGAACCCTAACCCCAACCCTAATTTAGGAAAAATCTGCCTCAGAATAGGGTTTTCCCATGCATTGTGCCCAGCTTCCCAATTAAGTCAGAAACTTTAGGTTTTGCTGTTCCTTTGCATTAGAAGCGGGTGCAAAGATAAGCATCCGGTTGGAGTTGGGCCCTGACTTCAAGGAAGCCGAACCCTAACCCTAACCCTAATTTATCAAAAATCTGCCTAGGAATAGGGTTTTCCCATGCATTGCGCCCGGCTTCCCAATTAAGTCAGAAACTGTGGGTTTTCTTGCTCCTTTGCAATAGAAGCCCGTGGAAAGATAAGCACCCGGTTGGATCTGGGCCCTGACTTCAAGGAAGCCGAACCCTAACCCTAACCCTAATTTAGGAAAAATCTACCTCAGAATAGGGTTTTCCCATGCATTGCGCCGGGCTTCCCAATTAAGTCAGAAACTTTAGGTTTGCTTGTTCCTTTCCAAAAGCAGGAAATGCAAATATAAGCCTTAACTTGGATTTGGGCCCTGACTTAAATGAAGCCAAACCCTAACCCTAACCCTAATTTAGGAAAAATCTGCCTCAGAATAGGGTTTTCCCATGCATTGTGCAAAGTTTCCCAATTAATTCAGAAACTTTAGGTTTTGCTGTTCCTTTGCATAAGAAGCGGCTGCAAAGATGAGCATCTGGTTGGATTTGGGCCCTAACTTCAAGGGAGCCGAACCCTAACCCTAACCCTAATTTAGGAAAAATCTGACTCACAATAAGGTTTTCCCATGCATTGTGCCCAGCTTCCCAATTAAGTCAGAAACTTTAGGTTTGCTTGTTCCTTTGCAAAAGAAGCCCGTGCAAAGATTAGCATCCGGTTGGATTAGGGCCCTGACTTCAAGGAAGCAGAACGCTAACCCTAACCCTAATTTAGGAAAAAACTGCCTCAGAATAGGGTTTTCCCATGCATTCTGCCCAGCTTCCCAATTACGTCAGAAACTTTAGGTTTGTTTGTTCCTTTGCAAAAGAAGCGCATACAAAGATAAGCATCCAGTTGGATCTGGGCCCTGACTTCAATGAAGCCGAACCCTAACCCTAACCCTAATTTAGGAAAAATCTGCCTCAAAATAGGGTTTTCCCATGCATTGTGCCCCGCTTCCCAATTGAGTCAGAAACTTTAGGTTTTGCTGTTCCTTTGCATAAGAAGCGGCTGGAAAGATGAGCATCAGGTTGGATTTGGGCCCTAACTTCAAGGGAGCCGAACCCTAACCCTAACCCTAATTTAGGAAAAAACTGCCTCAGAATAGGGTTTTCCCATGCATTGTGCCCAGCTTCCCAATTGAGTCAGAAACTTTAGGTTTTCCTGTTCCTTTGCAAAAGAAGCTGGTGCAATGATAAGCATCCAGTTGGATTTGTGCCCTGACTTCAAAGAAACCGAACCCTAACTCTAACCCTAATTTAGGAAAAATCTGACTCAGAATAGGGTTTTCTCATGCATTGTGCCCAGCTTCCCAATTAAGTCAGAAACTTTAGGTTTTGCTGTTCCTTTGCATAAGAAGTGGGTACAACGATAAGTATCCGGTTGGATTTGGGCACTGACTTCAATGAAGCCGAACCCTAAACCTAACCCTAATTTAGGAAAAATCTGCCTCAGAATAGGGTTTTCCATGCATTCTGCCCAGCTTCCCAATTACGTCAGAAACTTTAGGTTTGCTTGTTCCTTTGCAAAAGAAGCGCATGCAAAGATAAGCATCCGGTTGGATCTGGGCCCTGACTTCAATGAAGCCGAACCCGAACCCTAACCCTAATTTAGGAAAAATCTGCCTCAAAATAGGGTTTTCCCATGCATTGTGCCCAGCTTCCCAATTGAGTCAGAAACTTTAGGTTTTGCTGTTCCTTTGCATAAGAAGCGGCTGCAAAGATGAGCATCAGGTTGGATTTGGGCCCTAACTTCAAGGGAGCCGAACCCTAACCCTAACCCTAATTTAGGAAAAATCTGACTCACAATAGGGTTTTCCCATGCATTGTGCCCAGCTTCCCAATTACGTCAGAAACTTTAGGTTTGCTTGTTCCTTTGCAAAAGAAGCGCATGCAAAGATAAGCATTCGGTTGGGTTTGGGCCCTGACTTCAAGGAAGCAGAACTCTAACCCTAACCCTAATTTAGGAAAAAACTGCCTCAGAATAGGGTTTTCCCATGCATTGTGCCCAGCTTCCCAATTGAGTCAGAAACTTTAGGTTTTGCTGTTCCTTTGCAAAAGAAGCGGGTGCAAAGATTAGCATCCGGTTGGAGTTGGTCCCTGACTTCAAGGAAGCCGAACCCTAACCCTAACCCTAATTTAGCAAAAATCTGCCTAGGAATAGGGTTTCCCATGCATTGCGCCCGGCTTCCCAATTAAGTCAGAAACTGTGGGTTTTCTTGCTCCTTTGCAATAGAAGCCCGTGGAAAGATAAGCACCCGGTTGGATCTGGGCCCTGACTTCAAGGAAGCCGAACCCTAACCCTAACCCTAATTTAGGAAAAATCTACCTCAGAATAGGGTTTTCCCATGCATTGCGCCGGGCTTCCCAATTAAGTCAGAAACTTTAGGTTTGCTTGTTCCTTTCCAAAAGCAGGAAATGCAAATATAAGCCTTAATTTGGATTTGGGCCCTGACTTAAATGAAGCCGAACCCTAACCCTAACCCTAATTTAGGAAAAATCTGCCTCAGAATAGGGTTTTCCCATGCATTGTGCAAAGTTTCCCAATTAATTCAGAAACTTTAGGTTTTGCTGTTCCTTTGCATAAGAAGCGGCTGCAAAGATGAGCATCTGGTTGGATTTGGGCCCTAACTTCAAGGGAGCCGAACCCTAACCCTAACCCTAATTTAGGAAAAATCTGACTCACAATAAGGTTTTCCCATGCATTGTGCCCAGCTTCCCAATTAAGTCAGAAACTTTAGGTTTGCTTGTTCCTTTGCAAAAGAAGCCCGTGCAAAGATTAGCATCCGGTTGGATTAGGGCCCTGACTTCAAGGAAGCAGAACGCTAACCCTAACCCTAATTTAGGAAAAAACTGCCTCAGAATAGGGTTTTCCCATGCATTCTGCCCAGCTTCCCAATTACGTCAGAAACTTTAGGTTTGTTTGTTCCTTTGCAAAAGAAGCGCATACAAAGATAAGCATCCGGTTGGATCTGGGCCCTGACTTCAATGAAGCCGAACCCTAACCCTAACCCTAATTTAGGAAAAATCTGCCTCAAAATAGGGTTTTCCCATGCATTGTGCCCCGCTTCCCAATTGAGTCAGAAACTTTAGGTTTTGCTGTTCCTTTGCATAAGAAGCGGCTGGAAAGATGAGCATCAGGTTGGATTTGGGCCCTAACTTCAAGGGAGCCGAACCCTAACCCTAACCCTAATTTAGGAAAAAACTGCCTCAGAATAGGGTTTTCCCATGCATTGTGCCCAGCTTCCCAATTGAGTCAGAAACTTTAGGTTTTCCTGTTCCTTTGCAAAAGAAGCTGGTGCAATGATAAGCATCCAGTTGGATTTGTGCCCTGACTTCAAAGAAACCGAACCCTAACTCTAACCCTAATTTAGGAAAAATCTGACTCAGAATAGGGTTTTCTCATGCATTGTGCCCAGCTTCCCAATTAAGTCAGAAACTTTAGGTTTTGCTGTTCCTTTGCATAAGAAGTGGGTACAACGATAAGCATCCGGTTGGATTTGGGCACTGACTTCAAAGAAGCCGAACCCTAACCCTAACCCTAATTTAGGAAAAATCTGCCTCAGAATAGGGTTTTCCATGCATTCTGCCCAGCTTCCCAATTACGTCAGAAACTTTAGGTTTGCTTGTTCCTTTGCAAAAGAAGCGCATGCAAAGATAAGCATCCGGTTGGATCTGGGCCCTGACTTCAATGAAGCCGAACCCTAACCCTAACCCTAATTTAGGAAAAATCTGCCTCAAAATAGGGTTTTCCCATGCATTGTGCCCAGCTTCCCAATTGAGTCAGAAACTTTAGGTTTTGCTGTTCCTTTGCATAAGAAGCGGCTGCAAAGATGAGCATCAGGTTGGATTTGGGCCCTAACTTCAAGGGAGCCGAACCCTAACCCTAACCCTAATTTAGGAAAAATCTGACTCACAATAGGGTTTTCCCATGCATTGTGCCCAGCTTCCCAATTACGTCAGAAACTTTAGGTTTGCTTGTTCCTTTGCAAAAGAAGCGCATGCAAAGATAAGCATTCGGTTGGGTTTGGGCCCTGACTTCAAGGAAGCAGAACTCTAACCCTAACCCTAATTTAGGAAAAAACTGCCTCAGAATAGGGTTTTCCCATGCATTGTGCCCAGCTTCCCAATTGAGTCAGAAACTTTAGGTTTTGCTGTTCCTTTGCAAAAGAAGCGGGTGCAAAGATTAGCATCCGGTTGGAGTTGGTCCCTGACTTCAAGGAAGCCGAACCCTAACCCTAACCCTAATTTAGCAAAAATCTGCCTAGGAATAGGGTTTTCCCATGCATTGCGCCCGGCTTCCCAATTAAGTCAGAAACTGTGGGTTTTCTTGCTCCTTTGCAATAGAAGCCCGTGGAAAGATAAGCACCCGGTTGGATCTGGGCCCTGACTTCAAGGAAGCCGAACCCTAACCCTAACCCTAATTTAGGAAAAATCTACCTCAGAATACGGTTTTCCCATGCATTGCGCCGGGCTTCCCAATTAAGTCAGAAACTTTAGGTTTGCTTGTTCCTTTCCAAAAGCAGGAAATGCAAATATAAGCCTTAATTTGGATTTGGGCCCTGACTTAAATGAAGCCGAACCCTAACCCTAACCCTAATTTAGGAAAAATCTGCCTCAGAATAGGGTTTTCCCATGCATTGTGCAAAGTTTCCCAATTAATTCAGAAACTTTAGGTTTTGCTGTTCCTTTGCATAAGAAGCGGCTGCAAAGATGAGCATCAGGTTGGATTTGGGCCCTAACTTCAAGGGAGCCGAACCCTAACCCTAACCCTAATTTAGGAAAAATCTGACTCACAATAAGGTTTTCCCATGCATTGTGCCCAGCTTCCCAATTAAGTCAGAAACTTTAGGTTTGCTTGTTCCTTTGCAAAAGAAGCCCGTGCAAAGATTAGCATCCGGTTGGATTAGGGCCCTGACTTCAAGGAAGCAGAACGCTAACCCTAACCCTAATTTAGGAAAAAACTGCCTCAGAATAGGGTTTTCCCATGCATTCTGCCCAGCTTCCCAATTACGTCAGAAACTTTAGGTTTGTTTGTTCCTTTGCAAAAGAAGCGCATACAAAGATAAGCATCCAGTTGGATCTGGGCCCTGACTTCAATGAAGCCGAACCCTAACCCTAACCCTAATTTAGGAAAAATCTGCCTCAAAATAGGGTTTTCCCATGCATTGTGCCCCGCTTCCCAATTGAGTCAGAAACTTTAGGTTTTGCTGTTCCTTTGCATAAGAAGCGGCTGGAAAGATGAGCATCAGGTTGGATTTGGGCCCTAACTTCAAGGGAGCCGAACCCTAACCCTAACCCTAATTTAGGAAAAAACTGCCTCAGAATAGGGTTTTCCCATGCATTGTGCCCAGCTTCCCAATTGAGTCAGAAACTTTAGGTTTTCCTGTTCCTTTGCAAAAGAAGCTGGTGCAATGATAAGCATCCAGTTGGATTTGTGCCCTGACTTCAAAGAAACCGAACCCTAACTCTAACCCTAATTTAGGAAAAATCTGACTCAGAATAGGGTTTTCTCATGCATTGTGCCCAGCTTCCCAATTAAGTCAGAAACTTTAGGTTTTGCTGTTCCTTTGCATAAGAAGTGGGTACAACGATAAGCATCCGGTTGGATTTGGGCACTGACTTCAATGAAGCCGAACCCTAACCCTAACCCTAATTTAGGAAAAATGTGCCTCAGAATAGGGTTTTCCATGCATTCTGCCCAGCTTCCCAATTACGTCAGAAACTTTAGGTTTGCTTGTTCCTTTGCAAAAGAAGCGCATGCAAAGATAAGCATCTGGTTGGATCTGGGCCCTGACTTCAATGAAGCCGAACCCTAACCCTAACCCTAATTTAGGAAAAATCTGCCTCAAAATAGGGTTTTCCCATGCATTGTGCCCAGCTTCCCAATTGAGTCGGAAACTTTAGGTTTTGCTGTTCCTTTGCATAAGAAGTGGCTGCAAAGATGAGCATCAGGTTGGATTTGGGCCCTAACTTCAAGGGAGCCGAACCCTAACCCTAACCCTAATTTAGGAAAAATCTGACTCACAATAGGGTTTTCCCATGCATTGTGCCCAGCTTCCCAATTACGTCAGAAACTTTAGGTTTGCTTGTTCCTTTGCAAAAGAAGCGCATGCAAAGATAAGCATTCGGTTGGGTTTGGGCCCTGACTTCAAGGAAGCAGAACTCTAACCCTAACCCTAATTTAGGAAAAAACTGCCTCAGAATAGGGTTTTCCCATGCATTGTGCCCAGCTTCCCAATTGAGTCAGAAACTTTAGGTTTTGCTGTTCCTTTGCAAAAGAAGCGGGTGCAAAGATTAGCATCCTGTTGGAGTTGGTCCCTGACTTCAAGGAAGCCGAACCCTAACCCTAACCCTAATTTAGGAAAAATCTGCCTAGGAATAGGGTTTTCCCATGCATTGCGCCCGGCTTCCCAATTAAGTCAGAAACTGTGGGTTTTCTTGCTCCTTTGCAATAGAAGCCCGTGGAAAGATAAGCATCTGGTTGGATCTGGGCCCTGACTTCAAGGAAGCCGAACCCTAACCCTAACCCTAATTTAGGAAAAATCTGCCGAGGAATAGGGTTTTCCCATGCATTGTGCCCAGCTTCCCAGTTAAGTCAGAAACTGTAGGTTTTCTTGTTCCTTTAGAAAAGAAGCGGGTGCAAAGATAGGCATCCGGTGGGATCTGGGCCCTGACTTCAAGGAAGCAGAACGCTAAACCTAACCCTAATTTAGGAAAAAACTGCCTCAGAATAGGGTTTTCCCATGCATTGTGCCCAGCTTCCCAATTAAGTCAGAAACTTTAGGTTTTGCTGTTCCTTTGCATAAGAAGCGAGTGCAAAGATCAGCATCCGGTTGGATTTGGGCCCTGACTTCAAGTAAGCCGAACCCTAACCCTAACCCTAATTTAGGAAAAATCTGCCGAGGAATAGGGTTTTCCCATGCATTTTGCCCAGCTTCCCAGTTAAGTCAGAAACTGTAGGTTTTCTTGCTCCTTTGCAATAGAAGCGCGTGCAAAGATTAGCATCTGGTTGGATCTGGGCCCTGACTTCTAGGAAGCCGAACCATAACCCTAACCCTAATTTAGGAAAAATCTGCCTCAGAATAGGGTTTTCCCATGCATTGCGGCTCGCTTCCCAATTAAGTCAGAAACTTTGGGTTTGCTTGTTTCTTTCCAAAAGCAGCACATACAAATATAAGCATTCAGTTGGATTTGGGCCCTAACTTAAATGAAGCCGAACCGTAACCCTAACCCTAATTTAGGAAAAATCTGCCTAGGAATAGGGTTTTCCCATGCATTGTGCCAAGTTTCCCAATTAAGTCAGAAACTTTAGGTTTTCCTCTTCCTTTGCATAACAAGCGGGTGCAAGAATTAGCAACCGGTTGGATCTGGGCCCTAACTTCAAGGGAGCCGAACCCTAACTCTAACCCGAATTTAGCCAAAAATCTGACTAACAATAGGGTTTTCCCATGCATTGTGCCCAGCTTCCCAATTAAGTCAGAAACTTTAGGTTTTCCTGTTGCTTTGCATAAGAAGCTGGTGCAAAGATAAGCATCCGGTGGGATTTGGGCCCTGACTTCCAGTAAGTCGAACCCTAACCCTAACCCTAATTTAGGAAAAATCTGCCTCAGAATAGGGTTTTCCCATGCATTGCGCCCGGCTTCCCAATTAAGTCAGAAACTTTAGGTTTGCTTGTTCCTTTCCAAAAGCAGGACATGCAAATATAAGCATTCGGTTCGATTTGTGCCCTGACTTAAATGAAGCCGAACCCTAACCCTAACCCTAATTTAGGAAAAATCTGACTCACAATAGGGTTTTCCCATGCATTGTGCCCAGCTTCCCAATTAAGTCAGAAACTTTAGTTTTTCTTGTTCCTTTGGAAAAGAAGCGCGTGCAAAGATAAGCATCGGGTTGGGTTTCGGCCCTGACTTCAAGGAAGCAGAACCCTAACCCTAACCCTAACCCTAACCCTGACTTCAAAGAAAGCGAACCCTATTCCTAACCCTAATTTCGGAAAAATCTGCCTCAGAATAGGGTTTTCCCATGCATTGTGCCCAGCTTCCCAGTTAAGTCAGAAACTGTAGGTTTTCTTGCTCCTTTGGAATAGAAGCGCGTGCAAAGATAAGAATCCGGTTGGATCTGTACCCTGACGTCAAGGAACCCGAACCCTAACCCTAACCCTAATTTAGGAAAAATCTGCCTCAGAATAGGGTTTTCCCATGCATTGCGCCCCGCTTCCCAATTAAGTCAGAAACTTTGGGTTTGCTTGTTTCTTTCCAAAAGCAGCACATGGAAATATAAGCATTCAGGTGGATTTGGGCCCTGACTTCAATGAAGCCGAACCCTAACCCTAACCCTAATTTATGAAAAATCTGCCACAGAATAGGGTTTTCCCATGCATTGTGCCAAGTTTCCCAATTAAGTCAGAAACTTTAGGTTTTGCTGTACCTTTGTATGAGAAGCGGGTGCAAAGATAAGCATCCGGTTGGATCTGGGCGCTAACTTGAAAGGAGCCGAACCCTAACCCTAACCCTAAATTAGGAAAAATCTGACTCACAATAGGGTTTTCCCATGCATTGTTCCCAGCCTCCCAATTAAGTCAGAAACTTTAGGTTTTCTTGTTCCTTTCCAAAAGCAGCACAAGCAAATATAAGCATTCGGTTGGATTTGGGCACTGACTTCAATGAAGCCGAACCCTAACCCTAACCCTAATTTAGGAAAAATCTGCCTCAGAATAGGGTTTTCCAATGCATTGTGCCCAGCTTCCCAATTAAGTCAGAAACTTTAGGTTTTGCTGTTCCTTTGCATAAGAAGTGGGTGCAAATATCAGCATCCGGTTGGATTTGGGCCCTGACTTCAAGTAAGCCGAACCTTAACCCTAACCCTAATTTAGGAAAAATCTGCCGAGGAATAGGGTTTTCCCATGCATTGTGCCCAGCTTCCCAGTCAAGTCAGAAACTGTAGGTTTTCTTGCTCCTTTGCAATAGAAGTGCGTGCAAAGATTAGCATCCGGTTGGATCTGGGCCCTAACTTCAAGGGAGCCGAACCCTAACTCTAACCCTAATTTAGGAAAAATCTGACTCACAATAGGGTTTTACCATGCATTGATCCAAGCTTCCCAATTAAGTCAGAAACTTTAGGTTTGCTTGTTCCTTTGCAAAAGAAGCAGGTGCAAACATAAGCATCCGGTTGGATTTCAGCCCTGACTTCAATGAAGCAGAACGCTAACCCTAACACTAATTTAGGAAAAAAATGCCTCAGAATAGTGTTTTCCCATGCATTGTGCCCAGCTTCCCAATTGAGTCAGAAACTTTAGGTTTTGCTGTTCCTTTGCAAAAGAAGCGGGTGCAAAGATAAGCATCCCGTTGGATTTGTGCCCTGACTTCAAAGAAACCGAACCCTAACCCTAACCCTAATTTAGGAAAAATCTTACTCAGAATAGGGTTTTCCCATGTATTGTGCCCAGCTTCCCAATTACGTCAGAAACTTTAGGTTTTGCTGTTCCTTTGCATAAGAAGTGGGTACAAAGATAAGCATCCGGTTAGATCTGGGCCCTGACTTCAATGAAGCCGAACCCTAACCCTAACCCTAATTTAGGAAACATCTGACTCAGAATAGGGTTTTCCCATGCATTGTGCCAAGTTTACCAATTCAGTCAGAAGCTTTAGGTTTTGCTGTTCCTTTGCATAAGAAGCGGCTGCAAAGATGGGCATCCGGTTATAATTGTGCCCTAACTTCATGGGAGCCGAACCCTAACCTAACCCTAATTTAGGAAAAATCTGCCTCAGAATAGGGTTTTCCCATGCATTGTGCCCAGCTTCCTAATTAAGTCAGAAACTTTAGGTTTTGCTGTTGCTTTGCATAAGATGCGGGTGCAAAGATAAGCATCCGGTTGGATTTGGGCCCTGACTTCAAGTAAGCCGAACCCTAACACTTACCCTAATTTAGGAAATATCTGCCGAGGAATTCGGTTTTCCCATGCATTGTGCCCAGCTTCCCAGTTAAGTCAGAAACTTTAGGTTTGCTTGTACATTTCGAAAAGCAGCACATGCAAATATCAGCATTCGGTTGGATTTGGGCTCTGACTTAAATGAAGCCGAACCCTAACCCTAACCCTAATTTAGGAAAAATCTGACTCACAATAGGGTTTTCCCATGCATTGTGCCCAGCTTCCCAATTAAGTCAGAAACTTTAGGTTTTCTTGTTCCTATGGAAAAGAAGCGCGTGCAAAGATAAGCATCCGGTTGGGTTTGGGCCCTGACCTCAAGAAAGTAGAACACCAACCCTAACCCTAATTTAGGAAAAATCTGACTCAGAATAGGGTTTTCCCATGCATTGTGCCCAGCTTCCCAATTGAGTCAGCAACTTTAGGTTTTGCGGTTCCTTTGCAAAAGAAGCGGATGCAAAGATCAGCATCCAGTTGGATTTGTGCCCTGACTTCAAAGAAACCGAACCCTAACCCTAACCCTAATTTAGGAAAAATCTGACTCAGAATAGGGTTTTCCCATGCATTGTGCCCAGCTTCCCAATTATGTCAGAAACTTTAGGTTTGCTTGTTCCTTTGCAAAAGAAGCGCATGCAAAGATAAGCATCCGGTTAGATCTGGGCCCTGACTTCAATGAAGCCGAACTCTAACCCTAACCCAAATTTAGGAAAAATCTGCCTCAGAAAAGGGTTTTCCCAAACATTGCGCCCGGATTCCCAATTAAGTCAGAAACTTTAGGTTTGCTTGTTCCTTTCCAAAAGGAGCACATGGAAATATAAGCATTCAGTTGGATTTGGGCCCTGACTTAAATGAAGCCGAACCCTAACGCTAACACTAATTTAGGTAACATCTGACTCAGAATAGGGTTTTCCCATGCATTGTGCCGAGTTTCCCAATTCAGTCAGAAGCTTTAGGTTTTGCTGTTCCTTTGCATAAGAAGCGGCTGCAAAGATGAGCATTCGGTTGTAACTGTGCCCTAACTTCAAGGGAGCCGAACCCTAACCTAACCCTAATTTAGGAGAAATCTGACTCACAATAGGGTTTTCCCATGCATTGTGCCCAGCTTCCCAATTGAGTCAGCAACTTTAGGTTTTCCGGTTCCTTTGCAAAAGAAGCGGATGAAAAGATAAGCATCCAGTTGGATTTGTGCCCTGACTTCAAAGAAACCGAACCCTAACCCTAACCCTAATTTAGGAAAAATCTGACTCAGAATAGGGTTTTTCCATGCATTGTGCCCAGATTCCCAATTAAGTCAGAAACTTTAGGTTTTGCTGTTCCTTTGCATAAGAAGTGGGTACAAAGGTAAGCATCCGGTTGGATTTGGGCCCTGACTTCAATGAAGACGAACCCTAACCCTAACCCTAATTTAGGAAAAATCTACCTCAGAATAGGGTTTTCCCATGCATTGCGCCCAGCTTCCCAGTTAAGTCAGAAACTTTAGGTTTGCTTGTTCCTTTCCAAAAGCAGGAAATGCAAATATAAGCATTCATTTGGATTTGGGCCCTGACTTAAATGGAGACGAACCCTAACCCTAACCTTAATTTAGGAAAAATCTGCCTCAGAATAGGGTTTTCCCATGCATTGTGCAAAGTTTCCCAATTAATTCAGAAACTTTAGGTTTTGTTGTTCCTTTCCATAAGAAGCGGCTGCAAAGATGAGCATCTGGTTGGATTTGGGCCCTAACTTCAAGGGAGCCGAACCCTAACCCTAACCCTAATTTAGGAAAAATCTGACTCACAATAGGGTTTTCCCATGCATTGTGCCCAGCTTCCCAATTAAGTCAGAAACTTTAGGTTTGCTTGTTCCTTTGCAAAAGAAGCCCATTCAAAGATTAGCATCCGGTTGGATTTGGGCCCTAACTTCAAGGAAGGAGAACGCTAACCCTAACCCTAATTTAGGAAAAAACTGCCTCAGAATAGGGTTTTCCCATGCATTGTGCCCAGCTTCCCAATTGAGTCAGAAACTTTAGGTTTTGCTGTTCCTTTGCAAAAGAAGCGGGTGCAAAGATAAGCATCCAGTTGGATTTGTGCCGTGACTTCAAAGAAACCGAACCCTAACCCTAACCCTAATTTAGGAAAAATCTGACTCAGAATAGGGTTTTCCCATACATTGTGCCCAGCTTCCCTATTAAGTCAGAAACTTTAGGTTTTGCTGTTCCTTTGCATAAGAAGTGGGTACAAAGATAAGCATCCGGTTGGATTTGGGCACTGACTTCAATGAAGCGGAACCCTAACCCTAACCCTAATTTAGGAAAAATCTGCCTCAGAATAGGGTTTTCCCATGAATTCTGCCCAGCTTCCCAATTACGTCAGAAACTTTAGGTTTGCTTGTTCCTTTGCAAAAGAAGCCCGTGCAAAGATAAGCATGCAGTTGGATCTGGGCCCTGACTTCAATGAAGCCGAACCCTAACCCTAACCCTAATTTAGGAAAAATGTGCCTGAGAATAGGGTTTTCCCATGCATTGTGCCCAGCTTCCCAATTAAGTCAGAAACTTTAGGTTTTGCTCTTCCTTTGCATAAGAAGCGGGTGCAGAGATAAGCATCCGGTTGGATTTTGGCCCTGACACAACGAAGCCGAACCCTAACCCTAACCCTAATTTAGGAAAAATCTGACTCAGAATAGGGTTTTCCCATGCATTGTGCCCAGCTTCCCAATTAAGTCAGAAACTTTAGGTTTTGCTGTTCGTTTGCATAAGATGTGGGTACAAAGATAAGCATCTGGTTGGATTTGGGCACTCACTTCAATGAAGCCGAACCCTAACCCTAACCCTAATTTAGGAAAAATCTGCTTCAGAATAGAGTTATCCCATGCATTGTGCCCACCTTCCCAATTAAGTCAGAAACTTTAGGTTTTGCTGTTCCTTTGCATAAGAAGTGGGTACAAAGATAAGCATCCGGTTGGATTTGGGCACTGACTTCAATGAAGCGGAACCCTAACCCTAACCCTAATTTAGGAAAAATCTGCCTCAGAATAGGGTTTTCCCATGAATTCTGCCCAGCTTCCCAGTTACGTCAGAAACTTTAGGTTTGCTTGTTCCTTTGAAAAAGAAGCGCATGCAAAGATAAGCATGCAGTTGGATCTGGGCCCTGACTTCAATGAAGCCGAACCCTAACCCTAACCCTAATTTAGGAAAAATGTGCCTGAGAATAGGGTTTTCCCATGCATTGTGCCCAGATTCCCAATTAAGTCAGAAACTTTAGGTTTTGCTCTTCCTTTGCATAAGAAGCGGGTGCAAAGATAAGCATCCGGTTGGATTTTGGCCCTGACACAAGGAAGCCGAACCCTAACCCCAACCCTAATTTAGGAAAAATCTGCCTCAGAATAGGGTTTTCCCATGCATTGTGCCCAGCTTCCCAATTAAGTCAGAAACTTTAGGTTTTGCTGTTCCTTTGCATTAGAAGCGGGTGCAAAGATAAGCATCCGGTTGGAGTTGGGCCCTGACTTCAAGGAAGCCGAACCCTAACCCTAACCCTAATTTATCAAAAATCTGCCTAGGAATAGGGTTTTCCCATGCATTGCGCCCGGCTTCCCAATTAAGTCAGAAACTGTGGGTTTTCTTGCTCCTTTGCAATAGAAGCCCGTGGAAAGATAAGCACCCGGTTGGATCTGGGCCCTGACTTCAAGGAAGCCGAACCCTAACCCTAACCCTAATTTAGGAAAAATCTACCTCAGAATAGGGTTTTCCCATGCATTGCGCCGGGCTTCCCAATTAAGTCAGAAACTTTAGGTTTGCTTGTTCCTTTCCAAAAGCAGGAAATGCAAATATAAGCCTTAACTTGGATTTGGGCCCTGACTTAAATGAAGCCAAACCCTAACCCTAACCCTAATTTAGGAAAAATCTGCCTCAGAATAGGGTTTTCCCATGCATTGTGCAAAGTTTCCCAATTAATTCAGAAACTTTAGGTTTTGCTGTTCCTTTGCATAAGAAGCGGCTGCAAAGATGAGCATCTGGTTGGATTTGGGCCCTAACTTCAAGGGAGCCGAACCCTAACCCTAACCCTAATTTAGGAAAAATCTGACTCACAATAAGGTTTTCCCATGCATTGTGCCCAGCTTCCCAATTAAGTCAGAAACTTTAGGTTTGCTTGTTCCTTTGCAAAAGAAGCCCGTGCAAAGATTAGCATCCGGTTGGATTAGGGCCCTGACTTCAAGGAAGCAGAACGCTAACCCTAACCCTAATTTAGGAAAAAACTGCCTCAGAATAGGGTTTTCCCATGCATTCTGCCCAGCTTCCCAATTACGTCAGAAACTTTAGGTTTGTTTGTTCCTTTGCAAAAGAAGCGCATACAAAGATAAGCATCCAGTTGGATCTGGGCCCTGACTTCAATGAAGCCGAACCCTAACCCTAACCCTAATTTAGGAAAAATCTGCCTCAAAATAGGGTTTTCCCATGCATTGTGCCCCGCTTCCCAATTGAGTCAGAAACTTTAGGTTTTGCTGTTCCTTTGCATAAGAAGCGGCTGGAAAGATGAGCATCAGGTTGGATTTGGGCCCTAACTTCAAGGGAGCCGAACCCTAACCCTAACCCTAATTTAGGAAAAAACTGCCTCAGAATAGGGTTTTCCCATGCATTGTGCCCAGCTTCCCAATTGAGTCAGAAACTTTAGGTTTTCCTGTTCCTTTGCAAAAGAAGCTGGTGCAATGATAAGCATCCAGTTGGATTTGTGCCCTGACTTCAAAGAAACCGAACCCTAACTCTAACCCTAATTTAGGAAAAATCTGACTCAGAATAGGGTTTTCTCATGCATTGTGCCCAGCTTCCCAATTAAGTCAGAAACTTTAGGTTTTGCTGTTCCTTTGCATAAGAAGTGGGTACAACGATAAGTATCCGGTTGGATTTGGGCACTGACTTCAATGAAGCCGAACCCTAAACCTAACCCTAATTTAGGAAAAATCTGCCTCAGAATAGGGTTTTCCATGCATTCTGCCCAGCTTCCCAATTACGTCAGAAACTTTAGGTTTGCTTGTTCCTTTGCAAAAGAAGCGCATGCAAAGATAAGCATCCGGTTGGATCTGGGCCCTGACTTCAATGAAGCCGAACCCGAACCCTAACCCTAATTTAGGAAAAATCTGCCTCAAAATAGGGTTTTCCCATGCATTGTGCCCAGCTTCCCAATTGAGTCAGAAACTTTAGGTTTTGCTGTTCCTTTGCATAAGAAGCGGCTGCAAAGATGAGCATCAGGTTGGATTTGGGCCCTAACTTCAAGGGAGCCGAACCCTAACCCTAACCCTAATTTAGGAAAAATCTGACTCACAATAGGGTTTTCCCATGCATTGTGCCCAGCTTCCCAATTACGTCAGAAACTTTAGGTTTGCTTGTTCCTTTGCAAAAGAAGCGCATGCAAAGATAAGCATTCGGTTGGGTTTGGGCCCTGACTTCAAGGAAGCAGAACTCTAACCCTAACCCTAATTTAGGAAAAAACTGCCTCAGAATAGGGTTTTCCCATGCATTGTGCCCAGCTTCCCAATTGAGTCAGAAACTTTAGGTTTTGCTGTTCCTTTGCAAAAGAAGCGGGTGCAAAGATTAGCATCCGGTTGGAGTTGGTCCCTGACTTCAAGGAAGCCGAACCCTAACCCTAACCCTAATTTAGCAAAAATCTGCCTAGGAATAGGGTTTCCCATGCATTGCGCCCGGCTTCCCAATTAAGTCAGAAACTGTGGGTTTTCTTGCTCCTTTGCAATAGAAGCCCGTGGAAAGATAAGCACCCGGTTGGATCTGGGCCCTGACTTCAAGGAAGCCGAACCCTAACCCTAACCCTAATTTAGGAAAAATCTACCTCAGAATAGGGTTTTCCCATGCATTGCGCCGGGCTTCCCAATTAAGTCAGAAACTTTAGGTTTGCTTGTTCCTTTCCAAAAGCAGGAAATGCAAATATAAGCCTTAATTTGGATTTGGGCCCTGACTTAAATGAAGCCGAACCCTAACCCTAACCCTAATTTAGGAAAAATCTGCCTCAGAATAGGGTTTTCCCATGCATTGTGCAAAGTTTCCCAATTAATTCAGAAACTTTAGGTTTTGCTGTTCCTTTGCATAAGAAGCGGCTGCAAAGATGAGCATCTGGTTGGATTTGGGCCCTAACTTCAAGGGAGCCGAACCCTAACCCTAACCCTAATTTAGGAAAAATCTGACTCACAATAAGGTTTTCCCATGCATTGTGCCCAGCTTCCCAATTAAGTCAGAAACTTTAGGTTTGCTTGTTCCTTTGCAAAAGAAGCCCGTGCAAAGATTAGCATCCGGTTGGATTAGGGCCCTGACTTCAAGGAAGCAGAACGCTAACCCTAACCCTAATTTAGGAAAAAACTGCCTCAGAATAGGGTTTTCCCATGCATTCTGCCCAGCTTCCCAATTACGTCAGAAACTTTAGGTTTGTTTGTTCCTTTGCAAAAGAAGCGCATACAAAGATAAGCATCCGGTTGGATCTGGGCCCTGACTTCAATGAAGCCGAACCCTAACCCTAACCCTAATTTAGGAAAAATCTGCCTCAAAATAGGGTTTTCCCATGCATTGTGCCCCGCTTCCCAATTGAGTCAGAAACTTTAGGTTTTGCTGTTCCTTTGCATAAGAAGCGGCTGGAAAGATGAGCATCAGGTTGGATTTGGGCCCTAACTTCAAGGGAGCCGAACCCTAACCCTAACCCTAATTTAGGAAAAAACTGCCTCAGAATAGGGTTTTCCCATGCATTGTGCCCAGCTTCCCAATTGAGTCAGAAACTTTAGGTTTTCCTGTTCCTTTGCAAAAGAAGCTGGTGCAATGATAAGCATCCAGTTGGATTTGTGCCCTGACTTCAAAGAAACCGAACCCTAACTCTAACCCTAATTTAGGAAAAATCTGACTCAGAATAGGGTTTTCTCATGCATTGTGCCCAGCTTCCCAATTAAGTCAGAAACTTTAGGTTTTGCTGTTCCTTTGCATAAGAAGTGGGTACAACGATAAGCATCCGGTTGGATTTGGGCACTGACTTCAAAGAAGCCGAACCCTAACCCTAACCCTAATTTAGGAAAAATCTGCCTCAGAATAGGGTTTTCCATGCATTCTGCCCAGCTTCCCAATTACGTCAGAAACTTTAGGTTTGCTTGTTCCTTTGCAAAAGAAGCGCATGCAAAGATAAGCATCCGGTTGGATCTGGGCCCTGACTTCAATGAAGCCGAACCCTAACCCTAACCCTAATTTAGGAAAAATCTGCCTCAAAATAGGGTTTTCCCATGCATTGTGCCCAGCTTCCCAATTGAGTCAGAAACTTTAGGTTTTGCTGTTCCTTTGCATAAGAAGCGGCTGCAAAGATGAGCATCAGGTTGGATTTGGGCCCTAACTTCAAGGGAGCCGAACCCTAACCCTAACCCTAATTTAGGAAAAATCTGACTCACAATAGGGTTTTCCCATGCATTGTGCCCAGCTTCCCAATTACGTCAGAAACTTTAGGTTTGCTTGTTCCTTTGCAAAAGAAGCGCATGCAAAGATAAGCATTCGGTTGGGTTTGGGCCCTGACTTCAAGGAAGCAGAACTCTAACCCTAACCCTAATTTAGGAAAAAACTGCCTCAGAATAGGGTTTTCCCATGCATTGTGCCCAGCTTCCCAATTGAGTCAGAAACTTTAGGTTTTGCTGTTCCTTTGCAAAAGAAGCGGGTGCAAAGATTAGCATCCGGTTGGAGTTGGTCCCTGACTTCAAGGAAGCCGAACCCTAACCCTAACCCTAATTTAGCAAAAATCTGCCTAGGAATAGGGTTTTCCCATGCATTGCGCCCGGCTTCCCAATTAAGTCAGAAACTGTGGGTTTTCTTGCTCCTTTGCAATAGAAGCCCGTGGAAAGATAAGCACCCGGTTGGATCTGGGCCCTGACTTCAAGGAAGCCGAACCCTAACCCTAACCCTAATTTAGGAAAAATCTACCTCAGAATACGGTTTTCCCATGCATTGCGCCGGGCTTCCCAATTAAGTCAGAAACTTTAGGTTTGCTTGTTCCTTTCCAAAAGCAGGAAATGCAAATATAAGCCTTAATTTGGATTTGGGCCCTGACTTAAATGAAGCCGAACCCTAACCCTAACCCTAATTTAGGAAAAATCTGCCTCAGAATAGGGTTTTCCCATGCATTGTGCAAAGTTTCCCAATTAATTCAGAAACTTTAGGTTTTGCTGTTCCTTTGCATAAGAAGCGGCTGCAAAGATGAGCATCAGGTTGGATTTGGGCCCTAACTTCAAGGGAGCCGAACCCTAACCCTAACCCTAATTTAGGAAAAATCTGACTCACAATAAGGTTTTCCCATGCATTGTGCCCAGCTTCCCAATTAAGTCAGAAACTTTAGGTTTGCTTGTTCCTTTGCAAAAGAAGCCCGTGCAAAGATTAGCATCCGGTTGGATTAGGGCCCTGACTTCAAGGAAGCAGAACGCTAACCCTAACCCTAATTTAGGAAAAAACTGCCTCAGAATAGGGTTTTCCCATGCATTCTGCCCAGCTTCCCAATTACGTCAGAAACTTTAGGTTTGTTTGTTCCTTTGCAAAAGAAGCGCATACAAAGATAAGCATCCAGTTGGATCTGGGCCCTGACTTCAATGAAGCCGAACCCTAACCCTAACCCTAATTTAGGAAAAATCTGCCTCAAAATAGGGTTTTCCCATGCATTGTGCCCCGCTTCCCAATTGAGTCAGAAACTTTAGGTTTTGCTGTTCCTTTGCATAAGAAGCGGCTGGAAAGATGAGCATCAGGTTGGATTTGGGCCCTAACTTCAAGGGAGCCGAACCCTAACCCTAACCCTAATTTAGGAAAAAACTGCCTCAGAATAGGGTTTTCCCATGCATTGTGCCCAGCTTCCCAATTGAGTCAGAAACTTTAGGTTTTCCTGTTCCTTTGCAAAAGAAGCTGGTGCAATGATAAGCATCCAGTTGGATTTGTGCCCTGACTTCAAAGAAACCGAACCCTAACTCTAACCCTAATTTAGGAAAAATCTGACTCAGAATAGGGTTTTCTCATGCATTGTGCCCAGCTTCCCAATTAAGTCAGAAACTTTAGGTTTTGCTGTTCCTTTGCATAAGAAGTGGGTACAACGATAAGCATCCGGTTGGATTTGGGCACTGACTTCAATGAAGCCGAACCCTAACCCTAACCCTAATTTAGGAAAAATGTGCCTCAGAATAGGGTTTTCCATGCATTCTGCCCAGCTTCCCAATTACGTCAGAAACTTTAGGTTTGCTTGTTCCTTTGCAAAAGAAGCGCATGCAAAGATAAGCATCTGGTTGGATCTGGGCCCTGACTTCAATGAAGCCGAACCCTAACCCTAACCCTAATTTAGGAAAAATCTGCCTCAAAATAGGGTTTTCCCATGCATTGTGCCCAGCTTCCCAATTGAGTCGGAAACTTTAGGTTTTGCTGTTCCTTTGCATAAGAAGTGGCTGCAAAGATGAGCATCAGGTTGGATTTGGGCCCTAACTTCAAGGGAGCCGAACCCTAACCCTAACCCTAATTTAGGAAAAATCTGACTCACAATAGGGTTTTCCCATGCATTGTGCCCAGCTTCCCAATTACGTCAGAAACTTTAGGTTTGCTTGTTCCTTTGCAAAAGAAGCGCATGCAAAGATAAGCATTCGGTTGGGTTTGGGCCCTGACTTCAAGGAAGCAGAACTCTAACCCTAACCCTAATTTAGGAAAAAACTGCCTCAGAATAGGGTTTTCCCATGCATTGTGCCCAGCTTCCCAATTGAGTCAGAAACTTTAGGTTTTGCTGTTCCTTTGCAAAAGAAGCGGGTGCAAAGATTAGCATCCTGTTGGAGTTGGTCCCTGACTTCAAGGAAGCCGAACCCTAACCCTAACCCTAATTTAGGAAAAATCTGCCTAGGAATAGGGTTTTCCCATGCATTGCGCCCGGCTTCCCAATTAAGTCAGAAACTGTGGGTTTTCTTGCTCCTTTGCAATAGAAGCCCGTGGAAAGATAAGCATCTGGTTGGATCTGGGCCCTGACTTCAAGGAAGCCGAACCCTAACCCTAACCCTAATTTAGGAAAAATCTGCCGAGGAATAGGGTTTTCCCATGCATTGTGCCCAGCTTCCCAGTTAAGTCAGAAACTGTAGGTTTTCTTGTTCCTTTAGAAAAGAAGCGGGTGCAAAGATAGGCATCCGGTGGGATCTGGGCCCTGACTTCAAGGAAGCAGAACGCTAAACCTAACCCTAATTTAGGAAAAAACTGCCTCAGAATAGGGTTTTCCCATGCATTGTGCCCAGCTTCCCAATTAAGTCAGAAACTTTAGGTTTTGCTGTTCCTTTGCATAAGAAGCGAGTGCAAAGATCAGCATCCGGTTGGATTTGGGCCCTGACTTCAAGTAAGCCGAACCCTAACCCTAACCCTAATTTAGGAAAAATCTGCCGAGGAATAGGGTTTTCCCATGCATTTTGCCCAGCTTCCCAGTTAAGTCAGAAACTGTAGGTTTTCTTGCTCCTTTGCAATAGAAGCGCGTGCAAAGATTAGCATCTGGTTGGATCTGGGCCCTGACTTCTAGGAAGCCGAACCATAACCCTAACCCTAATTTAGGAAAAATCTGCCTCAGAATAGGGTTTTCCCATGCATTGCGGCTCGCTTCCCAATTAAGTCAGAAACTTTGGGTTTGCTTGTTTCTTTCCAAAAGCAGCACATACAAATATAAGCATTCAGTTGGATTTGGGCCCTAACTTAAATGAAGCCGAACCGTAACCCTAACCCTAATTTAGGAAAAATCTGCCTAGGAATAGGGTTTTCCCATGCATTGTGCCAAGTTTCCCAATTAAGTCAGAAACTTTAGGTTTTCCTCTTCCTTTGCATAACAAGCGGGTGCAAGAATTAGCAACCGGTTGGATCTGGGCCCTAACTTCAAGGGAGCCGAACCCTAACTCTAACCCGAATTTAGCCAAAAATCTGACTAACAATAGGGTTTTCCCATGCATTGTGCCCAGCTTCCCAATTAAGTCAGAAACTTTAGGTTTTCCTGTTGCTTTGCATAAGAAGCTGGTGCAAAGATAAGCATCCGGTGGGATTTGGGCCCTGACTTCCAGTAAGTCGAACCCTAACCCTAACCCTAATTTAGGAAAAATCTGCCTCAGAATAGGGTTTTCCCATGCATTGCGCCCGGCTTCCCAATTAAGTCAGAAACTTTAGGTTTGCTTGTTCCTTTCCAAAAGCAGGACATGCAAATATAAGCATTCGGTTCGATTTGTGCCCTGACTTAAATGAAGCCGAACCCTAACCCTAACCCTAATTTAGGAAAAATCTGACTCACAATAGGGTTTTCCCATGCATTGTGCCCAGCTTCCCAATTAAGTCAGAAACTTTAGTTTTTCTTGTTCCTTTGGAAAAGAAGCGCGTGCAAAGATAAGCATCGGGTTGGGTTTCGGCCCTGACTTCAAGGAAGCAGAACCCTAACCCTAACCCTAACCCTAACCCTGACTTCAAAGAAAGCGAACCCTATTCCTAACCCTAATTTCGGAAAAATCTGCCTCAGAATAGGGTTTTCCCATGCATTGTGCCCAGCTTCCCAGTTAAGTCAGAAACTGTAGGTTTTCTTGCTCCTTTGGAATAGAAGCGCGTGCAAAGATAAGAATCCGGTTGGATCTGTACCCTGACGTCAAGGAACCCGAACCCTAACCCTAACCCTAATTTAGGAAAAATCTGCCTCAGAATAGGGTTTTCCCATGCATTGCGCCCCGCTTCCCAATTAAGTCAGAAACTTTGGGTTTGCTTGTTTCTTTCCAAAAGCAGCACATGGAAATATAAGCATTCAGGTGGATTTGGGCCCTGACTTCAATGAAGCCGAACCCTAACCCTAACCCTAATTTATGAAAAATCTGCCACAGAATAGGGTTTTCCCATGCATTGTGCCAAGTTTCCCAATTAAGTCAGAAACTTTAGGTTTTGCTGTACCTTTGTATGAGAAGCGGGTGCAAAGATAAGCATCCGGTTGGATCTGGGCGCTAACTTGAAAGGAGCCGAACCCTAACCCTAACCCTAAATTAGGAAAAATCTGACTCACAATAGGGTTTTCCCATGCATTGTTCCCAGCCTCCCAATTAAGTCAGAAACTTTAGGTTTTCTTGTTCCTTTCCAAAAGCAGCACAAGCAAATATAAGCATTCGGTTGGATTTGGGCACTGACTTCAATGAAGCCGAACCCTAACCCTAACCCTAATTTAGGAAAAATCTGCCTCAGAATAGGGTTTTCCAATGCATTGTGCCCAGCTTCCCAATTAAGTCAGAAACTTTAGGTTTTGCTGTTCCTTTGCATAAGAAGTGGGTGCAAATATCAGCATCCGGTTGGATTTGGGCCCTGACTTCAAGTAAGCCGAACCTTAACCCTAACCCTAATTTAGGAAAAATCTGCCGAGGAATAGGGTTTTCCCATGCATTGTGCCCAGCTTCCCAGTCAAGTCAGAAACTGTAGGTTTTCTTGCTCCTTTGCAATAGAAGTGCGTGCAAAGATTAGCATCCGGTTGGATCTGGGCCCTAACTTCAAGGGAGCCGAACCCTAACTCTAACCCTAATTTAGGAAAAATCTGACTCACAATAGGGTTTTACCATGCATTGATCCAAGCTTCCCAATTAAGTCAGAAACTTTAGGTTTGCTTGTTCCTTTGCAAAAGAAGCAGGTGCAAACATAAGCATCCGGTTGGATTTCAGCCCTGACTTCAATGAAGCAGAACGCTAACCCTAACACTAATTTAGGAAAAAAATGCCTCAGAATAGTGTTTTCCCATGCATTGTGCCCAGCTTCCCAATTGAGTCAGAAACTTTAGGTTTTGCTGTTCCTTTGCAAAAGAAGCGGGTGCAAAGATAAGCATCCCGTTGGATTTGTGCCCTGACTTCAAAGAAACCGAACCCTAACCCTAACCCTAATTTAGGAAAAATCTTACTCAGAATAGGGTTTTCCCATGTATTGTGCCCAGCTTCCCAATTACGTCAGAAACTTTAGGTTTTGCTGTTCCTTTGCATAAGAAGTGGGTACAAAGATAAGCATCCGGTTAGATCTGGGCCCTGACTTCAATGAAGCCGAACCCTAACCCTAACCCTAATTTAGGAAACATCTGACTCAGAATAGGGTTTTCCCATGCATTGTGCCAAGTTTACCAATTCAGTCAGAAGCTTTAGGTTTTGCTGTTCCTTTGCATAAGAAGCGGCTGCAAAGATGGGCATCCGGTTATAATTGTGCCCTAACTTCATGGGAGCCGAACCCTAACCTAACCCTAATTTAGGAAAAATCTGCCTCAGAATAGGGTTTTCCCATGCATTGTGCCCAGCTTCCTAATTAAGTCAGAAACTTTAGGTTTTGCTGTTGCTTTGCATAAGATGCGGGTGCAAAGATAAGCATCCGGTTGGATTTGGGCCCTGACTTCAAGTAAGCCGAACCCTAACACTTACCCTAATTTAGGAAATATCTGCCGAGGAATTCGGTTTTCCCATGCATTGTGCCCAGCTTCCCAGTTAAGTCAGAAACTTTAGGTTTGCTTGTACATTTCGAAAAGCAGCACATGCAAATATCAGCATTCGGTTGGATTTGGGCTCTGACTTAAATGAAGCCGAACCCTAACCCTAACCCTAATTTAGGAAAAATCTGACTCACAATAGGGTTTTCCCATGCATTGTGCCCAGCTTCCCAATTAAGTCAGAAACTTTAGGTTTTCTTGTTCCTATGGAAAAGAAGCGCGTGCAAAGATAAGCATCCGGTTGGGTTTGGGCCCTGACCTCAAGAAAGTAGAACACCAACCCTAACCCTAATTTAGGAAAAATCTGACTCAGAATAGGGTTTTCCCATGCATTGTGCCCAGCTTCCCAATTGAGTCAGCAACTTTAGGTTTTGCGGTTCCTTTGCAAAAGAAGCGGATGCAAAGATCAGCATCCAGTTGGATTTGTGCCCTGACTTCAAAGAAACCGAACCCTAACCCTAACCCTAATTTAGGAAAAATCTGACTCAGAATAGGGTTTTCCCATGCATTGTGCCCAGCTTCCCAATTATGTCAGAAACTTTAGGTTTGCTTGTTCCTTTGCAAAAGAAGCGCATGCAAAGATAAGCATCCGGTTAGATCTGGGCCCTGACTTCAATGAAGCCGAACTCTAACCCTAACCCAAATTTAGGAAAAATCTGCCTCAGAAAAGGGTTTTCCCAAACATTGCGCCCGGATTCCCAATTAAGTCAGAAACTTTAGGTTTGCTTGTTCCTTTCCAAAAGGAGCACATGGAAATATAAGCATTCAGTTGGATTTGGGCCCTGACTTAAATGAAGCCGAACCCTAACGCTAACACTAATTTAGGTAACATCTGACTCAGAATAGGGTTTTCCCATGCATTGTGCCGAGTTTCCCAATTCAGTCAGAAGCTTTAGGTTTTGCTGTTCCTTTGCATAAGAAGCGGCTGCAAAGATGAGCATTCGGTTGTAACTGTGCCCTAACTTCAAGGGAGCCGAACCCTAACCTAACCCTAATTTAGGAGAAATCTGACTCACAATAGGGTTTTCCCATGCATTGTGCCCAGCTTCCCAATTGAGTCAGCAACTTTAGGTTTTCCGGTTCCTTTGCAAAAGAAGCGGATGAAAAGATAAGCATCCAGTTGGATTTGTGCCCTGACTTCAAAGAAACCGAACCCTAACCCTAACCCTAATTTAGGAAAAATCTGACTCAGAATAGGGTTTTTCCATGCATTGTGCCCAGATTCCCAATTAAGTCAGAAACTTTAGGTTTTGCTGTTCCTTTGCATAAGAAGTGGGTACAAAGGTAAGCATCCGGTTGGATTTGGGCCCTGACTTCAATGAAGACGAACCCTAACCCTAACCCTAATTTAGGAAAAATCTGCCTCAGAATAGGGTTTTCCCATGCATTGTGCCCAGCTTCCCAATTAAGTCAGAAACTTTAGGTTTTGCTGTTCCTTTGCATAAGAAGGGGGTACAAAGATATGCATCCGGTTGGATTTGGGCCCTGACTTCAATGAAGCCGAAACCTAACCCTAACCCTAATTTAGGAAAAATCTGCCTCAGAATAGGGTTTTCCCATGCATTGTGCCCAGCTTCCCAATTACGTCAGAAACTTTAGGTTTTGCTGTTCTTTGCATAAGAAATGGGTGCAAAGATAAGCATCCGGTTGGATTTGGGCCCTGACTTCAATGAAGCCGAACCCTAACCCTAACTCTAACCATAATTAAGGAAAAATCTGCCTCAGAATAGGGTTTTCCTATGCATTGTGCCCAGCTTCCCAATTACGTCAGAAACTTTAGGTTTGCTTGTTCCTTTGCAAAAGAAGCGCATGCAAAGATAAGCATTCGGTTAGATCTGGGCCCTGACTTCAATGAAGCCGAACCCTAACCCTAACCCTAATTTAGGAAAAATCTGCCTCAGAATAGGGTTTTCCCATGCATTGTGCCCAGCTTTCCAATTACGTCAGAAACTTTAGGTTTGCTTGTTCCTTTGCAAAAGAAGCGCATGCAAAGATAAGCATCCGGTTAGATCTGGGCCCTGACTTCAATGAAGCAGAACCCTAACCCTAACCCTAATTTAGGAAAAATCTGCCTCAGAATAGGGTTTTCCCATGCATTGTGCCCAGCTTCCCAATTACGTCAGAAACTTTAGGTTTGCTTGTTCCTTTGCAAAAGAAGCGCATGCAAAGATAAGCATCCGGTTAGATCTGGGCCCTGACTTCAATGAAGCCGAACCCTAACCCTAACCCTAATTTAGGAAAAATCTGACTCAGAATAGGGTTTTCCCATGCATTGTTCCCAGATTCCCAATTAAGTCAGAAACTTTAGTTTTTGCTGTTCCTTTGCATAAGAAGTGGGTACAAAGGTAAGCATCCGGTTGGATTTGGGCCCTGACTTCAATGAAGCCGAACCCTAACCCTAACCCTAATTTAGGAAAAATCTGACTCAGAATAGGGTTTTCCCATGCATTGTGCCCAGCTTCCCAATTAAGTCAGAAATTTTAGGTTTTGCTGTTCCTTTGCATAAGAAGTGGGTACAAAGATAAGCATCCGGTTGGATTTGGGCCCTGACTTCAATGAAGCCGAACCCTAACCCTAACTCTAACCATAATTAAGGAAAAATCTGCCTCAGAATAGGGTTTTCCCATGCATTGTGCCCAGCTTCCCAATTAAGTCAGAAACTTTAGGTTTTGCTGTTCCTTTGCATAAGAAGTGGGTACAAAGATATGCATCCGGTTGGATTTGGGCCCTGACTTCAATGAAGCCGAACCCTAACCCTAACCCTAATTTAGGAAAAATCTGCCTCAGAATAGGGTTTTCCCATGCATTGTGCCCAGCTTCCCAATTACGTCAGAAACTTTAGGTTTGCTTGTTCCTTTGCAAAAGAAGCGCATGCAAAGATAAGCATCCGGTTAGATCTGGGCCCTGACTTCAATGAAGCCGAACCCTATCCCTAACCCTAATTTACGAAAAATCTGCCTCAGAATAGGGTTTTCCCATGTATTGTGCCCAGCTTCCCAATTAAGTCAGAAACTTTAGGTTTTCTTGTTCCTTTGCAAAAGAAGCGGGTGCAAAGATAAGCCTCCGGTTGGATTTGCGCCCTGACTTCAAGTAAGCAGAACGCTAACCCTAACCCTAATTTAGGAAAAAACTTCCTCAGAATAGGGTTTTCCCATGCATTGTGCCCAGCTTCCCAATTGAGTCAGCAACTTTAGGTTTTGCGGTTCCTTTGCAAAAGAAGCGGGTGAAAAGATAAGCATCCAGGTGGATTTGTGCCCTGACTTCAAAGAAACCGAACCCTAACCCTAACCCTAATTTAGGAAATATCTGACTCAGAATAGGGTTTTCCCATGCATTGTGCCCAGCTTCCGAATTGAGTCAGCAACTTTAGGTTTTGCGGTTCCTTTGCAAAAGAAGCGGGTGCAAAGATAAGCATCCAGTTGGATTTGTGCCCTGACTTCAAAGAAACCGAATCCTAACCCTAACCCTAATTTAGGAAAAATCTGACTCAGAATAGGGTTTTCCCATGCATTGTGCCCAGCTTCCCAATTAAGACAGAAACTTTAGGTTTTGCTGTTCCTTTGCATAAGAAGTGGGTACAAAGATAAGCATCCGGTTGGATTTGGGCACTGACTTCAAAGAAACCGAACCCTAACCCTAACCCTAATTTAGGAAAAATCTGACTCAGAATAGGGTTTTCCCATGCATTGTGCCCAGCTTCCCAATTAAGTCAGAAACTTTAGGTTTTGCTGTTCCTTTGTATAAGAAGTGGGTACAAAGGTAAGCATCCGGTTGGATTTGGGCACTGACTTCAATGAAGCAGAACCCTAACCCTAACCCTAATTTAGGAAAAATCTGCCTCAGAATAGGGTTTTCCCATGCATTGTGCCCAGCTTCCCAATTATGTCAGAAACTTTAGGTTTGCTTGTTCCTTTGCAAAAGAAGCGCATGCAAAGATAAGCATCCGGTTAGATCTGGGCCCTGACTTCAATGAAGCCGAACCCTAACCCTAACCCTAATTTAGGAAAAATCTGACTCAGAATAGGGTTTTCCCATGCATTGTTCCCAGATTCCCAATTAAGTCAGAAACTTTAGTTTTTGCTGTTCCTTTGCATAAGAAGTGGGTACAAAGGTAAGCATCCGGTTGGATTTGGGCCCTGACTTCAATGAAGCCGAACCCTAACCCTAACCCTAATTTAGGAAAAATCTGCCTCAGAATAGGGTTTTCCCATGCATTGTGCCCAGCTTTCCAATTACGTCAGAAACTTTAGGTTTGCTTGTTCCTTTGCAAAAGAAGCGCATGCAAAGATAAGCATCCGGTTAGATCTGGGCCCTGACTTCAATGAAGCAGAACCCTAACCCTAACCCTAATTTAGGAAAAATCTGCCTCAGAATAGGGTTTTCCCATGCATTGTGCCCAGCTTCCCAATTACGTCAGAAACTTTAGGTTTGCTTGTTCCTTTGCAAAAGAAGCGCATGCAAAGATAAGCATCCGGTTAGATCTGGGCCCTGACTTCAATGAAGCCGAACCCTAACCCTAACCCTAATTTAGGAAAAATCTGACTCAGAATAGGGTTTTCCCATGCATTGTTCCCAGATTCCCAATTAAGTCAGAAACTTTAGTTTTTGCTGTTCCTTTGCATAAGAAGTGGGTACAAAGGTAAGCATCCGGTTGGATTTGGGCCCTGACTTCAATGAAGCCGAACCCTAACCCTAACCCTAATTTAGGAAAAATCTGACTCAGAATAGGGTTTTCCCATGCATTGTGCCCAGCTTCCCAATTAAGTCAGAAATTTTAGGTTTTGCTGTTCCTTTGCATAAGAAGTGGGTACAAAGATAAGCATCCGGTTGGATTTGGGCCCTGACTTCAATGAAGCCGAACCCTAACCCTAACTCTAACCATAATTAAGGAAAAATCTGCCTCAGAATAGGGTTTTCCCATGCATTGTGCCCAGCTTCCCAATTAAGTCAGAAACTTTAGGTTTTGCTGTTCCTTTGCATAAGAAGTGGGTACAAAGATATGCATCCGGTTGGATTTGGGCCCTGACTTCAATGAAGCCGAACCCTAACCCTAACCCTAATTTAGGAAAAATCTGCCTCAGAATAGGGTTTTCCCATGCATTGTGCCCAGCTTCCCAATTACGTCAGAAACTTTAGGTTTGCTTGTTCCTTTGCAAAAGAAGCGCATGCAAAGATAAGCATCCGGTTAGATCTGGGCCCTGACTTCAATGAAGCCGAACCCTATCCCTAACCCTAATTTACGAAAAATCTGCCTCAGAATAGGGTTTTCCCATGTATTGTGCCCAGCTTCCCAATTAAGTCAGAAACTTTAGGTTTTCTTGTTCCTTTGCAAAAGAAGCGGGTGCAAAGATAAGCCTCCGGTTGGATTTGCGCCCTGACTTCAAGTAAGCAGAACGCTAACCCTAACCCTAATTTAGGAAAAAACTTCCTCAGAATAGGGTTTTCCCATGCATTGTGCCCAGCTTCCCAATTGAGTCAGCAACTTTAGGTTTTGCGGTTCCTTTGCAAAAGAAGCGGGTGAAAAGATAAGCATCCAGGTGGATTTGTGCCCTGACTTCAAAGAAACCGAACCCTAACCCTAACCCTAATTTAGGAAATATCTGACTCAGAATAGGGTTTTCCCATGCATTGTGCCCAGCTTCCGAATTGAGTCAGCAACTTTAGGTTTTGCGGTTCCTTTGCAAAAGAAGCGGGTGCAAAGATAAGCATCCAGTTGGATTTGTGCCCTGACTTCAAAGAAACCGAATCCTAACCCTAACCCTAATTTAGGAAAAATCTGACTCAGAATAGGGTTTTCCCATGCATTGTGCCCAGCTTCCCAATTAAGACAGAAACTTTAGGTTTTGCTGTTCCTTTGCATAAGAAGTGGGTACAAAGATAAGCATCCGGTTGGATTTGGGCACTGACTTCAAAGAAACCGAACCCTAACCCTAACCCTAATTTAGGAAAAATCTGACTCAGAATAGGGTTTTCCCATGCATTGTGCCCAGCTTCCCAATTAAGTCAGAAACTTTAGGTTTTGCTGTTCCTTTGTATAAGAAGTGGGTACAAAGGTAAGCATCCGGTTGGATTTGGGCACTGACTTCAATGAAGCAGAACCCTAACCCTAACCCTAATTTAGGAAAAATCTGCCTCAGAATAGGGTTTTCCCATGCATTGTGCCCAGCTTCCCAATTATGTCAGAAACTTTAGGTTTGCTTGTTCCTTTGCAAAAGAAGCGCATGCAAAGATAAGCATCCGGTTAGATCTGGGCCCTGACTTCAATGAAGCCGAACCCTAACCCTAACCCTAATTTAGGAAAAATCTGACTCAGAATAGGGTTTTCCCATGCATTGTTCCCAGATTCCCAATTAAGTCAGAAACTTTAGTTTTTGCTGTTCCTTTGCATAAGAAGTGGGTACAAAGGTAAGCATCCGGTTGGATTTGGGCCCTGACTTCAATGAAGCCGAACCCTAACCCTAACCCTAATTTAGGAAAAATCTGACTCAGAATAGGGTTTTCCCATGCATTGTGCCCAGCTTCCCAATTAAGTCAGAAATTTTAGGTTTTGCTGTTCCTTTGCATAAGAAGTGGGTACAAAGATAAGCATCCGGTTGGATTTGGGCCCTGACTTCAATGAAGCCGAACCCTAACCCTAATTCTAACCATAATTAAGGAAAAATCTGCCTCAGAATAGGGTTTTCCCATGCATTGTGCCCAGCTTCCCAATTAAGTCAGAAACTTTAGGTTTTGCTGTTCCTTTGCATAAGAAGTGGGTACAAAGATATGCATCCGGTTGGATTTGGGCCCTGACTTCAATGAAGCCGAACCCTAACCCTAACCCTAATTTAGGAAAAATCTGCCTCAGAATAGGGTTTTCCCATGCATTGTGCCCAGCTTCCCAATTACGTCAGAAACTTTAGGTTTGCTTGTTCCTTTGCAAAAGAAGCGCATGCAAAGATAAGCATCCGGTTAGATCTGGGCCCTGACTTCAATGAAGCCGAACCCTATCCCTAACCCTAATTTACGAAAAATCTGCCTCAGAATAGGGTTTTCCCATGTATTGTGCCCAGCTTCCCAATTAAGTCAGAAACTTTAGGTTTTCTTGTTCCTTTGCAAAAGAAGCGGGTGCAAAGATAAGCCTCCGGTTGGATTTGCGCCCTGACTTCAAGTAAGCAGAACGCTAACCCTAACCCTAATTTAGGAAAAAACTTCCTCAGAATAGGGTTTTCCCATGCATTGTGCCCAGCTTCCCAATTGAGTCAGCAACTTTAGGTTTTGCGGTTCCTTTGCAAAAGAAGCGGGTGAAAAGATAAGCATCCAGGTGGATTTGTGCCCTGACTTCAAAGAAACCGAACCCTAACCCTAACCCTAATTTAGGAAATATCTGACTCAGAATAGGGTTTTCCCATGCATTGTGCCCAGCTTCCGAATTGAGTCAGCAACTTTAGGTTTTGCGGTTCCTTTGCAAAAGAAGCGGGTGCAAAGATAAGCATCCAGTTGGATTTGTGCCCTGACTTCAAAGAAACCGAATCCTAACCCTAACCCTAATTTAGGAAAAATCTGACTCAGAATAGGGTTTTCCCATGCATTGTGCCCAGCTTCCCAATTAAGACAGAAACTTTAGGTTTTGCTGTTCCTTTGCATAAGAAGTGGGTACAAAGATAAGCATCCGGTTGGATTTGGGCACTGACTTCAAAGAAACCGAACCCTAACCCTAACCCTAATTTAGGAAAAATCTGACTCAGAATAGGGTTTTCCCATGCATTGTGCCCAGCTTCCCAATTAAGTCAGAAACTTTAGGTTTTGCTGTTCCTTTGTATAAGAAGTGGGTACAAAGGTAAGCATCCGGTTGGATTTGGGCACTGACTTCAATGAAGCAGAACCCTAACCCTAACCCTAATTTAGGAAAAATCTGCCTCAGAATAGGGTTTTCCCATGCATTGTGCCCAGCTTCCCAATTATGTCAGAAACTTTAGGTTTGCTTGTTCCTTTGCAAAAGAAGCGCATGCAAAGATAAGCATCCGGTTAGATCTGGGCCCTGACTTCAATGAAGCCGAACTCTAACCCTAACCCAAATTTAGGAAAAATCTGCCTCAGAAAAGGGTTTTCCCAAACATTGCGCCCGGATTCCCAATTAAGTCAGAAACTTTAGGTTTGCTTGTTCCTTTCCAAAAGGAGCACATGGAAATATAAGCATTCAGTTGGATTTGGGCCCTGACTTAAATGAAGCCGAACCCTAACGCTAACACTAATTTAGGTAACATCTGACTCAGAATAGGGTTTTCCCATGCATTGTGCCGAGTTTCCCAATTCAGTCAGAAGCTTTAGGTTTTGCTGTTCCTTTGCATAAGAAGCGGCTGCAAAGATGAGCATTCGGTTGTAACTGTGCCCTAACTTCAAGGGAGCCGAACCCTAACCTAACCCTAATTTAGGAGAAATCTGACTCACAATAGGGTTTTCCCATGCATTGTGCCCAGCTTCCCAATTGAGTCAGCAACTTTAGGTTTTCCGGTTCCTTTGCAAAAGAAGCGGATGCAAAGATAAGCATCCAGTTGGATTTGTGCCCTGACTTCAAAGAAACCGAACCCTAACCCTAACCCTAATTTAGGAAAAATCTGACTCAGAATAGGGTTTTTCCATGCATTGTGCCCAGATTCCCAATTAAGTCAGAAACTTTAGGTTTTGCTGTTCCTTTGCATAAGAAGTGGGTACAAAGGTAAGCATCCGGTTGGATTTGGGCCCTGACTTCAATGAAGACGAACCCTAACCCTAACTCTAACCATAATTAAGGAAAAATCTGCCTCAGAATAGGGTTTTCCTATGCATTGTGCCCAGCTTCCCAATTACGTCAGAAACTTTAGGTTTGCTTGTTCCTTTGCAAAAGAAGCGCATGCAAAGATAAGCATTCGGTTAGATCTGGGCCCTGACTTCAATGAAGCCGAACCCTAACCTTAACCCTAATTTAGGAAAAATCTGCCTCAGAATAGGGTTTTCCCATGCATTGTGCCCAGCTTTCCAATTACGTCAGAAACTTTAGGTTTGCTTGTTCCTTTGCAAAAGAAGCGCATGCAAAGATAAGCATCCGGTTAGATCTGGGCCCTGACTTCAATGAAGCAGAACCCTAACCCTAACCCTAATTTAGGAAAAATCTTCCTCAGAATAGGGTTTTCCCATGCATTGTGCCCAGCTTCCCAATTACGTCAGAAACTTTAGGTTTGCTTGTTCCTTTGCAAAAGAAGCGCATGCAAAGATAAGCATCCGGTTAGATCTGGGCCCTGACTTCAATGAAGCCGAACCCTAACCCTAACCCTAATTTAGGAAAAATCTGACTCAGAATAGGGTTTTCCCATGCATTGTTCCCAGATTCCCAATTAAGTCAGAAACTTTAGTTTTTGCTGTTCCTTTGCATAAGAAGTGGGTACAAAGGTAAGCATCCGGTTGGATTTGGGCCCTGACTTCAATGAAGCCGAACCCTAACCCTAACCCTAATTTAGGAAAAATCTGACTCAGAATAGGGTTTTCCCATGCATTGTGCCCAGCTTCCCAATTAAGTCAGAAATTTTAGGTTTTGCTGTTCCTTTGCATAAGAAGTGGGTACAAAGATAAGCATCCGGTTGGATTTGGGCCCTGACTTCAATGAAGCCGAACCCTAACCCTAACTCTAACCATAATTAAGGAAAAATCTGCCTCAGAATAGGGTTTTCCCATGCATTGTGCCCAGCTTCCCAATTAAGTCAGAAACTTTAGGTTTTGCTGTTCCTTTGCATAAGAAGTGGGTACAAAGATATGCATCCGGTTGGATTTGGGCCCTGACTTCAATGAAGCCGAACCCTAACCCTAACCCTAATTTAGGAAAAATCTGCCTCAGAATAGGGTTTTCCCATGCATTGTGCCCAGCTTCCCAATTACGTCAGAAACTTTAGGTTTGCTTGTTCCTTTGCAAAAGAAGCGCATGCAAAGATAAGCATCCGGTTAGATCTGGGCCCTGACTTCAATGAAGCCGAACCCTATCCCTAACCCTAATTTACGAAAAATCTGCCTCAGAATAGGGTTTTCCCATGTATTGTGCCCAGCTTCCCAATTAAGTCAGAAACTTTAGGTTTTCTTGTTCCTTTGCAAAAGAAGCGGGTGCAAAGATAAGCCTCCGGTTGGATTTGCGCCCTGACTTCAAGTAAGCAGAACGCTAACCCTAACCCTAATTTAGGAAAAAACTTCCTCAGAATAGGGTTTTCCCATGCATTGTGCCCAGCTTCCCAATTGAGTCAGCAACTTTAGGTTTTGCGGTTCCTTTGCAAAAGAAGCGGGTGAAAAGATAAGCATCCAGGTGGATTTGTGCCCTGACTTCAAAGAAACCGAACCCTAACCCTAACCCTAATTTAGGAAATATCTGACTCAGAATAGGGTTTTCCCATGCATTGTGCCCAGCTTCCGAATTGAGTCAGCAACTTTAGGTTTTGCGGTTCCTTTGCAAAAGAAGCGGGTGCAAAGATAAGCATCCAGTTGGATTTGTGCCCTGACTTCAAAGAAACCGAATCCTAACCCTAACCCTAATTTAGGAAAAATCTGACTCAGAATAGGGTTTTCCCATGCATTGTGCCCAGCTTCCCAATTAAGACAGAAACTTTAGGTTTTGCTGTTCCTTTGCATAAGAAGTGGGTACAAAGATAAGCATCCGGTTGGATTTGGGCACTGACTTCAATGAAGCGGAACCCTAAACCTAACCCTAATTTAGGAAAAATCTGACTCAGAATAGGGTTTTCCCATGCATTGAGCCCAGCTTCCCAATTAAGTCAGAAACTTTAGGTTTTGCTGTTCCTTTGCATAAGAAGTGGGTACAAAGATAAGCATCCGGTTGGATTTGGGCCCTGACTTCAATGAAGCCGAACCCTAACCCTAACACTAATTTAGGAAAAATCTGCCTCAGAATAGGGTTTTCCCATGCATTGTGCCCAGCTTCCCAATTACGTCAGAAACTTTAGGTTTGCTTGTTCCTTTGCAAAAGAAGCGCATGCAAAGATAAGCATCCGGTTAGATCTGGGCCCTGACTTCAATGAAGCCGAACCCTAACCCTAACCCTAATTTAGGAAAAATCTGCCTCAGAATAGGGTTTTCCCATGCATTGTGCCCAGCTCCCCAATTACGTCAGAAACTTTAGGTTTGCTTGTTCCTTTGCAAAAGAAGCGCATGCAAAGATAAGCATCCGGTTAGATCTGGGCCCTGACTTCAATGAAGCCGAACCCTAACCCTAACCCTAATTTAGGAAAAAATCTGACTCAGAATAGGGTTTTCCCATGCATTGTGCCCAGCTTCCCAATTAAGTCAGAAACTTTAGGTTTTGCTGTTCCTTTGCATAAGAAGTGGGTACAAAGATAAGCATCCGGTTGGATTTGGGCCCTGACTTCAATGAAGCCGAACCCTAACCCTAACCCTAATTTAGGAAAAATCTGCCTCAGAATAGGTTTTTCCCATGCATTGTGCCCAGCTTCCCAATTACGTCAGAAACTTTAGGTTTGCTTGTTCCTTTGCAAAAGAAGCGGGTGCAAAGATAAGCATCCGGTTAGATTTGTGCCCTGACTTCAAGTAAGCAGAACGTAACCCTAACCCTAATTTAGGAAAAAACTTCCTCAGAATAGGGTTTTCCCATGCATTGTGCCCAGCTTCCCAATTAAGACAGAAACTTTAGGTTTTGCTGTTCCTTTGCATAAGAAGTCGGTACAAAGATAAGCATCTGGTTGGATTTGGGCACTGACTTCAATGAAGCGGAACCCTAACCCTAACCCTAATTTAGGAAAAATCTGACTCAGAATAGGGTTTTCCCATGCATTGTGCCCAGCTTCCCAATTACGTCAGAAACTTTAGGTTTGCTTGTTCCTTTGCAAAAGAAGCGAATGCAAAGATAAGCATCCGTTTAGATCTGGGCCCTGACTTCAATGAAGCCGAACCCTAACCCTAACACTAATTTAGGAAAAATCTGCCTCAGAATAGGGTTTTCCCATGCATTGTGCCCAGCTCCCCAATTACGTCAGAAACTTTACGTTTGCTTGTTCCTTTGCAAAAGAAGCGCATGCAAAGATAAGCATCCGGTTAGATCTGGGCCCTGACTTCAATGAAGCCGAACACTAACCCTAACCCTAATTTAGGAAAAATCTGCCTCAGAATAGGGTTTTCCCATGCATTGTGCCCAGCCCCCCAATTACGTCAGAAACTTTAGGTTTGCTTGTTCCTTTGCAAAAGAAGCGCATGCAAAGATAAGCATCCGGTTAGATCTGGGCCCTGACTTCAATGAAGCCGAACCCTAACCCTAACCCTAATTTAGGAAAAATCTGCCTCAGAATAGGGTTTTCCCATGCATTGTGCCCAGCTTCCCAATTACGTCAGAAACTTTAGGTTTGCTTGTACCTTTGCAAAAGAAGCGCATGCAAAGATAAGCATCCGGTTAGATCTGGGCCCTGACTTCAATGAAGCCGAACCCTAACCCTAACCCTAATTTAGGAAAAATCTGACTCAGAATAGGGTTTTCCCATGCATTGTGCCCAGATTCCCAATTAAGTCAGAAACTTTAGGTTTTGCTGTTCCTTTGCAAAAGAAGCCCATGCAAAGATAAGCATCCGGTTAGATCTGGGCCCTGACTTCAATGAAGCCGAACCCTAACCCTAACCCTAATTTAGGAAAAATCTGCCTCAGAAAAGGGTTTTCCCAAACATTGCGCCCGGATTCCCAATTAAGTCAGAAACTTTAGGTTTGCTTGTTCCTTTCCAAAAGGAGCACATGGAAATATAAGCATTCAGTTGGATTTGGGCCCTGACTTAAATGAAGCCGAACCCTAACCCTAACACTAATTTAGGTAACATCTGACTCAGAATAGGGTTTTCCCATGCATTGTGCCGAGTTTCCCAATTCAGTCAGAAGCTTTAGGTTTTGCTGTTCCTTTGCATAAGAAGCGGCTGCAAAGATGAGCATTCGGTTGTAATTGTGCCCTAACTTCAAGGGAGCCGAACCCTAACCTAACCCTAATTTAGGAAAAATCTGACTCACAATAGGGTTTTCCCATGCATTGTGCCCAGCTTCCCAATTGAGTCAGCAACTTTAGGTTTTGCGGTTCCTTTGCAAAGAAGCGGATGCAAAGAGAAGCATCCAGTTGGATTTGTGCCCTGACTTCAAAGACACCGAACCCTAACCCTAACCCTAATTTAGGAAAAATCTGACTCAGAATAGGGTTTTTCCATGCATTGTGCCCAGATTCCCAATTAAGTCAGAAACTTTAGGTTTTGCTGTTCCTTTGCATAAGAAGTGGGTACAAAGGTAAGCATCCGGTTGGATTTGGGCCCTGACTTCAATGAAGACGAACCCTAACCCTAACCCTAATTTAGGAAAAATCTGCCTCAGAATAGGGTTTTCCCATGCATTGTGCCCAGCTTCCCAATTAAGTCAGAAACTTTAGGTTTTGCTGTTCCTTTGCATAAGAAGTGGGTACAAAGATATGCATCCGGTTGGATTTGGGCCCTGACTTCAATGAAGCCGAACCCTAACCCTAACCCTAATTTAGGAAAAATCTGCCTCAGAATAGGGTTTTCCCATGCATTGTGCCCAGCTTCCCAATTACGTCAGAAACTTTAGGTTTGCTTGTTCCTTTGCAAAAGAAGCGCATGCAAAGATAAGCATCCGGTTAGATCTGGGCCCTGACTTCAATGAAGCCGAACCCTATCCCTAACCCTAATTTACGAAAAATCTGCCTCAGAATAGGGTTTTCCCATGCATTGTGCCCAGCTCCCCAATTACGTCAGAAACTTTAGCTTTGCTTGTTCCTTTAAAAAAGAAGCGCATGCAAAGATAAGCATCCGGTTAGATCTGGGCCCTGACTTCAATGAAGCCGAACCCTAACCCTAACCCTAATTTAGGAAAAAATCTGACTCAGAATAGGGTTTTCCCATGCATTGTGCCCAGCTTCCCAATTAAGTCAGAAACTTTAGGTTTTGCTGTTCCTTTGCATAAGAAGTGGGTACAAAGGTGAGCATCCAGTTGGATTTGGGCCCTTACTTCAATGAAGCCGAACCCTAACCCTAACCCTAATTTAGGAAAAATCTGACTCAGAATAGGGTTTTCCCATGCATTGTGCCCAGCTTCCAAATTAAGTCAGAAACTTTAGGTTTTGCTGTTCTTTGCATAAGAAATGGGTGCAAAGATAAGCATCCGGTAGGATTTGGGCCCTGACTTCAATGAAGCCGAACCCTAACCCTAACCCTAATTTAGGAAAAATCTGCCTCAGAATAGGGTTTTCCTATGCATTGTGCCCAGCTTCCCAATTACGTCAGAAACTTTAGGTTTGCTTGTTCCTTTGCAAAAGAAGCGCATGCAAAGATAAGCATTCGGTTAGATCTGGGCCCTGACTTCAATGAAGCCGAACCCTAACCCTAACCCTAATTTAGGAAAAATCTGACTCAGAATAGGGTTTTCCCATGCATTGAGCCCAGCTTCCCAATTAAGTCAGAAACTTTAGGTTTTGCTGTTCCTTTGCATAAGAAGTGGGTACAAAGATAAGCATCCGGTTGGATTTGGGCCCTGACTTCAATGAAGCCGAACCCTAACCCTAACACTAATTTAGGAAAAATCTGCCTCAGAATAGGGTTTTCCCATGCATTGTGCCCAGCTTCCCAATTACGTCAGAAACTTTAGGTTTGCTTGTTCCTTTGCAAAAGAAGCGCATGCAAAGATAAGCATCCGGTTAGATCTGGGCCCTGACTTCAATGAAGCCGAACCCTAACACTAACCCTAATTTAGGAAAAATCTGCCTCAGAATAGGGTTTTCCCATGCATTGTGCCCAGCTCCCCAATTACGTCAGAAACTTTAGGTTTGCTTGTTCCTTTGCAAAAGAAGCGCATGCAAAGATAAGCATCCGGTTAGATCTGGGCCCTGACTTCAATGAAGCCGAACCCTAACCCTAACCCTAATTTAGGAAAAAATCTGACTCAGAATAGGGTTTTCCCATGCATTGTGCCCAGCTTCCCAATTAAGTCAGAAACTTTAGGTTTTGCTGTTCCTTTGCATAAGAAGTGGGTACAAAGGTGAGCATCCAGTTGGATTTGGGCCCTTACTTCAATGAAGCCGAACCCTAACCCTAACCCTAATTTAGGAAAAATCTGACTCCGAATAGGGTTTTCCCATGCATTGTGCCCAGCTTCCCAATTAAGTCAGAAACTTTAGGTTTTGCTGTTCTTTGCATAAGAAATGGGTGCAAAGATAAGCATCCGGTAGGATTTGGGCCCTGACTTCAATGAAGCCGAACCCTAACCCTAACCCTAATTTAGGAAAAATCTGCCTCAGAATAGGGTTTTCCTATGCATTGTGCCCAGCTTCCCAATTACGTCAGAAACTTTAGGTTTGCTTGTTCCTTTGCAAAAGAAGCGCATGCAAAGATAAGCATTCGGTTAGATCTGGGCCCTGACTTCAATGAAGCCGAACCCTAACCCTAACCCTAATTTAGGAAAAATCTGACTCAGAATAGGGTTTTCCCATGCATTGAGCCCAGCTTCCCAATTAAGTCAGAAACTTTAGGTTTTGCTGTTCCTTTGCATAAGAAGTGGGTACAAAGATAAGCATCCGGTTGGATTTGGGCCCTGACTTCAATGAAGCCGAACCCTAACCCTAACACTAATTTAGGAAAAATCTGCCTCAGAATAGGGTTTTCCCATGCATTGTGCCCAGCTTCCCAATTACGTCAGAAACTTTAGGTTTGCTTGTTCCTTTGCAAAAGAAGCGCATGCAAAGATAAGCATCCGGTTAGATCTGGGCCCTGACTTCAATGAAGCCGAACCCTAACCCTAACCCTAATTTAGGAAAAATCTGCCTCAGAATAGGGTTTTCCCATGCATTGTGCCCAGCTCCCCAATTACGTCAGAAACTTTAGGTTTGCTTGTTCCTTTGCAAAAGAAGCGCATGCAAAGATAAGCATCCGGTTAGATCTGGGCCCTGACTTCAATGAAGCCGAACCCTAACCCTAACCCTAATTTAGGAAAAAATCTGACTCAGAATAGGGTTTTCCCATGCATTGTGCCCAGCTTCCCAATTAAGTCAGAAACTTTAGGTTTTGCTGTTCCTTTGCATAAGAAGTGGGTACAAAGATAAGCATCCGGTTGGATTTGGGCCCTGACTTCAATGAAGCCGAACCCTAACCCTAACCCTAATTTAGGAAAAATCTGCCTCAGAATAGGGTTTTCCCATGCATTGTGCCCAGCTTCCCAATTACGTCAGAAACTTTAGGTTTGCTTGTTCCTTTGCAAAAGAAGCGGGTGCAAAGATAAGCATCCGGTTAGATTTGTGCCCTGACTTCAAGTAAGCAGAACGTAACCCTAACCCTAATTTAGGAAAAAACTTCCTCAGAATAGGGTTTTCCCATGCATTGTGCCCAGCTTCCCAATTACGTCAGAAACTTTAGGTTTTGCTGTTCCTTTGCATAAGAAGTGGGTACAAAGATATGCATCCGGTTGGATTTGGGCCCTGACTTCAATGAAGCCGAACCCTAACTCTAACCCTAATTTAGGAAAAATCTGCCTCAGAATAGGGTTTTCCCATGCATTGTGCCCAGCTTCCCAATTACGTCAGAAACTTTAGGTTTGCTTGTTCCTTTGCAAAAGAAGCGCATGCAAAGATAAGCATCCGGTTAGATCTGGGCCCTGACTTCAATGAAGCCGAACCCTATCCCTAACCCTAATTTACGAAAAATCTGCCTCAGAATAGGGTTTTCCCATGCATTGTGCCCAGCTTCCCAATTAAGTCAGAAACTTTAGGTTTTGCTGTTCCTTTGCATAAGAAGTGGGTACAAAGGTGAGCATCCAGTTGGATTTGGGCCCTTACTTCAATGAAGACGAACCCTAACCCTAACCCTAATTTAGGAAAAATCTGACTCAGAATAGGGTTTTCCCATGCATTGTGCCCAGCTTCCCAATTAAGTCAGAAACTTTAGGTTTTGCTGTTCTTTGCATAAGAAATGGGTGCAAAGATAAGCATCCGGTTGGATTTGGGCCCTGACTTCAATGAAGCCGAACCCTAACCCTAACCCTAATTTAGGAAAAATCTGCCTCAGAATAGGGTTTTCCTATGCATTGTGCCCAGCTTCCCAATTACGTCAGAAACTTTAGGTTTGCTTGTTCCTTTGCAAAAGAAGCGCATGCAAAGATAAGCATTCGGTTAGATCTGGGCCCTGACTTCAATGAAGCCGAACCCTAACCCTAACCCTAATTTAGGAAAAATCTGACTCAGAATAGGGTTTTCCCATGCATTGAGCCCAGCTTCCCAATTAAGTCAGAAACTTTAGGTTTTGCTGTTCCTTTGCATAAGAAGTGGGTACAAAGATAAGCATCCGGTTGGATTTGGGCCCTGACTTCAATGAAGCCGAACCCTAACCCTAACACTAATTTAGGAAAAATCTGCCTCAGAATAGGGTTTTCCCATGCATTGTGCCCAGCTTCCCAATTACGTCAGAAACTTTAGGTTTGCTTGTTCCTTTGCAAAAGAAGCGCATGCAAAGATAAGCATCCGGTTAGATCTGGGCCCTGACTTCAATGAAGCCGAACCCTAACCCTAACCCTAATTTAGGAAAAATCTGCCTCAGAATAGGGTTTTCCCATGCATTGTGCCCAGCTCCCCAATTACGTCAGAAACTTTAGCTTTGCTTGTTCCTTTGCAAAAGAAGCGCATGCAAAGATAAGCATCCGGTTAGATCTGGGCCCTGACTTCAATGAAGCCGAACCCTAACCCTAACCCTAATTTAGGAAAAAATCTGACTCAGAATAGGGTTTTCCCATGCATTGTGCCCAGCTTCCCAATTAAGTCAGAAACTTTAGGTTTTGCTGTTCCTTTGCATAAGAAGTGGGTACAAAGGTGAGCATCCAGTTGGATTTGGGCCCTTACTTCAATGAAGCCGAACCCTAACCCTAACCCTAATTTAGGAAAAATCTGACTCAGAATAGGGTTTTCCCATGCATTGTGCCCAGCTTCCCAATTAAGTCAGAAACTTTAGGTTTTGCTGTTCTTTGCATAAGAAATGGGTGCAAAGATAAGCATCCGGTTGGATTTGGGCCCTGACTTCAATGAAGCCGAACCCTAACCCTAACCCTAATTTAGGAAAAATCTGCCTCAGAATAGGGTTTTCCTATGCATTGTGCCCAGCTTCCCAATTACGTCAGAAACTTTAGGTTTGCTTGTTCCTTTGCAAAAGAAGCGCATGCAAAGATAAGCATTCGGTTAGATCTGGGCCCTGACTTCAATGAAGCCGAACCCTAACCCTAACCCTAATTTAGGAAAAATCTGACTCAGAATAGGGTTTTCCCATGCATTGAGCCCAGCTTCCCAATTAAGTCAGAAACTTTAGGTTTTGCTGTTCCTTTGCATAAGAAGTGGGTACAAAGATAAGCATCCGGTTGGATTTGGGCCCTGACTTCAATGAAGCCGAACCCTAACCCTAACACTAATTTAGGAAAAATCTGCCTCAGAATAGGGTTTTCCCATGCATTGTGCCCAGCTTCCCAATTACGTCAGAAACTTTAGGTTTGCTTGTTCCTTTGCAAAAGAAGCGCATGCAAAGATAAGCATCCGGTTAGATCTGGGCCCTGACTTCAATGAAGCCGAACCCTAACCCTAACCCTAATTTAGGAAAAATCTGCCTCAGAATAGGGTTTTCCCATGCATTGTGCCCAGCTCCCCAATTACGTCAGAAACTTTAGGTTTGCTTGTTCCTTTGCAAAAGAAGCGCATGCAAAGATAAGCATCCGGTTAGATCTGGGCCCTGACTTCAATGAAGCCGAACCCTAACCCTAACCCTAATTTAGGAAAAAATCTGACTCAGAATAGGGTTTTCCCATGCATTGTGCCCAGCTTCCCAATTAAGTCAGAAACTTTAGGTTTTGCTGTTCCTTTGCATAAGAAGTGGGTACAAAGATAAGCATCCGGTTGGATTTGGGCCCTGACTTCAATGAAGCCGAACCCTAACCCTAACCCTAATTTAGGAAAAATCTGCCTCAGAATAGGGTTTTCCCATGCATTGTGCCCAGCTTCCCAATTACGTCAGAAACTTTAGGTTTGCTTGTTCCTTTGCAAAAGAAGCGGGTGCAAAGATAAGCATCCGGTTAGATTTGTGCCCTGACTTCAAGTAAGCAGAACGTAACCCTAACCCTAATTTAGGAAAAAACTTCCTCAGAATAGGGTTTTCCCATGCATTGTGCCCAGCTTCCCAATTAAGACAGAAACTTTAGGTTTTGCTGTTCCTTTGCATAAGAAGTGGGTACAAAGATAAGCATCTGGTTGGATTTGGGCACTGACTTCAATGAAGCGGAACCCTAACCCTAACCCTAATTTAGGAAAAATCTACCTCAGAATAGGGTTTTCCCATGCATTGTGCCCAGCTTCCCAATTACGTCAGAAACTTTAGGTTTGCTTGTTCCTTTGCAAAAGAAGCGCATGCAAAGATAAGCATCCGGTTAGATCTGGGCCCTGACTTCAATGAAGCCGAACCCTATCCCTAACCCTAATTTACGAAAAATCTGCCTCAGAATAGGGTTTTCCCATGCATTGTGCCCAGCTCCCCAATTACGTCAGAAACTTTAGCTTTGCTTGTTCCTTTGCAAAAGAAGCGCATGCAAAGATAAGCATCCGGTTAGATCTGGGCCCTGACTTCAATGAAGCCGAACCCTAACCCTAACCCTAATTTAGGAAAAAATCTGACTCAGAATAGGGTTTTCCCATGCATTGTGCCCAGCTTCCCAATTAAGTCAGAAACTTTAGGTTTTGCTGTTCCTTTGCATAAGAAGTGGGTACAAAGGTGAGCATCCAGTTGGATTTGGGCCCTTACTTCAATGAAGCCGAACCCTAACCCTAACCCTAATTTAGGAAAAATCTGACTCAGAATAGGGTTTTCCCATGCATTGTGCCCAGCTTCCCAATTAAGTCAGAAACTTTAGGTTTTGCTGTTCTTTGCATAAGAAATGGGTGCAAAGATAAGCATCCGGTTGGATTTGGGCCCTGACTTCAATGAAGCCGAACCCTAACCCTAACCCTAATTTAGGAAAAATCTGCCTCAGAATAGGGTTTTCCTATGCATTGTGCCCAGCTTCCCAATTACGTCAGAAACTTTAGGTTTGCTTGTTCCTTTGCAAAAGAAGCGCATGCAAATATAAGCATTCGGTTAGATCTGGGCCCTGACTTCAATGAAGCCGAACCCTAACCCTAACCCTAATTTAGGAAAAATCTGACTCAGAATAGGGTTTTCCCATGCATTGAGCCTAGCTTCCCAATTAAGTCAGAAACTTTAGGTTTTGCTGTTCCTTTGCATAAGAAGTGGGTACAAAGATAAGCATCCGGTTGGATTTGGGCCCTGACTTCAATGAAGCCGAACCCTAACCCTAACACTAATTTAGGAAAAATCTGCCTCAGAATAGGGTTTTCCCATGCATTGTGCCCAGCTTCCCAATTACGTCAGAAACTTTAGCTTTGCTTGTTCCTTTGCAAAAGAAGCGCATGCAAAGATAAGCATCCGGTTAGATCTGGGCCCTGACTTCAATGAAGCCGAACCCTAACCCTAACCCTAATTTAGGAAAAAATCTGACTCTGAATAGGGTTTTCCCATGCATTGTGCCCAGCTTCCCAATTTAGTCAGAAACTTTAGGTTTTGCTGTTCCTTTGCATAAGAAGTGGGTACAAAGGTGAGCATCCAGTTGGATTTGGGCCCTTACTTCAATGAAGCCGAACCCTAACCCTAACCCTAATTTAGGAAAAATCTGACTCAGAATAGGGTTTTCCCATGCATTGTGCCCAGCTTCCCAATTAAGTCAGAAACTTTAGGTTTTGCTGTTCCTTTGCATAAGAAGTGGGTACAAAGATAAGCATCCGGTTGGATTTGGGCCCTGACTTCAATGAAGCCGAACCCTAACCCTAACCCTAATTTAGGAAAAATCTGCCTCAGAATAGGGTTTTCCCATGCATTGTGCCCAGCTTCCCAATTACGTCAGAAACTTTAGGTTTGCTTGTTCCTTTGCAAAAGAAGCGGGTGCAAAGATAAGCATCCGGTTAGATTTGTGCCCTGACTTCAAGTAAGCAGAACGTAACCCTAACCCTAATTTAGGAAAAAACTTCCTCAGAATAGGGTTTTCCCATGCATTGTGCCCAGCTTCCCAATTAAGACAGAAACTTTAGGTTTTGCTGTTCCTTTGCATAAGAAGTGGGTACAAAGATAAGCATCCGGTTGGATTTGGGCACTGACTTCAATGAAGCGGAACCCTAACCCTAACCCTAATTTAGGAAAAATCTGACTCAGAATAGGGTTTTCCCATGCATTGTGCCCAGCTTCCCAATTACGTCAGAAACTTTAGGTTTTGCTGTTCCTTTGCATAAGAAGTGGGTACAAAGATATGCATCCGGTTGGATTTGGGCCCTGACTTCAATGAAGCCGAACCCTAACCCTAACCCTAATTTAGGAAAAATCTGTCTCAGAATAGGGTTTTCCCATGCATTGTGCCCAGCTTCCCAATTACGTCAGAAACTTTAGGTTTGCTTGTTCCTTTGCAAAAGAAGCGCATGCAAAGATAAGCATCCGGTTAGATCTGGGCCCTGACTTCAATGAAGCCGAACCCTATCCCTAACCCTAATTTACGAAAAATCTGCCTCAGAATAGGGTTTTCCCATGCATTGTGCCCAGCTCCCCAATTACGTCAGAAACTTTAGCTTTGCTTGTTCCTTTGCAAAAGAAGCGCATGCAAAGATAAGCATCCGGTTAGATCTGGGCCCTGACTTCAATGAAGCCGAACCCTAACCCTAACCCTAATTTAGGAAAAAATCTGACTCAGAATAGGGTTTTCCCATGCATTGTGCCCAGCTTCCCAATTAAGTCAGAAACTTTAGGTTTTGCTGTTCCTTTGCATAAGAAGTGGGTACAAAGGTGAGCATCCAGTTGGATTTGGGCCCTTACTTCAATGAAGCCGAACCCTAACCCTAACCCTAATTTAGGAAAAATCTGACTCAGAATAGGGTTTTCCCATGCATTGTGCCCAGCTTCCCAATTAAGTCAGGAACTTTAGGTTTTGCTGTTCTTTGCATAAGAAATGGGTGCAAAGATAAGCATCCGGTTGGATTTGGGCCCTGACTTCAATGAAGCCGAACCCTAACCCTAACCCTAATTTAGGAAAAATCTGCCTCAGAATAGGGTTTTCCTATGCATTGTGCCCAGCTTCCCAATTACGTCAGAAACTTTAGGTTTGCTTGTTCCTTTGCAAAAGAAGCGCATGCAAAGATAAGCATTCGGTTAGATCTGGGCCCTGACTTCAATGAAGCCGAACCATAACCCTAACCCTAATTTAGGAAAAATCTGACTCAGAATAGGGTTTTCCCATGCATTGAGCCCAGCTTCCCAATTAAGTCAGAAACTTTAGGTTTTGCTGTTCCTTTGCATAAGAAGTGGGTACAAAGATTAGCATCCGGTTGGATTTGGGCCCTGACTTCAATGAAGCCGAACCCTAACCCTAACACTAATTTAGGAAAAATCTGCCTCAGAATAGGGTTTTCCCATGCATTGTGCCCAGCTTCCCAATTACGTCAGAAACTTTAGGTTTGCTTGTTCCTTTGCAAAAGAAGCGCATGCAAAGATAAGCATCCGGTTAGATCTGGGCCCTGACTTCAATGAAGCCGAACCCTAACCCTAACCCTAATTTAGGAAAAATCTGCCTCAGAATAGGGTTTTCCCATGCATTGTGCCCAGCTCCCCAATTACGTCAGAAACTTTAGGTTTGCTTGTTCCTTTGCAAAAGAAGCGCATGCAAAGATAAGCATCCGGTTAGATCTGGGCCCTGACTTCAATGAAGCCGAACCCTAACCCTAACCCTAATTTAGGAAAAAATCTGACTCGGAATAGGGTTTTCCCATGCATTGTGCCCAGCTTCCCAATTAAGTCAGAAACTTTAGGTTTTGCTGTTCCTTTGCATAAGAAGTGGGTACAAAGATAAGCATCCGGTTGGATTTGGGCCCTGACTTCAATGAAGCCGAACCCTAACCCTAACCCTAATTTAGGAAAAATCTGCCTCAGAATAGGGTTTTCCCATGCATTGTGCCCAGCTTCCCAATTACGTCAGAAACTTTAGGTTTGCTTGTTCCTTTGCAAAAGAAGCGGGTGCAAAGATAAGCATCCGGTTAGATTTGTGCCCTGACTTCAAGTAAGCAGAACGTAACCCTAACCCTAATTTAGGAAAAAACTTCCTCAGAATAGGGTTTTCCCATGCATTGTGCCCAGCTTCCCAATTAAGACAGAAACTTTAGGTTTTGCTGTTCCTTTGCATAAGAAGTGGGTACAAAGATAAGCATCTGGTTGGATTTGGGCACTGACTTCAATGAAGCGGAACCCTAACCCTAACCCTAATTTAGGAAAAATCTGACTCAGAATAGGGTTTTCCCATGCATTGTGCCCAGCTTCCCAATTACGTCAGAAACTTTAGGTTTGCTTGTTCCTTTGCAAAAGAAGCGAATGCAAAGATAAGCATCCGGTTAGATCTGGGCCCTGACTTCAATGAAGCCGAACCCTAACCCTAACACTAATTTAGGAAAAATCTGCCTCAGAATAGGGTTTTCCCATGCATTGTGCCCAGCTCCCCAATTACGTCAGAAACTTTACGTTTGCTTGTTCCTTTGCAAAAGAAGCGCATGCAAAGATAAGCATCCGGTTAGATCTGGGCCCTGACTTCAATGAAGCCGAACACTAACCCTAACCCTAATTTAGGAAAAATCTGCCTCAGAATAGGGTTTTCCCATGCATTGTGCCCAGCCCCCCAATTACGTCAGAAACTTTAGGTTTGCTTGTTCCTTTGCAAAAGAAGCGCATGCAAAGATAAGCATCCGGTTAGATCTGGGCCCTGACTTCAATGAAGCCGAACCCTAACCCTAACCCTAATTTAGGAAAAAATCTGACTCAGAATAGGGTTTTCCCATGCATTGTGCCCAGCTTCCCAATTAAGTCAGAAACTTTAGGTTTTGCTGTTCCTTTGCATAAGAAGTGGGTACAAAGATAAGCATCCGGTTGGATTTGGGCCCTGACTTCAATGAAGCCGAACCCTAACCCTAACCCTAATTTAGGAAAAATCTGCCTCAGAATAGGGTTTTCCCATGCATTGTTCCCAGCTTCCAAATTACGTCAGAAACTTTAGGTTTGCTTGTTCCTTTGCAAAAGAAGCGGGTGCAAAGATAAGCATCCGGTTAGATTTGTGCCCTGACTTCAAGTAAGCAGAACGTAACCCTAACCCTAATTTAGGAAAAAACTTCCTCAGAATAGGGTTTTCCCATGCATTGTGCCCAGCTTCCCAATTAAGACAGAAACTTTAGGTTTTGCTGTTCCTTTGCATAAGAAGTGGGTACAAAGATAAGCATCTGGTTGGATTTGGGCACTGACTTCAATGAAGCGGAACCCTAACCCTAACCCTAATTTAGGAAAAATCTGACTCAGAATAGGGTTTTCCCATGCATTGTGCCCAGCTTCCCAATTACGTCAGAAACTTTAGGTTTTGCTGTTCCTTTGCATAAGAAGTGGGTACAAAGATATGCATCCGGTTGGATTTGGGCCCTGACTTCAATGAAGCCGAACCCTAACCCTAACCCTAATTTAGGAAAAATCTGCCTCAGAATAGGGTTTTCCCATGCATTGTGCCCAGCTTCCCAATTACGTCAGAAACTTTAGGTTTGCTTGTTCCTTTGCAAAAGAAGCGCATGCAAAGATAAGCATCCGGTTAGATCTGGGCCCTGACTTCAATGAAGCCGAACCCTATCCCTAACCCTAATTTACGAAAAATCTGCCTCAGAATAGGGTTTTCCCATGCATTGTGCCCAGCTCCCCAATTACGTCAGAAACTTTAGCTTTGCTTGTTCCTTTGCAAAAGAAGCGCATGCAAAGATAAGCATCCGGTTAGATCTGGGCCCTGACTTCAATGAAGCCGAACCCTAACCCTAACCCTAATTTAGGAAAAAATCTGACTCAGAATAGGGTTTTCCCATGCATTGTGCCCAGCTTCCCAATTAAGTCAGAAACTTTAGGTTTTGCTGTTCCTTTGCATAAGAAGTGGGTACAAAGGTGAGCATCCAGTTGGATTTGGGCCCTTACTTCAATGAAGCCGAACCCTAACCCTAACCCTAATTTAGGAAAAATCTGACTCAGAATAGGGTTTTCCCATGCATTGTGCCCAGCTTCCCAATTAAGTCAGAAACTTTAGGTTTTGCTGTTCTTTGCATAAGAAATGGGTGCAAAGATAAGCATCCGGTTGGATTTGGGCCCTGACTTCAATGAAGCCGAACCCTAACCCTAACCCTAATTTAGGAAAAATCTGCCTCAGAATAGGGTTTTCCTATGCATTGTGCCCAGCTTCCCAATTACGTCAGAAACTTTAGGTTTGCTTGTTCCTTTGCAAAAGAAGCGCATGCAAAGATAAGCATTCGGTTAGATCTGGGCCCTGACTTCAATGAAGCCGAACCCTAACCCTAACCCTAATTTAGGAAAAATCTGACTCAGAATAGGGTTTTCCCATGCATTGAGCCCAGCTTCCCAATTAAGTCAGAAACTTTAGGTTTTGCTGTTCCTTTTCATAAGAAGTGGGTACAAAGATAAGCATCCGGTTGGATTTGGGCCCTGACTTCAATGAAGCCGAACCCTAACCCTAACCCTAATTTAGGAAAAATCTGCCTCAGAATAGGGTTTTCCCATGCATTGTGCCCAGCTTCCCAATTACGTCAGAAACTTTAGGTTTGCTTGTTCCTTTGCAAAAGAAGCGGGTGCAAAGATAAGCATCCGGTTAGATTTGTGCCCTGACTTCAAGTAAGCAGAACGTAACCCTAACCCTAATTTAGGAAAAAACTTCCTCAGAATAGGGTTTTCCCATGCATTGTGCCCAGCTTCCCAATTAAGACAGAAACTTTAGGTTTTGCTGTTCCTTTGCATAAGAAGTGGGTACAAAGATAAGCATCTGGTTGGATTTGGCACTGACTTCAATGAAGCGGAACCCTAACCCTAACCCTAATTTAGGAAAAATCTGACTCAGAATAGGGTTTTCCCATGCATTGTGCCCAGCTTCCCAATTACGTCAGAAACTTTAGGTTTTGCTGTTCCTTTGCATAAGAAGTGGGTACAAAGATATGCATCCGGTTGGATTTGGGCCCTGACTTCAATGAAGCCGAACCCTAACCCTAACCCTAATTTAGGAAAAATCTGCCTCAGAATAGGGTTTTCCCATGCATTGTGCCCAGCTTCCCAATTACGTCAGAAACTTTAGGTTTGCTTGTTCCTTTGCAAAAGAAGCGCATGCAAAGATAAGCATCCGGTTAGATCTGGGCCCTGACTTCAATGAAGCCGAACCCTATCCCTAACCCTAATTTACGAAAAATCTGCCTCAGAATAGGGTTTTCCCATGCATTGTGCCCAGCTCCCCAATTACGTCAGAAACTTTAGCTTTGCTTGTTCCTTTGCAAAAGAAGCGCATGCAAAGATAAGCATCCGGTTAGATCTGGGCCCTGACTTCAATGAAGCCGAACCCTAACCCTAACCCTAATTTAGGAAAAAATCTGACTCAGAATAGGGTTTTCCCATTCATTGTGCCCAGCTTCCCAATTAAGTCAGAAACATAAGGTTTTGCTGTTCCTTTGCATAAGAAGTGGGTACAAAGGTGAGCATCCAGTTGGATTTGGGCCCTTACTTCAATGAAGCCGAACCCTAACCCTAACCCTAATTTAGGAAAAATCTGACTCAGAATAGGGTTTTCCCATGCATTGTGCCCAGCTTCCCAATTAAGTCAGAAACTTTAGGTTTTGCTGTTCTTTGCATAAGAAATGGGTGCAAAGATAAGCATCCGGTTGGATTTGGGCCCTGACTTCAATGAAGCCGAACCCTAACCCTAACCCTAATTTAGGAAAAATCTGCCTCAGAATAGGGTTTTCCTATGCATTGTGCCCAGCTTCCCAATTACGTCAGAAACTTTAGGTTTGCTTGTTCCTTTGCAAAAGAAGCGCATGCAAAGATAAGCATCCGGTTAGATCTGGGCCCTGACTTCAATGAAGCCGAACCCTAACCCTAACCCTAATTTAGGAAAAAATCTGACTCAGAATAGGGTTTTCCCATGCATTGTGCCCAGCTTCCCAATTAAGTCAGAAACATAAGGTTTTGCTGTTCCTTTGCATAAGAAGTGGGTACAAAGGTGAGCATCCAGTTGGATTTGGGCCCTTACTTCAATGAAGCCGAACCCTAACCCTAACCCTAATTTAGGAAAAATCTGACTCAGAATAGGGTTTTCCCATGCATTGTGCCCAGCTTCCCAATTAAGTCAGAAACTTTAGGTTTTGCTGTTCTTTGCATAAGAAATGGGTGCAAAGATAAGCATCCGGTTGGATTTGGGCCCTGACTTCAATGAAGCCGAACCCTAACCCTAACCCTAATTTAGGAAAAATCTGCCTCAGAATAGGGTTTTCCTATGCATTGTGCCCAGCTTCCCAATTACGTCAGAAACTTTAGGTTTGCTTGTTCCTTTGCAAAAGAAGCGCATGCAAAGATAAGCATTCGGTTAGATCTGGGCCCTGACTTCAATGAAGCCGAACCCTAACCCTAACCCTAATTTAGGAAAAATCTGACTCAGAATAGGGTTTTCCCATGCATTGAGCCCAGCTTCCCAATTAAGTCAGAAACTTTAGGTTTTGCTGTTCCTTTGCATAAGAAGTGGGTACAAAGATAAGCATCCGGTTGGATTTGGGCCCTGACTTCAATGAAGCCGAACCCTAACCCTAACACTAATTTAGGAAAAATCTGCCTCAGAATAGGGTTTTCCCATGCATTGTGCCCAGCTTCCCAATTACGTCAGAAACTTTAGGTTTGCTTGTTCCTTTGCAAAAGAAGCGCATGCAAAGATAAGCATCCGGTTAGATCTGGGCCCTGACTTCAATGAAGCCGAACCCTAACCCTAACCCTAATTTAGGAAAAATCTGCCTCAGAATAGGGTTTTCCCATGCATTGTGCCCAGCTCCCCAATTACGTCAGAAACTTTAGCTTTGCTTGTTCCTTTGCAAAAGAAGCGCATGCAAAGATAAGCATCCGGTTAGATCTGGGCCCTGACTTCAATGAAGCCGAACCCTAACCCTAACCCTAATTTAGGAAAAAATCTGACTCAGAATAGGGTTTTCCCATGCATTGTGCCCAGCTTCCCAATTAAGTCAGAAACATTAGGTTTTGCTGTTCCTTTGCATAAGAAGTGGGTACAAAGGTGAGCATCCAGTTGGATTTGGGCCCTTACTTCAATGAAGCCGAACCCTAACCCTAACCCTAATTTAGGAAAAATCTGACTCAGAATAGGGTTTTCCCATGCATTGTGCCCAGCTTCCCAATTAAGTCAGAAACTTTAGGTTTTGCTGTTCTTTGCATAAGAAATGGGTGCAAAGATAAGCATCCGGTTGGATTTGGGCCCTGACTTCAATGAAGCCGAACACTAACCCTAACCCTAATTTAGGAAAAATCTGCCTCAGAATAGGGTTTTCCTATGCATTGTGCCCAGCTTCCCAATTACGTCAGAAACTTTAGGTTTGCTTGTTCCTTTGCAAAAGAAGCGCATGCAAAGATAAGCATTCGGTTAGATCTGGGCCCTGACTTCAATGAAGCCGAACCCTAACCCTAACCCTAATTTAGGAAAAATCTGACTCAGAATAGGGTTTTCCCATGCATTGAGCCCAGCTTCCCAATTAAGTCAGAAACTTTAGGTTTTGCTGTTCCTTTGCATAAGAAGTGGGTACAAAGATAAGCATCCGGTTGGATTTGGGCCCTGACTTCAATGAAGCCGAACCCTAACCCTAACACTAATTTAGGAAAAATCTGCCTCAGAATAGGGTTTTCCCATGCATTGTGCCCAGCTTCCCAATTACGTCAGAAACTTTAGGTTTGCTTGTTCCTTTGCAAAAGAAGCGCATGCAAAGATAAGCATCCGGTTAGATCTGGGCCCTGACTTCAATGAAGCCGAACCCTAACCCTAACCCTAATTTAGGAAAAATCTGCCTCAGAATAGGGTTTTCCCATGCATTGTGCCCAGCTCCCCAATTACGTCAGAAACTTTAGGTTTGCTTGTTCCTTTGCAAAAGAAGCGCATGCAAAGATAAGCATCCGGTTAGATCTGGGCCCTGACTTCAATGAAGCCGAACCCTAACCCTAACCCTAATTTAGGAAAAAATCTGACTCAGAATAGGGTTTTCCCATGCATTGTGCCCAGCTTCCCAATTAAGTCAGAAACTTTAGGTTTTGCTGTTCCTTTGCATAAGAAGTGGGTACAAAGATAAGCATCCGGTTGGATTTGGGCCCTGACTTCAATGAAGCCGAACCCTAACCCTAACCCTAATTTAGGAAAAATCTGCCTCAGAATAGGGTTTTCCCATGCATTGTGCCCAGCTTCCCAATTACGTCAGAAACTTTAGGTTTGCTTGTTCCTTTGCAAAAGAAGCGGGTGCAAAGATAAGCATCCGGTTAGATTTGTGCCCTGACTTCAAGTAAGCAGAACGTAACCCTAACCCTAATTTAGGAAAAAACTTCCTCAGAATAGGGTTTTCCCATGCATTGTGCCCAGCTTCCCAATTAAGACAGAAACTTTAGGTTTTGCTGTTCCTTTGCATAAGAAGTGGGTACAAAGATAAGCATCTGGTTGGATTTGGGCACTGACTTCAATGAAGCGGAACCCTAACCCTAACCCTAATTTAGGAAAAATCTGCCTCAGAATAGGGTTTTCCCATGCATTGTGCCCAGCTCCCCAATTACGTCAGAAACTTTAGGTTTGCTTGTTCCTTTGCAAAAGAAGCGCATGCAAAGATAAGCATCCGGTTAGATCTGGGCCCTGACTTCAATGAAGCCGAACCCTAACCCTAACCCTAATTTAGGAAAAAATCTGACTCAGAATAGGGTTTTCCCATGCATTGTGCCCAGCTTCCCAATTAAGTCAGAAACTTTAGGTTTTGCTGTTCCTTTGCATAAGAAGTGGGTACAAAGATAAGCATCCGGTTGGATTTGGGCCCTGACTTCAATGAAGCCGAACCCTAACCCTAACCCTAATTTAGGAAAAATCTGCCTCAGAATAGGGTTTTCCCATGCATTGTGCCCAGCTTCCCAATTACGTCAGAAACTTTAGGTTTGCTTGTTCCTTTGCAAAAGAAGCGGGTGCAAAGATAAGCATCCGGTTAGATTTGTGCCCTGACTTCAAGTAAGCAGAACGTAACCCTAACCCTAATTTAGGAAAAAACTTCCTCAGAATAGGGTTTTCCCATGCATTGTGCCCAGCTTCCCAATTAAGACAGAAACTTTAGGTTTTGCTGTTCCTTTGCATAAGAAGTGGGTACAAAGATAAGCATCTGGTTGGATTTGGGCACTGACTTCAATGAAGCGGAACCCTAACCCTAACCCTAATTTAGGAAAAATCTGACTCAGAATAGGGTTTTCCCATGCATTGTGCCCAGCTTCCCAATTACGTCAGAAACTTTAGGTTTGCTTGTTCCTTTGCAAAAGAAGCGAATGCAAAGATAAGCATCCGGTTAGATCTGGGCCCTGACTTCAATGAAGCCGAACCCTAACCCTAACACTAATTTAGGAAAAATCTGCCTCAGAATAGGGTTTTCCCATGCATTGTGCCCAGCTCCCCAATTACGTCAGAAACTTTACGTTTGCTTGTTCCTTTGCAAAAGAAGCGCATGCAAAGATAAGCATCCGGTTAGATCTGGGCCCTGACTTCAATGAAGCCGAACACTAACCCTAACCCTAATTTAGGAAAAATCTGCCTCAGAATAGGGTTTTCCCATGCATTGTGCCCAGCCCCCCAATTACGTCAGAAACTTTAGGTTTGCTTGTTCCTTTGCAAAAGAAGCGCATGCAAAGATAAGCATCCGGTTAGATCTGGGCCCTGACTTCAATGAAGCCGAACCCTAACCCTAACCCTAATTTAGGAAAAATCTGCCTCAGAATAGGGTTTTCCCATGCATTGTGCCCAGCTTCCCAATTACGTCAGAAACTTTAGGTTTGCTTGTACCTTTGCAAAAGAAGCGCATGCAAAGATAAGCATCCGGTTAGATCTGGGCCCTGACTTCAATGAAGCCGAACCCTAACCCTAACCCTAATTTAGGAAAAATCTGACTCAGAATAGGGTTTTCCCATGCATTGTGCCCAGATTCCCAATTAAGTCAGAAACTTTAGGTTTTGCTGTTCCTTTGCAAAGAAGCGCATGCAAAGATAAGCATCCGGTTAGATCTGGGCCCTGACTTCAATGAAGCCGAACCCTAACCCTAACCCTAATTTAGGAAAAATCTGCCTCAGAAAAGGGTTTTCCCAAACATTGCGCCCGGATTCCCAATTAAGTCAGAAACTTTAGGTTTGCTTGTTCCTTTCCAAAAGGAGCACATGGAAATATAAGCATTCAGTTGGATTTGGGCCCTGACTTAAATGAAGCCGAACCCTAACCCTAACACTAATTTAGGTAACATCTGACTCAGAATAGGGTTTTCCCATGCATTGTGCCGAGTTTCCCAATTCAGTCAGAAGCTTTAGGTTTTGCTGTTCCTTTGCATAAGAAGCGGCTGCAAAGATGAGCATTCGGTTGTAATTGTGCCCTAACTTCAAGGGAGCCGAACCCTAACCTAACCCTAATTTAGGAAAAATCTGACTCACAATAGGGTTTTCCCATGCATTGTGCCCAGCTTCCCAATTGAGTCAGCAACTTTAGGTTTTGCGGTTCCTTTGCAAAGAAGCGGATGCAAAGAGAAGCATCCAGTTGGATTTGTGCCCTGACTTCAAAGACACCGAACCCTAACCCTAACCCTAATTTAGGAAAAATCTGACTCAGAATAGGGTTTTTCCATGCATTGTGCCCAGATTCCCAATTAAGTCAGAAACTTTAGGTTTTGCTGTTCCTTTGCATAAGAAGTGGGTACAAAGGTAAGCATCCGGTTGGATTTGGGCCCTGACTTCAATGAAGACGAACCCTAACCCTAACCCTAATTTAGGAAAAATCTGCCTCAGAATAGGGTTTTCCCATGCATTGTGCCCAGCTTCCGAATTGAGTCAGCAACTTTAGGTTTTGCGGTTCCTTTGCAAAAGAAGCGGGTGCAAAGATAAGCATCCAGTTGGATTTGTGCCCTGACTTCAAAGAAACCGAATCCGAACCCTAACCCTAATTTAGGAAAAATCTGACTCAGAATAGGGTTTTCCCATACATTGTGCCCAACTTCCCAATTAAGTCGGAAACTTTAGGTTTTCTTGTTCCTTTGCAAAAGAAGCGGGTGCAAAGATAAGCATCCGGTTGGATTTGCGCCCTGCCTTCAAGTAAGCAGAACGCTAACCCTAACCCTAATTTAGGAAAAAACTTCCTCAGAATAGGGTTTTCCCATGCATTGTGCCCAGCTTCCGAATTGAGTAAGCAACTTTAGGTTTTGCGGTTCCTTTGCAAAAGAAGCGGGTGCAAAGATAAGCATCCAGTTGGATTTGTGCCCTGACTTCAAAGAAACCGAATCCTAACCCTAACCCTAATTTAGGAAAAATCTGACTCAGAATAGGGTTTTCCCATGCATTGTGCCCAGCTTCCCAATTAAGACAGAAACTTTAGGTTTTGCTGTTCTTTTGCATAAGAAATGGGTACAAAGATAAGCATCCGGTTGGATTTGGGCACTGACTTCAATGAAGTGGAACCCTAACCCTAACCCTAATTTAGGAAAAATCTGACTCAGAATAGGGTTTTCCCATGCATTGTGCCCAGCTTCCCAATTAAGTCAGAAACTTTAGGTTTTGCTGTTCCTTTGCATAAGAAGTGGGTACAAAGATAAGCATCCGGTTGGATTTGGGCACTGACTTCAATGAAGCGGAACCCTAACCCTAACCCTAATTTAGGAAAAATCTGACTCAGAATAGGGTTTTCCCATGCATTGTGCCCAGCTTCCCAATTAAGTCAGAAACTTTAGGTTTTGCTGTTCCTTTGCATAAGAAGTTGGTACAAAGATAAGCATCCGGTTGGATTTGGGCCCTGACTTCTATGAAGACGAACCCTAACCCTAACCCTAATTTAGGAAAAATCTGCCTCAGAATAGGGTTTTCCCATGCATTGTGCCCAGCTTCCCAATTACGTCAGAAACTTTAGGTCTGCTTGTTCCTTTGCAAAAGAAGCACATGCAAAGATAAGCATCCGGTTAGATCTGGGCCCTGACTTCAATGAAGCCGAACCCTAACCCTAACCCTAATTTAGGAAAAATCTGCCTCAGAATAGGGTTTTCCCATGCATTGTGCCCAGCTTCCCAATTACGTCAGAAACTTAAGGTTTGCTTGTTCCTTTGCAAAAGAAGCGCATGCAAAGATAAGCATCCGGTTAGATCTGGGCCCTGACTTCAATGAAGCCGAACCCTAACCCTAACCCTAATTTAGGAAAAATCTGACTCAGAATAGGGTTTTCCCATGCATGGTGCCCACATTCCCAATTAAGTCAGAAACTTTAGGTTTTGCTGTTCCTTTGCATAAGAAGTGGGTACAAAGGTAAGCATCCGGTTGTATTTGGGCCCTGACTTCAATGAAGCCGAACCCTAACCCTAACCCTAATTTAGGAAAAATCTGACTCAGAATAGGGTTTTCCCATGCATTGTGCCCAGCTTCCCAATTAAGTCAGAAACTTTAGGTTTTGCTGTTCCTTTGCATAAGAAGTGGGTACAAAGATAAGCATCCGGTTGGATTTGGGCACTGACTTCAATGAAGCGGAACCCTAACCCTAACCCTAATTTAGGAAAAATCTGCCTCAGAATAGGGTTTTCCCATGCATTGTGCCCAGCTTCCCAATTAAGTCAGAAACTTTAGGTTTTCTGTTCCTTTGCATGAGAAGTGGGTACAAAGATAAGCATCCGGTTGGATTTGGGCCCTGACTTCAATGAAGCCGAACCCTAAACCTACCCCTAATTTAGGAAAAATCTGCCTCAGAATAGGGTTTTCCCATGCATTGTGCCCAGCTTCCCAATTACGTCAGAAACTTTAGGTTTGCTTGTTCCTTTGCAAAATAAGCGCATGCAAAGATAAGCATCCGGTTAGATCTGGGCCCTGACTTCAATGGAAGCCGAACCCTAACCCTAACCCTAATTTAGGAAAAATCTGCCTCAGAATAGGGTTTTCCCATGCATTGTGGCCAGCTTCCCAATTACGTCACAAACTTTAGGTTTGCTTGTTCCTTTGCAAAAGAACCGCATGCAAAGATAAGTATCCGGTTAGATCTGGGCCCTGACTTCAATGAAGCCGAACCCTAACCCTAACCCTAATTTAGGAAAAATCTGACTCAGAATAGGGTTTTCCCATGTATTGTGCCCAGCTTCCCAATTAAGTCAGAAACTTTAGGTTTTCTTGTTCCTTTGCAAAAGAAGCGGGTGCAAAGATAAGCATGCGGTTGGATTTGCGCCCTGACTTCAAGTAAGCAGAACGCTAACCCTAACCCTAAGTTAGGAAATATCTGACTCAGAATAGGGTTTTCCCATGCATTGTGCCCAGCTTCCCAATTGAGTCAGCAACTTTAGGTTTTGCGGTTCCTTTGCAAGAGAAGCGGGTGCAAAGATTAGCATCCAGGTGGATTTGTGCCCTGACTTTAAAGAAACCGAATCCTAACCCTAACCCTAATTTAGGAAAAATCTGACTCAGAATAGGTTTTTCCCATGCATGGTGCCCACATTCCCAATTAAGTCAGAAACTTTAGGTTTTGCTGTTGCTTTGCATAAGATGCGGGTGCAAAGATAAGCATCCGGTTGGATTTGGGCCCTGACTTCAAGTAAGCCGAACCCTAACACTAACCCTAATTTAGGAAATATCTGCCGAGGAATAGGGTTTTCCCATGCATTGTGCACAGCTTCCCAGTTAAGTCAGAAACTGTAGGTTTTCTTTCTCCATTGCAACAGAAGCGCGTGCAAAGATAAGCATCCGGTTGGATCTGGGCCCTGACTTCAAGTAAGCCGAACCCTAACCCTAACCCTAATTTAGGAAAAATCTGCCGAGGAATAGGGTTTTCCCGTGCATTGTGCCCAGCTTCCCAGTTAATCAGAAACTGTAGGTTTTCTTGCTCCTTTGCAATAGAAGCGTGTGCAAAGATCAGCATCGGGTTGGATCTGGGCCCTGACTCAAGGAAGCCGAACCCTAAGTCTAACCCTAATTTAGGAAAAATCTACCTGAGAATAGGGTTTTCCAACGCATTGCCCCCGGCTCCCCAATTAAGTCAGAAACTTTAGGTTTTGCTGTTCCTTTGCAAAAGAAGTGGGTACAAACATAAGCATCCGGTTGGATTTGGGCCCTGACTTCAATGAAGCCGAACCCTAACCCTAACCCTAATTTAGGAAAAATCTGCCTCAGAATAGGGTTTTCCCATGCATTGTGCCCAGCTTCCCAATTACGTCAGAAACTTTAGGTTTGCTTGTTCCTTTGCAAAATAAGCGCATGCAAAGATAAGCATCCGGTTAGATCTGGGCCCTGACTTCAATGGAAGCCGAACCCTAACCCTAACCCTAATTTAGGAAAAATCTGCCTCAGAATAGGGTTTTCCCATGCATTGTGCCCAGCTTCCCAATTACGTCACAAACTTTAGGTTTGCTTGTTCCTTTGCAAAAGAACCGCATGCAAAGATAAGTATCCGGTTAGATCTGGGCCCTGACTTCAATGAAGCCGAACCCTAACCCTAACCCTAATTTAGGAAAAATCTGACTCAGAATAGGGTTTTCCCATGTATTGTGCCCAGCTTCCCAATTAAGTCAGAAACTTTAGGTTTTCTTGTTCCTTTGCAAAAGAAGCGGGTGCAAAGATAAGCATGCGGTTGGATTTGCGCCATGACTTCAAGTAAGCAGAACGCTAACCCTAACCCTAAGTTAGGAAATATCTGACTCAGAATAGGGTTTTCCCATGCATTGTGCCCAGCTTCCCAATTACGTCAGAAACTTTAGGTTTTGCGGTTCCTTTGCAAGAGAAGCGGGTGCAAAGATTAGCATCCAGGTGGATTTGTGCCCTGACTTTAAAGAAACCGAATCCTAACCCTAACCCTAATTTAGGAAAAATCTGACTCAGAATAGGTTTTTCCCATGCATGGTGCCCACATTCCCAATTAAGTCAGAAACTTTAGGTTTTGCTGTTCCTTTGCATAAGAAGTGGGTACAAAGATAAGCATCCGGTTGGATTTGGGCCATGACTTCAAGTAAGCAGAACGCTAACCCTAACCCTAAGTTAGGAAATATCTGACTCAGAATAGGGTTTTCCCATGCATTGTGCCCAGCTTCCCAATTAAGTCAGAAACTTTAGGTTTTGCTGTTCCTTTGCATAAGAAGTGGGTACAAAGGTAAGCATCCGGTTGGATTTGGGCCCTGACTTCAATGAAGACGAACCCTAACCCTAACCCTAATTTAGGAAAAATCTGCCTCAGAATAGGGTTTTCCCATGCATTGTGCCCAGCTTCCGAATTGAGTCAGCAACTTTAGGTTTTGCGGTTCCTTTGCAAAAGAAGCGGGTGCAAAGATAAGCATCCAGTTGGATTTGTGCCCTGACTTCAAAGAAACCGAATCCGAACCCTAACCCTAATTTAGGAAAAATCTGACTCAGAATAGGGTTTTCCCATACATTGTGCCCAACTTCCCAATTAAGTCGGAAACTTTAGGTTTTCTTGTTCCTTTGCAAAAGAAGCGGGTGCAAAGATAAGCATCCGGTTGGATTTGCGCCCTGCCTTCAAGTAAGCAGAACGCTAACCCTAACCCTAATTTAGGAAAAAACTTCCTCAGAATAGGGTTTTCCCATGCATTGTGCCCAGCTTCCGAATTGAGTAAGCAACTTTAGGTTTTGCGGTTCCTTTGCAAAAGAAGCGGGTGCAAAGATAAGCATCCAGTTGGATTTGTGCCCTGACTTCAAAGAAACCGAATCCTAACCCTAACCCTAATTTAGGAAAAATCTGACTCAGAATAGGGTTTTCCCATGCATTGTGCCCAGCTTCCCAATTAAGACAGAAACTTTAGGTTTTGCTGTTCTTTTGCATAAGAAATGGGTACAAAGATAAGCATCCGGTTGGATTTGGGCACTGACTTCAATGAAGTGGAACCCTAACCCTAACCCTAATTTAGGAAAAATCTGACTCAGAATAGGGTTTTCCCATGCATTGTGCCCAGCTTCCCAATTAAGTCAGAAACTTTAGGTTTTGCTGTTCCTTTGCATAAGAAGTGGGTACAAAGATAAGCATCCGGTTGGATTTGGGCACTGACTTCAATGAAGCGGAACCCTAACCCTAACCCTAATTTAGGAAAAATCTGACTCAGAATAGGGTTTTCCCATGCATTGTGCCCAGCTTCCCAATTAAGTCAGAAACTTTAGGTTTTGCTGTTCCTTTGCATAAGAAGTTGGTACAAAGATAAGCATCCGGTTGGATTTGGGCCCTGACTTCTATGAAGACGAACCCTAACCCTAACCCTAATTTAGGAAAAATCTGCCTCAGAATAGGGTTTTCCCATGCATTGTGCCCAGCTTCCCAATTACGTCAGAAACTTTAGGTCTGCTTGTTCCTTTGCAAAAGAAGCACATGCAAAGATAAGCATCCGGTTAGATCTGGGCCCTGACTTCAATGAAGCCGAACCCTAACCCTAACCCTAATTTAGGAAAAATCTGCCTCAGAATAGGGTTTTCCCATGCATTGTGCCCAGCTTCCCAATTACGTCAGAAACTTACGGTTTGCTTGTTCCTTTGCAAAAGAAGCGCATGCAAAGATAAGCATCCGGTTAGATCTGGGCCCTGACTTCAATGAAGCCGAACCCTAACCCTAACCCTAATTTAGGAAAAATCTGACTCAGAATAGGGTTTTCCCATGCATGGTGCCCACATTCCCAATTAAGTCAGAAACTTTAGGTTTTGCTGTTCCTTTGCATAAGAAGTGGGTACAAAGGTAAGCATCCGGTTGTATTTGGGCCCTGACTTCAATGAAGCCGAACCCTAACCCTAACCCTAATTTAGGAAAAATCTGACTCAGAATAGGGTTTTCCCATGCATTGTGCCCAGCTTCCCAATTAAGTCAAAAACTTTAGGTTTTGCTGTTCCTTTGCATAAGAAGTGGGTACAAAGATAAGCATCCGGTTGGATTTGGGCACTGACTTCAATGAAGCGGAACCCTAACCCTAACCCTAATTTAGGAAAAATCTGCCTCAGAATAGGGTTTTCCCATGCATTGTGCCCAGCTTCCCAATTAAGTCAGAAACTTTAGGTTTTCTGTTCCTTTGCATGAGAAGTGGGTACAAAGATAAGCATCCGGTTGGATTTGGGCCCTGACTTCAATGAAGCCGAACCCTAAACCTACCCCTAATTTAGGAAAAATCTGCCTCAGAATAGGGTTTTCCCATGCATTGTGCCCAGCTTCCCAATTACGTCAGAAACTTTAGGTTTGCTTGTTCCTTTGCAAAATAAGCGCATGCAAAGATAAGCATCCGGTTAGATCTGGGCCCTGACTTCAATGGAAGCCGAACCCTAACCCTAACCCTAATTTAGGAAAAATCTGCCTCAGAATAGGGTTTTCCCATGCATTGTGCCCAGCTTCCCAATTACGTCACAAACTTTAGGTTTGCTTGTTCCTTTGCAAAAGAACCGCATGCAAAGATAAGTATCCGGTTAGATCTGGGCCCTGACTTCAATGAAGCCGAACCCTAACCCTAACCCTAATTTAGGAAAAATCTGACTCAGAATAGGGTTTTCCCATGTATTGTGCCCAGCTTCCCAATTAAGTCAGAAACTTTAGGTTTTCTTGTTCCTTTGCAAAAGAAGCGGGTGCAAAGATAAGCATGCGGTTGGATTTGCGCCCTGACTTCAAGTAAGCAGAACGCTAACCCTAACCCTAAGTTAGGAAATATCTGACTCAGAATAGGGTTTTCCCATGCATTGTGCCCAGCTTCCCAATTGAGTCAGCAACTTTAGGTTTTGCGGTTCCTTTGCAAGAGAAGCGCGTGCAAAGATTAGCATCCAGGTGGATTTGTGCCCTGACTTTAAAGAAACCGAATCCTAACCCTAACCCTAATTTAGGAAAAATCTGACTCAGAATAGGTTTTTCCCATGCATGGTGCCCACATTCCCAATTAAGTCAGAAACTTTAGGTTTTGCTGTTGCTTTGCATAAGATGCGGGTGCAAAGATAAGCATCCGGTTGGATTTGGGCCCTGACTTCAAGTAAGCCGAACCCTAACACTAACCCTAATTTAGGAAATATCTGCCGAGGAATAGGGTTTTCCCATGCATTGTGCACAGCTTCCCAGTTAAGTCAGAAACTGTAGGTTTTCTTTCTCCATTGCAACAGAAGCGCGTGCAAAGATAAGCATCCGGTTGGATCTGGGCCGTGACTTCAAGTAAGCCGAACCCTAACCCTAACCCTAATTTAGGAAAAATCTGCCGAGGAATAGGGTTTTCCCGTGCATTGTGCCCAGCTTCCCAGTTAATCAGAAACTGTAGGTTTTCTTGCTCCTTTGCAATAGAAGCGTGTGCAAAGATCAGCATCGGGTTGGATCTGGGCCCTGACTCAAGGAAGCCGAACCCTAAGTCTAACCCTAATTTAGGAAAAATCTACCTGAGAATAGGGTTTTCCAACGCATTGCCCCCGGCTCCCCAATTAAGTCAGAAACTTTAGGTTTTGCTGTTCCTTTGCAAAAGAAGTGGGTACAAACATAAGCATCCGGTTGGATTTGGGCCCTGACTTCAATGAAGCCGAACCCTAACCCTAACCCTAATTTAGGAAAAATCTGCCTCAGAATAGGGTTTTCCCATGCATTGTGCCCAGCTTCCCAATTACGTCAGAAACTTTAGGTTTGCTTGTTCCTTTGCAAAATAAGCGCATGCAAAGATAAGCATCCGGTTAGATCTGGGCCCTGACTTCAATGGAAGCCGAACCCTAACCCTAACCCTAATTTAGGAAAAATCTGCCTCAGAATAGGGTTTTCCCATGCATTGTGCCCAGCTTCCCAATTACGTCACAAACTTTAGGTTTGCTTGTTCCTTTGCAAAAGAACCGCATGCAAAGATAAGTATCCGGTTAGATCTGGGCCCTGACTTCAATGAAGCCGAACCCTAACCCTAACCCTAATTTAGGAAAAATCTGACTCAGAATAGGGTTTTCCCATGTATTGTGCCCAGCTTCCCAATTAAGTCAGAAACTTTAGGTTTTCTTGTTCCTTTGCAAAAGAAGCGGGTGCAAAGATAAGCATGCGGTTGGATTTGCGCCATGACTTCAAGTAAGCAGAACGCTAACCCTAACCCTAAGTTAGGAAATATCTGACTCAGAATAGGGTTTTCCCATGCATTGTGCCCAGCTTCCCAATTGAGTCAGCAACTTTAGGTTTTGCGGTTCCTTTGCAAGAGAAGCGGGTGCAAAGATTAGCATCCAGGTGGATTTGTGCCCTGACTTTAAAGAAACCGAATCCTAACCCTAACCCTAATTTAGGAAAAATCTGACTCAGAATAGGTTTTTCCCATGCATGGTGCCCACATTCCCAATTAAGTCAGAAACTTTAGGTTTTGCTGTTCCTTTGCATAAGAAGTGGGTACAAAGATAAGCATCCGGTTGGATTTGGGCCATGACTTCAATGAAGCCGAACCCTAACCCTAACCCTAATGTACGAAAAATCTGACTCAGAATAGGGTTTTCCCATGCATTGTGCCCAGCTTCCCAATTACGTCAGAAACTTTAGGTTTGCTTGTTCCTTTGCAAAAGAAGCGGGTGCAAAGATAAGCATCCGGTTGGATTTGCGCCCTGACTTCAAGTAAGCAGAACGCTAACCCTAACCCTAAGTTAGGAAATATCTGACTCAGAATAGGGTTTTCCCATGCATTGTGCCCAGCTTCCCAATTCAGTCAGCAACTTTAGGTTTTGCGGTTCCTTTGCAAAAGAACCGGGTGCAAAGATAAGCATCCAGGTGGATTTGTGCCCTGACTTCAAAGAAACCAAATCCTAACCCTAACCCTAATTTAGGAAAAATCTGACTCAGAATAGGGTTTTCCCATGCATGGTGCCCAGATTCCCAATTAAGTCAGAAACTTTATGTTTTGCTGTTCCTTTGCATAAGAAGTGGGTACAAAGAGAAGCATCCGGTTGGATTTGGGCCCTGACTTCAATGAAGCCGAACCCTAACCCTAACCCTAATTTACGAAAAATCTGCCTCAGAATAGGGTTTTCCCATGTATTGTGCCCAGCTTCCCAATTAAGTCAGAAACTTTAGGTTTTCTTGTTCCTTTGCAAAAGAAGCGGGTGCAAAGATAAGCATCCGGTTGTAATTTTGCCCTAACTTCAAGGGAGCCGAACCCTAACCTAACCCTAATTTAGGAAAAATCTGACTCACAATAGGGTTTTCCCATGCATTGTGCCCAGCTTCCCAATTAAGTCAGAAATTACGTTTTCTTGTTCCTATGGAAAAGAAGCGCGTGCAAAGATAAGCATCCGGTTGGGTTTGGGCCCTGACTTCAAGGAAGCAGAACACTAACCCTAACCCTAATTTAGAAAACAACTGCCTCAGAATAGGGTTTTCCCATGCATTGTGCCCAGTTTCCCAATTACGTCAGAAACTTTAGGTTTGCTTGTTCCTTTGCAAAAGAAGCGCATGCAAAGATAAGCATCCGGTTAGATCTGGGCCCTGACTTCAATGAAGCCGAACCCTAACCCTAACCCTAATTTACGAAAAATCTGCCTCAGAATAGGGTTTTCCCATGTATTGTGCCCAGCTTCCCAATTAAGTCAGAAACTTTAGGTTTACTTGTTCCTTTGCAAAAGAAGCGGGTGCAAAGATAAGCATCCGGTTGTAATTGTGCCCTAACTTCAAGGGAGCCGAACCCTAACCTAACCCTAATTTAGGAAAAATCTGACTCACAATAGGGTTTTCCCATGCATTGTGCCCAGCTTCCCAATTAAGTCAGAAATTAGGTTTTCTTGTTCCTATGGAAAAGTAGCGCGTGCAAAGATAAGCAACCGGTTTCGTTTGGGCCCTGACTTCAAGGAAGGAGAACACTAACCCTAACCCTAATTTAGGAAAAAACTGCCTCAGAATAGGGTTTTCCCATGCATTGTGCCCAGCTTCCCAATTGAGTCAGCAACTTTAGGTTTTGCGGTTCGTTTGCAAAAGAAGCGGATTCAAAGATAAGCATCCAGTTGGATTTGTGCCCTGACTTCAAAGAACCCGAACCCTAACCCTAACCCTAATTTAGGAAAAATCTGCCTCAGAATAGGGTTTTCCCATGCATTGTGCCCAGCTTCCTAATTAAGTCAGAAACTTTAGGTTTTGCTGTTGCTTTGCATAAGATGCGGGTGCAAAGATAAGCATCCGGTTGGATTTGGGCCCTGACTTCAAGTAAGCCGAACCCTAACACTAACCCTAATTTAGGAAATATCTGCCGAGGAATAGGGTTTTCCCATGCATTGTGCACAGCTTCCCAGTTAAGTCAGAAACTGTAGGTTTTCTTTCTCCTTTGCAACAGAAGCGCTTGCAAAGATAAGCATCCGGTTGGATCTGGGCCCTGACTTCAAGTAAGCCGAACCCTAACCCTAACCCTAATTTAGGAAAAATCTGCCGAGGAATAGGGTTTTCCCGTGCATTGTGCCCAGCTTCCCAGTTAATCAGAAACTGTAGGTTTTCTTGCTCCTTTGCATTAGAAGCGTGTGCAAAGATCAGCATCGGGTTGGATCTGGGCCCTGACTCAAGGAAGCCGAACCCTAAGTCTAACCCTAATTTAGGAAAAATCTACCTGAGAATAGGGTTTTCCAACGCATTGCCCCCGGCTCCCCAATTAAGTCAGAAACTTTAGGTTTTGCTGTTCCTTTGCAAAAGAAGTGGGTACAAACATAAGCATCCGGTTGGATTTGGGCCCTGACTTCAATGAAGCCGAACCCTAACCCTAACCCTAATTTAGGAAAAATCTGCCTCAGAATAGGGTTTTCCCATGCATTGTGCCCAGCTTCCCAATTACGTCAGAAACTTTAGGTTTGTTTGTTCCTTTGCAAAATAAGCGCATGCAAAGATAAGCATCCGGTTAGATCTGGGCCCTGACTTCAATGGAAGCCGAACCCTAACCCTAACCCTAATTTAGGAAAAATCTGCCTCAGAATAGGGTTTTCCCATGCATTGTGCCCAGCTTCTCAATTACGTCAGAAACTTTAGGTTTGCTTGTTCCTTTGCAAAAGAACCGCATGCAAAGATAAGTATCCGGTTAGATCTGGGCCCTGACTTCAATGAAGCCGAACCCTAACCCTAACCCTAATTTAGGAAAAATCTGACTCAGAATAGGGTTTTCCCATGTATTGTGCCCAGCTTCCCAATTAAGTCAGAAACTTTAGGTTTTCTTGTTCCTTTGCAAAAGAAGCGGGTGCAAAGATAAGCATGCGGTTGGATTTGCGCCATGACTTCAAGTAAGCAGAACGCTAACCCTAACCCTAAGTTAGGAAATATCTGACTCAGAATAGGGTTTTCCCATGCATTGTGCCCAGCTTCCCAATTGAGTCAGCAACTTTAGGTTTTGCGGTTCCTTTGCAAGAGAAGCGGGTGCAAAGATTAGCATCCAGGTGGATTTGTGCCCTGACTTTAAAGAAACCGAATCCTAACCCTAACCCTAATTTAGGAAAAATCTGACTCAGAATAGGTTTTTCCAATGCATGGTGCCCACATTCCCAATTAAGTCAGAAACTTTAGGTTTTGCTGTTCCTTTGCATAAGAAGTGGGTACAAAGATAAGCATCCGGTTGGATTTGGGCCATGACTTCAATGAAGCCGAACCCTATCCCTAACCCTAATGTACGAAAAATCTGACTCAGAATAGGGTTTTCCCATGCATTGTGCCCAGCTTCCCAATTACGTCAGAAACTTTAGGTTTGCTTGTTCCTTTGCAAAAGAAGCGGGTGCAAAGATAAGCATCCGGTTGGATTTGCGCCCTGACTTCAAGTAAGCAGAACGCTAACCCTAACCCTAAGTTAGGAAATATCTGACTCAGAATAGGGTTTTCCCATGCATTGTGCCCAGCTTCCCAATTCAGTCAGCAACTTTAGGTTTTGCGGTTCCTTTGCAAAAGAACCGGGTGCAAAGATAAGCATCCAGGTGGATTTGTGCCCTGACTTCAAAGAAACCGAATCCTAACCCTAACCCTAATTTAGGAAAAATCTGACTCAGAATAGGGTTTTCCCATGCATGGTGCCCAGATTCCCAATTAAGTCAGAAACTTTATGTTTTGCTGTTCCTTTGCATAAGAAGTGGGTACAAAGAGAAGCATCCGGTTGGATTTGGGCCCTGACTTCCATGAAGCCGAACCCTAACCCTAACCCTAATTTAGGAAAAATCTGCCTCAGAATAGGGTTTTCCCATGCATTGTGCCCAGCTTCCCAATTACGTCAGAAACTTTAGGTTTGCTTGTTCCTTTGCAAACGAAGCGCATGCAAAGATAAGCATCCGGTTAGATCTGGGCCCTGACTTCAATGAAGCCGAACCCTAACCCTAACCCTAATTTACGAAAAATCTGCCTCAGAATAGGGTTTTCCCATGTATTGTGCCCAGCTTCCCAATTAAGTCAGAAACTTTAGGTTTTCTTGTTCCTTTGCAAAAGAAGCGGGTGCAAAGATAAGCATCCGGTTGTAATTGTGCCCTAACTTCAAGGGAGCCGAACCCTAACCTAACCCTAATTTAGGAAAAATCTGACTCACAATAGGGTTTTCCCATGCATTGTGCCCAGCTTCCCAATTAAGTCAGAAATTACGTTTTCTTGTTCCTATGGAAAAGAAGCGCGTGCAAAGATAAGCATCCGGTTGGGTTTGGGCCCTGACTTCAAGGAAGCAGAACACTAACCCTAACCCTAATTTAGAAAAAAACTGCCTCAGAATAGGGTTTTCCCATGCATTGTGCCCAGCTTCCCAATTACGTCAGAAACTTTAGGTTTGCTTGTTCCTTTGCAAAAGAAGCGCATGCAAAGATAAGCATTCGGTTAGATCTGGGCCCTGACTTCAATGAAGCCGAACCCTAACCCTAACCCTAATTTAGGAAAAATCTGACTCAGAATAGGGTTTTCCCATGCATTGAGCCCAGCTTCCCAATTAAGTCAGAAACTTTAGGTTTTGCTGTTCCTTTGCATAAGAAGTGGGTACAAAGATAAGCATCCGGTTGGATTTGGGCCCTGACTTCAATGAAGCCGAACCCTAACCCTAACACTAATTTAGGAAAAATCTGCCTCAGAATAGGGTTTTCCCATGCATTGTGCCCAGCTTCCCAATTACGTCAGAAACTTTAGGTTTGCTTGTTCCTTTGCAAAAGAAGCGCATGCAAAGATAAGCATCCGGTTAGATCTGGGCCCTGACTTCAATGAAGCCGAACCCTAACCCTAACCCTAATTTAGGAAAAATCTGCCTCAGAATAGGGTTTTCCCATGCATTGTGCCCAGCTCCCCAATTACGTCAGAAACTTTAGCTTTGCTTGTTCCTTTGCAAAAGAAGCGCATGCAAAGATAAGCATCCGGTTAGATCTGGGCCCTGACTTCAATGAAGCCGAACCCTAACCCTAACCCTAATTTAGGAAAAAATCTGACTCAGAATAGGGTTTTCCCATGCATTGTGCCCAGCTTCCCAATTAAGTCAGAAACATTAGGTTTTGCTGTTCCTTTGCATAAGAAGTGGGTACAAAGGTGAGCATCCAGTTGGATTTGGGCCCTTACTTCAATGAAGCCGAACCCTAACCCTAACCCTAATTTAGGAAAAATCTGACTCAGAATAGGGTTTTCCCATGCATTGTGCCCAGCTTCCCAATTAAGTCAGAAACTTTAGGTTTTGCTGTTCTTTGCATAAGAAATGGGTGCAAAGATAAGCATCCGGTTGGATTTGGGCCCTGACTTCAATGAAGCCGAACCCTAACCCTAACCCTAATTTAGGAAAAATCTGCCTCAGAATAGGGTTTTCCTATGCATTGTGCCCAGCTTCCCAATTACGTCAGAAACTTTAGGTTTGCTTGTTCCTTTGCAAAAGAAGCGCATGCAAAGATAAGCATTCGGTTAGATCTGGGCCCTGACTTCAATGAAGCCGAACCCTAACCCTAACCCTAATTTAGGAAAAATCTGACTCAGAATAGGGTTTTCCCATGCATTGAGCCCAGCTTCCCAATTAAGTCAGAAACTTTAGGTTTTGCTGTTCCTTTGCATAAGAAGTGGGTACAAAGATAAGCATCCGTTTGGATTTGGGCCCTGACTTCAATGAAGCCGAACCCTAACCCTAACCCTAATTTAGGAAAAATCTTCCTCAGAATAGGGTTTTCCCATGCATTGTGCCCAGCTCCCCAATTACGTCAGAAACTTTAGGTTTGCTTGTTCCTTTGCAAAAGAAGCGCATGCAAAGATAAGCATCCGGTTAGATCTGGGCCCTGACTTCAATGAAGCCGAACCCTAACCCTAACCCTAATTTAGGAAAAAATCTGACTCAGAATAGGGTTTTCCCATGCATTGTGCCCAGCTTCCCAATTAAGTCAGAAACTTTAGGTTTTGCTGTTCCTTTGCATAAGAAGTGGGTACAAAGATAAGCATCCGGTTGGATTTGGGCCCTGACTTCAATGAAGCCGAACCCTAACCCTAACCCTAATTTAGGAAAAATCTGCCTCAGAATAGGGTTTTCCCATGCATTGTGCCCAGCTTCCCAATTACGTCAGAAACTTTAGGTTTGCTTGTTCCTTTGCAAAAGAAGCGGGTGCAAAGATAAGCATCCGGTTAGATTTGTGCCCTGACTTCAAGTAAGCAGAACGTAACCCTAACCCTAATTTAGGAAAAAACTTCCTCAGAATAGGGTTTTCCCATGCATTGTGCCCAGCTTCCCAATTAAGACAGAAACTTTAGGTTTTGCTGTTCCTTTGCATAAGAAGTGGGTACAAAGATAAGCATCTGGTTGGATTTGGGCCCTGACTTCAATGAAGCCGAACCCTAACCCTAACCCTAATTTAGGAAAAATCTGACTCAGAATAGGGTTTTCCCATGCATTGAGCCCAGCTTCCCAATTAAGTCAGAAACTTTAGGTTTTGCTGTTCCTTTGCATAAGAAGTGGGTACAAAGATAAGCATCCGGTTGGATTTGGGCCCTGACTTCAATGAAGCCGAACCCTAACCCTAACACTAATTTAGGAAAAATCTGCCTCAGAATAGGGTTTTCCCATGCATTGTGCCCAGCTTCCCAATTACGTCAGAAACTTTAGGTTTGCTTGTTCCTTTGCAAAAGAAGCGCATGCAAAGATAAGCATCCGGTTAGATCTGGGCCCTGACTTCAATGAAGCCGAACCCTAACCCTAACCCTAATTTAGGAAAAATCTTCCTCAGAATAGGGTTTTCCCATGCATTGTGCCCAGCTCCCCAATTACGTCAGAAACTTTAGGTTTGCTTGTTCCTTTGCAAAAGAAGCGCATGCAAAGATAAGCATCCGGTTAGATCTGGGCCCTGACTTCAATGAAGCCGAACCCTAACCCTAACCCTAATTTAGGAAAAAATCTGACTCAGAATAGGGTTTTCCCATGCATTGTGCCCAGCTTCCCAATTAAGTCAGAAACTTTAGGTTTTGCTGTTCCTTTGCATAAGAAGTGGGTACAAAGATAAGCATCCGGTTGGATTTGGGCCCTGACTTCAATGAAGCCGAACCCTAACCCTAACCCTAATTTAGGAAAAATCTGCCTCAGAATAGGGTTTTCCCATGCATTGTGCCCAGCTTCCCAATTACGTCAGAAACTTTAGGTTTGCTTGTTCCTTTGCAAAAGAAGCGGGTGCAAAGATAAGCATCCGGTTAGATTTGTGCCCTGACTTCAAGTAAGCAGAACGTAACCCTAACCCTAATTTAGGAAAAAACTTCCTCAGAATAGGGTTTTCCCATGCATTGTGCCCAGCTTCCCAATTAAGACAGAAACTTTAGGTTTTGCTGTTCCTTTGCATAAGAAGTGGGTACAAAGATAAGCATCTGGTTGGATTTGGGCACTGACTTCAATGAAGCGGAACCCTAACCCTAACCCTAATTTAGGAAAAATCTGACTCAGAATAGGGTTTTCCCATGCATTGTGCCCAGCTTCCCAATTACGTCAGAAACTTTAGGTTTGCTTGTTCCTTTGCAAAAGAAGCGAATGCAAAGATAAGCATCCGGTTAGATCTGGGCCCTGACTTCAATGAAGCCGAACCCTAACCCTAACACTAATTTAGGAAAAATCTGCCTCAGAATAGGGTTTTCCCATGCATTGTGCCCAGCTCCCCAATTACGTCAGAAACTTTACGTTTGCTTGTTCCTTTGCAAAAGAAGCGCATGCAAAGATAAGCATCCGGTTAGATCTGGGCCCTGACTTCAATGAAGCCGAACACTAACCCTAACCCTAATTTAGGAAAAATCTGCCTCAGAATAGGGTTTTCCCATGCATTGTGCCCAGCCCCCCAATTACGTCAGAAACTTTAGGTTTGCTTGTTCCTTTGCAAAAGAAGCGCATGCAAAGATAAGCATCCGGTTAGATCTGGGCCCTGACTTCAATGAAGCCGAACCCTAACCCTAACCCTAATTTAGGAAAAATCTGCCTCAGAATAGGGTTTTCCCATGCATTGTGCCCAGCTTCCCAATTACGTCAGAAACTTTAGGTTTGCTTGTACCTTTGCAAAAGAAGCGCATGCAAAGATAAGCATCCGGTTAGATCTGGGCCCTGACTTCAATGAAGCCGAACCCTAACCCTAACCCTAATTTAGGAAAAATCTGACTCAGAATAGGGTTTTCCCATGCATTGTGCCCAGATTCCCAATTAAGTCAGAAACTTTAGGTTTTGCTGTTCCTTTGCAAAGAAGCGCATGCAAAGATAAGCATCCGGTTAGATCTGGGCCCTGACTTCAATGAAGCCGAACCCTAACCCTAACCCTAATTTAGGAAAAATCTGCCTCAGAAAAGGGTTTTCCCAAACATTGCGCCCGGATTCCCAATTAAGTCAGAAACTTTAGGTTTGCTTGTTCCTTTCCAAAAGGAGCACATGGAAATATAAGCATTCAGTTGGATTTGGGCCCTGACTTAAATGAAGCCGAACCCTAACCCTAACACTAATTTAGGTAACATCTGACTCAGAATAGGGTTTTCCCATGCATTGTGCCGAGTTTCCCAATTCAGTCAGAAGCTTTAGGTTTTGCTGTTCCTTTGCATAAGAAGCGGCTGCAAAGATGAGCATTCGGTTGTAATTGTGCCCTAACTTCAAGGGAGCCGAACCCTGACCTAACCCTAATTTAGGAAAAATCTGACTCACAATAGGGTTTTCCCATGCATTGTGCCCAGCTTCCCAATTGAGTCAGCAACTTTAGGTTTTGCGGTTCCTTTGCAAAGAAGCCGATGCAAAGAGAAGCATCCAGTTGGATTTGTGCCCTGACTTCAAAGACACCGAACCCTAACCCTAACCCTAATTTAGGAAAAATCTGACTCAGAATAGGGTTTTTCCATGCATTGTGCCCAGATTCCCAATTAAGTCAGAAACTTTAGGTTTTGCTGTTCCTTTGCATAAGAAGTGGGTACAAAGGTAAGCATCCGGTTGGATTTGGGCCCTGACTTCAATGAAGACGAACCCTAACCCTAACCCTAATTTAGGAAAAATCTGCCTCAGAATAGGGTTTTCCCATGCATTGTGCCCAGCTTCCGAATTGAGTCAGCAACTTTAGGTTTTGCGGTTCCTTTGCAAAAGAAGCGGGTGCAAAGATAAGCATCCAGTTGGATTTGTGCCCTGACTTCAAAGAAACCGAATCCGAACCCTAACCCTAATTTAGGAAAAATCTGACTCAGAATAGGGTTTTCCCATACATTGTGCCCAACTTCCCAATTAAGTCGGAAACTTTAGGTTTTCTTGTTCCTTTGCAAAAGAAGCGGGTGCAAAGATAAGCATCCGGTTGGATTTGCGCCCTGCCTTCAAGTAAGCAGAACGCTAACCCTAACCCTAATTTAGGAAAAAACTTCCTCAGAATAGGGTTTTCCCATGCATTGTGCCCAGCTTCCGAATTGAGTAAGCAACTTTAGGTTTTGCGGTTCCTTTGCAAAAGAAGCGGGTGCAAAGATAAGCATCCAGTTGGATTTGTGCCCTGACTTCAAAGAAACCGAATCCTAACCCTAACCCTAATTTAGGAAAAATCTGACTCAGAATAGGGTTTTCCCATGCATTGTGCCCAGCTTCCCAATTAAAACAGAAACTTTAGGTTTTGCTGTTCTTTTGCATAAGAAATGGGTACAAAGATAAGCATCCGGTTGGATTTGGGCACTGACTTCAATGAAGTGGAACCCTAACCCTAACCCTAATTTAGGAAAAATCTGACTCAGAATAGGGTTTTCCCATGCATTGTGCCCAGCTTCCCAATTAAGTCAGAAACTTTAGGTTTTGCTGTTCCTTTGCATAAGAAGTGGGTACAAAGATAAGCATCCGGTTGGATTTGGGCACTGACTTCAATGAAGCGGAACCCTAACCCTAACCCTAATTTAGGAAAAATCTGACTCAGAATAGGGTTTTCCCATGCATTGTGCCCAGCTTCCCAATTAAGTCAGAAACTTTAGGTTTTGCTGTTCCTTTGCATAAGAAGTTGGTACAAAGATAAGCATCCGGTTGGATTTGGGCCCTGACTTCTATGAAGACGAACCCTAACCCTAACCCTAATTTAGGAAAAATCTGCCTCAGAATAGGGTTTTCCCATGCATTGTGCCCAGCTTCCCAATTACGTCAGAAACTTTAGGTCTGCTTGTTCCTTTGCAAAAGAAGCACATGCAAAGATAAGCATCCGGTTAGATCTGGGCCCTGACTTCAATGAAGCCGAACCCTAACCCTAACCCTAATTTAGGAAAAATCTGCCTCAGAATAGGGTTTTCCCATGCATTGTGCCCAGCTTCCCAATTACGTCAGAAACTTAAGGTTTGCTTGTTCCTTTGCAAAAGAAGCGCATGCAAAGATAAGCATCCGGTTAGATCTGGGCCCTGACTTCAATGAAGCCGAACCCTAACCCTAACCCTAATTTAGGAAAAATCTGACTCAGAATAGGGTTTTCCCATGCATGGTGCCCACATTCCCAATTAAGTCAGAAACTTTAGGTTTTGCTGTTCCTTTCAATAAGAAGTGGGTACAAAGGTAAGCATCCGGTTGTATTTGGGCCCTGACTTCAATGAAGCCGAACCCTAACCCTAACCCTAATTTAGGAAAAATCTGACTCAGAATAGGGTTTTCCCATGCATTGTGCCCAGCTTCCCAATTAAGTCAGAAACTTTAGGTTTTGCTGTTCCTTTGCATAAGAAGTGGGTACAAAGATAAGCATCCGGTTGGATTTGGGCACTGACTTCAATGAAGCGGAACCCTAACCCTAACCCTAATTTAGGAAAAATCTGCCTCAGAATAGGGTTTTCCCATGCATTGTGCCCAGCTTCCCAATTAAGTCAGAAACTTTAGGTTTTCTGTTCCTTTGCATGAGAAGTGGGTACAAAGATAAGCATCCGGTTGGATTTGGGCCCTGACTTCAATGAAGCCGAACCCTAAACCTACCCCTAATTTAGGAAAAATCTGCCTCAGAATAGGGTTTTCCCATGCATTGTGCCCAGCTTCCCAATTACGTCAGAAACTTTAGGTTTGCTTGTTCCTTTGCAAAATAAGCGCATGCAAAGATAAGCATCCGGTTAGATCTGGGCCCTGACTTCAATGGAAGCCGAACCCTAACCCTAACCCTAATTTAGGAAAAATCTGCCTCAGAATAGGGTTTTCCCATGCATTGTGCCCAGCTTCCCAATTACGTCACAAACTTTAGGTTTGCTTGTTCCTTTGCAAAAGAACCGCATGCAAAGATAAGTATCCGGTTAGATCTGGGCCCTGACTTCAATGAAGCCGAACCCTAACCCTAACCCTAATTTAGGAAAAATCTGACTCAGAATAGGGTTTTCCCATGTATTGTGCCCAGCTTCCCAATTAAGTCAGAAACTTTAGGTTTTCTTGTTCCTTTGCAAAAGAAGCGGGTGCAAAGATAAGCATGCGGTTGGATTTGCGCCCTGACTTCAAGTAAGCAGAACGCTAACCCTAACCCTAAGTTAGGAAATATCTGACTCAGAATAGGGTTTTCCCATGCATTGTGCCCAGCTTCCCAATTGAGTCAGCAACTTTAGGTTTTGCGGTTCCTTTGCAAGAGAAGCGGGTGCAAAGATTAGCATCCAGGTGGATTTGTGCCCTGACTTTAAAGAAACCGAATCCTAACCCTAACCCTAATTTAGGAAAAATCTGACTCAGAATAGGTTTTTCCCATGCATGGTGCCCACATTCCCAATTAAGTCAGAAACTTTAGGTTTTGCTGTTGCTTTGCATAAGATGCGGGTGCAAAGATAAGCATCCGGTTGGATTTGGGCCCTGACTTCAAGTAAGCCGAACCCTAACACTAACCCTAATTTAGGAAATATCTGCCGAGGAATAGGGTTTTCCCATGCATTGTGCACAGCTTCCCAGTTAAGTCAGAAACTGTAGGTTTTCTTTCTCCATTGCAACAGAAGCGCGTGCAAAGATAAGCATCCGGTTGGATCTGGGCCCTGACTTCAAGTAAGCCGAACCCTAACCCTAACCCTAATTTAGGAAAAATCTGCCGAGGAATAGGGTTTTCCCGTGCATTGTGCCCAGCTTCCCAGTTAATCAGAAACTGTAGGTTTTCTTGCTCCTTAGCAATAGAAGCGTGTGCAAAGATCAGCATCGGGTTGGATCTGGGCCCTGACTCAAGGAAGCCGAACCCTAAGTCTAACCCTAATTTAGGAAAAATCTACCTGAGAATAGGGTTTTCCAACGCATTGCCCCCGGCTCCCCAATTAAGTCAGAAACTTTAGGTTTTGCTGTTCCTTTGCAAAAGAAGTGGGTACAAACATAAGCATCCGGTTGGATTTGGGCCCTGACTTCAATGAAGCCGAACCCTAACCCTAACCCTAATTTAGGAAAAATCTGCCTCAGAATAGGGTTTTCCCATGCATTGTGCCCAGCTTCCCAATTACGTCAGAAACTTTAGGTTTGCTTGTTCCTTTGCAAAATAAGCGCATGCAAAGATAAGCATCCGGTTAGATCTGGGCCCTGACTTCAATGGAAGCCGAACCCTAACCCTAACCCTAATTTAGGAAAAATCTGCCTCAGAATAGGGTTTTCCCATGCATTGTGCCCAGCTTCCCAATTACGTCACAAACTTTAGGTTTGCTTGTTCCTTTGCAAAAGAACCGCATGCAAAGATAAGTATCCGGTTAGATCTGGGCCCTGACTTCAATGAAGCCGAACCCTAACCCTAACCCTAATTTAGGAAAAATCTGACTCAGAATAGGGTTTTCCCATGTATTGTGCCCAGCTTCCCAATTAAGTCAGAAACTTTAGGTTTTCTTGTTCCTTTGCAAAAGAAGCGGGTGCAAAGATAAGCATGCGGTTGGATTTGCGCCATGACTTCAAGTAAGCAGAACGCTAACCCTAACCCTAAGTTAGGAAATATCTGACTCAGAATAGGGTTTTCCCATGCATTGTGCCCAGCTTCCCAATTACGTCAGAAACTTTAGGTTTTGCGGTTCCTTTGCAAGAGAAGCGGGTGCAAAGATTAGCATCCAGGTGGATTTGTGCCCTGACTTTAAAGAAACCGAATCCTAACCCTAACCCTAATTTAGGAAAAATCTGACTCAGAATAGGTTTTTCCCATGCATGGTGCCCACATTCCCAATTAAGTCAGAAACTTTAGGTTTTGCTGTTCCTTTGCATAAGAAGTGGGTACAAAGATAAGCATCCGGTTGGATTTGGGCCATGACTTCAAGTAAGCAGAACGCTAACCCTAACCCTAAGTTAGGAAATATCTGACTCAGAATAGGGTTTTCCCATGCATTGTGCCCAGCTTCCCAATTAAGTCAGAAACTTTAGGTTTTGCTGTTCCTTTGCATAAGAAGTGGGTACAAAGGTAAGCATCCGGTTGGATTTGGGCCCTGACTTCAATGAAGACGAACCCTAACCCTAACCCTAATTTAGGAAAAATCTGCCTCAGAATAGGGTTTTCCCATGCATTGTGCCCAGCTTCCGAATTGAGTCAGCAACTTTAGGTTTTGCGGTTCCTTTGCAAAAGAAGCGGGTGCAAAGATAAGCATCCAGTTGGATTTGTGCCCTGACTTCAAAGAAACCGAATCCGAACCCTAACCCTAATTTAGGAAAAATCTGACTCAGAATAGGGTTTTCCCATACATTGTGCCCAACTTCCCAATTAAGTCGGAAACTTTAGGTTTTCTTGTTCCTTTGCAAAAGAAGCGGGTGCAAAGATAAGCATCCGGTTGGATTTGCGCCCTGCCTTCAAGTAAGCAGAACGCTAACCCTAACCCTAATTTAGGAAAAAACTTCCTCAGAATAGGGTTTTCCCATGCATTGTGCCCAGCTTCAAAATTGAGTAAGCAACTTTAGGTTTTGCGGTTCCTTTGCAAAAGAAGCGGGTGCAAAGATAAGCATCCAGTTGGATTTGTGCCCTGACTTCAAAGAAACCGAATCCTAACCCTAACCCTAATTTAGGAAAAATCTGACTCAGAATAGGGTTTTCCCATGCATTGTGCCCAGCTTCCCAATTAAGACAGAAACTTTAGGTTTTGCTGTTCTTTTGCATAAGAAATGGGTACAAAGATAAGCATCCGGTTGGATTTGGGCACTGACTTCAATGAAGTGGAACCCTAACCCTAACCCTAATTTAGGAAAAATCTGACTCAGAATAGGGTTTTCCCATGCATTGTGCCCAGCTTCCCAATTAAGTCAGAAACTTTAGGTTTTGCTGTTCCTTTGCATAAGAAGTGGGTACAAAGATAAGCATCCGGTTGGATTTGGGCACTGACTTCAATGAAGCGGAACCCTAACCCTAACCCTAATTTAGGAAAAATCTGACTCAGAATAGGGTTTTCCCATGCATTGTGCCCAGCTTCCCAATTAAGTCAGAAACTTTAGGTTTTGCTGTTCCTTTGCATAAGAAGTTGGTACAAAGATAAGCATCCGGTTGGATTTGGGCCCTGACTTCTATGAAGACGAACCCTAACCCTAACCCTAATTTAGGAAAAATCTGCCTCAGAATAGGGTTTTCCCATGCATTGTGCCCAGCTTCCCAATTACGTCAGAAACTTTAGGTCTGCTTGTTCCTTTGCAAAAGAAGCACATGCAAAGATAAGCATCCGGTTAGATCTGGGCCCTGACTTCAATGAAGCCGAACCCTAACCCTAACCCTAATTTAGGAAAAATCTGCCTCAGAATAGGGTTTTCCCATGCATTGTGCCCAGCTTCCCAATTACGTCAGAAACTTAAGGTTTGCTTGTTCCTTTGCAAAAGAAGCGCATGCAAAGATAAGCATCCGGTTAGATCTGGGCCCTGACTTCAATGAAGCCGAACCCTAACCCTAACCCTAATTTAGGAAAAATCTGACTCAGAATAGGGTTTTCCCATGCATGGTGCCCACATTCCCAATTAAGTCAGAAACTTTAGGTTTTGCTGTTCCTTTGCATAAGAAGTGGGTACAAAGGTAAGCATCCGGTTGTATTTGGGCCCTGACTTCAATGAAGCCGAACCCTAACCCTAACCCTAATTTAGGAAAAATCTGACTCAGAATAGGGTTTTCCCATGCATTGTGCCCAGCTTCCCAATTAAGTCAAAAACTTTAGGTTTTGCTGTTCCTTTGCATAAGAAGTGGGTACAAAGATAAGCATCCGGTTGGATTTGGGCACTGACTTCAATGAAGCGGAACCCTAACCCTAACCCTAATTTAGGAAAAATCTGCCTCAGAATAGGGTTTTCCCATGCATTGTGCCCAGCTTCCCAATTAAGTCAGAAACTTTAGGTTTTCTGTTCCTTTGCATGAGAAGTGGGTACAAAGATAAGCATCCGGTTGGATTTGGGCCCTGACTTCAATGAAGCCGAACCCTAAACCTACCCCTAATTTAGGAAAAATCTGCCTCAGAATAGGGTTTTCCCATGCATTGTGCCCAGCTTCCCAATTACGTCAGAAACTTTAGGTTTGCTTGTTCCTTTGCAAAATAAGCGCATGCAAAGATAAGCATCCGGTTAGATCTGGGCCCTGACTTCAATGGAAGCCGAACCCTAACCCTAACCCTAATTTAGGAAAAATCTGCCTCAGAATAGGGTTTTCCCATGCATTGTGCCCAGCTTCCCAATTACGTCACAAACTTTAGGTTTGCTTGTTCCTTTGCAAAAGAACCGCATGCAAAGATAAGTATCCGGTTAGATCTGGGCCCTGACTTCAATGAAGCCGAACCCTAACCCTAACCCTAATTTAGGAAAAATCTGACTCAGAATAGGGTTTTCCCATGTATTGTGCCCAGCTTCCCAATTAAGTCAGAAACTTTAGGTTTTCTTGTTCCTTTGCAAAAGAAGCGGGTGCAAAGATAAGCATGCGGTTGGATTTGCGCCCTGACTTCAAGTAAGCAGAACGCTAACCCTAACCCTAAGTTAGGAAATATCTGACTCAGAATAGGGTTTTCCCATGCATTGTGCCCAGCTTCCCAATTGAGTCAGCAACTTTAGGTTTTGCGGTTCCTTTGCAAGAGAAGCGCGTGCAAAGATTAGCATCCAGGTGGATTTGTGCCCTGACTTTAAAGAAACCGAATCCTAACCCTAACCCTAATTTAGGAAAAATCTGACTCAGAATAGGTTTTTCCCATGCATGGTGCCCACATTCCCAATTAAGTCAGAAACTTTAGGTTTTGCTGTTGCTTTGCATAAGATGCGGGTGCAAAGATAAGCATCCGGTTGGATTTGGGCCCTGACTTCAAGTAAGCCGAACCCTAACACTAACCCTAATTTAGGAAATATCTGCCGAGGAATAGGGTTTTCCCATGCATTGTGCACAGCTTCCCAGTTAAGTCAGAAACTGTAGGTTTTCTTTCTCCATTGCAACAGAAGCGCGTGCAAAGATAAGCATCCGGTTGGATCTGGGCCCTGACTTCAAGTAAGCCGAACCCTAACCCTAACCCTAATTTAGGAAAAATCTGCCGAGGAATAGGGTTTTCCCGTGCATTGTGCCCAGCTTCCCAGTTAATCAGAAACTGTAGGTTTTCTTGCTCCTTTGCAATAGAAGCGTGTGCAAAGATCAGCATCGGGTTGGATCTGGGCCCTGACTCAAGGAAGCCGAACCCTAAGTCTAACCCTAATTTAGGAAAAATCTACCTGAGAATAGGGTTTTCCAACGCATTGCCCCCGGCTCCCCAATTAAGTCAGAAACTTTAGGTTTTGCTGTTCCTTTGCAAAAGAAGTGGGTACAAACATAAGCATCCGGTTGGATTTGGGCCCTGACTTCAATGAAGCCGAACCCTAACCCTAACCCTAATTTAGGAAAAATCTGCCTCAGAATAGGGTTTTCCCATGCATTGTGCCCAGCTTCCCAATTACGTCAGAAACTTTAGGTTTGCTTGTTCCTTTGCAAAATAAGCGCATGCAAAGATAAGCATCCGGTTAGATCTGGGCCCTGACTTCAATGGAAGCCGAACCCTAACCCTAACCCTAATTTAGGAAAAATCTGCCTCAGAATAGGGTTTTCCCATGCATTGTGCCCAGCTTCCCAATTACGTCACAAACTTTAGGTTTGCTTGTTCCTTTGCAAAAGAACCGCATGCAAAGATAAGTATCCGGTTAGATCTGGGCCCTGACTTCAATGAAGCCGAACCCTAACCCTAACCCTAATTTAGGAAAAATCTGACTCAGAATAGGGTTTTCCCATGTATTGTGCCCAGCTTCCCAATTATGTCAGAAACTTTAGGTTTTCTTGTTCCTTTGCAAAAGAAGCGGGTGCAAAGATAAGCATGCGGTTGGATTTGCGCCATGACTTCAAGTAAGCAGAACGCTAACCCTAACCCTAAGTTAGGAAATATCTGACTCAGAATAGGGTTTTCCCATGCATTGTGCCCAGCTTCCCAATTGAGTCAGCAACTTTAGGTTTTGCGGTTCCTTTGCAAGAGAAGCGGGTGCAAAGATTAGCATCCAGGTGGATTTGTGCCCTGACTTTAAAGAAACCGAATCCTAACCCTAACCCTAATTTAGGAAAAATCTGACTCAGAATAGGTTTTTCCCATGCATGGTGCCCACATTCCCAATTAAGTCAGAAACTTTAGGTTTTGCTGTTCCTTTGCATAAGAAGTGGGTACAAAGATAAGCATCCGGTTGGATTTGGGCCATGACTTCAATGAAGCCGAACCCTAACCCTAACCCTAATGTACGAAAAATCTGACTCAGAATAGGGTTTTCCCATGCATTGTGCCCAGCTTCCCAATTACGTCAGAAACTTTAGGTTTGCTTGTTCCTTTGCAAAAGAAGCGGGTGCAAAGATAAGCATCCGGTTGGATTTGCGCCCTGACTTCAAGTAAGCAGAACGCTAACCCTAACCCTAAGTTAGGAAATATCTGACTCAGAATAGGGTTTTCCCATGCATTGTGCCCAGCTTCCCAATTCAGTCAGCAACTTTAGGTTTTGCGGTTCCTTTGCAAAAGAACCGGGTGCAAAGATAAGCATCCAGGTGGATTTGTGCCCTGACTTCAAAGAAACCAAATCCTAACCCTAACCCTAATTTAGGAAAAATCTGACTCAGAATAGGGTTTTCCCATGCATGGTGCCCAGATTCCCAATTAAGTCAGAAACTTTATGTTTTGCTGTTCCTTTGCATAAGAAGTGGGTACAAAGAGAAGCATCCGGTTGGATTTGGGCCCTGACTTCAATGAAGCTGAACCCTAACCCTAACCCTAATTTACGAAAAATCTGCCTCAGAATAGGGTTTTCCCATGTATTGTGCCCAGCTTCCCAATTAAGTCAGAAACTTTAGGTTTTCTTGTTCCTTTGCAAAAGAAGCGGGTGCAAAGATAAGCATCCGGTTGTAATTTTGCCCTAACTTCAAGGGAGCCGAACCCTAACCTAACCCTAATTTAGGAAAAATCTGACTCACAATAGGGTTTTCCCATGCATTGTGCCCAGCTTCCCAATTAAGTCAGAAATTACGTTTTCTTGTTCCTATGGAAAAGAAGCGCGTGCAAAGATAAGCATCCGGTTGGGTTTGGGCCCTGACTTCAAGGAAGCAGAACACTAACCCTAACCCTAATTTAGAAAACAACTGCCTCAGAATAGGGTTTTCCCATGCATTGTGCCCAGTTTCCCAATTACGTCAGAAACTTTAGGTTTGCTTGTTCCTTTGCAAAAGAAGCGCATGCAAAGATAAGCATCCGGTTAGATCTGGGCCCTGACTTCAATGAAGCCGAACCCTAACCCTAACCCTAATTTACGAAAAATCTGCCTCAGAATAGGGTTTTCCCATGTATTGTGCCCAGCTTCCCAATTAAGTCAGAAACTTTAGGTTTACTTGTTCCTTTGCAAAAGAAGCGGGTGCAAAGATAAGCATCCGGTTGTAATTGTGCCCTAACTTCAAGGGAGCCGAACCCTAACCTAACCCTAATTTAGGAAAAATCTGACTCACAATAGGGTTTTCCCATGCATTGTGCCCAGCTTCCCAATTAAGTCAGAAATTAGGTTTTCTTGTTCCTATGGAAAAGTAGCGCGTGCAAAGATAAGCAACCGGTTTCGTTTGGGCCCTGACTTCAAGGAAGGAGAACACTAACCCTAACCCTAATTTAGGAAAAAACTGCCTCAGAATAGGGTTTTCCCATGCATTGTGCCCAGCTTCCCAATTGAGTCAGCAACTTTAGGTTTTGCGGTTCGTTTGCAAAAGAAGCGGATTCAAAGATTAGCATCCAGTTGGATTTGTGCCCTGACTTCAAAGAACCCGAACCCTAACCCTAACCCTAATTTAGGAAAAATCTGCCTCAGAATAGGGTTTTCCCATGCATTGTGCCCAGCTTCCTAATTAAGTCAGAAACTTTAGGTTTTGCTGTTGCTTTGCATAAGATGCGGGTGCAAAGATAAGCATCCGGTTGGATTTGGGCCCTGACTTCAAGTAAGCCGAACCCTAACACTAACCCTAATTTAGGAAATATCTGCCGAGGAATAGGGTTTTCCCATGCATTGTGCACAGCTTCCCAGTTAAGTCAGAAACTGTAGGTTTTCTTTCTCCTTTGCAACAGAAGCGCTTGCAAAGATAAGCATCCGGTTGGATCTGGGCCCTGACTTCAAGTAAGCCGAACCCTAACCCTAACCCTAATTTAGGAAAAATCTGCCGAGGAATAGGGTTTTCCCGTGCATTGTGCCCAGCTTCCCAGTTAATCAGAAACTGTAGGTTTTCTTGCTCCTTTGCATTAGAAGCGTGTGCAAAGATCAGCATCGGGTTGGATCTGGGCCCTGACTCAAGGAAGCCGAACCCTAAGTCTAACCCTAATTTAGGAAAAATCTACCTGAGAATAGGGTTTTCCAACGCATTGCCCCCGGCTCCCCAATTAAGTCAGAAACTTTAGGTTTTGCTGTTCCTTTGCAAAAGAAGTGGGTACAAACATAAGCATCCGGTTGGATTTGGGCCCTGACTTCAATGAAGCCGAACCCTAACCCTAACCCTAATTTAGGAAAAATCTGCCTCAGAATAGGGTTTTCCCATGCATTGTGCCCAGCTTCCCAATTACGTCAGAAACTTTAGGTTTGCTTGTTCCTTTGCAAAATAAGCGCATGCAAAGATAAGCATCCGGTTAGATCTGGGCCCTGACTTCAATGGAAGCCGAACCCTAACCCTAACCCTAATTTAGGAAAAATCTGCCTCAGAATAGGGTTTTCCCATGCATTGTGCCCAGCTTCTCAATTACGTCAGAAACTTTAGGTTTGCTTGTTCCTTTGCAAAAGAACCGCATGCAAAGATAAGTATCCGGTTAGATCTGGGCCCTGACTTCAATGAAGCCGAACCCTAACCCTAACCCTAATTTAGGAAAAATCTGACTCAGAATAGGGTTTTCCCATGTATTGTGCCCAGCTTCCCAATTAAGTCAGAAACTTTAGGTTTTCTTGTTCCTTTGCAAAAGAAGCGGGTGCAAAGATAAGCATGCGGTTGGATTTGCGCCATGACTTCAAGTAAGCAGAACGCTAACCCTAACCCTAAGTTAGGAAATATCTGACTCAGAATAGGGTTTTCCCATGCATTGTGCCCAGCTTCCCAATTGAGTCAGCAACTTTAGGTTTTGCGGTTCCTTTGCAAGAGAAGCGGGTGCAAAGATTAGCATCCAGGTGGATTTGTGCCCTGACTTTAAAGAAACCGAATCCTAACCCTAACCCTAATTTAGGAAAAATCTGACTCAGAATAGGTTTTTCCAATGCATGGTGCCCACATTCCCAATTAAGTCAGAAACTTTAGGTTTTGCTGTTCCTTTGCATAAGAAGTGGGTACAAAGATAAGCATCCGGTTGGATTTGGGCCATGACTTCAATGAAGCCGAACCCTATCCCTAACCCTAATGTACGAAAAATCTGACTCAGAATAGGGTTTTCCCATGCATTGTGCCCAGCTTCCCAATTACGTCAGAAACTTTAGGTTTGCTTGTTCCTTTGCAAAAGAAGCGGGTGCAAAGATAAGCATCCGGTTGGATTTGCGCCCTGACTTCAAGTAAGCAGAACGCTAACCCTAACCCTAAGTTAGGAAATATCTGACTCAGAATAGGGTTTTCCCATGCATTGTGCCCAGCTTCCCAATTCAGTCAGCAACTTTAGGTTTTGCGGTTCCTTTGCAAAAGAACCGGGTGCAAAGATAAGCATCCAGGTGGATTTGTGCCCTGACTTCAAAGAAACCGAATCCTAACCCTAACCCTAATTTAGGAAAAATCTGACTCAGAATAGGGTTTTCCCATGCATGGTGCCCAGATTCCCAATTAAGTCAGAAACTTTATGTTTTGCTGTTCCTTTGCATAAGAAGTGGGTACAAAGAGAAGCATCCGGTTGGATTTGGGCCCTGACTTCCATGAAGCCGAACCCTAACCCTAACCCTAATTTAGGAAAAATCTGCCTCAGAATAGGGTTTTCCCATGCATTGTGCCCAGCTTCCCAATTACGTCAGAAACTTTAGGTTTGCTTGTTCCTTTGCAAACGAAGCGCATGCAAAGATAAGCATCCGGTTAGATCTGGGCCCTGACTTCAATGAAGCCGAACCCTAACCCTAACCCTAATTTACGAAAAATCTGCCTCAGAATAGGGTTTTCCCATGTATTGTGCCCAGCTTCCCAATTAAGTCAGAAACTTTAGGTTTTCTTGTTCCTTTGCAAAAGAAGCGGGTGCAAAGATAAGCATCCGGTTGTAATTGTGCCCTAACTTCAAGGGAGCCGAACCCTAACCTAACCCTAATTTAGGAAAAATCTGACTCACAATAGGGTTTTCCCATGCATTGTGCCCAGCTTCCCAATTAAGTCAGAAATTACGTTTTCTTGTTCCTATGGAAAAGAAGCGCGTGCAAAGATAAGCATCCGGTTGGGTTTGGGCCCTGACTTCAAGGAAGCAGAACACTAACCCTAACCCTAATTTAGAAAAAAACTGCCTCAGAATAGGGTTTTCCCATGCATTGTGCCCAGTTTCCCAATTACGTCAGAAACTTTAGGTTTGCTTGTTCCTTTGCAAAAGAAGCGCATGCAAAGATAAGCATCCGGTTAGATCTGGGCCCTGACTTCAATGAAGCCGAACCCTAACCCTAACCCTAATTTACGAAAAATCTGCCTCAGAATAGGGTTTTCCCATGTATTGTGCCCAGCTTCCCAATTAAGTCAGAAACTTTAGGTTTACTTGTTCCTTTGCAAAAGAAGCGGGTGCAAAGATAAGCAACCGGTTGTAATTGTGCCCTAACTTCAAGGGAGCCGAACCCTAACCTAACCCTAATTTAGGAAAAATCTGACTCACAATAGGGTTTTCCCATGCATTGTGCCCAGCTTCCCAATTAAGTCAGAAATTAGGTTTTCTTGTTCCTATGGAAAAGAAGCGCGTGCAAAGATAAGCAACCGGTTTCGTTTGGGCCCTGACTTCAAGGAAGGAGAACACTAACCCTAACCCTAATTTAGGAAAAAACTGCCTCAGAATAGGGTTTTCCCATGCATTGTGCCCAGCTTCCCAGTTGAGTCAGCAACTTTAGGTTTTGCGGTTCGTTTGCAAAAGAAGCGTACTCAAAGATAAGCATCCAGTTGGATTTGTGCCCTGACTTCAAAGAACCCGAACCCTAACCCTAACCCTAATTTAGGAAAAATCTGCCTCAGAATAGGGTTTTCCCATGCATTGTGCCCAGCTTCCCAATTGAGTCAGAAACTTTAGGTTTTGCTGTTCATTTGCAAAAGAAGCGGGTGCAAAGATAAGCATCCAGTTGGATTTGGGCCCTGACTTCAATGAAGCCGAACCCTAACCCTAACCCTAATTTAGGAAAAATCTGCCTCAGAATAGGGTTTTCCCATGCATTGTGCCCAGCTTCCCAATTACGTCAGAAACTTTAGGTTTGCTTGTTCCTTTCCAAAAGAAGCGCATGCAAAGATAAGCATCTGGTTAGATCTGGGCCCTGACTTCAATGAAGCCGAACCCTAACCCTAACCCTAATTTAGGAAAAATCTGCCTCAGAATAGGGTTTTCCCATGCATTGTGCCAAGTTTCCCAATTCAGTCAGAAGCTTTAGGTTTTGCTGTTCCTTTGCATAAGAAGCGGCTGCAAAGATGAGCATCCGGTTGGAATTGGGCCCTAACTTCAAGGGAGCCGAACCCTAACCCTAACCCTAATTTAGGAAAAATCTGACTCACAATAGGATTTTTCCATGCATTGTGCCCAGCTTCCCAATTAAGTCAGAAACTTTAGGTTTTCTTGTTCCTTTGTAAAAGAAGCGGGTGCAAAGATTAGCATCCGGTTGGATTTGGGCCATGACTTCAACAAAGCAGAACGCTAACCCTAACCCTAATTTAGGAAAAAACTGCCTCAGAATAGGGTTTTCCCATGCATTGTACCCAGCTTCCCAATTGAGTCAGCAACTTTAGGTTTTGCGGTTCCTTTGCAAAAGAAGCGGGTGCAAAGATAAGCATCCAGTTAGATTTGTGCCCTGACTTCAAAGAAACCGAACCCTAACCCTAACCCTAATTTAGGAAAAATCTGACTCAGAATAGGGTTTTCCCATGCATTGTGCCCAGCTTCCCAATTAAGTCAGAAACTTTAGGTTTTGCTGTTCCTTTGCATAAGAAGTGGGTGCAAAGATAAGCATCCGGTTGGATTTGGGCCCTGACTTCAATGAAGCCGAACCCTAACCCTAACCCTAATTTAGGAAAAATCTGCCTCAGAATAGGGTTTTCCCATGCATTGTGCCCACGTTCCCAATTACGTCAGAAACTTTAGGTTTGCTTGTTCCTTTGCAAAAGAAGCTCATGCAAAGATAAGCATCCGGTTGGATCTGGGCCCTGACTTCAATGAAGCCGAACCCTAACCCTAACCCTAATTTAGGAAAAATCTGCCTCAGAATAGGGTTTTCCCATGCATTGTGCCCAGCTTCCCAGTCAAGTCAGAAACTTTAGGTTTTGCTGTTCCTTTGCATAAGAAGTGGGTACAAAGATAAGCATCCGGTTGGATTTGGGCACTGACTTCAATGAAGCCGAACCCTAACCATAACCCTAATTTAGGAAAAATTTGCCTCAGAATAGGGTTTTCCAATGCATTGTGCCCAGCTTCCATATTACGTCAGAAACTTTAGATTTGCTTGTTCCTTTGCAAAAGAAGCGCATGCAAAGATAAGCATCCGGTTGGATCTGGGCCCTGACTTCAATGAAGCCGAACCCTAACCCTAACCCTAATTTACGAAAAATCTGACTCACAATAGGGTTTTCCCATGCATTGTGCCCAGATTCCCAATTAAGTCAGAAACTTTAGGTTTTCTTGTTCCTATGGAAAAGAAGCGCGTGCAAAGATAAGCATCCGGTTGGGTTTGGGCCCTGACCTCAAGAAAGCAGAACGCTAACCCTAACCCTAATTTAGGAAAAATCTGACTCAGAATAGGGTTTTCCCATGCATTGTGCCCAGCTTCCCAATTGAGTGAGCAACTTTAGGTTTTGCGGTTCCTTTGCAAAAGAAGCGGATGCAAAGATCAGCATCCAGTTGGATTTGTGCCCTGACTTCAAAGAAACCGAACCCTAACCCTAACCCTAATTTAGGAAAAATCTGACTCAGAATAGTATTTTCCCATGCATTGTGCCCAGCTTCCCTATTACGTCAGAAACTTTAGGTTTGTTTGTTCCTTTGCAAAAGAAGCGCATGCAAAGATTAGCATCCGGTTAGATCTGGGCCCTGACTTCAATGAAGCCGAACCCTAACCCTAACCCTAATTTAGGAAAAATCTGCCTCAGAATAGGGTTTTCCCAATCATTGCGCCCGGATTCCCAATTATGTCAGAAACTTTAGGTTTGCTTGTTCCTTTCCAAAAGCAGCACATGCAAATATAAGCATTTAGTTGGATTTGGGCCCTGACTTAAATGAAGCCGAACCCTAACCCTAACACTAATTTAGGAAACATCTGCCTCAGAATAGGGTTTTCCCATGCATTGTGGCCAGCTTCCCAATTAAGTCAGAAACTTTAGGTTTTGCTGTTCCTTTGCATAAGAATTGGGTACAAGGTAAGCATCCGGTTGGATTTGGGCACTGACTTCAATGAAGCCGAACCCTAACCCTAACCCTAATTTAGGAAAAATCTGCCTCAGAATAGGGTTTTCCCATGCATTGTGCCCAGCTTCCCAATTACGTCAGAAACTTTAGGTTTGCTTGTTCCTTTGCAAAAGAAGCACATGCAAAGATAAGCATCCGGTTAGATCTGGGCCCTGACTTCAATGAAGGCGAACCCTAACCCTAACCCTAATTTACGAAAAATCTGCCTCAGAATAGGGTTTTCCCATGTATTGTGCCCAGCTTTCCAATTAAGTCAGAAACTTTAGTTTTTCTTGTTCCTTTGCAAAAGAAGCACATGCAAAGATAAGCATCCGGTTAGATCTGGGCCCTGACTTCAATGAAGGCGAACCCTAACCCTAACCCTAATTTACGAAAAATCTGCCTCAGAATAGGGTTTTCCCATGTATTGTGCCCAGCTTTCCAATTAAGTCAGAAACTTTAGTTTTTCTTGTTCCTTTGCAAAAGAAGCGCGTGCAAAGATAAGCATCCGGTTGGATTTGGGCCCTGACTTCAAGAAAGCAGAACGCTAACCCTAACCCTAATTTAGGAAAAAACTTCCTCAGAATAGGGTTTTCCCATGCATTGTGCCCAGCTACCCAATTAAGTCAGAAACATTAGGTTTTGCTGTTCCTTAGCATAAGAAGTGGGTACAAAGGTAAGCTTCCGTGTGGATTTGGGCACTGACTTCAATGAAGCCGAACCCTAACCCTAACCCTAATTTAGGAAAAATCTGCCGAGGAATAGGGTTTTCCCATGCATTGCGCCCGGCTTCCCAATTAAGTCAGAAACTGTGGGTTTTCTTGCTCCTTTGCAATAGAAGCCCGTGGAAAGATAAGCATCCAGTTGGATCTGGGCCCTAACTTCAAAGAAGCCGAACCCTAACCCTAACCCTAATTAAGGAAAAATCTACCTCAGAATAGGGTTTTCCCATGCATTGCGCACGGCTTCCCAATTAAGTCAGAAACTTTAGGTTTGCTTGTTCCTTTCCAAAAGCAGGAAATTCAAATATAAGCATTCATTTGGATTTGGGCCCTGATTTAAATGAAGCCGAACCCTAACCTTAACCCTAATTTAGGAAAAATCTGACTCAGAATAGGGTTTTCCCATGCATTGTGCAAAGTTTCCCAATTAAGTCAGAAACTTTAGGTTTTGCTGTTGCTTTGCATAAGAAGCGGCTGCAAAGATGAGCATCCGGTTGGATTTCGGCCCTAACTTCAAGGGAGCCGAACCCTAACCCTAACCCTAATTTAGGAAAAATCTGACTCACAATAGGGTTTTCCCATGCATTGTGCCGAGATTCCCAATTAAGTCAGAAACTTTAGGTTTTCTTGTTCCTATGGAAAAGAAGCGCGTGCAAAGATAAGCATCCGGTTGGGTTTGGGCCCTGACCTCAAGAAAGCAGAACGCTAACCCTAACCCTAATTTAGGAAAAATCTGACTCAGAATAGGGTTTTCCTATGCATTGTGCCCAGCTTCCCAATTGAGTCAGCAACTTAAGTGTTGCGGTTCCTTTGCAAAAGAAGCGGATGCAAAGATCAGCATCCAGTTGGATTTGTGCCCTGACTTCAAAGAAACCGAACCCTAACCCTAACCCTAATTTAGGAAAAATCTGACTCAGAACAGGGTTTTCCCATGCATTGTGCCCAGCTTCCCAATTACGTCAGAAACTTTAGGTTTTGCTGTTCCTTTGCATAAGAAGTGAGTACAAAGATAAGCATCCGGTTGGATTTGGGCACTGACTTCAATGAAGCCGAACCCTAACCCTAACCCTAATTTAGGAAAAATCTTCCTCAGAATAGGGTTTTCCAATGCATTGTGCCCAGCTTCCCAATTACGTCAGAAACTTTAGCTTTGCTTGTTCCTTTGCAAAAGAAGCGCATGCAAAGATAAACATCCGGTTGGATCTGGGCCCTGACTTCAATGAAGCCGAACCCTAACCCTAACCCTAATTTATGAAAAATCTGACTCACAATAGGGTTTTCCCATGCATTGTGCCGAGATTCCCAATTAAGTCAGAAACTTTAGGTTTTCTTGTTCCTATGGAAAAGAAGCGCGTGCAAAGATAAGCATCCGGTTGGGTTTGGGCCCTGACCTCAAGAAAGCAGAACGCTAACCCTAACCCTAATTTACGAAAAATCTGCCTCAGAATAGGGTTTTCCCATGTATTGTGCCCAACTTCCCAATTAAGTCAGAAACTTTAGTTTTTCTTGTTCCTTTGCAAAAGAAGCGCCTGCAAAGATAAGCATCCGGTTGGATTTGGGCCCTGACTTCAAGAAAGCAGAACGCTAACCCTAACCCTAATTTAGGAAAAAACTGCCTCAGAATAGGGTTTTCCCATGCATTGTGCCCAGCATCCGAATTGAGTCAGCAACTTTAGGTTTTGCGGTTCCTTCGCAAAAGAAGCGGGTGCAAAGATAAGCATCCAGTTGGATTTGTGCCCTGACTTCAAAGAAACCGAACCCTAACCCTAACCCTAATTTAGGAAATATCTGACTCAGAATAGGGTTTTCCCATGCATTGTGCCCACCTTCCCAATTAAGTCAGAAACTTTAGGTTTTGCTGTTCTTTTGCATAAGAAGTGGGTACAAAGGTCAGCTTCCGTGTGGATTTGGGCACTGACTTCAATGAAGCCGAACCCTAACCCTAACCCTAATTTAGGAAAAATCTGACTCAGAATAGGGTTTTCCCATGCATTGTGCCCAGCTTCCCAATTAAGTCAGAAACTTTAGGTTTTGCTGTTCCTTTGCATAAGAAGTGGGTACAAAGATAAGCATCCCGTTGGATTTGGGCCCTGACTTCAATGAAGCCGAACCCTAACCCTAACCCTAATTTACGAAAAATCTGCCTCAGAATAGGGTTTTCCCATGCATTGTGCCCAGCTTCCCAATTACGTCAGAAACTTTAGGTTTGCTTGTTCCTTTCCAAAAGCAGCACATGCAAATATAAGCATTCAGTTGGATTTGGGCCCTGACTTAAATGAAGCCGAACCCTAACCCTAACCCTAATTTAGGAAACATCTGCCTCAGAATAGGGTTATCCCATGCATTGTGCCCACCTTCCCAATTAAGTCAGAAACTTTAGGTTTTGCTGTTCCTTTGCATAAGAATTAGGTACAAGGTAAGCATCCGGTTGGATTTGGGCACTGACTTCAATGAAGCCGAACCCTAACCCTAACCCTAATTTAGGAAAAATCTGTCTCAGAATATGGTTTTCCCATGCATTGTGCCCACCTTCCCAATTAAGTCAGAAACTTTAGGTTTTCTTCTTCCTTTGCAAAAGAAGCGCGTGCAAAGAGAAGAATTCGATTAGATTTGGGCCGTGACTTAAAAGAACCCGAACCCAAACCCTAAACCTTATTTAGGAAAAATCTACCTCAGAATAGGGTTTTCCCATGCATTGTGCACAGCTTCCCAATTAAGTCAGAAACTTTAGGTTTTGCTGTTCTTTGCATAAGAAGTGGGTACAAAGATAAGCATCCGGTTGGATTTGGGCCCTGACTTCAATGAAGCCGAACCCTAACCCTAACCCTAATTTACGAAAAATCTGCCTCAGAATAGGGTTTACCCATGCATTGTGCCCAGCTTCCCAATTGAGTCAGCAACTTTAGGTTTTGCGGTTCCTTTGCAAAAGAAGCGGATGCAAAGATCAGCATCCAGTTGGATTTGTGCCCTGACTTCAAAGAAACCGAACCCTAACCCTAACCCTAATTTAGGAAAAATCTGACTCAGAATAGGGTTTTCCCATGCATTGTGCCCAGCTTCCCAATTTAGTCAGAAACTTTAGGTTTTGCTGTTCCTTTGTATAAGAAGTGGGTACAAAGGTAAGCATCCGGTTGGATTTGGGCCCTGACTTCAATGAAGCCGAACCCTAACCCTAACCCTAATTTAGGAAAAATCTGCCTCAGAATAGGGTTTTCCCATGCATTGTGCCCAGCTTCCCAATTACGTCAGAAACTTTAGGTTTGCTTGTTCCTTTGCAAAAGAAGCGCATGCAAAGATAAGCATCCTGTTAGATCTGGGCCCTGACTTCAATGAAGCCGAACCCTAACCCTAACCCTAATTTACGAAAAATCTGCCTCAGAATAGGGTTTTCCCATGCATTGTGACCAGCTTCCCAATTACGTCAGAAACTTTAGGTTTGCTTGTTCCTTTCCAAAACCAGCACATGCAAATATAAGCATTCAGTTGGATTTGGGCCCTGACTTAAATGAAGCCGAACCCTAACCCTAACCCTAATTTAGGAAACATCTGCCTCAGAATAGGGTTATCCCATGCATTGTGCCCACCTTCCCAATTAAGTCAGAAACTTTAGGTTTTGCTGTTCCTTTGCATAAGAATTGGGTACAAGGTAAGCATCCGGTTGGATTTGGGCACTGACTTCAATGAAGCCGAACCCTAACCCTAACCCTAATTTAGGAAAAATCTGTCTCAGAATATGGTTTTCCCATGCATTGTGCCCACCTTCCCAATTAAGTCAGAAACTTTAGGTTTTCTTCTTCCTTTGCAAAAGAAGCGCGTGCAAAGAGAAGAATTCGATTAGATTTGGGCCGTGACTTAAAAGAAGCCGAACCCAAACCCTAAACCTAATTTAGGAAAAATCTACCTCAGAATAGGGTTTTCCCATGCATTGTGCACAGCTTCCCAATTAAGTCAGAAACTTTAGGTTTTGCGGTTCCTTTGCAAAAGAAGCGGGTGCAAAGATAAGCATCCAGGTGGATTTGTGCCCTGACTTCAAAGAAACCGAACCCTAACCCTAACCCTAATTTAGGAAATATCTGACTCAGAATAGGGTTTTCCCATGCATTGTGCCCAGATTCCCAATTAAGTCAGAAACTTTAGGTTTTGCTGTTCCTTTGCATAAGAAGTCGGTACAAAGGTAAGCTTCCGTTTGGATTTGGGCACTGACTTCAATGAAGCCGAACCCTAACCCTAACCCTAATTTAGGAAAAATCTGACTCAGAATAGGGTTTTCCCATGCATTGTGCCCAGCTTCCCAATTAAGTCAGAAACTTTAGGTTTTGCTGTTCTTTGCATAAGAAGTGGGTACAAAGATAAGCATCCGGTTGGATTTGGGCCCTGACTTCAATGAAGCCGAACCCTAACCCTAACCCTAATTTACGAAAAATCTGCCTCAGAATAGGGTTTACCCATGCATTGTGCCCAGCTTCCCAATTGAGTCAGCAACTTTAGGTTTTGCGGTTCCTTTGCAAAAGAAGCGGATGCAAAGATCAGCATCCAGTTGGATTTGTGCCCTGACTTCAAAGAAACCGAACCCTAACCCTAACCCTAATTTAGGAAAAATCTGACTCAGAATAGGGTTTTCCCATGCATTGTGCCCAGCTTCCCAATTACGTCAGAAACTTTAGGTTTGCTTGTTCCTTTGCAAAAGAAGCGCATGCAAAGATAAGCATCCTGTTAGATCTGGGCCCTGACTTCAATGAAGCCGAACCCTAACCCTAACCCTAATTTCGTAAACATCTGCCTCAGAATAGGGTTATCCCATGCATTGTGCCCACCTTCCCAATTAAGTCAGAAACTTTAGGTTTTGCTGTTCCTTTGCATGAGAATTGGGTACAAGGTAAGCATCCGGTTGGATTTGGGCACTGACTTCAATGAAGCCGAACCCTAACCCTAACCCTAATTTAGGAAAAATCTGACTCACAATAGGGTTTTCCCATGCATTGTGCCCAGCTTCCCAATTAAGTCAGAAACTTTAGGTTAGCTTGTTCCTTTGCAAAAGAAGCGCGTGCAAAGATAAGCATCCGTTTGGATTTGGGCCCTGACTTCAAGGAAGCAGAACGCTAACCCTAACCCTAATTTAGGAAAAAACTGCCTCAGAATAGGGTTTTCCCATGCATTGTGCCCAGCTTCCCAATTAAGTCAGAAACTTTAGGTTTTGCGGTTCCTTTGCAAAAGAAGTGGGTACAAAGATAAGCATCCCGTTGGATTTGGGCCCTGACTTCAATGAAGCCGAACCCTAACCCTAACCCTAATTTACGAAAAATCTGCCTCAGAATAGGGTTTTCCCATGCATTGTGCCCAGCTTCCCAATTACGTCAGAAACTTTAGGTTTGCTTGTTCCTTTCCAAAAGCAGCACATGCAAATATAAGCATTCAGTTGGATTTGGGCCCTGACTTAAATGAAGCCGAACCCTAACCCTAACCCTAATTTAGGAAACATCTGCCTCAGAATAGGGTTATCCCATGCATTGTGCCCACCTTCCCAATTAAGTCAGAAACTTTAGGTTTTGCTGTTCCTTTGCATAAGAATTAGGTACAAGGTAAGCATCCGGTTGGATTTGGGCACTGACTTCAATGAAGCCGAACCCTAACCCTAACCCTAATTTAGGAAAAATCTGTCTCAGAATATGGTTTTCCCATGCATTGTGCCCACCTTCCCAATTAAGTCAGAAACTTTAGGTTTTCTTCTTCCTTTGCAAAAGAAGCGCGTGCAAAGAGAAGAATTCGATTAGATTTGGGCCGTGACTTAAAAGAACCCGAACCCAAACCCTAAACCTTATTTAGGAAAAATCTACCTCAGAATAGGGTTTTCCCATGCATTGTGCACAGCTTCCCAATTAAGTCAGAAACTTTAGGTTTTGCTGTTCTTTGCATAAGAAGTGGGTACAAAGATAAGCATCCGGTTGGATTTGGGCCCTGACTTCAATGAAGCCGAACCCTAACCCTAACCCTAATTTACGAAAAATCTGCCTCAGAATAGGGTTTACCCATGCATTGTGCCCAGCTTCCCAATTGAGTCAGCAACTTTAGGTTTTGCGGTTCCTTTGCAAAAGAAGCGGATGCAAAGATCAGCATCCAGTTGGATTTGTGCCCTGACTTCAAAGAAACCGAACCCTAACCCTAACCCTAATTTAGGAAAAATCTGACTCAGAATAGGGTTTTCCCATGCATTGTGCCCAGCTTCCCAATTTAGTCAGAAACTTTAGGTTTTGCTGTTCCTTTGTATAAGAAGTGGGTACAAAGGTAAGCATCCGGTTGGATTTGGGCCCTGACTTCAATGAAGCCGAACCCTAACCCTAACCCTAATTTAGGAAAAATCTGCCTCAGAATAGGGTTTTCCCATGCATTGTGCCCAGCTTCCCAATTACGTCAGAAACTTTAGGTTTGCTTGTTCCTTTGCAAAAGAAGCGCATGCAAAGATAAGCATCCTGTTAGATCTGGGCCCTGACTTCAATGAAGCCGAACCCTAACCCTAACCCTAATTTACGAAAAATCTGCCTCAGAATAGGGTTTTCCCATGCATTGTGACCAGCTTCCCAATTACGTCAGAAACTTTAGGTTTGCTTGTTCCTTTCCAAAACCAGCACATGCAAATATAAGCATTCAGTTGGATTTGGGCCCTGACTTAAATGAAGCCGAACCCTAACCCTAACCCTAATTTAGGAAACATCTGCCTCAGAATAGGGTTATCCCATGCATTGTGCCCACCTTCCCAATTAAGTCAGAAACTTTAGGTTTTGCTGTTCCTTTGCATAAGAATTGGGTACAAGGTAAGCATCCGGTTGGATTTGGGCACTGACTTCAATGAAGCCGAACCCTAACCCTAACCCTAATTTAGGAAAAATCTGTCTCAGAATATGGTTTTCCCATGCATTGTGCCCACCTTCCCAATTAAGTCAGAAACTTTAGGTTTTCTTCTTCCTTTGCAAAAGAAGCGCGTGCAAAGAGAAGAATTCGATTAGATTTGGGCCGTGACTTAAAAGAAGCCGAACCCAAACCCTAAACCTAATTTAGGAAAAATCTACCTCAGAATAGGGTTTTCCCATGCATTGTGCACAGCTTCCCAATTAAGTCAGAAACTTTAGGTTTTGCGGTTCCTTTGCAAAAGAAGCGGGTGCAAAGATAAGCATCCAGGTGGATTTGTGCCCTGACTTCAAAGAAACCGAACCCTAACCCTAACCCTAATTTAGGAAATATCTGACTCAGAATAGGGTTTTCCCATGCATTGTGCCCAGATTCCCAATTAAGTCAGAAACTTTAGGTTTTGCTGTTCCTTTGCATAAGAAGTCGGTACAAAGGTAAGCTTCCGTTTGGATTTGGGCACTGACTTCAATGAAGCCGAACCCTAACCCTAACCCTAATTTAGGAAAAATCTGACTCAGAATAGGGTTTTCCCATGCATTGTGCCCAGCTTCCCAATTAAGTCAGAAACTTTAGGTTTTGCTGTTCTTTGCATAAGAAGTGGGTACAAAGATAAGCATCCGGTTGGATTTGGGCCCTGACTTCAATGAAGCCGAACCCTAACCCTAACCCTAATTTACGAAAAATCTGCCTCAGAATAGGGTTTACCCATGCATTGTGCCCAGCTTCCCAATTGAGTCAGCAACTTTAGGTTTTGCGGTTCCTTTGCAAAAGAAGCGGATGCAAAGATCAGCATCCAGTTGGATTTGTGCCCTGACTTCAAAGAAACCGAACCCTAACCCTAACCCTAATTTAGGAAAAATCTGACTCAGAATAGGGTTTTCCCATGCATTGTGCCCAGCTTCCCAATTACGTCAGAAACTTTAGGTTTGCTTGTTCCTTTGCAAAAGAAGCGCATGCAAAGATAAGCATCCTGTTAGATCTGGGCCCTGACTTCAATGAAGCCGAACCCTAACCCTAACCCTAATTTCGTAAACATCTGCCTCAGAATAGGGTTATCCCATGCATTGTGCCCACCTTCCCAATTAAGTCAGAAACTTTAGGTTTTGCTGTTCCTTTGCATGAGAATTGGGTACAAGGTAAGCATCCGGTTGGATTTGGGCACTGACTTCAATGAAGCCGAACCCTAACCCTAACCCTAATTTAGGAAAAATCTGACTCACAATAGGGTTTTCCCATGCATTGTGCCCAGCTTCCCAATTAAGTCAGAAACTTTAGGTTAGCTTGTTCCTTTGCAAAAGAAGCGCGTGCAAAGATAAGCATCCGTTTGGATTTGGGCCCTGACTTCAAGGAAGCAGAACGCTAACCCTAACCCTAATTTAGGAAAAAACTGCCTCAGAATAGGGTTTTCCCATGCATTGTGCCCAGCTTCCCAATTAAGTCAGAAACTTTAGGTTTTGCGGTTCCTTTGCAAAAGAAGCGGGTGCAAAGATAAGCATCCAGGTGGATTTGGGCCCTGACTTCAAAGAAACCGAACCCTAACCCTAACCCTAATTTAGGAAATATCTGACTCAGAATAGGGTTTTCCCATGCATTGTGCCCAGATTCCCAATTAAGTCAGAAACTTTAGGTTTTGCTGTTCCTTTGCATAAGAAGTGGGTACAAAGGTAAGCTTCCGTTTGGATTTGGGCACTGACTTCAATGAAGCCGAACCCTAACCCTAACCCTAATTTAGGAAAAATCTGACTCAGAATAGGGTTTTCCCATGCATTGTGCCCAGCTTCCCAATTAAGTCAGAAACTTTAGGTTTTGCTGTTCCTTTGTATAAGAAGTGGGTACAAAGGTAAGCATCCGGTTGGATTTGGGCCCTGACTTCAATGAAGCCGAACCCTAACCCTAACCCTAATTTAGGAAAAATCTGCCTCAGAATAGGGTTTTCCCATGCATTGTGCCCAGCTTCCCAATTACGTCAGAAACTTTAGGTTTGCTTGTTCCTTTGCAAAAGAAGCGCATGCAAAGATAAGCATCCGGTTAGATCTGGGCCCTGACTTCAATGAAGCCGAACCCTAACCCTAACCCTAATTTACGAAAAATCTGCCTCAGAATAGGGTTTTCCCATGTATTGTGCCCAGCTTCCCAATTAAGTCAGAAACTTTAGTTTTTCTTGTTCCTTTGCAAAAGAAGCGCGTGCAAAGATAAGCATCCGGTTGGATTTGGGCCCTGACTTCAAGAAAGCAGAACGCTAACCCTTACCCTAATTTAGGAAAAAACTGCCTCAGAATAGGGTTTTCCCATGCATTGTGCCCAGCTTCCCAATTGAGTCAGCAATTTTAGGTTTTGCGGTTCCTTTGCAAAAGAAGCGGGTGCAAAGATAAGCATCCAGTTGGATTTGTGCCCTGACTTCAAAGAAACCGAATCCTAACCCTAACCCTAATTTAGGAAAAATCTGACTCAGAATAGGGTTTTCCCATGCATTGTGCCCAGCTTCCCAATTACGTCAGAAACTTTAGGTTTGCTTGTTCCTTTGCAAAAGAAGCGCATGCAAAGATAAGCATCCGGTTAGATCTGGGCCCTGACTTCAATGAAGCCGAACCCTAACCCTAACCCTAATTTACGAAAAATCTGCCTCAGAATAGGGTTTTCCCATGTATTGTGCCCAGCTTCCCAATTAAGTCAGAAACTTTAGTTTTTCTTGTTCCTTTGCAAAAGAAGCGCGTGCAAAGATAAGCATCCGGTTGGATTTGGGCCCTGACTTCAAGAAAGCAGAACGCTAACCCTAACCCTAATTTAGGAAAAAACTGCCTCAGAATAGGGTTTTCCCATGCATTGTGCCCAGCTTCCGAATTGAGTCAGCAACTTTAGGTTTTGCGGTTCCTTTGCAAAAGAAGCGGGTGCAAAGATAAGCATCCAGTTGGATTTGTGCCCTGACTTCAAAGAAACCGAATCCTAACCCTAACCCTAATTTAGGAAAAATCTGACTCAGAATAGGGTTTTCCCATGCATTGTGCCCAGCTTCCCAATTAAGTCAGAAACTTTAGGTTTTGCTGTTCCTTTGCATAAGAAGTGGGTACAAAGGTAAGCATCCGGTTGGATTTGGGCCCTGACTTCAATGAAGCCGAACCCTAACCCTAACCCTAATTTACGAAAAATCTGCCTCAGAATAGGGTTTTCCCATGCATTGTGCCCAGCTTCCCAATTACGTCAGAAACTTTAGGTTTGCTTGTTCCTTTGCAAAAGGAGCGCATGCAAAGATAAGCATCCTGTTAGATCTGGGCCCTGACTTCAATGAAGCCGAACCCTAACCCTAACCCTAATTTAGGAAAAATCTGCCTCAGAATCGGGTTTTCCCAATCATTGCGCCCGGATTTCCAATTAAGTCAGAAACTTTAGGTTTGCTTGTTCCTTTCCAAAAGCAGCACATGCAAATATAAGCATACAGTTGGATTTGGGCCCTGACTTAAATGAAGCCGAACCCTAACCCTAACCCTAATTTAGGAAACATCTGCCTCGGAATAGGGTTTTCCCATGCATTGTGCCCAGCTTCCCAATTAAGTCAGAAACTTTAGGTTTTGCTGTTCCTTTGCATAAGAAGTGGGTACAAAGATAAGCATCCGGTTGGATTTGGGCCCTGACTTCAATGAAGCCGAACCCTAACCCTAACCCTAATTTAGGAAAAATCTGCCTCAGAATAGGGTTTTCCCATGCATTGTGCCCACCTTCCCAATTAAGTCAGAAACTTTAGGTTTTCTTCTTCCTTTGCAAAAGAAGCGCGTGCAAAGAGAAGAATTCGGTTAGATTTGGGCCGTGACTTAAAAGAAGCCGAACCCAAACCCTAAACCTAATTTAGGAAAAATCTACCTCAGAATAGGGTTTTCCCATGCATTGTGCCCAGCTTCCCAATTAAGTCAGAAACTTTAGTTTTTGCTGTTCCTTTGCATAAGAAGTAGGTGCAAAGATAAGCATCGGGTTGGAGTTGGGCCCTGACTTCAAGGAAGCCGAACCCTAACCCTAACCCTAATTTAGGAAAAATCTGCCGAGGAATAGGGTTTTCCCATGCATTGCGCCCGGCTTCCCAATTAAGTCAGAAACTGTGGATTTTCTTGCTCCTTTGCAATAGAAGCCCGTGGAAAGATAAGCATCCGTTTGGATCTGGGCCCTAACTTCAAGGAAGCCGAACCCTAACCCTAACCCTAATTTAGGAAAAATCTGCCTCAGAATAGGGTTTTCACATGCATTGTGCCTGGCTTCCCAATTAAGTCAGAAACTTTAGGTTTGCTTGTTCCTTTCCAAAAGCAGGAAATTCAAATATAAGCATTCATTTGGATTTGAGCCCTGATTTAAATGAAGCCGAACCCTAACCCTAACCCTAATTTAGGAAAAATCTGCCTCAGAATAGGGTTTTCCCATGCATTGTGCAAAGTTTCCCAATTAAGTCAGAAACTTTAGGTTTTGCTGTTCCTTTGCATAAGAAGCGGCAGCAAAGATGAGCATCCGGTTGGATTTCGGCCCTAACTTCAAGGGAGCCGAACCCTAACCCTAACCCTAATTTAGGAAAAATCTGACTCACAATAGGGTTTTCGCATGCATTGTCCCCAGCGTCCCAATTAAGTCAGAAACTTTAGGTTTGCTTGTTCCTTTGCAAAAGAAGAGCGTGCAAAGATAAGCATACGGTTGGATTTGGGCCCTGACTTCAAGGAAGCAGAACGCTAACCCTAACCCTAATTTAGGAAAAAACTGCCTCAGAATAGTGTTTTCCCATGCATTGTGCCCAGCTTCCCAATTAAGTCAGAAACTTTAGGTTTTTCTGTTCCTTTGCATAAGAAGTGGGTACAAAGATAAGCATCAGGTTGGATTTGGGCACTGACTTCAATGAAGCCGAACCCTAACCCTAACCCTAATTTAGGAAAAATCTGCCTCAGAATAGGGTTTTCCAATGCATTGTGCCCAGCTTCCCAATTACGTCAGAAACTTTAGGTTTGCTTGTTCCTTTGCAAAAGAAGCGCATGCAAAGATAAGCATCCGGTTGGATCTGGGCCCTGACTTCAATGAAGCCGAACCCTAACCCTAACCCTAATTTAGGAAAAATCTGACTCACAATAGGGTTTTCCCATGCATTGTGCCCAGATTCCCAATTAAGTCAGAAACTTTAGGTTTTCTTGTTCCTATGGAAAAGAAGCGCGTGCAAAGATAAGCATCCGGTTGGGCTTGGGCCCTGACCTCAAGAAAGCAGAACGCTAACCCTAACCCTAATTTAGGAAAAATCTGACTCACAATAGGGTTTTCCCATGCATTGTGCCCAGCTTCCCAATTGAGTCAGCAACTTTAGGTTTTGCGGTTCCTTTGCAAAAGAAGCGGATGCAAAGATCAGCATCCAGTTGGATTTGTGCCCTGACTTCAAAGAAACCGAACCCTAACCCTAACCCTAATTTAGGAAAAATCTGACTCAGAATAGGGTTTTCCCATGCATTGTGCCCAGCTTCCCAATTAAGTCAGAAACTTTAGGTTTTGCTGTTCCTTTGTATAAGAAGTGGGTGCAAAGGTAAGCATCCGGTTGGATTTGGGCCCTGACTTCAATGAAGCCGAACCCTAACCCTAACCCTAATTTACGAAAAATCTGACTCAGAATAGGGTTTTCCCATGCATTGTGCCCAGCTTCCCAATTACGTCAGAAACTTTAGGTTTGCTTGTTCCTTTGCAAAAGAAGCGCATGCAAAGATAAGCATCCGGTTAGATCTGGGCCCTGACTTCAATGAAGCCGAACCCTAACCCTAACCCTAATTTACGAAAAATCTGCCTCAGAATAGGGTTTTCCCATGCATTGCGCCTGGCTTCCCAATTAAGTCAGAAACTTTAGGTTTGCTTGTTCCTTTGCAAAAGAAGCGCATGCAAAGATAAGCATCCGGTTGGATTTGGGCCCTGACTTCAATGAAGCCGAACCCTAACCCTAACCCTAATTTAGGAAAAATCTGCCTCAGAATAGGGTTTTCCCATGCATTGTGCCCAGCTTCCCAATTAAGTCAGAAACTTTAGGTTTTGCTGTTCCTTTGAATAAGAAGTGGGTACAAAGATAAGCATCCGGTTGGATTTAGGCACTGACTTCAATGAAGCCGAACTCTAACCCTAACCCTAATTTAGGAAAAATCTGCCTCAGAATAGGGTTTTCCCATGCATTGTGCCCAGCTTCCCAATTAAGTCAGAAACTTTAGGTTTTCTTCTTCTTTTGCAAAAGAAGCGCGTGCAAACAGAAGAATTCGGTTGGATTTGGGCCGTGACTTAAAAGAAGCCGAACCCAAACCCTAAACCTAATTTAGGAAAATTCTACCTCAGAATAGGGTTTTCCCATGCATTGTGCCCAGCTTCCCAATTAAGTCAGAAATTTCAGGTTTTGCTGTTCCTTTGCATAAGAAGCGGGTGCAAAGACCGGCATCCGGTTGGAGTTGGGCCCTGACTTCAAGGAAGCCGAACCCTAACCCTAACCCTAATTTAGGAAAAATCTGCCGAGGAATACGGTTTTCCCATGCATTGCGCCCGGCTTCCCAATTAAGTCAGAAACTGTGGGTTTTCTTGCTCCTTTGCAACAGAAGCCCGTGGAAAGATAAGCATCCGGTTGGATCTGGGCCCTGACTTCAAGGAAGCCGAACCCTAACCCTAACCCTAATTTAGGAAAAATCTGCCGAGGAATAGGGTTTTCCCATGCATTGCGCCCCGCTTCCCAATGAAGTCAGAAACTTTAGGTTTGCTTGTTCCTTTCCAAAAGCAGGAAATTCAAATATAAGCATTCTTTTGGATTTGGGCCGTGATTTAAATGAAGCCGAACCCTAACCCTAACCCTAATTTAGGAAAAATCTGCCTCAGAATAGGGTTTTCCCATACATTGTGCCCAGTTTCCCAATTAAGTCAGAAACTTTAGGTTTTGCTGTTCCTTTGCATAAGAAGTGGGTACAAAGATAAGCATCCGGTTGGAGTTGGGCACTTACTTCAATGAAGCCGAACCCTAACCCTAACCCTAATTTAGGAAAAATCTGCCTCAGAATAGGGTTTTCCAATGCATTGTGCCCAGCTTCCCAATTACGTCAGAAACTTTAGGTTTTGCTGTTCCTTTGCATAAGAAGCGGGTGCAAAGATAAGCATCCGGTTGGATTTTGGCCCTGACACAAGGAAGCCGAACCCTAACCCTAACCCTAATTTAGGAAAAATCTGACTCACAATATGGTTTTCCCATGCATTGTGCCCAGCTTCCCAATTAAGTCAGAAACTTTAGGTTTTGCTGTTCCTTTGCATAAGAAGTGGGTAAAAAGTTAAGAATCCGGTTGGATTTGGGCCATGACTTCAATGAGGCCGAACCCTAACCCTGACCCTAATTTAGGAAAAATCTGCCTCAGAATAGGGTTTTCCCATGCATTGCGCCCCGCTTCCCAATTAAGTCAGAAACTTTAGGTTTTCTTGTTCCTTTCGAAAAGCAGGAAATTCAAATATAAGCATTCATTTAGATTTGGGCCCTGATTTAAATGAAGCCGAACCCTAACCCTTACCCTAATTTAGGAAAAATATGCCTCAGATTAGGGTTTTCCCATACATTGTGCCCAGCTTCCCAATTAAGTCAGAAACTTTAGGTTTTCTTGTTCCTTTGCAAAAGAAGCGGGTGCAGAGATAATCATCCATTTGGATTTGGGACCTGACTTCAAGAATGCAGAATGCTAACCCTAACCCTAATTTAGGAAAAAACTGCCTCAGAATAGGGTTTTCCCATGCATTGTGCCCAGCTTCCCAATTGAGTCAGCAACTTTAGGTTTTGCGGTTCCTTTGCAAAAGAAGCGGGTGCAAAGATAAGCATCCAGTTGGATTTGTGCCCTAACTTCAAAGAAACCGAACCCTAACCCTAACCCTTAATTTAGGAAAAATCTGCCTCAGAATAGGGTTTTCCCATTCATTGTGCCCAGCTTTCCAATTAAGTCAGAAACTTTAGGTTTTGCTGTTCCTTTGCATAAGAAGCGGGTGCAAAGATGAGCATCCGGTTGGAATTGGGCCCTAACTTCAAGGGAGCCGAACCCTAACCCTAACCCTAATTTAGGAAAAATCTGACTCACAATAGGGTTTTCCCATGCATTGTGCCCAGCTTCCCAATTAAGTCAGAAACTTTAGGTTTTCTTGTTCCTTTGCAAAAGAAGCGGGTGCAGAGATAATCATACGTTTGGATTTGGGCCCTGACTTCAAGAATGCAGAACGCTAACCCTAACCCTAATTTAGGAAAAAACTGCCTCAGAATAGGGTTTTCCCATGCATTGTGCCCAGCTTCCCAATTGAGTCAGCAACTTTAGGTTTTGCGGTTCCTTTGCAAAAGAAGTGGGTGCAATGATAAGCATCCGGTTGGATTTGTGCCCTGACTTCAAAGAAACCGAACCCTAACCCTAACCCTAATTTAGGAAAAATCTGACTCAGAATAGGGTTTTCCCATGCATTGTGCCCAGCTTCCCAATTAAGTCAGAAACTTTAGGTTTTGCTGTTCCTTTGCATAAGAAGTGGGTACAAAGATAAGCATCCGGTTGGAATTGGGCACTCACTTCAATGAAGCCGAACGCTAAACCTAACCCTAACCCTAATTTAGGAAAAATCTGCTTCAGAATAGAGTTATCCCATGCATTGTGCCCAGCTTCCCAATTAAGTCAGAAACTTTAGGTTTTGCTGTTCCTTTGCATTAGAAGGGGGTGCAAAGACCAGCATCCGGTTGGAGTTGGGCCCTGACTTCAAGGAAGCCGAACCCTAACCCTAACCCTAATTTAGGAAAAATCTGCCTAGGAATACGGTTTTCCCATGCATTGCGCCCGGCTTCCCAATTAAGTCAGAAACTGTGGGTTTTCTTGCTCCTTTGCAATAGAAGCCCGTGGAAAGATAAGCATCCGGTTGGATCTGGGTCCTGACTTCAAGGAAGCCGAACCCTAACCCTAACCCTAATTTAGGAAATATCTACCTCAGAATAGGGTTTTCCCATGCATTGCGCCCGGCTTCCCAATTAAGTCAGAAACTTTAGGTTTGCTTGTTCCTTTCCAAAAGCAGGAAATGCAAACATAAGCCTTAATTTGGATTTGGGCCCTGACTTAAATGAAGCCGAACCCTAACCCTAACCCTAATTTAGGAAAAATCTGCCTCAGAATAGGGTTTTCCCATGCATTGTGCATAGTTTCCCAATTAATTCAGAAACTTTAGGTTTTGCTGTTCCTTTGCATAAGAAGCGGCTGCAAAGATGAGCATCTGGTTGGATTTGGGCCCTAACTTCAAGGGAGCCGAACCCTAACCCTAACCCTAATTTAGGAAAAATCTGACTCAGAATAGGGTTTTCCCAAACATTGTGCCCAGTTTCCCAATTAAGTCAGAAACTTTAGGTTTTGCTGTTCCTTTGCATAAGAAGTGGGTACAAAGATAAGCATCCGGTTGGATTTGGGCACTTACTTCAATGAAGCCGAACCCTAACCCTAACCCTAATTTAGGAAAAATCTGCCTCTGAATAGGGTTTTCCAAGGCATTGTGCCCAGCTTCCCAATTACGTCAGAAACTTTAGGTTTTGCTGTTCCTTTGCATAAGAAGCGGGTGCAAAGATAAGCATCCGGTTGGATTTGGGCACTTACTTCAATGAAGCCGAACCCTAACCCTAACCCTAATTTAGGAAAAATCTGACTCAGAATAGGGTTTTCCCATACATTGTGCCCAGTTTCCCAATTAAGTCAGAAACTTTAGGTTTTGCTGTTCCTTTGCATAAGAAGTGGGTACAAAGATAAGCATCCGGTTGGATTTGGGCACTTACTTCAATTAAGCCGAACCCTAACCCTAACCCTAATTTAGGAAAAATCTGCCTCAGAATAGGGTTTTCCAATGCATTGTGCCCAGCTTCCCAATTACGTCAGAAACTTTAGGTTTTGCTGTTCCTTTGCATAAGAAGCGGGTGCAAAGATAAGCATCCGGTTGGATTTTGGCCCTGACACAAGGAAGCTGAACCCTAACCCTAACCCTAATTTAGGAAAAATCTGACTCACAATATGGTTTTCCCATGCATTGTGCCCAGCTTCCCAATTAAGTCAGAAACTTTAGGTTTTGCTGTTCCTTTGCATAAGAAGTGGGTAAAAAGATAAGCATCCGGTTGGATTTGGGCCATGACTTCAATGAGGCCGAACCCTAACCCTGACCCTAATTTAGGAAAAATCTGCCTCAGAATAGGGTTTTCCCATGCATTGTGCCCAGCTTCCCAGTTACGTCAGAAACTTTAGGTTTGCTTGTTCCTTTGCATAAGAAGCGGGTGCAAAGATTAGCATCCGGTTGGATCTGGGCCCTGACATCAAGGAAGCCGAACCCTAACCCTAACCCTAATTTAGGAAAAATCTGACTCAGAATAGGGTTTTCCCATGCATTGTGCCCAGCTTCCCAATTAAGTCAGAAACTTTAGGTTTTGCTGTTCCTTTGCATAAGAAGTGGGTACAAAGATAAGCATCCGGTTGGATTTGGGCACTGACTTCAATGAAGCCGAACCCTAACCCTAACCCTAATTTAGGAAAAATCTGCCTCTGAATAGGGTTTTCCAAGGCATTGTGCCCAGCTTCCCAATTACGTCAGAAACTTTAGGTTTTGCTGTTCCTTTGCATAAGAAGCGGGTGCAAAGATAAGCATCCGGTTGGATTTGGGCACTTACTTCAATGAAGCCGAACCCTAACCCTAACCCTAATTTAGGAAAAATCTGCCTCAGAATAGGGTTTTCCCATGCATTGTGCAAAGTTTCCCAATTAATTCAGAAACTTTAGGTTTTGCTGTTCCTTTGCATAAGAAGCGGGTGCAAAGATGAGCATCCGGTTGGAATTGGGCCCTAACTTCAAGGGAGCCGAACCCTAACCCTAACCCTAATTTAGGAAAAATCTGACTCACAATAGGGTTTTCCCATGCATTGTGCCCAGCTTCCAAATTAAGTCAGAAACTTTAGGTTTTCTTGTTCCTTTGCAAAAGAAGCGGGTGCAGAGATAATCATACGTTTGGATTTGGGCCCTGACTTCAAGAATGCAGAACGCTAACCCTAACCCTAATTTAGGAAAAAACTGCCTCAGAATAGGGTTTTCCCATGCATTGTGCCCAGCTTCCCAATTGAGTGAGCAACTTTAGGTTTTGCGGTTCCTTTGCAAAAGAAGCGGGTGCAATGATAAGCATCCAGTTGGGTTTGTGCCCTGACTTCAAAGAAACCGAACCCTAACCCTAACCCTAATTTAGGAAAAATCTGACTCAGAATAGGGTTTTCCCATGCATTGTGCCCAGCTTCCCAATTAAGTCAGAAACTTTAGGTTTTGCTGTTCCTTTGCATAAGAAGTGGGTACAAAGATAAGCATCCGGTTGGATTTGGGCACTGACTTCAATGAAGCTGAACCCTAACCCTAACCCTAATTTAGGAAAAATCTGCCTCAGAATAGAGTTTTCCCATGCATTGTGCCCAGCTTCCCAATTAAGTCAGAAACTTTAGGTTTTCTTCTTCCTTTGCAAAAGAAGCGCGTGCGAAGAGAAGAATTCGGTGGGATTTGGGCCGTTACTTAAAAGAAGCCGAACCCAAACCCTAAACCTAATTTAGGAAAAATCTACCTCAGAATAGGGTTTTCCCATGCATTGTGCCCAGCTTCCCAATTAAGTCAGAAACTTTAAGTTTTGCTGTTCCTTTGCATAAGAAGCGGGTGCAAAGATAAGCATCAGGTTGGAGTTGGGCCCTGACTTCAAGAAAGCCGAACCCTAACCCTAACCCTAATTTAGGAAAAATCTGCCGAGGAATAGGGTTTTCCCATGCATTGTGCCCAGCTTCCCAATTAAGTCAGAAACTTTAGGTTTTCTTGTTCCTTTGCAAAAGAAGCGGGTGAAGAGATAATCATCCATTTGGATTTGGGACCTGACTTCAAGAATGCAGAACGCTAACCCTAACCCTAATTTAGGAAAAAACTGCCTCAGAATAGGGTTTTCCCATGCATTGTGCTCAGCTTCCCAATTGAGTCAGCAACTTTAGGTTTTGAGGTTCCTTTGCAAAAGAAGCGGGGGCAAAGATAAGCATCCAGTTGGATTTGTTCCCTAACTTCAAAGAAACCGAACCCTAACCCTAACCCTAATTTTGGAAAAATCTGCCTCAGAATAGGGTTTTCCCATGCATTGTGCCCAGCTTCCCAATTAAGTCAGAAACTTTAGGTTTTGCTGTTCCTTTGCATAAGAAGCGGGTGCAAAGATTAGCATCCGGTTGGAGTTGGTCCCTGACTTCAAGGAAGCCGAACCCTAACCCTAACCCTAATTTAGGAAAAATCTGCCTAGGAATAGGGTTTTCCCATGCATTGTGCCCAGCTTCCCAATTAAGTCAGAAACTTTAGGTTTGCTTGTTCCTTTCCAAAAGCAGGAAATGCAAATATAAGTATTCATTTGGATTTGGGCCCTGACTTAAATGAAGCCGAACCCTAACCCTAAACCTAATTTAGGAAACATCTGCCTCAGAATAGGGTTTTCCCATGCATTGTGCAAAGTTTCCCAATTAATTCAGAAACTTTAGGTTTTGCTGTTCCTTTGCATAAGAAGCGGGTGCAAAGATGAGCATCCGGTTGGAATTGGGCCCTAACTTCAAGGGAGCCGAACACTAACCCTAACCCTAATTTAGGAAAAAACTGACTCACAATAGGGTTTTCCCATGCATTGTGCCCAGCTTCCCAATTAAGTCAGAAACTTTAGGTTTTCTTGTTCCTTTGCAAAAGAAGCGGGTGAGAGATAATCATCCGTTTGGATTTGGGCCCTAACTTCAAGGGAGCCGAACACTAACCCTAACCCTAATTTAGGAAAAATCTGCCTCAGAATAGGGTTTTCCCATGCATTGCGCCCCGCTTCCCAATTAAGTCAGAAACTTTAGGTTTTCTTGTTCCTTTCGAAAAGCAGGAAATTCAAATATAAGCATTCATTTGGATTTGGGCCCTGATTTAAATGAAGCCGAACCCTAACCCTTACCCTAATTTAGGAAAAATCTGCCTCAGAATAGGGTTTTCCCATACATTGTGCCCAGCTTCCCAATTAAGTCAGAAACTTTAGGTTTTCTTGTTCCTTTGCAAAAGAAGCGGGTGCAGAGATAATCATCCATTTGGATTTGGGACCTGACTTCAAGAATGCAGAATGCTAACCCTAACCCTAATTTAGGAAAAAACTGCCTCAGAATAGGGTTTTCCCATGCATTGTGCCCAGCTTCCCAATTGAGTCAGCAACTTTAGGTTTTGCGGTTCCTTTGCAAAAGAAGCGGGTGCAATGATAAGCATCCAGTTGGATTTGTGCCCTGACTTCAAAGAAACCGAACCCTAACCCTAACCCTAATTTAGGAAAAATCTGCCTCAAAATAGGGTTTTCCCATGCATTGTGCCCAGCTTCCCAATTAAGTCAGAAACTTTAGGTTTTGCTGTTCCTTTGCATAAGAAGTGGGTAAAAAGATAAGCATCCGGTTGGATTTGGGCCATGACTTCAATGAGGCCGAACCCTAACCCTGACCCTAATTTAGGAAAAATCTGCCTCAGAATAGGGTTTTCCCATGCATTGTGCCCAGCTTCCCAGTTACGTCAGAAACTTTAGGTTTGCTTGTTCCTTTGCATAAGAAGCGGGTGCAAAGATTAGCATCCGGTTGGATCTGGGCCCTGACTTCAAGGAAGCCGAACCCTAACCCTAACCCTAATTTAGGAAAAATCTGCCTAGGAATAGGGTTTTCCCATGCATTGTGCCCAGCTTCCCAATTAAGTCAGAAACTTTAGGTTTGCTTGTTCCTTTCCAAAAGCAGGAAATGCAAATATAAGTATTCATTTGGATTTGGGCCCTGACTTAAATGAAGCCGAACCCTAACCCTAACCCTAATTTAGGAAAAATCTGCCTCAGAATAGGGTTTTCCCATGCATTGTGCCCAGCTTCCCAATTACGTCAGAAACTTTAGGTTTGCTTGTTCCTTTGCATAAGAAGCGGGTGCAAAGATTAGCATCCGGTTGGATCTGGGCCCTGACTTCAAGGAAGCCGAACCCTAACCCTAACCCTAATTTAGGAAAAATCTGCCTCAGAATAGGGTTTTCCCATGCATTGTGCCCAGCTTCCCAATTACGTCAGAAACTTTAGGTTTTGCTGTTCCTTTGCATAAGAAGCGGGTGCAAAGATAAGCATCCGGTTGGATCTGGGCCCTGACACAAGGAAGCTGAACCCTAACCCTAACCCTAATTTAGGAAAAATCTGACTCACAATATGGTTTTCCCATGCATTGTGCCCAGCTTCCCAATTAAGTCAGAAACTTTAGGTTTTGCTGTTCCTTTGCATAAGAAGTGGGTAAAAAGATAAGCATCCGGTTGGATTTGGGCCATGACTTCAATGAGGCCGAACCCTAACCCTGACCCTAATTTAGGAAAAATCTGCCTCAGAATAGGGTTTTCCCATGCATTGTGCCCAGCTTCCCAATTACGTCAATAACTTTAGGTTTGCTTGTTCCTTTGCATAAGAAGCGGGTGCAAAGATTAGCATCCGGTTAGATCTGGGCCCTGAATTCAAGGAAGCCGAACCCTAACCCTAACCCTAATTTAGGAAAAATCTGCCTAGGAATAGGGTTTTCCCATGCATTGTGCCCAGCTTCCGAATTAAGTCAGAAACTTTAGGTTTGCTTGTTCCTTTGCAAAAGAAGCGGGTGCAGAGATAATCATACGTTTGGATTTGGGCCCTGACTTCAAGAATGTAGAACGCTAACCCTAACCCTAATTTAGGAAAAAACTGCCTCAGAATAGGGTTTTCCCATGCATTGTGACCAGCTTCCCAATTACGTCAGAAACTTTAGGTTTGCTTGTTCCTTTCCAAAAGCAGGAAATTCAAATATGAGCATTCATTTGGATTTGGGCCCTGATTTAAATGAAGCCGAACCCTAACCCTAACCCTAATTTTGGAAAAATCTGCCTCAGAATAGGGTTTTCCCATGCATTGTGCCCAGCTTCCCAATTAAGTCAGAAACTTTAGGTTTGCTTGTTCCTTTCCAAAAGCAGGAAATGCAAATATAAGTATTCATTTGGATTTGGGCCCTGACTTAAATGAAGCCGAACCCTAACCCTAACCCTAATTTAGGAAAAATCTGCCTCAGAATAGGGTTTTCCCATGCATTGTGCAAAATTTCCCAATTAATTCAGAAACTTTAGGTTTTCTTGTTCCTTTGCAAAAGAAGCGGTTAAGAGATAATCATCCGTTTGGATTTGGGCCCTAACTTCAAGGGAGCCGAACACTAACCCTAACCCTAATTTAGGAAAAATCTGCCTCAGAATAGGGTTTTCCCATGCATTGCGCCCCGCTTCCCAATTAAGTCAGAAACTTTAGGTTTTCTTGTTCCTTTCGAAAAGCAGGAAATTCAAATATAAGCATTCATTTGGATTTGGGCCCTGATTTAAATGAAGCCGAACCCTAACCCTTACCCTAATTTAGGAAAAATCTGCCTCAGAATAGGGTTTTCACATACATTGTGCCCAGCTTCCCAATTAAGTCAGAAACTTTAGGTTTTCTTGTTCCTTTGCAAAAGAAGCGGGTGCAGAGATAATCATCCATTTGGATTTGGGACCTGACTTCAAGAATGCAGAATGCTAACCCTAACCCTAATTTAGGAAAAAACTGCCTCAGAATAGGGTTTTCCAATGCATTGTGTCCAGCTTCCCAATTGAGTCAGCAACTTTAGGTTTTGCGGTTCCTTTGCAAAAGAAGCGGGTGCAAAGATAAGCATCCAGTTGGATTTGTGCCCTAACTTCAAAGAAACCGAACCCTAACCCTAACCCTTAATTTAGGAAAAATCTGCCTCAGAATAGGGTTTTCCCATTCATTGTGCCCAGCTTTCCAATTAAGTCAGAAACTTTAGGTTTTGCTGTTCCTTTGCATAAGAAGTGGGTACAAAGATAGGCATCCGGTTGGATTTGGGCACTGACTTCAATGAAGCCGAACCCCAACCCTGACCCTAATTTAGGAAAAATCTGCCTCAGAATAGGGTTTTCCCATGCATTGTGCCCAGCTTCCCAATTACGTCAGAAACTTTAGGTTTGCTTGTTCCTTTGCATAAGAAGCGTGTGCAAAGAGTAGCATCCGGTTGGATCTGGGCCCTGACTTCAAGGAAGGCGAACCCTAACCCTAACCCTAATTTAGGAAAAATCTGCCTAGGAATAGGGTTTTCCCATGCATTGTGCCCAGCTTCCCAATTAAGTCAGAAACTTTAGGTTTGCTTGTTCCTTTCCAAAAGCAGGAAATGCAAATATAAGTATTCATTTGGATTTGGGCCCTGACTTAAATGAAGCCGAACCCTAACCCCAACCCTAATTTAGGAAAAATCTGCCTCAGAATAGGGTTTTCCCATGCATTGTACAAAGTTTCCCTATTAATTCAGAAACTTTAGGTTTTGCTGTTCCTTTGCAAAAGAAGCGGGTGCAGAGATAATCATACGTTTGGATTTGGGCCCTGACTTCAAGAATGTAGAACGCTAACCCTAACCCTAATTTAGGAAAAAACTGCCTCAGAATAGGGTTTTCCCATGCATTGTGCCCAGCTTCCCAATTGAGTCAGCAACTTTAGGTTTTGCGGTTCCTTTGCAAAAGAAGCGGGTGCAAAGATAAGCATCCAGTTGGATTTGTGCCCTGACTTCAAAGAAACCGAACCCTAACCCTAACCCTAATTTAGGAAAAATCTGACTCAGAATAGGGTTTTCCCATGCATTGTGCCCAGCTTCCCAATTAAGTCAGAAACTTTAGGTTTTGCTGTTCCTTTGCATAAGAAGTGGGTACAAAGATAAGCATCCGGTTGGATTTGGGCACTGACTTCAATGAAGCTGAACCCTAACCCTAACCCTAATTTAGGAAAAATCTGCCTCAGAATAGAGCTTTCCCATGCATTGTGCCCAGCTTCCCAATTAAGTCAGAAACTTTAGGTTTTCTTCTTCCTTTGCAAAAGAAGCGCGTGCGAAGAGAAGAATTCGGTGGGATTTGGGCCGTGACTTAAAAGAAGCCGAACCCAAACCCTAAACCTAATTTAGGAAAAATCTACCTCAGAATAGGGTTTTCCCATGCATTGTGCCCAGCTTCCCAATTAAGTCAGAAACATTAAGTTTTGCTGTTCCTTTGCATAAGAAGCGGGTGCAAAGATAAGCATCAGGTTGGAGTTGGGCCCTGACTTCAAGGAAGCCGAACCCTAACCCTAACCCTAATTTAGGAAAAATCTGCCTAGGAATAGGGTTATCCCATGCATTGCGCCCGGCTTCCCAATTAAGTCAGAAACTGTGGGTTTTCTTGCTCCTTTGCAACAGAAGCCCGTGAAAAGATAAGCATCCGGTAGGATCTGGGACCTGACTTCAAGGAAGCCGAACCCTAACCCTAACCCTAACCCTAACCCTAATTTAGGAAAAATCTGCCTCAGGATAGGGTTTTCCCATGCATTGCGCCCCGCTTCCCAATTAAGTCAGAAACTTTAGGTTTGCTTGTTCCTTTCCAAAAGCAGGAAATTCAAATATGAGCATTCATTTGGATTTGGGCCCTGATTTAAATGAAGCCGAACCCTAACCCTAACCATAATTTTGGAAAAATCTGCCTCAGAATAGGGTTTTCCCATGCATTGTGCCCAGCTTCCCAATTAAGTCAGAAACTTTAGGTTTGCTTGTTCCTTTCCAAAAGCAGGAAATGCAAATATAAGTATTCATTTGGATTTGGGCCCTGACTTAAATGAAGCCGAACCCTAACCCTAACCCTAATTTAGGAAAAATCTGCCTCAGAATAGGGTTTTCCCATGCATTGTGCAAAATTTCCCAATTAATTCAGAAACTTTAGGTTTTCTTGTTCCTTTGCAAAAGAAGCGGTTAAGAGATAATCATCCGTTTGGATTTGGGCCCTAACTTCAAGGGAGCCGAACACTAACCCTAACCCTAATTTAGGAAAAATCTGCCTCAGAATAGGGTTTTCCCATGCATTGCGCCCCGCTTCCCAATTAAGTCAGAAACTTTAGGTTTTCTTGTTCCTTTCGAAAAGCAGGAAATTCAAATATAAGCATTCATTTGGATTTGGGCCCTGATTTAAATGAAGCCGAACCCTAACCCTTACCCTAATTTAGGAAAAATCTGCCTCAGAATAGGGTTTTCACATACATTGTGCCCAGCTTCCCAATTAAGTCAGAAACTTTAGGTTTTCTTGTTCCTTTGCAAAAGAAGCGGGTGCAGAGATAATCATCCATTTGGATTTGGGACCTGACTTCAAGAATGCAGAATGCTAACCCTAACCCTAATTTAGGAAAAAACTGCCTCAGAATAGGGTTTTCCAATGCATTGTGTCCAGCTTCCCAATTGAGTCAGCAACTTTAGGTTTTGCGGTTCCTTTGCAAAAGAAGCGGGTGCAAAGATAAGCATCCAGTTGGATTTGTGCCCTAACTTCAAAGAAACCGAACCCTAACCCTAACCCTTAATTTAGGAAAAATCTGCCTCAGAATAGGGTTTTCCTATTCATTGTGCCCAGCTTTCCAATTAAGTCAGAAACTTTAGGTTTTGCTGTTCCTTTGCATAAGAAGTGGGTACAAAGATAGGCATCCGGTTGGATTTGGGCACTGACTTCAATGAAGCCGAACCCCAACCCTGACCCTAATTTAGGAAAAATCTGCCTCAGAATAGGGTTTTCCCATGCATTGTGCCCAGCTTCCCAATTACGTCAGAAACTTTAGGTTTGCTTGTTCCTTTGCATAAGAAGCGTGTGCAAAGAGTAGCATCCGGTTGGATCTGGGCCCTGACTTCAAGGAAGGCGAACCCTAACCCTAACCCTAATTTAGGAAAAATCTGCCTAGGAATAGGGTTTTCCCATGCATTGTGCCCAGCTTCCCAATTAAGTCAGAAACTTTAGGTTTGCTTGTTCCTTTCCAAAAGCACGAAATGCAAATATAAGTATTCATTTGGATTTGGGCCCTGACTTAAATGAAGCCGAACCCTAACCCTAACCCTAATTTAGGAAAAATCTGCCTCAGAATAGGGTTTTCCCATGCATTGTGCAAAGTTTCCCAATTAATTCAGAAACTTTAGGTTTTGCTGTTCCTTTGCATAAGAAGCGGGTGCAAAGATGAGCATCCGGTTGGAATTGGGCCCTAACTTCAAGGGAGCCGAACCCTAACCCTAACCCTAATTTAGGAAAAATCTGCCACAGAATAGGGTTTTCCCATGCATTGTGCCCAGCTTCCCAATTAAGTCAGAAACTTTAGGTTTTCTTGTTCCTTTGCAAAAGAAGCGGGTGAGAGATAATCATCCGTTTGGAATTGGGCCCTAACTTCAAGGGAGCCGAACACTAACCCTAACCCTAATTTAGGAAAAATCTGCCTCAGAATAGGGTTTTCCCATGCATTAAGCCCCGCTTCCCAATTAAGTCAGAAACTTTAGGTTTTCTTGTTCCTTTCCAAAAGCAGGAAATTCAAATATAAGCATTCATTTGGATTTGGGCCCTGATTTAAATGAAGCCGAACCCTAACCCTTACCCTAATTTAGGAAAAATCTGCCTCAGAATAGGGTTTTCCCATGCATTGTGCCGAGCTTCCCAATTAAGTCAGAAACTTTAGGTTTGCAAAGAAACATTTGTTCCTTTGCAAAAGAAGCGGGTGCAGAGATAATCATCCATTTGGATTTGGGACCTGACTTCAAGAATGCAGAATGCTAACCCTAACCCTAATTTAGGAAAAAACTGCCTCAGAATAGGGTTTTCCCATGCATTGTGCCCAGCTTCCCAATTGAGTCAGCAACTTTAGGTTTTGCGGTTCCTTTGCAAAAGAAGCGGGTGCAAAGATAAGCATCCAGTTGGATTTGTTCCCTAACTTCAAAGAAACCGAACCCTAACCCTAACCCTAATTTAGGAAAAATCTGCCTCAGAATAGGGTTTTCCCATGCATTGTGCCCAGCTTCCCAATTAAGTCAGAAACTTTAGGTTTTGCTGTTCCTTTGCATAAGAAGCGGGTGCAAAGATTAGCATCCGGTTGGAGTTGGTCCCTGACTTCAAGGAAGCCGAACCCTAACCCTAACCCTAATTTAGGAAAAATCTGCCTAGGAATAGGGTTTTCCCATGCATTGTGCCCAGCTTCCCAATTAAGTCAGAAACTTTAGGTTTGCTTGTTCCTTTCCAAAAGCAGGAAATGCAAATATAAGTATTCATTTGGATTTGGGCCCTGACTTAAATGAAGCCGAACCCTAACCCTAACCCTAATTTCGGAAAAATCTGCCTCAGAACAGGGTTTTCCCATGCATTGTGCAAAATTTCCCAATTAATTCAGAAACTTTAGGTTTTGCTGTTCCTTTGCATAAGAAGCGGGTGCAAAGATGAGCATCCGGTTGGAATTGGGCCCTAACTTCAAGGGAGCCGAACCCTAACCCTAACCCTAATTTAGGAAAAATCTGACTCACAATAGGGTTTTCCCATGCATTGTGCCCAGCTTCCCAATTAAGTCAGAAACTTTAGGTTTTCTTGTTCCTTTGCAAAAGAAGCGGGTGCAGAGATAATCATACGTTTGGATTTGGGCCCTGACTTCAAGAATGCAGAACGCTAACCCTAACCCTAATTTAGGAAAAAACTGCCTCAGAATAGGGTTTTCCCATGCATTGTGCCCAGCTTCCTAATTGAGTCAGCAACTTTAGGTTTTGCGGTTCCTTTGCAAAAGAAGCGGGTGCAATGATAAGCATCCGGTTGGATTTGGGCACTGACTTCAATGAAGCCGAACCCTAACCCTAACCCTAATTTATAAAAAATCTGCCTCAGAATAGAGTTTTCCCATGCATTGTGCCCAGCTTCCCAATTAAGTCAGAAACTTTAGGTTTTCTTCTTCCTTTGCAAAAGAAGCGCGTGCGAAGAGAAGAATTCGGTGGGATTTGGGCCGTGACTTAAAAGAATCCGAACCCAAACCCTAAACCTAATTTAGGAAAAATCTACCTCAGAATAGGGTTTTCCCATGGATTGTGCCCAGCTTCCCAATTTAGTCAGAAACTTTAGGTTTGCTTGTTCCTTTCCAAAAGCAGGAAATGCAAATATAAGTATTCATTTGGATTTGGGCACTGACTTAAATGAAGCCGAACCCTAACCCTGACCCTAATTTAGGAAAAATCTGCCTAGGAATAGGGTTTTCCCATGCATTGTGCCCAGCTTCCCAATTAAGTCAGAAACTTTAGGTTTTCTTGTTGCTTTGCAAAAGAAGCGGGTGCAGAGATAATCATACGTTTGGATTTGGGCCCTGACTTCAAGAATGCAGAACGCTAACCCTAACCCTAATTTAGGAAAAAACTGCCTCAGAATAGGGTTTTCCCATGCATTGTGCCCAGCTTCCCAATTGAGTCAGCAACTTTAGGTTTTGCGGTTCCTTTGCAAAAGAAGCGGGTGCAATGATAAGCATCCAGTTGGATTTGTGCCCTGACTTCAAAGAAACCGAACCCTAACCCTAACCCTAATTTAGGAAAAATCTGACTCAGAATAGGGTTTTCCCATGCATTGTGCCCAGCTTCCCAATTAAGTCAGAAACTTCAGGTTTTGCTGTTCCTTTGCATAAGAAGTGGGTACAAAGATAAGCATCCCGTTGGATTTGGGCACTGACTTCAATGAAGCCGAACCCTAACCCTAACCCTAATTTATAAAAAATCTGCCTCAGAATAGAGTTTTCCCATGCATTGTGCCCAGCTTCCCAATTAAGTCAGAAACTTTAGGTTTTCTTCTTCCTTTGCAAAAGAAGCGCGTGCGAAGAGAAGAATTCGGTGGGATTTGGGCCGTGACTTAAAAGAAGCCGAACCCAAACCCTAAACCTAATTTAGGAAAAATCTACCTCAGAATAGGGTTTTCCCATGCATTGTGCCCAGCTTCCCAATTAAGTCAGAAACTTTAGGTTTTGCTGTTCCTTTGCATAAGAAGCGGGTGCAAAGATAAGCATCAGGTTGGAGTTGGGCCCTGACTTCAAGGAAGCCGAACCCTAACCCTAACCCTAATTTAGGAAAAATCTGCCTAGGAATAGGGTTTTCCCATGCATTGCGCCCGGCTTCCCAATTAAGTCAGAAACTGTGGGTTTTCTTGCTCCTTTGCAATAGAAGCCCGTGGAAAGATAAGCATCCGGTTGGATCTGGGCCCTGACTTCAAGGAAGCCGAACCCTAACCCTAACCCTAACCCTAACCCTAATTTAGGAAAAATCTACCTCAGAATAGGGTTTTCCCATGTATTGCGCCCCGCTTCCCAATTAAGTCAGAAACTTTAGGTTTGCTTGTTCCTTTCCAAAAGCAGGAAATTCAAATATAAGCATTCATTTGGATTTGGGCCCTGATTTAAATGAAGCCGAACCCTAACCCTAACCCTAATTTAGGAAAAATCTGACTCAGAATAGGGTTTTCCCATGCATTGTGCCCAGCTTCCCAATTAAGTCAGAAACTTTAGGTTTTCTTGTTCCTTTGCAAAAGAAGCGGGTGCAGAGATAATCATCCATTTGGATTTGGGACCTGACTTCAAGAATGCAGAACGCTAACCCTAACCCTAATTTAGGAAAAAACTGCCTCAGAATAGGGTTTTCCCATGCATTGTGCCCAGCTTCCCAATTGAGTCAGCAACTTCAGGTTTTGCGGTTCCTTTGCAAAAGAAGCGGGTGCAAAGATTAGCATCCAGTTGGATTTGTTCCCTAACTTCAAAGAAACCGAACCCTAACCCTAACCCTAATTTAGGAAAAATCTGCCTCAGAATAGGGTTTTCCCATGCATTGTGCCCAGCTTTCCAATTAAGTCAGAAACTTTAGGTTTTGCTGTTCCTTTGCAAAAGAAGCGGGTGCAAAGATTAGCATCAGGTTGGAGTTGGTCCCTGACTTCAAGGAAGCCGAACCCTAACCCTAACCCTAATTTAGGAAAAATCTGCCTAGGAATAGGGTTTTCCCATGCATTGTGCCCAGCTTCCCAATTAAGTCAGAAACTTTAGGTTTGCTTGTTCCTTTCCAAAAGCAGGAAATGCAAATATAAGTATTCATTTGGATTTGGGCCCTGACTTAAATGAAGCCGAACCCTAACCCTAACCCTAATTTAGGAAAAATCTGCCTCAGAACAGGGTTTTCCCATGCATTGTGCAAAATTTCCCAATTAATTCAGAAACTTTAGGTTTTGCTGTTCCTTTGCATAAGAAGCGGGTGCAAAGATGAGCATCCGGTTGGAATTGGGCCCTAACTTCAAGGGAGCCGAACCCTAACCCTAACCCTAATTTAGGAAAAATCTGACTCACAATAGGGTTTTCCCATGCATTGTGCCCAGCTTCCCAATTAAGTCAGAAACTTTAGGTTTTCTTGTTCCTTTGCAAAAGAAGCGGGTGCAGAGATAATCATACGTTTGGATTTGGGCCCTGACTTCAAGAATGCAGAACGCTAACCCTAACCCTAATTTAGGAAAAAACTGCCTCAGAATAGGGTTTTCCCATGCATTGTGCCCAGCTTCCTAATTGAGTCAGCAACTTTAGGTTTTGCGGTTCCTTTGCAAAAGAAGCGGGTGCAATGATAAGCATCCGGTTGGATTTGGGCACTGACTTCAATGAAGCCGAACCCTAACCCTAACCCTAATTTATAAAAAATCTGCCTCAGAATAGAGTTTTCCCATGCATTGTGCCCAGCTTCCCAATTAAGTCAGAAACTTTAGGTTTTCTTCTTCCTTTGCAAAAGAAGCGCGTGCGAAGAGAAGAATTCGGTGGGATTTGGGCCGTGACTTAAAAGAATCCGAACCCAAACCCTAAACCTAATTTAGGAAAAATCTACCTCAGAATAGGGTTTTCCCATGCATTGTGCCCAGCTTCCCAATTTAGTCAGAAACTTTAGGTTTGCTTGTTCCTTTCCAAAAGCAGGAAATGCAAATATAAGTATTCATTTGGATTTGGGCACTGACTTAAATGAAGCCGAACCCTAACCCTGACCCTAATTTAGGAAAAATCTGCCTAGGAATAGGGTTTTCCCATGCATTGTGCCCAGCTTCCCAATTAAGTCAGAAACTTTAGGTTTTCTTGTTGCTTTGCAAAAGAAGCGGGTGCAGAGATAATCATACGTTTGGATTTGGGCCCTGACTTCAAGAATGCAGAACGCTAACCCTAACCCTAATTTAGGAAAAAACTGCCTCAGAATAGGGTTTTCCCATGCATTGTGCCCAGCTTCCCAATTGAGTCAGCAACTTTAGGTTTTGCGGTTCCTTTGCAAAAGAAGCGGGTGCAATGATAAGCATCCAGTTGGATTTGTGCCCTGACTTCAAAGAAACCGAACCCTAACCCTAACCCTAATTTAGGAAAAATCTGACTCAGAATAGGGTTTTCCCATGCATTGTGCCCAGCTTCCCAATTAAGTCAGAAACTTTAGGTTTTGCTGTTCCTTTGCATAAGAAGTGGGTATAAAAATAGGCATCCGGTTGGATTTGGGCACTGACTTCAATGAAACCGAACCCTAACCCTGACCCTAATTTAGGAAAAATCTGCCTCAGAATAGGGTTTTCCCATGCATTGTGCCCAGCTTCCCAATTAATTCAGAAACTTTAGGTTTTCTTCTTCCTTTGCAAAAGAAGCGCGTGCAAAGAGAAGAATTCGGTTGGATTTGGGCCGTGACTTAAAAGAAGCCGAACCCAAACCCTAAACCTAATTTAGGAAAAATCTACCTCAGAATAGGGTTTTCCCATGCATTGTGCCCAGCTTCCCAATTAAGTCAGAAACTTTAGGTTTTGCTGTTCCTTTGCATAAGAAGCGGGTGCAAAGATAATCATCAGGTTGGAGTTGGGCCCTGACTTCAAGGAAGCCGAACCCTAACCCTAACCCTAATTTAGGAAAAATCTGCCGAGGAATAGGGTTTTCCCATGCATTGCGCCCGGCTTCCCAATTAAGTCAGAAACTGTGGGTTTTCTTCCTCCTTTGCAATAGAAGCCCGTGGAAAGATAATCATCCGGTTGGATCTGGGCCCTGACTTCAAGGAAGCCGAACCCTAACCCTAACCCTTATTTTGGAAAAATCTGCCGAGGAACAGGGTTTTCCCATGCATTGCGCCCCGCTTCCCAATTAAGTCAGAAACTTTAGGTTTGCTTGTTCCTTTCCAAAATCAGGAAATTCAAATATAAGCATTCATTTGGATTTGGGCCCTGATTTAAATGAAGCCGAACCCTAACCCTAACCCTAATTTAGGAAAAATCTGCCTCAGAATAGGGTTTTCCCATGCATTGTGCAAAGTTGCCTTATTAAGTCAGAAACTTTAGGTTTGCTTGTTCCTTTGCAAAAGAAGGGCGTGCAAAGATAACCATCCGGTTGGATTTGGGCCCTGACGTCAAGGAAGCAGAACGCTAACCCTAACCCTAATTTAGGAAAAAACTGCCTCAGAATAGGGTTTTCCGATGCATTGAGCCCAGCTTCCCAATTGAGTCAGAAACTTTAGGTTTTGGTGTTCCTTTGCATTAGAAGCGGCTGCAAAGAAAAGCATCCGTTTGGAGTTGGGCCCTGACTTCAAGGAAGCCGAACCCTAACCCTAACCCTAATTTAGGAAAAATCTGCCTAGGAATAGGGTTTTCCCATGGATTGTGCCCAGCTTCCCAGTTAAGTCAGAAACTGTGGGTTTTCTTGCTCCTTTGCAATAGAAGCGCGTGCAAAGATAAGCATCCAGTTGGATCTGGGCCCTGACTTCAAGGAAGCCGAACCCTAACCCTAACCCCAATTTAGGAAAAATCTGCCTCAGAATAGGGTTTTCCCAATCATTGCGCCCGGATTCCCAATTAAGTCAGAAACTTTAGGTTTGCTTGTTCCTTTCCAAAAGCTGCACATGAAAATATAAGCATTCAGTTGGATTTGGGCCCTGACTTCAAGGAAGCAGAACTCTAACCCTAACCCTAATTTAGGAAAAATCTGCCTCAGAATAGGGTTTTCCCATGCATTGTGCCCAGCTTCCCAATTAAGTCAGAAACTTTTGGTTTTGCTGTTCCTTTGCATAAGAAGCGGGTGCAAAGATAAACATCCGGTTGGATTTTGGCCCTGACACAAGGAAGCCGAACCCTAACCCTAACCCTAATTTAGGAAAAATCTGCTTCAGAATAGAGTTATCCCATGCATTGTGCCCAGCTTCCCAATTAAGTCAGAAACTTTAGGTTTTGCTGTTCCTTTGCATTAGAAGCGGGTGCAAAGATGAGCATCCGGTTGGATTTTGGCCCTGACACAAGGAAGCCGAACCCTAACCCTAACCCTAATTTAGGAAAAATTTGCCTCAGAATAGGGTTTTCCCATGCATTGTGCAAAGTTTACCAATTAAGTCAGAAACTTTAGGTTTTGCTGTTCCTTTGCATAAGAAGCGGCTGCAAATATGAGCATCTGGTTGGATTTGGGCCCTAACTTCAAGGGAGCCGAACCCTAACCCTAACCCTAATTTAGGAAAAATCTACCTCAGAATAGGGTTTTCGCATGGATTGCGCCCGGCTTCCCAATTAAGTCAGAAACTTTAGGTTTGCTTGTTCTTTCCAAAAGCAGGAAATTCAAATATAAGCATTCATTTGGATTTGGGCCGTGATTTAAATGAAGCCGAACCCTAACCCTAACCCTAATTTAGGAAAAATCTGCCTCAGAATAGGGTTTTCCCATGCATTGTGCAAAGTTTCCCAATTAAGTCAGAAACTTTAGGTTTTGCTGTTCCTTTGCATAAGAAGAGGCTGCAAAGATGAGCATCCGGTTGGATTTGGGCCCTAACTTCAAGGGAGCCGAACCCTAACCCTAACCCTAATTTAGGAAAAATCTGACTCACAATAGGGTTTTCCCATGCATTGTGCCCAGCTTCCCAATTAAGTCAGTAACTTTAGGTTTTCTTGTTCCTTTGCAAAACAAGTGGGTGCAAAGATAAGCGTGCAGTTGGATATGGGCCCTGACTTCAAGGGAGCCGAACCCTAACCCTAACCCTAATTTAGGAAAACTCTGCCTCAGAATAGGGTTTTCCCATGCATTGTGCCTAGCTTCCCAATTAAGTCAGAAACTTTAGGTTTTGCTGTTCCTTTGCATAAGAAGCGGGTGCAAAGATAAACATCCGGTTGGATTTTGGCCCTGACACAAGGAAGCCGAACCCTAACCCTAACCCTAATTTAGGAAAAATCTGCTTCAGAATAGAGTTATCCCATGCATTGTGCCCAGCTTCCCAATTAAGTTAGAAACTTTAGGTTTTGCTGTTCCTTTGCATTAGAAGCGGGTGCAAAGATGAGCATCCGGTTGGAGTTGGGCCCTGACTTCAAGGAAGCCGAACCCTAACCCTAACCCTAATTTAGGAAAAATCTGCCTAGGAATAGGGTTTTCCCATGCATTGCGCCCGGCTTCCCAATTAAGTCAGAAACTGTGGGTTTTCTTGCTCCTTTGCAATAGAAGCCCGTGGAAAGATAAGCATCCGGTTGGATCTGGGCCCTGACTTCAAGGAAGCCGAACCCTAACCCTAACCCTAATTTAGGAAAAATCTGCCTAGGAATAGGGTTTTCCCATGCATTGTGCCCAGCTTCCCAATTAAGTCAGAAACTTTAGGTTTGCTTGTTCCTTTCCAAAAGCAGGAAATGCAAATATAAGTATTCATTTGGATTTGGGCCCTGACTTAAATGAAGCCGAACCCTAGCCCTAACCCTAATTTAGGAAAAATCTGCCTCAGAATAGGGTTTTCCCATGCATTGTGCAAAGTTTCCCAATTAATTCAGAAACTTTAGGTTTTGCTGTTCCTTTGCATAAGAAGCGGGTGCAAAGATGAGCATCCGGTTGGAATTGGGCCCTAACTTCAAGGGAGCCGAACACTAACCCTAACCCTAATTTAGGAAAAATCTGACTCACAATAGGGTTTTCCCATGCATTGTGCCCAGCTTCCCAATTAAGTCAGAAACTTTAGGTTTTCTTGTTCCTTTGCAAAAGAAGCGGGTGAGAGATAATCATCCGTTTGGAATTGGGCCCTAACTTCAAGGGAGCCGAACACTAACCCTAACCCTAATTTAGGAAAAATCTGCCTCAGAATAGGGTTTTCCCATGCATTGCGCCCCGCTTCCCAATTAAGTCAGAAACTTTAGGTTTTCTTGTTCCTTTCCAAAAGCAGGAAATTCAAATATAAGCATTCATTTGGATTTGAGCCCTGATTTAAATGAAGCCGAACCCTAACCCTTACCCTAATTTAGGAAAAATCTGCCTCAGAATACGGTTTTCCCATGCATTGTGCCCAGCTTCCCAATTAAGTCAGAAACTTTAGGTTTTCTTGTTCCTTTGCAAAAGAAGCGGGTGCAGAGATAATCATCCATTTGTATTTGGGACCTGACTTCAAGAATGCAGAATGCTAACCCTAATCCTAATTTAGGAAAAAACTGCCTCAGAATAGGGTTTTCCCATGCATTGTGCCCAGCTACCCAATTGAGTCAGCAACTTTAGGTTTTGCGGTTCCTTTGCAAAAGAAGCGGGTGCAAAGATCAGCATCCAGTTGGATTTGTGCCCTAACTTCAAAGAAACCGAACCCTAACCCTAACCCTTAATTTAGGAAAAATCTGCCTCAGAATAGGGTTTTCCCATTCATTGTGCCCAGCTTTCCAATTAAGTCAGAAACTTTAGGTTTTGCTGTTCCTTTGCATAAGAAGTGGGTATAAAGATAGGCATCAGGTTGGATTTGGGCACTGACTTCAATGAAGCCGAACCCTAACCCTGACCCTAATTTAGGAAAAATCTGCCGAGGAATAGGGTTTTCCCATGCATTGCGCCCGGCTTCCCAATTAAGTCAGAAACTGTGGGTTTTCTTCCTCCTTTGCAATAGAAGCCCGTGGAAAGATAAGCATCCGGTTGGATCTGGGCCCTGACTTCAAGGAAGCCGAACCCTAACCGTAACCCTTATTTTGGAAAAATCTGCCGAGGAACAGGGTTTTCCCATGCATTGCGCCCCGCTTCCCAATTAAGTCAGAAACTTTAGGTTTGCTTGTTCCTTTCCAAAATCAGGAAATTCAAATATAAGCATTCATTTGGATTTGGGCCCTGATTTAAATGAAGCCGAACCCTAACCCTAACCCTAATTTAGGAAAAATCTGCCTCAGAATAGGGTTTTCCCATGCATTGTGTAAAGTTGCCCTATTAAGTCAGAAACTTTAGGTTTGCTTGTTCCTTTGCAAAAGAAGGGCGTGCAAAGATAACCATCCGGTTGGATTTGGGCCCTGACGTCAAGGAAGCAGAACGCTAACCCTAACCCTAATTTAGGAAAAAACTGCCTCAGAATAGGGTTTTCCGATGCATTGTGCCCAGCTTCCCAATTGAGTCAGAAACTTGAGGTTTTGGTGTTCCTTTGCATTAGAAGCGGCTGCAAAGAAAAGCATCCGTTTGGAGTTGGGCCCTGACTTCAAGGAAGCCGAACCCTAACCCTAACCCTAATTTAGGAAAAATCTGCCTAGGAATAGGGTTTTCCCATGCATTGTGCCCAGCTTCCCAGTTAAGTCAGAAACTGTGGGTTTTCTTGCTCCTTTGCAATAGAAGCGCGTGCAAAGATAAGCATCCAGTTGGATCTGGGCCCTGACTTCAAGGAAGCCGAACCCTAACCCTAACCCCAATTTAGGAAAAATCTGCCTCAGAATAGGGTTTTCCCAATCATTGCGCCCGGATTCCCAATTAAGTCAGAAACTTTAGGTTTGCTTGTTCCTTTCCAAAAGCTGCACATGAAAATATAAGCATTCAGTTGGATTTGGGCCCTGACTTAAATGAAGCCGAACCCTAACCCTAACCCTAATTTAAGAAAAATCTGCCTCAGAATAGGGCTTTCCCATGCATTGTGCCAAGTTTCCCAATTAAGTCAGAAACTTTAGGTTTTGCTGTTCCTTTGCATAAGAAGCGGCTGCAAAGATGAGCATCTGGTTGGAACTGGACCCTAACTTCAAGGGAGCCGAACCCTAACCCTAACCCTAATTTAGGAAAAATCTGACTCACAATAGGGTTTTCCCATGCATTGTGCCAAGCTTCCCAATTAAGTCAGAAACTTTAGGTTTTCTTGTTCCTTTGCAAAAGAAGCGGGTGCAAAGATAAGCATCAGGTTGGATTTGGGCCCTGACTTCAAGAAAGCAGAACGCTAACCCTAACCCTAATTTAGGAAAAAATTGCCTCAGAATAGGGTTTTCCCATGCATTGTACCCAGCTTCCCAATTGAGTCAGCAACTTTAGGTTTTGCGGTTCCTTTGCAAAAGAAGCGGGTGCAAAGATAAGCATCCAGTTGGATTTGTGCCCTGACATCAAAGAAACCGAACCCTAACCCTAACCCTAATTTAGGATAAATCTGACTCAGAATAGGGTTTTCCCATTCATTGTGCCCAGCTTCCCAATTAAGTCAGAAACTTTAGGTTTTGCTGTTCCTTTGCTAAAGAAGCGGTTGCAAAGGTGAGCATCCGGTTGGATTTGGGCCCTGACTTCAAGGAACAGAACTCTAACCCTAACCCTAATTTAGGAAAAATCTGCCTCAGAATTGGGTTTTCCCATGCATTGTGCCCATCTTCCCAATTACGTCAGAAACTTTAGGTTTGCTTGTTCCTTTGCAAAAGAAGCGCATGCAAAGATAAGCATCCGGTTGGATCTGGGCCCTGACTTCAATGAAGCCGAACCCTAACCCTAACCCTAATTTAGGAAAAATCTGCCTCAGAATAGGGTTTTCCCATGCATTGTGCCCAGCTTCCCAATTAAGTCAGAAACTTTAGGTTTTGCTGTTCCTTTGCATAAGAAGCGGGTGCAAAGATAAACATCCGGTTGGATTTTGGCCCTGACACAAGGAAGCCGAACCCTAACCCTAACCCTAATTTAGGAAAAATTTGCCTCAGAATAGGGTTTTCCCATGCATTGTGCAAAGTTTACCAATTAAGTCAGAAACTTTAGGTTTTGCTGTTCCTTTGCATAAGAAGCGGCTGCAAATATGAGCATCTGGTTGGATTTGGGCCCTACCTTCAAGGGAGCCGAACCCTAACCCTAACCCTAATTTAGGAAAAATCTACCTCAGAATAGGGTTTTCCCATGGATTGCGCCCGGCTTCCCAATTAAGTCAGAAACTTTAGGTTTGCTTGTTCTTTCCAAAAGCAGGAAATTCAAATATAAGCATTCATTTGGATTTGGGCCGTGATTTAAATGAAGCCGAACCCTAACCCTAACCCTAATTTAGGAAAAATCTGCCTCAGAATAGGGTTTTCCCATGCATTGTGCAAAGTTTCCCAATTAAGTCAGAAACTTTAGGTTTTGCTTTTCCTTTGCATAAGAAGAGGCTGCAAAGATGAGCATCCGGTTGGATTTGGGCCCTAACTTCAAGGGAGCCGAACCCTAACCCTAACCCTAATTTAGGAAAAATCTGACTCACAATAGGGTTTTCCCATGCATTGTGCCCAGCTTCCCAATTAAGTCAGTAACTTTAGGTTTTCTTGTTCCTTTGCAAAACAAGTGGGTGCAAAGATAAGCGTGCAGTTGGATATGGGCCCTGACTTCAAGGGAGCCGAACCCTAACCCTAACCCTAATTTAGGAAAACTCTGCCTCAGAATAGGGTTTTCCCATGCATTGTGCCTAGCTTCCCAATTAAGTCAGAAACTGTGGGTTTTCTTGCTCCTTTGCAATAGAAGCCCGTGGAAAGATAAGCATCCGGTTGGATCTGGGCCCTGACTTCAAGGAAGCCGAACCCTAACCCTAACCCTAATTTAGGAAAAATCTGCCTAGGAATAGGGTTTTCCCATGCATTGTGCCCAGCTTCCCAATTAAGTCAGAAACTTTAGGTTTGCTTGTTCCTTTCCAAAAGCAGGAAATGCAAATATAAGTATTCATTTGGATTTGGGCCCTGACTTAAATGAAGCCGAACCCTAACCCTAACCCTAATTTAGGAAAAATCTGCCTCAGAATAGGGTTTTCCCATGCATTGTGCAAAGTTTCCCAATTAATTCAGAAACTTTAGGTTTTGCTGTTCCTTTGCATAAGAAGCGGGTGCAAAGATGAGCATCCGGTTGGAATTGGGCCCTAACTTCAAGGGAGCCGAACACTAACCCTAACCCTAATTTAGGAAAAATCTGACTCACAATAGGGTTTTCCCATGCATTGTGCCCAGCTTCCCAATTAAGTCAGAAACTTTAGGTTTTCTTGTTCCTTTGCAAAAGAAGCGGGTGAGAGATAATCATCCGTTTGGAATTGGGCCCTAACTTCAAGGGAGCCGAACACTAACCCTAACCCTAATTTAGGAAAAATCTGCCTCAGAATAGGGTTTTCCCATGCATTGCGCCCCGCTTCCCAATTAAGTCAGAAACTTTAGGTTTTCTTATTCCTTTCCAAAAGCAGGAAATTCAAATATAAGCATTCATTTGGATTTGGGCCCTGATTTAAATGAAGCCGAACCCTAACCCTTACCCTAATTTAGGAAAAATCTGCCTCAGAATACGGTTTTCCCATGCATTGTGCCCAGCTTCCCAATTAAGTCAGAAACTTTAGGTTTTCTTGTTCCTTTGCAAAAGAAGCGGGTGCAGAGATAATCATCCATTTGTATTTGGGACCTGACTTCAAGAATGCAGAATGCTAACCCTAATCCTAATTTAGGAAAAAACTGCCTCAGAATAGGGTTTTCCCAAGCATTGTGCCCAGCTACCCAATTGAGTCAGCAACTTTAGGTTTTGCGGTTCCTTTGCAAAAGAAGCGGGTGCAAAGATAAGCATCCAGTTGGATTTGTGCCCTAACTTCAAAGAAACCGAACCCTAACCCTAACCCTTAATTTAGGAAAAATCTGCCTCAGAATAGGGTTTTCCCATTCATTGTGCCCAGCTTTCCAATTAAGTCAGAAACTTTTGTTTTTGCTGTTCCTTTGCATAAGAAGTGGGTATAAAGATAGGCATCCGGTTGGATTTGGGCACTGACTTCAATGAAGCCGAACCCTAACCCTGACCCTAATTTAGGAAAAATCTGCCTCAGAATAGGGTTTTCCCATGCATTGTGCCCAGCTTCCCAATTAATTCAGAAACTTTAGGTTTTCTTCTTCCTTTGCAAAAGAAGCGCGTGCAAAGAGAAGAATTCGGTTGGATTTGGGCCGTGACTTAAAAGAAGCCGAACCCAAACCCTAAACCTAATTTAGGAAAAATCTACCTCAGAATAGGGTTTTCCCATGCATTGTGCCCAGCTTCCCAATTAAGTCAGAAACTTTAGGTTTTGCTGTTCCTTTGCATAAGAAGCGGGTGCAAAGATAATCATCAGGTTGGAGTTGGGCCGTGACTTCAAGGAAGCCGAACCCTAACCCTAACCCTAATTTAGGAAAAATCTGCCGAGGAATAGGGTTTTCCCATGCATTGCGCCCGGCTTCCCAATTAAGTCAGAAACTGTGGGTTTTCTTCCTCCTTTGCAATAGAAGCCCGTGGAAAGATAAGCATCCGGTTGGATCTGGGCCCTGACTTCAAGGAAGCCGAACCCTAACCCTAACCCTTATTTTGGAAAAATCTGCCGAGGAACAGGGTTTTCCCATGCATTGCGCCCCGCTTCCCAATTAAGTCAGAAACTTTAGGTTTGCTTGTTCCTTTCCAAAATCAGGAAATTCAAATATAAGCATTCATTTGGATTTGGGCCCTGATTTAAATGAAGCCGAACCCTAACCCTAACCCTAATTTAGGAAAAATCTGCCTCAGAATAGGGTTTTCCCATGCATTGTGCAAAGTTGCCCTATTAAGTCAGAAACTTTAGGTTTGCTTGTTCCTTTGCAAAAGAAGGGCGTGCAAAGATAACCATCCGGTTGGATTTGGGCCCTGACGTCAAGGAAGCAGACCGCTAACCCTAACCCTAATTTAGGAAAAAACTGCCTCAGAATAGGGTTTTCCGATGCATTGTGCCCAGCTTCCCAATTGAGTCAGAAACTTTAGGTTTTGGTGTTCCTTTGCATTAGAAGCGGCTGCAAAGAAAAGCATCCGTTTGGAGTTGGGCCCTGACTTCAAGGAAGCCGAACCCTAACCCTAACCCTAATTTAGGAAAAATCTGCCTAGGAATAGGGTTTTCCCATGCATTGTGCCCAGCTTCCCAGTTAAGTCAGAAACTGTGGGTTTTCTTGCTCCTTTGCAATAGAAGCGCGTGCAAAGATAAGCATCCAGTTGGATCTGGGCCCTGACTTCAAGGAAGCCGAACCCTAACCCTAACCCCAATTTAGGAAAAATCTGCCTCAGAATAGGGTTTTCCCAATCATTGCGCCCGGATTCCCAATTAAGTCAGAAACTTTAGGTTTGCTTGTTCCTTTCCAAAAGCTGCACATGAAAATATAAGCATTCAGTTGGATTTGGGCCCTGACTTAAATGAAGCCGAACCCTAACCCTAACCCTAATTTAAGAAAAATCTGCCTCAGAATAGGGTTTTCCCATGCATTGTGCCAAGTTTCCCAATTAAGTCAGAAACTTTAGGTTTGCTTGTTCCTTTCCAAAAGCAGGAAATTCAAATATAAGCATTCATTTGGATTTGAGCCCTGATTTAAATGAAGCCGAACCCTAACCCTAACCCTAATTTAGGAAAAATCTGCCTCAGAATAGGGTTTTCCCATGCATTGTGCAAAGTTTCCCAATTAAGTCAGAAACTTTAGGTTTTGCTGTTCCTTTGCATAAGAAGAGCGTGCAAAGATAAGCATACGGTTGGATTTGGGCCCTGACTTCAAGGAAGCAGAACGCTAACCCTAACCCTAATTTAGGAAAAAACTTCCTCAGAATAGTGTTTTCCCATGCATTGTGCCCAGCTTCCCAATTAAGTCAGAAACTTTAGGTTTTTCTGTTCCTTTGCATAAGAAGTGGGTACAAAGATAAGCATCAGGTTGGATTTGGGCACTGACTTCAATGAAGCCGAACCCTAACCCTAACCCTAATTTAGGAAAAATCTGCCTCAGAATAGGGTTTTCCAATGCATTGTGCCCAGCTTCCCAATTACGTCAGAAACTTTAGGTTTGCTTGTTCCTTTGCAAAAGAAGCGCATGCAAAGATAAGCATCCGGTTGGATCTGGGCCCTGACTTCAATGAAGCCGAACCCTAACCCTAACCCTAATTTAGGAAAAATCTGACTCACAATAGGGTTTTCCCATGCATTGTGCCCAGATTCCCAATTAAGTCAGAAACTTTAGGTTTTCTTGTTCCTATGGAAAAGAAGCGCGTGCAAAGATAAGCATCCGGTTGGGTTTGGGCCCTGACCTCAAGAAAGCAGAACGCTAACCCTAACCCTAATTTAGGAAAAATCTGACTCACAATAGGGTTTTCCCATGCATTGTGCCCAGCTTCCCAATTGAGTAAGCAACTTTAGGTTTTGCGGTTCCTTTGCAAAAGAAGCGGATGCAAAGATCAGCATCCAGTTGGATTTGTGCCCTGACATCAAAGAAACCGAACCCTAACCCTAACCCTAATTTAGGAAAAATCTGACTCAGAATAGGGTTTTCCCATGCATTGTGCCCAGCTTCCCAATTAAGTCAGAAACTTTAGGTTTTGCTGTTCCTTTGTATAAGAAGTGGGTGCAAAGGTAAGCATCCGGTTGGATTTGGGCCCTGACTTCAATGAAGCCGAACCCTAACCCTTACCCTAATTTTGGAAAAATCTGCCTCAGAATAGGGTTTTCCCATGCATTGTGCCCAGCTTCCCAATTAAGTCAGAAACTTTAGGTTTTCTTGTTCCTTTGCAAAAGAAGCGCATGCAAAGATTAGCATCCGGTTAGATCTGGGCCCTGACTTCAATGAAGCCGAACCCTAACCCTAACCCTAATTTTGGAAAAATCTGCCTCAGAATAGGGTTTTCCCATGTATTGTGCCCAGCTTCCCAATTAAGTCAGAAACTTTAGGTTTTGCTCTTCCTTTGCAAAAGAAGTGGGTACAAAGATAAGCATCCGGTTGGATTAGGGCACTGACTTCAATGAAGCCGAACCCTAACCTTAACCCTAATTTAGGAAAAATCTGACTCACAATAGGGTTTTCCCATGCATTGTGCCCAGCTTCCCAATTTAGTCAGAAACTTTAGGTTTTCTTGTTCCTTTGCAAAAGAAGCGGGTGCAGAGATAATCATCCATTTGGATTTGGGACCTGACTTCAAGAATGCAGAACGCTAACCCTAACCCTAATTTAGGAAAAAACTGCCTCAGAATAGGGTTTTCCCATGCATTGTGCCCAGCTTCCAAATTGAGTCAGCAACTTTAGGTTTTGCGGTTCCTTTGCAAAAGAAGCGGGTGCAAAGATAAGCATCCAGTTGGATTTGTGCCCTGACTTCAAAGAAACCGAACCCTAACCCTAAACCTAATTTAGGAAAAATCTGCCCCAGAATAGGGTTTTCCCATGCATTGTGCCCAGCTTCCCAATTAAGTCAGAAACTTTAGGTTTTGCTGTTCCTTTGAATAAGAAGTGGGTACAAAGATAAGCATCCGGTTGGATTTAGGCACTGACTTCAATGAAGCCGAACTCTAACCCTAACCCTAATTTAGGAAAAATCTGCCTCAGAATAGGGTTTTCCCATGCATTGTGCCCAGCTTCCCAATTAAGTCAGAAACTTTAGGTTTTCTTCTTCTTTTGCAAAAGAAGCGCGTGCAAACAGAAGAATTCGGTTGGATTTGGGCCGTGACTTAAAAGAAGCCGAACCCAAACCCTAAACCTAATTTAGGAAAATTCTACCTCAGAATAGGGTTTTCCCATGCATTGTGCCCAGCTTCCCAATTAAGTCAGAAATTTCAGGTTTTGCTGTTCCTTTGCATAAGAAGCGGGTGCAAAGAACAGCATCCGGTTGGAGTTGGGCCCTGACTTCAAGGAAGCCGAACCCTAACCCTAACCCTAATTTAGGAAAAATCTGCCGAGGAATAGGGTTTTCCCATGCATTGCGCCCGGCTTCCCAATTAAGTCAGAAACTGTGGGTTTTCTTGCTCCTTTGCAACAGAAGCCCGTGGAAAGATAAGCATCCGGTTGGATCTGGGCCCTGACTTCAAGGAAGCCGAACCCTAACCCTAACCCTAATTTAGGAAAAATCTGCCGAGGAATAGGGTTTTCCCATGCATTGCGCCCCGCTTCCCAATTAAGTCAGAAACTTTAGGTTTGCTTGTTCCTTTCCAAAAGCAGGAAATTCAAATATAAGCATTCTTTTGGATTTGGGCCCTGATTTAAATGAAGCCGAACCCTAACCCTAACCCTAATTTAGGAAAAATCTGCCTCAGAATAGGGTTTTCCCATACATTGTGCCCAGTTTCCCAATTAAGTCAGAAACTTTAGGTTTTGCTGTTCCTTTGCATAAGAAGTGGGTACAAAGATAAGCATCCGGTTGGAGTTGGGCACTTACTTCAATGAAGCCGAACCCTAACCCTAACCCTAATTTAGGAAAAATCTGCCTCAGAATAGGGTTTTCCAATGCATTGTGCCCAGCTTCCCAATTACGTCAGAAACTTTAGGTTTTGCTGTTCCTTTGCATAAGAAGCGGGTGCAAAGATAAGCATCCGGTTGGATTTTGGCCCTGACACAAGGAAGCCGAACCCTAACCCTAACCCTAATTTAGGAAAAATCTGACTCACAATATGGTTTTCCCATGCATTGTGCCCAGCTTCCCAATTAAGTCAGAAACTTTAGGTTTTGCTGTTCCTTTGCATAAGAAGTGGGTAAAAAGTTAAGCATCCGGTTGGATTTGGGCCATGACTTCAATGAGGCCGAACCCTAACCCTGACCCTAATTTAGGAAAAATCTGCCTCAGAATAGGGTTTTCCCATGCATTGCGCCCCGCTTCCCAATTAAGTCAGAAACTTTAGGTTTTCTTGTTCCTTTCGAAAAGCAGGAAATTCAAATATAAGCATTCATTTGGATTTGGGCCCTGATTTAAATGAAGCCGAACCCTAACCCTTACCCTAATTTAGGAAAAATATGCCTCAGAATAGGGTTTTCCCATACATTGTGCCCAGCTTCCCAATTAAGTCAGAAACTTTAGGTTTTCTTGTTCCTTTGCAAAAGAAGCGGGTGCAGAGATAATCATACGTTTGGATTTGGGCCCTGACTTCAAGAATGCAGAACGCTAACCCTAACCCTAATTTAGGAAAAAACTGCCTCAGAATAGGGTTTTCCCATGCATTGTGCCCAGCTTCCCAATTGAGTCAGCAACTTTAGGTTTTGCGATTCCTTTGCAAAAGAAGCGGGTGCAAAGATAAGCATCCAGTTGGATTTGTGCCCTAACTTCAAAGAAACCGAACCCTAACCCTAACCCTTAATTTAGGAAAAATCTGCCTCAGAATAGGGTTTTCCCATTCATTGTGCCCAGCTTTCCAATTAAGTCAGAAACTTTAGGTTTTGCTGTTCCTTTGCATAAGAAGCGTGTGCAAAGATGAGCATCCGGTTGGAATTGGGCCCTAACTTCAAGGGAGCCGAACCCTAACCCTAACCCTAATTTAGGAAAAATCTGACTCACAATAGGGTTTTCCCATGCATTGTGCCCAGCTTCCCAATTAAGTCAGAAACTTTAGGTTTTCTTGTTCCTTTGCAAAAGAAGCGGGTGCAGAGATAATCATACGTTTGGATTTGTGCCCTGACTTCAAGAATGCAGAACGCTAACCCTAACCCTAATTTAGGAAAAAACTGCCTCAGAATAGGGTTTTCCCATGCATTGTGCCCAGCTTCCCAATTGAGTCAGCAACTTTAGGTTTTGCGGTTCCTTTGCAAAAGAAGTGGGTGCAATGATAAGCATCCAGTTGGATTTGTGCCCTGACTTCAAAGAAACCGAACCCTAACCCTAACCCTAATTTAGGAAAAATCTGACTCAGAATAGGGTTTTCCCATGCATTGTGCCCAGCTTCCCAATTAAGTCAGAAACTTTAGGTTTTGCTGTTCCTTTGCATAAGAAGTGGGTACAAAGATAAGCATCCGGTTGGAATTGGGCACTCACTTCAATGAAGCCGAACGCTAAACCTAACCCTAACCCTAATTTAGGAAAAATCTGCTTCAGAATAGAGTTATCCCATGCATTGTGCCCAGCTTCCCAATTAAGTCAGAAACTTTAGGTTTTGCTGTTCCTTTGCATTAGAAGGGGGTGCAAAGACCAGCATCCGGTTGGAGTTGGGCCCTGACTTCAAGGAAGCCGAACCCTAACCCTAACCCTAATTTAGGAAAAATCTGCCTAGGAATACGGTTTTCCCATGCATTGCGCCCGGCTTCCCAATTAAGTCAGAAACTGTGGGTTTTCTTGCTCCTTTGCAATAGAAGCCCGTGGAAAGATAAGCATCCGGTTGGATCTGGGTCCTGACTTCAAGGAAGCAGAACCCTAACCCTAACCCTAATTTAGGAAATATCTACCTCAGAATAGGGTTTTCCCATGCATTGCGCCCGGCTTCCCAATTAAGTCAGAAACTTTAGGTTTGCTTGTTCCTTTCCAAAAGCAGGAAATGCAAACATAAGCCTTAATTTGGATTTGGGCCCTGACTTAAATGGAGCCGAACCCTAACCCTAACCCTAATTTAGGAAAAATCTGCCTCAGAATAGGGTTTTCCCATGCATTTTGCCCAGCTTCCCAATTAAGTCAGAAACTTTAAGTTTTCTTGTTCCTTTGCAAAAGAAGAGGGTGAAGAGATAATCATCCATTTGGATTTGGGACCTGACTTCAAGAATGCAGAACGCTAACCCTAACCCTAATTTTGGAAAAAACTGCCTCAGAATAGGGTTTTCCCATGCATTGTGCCCAGCTTCCCAATTGAGTCAGCAACTTTAGGTTTTGCGGTTCCTTTGCAAAAGAAGCGGGTGCAAAGATAAGCATCCAGTTGGATTTGTTCCCTAACTTCAAAGAAACCGAACCCTAACCCTAACCCTAATTTTGGAAAAATCTGCCTCAGAATAGGGTTTTCCCATGCATTGTGCCCAGCTTCCCAATTAAGTCAGAAACTTTAGGTTTTGCTGTTCCTTTGCATAAGAAGCGGGTGCAAAGATTAGCATCCGGTTGGAGTTGGTCCCTGACTTCAAGGAAGCCGAACCCTAACCCTAACCCTAATTTAGGAAAAATCTGCCTAGGAATAGGGTTTTCCCATGCATTGTGCCCAGCTTCCCAATTAAGTCAGAAACTTTAGGTTTGCTTGTTCCTTTCCAAAAGCAGGAAATGCAAATATAAGTATTCATTTGGATTTGGGCCCTGACTTAAATGAAGCCGAACCCTAACCCTAAACCTAATTTAGGAAAAATCTGCCTCAGAATAGGGTTTTCCCATGCATTGTGCAAAGTTTCCCAATTAATTCAGAAACTTTAGGTTTTGCTGTTCCTTTGCATAAGAAGCGGGTGCAAAGATGAGCATCCGGTTGGAATTGGGCCCTAACTTCAAGGGAGCCGAACACTAACCCTAACCCTAATTTAGGAAAAAACTGACTCACAATAGGGTTTTCCCATGCATTGTGCCCAGCTTCCCAATTAAGTCAGAAACTTTAGGTTTTCTTGTTCCTTTGCAAAAGAAGCGGGTGAGAGATAATCATCCGTTTGGATTTGGGCCCTAACTTCAAGGGAGCCGAACACTAACCCTAAACCTAATTTAGGAAAAATCTGCCTCAGAATAGGGTTTTCCCATGCATTGCGCCCCGCTTCCCAATTAAGTCAGAAACTTTAGGTTTTCTTGTTCCTTTCGAAAAGCAGGAAATTCAAATATAAGCATTCATTTGGATTTGGGCCCTGATTTAAATGAAGCCGAACCCTAACCCTTACCCTAATTTAGGAAAAATCTGCCTCAGAATAGGGTTTTCCCATACATTGTGCCCAGCTTCCCAATTAAGTCAGAAACTTTAGGTTTTCTTGTTCCTTTGCAAAAGAAGCGGGTGCAGAGATAATCATCCATTTGGATTTGGGACCTGACTTCAAGAATGCAGAATGCTAACCCTAACCCTAATTTAGGAAAAAACTGCCTCAGAATAGGGTTTTCCCATGCATTGTGCCCAGCTTCCCAATTGAGTCAGCAACTTTAGGTTTTGCGGTTCCTTTGCAAAAGAAGCGGGTGCAATGATAAGCATCCAGTTGGATTTGTGCCCTGACTTCAAAGAAACCGAACCCTAACCCTAACCCTAATTTAGGAAAAATCTGCCTCAAAATAGGGTTTTCCCATGCATTGTGCCCAGCTTCCCAATTAAGTCAGAAACTTTAGGTTTTGCTGTTCCTTTGCATAAGAAGTGGGTAAAAAGATAAGCATCCGGTTGGATTTGGGCCATGACTTCAATGAGGCCGAACCCTAACCCTGACCCTAATTTAGGAAAAATCTGCCTCAGAATAGGGTTTTCCCATGCATTGTGCCCAGCTTCCCAGTTACGTCAGAAACTTTAGGTTTGCTTGTTCCTTTGCATAAGAAGCGGGTGCAAAGATTAGCATCCGGTTGGATCTGGGCCCTGACTTCAAGGAAGCCGAACCCTAACCCTAACCCTAATTTAGGAAAAATCTGCCTAGGAATAGGGTTTTCCCATGCATTGTGCCCAGCTTCCCAATTAAGTCAGAAACTTTAGGTTTGCTTGTTCCTTTCCAAAAGCAGGAAATGCAAATATAAGTATTCATTTGGATTTGGGCCCTGACTTAAATGAAGCCGAACCCTAACCCTAACCCTAATTTAGGAAAAATCTGCCTCAGAATAGGGTTTTCCCATGCATTGTGCAAAGTTTCCCAATTAATTCAGAAACTTTAGGTTTTGCTGTTCCTTTGCATAAGAAGCGGGTGCAAAGATGAGCATCCGGTTGGAATTGGGCCCTAACTTCAAGGGAGCCGAACCCTAACCCTAACCCTAATTTAGGAAAAATCTGACTCACAATAGGGTTTTCCCATGCATTGTGCCCAGCTTCCCAATTAAGTCAGAAACTTTAGGTTTTCTTGTTCCTTTGCAAAAGAAGCGGGTGCAGAGATAATCATACGTTTGGATTTGGGCCCTGACTTCAAGAATGCAGAACGCTAACCCTAACCCTAATTTAGGAAAAAACTGCCTCAGAATAGGGTTTTCCCATGCATTGTGCCCAGCTTCCCAATTGAGTCAGCAACTTTAGGTTTTGCGGTTCCTTTGCAAAAGAAGCGGGTGCAATGATAAGCATCCAGTTGGATTTGTGCCCTGACTTCAAAGAAACCGAACCCTAACCCTAACCCTAATTTAGGAAAAATCTGACTCAGTATAGGGTTTTCCCATGCATTGTGCCCAGCTTCCCAATTAAGTCAGAAACTTTAGGTTTTGCTGTTCCTTTGCATAAGAAGTGGGTACAAAGATAAGCATCCGGTTGGATTTGGGCACTGACTTCAATGAAGCCGAACCCTAACCCTAACCCTAATTTAGGAAAAATCTGCCTCAGAATAGAGTTTTCCCATGCATTGTGCCCAGCTTCCCAATTAAGTCAGAAACTTTAGGTTTTCTTCTTCCTTTGCAAAAGAAGCGCGTGCGAAGAGAAGAATTCGGTGGGATTTGGGCCGTTACTTAAAAGAAGCCGAACCCAAACCCTAAACCTAATTTAGGAAAAATCTACCTCAGAATAGGGTTTTCCCATGCATTGTGCCCAGCTTCCCAATTAAGTCAGAAACTTTAGGTTTTGCTGTTCCTTTGCATAAGAAGTGGGTAAAAAGATAAGCATCCGGTTGGATTTGGGCCATGACTTCAATGAGGCCGAACCCTAACCCTGACCCTAATTTAGGAAAAATCTGCCTCAGAATAGGGTTTTCCCATGCATTGTGCCCAGCTTCCCAGTTACGTCAGAAACTTTAGGTTTGCTTGTTCCTTTGCATAAGAAGCGGGTGCAAAGATTAGCATCCGGTTGGATCTGGGCCCTGACTTCAAGGAAGCCGAACCCTAACCCTAACCCTAATTTAGGAAAAATCTGCCTAGGAATAGGGTTTTCCCATGCATTGTGCCCAGCTTCCCAATTAAGTCAGAAACTTTAGGTTTGCTTGTTCCTTTCCAAAAGCAGGAAATGCAAATATAAGTATTCATTTGGATTTGGGCCCTGACTTAAATGAAGCCGAACCCTAACCCTAACCCTAATTTAGGAAAAATCTGCCTCAGAATAGGGTTTTCCCATGCATTGTGCAAAGTTTCCCAATTAATTCAGAAACTTTAGGTTTTGCTGTTCCTTTGCATAAGAAGCGGGTGCAAAGATGAGCATCCGGTTGGAATTGGGCCCTAACTTCAAGGGAGCCGAACCCTAACCCTAACCCTAATTTAGGAAAAATCTGACTCACAATAGGGTTTTCCCATGCATTGTGCCCAGCTTCCCAATTAAGTCAGAAACTTTAGGTTTTCTTGTTCCTTTGCAAAAGAAGCGGGTGCAGAGATAATCATACGTTTGGATTTGGGCCCTGACTTCAAGAATGCAGAACGCTAACCCTAACCCTAATTTAGGAAAAAACTGCCTCAGAATAGGGTTTTCCCATGCATTGTGCCCAGCTTCCCAATTGAGTCAGCAACTTTAGGTTTTGCGGTTCCTTTGCAAAAGAAGCGGGTGCAATGATAAGCATCCAGTTGGATTTGTGCCCTGACTTCAAAGAAACCGAACCCTAACCCTAACCCTAATTTAGGAAAAATCTGACTCAGAATAGGGTTTTCCCATGCATTGTGCCCAGCTTCCCAATTAAGTCAGAAACTTTAGGTTTTGCTGTTCCTTTGCATAAGAAGTGGGTACAAAGATAAGCATCCGGTTGGATTTGGGCACTGACTTCAATGAAGCCGAACCCTAACCCTAACCCTAATTTAGGAAAAATCTGCCTCAGAATAGAGTTTTCCCATGCATTGTGCCCAGCTTCCCAATTAAGTCAGAAACTTTAGGTTTTCTTCTTCCTTTGCAAAAGAAGCGCGTGCGAAGAGAAGAATTCGGTGGGATTTGGGCCGTTACTTAAAAGAAGCCGAACCCAAACCCTAAACCTAATTTAGGAAAAATCTACCTCAGAATAGGGTTTTCCCATGCATTGTGCCCAGCTTCCCAATTAAGTCAGAAACTTTAAGTTTTGCTGTTCCTTTGCATAAGAAGCGGGTGCAAAGATAAGCATCAGGTTGGAGTTGGGCCCTGACTTCAAGAAAGCCGAACCCTAACCCTAACCCTAATTTAGGAAAAATCTGCCGAGGAATAGGGTTTTCCCATGCATTGTGCCCAGCTTCCCAATTAAGTCAGAAACTTTAGGTTTTCTTGTTCCTTTGCAAAAGAAGCGGGTGAAGAGATAATCATCCATTTGGATTTGGGACCTGACTTCAAGAATGCAGAACGCTAACCCTAACCCTAATTTAGGAAAAAACTGCCTCAGAATAGGGTTTTCCCATGCATTGTGCCCAGCTTCCCAATTAAGTCAGAAACTTTAGGTTTTGCTGTTCCTTTGCATAAGAAGCGGGTGCAAAGATTAGCATCCGGTTGGAGTTGGTCCCTGACTTCAAGGAAGCCGAACCCTAACCCTAACCCTAATTTAGGAAAAATCTGCCTAGGAATAGGGTTTTCCCATGCATTGTGCCCAGCTTCCCAATTAAGTCAGAAACTTTAGGTTTGCTTGTTCCTTTCCAAAAGCAGGAAATGCAAATATAAGTATTCATTTGGATTTGGGCCCTGACTTAAATGAAGCCGAACCCTAACCCTAAACCTAATTTAGGAAAAATCTGCCTCAGAATAGGGTTTTCCCATGCATTGTGCAAAGTTTCCCAATTAATTCAGAAACTTTAGGTTTTGCTGTTCCTTTGCATAAGAAGCGGGTGCAAAGATGAGCATCCGGTTGGAATTGGGCCCTAACTTCAAGGGAGCCGAACACTAACCCTAACCCTAATTTAGGAAAAAACTGACTCACAATAGGGTTTTCCCATGCATTGTGCCCAGCTTCCCAATTAAGTCAGAAACTTTAGGTTTTCTTGTTCCTTTGCAAAAGAAGCGGGTGAGAGATAATCATCCGTTTGGATTTGGGCCCTAACTTCAAGGGAGCCGAACACTAACCCTAACCCTAATTTAGGAAAAATCTGCCTCAGAATAGGGTTTTCCCATGCATTGCGCCCCGCTTCCCAATTAAGTCAGAAACTTTAGGTTTTCTTGTTCCTTTCGAAAAGCAGGAAATTCAAATATAAGCATTCATTTGGATTTGGGCCCTGATTTAAATGAAGCCGAACCCTAACCCTTACCCTAATTTAGGAAAAATCTGCCTCAGAATAGGGTTTTCCCATACATTGTGCCCAGCTTCCCAATTAAGTCAGAAACTTTAGGTTTTCTTGTTCCTTTGCAAAAGAAGCGGGTGCAGAGATAATCATCCATTTGGATTTGGGACCTGACTTCAAGAATGCAGAATGCTAACCCTAACCCTAATTTAGGAAAAAACTGCCTCAGAATAGGGTTTTCCCATGCATTGTGCCCAGCTTCCCAATTGAGTCAGCAACTTTAGGTTTTGCGGTTCCTTTGCAAAAGAAGCGGGTGCAAAGATAAGCATCCAGTTGGATTTGTGCCCTAACTTCAAAGAAACCGAACCCTAGCCCTAACCCTTAATTTAGGAAAAATCTGCCTCAGAATAGGGTTTTCCCATTCATTGTGCCCAGCTTTCCAATTAAGTCAGAAACTTTAGGTTTTGCTGTTCCTTTGCATAAGAAGTGGGTACAAAGATAGGCATCCGGTTGGATTTGGGCACTGACTTCAATGAGGCCGAACCCTAACCCTGACCCTAATTTAGGAAAAATCTGCCTCAGAATAGGGTTTTCCCATGCATTGTGCCCAGCTTCCCAATTACGTCAGAAACTTTAGGTTTGCTTGTTCCTTTGCATAAGAAGCGGGTGCAAAGATTAGCATCCGGTTGGATCTGGGCCCTGACTTCAAGGAAGCCGAACCCTAACCCTAACCCTAATTTAGGAAAAATCTGCCTCAGAATAGGGTTTTCCCATGCATTGTGCCCAGCTTCCCAATCACGTCAGAAACTTTAGGTTTTGCTGTTCCTTTGCATTAGAAGCGGGTGCAAAGATAAGCATCCGGTTGGATCTGGGCCCTGACACAAGGAAGCTGAACCCTAACCCTAACCCTAATTTAGGAAAAATCTGACTCACAATATGGTTTTCCCATGCATTGTGCCCAGCTTCCCAATTAAGTCAGAAACTTTAGGTTTTGCTGTTCCTTTGCATAAGAAGTGGGTAAAAAGATAAGCATCCGGTTGGATTTGGGCCATGACTTCAATGAGGCCGAACCCTAACCCTGACCCTAATTTAGGAAAAATCTGCCTCAGAATAGGGTTTTCCCATGCATTGTGCCCAGCTTCCCAATTACGTCAGAAACTTTAGGTTTGCTTGTTCCTTTGCATAAGAAGCGGGTGCAAAGATTAGCATCCGGTTAGATCTGGGCCCTGAATTCAAGGAAGCCGAACCCTAACCCTAACCCTAATTTAGGAAAAATCTGCCTAGGAATAGGGTTTTCCCATGCATTGTGCCCAGCTTCCCAATTAAGTCAGAAACTTTAGGTTTGCTTGTTCCTTTCCAAAAGCAGGAAATGCAAATATAAGTATTCATTTGGATTTGGGCCCTGACTTAAATGAAGCCGAACCCTAACCCTAACCCTAATTTAGGAAAAATCTGCCTCAGAATAGGGTTTTCCCATGCATTGTGCCCAGCTTCCCAATTAAGTCAGAAACTTTAGGTTTTGCTGTTCCTTTGCATAAGAAGCGGGTGCAAAGATGAGCATCCGGTTGGAATTGGGCCCTAACTTCAAGGGAGCCGAACCCTAACCCTAACCCTAATTTAGGAAAAATCTGACTCACAATAGGGTTTTCCCATGCATTGTGCCCAGCTTCCCAATTAAGTCAGAAACTTTAGGTTTTCTTGTTCCTTTGCAAAAGAAGCGGGTGCAGAGATAATCATACATTTGGATTTGGGCCCTGACTTCAAGAATGTAGAACGCTAACCCTAACCCTAATTTAGGAAAAAACTGCCTCAGAATAGGGTTTTCCCATGCATTGTGCCCAGCTTCCCAATTGAGTCAGCAACTTTAGGTTTTGCGGTTCCTTTGCAAAAGAAGCGGGTGCAAAGATAAGCATCCAGTTGGATTTGTGCCCTGACTTCAAAGAAACCGAACCCTAACCCTAACCCTAATTTAGGAAAAATCTGACTCAGAATAGGGTTTTCCCATGCATTGTGCCCAGCTTCCCAATTAAGTCAGAAACTTTAGGTTTTGCTGTTCCTTTGCATAAGAAGTGGGTACAAAGATAAGCATCCGGTTGGATTTGGGCACTGACTTCAATGAAGCTGAACCCTAACCCTAACCCTAATTTAGGAAAAATCTGCCTCAGAATAGAGCTTTCCCATGCATTGTGCCCAGCTTCCCAATTAAGTCAGAAACTTTAGGTTTTCTTCTTCCTTTGCAAAAGAAGCGCGTGCGAAGAGAAGAATTCGGTGGGATTTGGGCCGTGACTTAAAAGAAGCCGAACCCAAACCCTAAACCTAATTTAGGAAAAATCTACCTCAGAATAGGGTTTTCCCATGCATTGTGCCCAGCTTCCCAATTAAGTCAGAAACGTTAAGTTTTGCTGTTCCTTTGCATAAGAAGCGGGTGCAAAGATAAGCATCAGGTTGGAGTTGGGCCCTGACTTCAAGGAAGCCGAACCCTAACCCTAACCCTAATTTAGGAAAAAACTGCCTAGGAATAGGGTTATCCCATGCATTGCGCCCGGCTTCCCAATTAAGTCAGAAACTGTGGGTTTTCTTGCTCCTTTGCAACAGAAGCCCGTGAAAAGATAAGAATCCGGTAGGATCTGGGCCCTGACTTCAAGGAAGCCGAACCCTAACCCTAACCCTAACCCTAACCCTAATTTAGGAAAAATCTGCCTCAGAATAGGGTTTTCCCATGCATTGCGCCCCGCTTCCCAATTAAGTCAGAAACTTTAGGTTTGCTTGTTCCTTTCCAAAAGCAGGAAATTCAAATATGAGCATTCATTTGGATTTGGGCCCTGATTTAAATGAAGCCGAACCCTAACCCTAAGCCTAATTTAGGAAAAATCTGACTCAGAATAGGGTTTTCCCATGCATTGTGCCCAGCTTCCCAATTAAGTCAGAAACTTTAGGTTTTCTTGTTCCTTTGCAAAAGAAGCGGGTGCAGAGATAATCATCCATTTGGATTTGGGACCTGACTTCAAGAATGCAGAACGCTAACCCTAACCCTAATTTACGAAAAAACTGCCTCAGAATAGGGTTTTCCCATTTATTGTGCCCAGCTTCCCAATTGAGTCAGCAACTTTAGGTTTTGCGGTTCCTTTGCAAAAGAAGCGGGTGCAAAGATAAGCATCCAGTTGGATTTGTTCCCTAACTTCAAAGAAACCGAACCCTAACCCTAACCCTAATTTTGGAAAAATCTGCCTCAGAATAGGGTTTTCCCATGCATTGTGCCCAGCTTCCCAATTAAGTCAGAAACTTTAGGTTTGCTTGTTCCTTTCCAAAAGCAGGAAATGCAAATATAAGTATTCATTTGGATTTGGGCCCTGACTTAAATGAAGCCGAACCCTAACCCTAACCCTAATTTAGGAAAAATCTGCCTCAGAATAGGGTTTTCCCATGCATTGTGCAAAATTTCCCAATTAATTCAGAAACTTTAGGTTTTCTTGTTCCTTTGCAAAAGAAGCGGTTAAGAGATAATCATCCGTTTGGATTTGGGCCCTAACTTCAAGGGAGCCGAACACTAACCCTAACCCTAATTTAGGAAAAATCTGCCTCAGAATAGGATTTTCCCATGCATTGCGCCCCGCTTCCCAATTAAGTCAGAAACTTTAGGTTTTCTTGTTCCTTTCGAAAAGCAGGAAATTCAAATATAAGCATTCATTTGGATTTGGGCCCTGATTTAAATGAAGCCGAACCCTAACCCTTACCCTAATTTAGGAAAAATCTGCCTCAGAATAGGGTTTTCACATACATTGTGCCCAGCTTCCCAATTAAGTCAGAAACTTTAGGTTTTCTTGTTCCTTTGCAAAAGAAGCGGGTGCAGAGATAATCATCCATTTGGATTTGGGACCTGACTTCAAGAATGCAGAATGCTAACCCTAACCCTAATTTAGGAAAAAACTGCCTCAGAATAGGGTTTTCCAATGCATTGTGTCCAGCTTCCCAATTGAGTCAGCAACTTTAGGTTTTGCGGTTCCTTTGCAAAAGAAGCGGGTGCAAAGATAAGCATCCAGTTGGATTTGTGCCCTAACTTCAAAGAAACCGAACCCTAACCCTAACCCTTAATTTAGGAAAAATCTGCCTCAGAATAGGGTTTTCCCATTCATTGTGCCCAGCTTCCCAATTAAGTCAGAAACTTTAGGTTTGCTTGTTCCTTTCCAAAAGCACGAAATGCAAATATAAGTATTCATTTGGATTTGGGCCCTGACTTAAATGAAGCCGAACCCTAACCCTAACCCTAATTTAGGAAAAATCTGCCTCAGAATAGGGTTTTCCCATGCATTGTGCAAAGTTTCCCAATTAATTCAGAAACTTTAGGTTTTGCTGTTCCTTTGCATAAGAAGCGGGTGCAAAGATGAGCATCCGGTTGGAATTGGGCCCTAACTTCAAGGGAGCCGAACCCTAACCCTAACCCTAATTTAGGAAAAATCTGACTCACAATAGGGTTTTCCCATGCATTGTGCCCAGCTTCCCAATTAAGTCAGAAACTTTAGGTTTTCTTGTTCCTTTGCAAAAGAAGCGGGTGAGAGATAATCATCCGTTTGGAATTGGGCCCTAACTTCAAGGGAGCCGAACACTAACCCTAACCCTAATTTAGGAAAAATCTGCCTCAGAATAGGGTTTTCCCATGCATTACGCCCCGCTTCCCAATTAAGTCAGAAACTTTAGGTTTTCTTGTTCCTTTCCAAAAGCAGGAAATTCAAATATAAGCATTCATTTGGATTTGGGCCCTGATTTAAATGAAGCCGAACCCTAACCCTTACCCTAATTTAGGAAAAATCTGCCTCAGAATAGGGTTTTCCCATGCATTGTGCCCAGCTTCCCAATTGAGTCAGCAACTTTAGGTTTTGCGGTTCCTTTGCAAAAGAAGCGGGTGCAAAGATAAGCATCCAGTTGGATTTGTTCCCTAACTTCAAAGAAACCGAACCCTAACCCTAACCCTAATTTAGGAAAAATCTGCCTCAGAATAGGGTTTTCCCATGCATTGTGCCCAGCTTCCCAATTAAGTCAGAAACTTTAGGTTTTGCTGTTCCTTTGCATAAGAAGCGGGTGCAAAGATTAGCATCCGGTTGGAGTTGGTCCCTGACTTCAAGGAAGCCGAACCCTAAACCTAACCCTACTTTAGGAAAAATCTGCCTAGGAATAGGGTTTTCCCATGCATTGTGCCCAGCTTCCCAATTAAGTCAGAAACTTTAGGTTTGCTTGTTCCTTTCCAAAAGCAGGAAATGCAAATATAAGTATTCATTTGGATTTGGGCCCTGACTTAAATGAAGCCGAACCCTAACCCTAACCCTAATTTAGGAAAAATCTGCCTCAGAATAGGGTTTTCCCATGCATTGTGCAAAGTTTCCCAATTAATTCAGAAACTTTACGTTTTGCTGTTCCTTTGCATAAGAAGCGGGTGCAAAGATGAGCATCCGGTTGGAATTGGGCCCTAACTTCAAGGGAGCCGAACACTAACCCTAACCCTAATTTAGGAAAAATCTGACTCACAATAGGGTTTTCCCATGCATTGTGCCCAGCTTCCCAATTAAGTCAGAAACTTTAGGTTTTCTTGTTCCTTTGCAAAAGAAGCGGGTGAGAGATAATCATCCGTTTGGAATTGGGCCCTAACTTCAAGGGAGCCGAACACTAACCCTAACCCTAATTTAGGAAAAATCTGCCTCAGAATAGGGTTTTCCCATGCATTGCGCCCCGCTTCCCAATTAAGTCAGAAACTTTAGGTTTTCTTGTTCCTTTCCAAAAGCAGGAAATTCAAATATAAGCATTCATTTGGATTTGGGCCCTGATTTAAATGAAGCCGAACCCTAACCCTTACCCTAATTTAGGAAAAATCTGCCTCAGAATAGGGTTTTCCCATGCATTGTGCCCAGCTTCCCAATTAAGTCAGAAACTTTAGGTTTTCTTGTTCCTTTGCAAAAGAAGCGGGTGCAGAGATAATCATCCATTTGGATTTGGGACCTGACTTCAAGAATGCAGAATGCTAACCCTAACCCTAATTTAGGAAAAAACTGCCTCAGAATAGGGTTTTCCCATGCATTGTGCCCAGCTTCCCAATTGAGTCAGCAACTTTAGGTTTTGCGGTTCCTTTGCAAAAGAAGCGGGTGCAAAGATAAGCATCCAGTTGGATTTGTTCCCTAACTTCAAAGAAACCGAACCCTAACCCTAACCCTAATTTAGGAAAAATCTGCCTCAGAATAGGGTTTTCCCATGCATTGTGCCCAGCTTCCCAATTAAGTCAGAAACTTTAGGTTTTGCTGTTCCTTTGCATAAGAAGCGGGTGCAAAGATTAGCATCCGGTTGGAGTTGGTCCCTGACTTCAAGGAAGCCGAACCCTAAACCTAACCCTACTTTAGGAAAAATCTGCCTAGGAATAGGGTTTTCCCATGCATTGTGCCCAGCTTCCCAATTAAGTCAGAAACTTTAGGTTTGCTTGTTCCTTTCCAAAAGCAGGAAATGCAAATATAAGTATTCATTTGGATTTGGGCCCTGACTTAAATGAAGCCGAACCCTAACCCTAACCCTAATTTAGGAAAAATCTGCCTCAGAATAGGGTTTTCCCATGCATTGTGCAAAGTTTCCCAATTAATTCAGAAACTTTACGTTTTGCTGTTCCTTTGCATAAGAAGCGGGTGCAAAGATGAGCATCCGGTTGGAATTGGGCCCTAACTTCAAGGGAGCCGAACACTAACCCTAACCCTAATTTAGGAAAAATCTGACTCACAATAGGGTTTTCCCATGCATTGTGCCCAGCTTCCCAATTAAGTCAGAAACTTTAGGTTTTCTTGTTCCTTTGCAAAAGAAGCGGGTGAGAGATAATCATCCGTTTGGAATTGGGCCCTAACTTCAAGGGAGCCGAACACTAACCCTAACCCTAATTTAGGAAAAATCTGCCTCAGAATAGGGTTTTCCCATGCATTGCGCCCCGCTTCCCAATTAAGTCAGAAACTTTAGGTTTTCTTGTTCCTTTCCAAAAGCAGGAAATTCAAATATAAGCATTCATTTGGATTTGGGCCCTGATTTAAATGAAGCCGAACCCTAACCCTTACCCTAATTTAGGAAAAATCTGCCTCAGAATAGGGTTTTCCCATGCATTGTGCCCAGCTTCCCAATTAAGTCAGAAACTTTAGGTTTTCTTGTTCCTTTGCAAAAGAAGCGGGTGCAGAGATAATCATCCATTTGGATTTGGGACCTGACTTCAAGAATGCAGAATGCTAACCCTAACCCTAATTTAGGAAAAAACTGCCTCAGAATAGGGTTTTCCCATGCATTGTGCCCAGCTTCCCAATTGAGTCAGCAACTTTAGGTTTTGCGGTTCCTTTGCAAAAGAAGCGGGTTCAAAGATAAGCATCCAGTTGGATTTGTGCCCTAACTTCAAAGAAACCGAACCCTAACCCTAACCCTTAATTTAGGAAAAATCTGCCTCAGAATAGGGTTTTCCCATTCATTGTGCCCAGCTTTCCAATTAAGTCAGAAACTTTAGGTTTTGCTGTTCCTTTGCATAAGAAGTGGGTACAAAGATAGGCATCCGGTTGGATTTGGGCACTGACTTCAATGAAGCCGAACCCTAACCCTGACCCTAATTTAGGAAAAATCTGCCTCAGAATAGGGTTTTCCCATGCATTGTGCCCAGCTTCCCAATTACGTCAGAAACTTTAGGTTTGCTTGTTCCTTTGCATAAGAAGCGGGTGCAAAGATTAGCATCCGGTTGGATCTGGGCCCTGACTTCAAGGAAGCCGAACCCTAACCCTAACCCTAATTTAGGAAAAATCTGCCTAGGAATAGGGTTTTCCCATGCATTGTGCCCAGCTTCCCAATTAAGTCAGAAACTTTAGGTTTGCTTGTTCCTTTCCAAAAGCAGGAAATGCAAATATAAGTATTCATTTGGATTTGGGCCCTGACTTAAATGAAGCCGAACCCTAACCCTAACCCTAATTTAGGAAAAATCTGCCTCAGAAAAGGGTTTTCCCATGCATTGTGCAAAATTTCCCAATTAATTCAGAAACTTTAGGTTTTGCTGTTCCTTTGCATAAGAAGCGGGTGCAAAGATGAGCATCCGGTTGGAATTGGGCCCTAACTTCAAGGGAGCCGAACCCTAACCCTAACCCTAATTTAGGAAAAATCTGACTCACAATAGGGTTTTCCCATGCATTGTGCCCAGCTTCCCAATTAAGTCAGAAACTTTAGGTTTTCTTGTTCCTTTGCAAAAGAAGCGGGTGCAGAGATAATCATACGTTTGGATTTGGGCCCTGACTTCAAGAATGCAGAACGCTAACCCTAACCCTAATTTAGGAAAAAACTGCCTCAGAATAGGGTTTTCCCATGCATTGTGCCCAGCTTCCTAATTGAGTCAGCAACTTTAGGTTTTGCGGTTCCTTTGCAAAAGAAGCGGGTGCAATGATAAGCATCCGGTTGGATTTGGGCACTGACTTCAATGAAGCCGAACCCTAACCCTAACCCTAATTTATAAAAAATCTGCCTCAGAATAGAGTTTTCCCATGCATTGTGCCCAGCTTCCCAATTAAGTCAGAAACTTTAGGTTTTCTTCTTCCTTTGCAAAAGAAGCGCGTGCGAAGAGAAGAATTCGGTGGGATTTGGGCCGTGACTTAAAAGAATCCGAACCCAAACCCTAAACCTAATTTAGGAAAAATCTACCTCAGAATAGGGTTTTCCCATGCATTGTGCCCAGCTTCCCAATTAAGTCAGAAACTTTAGGTTTGCTTGTTCCTTTCCAAAAGCAGGAAATGCAAATATAAGTATTCATTTGGATTTGGGCACTGACTTAAATGAAGCCGAACCCTAACCCTGACCCTAATTTAGGAAAAATCTGCCTAGGAATAGGGTTTTCCCATGCATTGTGCCCAGCTTCCCAATTAAGTCAGAAACTTTAGGTTTTCTTGTTCCTTTGCAAAAGAAGCGGGTGCAGAGATAATCATACGTTTGGATTTGGGCCCTGACTTCAAGAATGCAGAACGCTAACCCTAACCCTAATTTAGGAAAAAACTGCCTCAGAATAGGGTTTTCCCATGCATTGTGCCCAGCTTCCCAATTGAGTCAGCAACTTTAGGTTTTGCGGTTCCTTTGTAAAAGAAGCGGGTGCAATGATAAGCATCCAGTTGGATTTGTGCCCTGACTTCAAAGAAACCGAACCCTAACCCTAACCCTAATTTAGGAAAAATCTGACTCAGAATAGGGTTTTCCAATGCATTGTGCCCAGCTTCCCAATTAAGTCAGAAACTTTAGGTTTTGCTGTTCCTTTGCATAAGAAGTGGGTACAAAGATAAGCATCCCGTTGGATTTGGGCACTGACTTCAATGAAGCCGAACCCTAACCCTAACCCTAATTTATAAAAAATCTGCCTCAGAATAGAGTTTTCCCATGCATTGTGCCCAGCTTCCCAATTAAGTCAGAAACTTTAGGTTTTCTTCTTCCTTTGCAAAAGAAGCGCGTGCGAAGAGAAGAATTCGGTGGGATTTGGGCCGTGACTTAAAAGAAGCCGAACCCAAACCCTAAACCTAATTTAGGAAAAATCTACCTCAGAATACGGTTTTCCCATGCATTGTGCCCAGCTTCCCAATTAAGTCAGAAACTTTAGGTTTTGCTGTTCCTTTGCATAAGAAGCGGGTGCAAAGATAAGCATCAGGTTGGAGTTGGGCCCTGACTTCAAGGAAGCCGAACCCTAACCCTAACCCTAATTTAGGAAAAATCTGCCTAGGAATAGGGTTTTCCCATGCATTGCGCCCGGCTTCCCAATTAAGTCAGAAACTGTGGGTTTTCTTGCTCCTTTGCAATAGAAGCCCGTGGAAAGATAAGCATCCGGTTGGATCTGGGCCCTGACTTCAAGGAAGCCGAACCCTAACCCTAACCCTAACCCTAACCCTAATTTAGGAAAAATCTACCTCAGAATAGGGTTTTCCCATGTATTGCGCCCCGCTTCCCAATTAAGTCAGAAACTTTAGGTTTGCTTGTTCCTTTCCAAAAGCAGGAAATTCAAATATAAGCATTCATTTGGATTTGGGCCCTGATTTAAATGAAGCCGAACCCTAACCCTAACCCTAATTTAGGAAAAATCTGACTCAGAATAGGGTTTTCCCATGCATTGTGCCCAGCTTCCCAATTAAGTCAGAAACTTTAGGTTTTCTTGTTCCTTTGCAAAAGAAGCGGGTGCAGAGATAATCATCCATTTGGATTTGGGACCTGACTTCAAGAATGCAGAACGCTAACCCTAACCCTAATTTAGGAAAAAACTGCCTCAGAATAGGGTTTTCCCATGCATTGTGCCCAGCTTCCCAATTGAGTCAGCAACTTCAGGTTTTGCGGTTCCTTTGCAAAAGAAGCGGGTGCAAAGATTAGCATCCAGTTGGATTTGTTCCCTAACTTCAAAGAAACCGAACCCTAACCCTAACCCTAATTTAGGAAAAATCTGCCTCAGAATAGGGTTTTCCCATGCATTGTGCCCAGCTTTCCAATTAAGTCAGAAACTTTAGGTTTTGCTGTTCCTTTGCATAAGAAGCGGGTGCAAAGATTAGCATCAGGTTGGAGTTGGTCCCTGACTTCAAGGAAGCCGAACCCTAACCCTAACCCTAATTTAGGAAAAATCTGCCTAGGAATAGGGTTTTCCCATGCATTGTGCCCAGCTTCCCAATTAAGTCAGAAACTTTAGGTTTGCTTGTTCCTTTCCAAAAGCAGGAAATGCAAATATAAGTATTCATTTGGATTTGGGCCCTGACTTAAATGAAGCCGAACCCTAACCCTAACCCTAATTTAGGAAAAATCTGCCTCAAAATAAGGTTTTCCCATGCATTGTGCAAAGTTTCCCAATTAATTCAGAAACTTTAGGTTTTGCTGTTCCTTTGCATAAGAAGCGGGTGGAAAGATGAGCATCCGGTTGGAATTGGGCCCTAACTTCAAGGGAGCCGAACACTAACCCTAACCCTAATTTAGGAAAAATCTGACTCACAATAGGGTTTTCCCATGCATTGTGCCCAGCTTCCCAATTAAGTCAGAAACTTTAGGTTTTCTTGTTCCTTTGCAAAAGAAGCGGGTGAGAGATAATCATCTCTTTGGAATTGGGCCCTAACTTCAAGGGAGCCGAACACTAACCCTAACCCTAATTTAGGAAAAATCTGCCTCAGAATAGGGTTTTCCCATGCATTGCGCCCCGCTTCCCAATTAAGTCAGAAACTTTAGGTTTTCTTGTTCCTTTCCAAAAGCAGGAAATTCAAATATAAGCATTCATTTGGATTTGGGCCCTGATTTAAATGAAGCCGAACCCTAACCCTTACCCTAATTTAGGAAAAATCTGCCTCAGAATACGGTTTTCCCATGCATTGTGCCCAGCTTCCCAATTAAGTCAGAAACTTTAGGTTTTCTTGTTCCTTTGCAAAAGAAGCGGGTGCAGAGATAATCATCCATTTGTATTTGGGACCTGACTTCAAGAATGCAGAATGCTAACCCTAATCCTAATTTAGGAAAAAACTGCCTCAGAATAGGGTTTTCCCATGCATTGTGCCCAGCTACCCAATTGAGTCAGCAACTTTAGGTTTTGCGGTTCCTTTGCAAAAGAAGCGGGTGCAAAGATAAGCATCCAGTTGGATTTGTGCCCTAACTTCAAAGAAACCGAACCCTAACCCTAACCCTTAATTTAGGAAAAATCTGCCTCAGAATAGGGTTTTCCCATTCATTGTGCCCAGCTTTCCAATTAAGTAAGAAACTTTAGGTTTTGCTGTTCCTTTGCATAAGAAGTGGGTATAAAAATAGGCATCCGGTTGGATTTGGGCACTGACTTCAATGAAGCCGAACCCTAACCCTGACCCTAATTTAGGAAAAATCTGCCTCAGAATAGGGTTTTCCCATGCATTGTGCCCAGCTTCCCAATTAATTCAGAAACTTTAGGTTTTCTTCTTCCTTTGCAAAAGAAGCGCGTGCAAAGAGAAGAATTCGGTTGGATTTGGGCCGTGACTTAAAAGAAGCCGAACCCAAACCCTAAACCTAATTTAGGAAAAATCTACCTCAGAATAGGGTTTTCCCATGCATTGTGCCCAGCTTCCCAATTAAGTCAGAAACTTTAGGTTTTGCTGTTCCTTTGCATAAGAAGCGGGTGCAAAGATAATCATCAGGTTGGAGTTGGGCCCTGACTTCAAGGAAGCCGAACCCTAACCCTAACCCTAATTTAGGAAAAATCTGCCGAGGAATAGGGTTTTCCCATGCATTGCGCCCGGCTTCCCAATTAAGTCAGAAACTGTGGGTTTTCTTCCTCCTTTGCAATAGAAGCCCGTGGAAAGATAATCATCCGGTTGGATCTGGGCCCTGACTTCAAGGAAGCCGAACCCTAACCCTAACCCTTATTTTGGAAAAATCTGCCGAGGAACAGGGTTTTCCCATGCATTGCGCCCCGCTTCCCAATTAAGTCAGAAACTTTAGGTTTGCTTGTTCCTTTCCAAAATCAGGAAATTCAAATATAAGCATTCATTTGGATTTGGGCCCTGATTTAAATGAAGCCGAACCCTAACCCTAACCCTAATTTAGGAAAAATCTGCCTCAGAATAGGGTTTTCCCATGCATTGTGCAAAGTTGCCCTATTAAGTCAGAAACTTTAGGTTTGCTTGTTCCTTTGCAAAAGAAGGGCGTGCAAAGATAACCATCCGGTTGGATTTGGGCCCTGACGTCAAGGAAGCAGAACGCTAACCCTAACCCTAATTTAGGAAAAAACTGCCTCAGAATAGGGTTTTCCGATGCATTGCGCCCAGCTTCCCAATTGAGTCAGAAACTTTAGGTTTTGGTGTTCCTTTGCATTAGAAGTGGCTGCAAAGAAAAGCATCCGTTTGGAGTTGGGCCCTGACTTCAAGGAAGCCGAACCCTAACCCTAACCCTAATTTAGGAAAAATCTGCCTAGGAATAGGGTTTTCCCATGCATTGTGCCCAGCTTCCCAGTTAAGTCAGAAACTGTGGGTTTTCTTGCTCCTTTGCAATAGAAGCGCGTGCAAAGATAAGCATACAGTTGGATCTGGGCCCTGACTTCAAGGAAGCCGAACCCTAACCCTAACCCCAATTTAGGAAAAATCTGCCTCAGAATAGGGTTTTCCCAATCATTGCGCCCGGATTCCCAATTAAGTCAGAAACTTTAGGTTTGCTTGTTCCTTTCCAAAAGCTGCACATGAAAATATAAGCATTCAGTTGGATTTGGGCCCTGACTTAAATGAAGCCGAACCCTAACCCTAACCCTAATTTAAGAAAAATCTGCCTCAGAATAGGGTTTTCCCATGCATTGTGCCAAGTTTCCCAATTAAGTCAGAAACTTTAGGTTTTGCTGTTCCTTTGCATAAGAAGCGGCTGCAAAGATGAGCATCTGGTTGGAATTGGACCCTAACTTCAAGGGAGCCGAACCCTAACCCTAACCCTAATTTAGGAAAAATCTGACTCACAATAGGGTTTTCCCATGCATTGTGCCAAGCTTCCCAATTAAGTCAGAAACTTTAGGTTTTCTTGTTCCTTTGCAAAAGAAGCGGGTGCAAAGATAAGAATCAGGTTGGATTTGGGCCCTGACTTCAAGAAAGCAGAACGCTAACCCTAACCCTAATTTAGGAAAAAATTGCCTCACAATAGGGTTTTCCCATGCATTGTACCCAGCTTCCCAATTGAGTCAGCAACTTTAGGTTTTGCGGTTCCTTTGCAAAAGAAGCGGGTGGAAAGATAAGCATCCAGTTGGATTTGTGCCCTGACTTCAAAGAAACCGAACCCTAACCCTAACCCTAATTTAGGAAAAATCTGACTCAGAATAGGGTTTTCCCATGCATTGTGCCCAGCTTCCCAATTAAGTCAGAAACTTTAGGTTTTGCTGTTCCTTTGCATAAGAAGCGGGTGCAAAGATAAGCATCAGGTTGGAGTTGGGCCCTGACTTCAAGGAAGCCGAACCCTAACCCTAACCCTAATTTAGGAAAAATCTGCCTAGGAATAGGGTTTTCCCATGCATTGCGCCCGGCTTCCCAATTAAGTCAGAAACTGTGGGTTTTCTTGCTCCTTTGCAATAGAAGCCCGTGGAAAGATAAGCATCCGGTTGGATCTGGGCCCTGACTTCAAGGAAGCCGAACCCTAACCCTAACCCTAACCCTAACCCTAATTTAGGAAAAATCTACCTCAGAATAGGGTCTTCCCATGTATTGCGCCCCGCTTCCCAATTAAGTCAGAAACTTTAGGTTTGCTTGTTCCTTTCCAAAAGCAGGAAATTCAAATATAAGCATTCATTTGGATTTGGGCCCTGATTTAAATGAAGCCGAACCCTAACCCTAACCCTAATTTAGGAAAAATCTGACTCAGAATAGGGTTTTCCCATGCATTGTGCCCAGCTTCCCAATTAAGTCAGAAACTTTAGGTTTTCTTGTTCCTTTGCAAAAGAAGCGGGTGCAGAGATAATCATCCATTTGGATTTGGGACCTGACTTCAAGAATGCAGAACGCTAACCCTAACCCTAATTTAGGAAAAAACTGCCTCAGAATAGGGTTTTCCCATGCATTGTGCCCAGCTTCCCAATTGAGTCAGCAACTTCAGGTTTTGCGGTTCCTTTGCAAAAGAAGTGGGTGCAAAGATTAGCATCCAGTTGGATTTGTTCCCTAACTTCAAAGAAACCGAACCCTAACCCTAACCCTAATTTAGGAAAAATCTGCCTCAGAATAGGGTTTTCCCATGCATTGTGCCCAGCTTTCCAATTAAGTCAGAAACTTTAGGTTTTGCTGTTCCTTTGCATAAGAAGCGGGTGCAAAGATTAGCATCAGGTTGGAGTTGGTCCCTGACTTCAAGGAAGCCGAACCCTAACCCTAACCCTAATTTAGGAAAAATCTGCCTAGGAATAGGGTTTTCCCATGCATTGTGCCCAGCTTCCCAATTAAGTCAGAAACTTTAGGTTTGCTTGTTCCTTTCCAAAAGCAGGAAATGCAAATATAAGTATTCATTTGGATTTGGGCCCTGACTTAAATGAAGCCGAACCCTAACCCTAACCCTAATTTAGGAAAAATCTGCCTCAGAATAGGGTTTTCCCATGCATTGTGCAAAGTTTCCCAATTAATTCAGAAACTTTAGGTTTTGCTGTTCCTTTGCATAAGAAGCGGGTGCAAAGATGAGCATCCGGTTGGAATTGGGCCCTAACTTCAAGGGAGCCGAACACTAACCCTAACCCTAATTTAGGAAAAATCTGACTCACAATAGGGTTTTCCCATGCATTGTGCCCAGCTTCCCAATTAAGTCAGAAACTTTAGGTTTTCTTGTTCCTTTGCAAAAGAAGCGGGTGAGAGATAATCATCTCTTTGGAATTGGGCCCTAACTTCAAGGGAGCCGAACACTAACCCTAACCCTAATTTAGGAAAAATCTGCCTCAGAATAGGGTTTTCCCATGCATTGCGCCCCGCTTCCCAATTAAGTCAGAAACTTTAGGTTTTCTTGTTCCTTTCCAAAAGCAGGAAATTCAAATATAAGCATTCATTTGGATTTGGGCCCTGATTTAAATGAAGCCGAACCCTAACCCTTACCCTAATTTAGGAAAAATCTGCCTCAGAATACGGTTTTCCCATGCATTGTGCCCAGCTTCCCAATTAAGTCAGAAACTTTAGGTTTTCTTGTTCCTTTGCAAAAGAAGCGGGTGCAGAGATAATCATCCATTTGTATTTGGGACCTGACTTCAAGAATGCAGAATGCTAACCCTAATCCTAATTTAGGAAAAAACTGCCTCAGAATAGGGTTTTCCCATGCATTGTGCCCAGCTACCCAATTGAGTCAGCAACTTTAGGTTTTGCGGTTCCTTTGCAAAAGAAGCGGGTGCAAAGATAAGCATCCAGTTGGATTTGTGCCCTAACTTCAAAGAAACCGAACCCTAACCCTAACCCTTAATTTAGGAAAAATCTGCCTCAGAATAGGGTTTTCCCATTCATTGTGCCCAGCTTTCCAATTAAGTCAGAAACTTTAGGTTTTGCTGTTCCTTTGCATAAGAAGTGGGTATAAAAATAGGCATCCGGTTGGATTTGGGCACTGACTTCAATGAAGCCGAACCCTAACCCTGACCCTAATTTAGGAAAAATCTGCCTCAGAATAGGGTTTTCCCATGCATTGTGCCCAGCTTCCCAATTAATTCAGAAACTTTAGGTTTTCTTCTTCCTTTGCAAAAGAAGCGCGTGCAAAGAGAAGAATTCGGTTGGATTTGGGCCGTGACTTAAAAGAAGCCGAACCCAAACCCTAAACCTAATTTAGGAAAAATCTACCTCAGAATAGGGTTTTCCCATGCATTGTGCCCAGCTTCCCAATTAAGTCAGAAACTTGAGGTTTTGCTGTTCCTTTGCATAAGAAGCGGGTGCAAAGATAATCATCAGGTTGGAGTTGGGCCCTGACTTCAAGGAAGCCGAACCCTAACCCTAACCCTAATTTAGGAAAAATCTGCCGAGGAATAGGGTTTTCCCATGCATTGCGCCCGGCTTCCCAATTAAGTCAGAAACTGTGGGTTTTCTTCCTCCTTTGCAATAGAAGCCCGTGGAAAGATAATCATCCGGTTGGATCTGGGCCCTGACTTCAAGGAAGCCGAACCCTAACCCTAACCCTTATTTTGGAAAAATCTGCCGAGGAACAGGGTTTTCCCATGCATTGCGCCCCGCTTCCCAATTAAGTCAGAAACTTTAGGTTTGCTTGTTCCTTTCCAAAATCAGGAAATTCAAATATAAGCATTCATTTGGATTTGGGCCCTGATTTAAATGAAGCCGAACCCTAACCCTAACCCTAATTTAGGAAAAATCTGCCTCAGAATAGGGTTTTCCCATGCATTGTGCAAAGTTGCCCTATTAAGTCAGAAACTTTAGGTTTGCTTGTTCCTTTGCAAAAGAAGGGCGTGCAAAGATAACCATCCGGTTGGATTTGGGCCCTGACGTCAAGGAAGCAGAACGCTAACCCTAACCCTAATTTAGGAAAAAACTGCCTCAGAATAGGGTTTTCCGATGCATTGTGCCCAGCTTCCCAATTGAGTCAGAAACTTTAGGTTTTGGTGTTCCTTTGCATTAGAAGCGGCTGCAAAGAAAAGCATCCGTTTGGAGTTGGGCCCTGACTTCAAGGAAGCCGAACCCTAACCCTAACCCTAATTTAGGAAAAATCTGCCTAGGAATAGGGTTTTCCCATGCATTGTGCCCAGCTTCCCAGTTAAGTCAGAAACTGTGGGTTTTCTTGCTCCTTTGCAATAGAAGCGCGTGCAAAGATAAGCATCCAGTTGGATCTGGGCCCTGACTTCAAGGAAGCCGAACCCTAACCCTAACCCCAATTTAGGAAAAATCTGCCTCAGAATAGGGTTTTCCCAATCATTGCGCCCGGATTCCCAATTAAGTCAGAAACTTTAGGTTTGCTTGTTCCTTTCCAAAAGCTGCACATGAAAATATAAGCATTCAGTTGGATTTGGGCCCTGACTTAAATGAAGCCGAACCCTAACCCTAACCCTAATTTAAGAAAAATCTGCCTCAGAATAGGGTTTTCCCATGCATTGTGCCAAGTTTCCCAATTAAGTCAGAAACTTTAGGTTTTGCTGTTCCTTTGCATAAGAAGCGGCTGCAAAGATGAGCATCTGGTTGGAATTGGACCCTAACTTCAAGGGAGCCGAACCCTAACCCTAACCCTAATTTAGGAAAAATCTGCTTCAGAATAGAGTTATCCCATGCATTGTGCCCAGCTTCCCAATTAAGTCAGAAACTTTAGGTTTTGCTGTTCCTTTGCATTAGAAGCGGGTGCAAAGATGAGCATCCGGTTGGATTTTGGCCCTGACACAAGGAAGCCGAACCCTAACCCTAACCCTAATTTAGGAAAAATTTGCCTCAGAATAGGGTTTTCCCATGCATTGTGCAAAGTTTACCAATTAAGTCAGAAACTTTAGGTTTTGCTTTTCCTTTGCATAAGAAGCGGCTGCAAATATGAGCATCTGGTTGGATTTGGGCCCTAACTTCAAGGGAGCCGAACCCTAACCCTAACCCTAATTTAGGAAAAATCTACCTCAGAATAGGGTTTTCCCATGGATTGCGCCCGGCTTCCCAATTAAGTCAGAAACTTTAGGTTTGCTTGTTCTTTCCAAAAGCAGGAAATTCAAATATAAGCATTCATTTGGATTTGGGCCGTGATTTAAATGAAGCCGAACCCTAACCCTAACCCTAATTTAGGAAAAATCTGCCTCAGAATAGGGTTTTCCCATGCATTGTGCAAAGTTTCCCAATTAAGTCAGAAACTTTAGGTTTTGCTGTTCCTTTGCATAAGAAGAGGCTGCAAAGATGAGCATCCGGTTGGATTTGGGCCCTAACTTCAAGGGAGCCGAACCCTAACCCTAACCCTAATTTAGGAAAAATCTGACTCACAATAGGGTTTTCCCATGTATTGTGCCCAGCTTCCCAATTAAGTCAGTAACTTTAGGTTTTCTTGTTCCTTTGCAAAACAAGTGGGTGCAAAGATAAGCGTGCAGTTGGATATGGGCCCTGACTTCAAGGGAGCCGAACCCTAACCCTAACCCTAATTTAGGAAAACTCTGCCTCAGAATAGGGTTTTCCCATGCATTGTGCCCAGCTTCCCAATTAAGTCAGAAACTTTAGGTTTGCTTGTTCCTTTCCAAAAGCAGGAAATGCAAATATAAGTATTCATTTGGATTTGGGCCCTGACTTAAATGAAGCCGAACCCTAGCCCTAACCCTAATTTAGGAAAAATCTGCCTCAGAATAGGGTTTTCCCATGCATTGTGCAAAGTTTCCCAATTAATTCAGAAACTTTAGGTTTTGCTGTTCCTTTGCATAAGAAGCGGGTGCAAAGATGAGCATCCGGTTGGAATTGGGCCCTAACTTCAAGGGAGCCGAACACTAACCCTAACCCTAATTTAGGAAAAATCTGACTCACAATAGGGTTTTCCCATGCATTGTGCCCAGCTTCCCAATTAAGTCAGAAACTTTAGGTTTTCTTGTTCCTTTGCAAAAGAAGCGGGTGAGAGATAATCATCCGTTTGGAATTGGGCCCTAACTTCAAGGGAGCCGAACACTAACCCTAACCCTAATTTAGGAAAAATCTGCCTCAGAATAGGGTTTTCCCATGCATTGCGCCCCGCTTCCCAATTAAGTCAGAAACTTTAGGTTTTCTTGTTCCTTTCCAAAAGCAGGAAATTCAAATATAAGCATTCATTTGGATTTGGGCCCTGATTTAAACGAAGCCGAACCCTAACCCTTACCCTAATTTAGGAAAAATCTGCCTCAGAATACGGTTTTCCCATGCATTGTGCCCAGCTTCCCAATTAAGTCAGAAACTTGAGGTTTTCTTGTTCCTTTGCAAAAGAAGCGGGTGCAGAGATAATCATCCATTTGTATTTGGGACCTGACTTCAAGAATGCAGAATGCTAACCCTAATCCTAATTTAGGAAAAAACTGCCTCAGAATAGGGTTTTCCCATGCATTGTGCCCAGCTACCCAATTGAGTCAGCAACTTTAGGTTTTGCGGTTCCTTTGCAAAAGAAGCGGGTGCAAAGATAAGCATCCAGTTGGATTTGTGCCCTAACTTCAAAGAAACCGAACCCTAACCCTAACCCTTAATTTAGGAAAAATCTGCCTCAGAATAGGGTTTTCCCATTCATTGTGCCCAGCTTTCCAATTAAGTCAGAAACTTTAGGTTTTGCTGTTCCTTTGCATAAGAAGTGGGTATAAAGATAGGCATCCGGTTGGATTTGGGCACTGACTTCAATGAAGCCGAACCCTAACCCTGACCCTAATTTAGGAAAAATCTGCCGAGGAATAGGGTTTTCCCATGCATTGCGCCCGGCTTCCCAATTAAGTCAGAAACTGTGGGTTTTCTTCCTCCTTTGCAATAGAAGCCCGTGGAAAGATAAGCATCCGGTTGGATCTGGGCCCTGACTTCAAGGAAGCCGAACCCTAACCGTAACCCTTATTTTGGAAAAATCTGCCGAGGAACAGGGTTTTCCCATGCATTGCGCCCCGCTTCCCAATTAAGTCAGAAACTTTAGGTTTGCTTGTTCCTTTCCAAAATCAGGAAATTCAAATATAAGCATTCATTTGGATTTGGGCCCTGATTTAAATGAAGCCGAACCCTAACCCTAACCCTAATTTAGGAAAAATCTGCCTCAGAATAGGGTTTTCCCATGCATTGTGTAAAGTTGCCCTATTAAGTCAGAAACTTTAGGTTTGCTTGTTCCTTTGCAAAAGAAGGGCGTGCAAAGATAACCATCCGGTTGGATTTGGGCCCTGACGTCAAGGAAGCAGAACGCTAACCCTAACCCTAATTTAGGAAAAAACTGCCTCAGAATAGGGTTTTCCGATGCATTGTGCCCAGCTTCCCAATTGAGTCAGAAACTTTAGGTTTTGGTGTTCCTTTGCATTAGAAGCGGCTGCAAAGAAAAGCATCCGTTTGGAGTTGGGCCCTGACTTCAAGGAAGCCGAACCCTAACCCTAACCCTAATTTAGGAAAAATCTGCCTAGGAATAGGGTTTTCCCATGCATTGTGCCCAGCTTCCCAGTTAAGTCAGAAACTGTGGGTTTTCTTGCTCCTTTGCAATAGAAGCGCGTGCAAAGATAAGCATCCAGTTGGATCTGGGCCCTGACTTCAAGGAAGCCGAACCCTAACCCTAACCCCAATTTAGGAAAAATCTGCCTCAGAATAGGGTTTTCCCAATCATTGCGCCCGGATTCCCAATTAAGTCAGAAACTTTAGGTTTGCTTGTTCCTTTCCAAAAGCTGCACATGAAAATATAAGCATTCAGTTGGATTTGGGCCCTGACTTAAATGAAGCCGAACCCTAACCCTAACCCTAATTTAAGAAAAATCTGCCTCAGAATAGGGCTTTCCCATGCATTGTACCCAGCTTCCCAATTGAGTCAGCAACTTTAGGTTTTGCGGTTCCTTTGCATAAGAAGCGGCTGCAAAGATGAGCATCTGGTTGGAACTGGACCCTAACTTCAAGGGAGCCGAACCCTAACCCTAACCCTAATTTAGGAAAAATCTGACTCACAATAGGGTTTTCCCATGCATTGTGCCAAGCTTCCCAATTAAGTCAGAAACTTTAGGTTTTCTTGTTCCTTTGCAAAAGAAGCGGGTGCAAAGATAAGCATCAGGTTGGATTTGGGCCCTGACTTCAAGAAAGCAGAACGCTAACCCTAACCCTAATTTAGGAAAAAATTGCCTCAGAATAGGGTTTTCCCATGCATTGTACCCAGCTTCCCAATTGAGTCAGCAACTTTAGGTTTTGCGGTTCCTTTGCAAAAGAAGCGGGTGCAAAGATAAGCATCCAGTTGGATTTGTGCCCTGACATCAAAGAAACCGAACCCTAACCCTAACCCTAATTTAGGATAAATCTGACTCAGAATAGGGTTTTCCCATTCATTGTGCCCAGCTTCCCAATTAAGTCAGAAACTTTAGGTTTTGCTGTTCCTTTGCTAAAGAAGCGGTTGCAAAGGTGAGCATCCGGTTGGATTTGGGCCCTGACTTCAAGGAACAGAACTCTAACCCTAACCCTAATTTAGGAAAAATCTGCCTCAGAATTGGGTTTTCCCATGCATTGTGCCCATCTTCCCAATTACGTCAGAAACTTTAGGTTTGCTTGTTCCTTTGCAAAAGAAGCGCATGCAAAGATAAGCATCCGGTTGGATCTGGGCCCTGACTTCAATGAAGCCGAACCCTAACCCTAACCCTAATTTAGGAAAAATCTGCCTCAGAATAGGGTTTTCCCATGCATTGTGCCCAGCTTCCCAATTAAGTCAGAAACTTTAGGTTTTGCTGTTCCTTTGCATAAGAAGCGGGTGCAAAGATAAACATCCGGTTGGATTTTGGCCCTGACACAAGGAAGCCGAACCCTAACCCTAACCCTAATTTAGGAAAAATCTGCTTCAGAATAGAGTTATCCCATGCATTGTGCCCAGCTTCCCAATTAAGTCAGAAACTTTAGGTTTTGCTGTTCCTTTGCATTAGAAGCGGGTGCAAAGATGAGCATCCGGTTGGATTTTGGCCCTGACACAAGGAAGCCGAACCCTAACCCTAACCCTAATTTAGGAAAAATTTGCCTCAGAATAGGGTTTTCCCATGCATTGTGCAAAGTTTACCAATTAAGTCAGAAACTTTAGGTTTTGCTGGTCCTTTGCATAAGAAGCGGCTGCAAATATGAGCATCTGGTTGGATTTGGGCCCTACCTTCAAGGGAGCCGAACCCTAACCCTAACCCTAATTTAGGAAAAATCTACCTCAGAATAGGGTTTTCCCATGGATTGCGCCCGGCTTCCCAATTAAGTCAGAAACTTTAGGTTTGCTTGTTCTTTCCAAAAGCAGGAAATTCAAATATAAGCATTCATTTGGATTTGGGCCGTGATTTAAATGAAGCCGAACCCTAACCCTAACCCTAATTTAGGAAAAATCTGCCTCAGAATAGGGTTTTCCCATGCATTGTGCAAAGTTTCCCAATTAAGTCAGAAACTTTAGGTTTTGCTTTTCCTTTGCATAAGAAGAGGCTGCAAAGATGAGCATCCGGTTGGATTTGGGCCCTAACTTCAAGGGAGCCGAACCCTAACCCTAACCCTAATTTAGGAAAAATCTGACTCACAATAGGGTTTTCCCATGCATTGTGCCCAGCTTCCCAATTAAGTCAGTAACTTTAGGTTTTCTTGTTCCTTTGCAAAACAAGTGGGTGCAAAGATAAGCGTGCAGTTGGATATGGGCCCTGACTTCAAGGGAGCCGAACCCTAACCCTAACCCTAATTTAGGAAAACTCTGCCTCAGAATAGGGTTTTCCCATGCATTGTGCCTAGCTTCCCAATTAAGTCAGAAACTTTAGGTTTTGCTGTTCCTTTGCATAAGAAGCGGGTGCAAAGATAAACATCCGGTTGGATTTTGGCCCTGACACAAGGAAGCCGAACCCTAACCCTAACCCTAATTTAGGAAAAATCTGCTTCAGAATAGAGTTATCCCATGCATTGTGCCCAGCTTCCCAATTAAGTTAGAAACTTTAGGTTTTGCTGTTCCTTTGCATTAGAAGCGGGTGCAAAGATGAGCATCCGGTTGGAGTTGGGCCCTGACTTCAAGGAAGCCGAACCCTAACCCTAACCCTAATTTAGGAAAAATCTGCCTAGGAATAGGGTTTTCCCATGCATTGCGCCCGGCTTCCCAATTAAGTCAGAAACTGTGGGTTTTCTTGCTCCTTTGCAATAGAAGCCCGTGGAAAGATAAGCATCCGGTTGGATCTGGGCCCTGACTTCAAGGAAGCCGAACCCTAACCCTAACCCTAATTTAGGAAAAATCTGCCTAGGAATAGGGTTTTCCCATGCATTGTGCCCAGCTTCCCAATTAAGTCAGAAACTTTAGGTTTGCTTGTTCCTTTCCAAAAGCAGGAAATGCAAATATAAGCATTCATTTGGATTTGGGCCCTGACTTAAATGAAGCCGAACCCTAGCCCTAACCCTAATTTAGGAAAAATCTGCCTCAGAATAGGGTTTTCCCATGCATTGTGCAAAGTTTCCCAATTAATTCAGAAACTTTAGGTTTTGCTGTTCCTTTGCATAAGAAGCGGGTGCAAAGATGAGCATCCGGTTGGAATTGGGCCCTAACTTCAAGGGAGCCGAACACTAACCCTAACCCTAATTTAGGAAAAATCTGACTCACAATAGGGTTTTCCCATGCATTGTGCCCAGCTTCCCAATTAAGTCAGAAACTTTAGGTTTTCTTGTTCCTTTGCAAAAGAAGCGGGTGAGAGATAATCATCCGTTTGGAATTGGGCCCTAACTTCAAGGGAGCCGAACACTAACCCTAACCCTAATTTAGGAAAAATCTGCCTCAGAATAGGGTTTTCCCATGCATTGCGCCCCGCTTCCCAATTAAGTCAGAAACTTTAGGTTTTCTTGTTCCTTTCCAAAAGCAGGAAATTCAAATATAAGCATTCATTTGGATTTGGGCCCTGATTTAAATGAAGCCGAACCCTAACCCTTACCCTAATTTAGGAAAAATCTGCCTCAGAATACGGTTTTCCCATGCATTGTGCCCAGCTTCCCAATTAAGTCAGAAACTTTAGGTTTTCTTGTTCCTTTGCAAAAGAAGCGGGTGCAGAGATAATCATCCATTTGTATTTGGGACCTGACTTCAAGAATGCAGAATGCTAACCCTAACCCTTAATTTAGGAAAAATCTGCCTCAGAATAGGGTTTTCCCATTCATTGTGCCCAGCTTTCCAATTAAGTCAGAAACTATAGGTTTTGCTGTTCCTTTGCATAAGAAGTGGGTATAAAGATAGGCATCCGGTTGGATTTGGGCACTGACTTCAATGAAGCCGAACCCTAACCCTGACCCTAATTTAGGAAAAATCTGCCGAGGAATAGGGTTTTCCCATGCATTGCGCCCGGCTTCCCAATTAAGTCAGAAACTGTGGGTTTTCTTCCTCCTTTGCAATAGAAGCCCGTGGAAAGATAAGCATCCGGTTGGATCTGGGCCCTGACTTCAAGGAAGCCGAACCCTAACCGTAACCCTTATTTTGGAAAAATCTGCCGAGGAACAGGGTTTTCCCATGCATTGCGCCCCGCTTCCCAATTAAGTCAGAAACTTTAGGTTTGCTTGTTCCTTTCCAAAATCAGGAAATTCAAATATAAGCATTCATTTGGATTTGGGCCCTGATTTAAATGAAGCCGAACCCTAACCCTAACCCTAATTTAGGAAAAATCTGCCTCAGAATAGGGTTTTCCCATGCATTGTGTAAAGTTGCCCTATTAAGTCAGAAACTTTAGGTTTGCTTGTTCCTTTGCAAAAGAAGGGCGTGCAAAGATAACCATCCGGTTGGATTTGGGCCCTGACGTCAAGGAAGCAGAACGCTAACCCTAACCCTAATTTAGGAAAAAACTGCCTCAGAATAGGGTTTTCCGATGCATTGTGCCCAGCTTCCTAATTGAGTCAGAAACTTCAGGTTTTGGTGTTCCTTTGCATTAGAAGCGGCTGCAAAGAAAAGCATCCGTTTGGAGTTGGGCCCTGACTTCAAGGAAGCCGAACCCTAACCCTAACCCTAATTTAGGAAAAATCTGCCTAGGAATAGGGTTTTCCCATGCATTGTGCCCAGCTTCCCAGTTAAGTCAGAAACTGTGGGTTTTCTTGCTCCTTTGCAATAGAAGCGCGTCCAAAGATAAGCATCCAGTTGGATCTGGGCCCTGACTTCAAGGAAGCCGAACCCTAACCCTAACCCCAATTTAGGAAAAATCTGCCTCAGAATAGGGTTTTCCCAATCATTGCGCCCGGATTCCCAATTAAGTCAGAAACTTTAGGTTTGCTTGTTCCTTTCCAAAAGCTGCACATGAAAATATAAGCATTCAGTTGGATTTGGGCCCTGACTTAAATGAAGCCGAACCCTAACCCTAACCCTAATTTAAGAAAAATCTGCCTCAGAATAGGGCTTTCCCATGCATTGTGCCAAGTTTCCCAATTAAGTCAGAAACTTTAGGTTTTGCTGTTCCTTTGCATAAGAAGCGGCTGCAAAGATGAGCATCTGGTTGGAACTGGACCCTAACTTCAAGGGAGCCGAACCCTAACCCTAACCCTAATTTAGGAAAAATCTGACTCACAATAGGGTTTTCCCATGCATTGTGCCAAGCTTCCCAATTAAGTCAGAAACTTTAGGTTTTCTTGTTCCTTTGCAAAAGAAGCGGGTGCAAAGATAAGCATCAGGTTGGATTTGGGCCCTGACTTCAAGAAAGCAGAACGCTAACCCTAACCCTAATTTAGGAAAAAATTGCCTCAGAATAGGGTTTTCCCATGCATTGTACCCAGCTTCCCAATTGAGTCAGCAACTTTAGGTTTTGCGGTTCCTTTGCAAAAGAAGCGGGTGCAAAGATAAGCATCCAGTTGGATTTGTGCCCTGACATCAAAGAAACCGAACCCTAACCCTAACCCTAATTTAGGATAAATCTGACTCAGAATAGGGTTTTCCCATTCATTGTGCCCAGCTTCCCAATTAAGTCAGAAACTTTAGGTTTTGCTGTTCCTTTGCTAAAGAAGCGGTTGCAAAGGTGAGCATCCGGTTGGATTTGGGCCCTGACTTCAAGGAACAGAACTCTAACCCTAACCCTAATTTAGGAAAAATCTGCCTCAGAATTGGGTTTTCCCATGCATTGTGCCCATCTTCCCAATTACGTCAGAAACTTTAGGTTTGCTTGTTCCTTTGCAAAAGAAGCGCATGCAAAGATAAGCATCCGGTTGGATCTGGGCCCTGACTTCAATGAAGCCGAACCCTAACCCTAACCCTAATTTAGGAAAAATCTGCCTCAGAATAGGGTTTTCCCATGCATTGTGCCCAGCTTCCCAATTAAGTCAGAAACTTTAGGTTTTGCTGTTCCTTTGCATAAGAAGCGGGTGCAAAGATAAACATCCGGTTGGATTTTGGCCCTGACACAAGGAAGCCGAACCCTAACCCTAACCCTAATTTAGGAAAAATCTGCTTCAGAATAGAGTTATCCCATGCATTGTGCCCAGCTTCCCAATTAAGTCAGAAACTTTAGGTTTTGCTGTTCCTTTGCATTAGAAGCGGGTGCAAAGATGAGCATCCGGTTGGATTTTGGCCCTGACACAAGGAAGCCGAACCCTAACCCTAACCCTAATTTAGGAAAAATTTGCCTCAGAATAGGGTTTTCCCATGCATTGTGCAAAGTTTACCAATTAAGTTAGAAACTTTAGGTTTTGCTGTTCCTTTGCATAAGAAGCGGCTGCAAATATGAGCATCTGGTTGGATTTGGGCCCTACCTTCAAGGGAGCCGAACCCTAACCCTAACCCTAATTTAGGAAAAATCTACCTCAGAATAGGGTTTTCCCATGGATTGCGCCCGGCTTCCCAATTAAGTCAGAAACTTTAGGTTTGCTTGTTCTTTCCAAAAGCAGGAAATTCAAATATAAGCATTCATTTGGATTTGGGCCGTGATTTAAATGAAGCCGAACCCTAACCCTAACCCTAATTTAGGAAAAATCTGCCTCAGAATAGGGTTTTCCCATGCATTGTGCAAAGTTTCCCAATTAAGTCAGAAACTTTAGGTTTTGCTTTTCCTTTGCATAAGAAGAGGCTGCAAAGATGAGCATCCGGTTGGATTTGGGCCCTAACTTCAAGGGAGCCGAACCCTAACCCTAACCCTAATTTAGGAAAAATCTGACTCACAATAGGGTTTTCCCATGCATTGTGCCCAGCTTCCCAATTAAGTCAGTAACTTTAGGTTTTCTTGTTCCTTTGCAAAACAAGTGGGTGCAAAGATAAGCGTGCAGTTGGATATGGGCCCTGACTTCAAGGGAGCCGAACTCTAACCCTAACCCTAATTTAGGAAAACTCTGCCTCAGAATAGGGTTTTCCCATGCATTGTGCCTAGCTTCCCAATTAAGTCAGAAACTTTAGGTTTTGCTGTTCCTTTGCATAAGAAGCGGGTGCAAAGCTAAACATCCGGTTGGATTTTGGCCCTGACACAAGGAAGCCGAACCCTAACCCTAACCCTAATTTAGGAAAAATCTGCTTCAGAATAGAGTTATCCCATGCATTGTGCCCAGCTTCCCAATTAAGTTAGAAACTTTAGGTTTTGCTGTTCCTTTGCATTAGAAGCGGGTGCAAAGATGAGCATCCGGTTGGAGTTGGGCCCTGACTTCAAGGAAGCCGAACCCTAACCCTAACCCTAATTTAGGAAAAATCTGCCTAGGAATAGGGTTTTCCCTTGCATTGCGCCCGGCTTCCCAATTAAGTCAGAAACTGTGGGTTTTCTTGCTCCTTTGCAATAGAAGCCCGTGGAAAGATAAGCATCCGGTTGGATCTGGGCCCTGACTTCAAGGAAGCCGAACCCTAACCCTAACCCTAATTTAGGAAAAATCTGCCTAGGAATAGGGTTTTCCCATGCATTGTGCCCAGCTTCCCAATTAAGTCAGAAACTTTAGGTTTGCTTGTTCCTTTCCAAAAGCAGGAAATGCAAATATAAGTATTCATTTGGATTTGGGCCCTGACTTAAATGAAGCCGAACCCTAACCCTAACCCTAATTTAGGAAAAATCTGCCTCAGAATAGGGTTTTCCCATGCATTGTGCAAAGTTTCCCAATTAATTCAGAAACTTTAGGTTTTGCTGTTCCTTTGCATAAGAAGCGGGTGCAAAGATGAGCATCCGGTTGGAATTGGGCCCTAACTTCAAGGGAGCCGAACACTAACCCTAACCCTAATTTAGGAAAAATCTGACTCACAATAGGGTTTTCCCATGCATTGTGCCCAGCTTCCCAATTAAGTCAGAAACTTTAGGTTTTCTTGTTCCTTTGCAAAAGAAGCGGGTGAGAGATAATCATCCGTTTGGAATTGGGCCCTAACTTCAAGGGAGCCGAACACTAACCCTAACCCTAATTTAGGAAAAATCTGCCTCAGAATAGGGTTTTCCCATGCATTGCGCCCCGCTTCCCAATTAAGTCAGAAACTTTAGGTTTTCTTATTCCTTTCCAAAAGCAGGAAATTCAAATATAAGCATTCATTTGGATTTGGGCCCTGATTTAAATGAAGCCGAACCCTAACCCTTACCCTAATTTAGGAAAAATCTGCCTCAGAATAGGGTTTTCCCATGCATTGTGCCCAGCTTCCCAATTAAGTCAGAAACTTTAGGTTTTCTTGTTCCTTTGCAAAAGAAGCGGGTGCAGAGATAATCATCCATTTGTATTTGGGACCTGACTTCAAGAATGCAGAATGCTAACCCTAATCCTAATGTAGGAAAAAACTGCCTCAGAATAGGGTTTTCCCAAGCATTGTGCCCAGCTACCCAATTGAGTCAGCAACTTTAGGTTTTGCGGTTCCTTTGCAAAAGAAGCGGGTGCAAAGATAAGCATCCAGTTGGATTTGTGCCCTAACTTCAAAGAAACCGAACCCTAACCCTAACCCTTAATTTAGGAAAAATCTGCCTCAGAATAGGGTTTTCCCATTCATTGTGCCCAGCTTTCCAATTAAGTCAGAAACTTTAGGTTTTGCTGTTCCTTTGCATAAGAAGTGGGTATAAAGATAGGCATCCGGTTGGATTTGGGCACTGACTTCAATGAAGCCGAACCCTAACCCTGACCCTAATTTAGGAAAAATCTGCCTCAGAATAGGGTTTTCCCATGCATTGTGCCCAGCTTCCCAATTAATTCAGAAACTTTAGGTTTTCTCCTTCCTTTGCAAAAGAAGCGCGTGCAAAGAGAAGAATTCGGTTGGATTTGGGCCGTGACTTAAAAGAAGCCGAACCCAAACCCTAAACCTAATTTAGGAAAAATCTACCTCAGAATAGGGTTTTCCCATGCATTGTGCCCAGCTTCCCAATTAAGTCAGAAACTTTAGGTTTTGCTGTTCCTTTGCATAAGAAGCGGGTGCAAAGATAATCATCAGGTTGGAGTTGGGCCCTGACTTCAAGGAAGCCGAACCCTAACCCTAACCCTAATTTAGGAAAAATCTGCCGAGGAATAGGGTTTTCCCATGCATTGCGCCCGGCTTCCCAATTAAGTCAGAAACTGTGGGTTTTCTTCCTCCTTTGCAATAGAAGCCCGTGGAAAGATAAGCATCCGGTTGGATCTGGGCCCTGACTTCAAGGAAGCCGAACCCTAACCCTAACCCTTATTTTGGAAAAATCTGCCGAGGAACAGGGTTTTCCCATGCATTGCGCCCCGCTTCCCAATTAAGTCAGAAACTTTAGGTTTGCTTGTTCCTTTCCAAAATCAGGAAATTCAAATATAAGCATTCATTTGGATTTGGGCCCTGATTTAAATGAAGCCGAACCCTAACCCTAACCCTAATTTAGGAAAAATCTGCCTCAGAATAGGGTTTTCCCATGCATTGTGCAAAGTTGCCCTATTAAGTCAGAAACTTTAGGTTTGCTTGTTCCTTTGCAAAAGAAGGGCGTGCAAAGATAACCATCCGGTTGGATTTGGGCCCTGACGTCAAGGAAGCAGACCGCTAACCCTAACCCTAATTTAGGAAAAAACTGCCTCAGAATAGGGTTTTCCGATGCATTGTGCCCAGCTTCCCAATTGAGTCAGAAACTTTAGGTTTTGGTGTTCCTTTGCATTAGAAGCGGCTGCAAAGAAAAGCATCCGTTTGGAGTTGGGCCCTGACTTCAAGGAAGCCGAACCCTAACCCTAACCCTAATTTAGGAAAAATCTGCCTAGGAATAGGGTTTTCCCATGCATTGTGCCCAGCTTCCCAGTTAAGTCAGAAACTGTGGGTTTTCTTGCTCCTTTGCAATAGAAGCGCGTGCAAAGATAAGCATCCAGTTGGATCTGGGCCCTGACTTCAAGGAAGCCGAACCCTAACCCTAACCCCAATTTAGGAAAAATCTGCCTCAGAATAGGGTTTTCCCAATCATTGCGCCCGGATTCCCAATTAAGTCAGAAACTTTAGGTTTTGCTGTTCCTTTGCATAAGAAGCGGGTGCAAAGATAAACATCCGGTTGGATTTTGGCCCTGACACAAGGAAGCCGAACCCTAACCCTAACCCTAATTTAGGAAAAATCTGCTTCAGAATAGAGTTATCCCATGCATTGTGCCCAGCTTCCCAATTAAGTCAGAAACTTTAGGTTTTGCTGTTCCTTTGCATTAGAAGCGGGTGCAAAGATGAGCATCCGGTTGGATTTTGGCCCTGACACAAGGAAGCCGAACCCTAACCCTAACCCTAATTTAGGAAAAATTTGCCTCAGAATAGGGTTTTCCCATGCATTGTGCAAAGTTTACCAATTAAGTCAGAAACTTTAGGTTTTGCTGTTCCTTTGCATAAGAAGCGGCTGCAAATATGAGCATCTGGTTGGATTTGGGCCCTACCTTCAAGGGAGCCGAACCCTAACCCTAACCCTAATTTAGGAAAAATCTACCTCAGAATAGGGTTTTCCCATGGATTGCGCCCGGCTTCCCAATTAAGTCAGAAACTTTAGGTTTGCTTGTTCTTTCCAAAAGCAGGAAATTCAAATATAAGCATTCATTTGGATTTGGGCCGTGATTTAAATGAAGCCGAACCCTAACCCTAACCCTAATTTAGGAAAAATCTGCCTCAGAATAGGGTTTTCCCATGCATTGTGCAAAGTTTCCCAATTAAGTCAGAAACTTTAGGTTTTGCTTTTCCTTTGCATAAGAAGAGGCTGCAAAGATGAGCATCCGGTTGGATTTGGGCCCTAACTTCAAGGGAGCCGAACCCTAACCCTAACCCTAATTTAGGAAAAATCTGACTCACAATAGGGTTTTCCCATGCATTGTGCCCAGCTTCCCAATTAAGTCAGTAACTTTAGGTTTTCTTGTTCCTTTGCAAAACAAGTGGGTGCAAAGATAAGCGTGCAGTTGGATATGGGCCCTGACTTCAAGGGAGCCGAACCCTAACCCTAACCCTAATTTAGGAAAACTCTGCCTCAGAATAGGGTTTTCCCATGCATTGTGCCTAGCTTCCCAATTAAGTCAGAAACTTTAGGTTTTGCTGTTCCTTTGCATAAGAAGCGGGTGCAAAGATAAACATCCGGTTGGATTTTGGCCCTGACACAAGGAAGCCGAACCCTAACCCTAACCCTAATTTAGGAAAAATCTGCTTCAGAATAGAGTTATCCCATGCATTGTGCCCAGCTTCCTAATTAAGTTAGAAACTTTAGGTTTTGCTGTTCCTTTGCATTAGAAGCGGGTGCAAAGATGAGCATCCGGTTGGAGTTGGGCCCTGACTTCAAGGAAGCCGAACCCTAACCCTAACCCTAATTTAGGAAAAATCTGCCTAGGAATAGGGTTTTCCCATGCATTGCGCCCGGCTTCCCAATTAAGTCAGAAACTGTGGGTTTTCTTGCTCCTTTGCAATAGAAGCCCGTGGAAAGATAAGCATCCGGTTGGATCTGGGCCCTGACTTCAAGGAAGCCGAACCCTAACCCTAACCCTAATTTAGGAAAAATCTGCCTCAGAATAGGGTTTTCCCATGCATTGTGCCCAGCTTCCCAATTAAGTCAGAAACTTTAGGTTTGCTTGTTCCTTTCCAAAAGCAGGAAATGCAAATATAAGTATTCATTTGGATTTGGGCCCTGACTTAAATGAAGCCGAACCCTAACCCTAACCCTAATTTAGGAAAAATCTGCCTCAGAATAGGGTTTTCCCATGCATTGTGCAAAGTTTCCCAATTAATTCAGAAACTTTAGGTTTTGCTGTTCCTTTGCATAAGAAGCGGGTGCAAAGATGAGCATCCGGTTGGAATTGGGCCCTAACTTCAAGGGAGCCGAACACTAACCCTAACCCTAATTTAGGAAAAATCTGACTCACAATAGGGTTTTCCCATGCATTGTGCCCAGCTTCCCAATTAAGTCAGAAACTTTAGGTTTTCTTGTTCCTTTGCAAAAGAAGCGGGTGAGAGATAATCATCCGTTTGGAATTGGGCCCTAACTTCAAGGGAGCCGAACACTAACCCTAACCCTAATTTAGGAAAAATCTGCCTCAGAATAGGGTTTTCCCATGCATTGCGCCCCGCTTCCCAATTAAGTCAGAAACTTTAGGTTTTCTTATTCCTTTCCAAAAGCAGGAAATTCAAATATAAGCATTCATTTGGATTTGGGCCCTGATTTAAATGAAGCCGAACCCTAACCCTTACCCTAATTTAGGAAAAATCTGCCTCAGAATAGGGTTTTCCCATGCATTGTGCCCAGCTTCCCAATTAAGTCAGAAACTTTAGGTTTTCTTGTTCCTTTGCAAAAGAAGCGGGTGCAGAGATAATCATCCATTTGTATTTGGGCCCTGACTTCAAGAATGCAGAATGCTAACCCTAATCCTAATTTAGGAAAAAACTGCCTCAGAATAGGGTTTTCCCAAGCATTGTGCCCAGCTACCCAATTGAGTCAGCAACTTTAGGTTTTGCGGTTCCTTTGCAAAAGAAGCGGGTGCAAAGATAAGCATCCAGTTGGATTTGTGCCCTAACTTCAAAGAAACCGAACCCTAACCCTAACCCTTAATTTAGGAAAAATCTGCCTCAGAATAGGGTTTTCCCATTCATTGTGCCCAGCTTTCCAATTAAGTCAGAAACTTTAGGTTTTGCTGTTCCTTTGCATAAGAAGTGGGTATAAAGATAGGCATCCGGTTGGATTTGGGCACTGACTTCAATGAAGCCGAACCCTAACCCTGACCCTAATTTAGGAAAAATCTGCCTCAGAATAGGGTTTTCCCATGCATTGTGCCCAGCTTCCCAATTAATTCAGAAACTTTAGGTTTTCTTCTTCCTTTGCAAAAGAAGCGCGTGCAAAGAGAAGAATTCGGTTGGATTTGGGCCGTGACTTAAAAGAAGCCGAACCCAAACCCTAAACCTAATTTAGGAAAAATCTACCTCAGAATAGGGTTTTCCCATGCATTGTGCCCAGCTTCCCAATTAAGTCAGAAACTTTAGGTTTTGCTGTTCCTTTGCATAAGAAGCGGGTGCAAAGATAATCATCAGGTTGGAGTTGGGCCCTGACTTCAAGGAAGCCGAACCCTAACCCTAACCCTAATTTAGGAAAAATCTGCCGAGGAATAGGGTTTTCCCATGCATTGCGCCCGGCTTCCCAATTAAGTCAGAAACTGTGGGTTTTCTTCCTCCTTTGCAATAGAAGCCCGTGGAAAGATAAGCATCCGGTTGGATCTGGGCCCTGACTTCAAGGAAGCCGAACCCTAACCCTAACCCTTATTTTGGAAAAATCTGCCGAGGAACAGGGTTTTCCCATGCATTGCGCCCCGCTTCCCAATTAAGTCAGAAACTTTAGGTTTGCTTGTTCCTTTCCAAAATCAGGAAATTCAAATATAAGCATTCATTTGGATTTGGGCCCTGATTTAAATGAAGCCGAACCCTAACCCTAACCCTAATTTAGGAAAAATCTGCCTCAGAATAGGGTTTTCCCATTCATTGTGCAAAGTTGCCCTATTAAGTCAGAAACTTTAGGTTTGCTTGTTCCTTTGCAAAAGAAGGGCGTGCAAAGATAACCATCCGGTTGGATTTGGGCCCTGACGTCAAGGAAGCAGACCGCTAACCCTAACCCTAATTTAGGAAAAAACTGCCTCAGAATAGGGTTTTCCGATGCATTGTGCCCAGCTTCCCAATTGAGTCAGAAACTTTAGGTTTTGGTGTTCCTTTGCATTAGAAGCGGCTGCAAAGAAAAGCATCCGTTTGGAGTTGGGCCCTGACTTCAAGGAAGCCGAACCCTAACCCTAACCCTAATTTAGGAAAAATCTGCCTAGGAATAGGGTTTTCCCATGCATTGTGCCCAGCTTCCCAGTTAAGTCAGAAACTGTGGGTTTTCTTGCTCCTTTGCAATAGAAGCGCGTGCAAAGATAAGCATCCAGTTGGATCTGGGCCCTGACTTCAAGGAAGCCGAACCCTAACCCTAACCCCAATTTAGGAAAAATCTGCCTCAGAATAGGGTTTTCCCAATCATTGCGCCCGGATTCCCAATTAAGTCAGAAACTTTAGGTTTGCTTGTTCCTTTCCAAAAGCTGCACATGAAAATATAAGCATTCAGTTGGATTTGGGCCCTGACTTAAATGAAGCCGAACCCTAACCCTAACCCTAATTTAAGAAAAATCTGCCTCAGAATAGGGTTTTCCCATGCATTGTGCCAAGTTTCCCAATTAAGTCAGAAACTTTAGGTTTTGCTGTTCCTTTGCATAAGAAGCGGCTGCAAAGATGAGCATCTGGTTGGAATTGGACCCTAACTTCAAGGGAGCCGAACCCTAACCCTAACCCTAATTTAGGAAAAATCTGACTCACAATAGGGTTTTCCCATGCATTGTGCCAAGCTTCCCAATTAAGTCAGAAACTTTAGGTTTTCTTGTTCCTTTGCAAAAGAAGCGGGTGCAAAGATAAGCATCAGGTTGGATTTGGGCCCTGACTTCAAGAAAGCAGAACGCTAACCCTAACCCTAATTTAGGAAAAAATTGCCTCAGAATAGGGTTTTCCCATGCATTGTACCCAGCTTCCCAATTGAGTCAGCAACTTTAGGTTTTGCGGTTCCTTTGCAAAAGAAGCGGGTGCAAAGATAAGCATCCAGTTGGATTTGTGCCCTGACTTCAAAGAAACCGAACCCTAACCCTAACCCTAATTTAGGAAAAATCTGACTCAGAATAGGGTTTTCCCATGCATTGTGCCCAGCTTCCCAATTAAGTCAGAAACTTTAGGTTTTGCTGTTCCTTTGCATAAGAAGCGGTTGCAAAGGTGAGCATCCGGTTGGATTTGGGCCCTGACTTCAAGGAAGCAGAACTCTAACCCTAACCCTAATTTAGGAAAAATCTGCCTCAGAATAGGGTTTTCCCATGCATTGTGCCCATCTTCCCAATTACGTCAGAAACTTTAGGTTTGCTTGTTCCTTTGCAAAAGAAACGCATGCAAAGATAAGCATCCGGTTGGATCTGGGCCCTGACTTCAATGAAGCCGAACCCTAACCCTAACCCTAATTTAGGAAAAATCTGCCTCAGAATAGGGTTTTCCCATGCATTGTGCCCAGCTTCCCAATTAAGTCAGAAACTTTAGGTTTTGCTGTTCCTTTGCATAAGAAGCGGGTGCAAAGATAAACATCCGGTTGGATTTTGGCCCTGACACAAGGAAGCCGAACCCTAACCCTAACCCTAATTTAGGAAAAATCTGCTTCAGAATAGAGTTATCCCATGCATTGTGCCCAGCTTCCCAATTAAGTCAGAAACTTTAGGTTTTGCTGTTCCTTTGCATTAGAAGCGGGTGCAAAGATGAGCATCCGGTTGGATTTTGGCCCTGACACAAGGAAGCCGAACCCTAACCCTAACCCTAATTTAGGAAAAATTTGCCTCAGAATAGGGTTTTCCCATGCATTGTGCAAAGTTTACCAATTAAGTCAGAAACTTTAGGTTTTGCTGTTCCTTTGCATAAGAAGCGGCTGCAAATATGAGCATCTGGTTGGATTTGGGCCCTAACTTCAAGGGAGCCGAACCCTAACCCTAACCCTAATTTAGGAAAAATCTACCTCAGAATAAGGTTTTCCCATGGATTGCGCCCGGCTTCCCAATTAAGTCAGAAACTTTAGGTTTGCTTGTTCTTTCCAAAAGCAGGAAATTCAAATATAAGCATTCATTTGGATTTGGGCCGTGATTTAAATGAAGCCGAACCCTAACCCTAACCCTAATTTAGGAAAAATCTGCCTCAGAATAGGGTTTTCCCATGCATTGTGCAAAGTTTCCCAATTAAGTCAGAAACTTTAGGTTTTTCTGTTCCTTTGCATAAGAAGAGGCTGCAAAGATGAGCATCCGGTTGGATTTGGGCCCTAACTTCAAGGGAGCCGGACCCTAACCCTAACCCTAATTTAGGAAAAATCTGACTCACAATAGGGTTTTCCCATGCATTGTGCCCAGCTTCCAAATTAAGTCAGAAACTTTAGGTTTTGCTGTTCCTTTGCATAAGAAGCGGGTGCAAAGATAAGCATCCGGTTGGATTTTGGCCCTGACACAAGGAAGCCGAACCCTAACCCTAACCCTAATTTAGGAAAAATTTGCCTCAGAATAGGGTTTTCCCATGCATTGTGCAAAGTTTCCCAATTAAGTCAGAAACTTTAGGTTTTGCTGTTCCTTTGCATAAGAAGCGGCTGCAAATATGAGCATCTGGTTGGATTTGGGCCCTAACTTCAAGGGAGCCGAACCCTAACCCTAACCCTAATTTAGGAAAAATCTACCTCAGAATAGGGTTTTCCCATGGATTGCGCCCGGCTTCCCAATTAAGTCAGAAACTTTAGGTTTGCTTGTTCTTTCCAAAAGCAGGAAATTCAAATATAAGCATTCATTTGGATTTGGGCCGTGATTTAAATGAAGCCGAACCCTAACCCTAACCCTAATTTAGGAAAAATCTGCCTCAGAATAGGGTTTTCCCATGCATTGTGCAAAGTTTCCCAATTAAGTCAGAAACTTTAGGTTTTGCTGTTCCTTTGCATAAGAAGAGGCTGCAAAGATGAGCATCCGGTTGGATTTGGGCCCTAACTTCAAGGGAGCCGAACCCTAACCCTAACCCTAATTTAGGAAAAATCTGACTCACAATAGGGTTTTCCCATGCATTGTGCCCAGCTTCCCAATTAAGTCAGTAACTTTAGGTTTTCTTGTTCCTTTGCAAAACAAGTGGGTGCAAAGATAAGCGTGCAGTTGGATATGGGCCCTGACTTCAAGGGAGCCGAACCCTAACCCTAACCCTAATTTAGGAAAACTCTGCCTCAGAATAGGGTTTTCCCATGCATTGTGCCTAGCTTCCCAATTAAGTCAGAAACTTTAGGTTTTGCTGTTCCTTTGCATAAGAAGCGGGTGCAAAGATAAACATCCGGTTGGATTTTGGCCCTGACACAAGGAAGCCGAACCCTAACCCTAACCCTAATTTAGGAAAAATCTGCTTCAGAATAGAGTTATCCCATGCATTGTGCCCAGCTTCCCAATTAAGTTAGAAACTTTAGGTTTTGCTGTTCCTTTGCATTAGAAGCGGGTGCAAAGATGAGCATCCGGTTGGAGTTGGGCCCTGACTTCAAGGAAGCCGAACCCTAACCCTAACCCTAATTTAGGAAAAATCTGCCTAGGAATAGGGTTTTCCCATGCATTGTGCCCGGCTTCCCAATTAAGTCAGAAACTGTGGGTTTTCTTGCTCCTTTGCAATAGAAGCCCGTGGAAAGATAAGCATCTGGTTGGATCTGGTCCCTGACTTCAATGAAGCCGAACCCTAACCCTAACCCTAATTTAGGAAATATATATCTCAGAATAGGGTTTTCCCATGCATTGCGCCCGGCTTCCCAATTAAGTCAGAAACTTTAGGTTTGCTTGTTCCTTTCCAAAAGCAGGAAATGCAAATATAAGCCTTAATTTGGATCTGGGCCCTAACTTCAATGAAGCCGAACCCTAACCCTAACCCTAATTTAGGAAAAATCTGCCTCAGAATAGGGTTTTCCCATGCATTGTGCCCAGCTTCCCAATTAAGTCAGAAACTTTAGGTTTTGCTGTTCCTTTGCATAAGAAGCGGGTGCAAAATAAGCATCCGGTTGGATTTTGGCCCTGACACAAGGAAGCCGAACCCTAACCCTAACCCTAATTTAGGAAAAATTTGCCTCAGAATAGGGTTTTCCCATGCATTGTGCAAAGTTTCCCAATTAAGTCAGAAACTTTAGGTTTTGCTGTTCCTTTGCATAAGAAGCGGCTGCAAATATGAGCATCTGGTTGGATTTGGGCCCTAACTTAAAGGGAGCCGAACCCTAACCCTAACCCTAATTTAGGAAAAATCTACCTCAGAATAGGGTTTTCCCATGCATTGCGCCCGGCTTCCCAATTAAGTCAGAAACTTTAGGTTTGCTTGTTCTTTCCAAAAGCAGGAAATTCAAATATAAGCATTCATTTGGATTTGGGCCGTAATTTAAATGAAGCCGAACCCTAACCCTAACCCTAATTTAGGAAAAATCTGCCTCAGAATAGGGTTTTCCCATGCATTGTGCAAAGTTTCCCAATTAAGTCAGAAACTTTAGGTTTTGCTGTTCCTTTGCATAAGAAGAGGCTGCAAAGATGAGCATCCGGTTGGATTTGGGCCCTAACTTCATGGGAGCCGAACCCTAACCCTAACCCTAATTTAGGAAAAATCTGACTCACAATAGGGTTTTCCAATGCATTGTGCCCAGCTTCCCAATTAAGTCAGTAACTTTAGGTTTTCTTGTTCCTTTGCAAAACAAGTGGGTGCAAAGATAAGCGTGCAGTTGGATATGGGCCCTGACTTCAAGGGAGCCGAACCCTAACCCTAACCCTAATTTAGGAAAACTCTGCCTCAGAATAGGATTTTCCCATGCATTGTGCCAAGCTTCCCAATTAAGTCAGAAACTTTAGGTTTTCCTGTTCCTTTGCAAAAGAAGCGGGTGCAAAGATTAGCATCCGGTTGGATTTGGGCCCTGACTTAAATGAAGCCGAACCCTAACCCTAACAATAATTTAGGAAAAATCTGCCTCAGAATAGCGTTTTCCCATGCATTGTGCAAAGTTTCCCAATTAAGTCAGAAACTTTAGGTTTTGCTGTTCCTTTGCATAAGAAGCGGTTGCAAAGGTGAGCATCCGGTTGGATTTGGGCCCTGACTTCAAGGAAGCAGAACTCTAACCCTAACCCTAATTTAGGAAAAATCTGCCTCAGAATAGGGTTTTCCCATGCATTGTGCCCATCTTCCCAATTACGTCAGAAACTTTAGGTTTGCTTGTTCCTTTGCAAAAGAAGCGCATGCAAAGATAAGCATCCGGTTGGATCTGGGCCCTGACTTCAAGGAAGCAGAACTCTAACCCTAACCCTAATTTAGGAAAAATCTGCCACAGAATAGGGTTTTCCCATGCATTGTGCCCAGCTTCCCAATTAAGTCAGAAACTTTAGGTTTTGCTGTTCCTTTGCATAAGAAGCGGGTGCAAAGATAAACATCCGGTTGGATTTTGGCCCTGACACAAGGAAGCCGAACCCTAACCCTAACCCTAATTTAGGAAAAATCTGCTTCAGAATAGAGTTATCCCATGCATTGTGCCCAGCTTCCCAATTAAGTCAGAAACTTTAGGTTTTGCTGTTCCTTTGCATTAGAAGCGGGTGCAAAGATGAGCATCCGGTTGGAGTTGGGCCCTGACTTCAAGGAAGCCGAACCCTAACCCTAACCCTAATTTAGGAAAAATCTGCCTAGGAATAGGGTTTTCCCATGCATTGCGCCCGGCTTCCCAATTAAGTCAGAAACTGTGGGTTTTCTTGCTCCTTTGCAATTGAAGCCCGTGGAAAGATAAGCATCCGGTTGGATCTGGTCCCTGACTTCAAGGAAGCCGAACCCTAACCCTAACCCTAATTTAGGAAATATCTATCTCAGAATAGGGTTTTCCCATGCATTGCGCCCGGCTTCCCAATTAAGTCAGAAACTTTAGGTTTGCTTGTTCCTTTCCAAAAGCAGGAAATGCAAATATAAGCCTTAATTTGGATCTGGGCCCTGACTTCAATGAAGCCGAACCCTAACCCTAACCCTAATTTAGGAAAAATCTGCCTCAGAATAGGGTTTTCCCATGCATTGTGCCCAGCTTCCAAATTAAGTCAGAAACTTTAGGTTTTGCTGTTCCTTTGCATAAGAAGCGGGTGCAAAGATAAGCATCCGGTTGGATTTTGGCCCTGACACAAGGAAGCCGAACCCTAACGCTAACCCTAATTTAGGAAAAATTTGCCTCAGAATACGGTTTTCCCATGCATTGTGCAAAGTTTCCCAATTAAGTCAGAAACTTTAGGTTTTGCTGTTCCTTTGCATAAGAAGCGGCTGCAAATATGAGCATCTGGTTGGATTTGGGCCCTAACTTCAAGGGAGCCGAACCCTAACCCTAACCCTAATTTAGGAAAAATCTACCTCAAAATAGGGTTTTCCCATGCATTGTGCCCGGCTTCCCAATTAAGTCAGAAACTGTGGGTTTTCTTGCTCCTTTGCAATAGAAGCCCGTGGAAAGATAAGCATCTGGTTGGATCTGGTCCCTGACTTCAATGAAGCCGAACCCTAACCCTAACCCTAATTTAGGAAATATATATCTCAGAATAGGGTTTTCCCATGCATTGCGCCCGGCTTCCCAATTAAGTCAGAAACTTTAGGTTTGCTTGTTCCTTTCCAAAAGCAGGAAATGCAAATATAAGCCTTAATTTGGATCTGGGCCCTAACTTCAATGAAGCCGAACCCTAACCCTAACCCTAATTTAGGAAAAATCTGCCTCAGAATAGGGTTTTCCCATGCATTGTGCCCAGCTTCCCAATTAAGTCAGAAACTTTAGGTTTTGCTGTTCCTTTGCATAAGAAGCGGGTGCAAAATAAGCATCCGGTTGGATTTTGGCCCTGACACAAGGAAGCCGAACCCTAACCCTAACCCTAATTTAGGAAAAATTTGCCTCAGAATAGGGTTTTCCCATGCATTGTGCAAAGTTTCCCAATTAAGTCAGAAACTTTAGGTTTTGCTGTTCCTTTGCATAAGAAGCGGCTGCAAATATGAGCATCTGGTTGGATTTGGGCCCTAACTTAAAGGGAGCCGAACCCTAACCCTAACCCTAATTTAGGAAAAATCTACCTCAGAATAGGGTTTTCCCATGCATTGCGCCCGGCTTCCCAATTAAGTCAGAAACTTTAGGTTTGCTTGTTCTTTCCAAAAGCAGGAAATTCAAATATAAGCATTCATTTGGATTTGGGCCGTAATTTAAATGAAGCCGAACCCTAACCCTAACCCTAATTTAGGAAAAATCTGCCTCAGAATAGGGTTTTCCCATGCATTGTGCAAAGTTTCCCAATTAAGTCAGAAACTTTAGGTTTTGCTGTTCCTTTGCATAAGAAGAGGCTGCAAAGATGAGCATCCGGTTGGATTTGGGCCCTAACTTCATGGGAGCCGAACCCTAACCCTAACCCTAATTTAGGAAAAATCTGACTCACAATAGGGTTTTCCAATGCATTGTGCCCAGCTTCCCAATTAAGTCAGTAACTTTAGGTTTTCTTGTTCCTTTGCAAAACAAGTGGGTGCAAAGATAAGCGTGCAGTTGGATATGGGCCCTGACTTCAAGGGAGCCGAACCCTAACCCTAACCCTAATTTAGGAAAACTCTGCCTCAGAATAGGATTTTCCCATGCATTGTGCCAAGCTTCCCAATTAAGTCAGAAACTTTAGGTTTTCCTGTTCCTTTGCAAAAGAAGCGGGTGCAAAGATTAGCATCCGGTTGGATTTGGGCCCTGACTTAAATGAAGCCGAACCCTAACCCTAACAATAATTTAGGAAAAATCTGCCTCAGAATAGCGTTTTCCCATGCATTGTGCAAAGTTTCCCAATTAAGTCAGAAACTTTAGGTTTTGCTGTTCCTTTGCATAAGAAGCGGTTGCAAAGGTGAGCATCCGGTTGGATTTGGGCCCTGACTTCAAGGAAGCAGAACTCTAACCCTAACCCTAATTTAGGAAAAATCTGCCTCAGAATAGGGTTTTCCCATGCATTGTGCCCATCTTCCCAATTACGTCAGAAACTTTAGGTTTGCTTGTTCCTTTGCAAAAGAAGCGCATGCAAAGATAAGCATCCGGTTGGATCTGGGCCCTGACTTCAAGGAAGCAGAACTCTAACCCTAACCCTAATTTAGGAAAAATCTGCCACAGAATAGGGTTTTCCCATGCATTGTGCCCAGCTTCCCAATTAAGTCAGAAACTTTAGGTTTTGCTGTTCCTTTGCATAAGAAGCGGGTGCAAAGATAAACATCCGGTTGGATTTTGGCCCTGACACAAGGAAGCCGAACCCTAACCCTAACCCTAATTTAGGAAAAATCTGCTTCAGAATAGAGTTATCCCATGCATTGTGCCCAGCTTCCCAATTAAGTCAGAAACTTTAGGTTTTGCTGTTCCTTTGCATTAGAAGCGGGTGCAAAGATGAGCATCCGGTTGGAGTTGGGCCCTGACTTCAAGGAAGCCGAACCCTAACCCTAACCCTAATTTAGGAAAAATCTGCCTAGGAATAGGGTTTTCCCATGCATTGCGCCCGGCTTCCCAATTAAGTCAGAAACTGTGGGTTTTCTTGCTCCTTTGCAATTGAAGCCCGTGGAAAGATAAGCATCCGGTTGGATCTGGTCCCTGACTTCAAGGAAGCCGAACCCTAACCCTAACCCTAATTTAGGAAATATCTATCTCAGAATAGGGTTTTCCCATGCATTGCGCCCGGCTTCCCAATTAAGTCAGAAACTTTAGGTTTGCTTGTTCCTTTCCAAAAGCAGGAAATGCAAATATAAGCCTTAATTTGGATCTGGGCCCTGACTTCAATGAAGCCGAACCCTAACCCTAACCCTAATTTAGGAAAAATCTGCCTCAGAATAGGGTTTTCCCATGCATTGTGCCCAGCTTCCAAATTAAGTCAGAAACTTTAGGTTTTGCTGTTCCTTTGCATAAGAAGCGGGTGCAAAGATAAGCATCCGGTTGGATTTTGGCCCTGACACAAGGAAGCCGAACCCTAACGCTAACCCTAATTTAGGAAAAATTTGCCTCAGAATACGGTTTTCCCATGCATTGTGCAAAGTTTCCCAATTAAGTCAGAAACTTTAGGTTTTGCTGTTCCTTTGCATAAGAAGCGGCTGCAAATATGAGCATCTGGTTGGATTTGGGCCCTAACTTCAAGGGAGCCGAACCCTAACCCTAACCCTAATTTAGGAAAAATCTACCTCAAAATAGGGTTTTCCCATGCATTGTGCCAAGCTTCCCTATTAAGTCAGAAACTTTAGGTTTTGCTGTTCCCTTGCATAAGAAGCGGGTGCAAAGATGAGCATCCGGTTGGATTTGGGCCCTAACTTCAAGGAAGCTGAACCCTAACCCTAACCCTAATTTAGGAAAAATCCGCCTCAGAATAGGGTTTTCCCATGCATTGTGCAAAGTTTGCCAATTAAGTCAGAAACTTTAGGTTTTGCTGTTCCTTTGCATAAGAAGCGGCTGCAAAGATGAGCATCTGGTTAGATTTGGGCCCTAACTTCAAGGGAGCCGAACCCTAACCTAACCCTAATTTAGGAAAAATCTGACTCACAATAGGGTTTTCCCATGCATTGTGCCCAGCTTCCCAATTAAGTCACAAACTTTAGGTTTGCTTGTTCCTTTGCAAAAGAAGCGTGTGCAAAGACAAGCATCCGGTTGGATATGGGCCCTGACTTCAAGGAAGCAGAACGCTAACTCTAACCCTAATTTAGGAAAAAACTGCCTCAGAATAGGGTTTTCCCATGCATTGTGCCAAGCTTCCCTATTGAGTCAGAAACTTTAGGTTTTGCTGTTCCTTTGCAAAAGAAGCGGGTGCAAAGATAAGCATCCAGTTGGATTTGTGCCCTGACTTCAAAGAAACCGAAACCTAACCCTAACCCTAATTTAGGAAAAATCTGACTCAGAATAGGGTTTTCCCATGCATTGTGCCCAGCTTCCCAATTAAGTTAGAAACTTTAGGTTTTGCTGTTCCTTTGCATAAGAAATGGGTACAAAGATAAGCATCCGGTTGGATTTCGGCACTGACTTCAATGAAGCCGAACCCTAACCCTAACCCTAATTTAGGAAAAATCTGCCGAGGAATAGGGTTTTCCCATGCATTGTGCCCAGCTTCCCAATTAAGTCAGAAACTTTAGGTTTTGCTGTTCCTTTGCATAAGAAGTGGGTAGAAAGATAAGCATCCGCTTGGATTTCGGCACTGACTTCAATGAAGCCGAACCCTAACCCTAACCCTAATTTAGGAAAAATCTTCTTCAGAATAGGGTTATCCCATGCATTGTGTCCAGCTTCCCAATTACGTCAGAAACTTTAGGTTTGCTTGTTCCTTTGCAAAAGAAGCGCATGCAAAGATAAGCATCCGGTTGGATCTGGGCCCTGACTTCAATGAAGCCGAACCCTAACCCTAACCCTAATTTAGGAAAAATCTGCCTCAGAATAGGGTTTTCCGATGCATTGTGCCCAGCTTCCCAATTAAGTCAGAAACTTTAGGTTTTGCTGTTCCTTTGCATAAGAAGCGGGTGCAAAGATAACCAACCGGTTGGATTTGGGCCCTGACTTCAAGTAAGCCAAACCCTAACCCTAAACCTAATTTAGGAAAAATCTGCCGAGGAATAGGGTTTTCCCGTGCATTGTTCCCAGCTTCCCAGTTAAGTCAGAAACTGTAGGTTTTCTTGCTCCTTTGCAATAGAAGCACGTGCAAAGATAAGCATAAGGTTGGATCTGGGCCCTGACTTCAAGGAAGCCGAACCCTAACCCTAACCTAATTTAGGAAAAATCTGCCTCAGAATAGGGTTTTCCCATGCATTGCGCCCGGCTTCCCAATTAAGTCAGAAACTTTAGGTTTGCTTGTTCCTGTCCAAAAGAAGCCCATGCAAATATAAGCATTCGGCTGGATTTGGGCCCTGACTAAAATGAAGCCGAACCCTAACCCTAACCCTAATTTAGGAAAAATCTGACTCACAATAGGGTTTTCCCATGCATTGTGCCCAACTTCCCAATTAAGTCAGAAACTTTAGGTTTTCTTGTTCCTTTGCAAAACAAGTGGGTGCAAAGATAAGCATGCGTTTGGATTTGGGCCCTGACTTCAAGGAAGCAGAACGCTAACCCTAACCCTAATTTTGGTAAAAACTGCCTCAGAATAGGGTTTTCCTATGCATTGTGCCCAGCTTCCCAATTGAGTCAGAAACTTTAGGTTTTGCTGTTCCTTTGCAAAAGAAGCGGGTGCAAAGATAAGCATCGGGTTGGATTTGGTCCCTGACTTAAATGAAGCCGAACCCTAACCCTAAAAATAATTTAGGAAAAATCTGCCTCTGAATAGGGTTTTCCCATGCATTGTGCAAAGTTTCCTAATTAAGTCAGAAACTTTAGGTTTTGCTGTTCCTTTGCATAAGAAGCGGCTGTAAAGATCAGCATCTGGCTGGATTTGGGCCCTAACTTCAAGGGAGCCGAACCCTAACCCTAACCCTAATTTAGGAAAAATCTGCCTCAGAATAGGGTTTTCCCATGCATTGTGCCCAGCTTCCCAATTAAGTCAGAAACTTTAGGTTTTCTTGTTCCTTTGCAAAAGAAGCGGGTGCAGAGGTAAGCATCCGGTTGGATTTGGGCCCTGACTTCAAGAAAGCAGAACGCTAACCCTAACCCTAATTTTGGAAAAAACTGCCTCAGAATAGGGTTTTCCCATTCATTGTGCCCAGCTTCCGAATTGAGTTAGCAAATTTAGGTTTTGCTGTTCCTTTGCATAAGAAGCGGGTGCAAAGATTAGCATCCGGTTAGATTTGGGCCCTGACTTCAAGTAACCCGAACCCTAACCCTAACCCTAATTTAGGAAAAATCGGCCGAGGAATAGGGTTTTCCCATGCATTGTGCCCAGCTTCTCAGTTAAGTCAGAAACTGTAGGTTTTCTTGCTCCTTTGCAATAGAAGCGCTTGCAAAGAAACGCATCCGGTTGGATCTGGGCCCTGACTTCAAGGAAGCCGAACCCTAACCCTAACCCTAATTTAGGAAAAATCTGACTCAGAATAGGGTTTTCCCATGGATTGCGCCCAGCTTCCCAATTAAGTCAGAAACTTTAGTTTTGCTTGTTCCTTTTCAAAAGCAGCAGATGCAAATATAAGCATTCGGTTGGATTTGGGCCCTGACTTAAATGAAGCCGAACCCTAACCCTAACCGTAATTTATTAAAAATCTGCCTCAGAATATGGTTTTCCCATGCATTGTGCCCAACTTCCCAATGAAGTCAGAAACTTTAGGTTTTGCTGTTTATTTGCAGAAGAAGCGGGTGCAAAGATAAGCATCCGGTTGGATTTGGTCCCTGACTTCAAGTAAGACGAACCCTAACCCTAAACTTAATTTAGGAAAAATTTGCCGAGGAATAAGGTTTTCCCATGCATTGTGCCCAGCTTCCCAGTTAAGTCAGAAACTGTAGGTTTTCTTGCTCCTTTGCAATAGAAGCGCGTGCAAAGATAAGCATCCGTTTGGTTCTGGGCCCTGACTTCAAGGAAGCCGAACCCTAACACTAACCCTAATTTTGGAAAAATCTGCCTCAGAATAGGGTTTTCCCATGCATTGTGCCCCGCTTCCCAATTAAGTCAGAAACTTTAGGTTTGCTTGTTCCTTTGCAAAAGAAGAGCGTGCAAAGATGAGCATACGGTTGGATTTGGGCACTGAGTTCAATGAAGCCGAACCCTAACCCTATCCCTAATTTAGGAAAAATCTGCCTCAGAATAGGATTTTCCCATGCATTATGCCAAGCTTCCCAATTAAGTCAGAAACTTTAGGTTTTGCTGTTCCTTTGCGTAAGAAGCCGGTGCAAAGATAACCATCCGGTTGGATTTGGGCCCTAACTTCAAGGGAGCCGAACCCTAACCCTAACCCCAATTTAGGAAAAATCTGACTCACAATAGGGTTTTCCCATGCATTGTGCCCAGCTTCCCAATTAAGTGAGAAACTTTAGGTTTTGCTGTTCCTTTGCATAAGAAGAGGGTACAAAGATAAGCATCCGGTTGGATTTGGGCACTGACTTCAATGAAGCCGAACCCTAACCCTAACCCTAATTTAGGAAAATTCTGCCTCAGAATAGGGTTTCCCCATGCATTGTGCCCAGCTTCCCAATTAAGTCAGAAACTTTAGGTTTGCTTGTTCCTTTGGAATAGAAGCGCGTCCAAAGATAAGCATCCGGTTGGATCTGGGCCCTGACTTCAAGGAAGCCGAACCCTAACCCTAACCCTAATTTAGGAAAAATCTGCATGAGAATAGGATTTTCCCATGCATTGTGCCAACCTTCCCAATAAAGTCAGAAACTTTAGGTTTTGCTGTTCCTTTGCATAAGAAGCCGGTGCAAAGATAACCATCCGGTTGGATTTGGGCCCTAACTTCAAGGGAGCCGAACCCGAACCCTAACCCTAACCCTAATTTAGGAAAAATCTGACTCACAATAGGGTTTTCCCATGCATTGTGCCCAGCTTCCCAAATAAGTCAGAAACTTTAGGTTTTGCTGTTCCTTTGCATAAAAAGCGGGTGCAAAGATAAGCATCCCGTTGGATTTGGGCCCTGACTTCAAGGAAGCCAAACCCTAACCCTAACCCTAATTTAGGAAAAATCTGCCTCAGAATAGGGTTTTCCCATGCATTGTGCCCGTCTTCCCAATTAAGTCATAAACTGTAGGTTTTCTTGTTCCTTTGAAAAAGAAGCGCGTGCAAAGATAAGCAACCGGTTGGATCTGGGCCCTGACTTCAAGTTAGCAGAACCGTAACCCTAACCCTAATTTAAGAAAAATCTGCCTCAGAATAGGGTTTTCCCTTGCATTGTGCCCAGCTTCCCAATTAAGTCAGAAACTTTAGGTTTGCTTGTTCATTTGCAAAAGAAGTGTGTGCAAAGATGAGCATTCGGTTAGATTTGGGCCCTGACTTAAATGAAGCCGAACCCTAACCCTAACCCTAATTTAGGAAAAAACTGCCTCAGAATAGGGTTTTCCCATGCATTGTGCCCAGCTTCCCAACTGAGTCAGAAACTTTAGGTTTTGCTGTTCCTTTGCAAAAGAAGCGGGTTGAAAGATAAGCATCCAGTTGGATTTGTGCCATGACTTCAAAGAAACCGAACCCTAACCCTAACCCTAATTTAGGAAAAATCTGCCTCAGAATAGGGTTTTCCCATGCATTGTGCCCAGCTTCCCAGTTAAGTCAGAAACTGTAGGTTTTCTTGCTCCTTTGCAATAGAAGCGCGTGCAAAGATCAGCATCCGGTTGGATCTGGGGCCTGACTTCAAGGAAGCCGAACCCTAACCCTAACCTTAATTTTGGAAAAATCTGCCTCAGAATAGGGTTTTCCCATGCATTGCGCCCGGCTTCCCAATTAAGTCAGAAACTTTAGGTTTTGCTTTTCCTTTGCATAAGAAGCGGGTTCAAAGATCAGCATCCGGTTGGATTTTGTCCCTGACTTCAAGTAAGACGAACCCTAACCCTAACCCTAATTTAGGAAAAATCTGAATAACAATAGGGTTTCCCCATGCATTGTGCCCAGCTTCCCAATTAAGTCAGAAACTTTAGGTTTTGCTGTTCCTTTGGATAAGAAGCGGGTGCAAAGATAACCATCCAGTTGGATTTGGGCCCTGACTTCAAGGAAGCCGAATCCTAACCCTAACCCTAATTTAGGAAAAATCTGCCACAGAATAGGGTTTTCCCACGCATTGTGCCCGCCTTCCCAATTAAGTCAGAAACTGTAGGTTTTCTTGTTCCTTCGAAAAAGAAGCGCGTGCAAAGATAAGCATCCGGTTGGATCTGGGCCCTGACTTCAAGGAAGCAGAACCCTAACCCTAACCCTAATTTAGGAAAAATCTGCCTCAGAATAGGGTTTTCGCATGCATTGTGCCCGTCTTCCCAATTAACTCAGAAACTGTAGGTTTTCTTGTTCCTTTGAAAAAGAAGCGCGTGCAAAGATAAGCATCTGGTTGGATTTGGGCTCCGACTTCAAAAAGCAGAACCCTAACCCTAACCCTAATTTAGGAAAAATCTACCTCAGAATAGGGTTTTCCCATGCATTGTGCCAAGCTTCCCAATTAAGTCAGAAACTTTAGGTTTTTTTGTTCCTTTGATTAAAAGCGATTGCGAAGATAAGCATCCGGTTGGATCTGGGCCCTGACTTCAAGGAAGCAGAACCCTAACCCTAACCCTAATTTAAGAAAAATCTGCCTCAGAATAGGGTTTTCCCTTGCATTGTGCCCAGCTTCCCAATTAAGTCAGAAACTTTAGGTTTGGTTGTTCCTTTGCAAAAGAAGCACGTGCAAAGATGAGCATCTGGTTGGTTCTGGGCCCTGCCTTCAAGGAAGCCAAACCCTAACCCTAACGCTACTTTAGGAAAAATCTGCCTCAGAATAGGGTTTTCCCATGCATTGTGCCCAGCTTCCCAATTAAGTCAGAAACTTTAGGTTTTCTTGTTCCTTTGCAAAAGAGGCGCATGCAAAGATAAGCATTCGGTTGGATTTCGGCCATGACTTAAAAGAAGCCAAACCCAAACCCTAAACCTAATTTAGGAAAAATCTACCTCAGAATAGGGTTTTCCCATGCATTGTGCCCAGCCTCCAAATTAAGTCAGAAACTTTAGGTTTTGCTGTTCATTTGCATAAGAAGCGGGTGCAAAGATAAACATCCGGTTGAATTTGGGCCCTGACTTCAAGTAAGCCTAACCCTAACCGTAAACCTAATTTAGTAGAAATCTGGTTAGGAATAGGGTTTTCCCATGCATTCTGCCCAGCTTCCCAGTTAAGTCAGAAACTGTAGGTTTTCTTGCTCCTTTGCAATAGAAGCGCGTGCAAAGATAAGAATCCGGTTCTATCTGGGCCCTGACTTCAAGGAAGCCGAACCCTAACCCTAACCCTAATTTAGGAAAAATCTGCCTCAGAATAGTGTTTTCCCATGCATTGTGCCCGGCTTCCCAATTTAGTCAGAAACTTTAGGTTTTGCTGTTCCTTTGGAAAAGAAGCGAGTGCAAACATAAACATCCGGTTGGATTTGTGACCTGACTTGAAAGAAGCCGAACCCTAACCCTAGCCCTAATTTAGAAAAAATCTGCCTCAGAATAGGGTTTTCCCATGCATTGTGCCCAGCTTCCCAATTCACTCAGAAACTTTAGGTTTTGCTGTTTCTTTGCATAAGAGGCAAGTGCAAAGATAAGCATCTGGTTAGATTTGGGCCCTGACTTCAAGTTAGCTGAACCCTAAACCTAACCCTAATTTAGGAAAAATCTTCCTCAGAATAGGGTTTTCCCATGCCTTGTGCCCAGCTTCCAAATTAAGTCAGAAACTTTAGGTTTTCTTGTTCCTTTCATTAAAAGCGATTGCGAAGATAAGCATCCGGTTGGATCTGGGCCCTGACTACAAGGAAGCAGAACCCTAACCCTAAGCCTAATTTAGGAAAAATCTACCTTAGAATAGGGTTTTCCCATGCATTGTGCCCAGCTTCCCAATTAAGTCAGAAACTTTAGGTTTGCTTCTTCCTTTGCAAAAGAAGCACGTGCAAAGATTAGCACACGGTTGGATCTGGGCCCTGACTTCAAGGAAGCTGAACCCTAACCCTAACTCTAATTTAGGAAAAATCTGCCTCAGAATAGGGTTTTCCCATGCATTGTGCCAAGCTTCCCAATTAAGTCAGAAACTTTAGGTTTTGCAGTTCCTTTGAATAAGAGGCAAGTTCAAAGATAAGCATCCGGTTAGATTTCGGCCCTGACTTCAAGTAAGCCGAACCCTAATCCTAACCCTAATTTAGGAAATTTCTGACTCAGACTATGGTTTTCCCATGCATTGTGCCCAGCTTCCCAACTAAGTCGGAAACTTTTGATTTTCTTGTTCCTTTTCAAAAGAAGCGCGTGCAAAGATAAGCATCCGGTTGGATCTGGGCCCTCACTTCAAGGAAGCAGAACCCTAACCCTAACCCTAATTTTGGAAAAATCTGCCTCAGAAAAGTATATTCCCATACATTGTGCGCAGCTTCCCAATTAAGTCAGAAACATTAGGTTTGGTTGTTCCTTTGCAAAAGAAGCACGGGTGAAGATAACCATCCGCTTGGATCTGGGCCCTGACGTCAAGGAAGCTGAACCCTAACCCTAACCTAATTTAGGAAAAATCTGCCTCAGAAAAGGGTATTCCCATGCATTGTGCCCAGCTTCCCAATTAAGTCAGAAACTTTAGGTTTGCTTCTTCCTTTGCAAAAGAAGAGCGTGCAAAGATGATAATACGGTTGGATTTGGGCCCTGACTTAAATGAAGCCGAAACCTAACCCTAACCCTAATTTAGGAAAAAATCTGCCTCAGAATAGGGTTTTCCCATGCATTGTGCCCAGCTTCCCAATTAAGTCAGAAACTTTAGGTTTTGCTGTTCCTTTGCTAAAGAGGCGAGTTCAAAGATTAGCATCCGGTTAGATTTGGGCCCTGAGTTCAAGTAATCCGAACCCTTAACCTAACCCTTATTTAGGAAATTTCTGACTCAGACTATGGTTTTCCCATGCATTGTGCCCTGCTTCCCAATTAAGTCAGAAACTTTAGGTTTTGCTATTCCTTTGCAAAAGAAGTGGGTGTAAAGATAAGCATCCGGTTGGATTTCTGCCCTGACTTCAAGGAAGCCGAACCCTAACCCTAACCCTAATTTAGGAAAAATGTACCTCAGAATACGGTTTTCCCATGCCTTGTGCCCAGCTTCCCAATTAAGTCAGAAACTTTAGGTTATGCTGTTCCTTTGCATAAGAGGCGGGTGCAAAGATAAGCATCCGGTTGTATCTGGGCCCTGACTTCAAGGAAGAACAACCCTAACCCTAACCCTAATTTAGGAAAAATCTGCCTCAGAATAGGGTTTTCCCATGCATTGTGCCCAGCTTCCCAATTAAGTCAGAAACTTAAGGTTTGCTTGTTCCTTTGCAAAAGATGAGCGTGCAAAGATGAGCACACGGTTCGATTTTGGCCCTGACTTAAATGAAGCCGACACCTAACCCTAACCCTAATTTAGGAAAAATCTGCCTCAGAATAGGGTTTTCCCACGCATTGAGCCAAGATTCCCAATTAAGTTAGAAACTTTAGGTTTGCTTGTTCGTTTGCAAAAGAAGCACGTGCAAAGATGAGCATCCGGTTGGATCTGGGCCCTGACTTCAAGGAAGCCGAACCCTAACCCTAACGCTAATTTAGGAAAAATCTGCCTCAGAATATGGTTTTCCCATGCATTGTGCCCGGCTTCCAAATTAAGTCAGAAACTTTAGGTTTAGTTGTTCCTTTGTATAAGAGGCGGGTGCAAAGATAAGCATCCGGTTGGATTTGGGCCCTGACTTCAAGTAAGCTGAATCCAAAACCTAACCCTAATTTAGGAAATTTATGACTCAGAATAGGGTTTTCCCATGCATTGTGCCCAGCTTCCCAACTAAGTCGGAAAGTTTTGATTTTCTTGTTCCTTTTCAAAAGAAGCGCGTGCAAAGATAAGCATCTGGTTGGATTTGGGCCCTGACTTCAAAGAATCAGAACCCTAACCCTAACTCTAATTTAGGAAAAATCTGACTCAGAATAGGGTTTTCCCATGCATTGTCCCAGCTTCCCAACTAAGTCGGAAACTTTTGGTTTTCTTGTTCCTTTTCAAAAGAAGCGCGTGCAAAGATAAGCATCCGTATGGATCTGGTCCCTGACTTCAAGGAAGCAGAACCCTAACCCTAACCCTAATTTAGCAAAAATCTTCCTCAGAATAGGGTTTTCCCATGCATTGTGCCCAGCTTCCCAATTAAGTCAGAAACTTTAGGTTTTGCTGTTCCTTTGCATAAGAGGCGGGTGCAAAGATAAGCATCCCGTTGGATTTGGGCCCTGACTTCAAGGAAGCCGAACCCTAACCCTAACCCTAATTTAGGAAAAATCTGCCTCAGAATAGGGTTTTCCCATGCATTGTGCCCAGCTTCCCAATTAAATCAGAAAGTGTAGGTTTTTTTGTTCCTTTGAAAAAGAAGCGCGTGCAAAGATAAGCATCCGGTTGGATTAGGGCCCTGACTTCAAAGAAGCAGAACCCTAACCCTAACCCTAATTTAGGAAAAATCTGCCTCAGAATAAGGTTTTCCCATGCATTGTGCCCACCTTCCCAATTAAGTCAGAAACTGTAGGTTTTTTTGTTCCTTTGAAAAAGAAGCGCGTGCAAAGATAAGCATCCGGTTGGATTAGGGCCCTGATTTCAAAGAAGCAGAATCCTAACCCTAACCCAAATTTAGGAAAAATCTGCCTCAGAATAGGTTTTTCCCATGCATTGAGCCAAGATTCCCAATTAAGTCAGAAATTTAGGTTTGCTTGTTCGTTTGCAAAAGAAGCAATTGCAAAGATGAGCATCCGGTTGGATCTGGGCCCTGACTTAAATGAAGGCGTACCCTAACCCTAACGCTAATTTAGGAAAAATCTGCCTCAGAATATGGTTTTCCCATGCATTGTGCCCGGTTTCCAAATTAAGTCAGAAACTTTAGGTTTTGCTGTTCCTTTGTATAAGAGGCGGGTGCAAAGATAAGCATCCGGTTGGATTTGGGCCCTGACTTCAAATAAGCTGAACCCTAAACCTAACCCTAATTTAGGAAATTTCTGACTGAGAATAGGGTTTTCCCATGCATTGTGCCCAGCTTCCCAACTAAGTCGGAAACTTTTGATTTTCTTGTTCCTTTTCAAAAGAAGCGCGTGCAAAGATCAGCATCCGTTTGGATCTGGGCTCTGACTTCAACGAAGCAGAACCCTAAACCTAACCCTAATTTAGGAAAAATCTGCCTCAGAATAGGGTTTTCCCATGCATTGTGCCCAGCTCCCCAATTAAGTCAGAAACTGTAGGTTTTATTGTTCCTTTCCAAAAGTAGCGCTTGCAAAGATAAGCATCCGGTTGGATCTGGGCCCTGACTTCAAGGAAGCAGAACCCTAACCCTAACCCTAATTTTGGAAAAATCTGCCTCAGAAAAGTGTATTCCCATAGATTGTGCGCAGCTTCCCAATTAAGTCAGAAACATTAGGTTTGGTAGTTCCTTTGCAAAAGAAGCACGTGTGAAGATAAGCATCCGCTTGGATCTGGGCCCTGACTTCAAGGAAGCTGAACCCTAACCCTAACCTAATTTAGGAAAAACCTGCCTCAGAAAAGGGTATTCCCATACATTGTGTGCAGCTTCCTAATTAAGTCAGAAACATTAGGTTTGGTAGTTCCTTTGAAAAAGAAGCACGTGCAAAGATAAGCATCCGGTTGGATCTGGGCCCTGACTTCAAGGAAGCCGAAACCTAACCCTAAAGCTAATTTAGGAAAAATCTGCCTCAGAATATGGTTTTCCCATGCATTGTGCCCGGTTTCCAAATTAAGTCAGAAACTTTAGGTTTTGCTGTTCCTTTGTATAAGAGGCGGGTGCAAAGATAAGCATCCGGTTGGATTTGGGCCCTGACTTCAAATAAGCTGAACCCTAAACCTAACCCTAATTTAGGAAATTTCTGACTGAGAATAGGGTTTTCCCATGCATTGTGCCCAGCTTCCCAACTAAGTCGGAAACTTTTGATTTTCTTGTTCCTTTTCAAAAGAAGCGCGTGCAAAGATCAGCATCCGTTTGGATCTGGGCTCTGACTTCAACGAAGCAGAACCCTAAACCTAACCCTAATTTACGAAAAATCTGACTCAGAATAGGGTTTTCCCATGCATTGTGCCCAGCTTCCCAATTAAGTCAGAAATTTAAGGTTTGCTTGTTCCTTTTGCAAAAGAAGAGCGTGCAAAGAGGAGTATACGGTTGGATTTGGGCCCTGACTTAAATGAAGCCGAAACCTAACCCTAACCCTAATTTAGGAAAAATCTGCCTCAGAATAGGGTTTTCCATGCATTGAGCCAAGATTCCTAATTAAGTCAGAAATTTAGGTTTGCTTGTTCGTTTGCAAAAGAAGCAATTGCAAAGATGAGCATCCGGTTGGATCTGGGCCCTGACTTAAATGAAGGCGAACCCTAACCCTAACACTATTTTAGGAAAAATCTGCCTCAGAATATGGTTTTCCCATGCATTGTGCCCAGCTTCCCAACTAAGTCGGAAACTTTTGGTTTTCTTGTTCCTTTTCAAAAGAAGCGCGTGCAAAGATTAGCATCCGTTTGGATCTGGGCCCTGACTTCAAGGAAGCAGAACCCTAACCCTAACCCTAATTTAGGAAAAATCTGCCTCAGAATAGGGTTTTCGCATGCATTGTGCCCGTCTTCCCAATTAACTCAGAAACTTTAGGTTTTGCTGTTCCTTTGCATAAAAAGCGGGTGCAAAGATAAGCATCCCGTTGGATTTGGGCCCTGACTTCAAGGAAGCAGAACCCTAACCCTAACCCTAATTTAGGAAAAATCTGCCTCACAGTACGGTTTTCCCATGCATTGTCCCAGCTTCCCAATTAAGTCAGAAACTGTAGGTTTTCTTGTTCCTTTGAAAAAGAAGCGCGTGCAAAGATAAACATCCGGTTGGATTAGGGCCCTGACTTCAAAGAAGCAGAACCCTAACCCTAACCCTAATTTAGGAAAAATCTAACTCAGAATAGGGTTTTCCCATGCATTGCGCCCAGGTTTCCAATTAAGTCAGAAACTTTAGGTTTTTTTGTTCCTTTCATTAAAAGCGGTTGCGAAGATAAGAATCCGTTTGGATATGGTCCCTGACTTCAAGGAAGCAGAACCCTAACCCTAACCCTAATTTAGCAAAAATCTTCCTCAGAATAGGGTTTTCCCATGCATTGTTCCCAGCTTCCCAATTAAGTCAGAAACTGTAGGTTTTGCTGTTCCTTTGCATAATAGGCGGATGCAAATATAAGCATCAGGTTGTATCTGGGCCCTGACTTCAAGGAAGCAGAACCCTAACCCTAACCCTAATTTAGGAAAAATCTGCCTCAGAGTAGGGTTTTCCCATGCATTGTCCCAGCTTCCCAATTAAGTCAGAAACTTTAGGTTTGCTTGTTCGTTTGCTAAAGAAGCACGTGCAAAGATTAGCATCCGGTTGGATCTGTGCCCTTACTTCAAGGAAGCCGAACCCTAACCCTAACCCTAATTTAGGAAAAATCTTCCTCAGAATAGGGTTTTCCCATGCATTGTGCCAAGCTTCCCAATTAAGTCAGAAACTTTAGGTTTGCTTGTTCGTTTGCTAAGGAAGCACGTGCAAAGATCAGCATCCGGTTGGATCTGTGCCCTTACTTCAAGGAAGCCGAACCCTAACCCTAACCCTAATTTAGGAAAAATCTGACTCAGAATAGGGTTTTCCCATGCATTGTGCCCAGCTTCCCAACTAAGTCGGAAACTTTTGGTTTTCTTGTTCCTTTTCAAAAGAAGCGCGTGCAAAGATAAGCATCCGTTGGGATCTGTTCCCTGACTTCAAGGAAGCAGAACCCTAACACTAACCCTAATTTAGCAAAAATCTTCCACAGAATAGGGTTTTCCCATGCATTGTGCCCAGTTTCCCAATTAAGTCAGAAACTTAAGGTTTGCTTGTTCCTTTGCAAAAGAAGAGCGTGCAAAGATGAGCACACGGTTGGATTTGGGCCCTGACTTAAATGAAGCCGAAACCTAACCCTAACCCTAACTTACGAAAAATCTGCCTCAGAATAGGGTTTTCCCATGCATTGTGCCCAGCTTCCCAATTAAGTCAGAAACTTAAGGTTTGCTTGTTCCTTTGCAAAAGAAGAGCGTGCAAAGATGAGCATACGGTTGGATTTGGGCCCTGACTTAAATGAAGCCGAACCCTAACCCTAACGCTAATTTAGGAAAAATCTGCCTCAGAATATGGTTTTCCCATGCATTGTGCCCAGCTTCCCAACTAAGTCGGAAACTTTTGGTTTTGTTGTTCCTTTTCAAAAGAAGCGCGTGCAAAGATAAGCATCTGTTTGGATCTGGGCCCTGACTACAAGGAAGCAGAACCCTAACCCTAACCCTAATTTAGGAAAAATCTTCCTCAGAATAGGGTTTTCCCATGCATTGTGCCCAGATTCCCAATTAAGTCAGAAACTTTAGGTTTTGTTGTTCCTTTACATAAGAAGCGCGTGCAAAGATAAGCATCCGTTGTGATCTGTTCCCTGACTTCAAGGAAGCAGAACCCTAACCCGAACCCTAATTTAGGAAAAATCTCCCTCAGAGTAGGGTTTTCCCATGCATTGTGCCCAGCTTCCCAATTAAGTCAGAAACGTTAGGTTTGCTTGTTCCTTTGCAAAAGAAGAGCGTGCAAAGATGAGCATACGGTTGGATTTGGGCCCTGACTTAAATGAAGCCGAAACCTAACCCGAACCCTAATTTAGGAAAAATCTGCCTCAGAATACGGTTTTCCCATGCATTGATGCCAAGCTTCCCAATTAAGTCAGATACTTTAGGTTTGCTTGTTCGTTTGCAAAAGAGCACGTGCAAAGATGAGCATCCGGTTGGATCTGTGCCCTTACTTCAAGGAAGCCGAACCCTAACCCTAACCCTAATTTAGGAAAAATCTGACTCAGAATAGGGTTTTCCCATGCTTGTGCCCAGCTTCCCAATTAAGTCAGAAACTTTAGGTTTTGCTGTTGCTGTGCAAAAGAAGCGGGTGCAAAGATAAGAATCCGGTTGGATTTGTGCCCTGACTTCAAGGAAGCCGAACCCTAACCCTAACCCTAATTTAGGAAAAATCTGACTCAGAATAGGGTTTTCCCATGCATTGTCCCAGCTTCCCAATTAAGTCAGAAACTTTAGGTTTTGCTGTTCCTTTGCATAAAAAGCGGGTGCAAAGATAAGCATCCCGTTGGATTTGGGCCCTGACTTCAAGGAAGCCGAACACTAACCCTAACCCTAATTTAGGAAAAATCTGCCTCAGAATAGGGTTTTCCCATGCATTGTGCCCAGCTTCCCAATTAAGTCAGAAACTTTAGGTTTTGCTGTTCCTTTGGATAAGAGGCGGGTGCAAAGATAAGCATCCGGTTGGATTTGGGTCCTGACTTCAAGTAAGATGAACCCTAAACCTACCCCTAATTTAGGAAATTTCTGAATCAGAATAGGGTTTTCCCATTCATTGTGCCCAGCTTCCCAACTAAGTCGGAAACTTTTGGATTTCTTGTTCCTTTTCAAAAGAAGCGCGTGCAAAGATAAGCATCCGTTTGGATCTGGGCCCTGACTTCAAGGAAGCAGAACCCTAACCCTAACCCTAATTTAGCAAAAATCTTCCTCAGAATAGGGTTTTCCCATGAATTGTGCCCAGATTCCCAATTAAGTCAGAAACTTTAGGTTTTGTTGTTCCTTTACATAAGAAGAGCGTGCAAAGATAAGCATCAGGTTGTATCTAGGCCCTGACTTCAAGGAAGCAGAACCCTAACCCTAACCCTAATTTAGGAAAAATCTGCCTCAGAATAGGGTTTTCCCATGCATTGTGCCCACCTTCCCAATTAAATCAGAAACTGTAGGTTTTTTTTTTCCTTTGAAAAAGAAGCGCGTGCAAAGATAAGCATCCGGTTGGATTAGGGCCCTGACTTCAAAGAAGCAGAACCCTAACCCTAACCCTAATTTAGGAAAAATCTGCCTCAGAATAGGGTTTTCCCATGCATTGTGCCCAGCTCCCCAATTAAGTCAGAAACTGTAGGTTTTATTGTTCCTTTCCAAAAGTAGCGCTTGCAAAGATAAGCATCCGGTTGGATCTGGGCCCTGACTTCAAGGAAGGAGAACCCTAACCCTAACCCTAATTTCGGAAAAATCTGCCTCAGAAAAGTGTATTCCCATACATTGTGCGCAGCTTCCCAATTAAGTCAGAAACATTAGGTTTGGTAGTTCCTTTGCAAAAGAAGCACGTGTGAAGATAAGCATCCGCTTGGATCTGGGCCCTGACTTCAAGGAAGCTGAACCCTAACCCTAACCTAATTTAGGAAAAACCTGCCTCAGAAAAGGGTATTCCCATACATTGTGCGCAGCTTCCCAATTAAGTCAGAAACATTAGGTTTGCTTGTTCGTTTGCAAAAGAAGCACGTGCAAAGATGAGCATCCGGTTGGATCTGTGCCCTTACTTCAAGGAAGCCGAACCCTAACCCTAACCCTTATTTAGGAAAAATCTGACTCAGAATAGGGTTTTCCCATGCATTGTGCGCAGCTTCCCAACTAAGTCGGAAACTTTTGGTTTTCTTGTTCCTTTTCAAAAGAAGCGCGTGCAAAGATAAGCATCCCTTTGGATCTGGGCCCTGACTTCAAGGAAGCAGAACCCTAACCCTAACCCTAATTTAGCAAAAATCTGACTCAGAATAGGGTTTTCCCATGCATTGTGGCCAGATTCCCAATTAAGTCAGAAACTTTAGGTTTTGTTGTTCCTTTACATAAGGAGAGCGTGCAAATATAAGCATCAGGTTGTATCTGGGCCCTGACTTCAAGGAAGCAGAACCCTAACCCTAACCCTAATTTAGGAAAAATCTGCCTCAGAATAGGGTTTTCCCATGCATTGTGCCCAGCTTCCCAATTAAGTCAGAAACTTAAGGTTTGCTTGTTCCTTTGCAAAAGAAGAGCGTGCAAAGATGAGCATACGGTTGGATTTGGGCCCTGACTTAAATGAAGCCGAACCCTAACCCTAACCCTAACCCTAATTTAGGAAAAATCTGCCTCAGAAAACGGTTTTCCCATGAATTGTGCCCAGCTTCCCAATTAAGTCAGAAACTTTAGTTTTTATTGTTCCTTTCATTAAAAGCGATTGCGAAGATAAGCATCCGGTTGGATCTGGGCCCTTACTTCAAGGAAGCAGAACCCTAACCCTAACCTAATTTAGGAAAAATCTGCCTCAGAAAAGGGTATTCCCATACATTTTTCCCAGGTTCCCAATTAAGTCAGAAACTGTAGGTTTTCTTGTTCCTTTGAAAAAGATGCACGTGCAAAGATAAGCATCCGGTTGGATCTGGGCCCTGACTTCAAGGAAGCCGAACCCTAACCCTAACGCTAATTTAGGAAAAATCTGCCTCAGAATATGGTTTTCCCATGCATTGTGCCCGGCTTCCAAATTAAGTCAGAAACTTTAGGTTTTTCTGTTCCTTAGTATAAGAGGGGTGTGCAAAGATAAGCATCCGGTTGGATTTGGGCCCTGACTTCAAATAAGCTGAACCCTAAACCTAACCCTAATTTAGGAAATTTCTGACTCAGAATAGGGTTTTACCATGCATTGTGCCCAGCTTCCCAACTAAGTCGGAAACTTTTGATTTTCTTGTTCCTTTTCAAAAGAAGCGCGTGCAAAGATAAGCATCCGTTTGGATCTGGGCTCTGACTTCAACGAAGCAGAACCCTAAACCTAACCCTAATTTAGGAAAAATCTGACTCAGAATAGGGTTTTCCCATGCATTGTGCCCAGCTTCCCAATTAAGTCAGAAACTTTAGGTTTGCTTGTTCGTTTGCAAAAGAAGCACGTGCAAAGATGAGCATCCGGTTGGATCTGTGCCCTTACTTCAAGGAAGCCGAACCCTAACCCTAACCCTAATTTAGGAAAAATCTGACTCAGAATAGGGTTTTCCCATGCATTGTGCGCAGCTTCCCAACTAAGTCGGAAACTTTTGGTTTTCTTGTTCCTTTTCAAAAGAAGCGCGTGCAAATATAAGCATCAGGTTGTATCTGGGCCCTGACTTCAAGGAAGCAGAACCCTAACCCTAACCCTAATTTAGGAAAAATCTGCCTCAGAATAGGGTTTTCCCATGCATTGTGCCCAGCTTCCCAATTAAGTCAGAAACCTAAGGTTTGCTTGTTCCTTTGCAAAAGAAGAGCGTGCAAAGATGAGCATACGGTTGGATTTGGGCCCTGACTTAAATGAAGCCGAAACCTAACCCGAACCCTAATTTAGGAAAAATCTGCCTCAGAATACGGTTTTCCCATGCATTGTGCCAAGCTTCCCAATTAAGTCAGAAACTTTAGGTTTGCTTGTTCGTTTGCAAAAGAAGCACGTGCAAAGATGAGCATCCGGTTGGATCTGTGCCCTTACTTCAAGGAAGCAGAACCCTAACCCTAACCCTAATTAAGGAAAAATCTGACTCAGAATAGGGTTTTCCCATGCATTGTGCCCAGCTTCCCAATTAAGTCAGAAACTTTAGGTTTTGCTGTTCCTGTGCAAAAGAAGCGGGTGCAAAGATAAGAATCCGTTTGGATTTGTGCCCTGACTTCAAGGAAGCCGAACCCTAACCCTAACCCTAATTTAGGAAAAATCTGCCTCAGAATAGGGTTTTCCCATGCATTGTGCCCACCTTCCCAATTAAGTCAGAAACTGTAGGTTTTCTTGTTCCTTTGAAAAAGAAGCGCGTGCAAATATAAGCATCCGGTTGGATTAGGGCGCTGACTTCAAAGAAGCAGAACCCTAACCCTAACCCTAATTTAGGAGAAATCTAACTAAGAATAGGGTTTTCCCATGCATTGCGCCCAGGTTCCCAATTAAGTCAGAAACTTTATGTTTTTTTGTTCCTTTCATTAAAAGCGATTGCGAAGGTAAGCATCCGTTTGAATCTGGGCCCTGACATCAAGTTAGCAGAACCCTAACCCTAACCCTAATTTAAGAAAAATCTGCCTCAGAATAGGGTTTTCCCATGCCATGTGCCCAGCTTCCCAATTAAGTCAGAAAGTTTAGGTTTTATTGTTCCTTTCATTAAAAGCGATTGCGAAGATAAGCATCCGTTTGCATCTGGGCTCTGACTTCAAGGAAGCAGAACCCTAAACCTAACCCTAATTTTGGAAAAATCTGACTCAGAATAGGGTTTTCCCATGCATTGTGCCCAGCTTCCCAATTAAGTCAGAAACTTTAGGTTTTGCTGTTCCTTTCATTAAAAGCGATTGCGAAGATAAGCATCCGGTTGGATCTGGGCCCTGACTACAAGGAAGCAGAACCCTAGCCCTAACCCTAACTTAGGAAAAATCTACCTCAGAATAGGGTTTTCCCATGCATTGTGCCCAGCTTCCCAATTAAGTCAGAAACTTTATGTTTGCTTGTTCCTTTGCAAAAGAAGCGTGTGCAAAGATAAGCACACGGTTGGATTTGGGCCCTGACATCAAAGAAGCCGAACCCTAACCCTAACCCTAACCCTAATTTAGGAAAAATCTGCCTCAGAAAACGGTTTTCCCATGAATTGTGCCCAGCTTCCCAATTAAGTCAGAAACTTTAGTTTTTATTGTTCCTTTCATTAAAAGCGATTGCGAAGATAAGCATCCGGTTGGATCTGGGCCCTTACTTCAAGGAAGCAGAACCCTAACCCTAACCTAATTTAGGAAAAATCTGCCTCAGAAAAGGGTATTCCCATACATTTTTCCCAGGTTCCCAATTAAGTCAGAAACTGTAGGTTTTCTTGTTCCTTTGAAAAAGATGCACGTGCAAAGATAAGCATCCGGTTGGATCTGGGCCCTGACTTCAAGGAAGCCGAACCCTAACCCTAACGCTAATTTAGGAAAAATCTGCCTCAGAATATGGTTTTCCCATACATTGTGCCCGGCTTCCAAATTAAGTCAGAAACTTTAGGTTTTTCTGTTCCTTAGTATAAGAGGGGGGTGCAAAGATAAGCATCCGGTTGGATTTGGGCCCTGACTTCAAATAAGCTGAACCCTAAACCTAACCCTAATTTAGGAAATTTCTGACTCAGAATAGGGTTTTACCATGCATTGTGCCCAGCTTCCCAACTAAGTCGGAAACTTTTGATTTTCTTGTTCCTTTTCAAAAGAAGCTCGTGCAAAGATAAGCATCCGTTTGGATCTGGGCTCTGACTTCAACGAAGCAGAACCCTAAACCTAACCCTAATTTAGGAAAAATCTGACTCAGAATAGGGTTTTCCCATGCATTGTGCCCAGCTTCCCAATTAAGTCAGAAACTTAAGGTTCGCTTGTTCCTTTTGCAAAAGAAGAGCGTGCAAAGATGAGTATACGGTTGGATTTGGGCCCTGACTTAAATGAAGCCGAAACCTAACCCTAACCCTAATTTAGGAAAAATCTGCCTCAGAATAGGGTTTTCCATGCATTGAGCCAAGATTCCCAATTAAGTCAGAAATTTAGGTTTGCTTGTTCGTTTGCAAAAGAAGCACGTGCAAATATCAGCATCCGGTTGGATCTGGGCCCTGACTTCAAGGAAGCCGAACCCTAACCCTAACGCTAATTTAGGAAAAATCTGCCTCAGAATATGGTTTTCCCATGAATTGTGCCCGGCTTCCAAATGAAGTCAGAAACTTTAGGTTTAGCTGTTCCTTTGTATAAGAGGCGGGTGCAAAGATCAGCCTCCGGTTGGATATGGGCCCTGAGTTCAAGTAAGCTGAACCCAAAACCTTACCCTAATTTAGGAAATTTCTGACTCAGAATAGGGTTTTCCCATGCATTGTGCCCAGCTTCCCAACTAAGTCGGAAACTTTTGATTTTCTTGTTCCTTTTCAAAAGAAGCGCGTGCAAAGATAAGCATCCGTTTGGATCTAGGCTCTGACTCAAAGGAAGAAGAACCCTAAACCTAACCCTAATTTAGGAAAAATCTGCCTCAGAATAGGGTTTTCCCATGCATTGTGCCCAGCTTCCCAATTAAGTCAGAAACTTTAGGTTTGCCTGTTCCTTTGCAAAAGAAGAGCGTGCAAAGATGAGCATACGGTTGGATTTGGGCCCTGACTTCAAGGAAGCCGAACCCTAACCCTAACGCTAATTTAGGAAAAATCTGCCTCAGAATATCGTTTTCCCATGCATTGTGCCCGGCTTCCAAATTAAGTCAGAAACTTTAGGTTTAGCTGTTCCTTTGTATAAGAGGCGGGTGCAAAGATAAGCATCCGGTTGGATTTGGGCCCTGACTTCAAGTAAGCTGAACCCAAAACCTAACCCTAATTTAGGAAATTTCTGACTCAGAATAGGGTTTTCCCATGCATTGTGCCCAGCTTCCCAACTAAGTCGGAAACTTTTGATTTTCTTGTTCCTTTTCAAAAGAAGCGCGTGCAAAGAAAAGCATCCGTTTGGATCTGGGCCCTGACTTCAAGGAAGCAGAACCCTAACCCTAACCCTAATTTAGCAAAAATCTTCCTCAGAATAGTGTTTTCCCATGCATTGTGCCCAGATTCCCAATTAAGTCAGAAACTTTAGGTTTTGTTGTTCCTTTACATAAGAAGAGCGTGCAAAGATAAGCATCCGGTTGGATCTGCGCCCTGACTTCAAGGAAGCGGAACCCTAACCCTAACCCTAATTTAGGAAAAATCTACCTCAGAGTAGAGTTTTCCCATGCATTGTGCCCAGCTTCCCAATTAAGTCAGAAACTTTAGGTTTGCCTGTTCCTTTGCAAAAGAAGAGCATGCAAAGATGAGCATTCGGTTGGATTTGGGCCCTGACTTAAATGAACCCCAAACCTAACCCTAACCCTAATTTAGGAAAAATCTGCCTCAGAATAGGGTTTTCCCATGCATTGTGCCCAGCTTCCCAATTAAGTCAGAAACTTTAGGTTTTGTTGTTCCTTTACATAAGAAGAGCGTGCAAAGGTAAGCATCCGGTTGGATCTGGGCCCTGACTTCAAGGAAGCAGAACCCTAACCCTAACCCTAATTTAGGAAAAATCTACCTCAGAGTAGGGTTTTCCCATGCATTGTGCCCAGCTTCCCAATTAAGTCAGAAACTTTAGGTTTGCCTGTTCCTTTGCAAAAGAAGAGCGTGCAAAGATGAGCATACGGTTGGATTTGGGCCCTGACTTAAATGAAGCCGAAACCTAACCCTAACCCTAATTTAGGAAAAATCTGCCTCAGAATACGGTTTTCCCATGCATTGTGCCCAGCTTCCCAATTAAGTCAGAAACTTTAGGTTTTGCTGTTCCTTTGCATAAGAGGCGGGTGCAAATATAAGCATCAGGTTCTATCTGGGCCCTGACTTCAAGGAAGCAGAACCCTAACCCTAACCCTAATTTAGGAAAAATCTGCCTCAGAATAGGGTTTTCCCATGCATTGTGCCCAGCTACCCAATTAAGTCAGAAACTTAAGGTTTGCTTGTTCCTTTGCAAAAGAAGAGCGTGCAAAGATGAGCATCCGGTTGGATCTGTGCCCTTACTTCAAGGAAGCCGAACCCTAACCCTAACCCTAATTTAGGAAAAATCTGACTCAGAATAGGGTTTTCCCATGCATTGTGCCCAGCTTCCCAATTAAGTCAGAAACTTTAGGTTTTGCTGTTCCTGTGCAAAAGAAGCGGGTGCAAAGATCAGAATCCGGTTGGATTTGTGCCCTGACTTCAAGGAAGCCGAACCCTAACCCTAACCCTAAATTAGGAAAAATCTGACTCAGAATAGGGTTTTCCCATGCATTGTCCCAGCTTCCCAATTAAGTCAGAAACTTTAGGTTTTTCTGTTCCTTTGCATAAAAAGCGGGTGCAAAGATAAGCATCCCGTTGGATTTGGGCCCTGACTTCAAGGAAGCCGAACCCTAACCCTAACCCTAATTTAGGAAAAATCTGCCTCAGAATAGGGTTTTCCCATGCATTGTGCCCACCTTCCCAATTAAGTCAGAAACTGTAGGTTTTCTTGTTCCTTTGAAAAAGAAGCGCGTGCAAATATAAGCATCCGGTTGGATTAGGGCCCTGACTTCAAAGAAGCAGAACCCTAACCCTAACCCTAATTTAGGAAAAATCTAACTAAGAATAGGGTTTTCCCATGCATTGCGCCCAGGTTCCCAATTAAGTCAGAAACTTTAGGTTTTTTTCTTCCTTTCATTAAAAGCGATTGCGAAGGTAAGCATCCGTTTGGATCTGGGCCCTGACATCAAGTTAGCAGAACCCTAACCCTAACCCTAATTTAAGAAAAATCTGCCTCAGAATAGGGTTTTCCCATGCCTTGTGCCCAGCTTCCCAATTAAGTCTGAAAGTTTAGGTTTTATTGTTCCTTTCATTAAAAGCGATTGCGAAGATAAGCATCCGGTTGGATCTGGGCCCTGACTACAAGTTAGCAGAACCCTAACCCTAACCCTAACTTAGGAAAAATCTACCTCAGAATAGGGTTTTCCCATTCATTGTGCCCAGCTTCCCAATTAAGTCAGAAACTTTATGTTTGCTTGTTCCTTTGCAAAAGAAGCGTGTGCAAAGATTAGCACACGGTTGGATTTCGGCCCTGACATCAAAGAAGCCGAACCCTAACCCTAACCCTAATTTAGGAAAAATCTGCCTCAGAATAGGGTTTTCCCATGCATTGTGCCCAGCTTCCCAATTAAGCCAGAAACTTTAGGTTTTGTTGTTCCTTTACATAAGAAGAGCGTGCAAATATAAGCATCCGGTTGGATCTGGGCCCTGACTTCAAGGAAGCAGAACCCTAACCCTAACCCTAATTTAGGAAAAATCTACCTCAGAGTAGGGTTTTCCCATGCATTGTGCCCAGCTTCCCAATTAAGTCAGAAACTTTAGGTTTGCCTGTTCCTTTGTAAAAGAAGAGCGTGCAAAGATGAGCATACGGTTGGATTTGGGCCCTGACTTAAATGAAGCCGAAACCTAACCCTAACCCTAATTTAGGAAAAATCTGCCTCAGAATACGGTTTTCCCATGCATTGTGCCCAGCTTCCCAATTAAGTCAGAAACTTTAGGTTTTGCTGTTCCTTTGCATAAGAGGCGGGTGCAAATATAAGCATCAGGTTGTATCTGGGCCCTGACTTCAAGAAAGCAGAACCCTAACCCTAATCCTAATTTAGGAAAAATCTGCCTCAGAATAGGGTTTTCCCATGCATTGTGCCCAGCTTCCCAATTAAGTCAGAAACTTAAGGTTTGCTTGTTCCTTTGCAAAAGAAGAGCGTGCAAAGATGAGCATCCGGTTGGATCTGTGCCCTTACTTCAAGGAAGCCGAACCCTAACCCTAACCCTAATTTAGGAAAAATCTGACTCAGAATAGAGTTTTCCCATGCATTGTGCCCAGCTTCCCAATTAAGTCAGAAACTTTAGGTTTTATTGTTCCTTTCATTAAAAGCGATTGCGAAGATAAGCATCCGGTTCGATCTGGGCCCTGACTTCAATGAAGCCGAACCCTAACCCTAACCTAATTTAGAAAAAATCTGCCTCAGAATATGGTTTTCCCATGCATTGTGCCCGGCTTCCAAATTAAGTCAGAAACTTTAGGTTTAGCTGTTCCTTTGTATAAGAGGCGGGTGCAAAGATAAGCATCCAGTTGGATTTGGCCCTGACTTCAAATAAGCTGAACCCTAAACCTAACCCTAATTTAGGAAATTTCTGACTCAGAATAGGGTTTTCCCATGCATTGTGCCCAGCTTCCCAACTAAGTCGGAAACTTTTGATTTTCTTGTTCCTTTTGCAAAAGAAGAGCGTGCAAAGATGAGTATACGGTTGGATTTGGGCCCTGACTTAAATGAAGCCGAAACCTAACCCTAACCCTAATTTAGGAAAAATCTGCCTCAGAATAGGGTTTTCCATGCATTGAGCCAAGATTCCCAATTAAGTCAGAAATTTAGGTTTGCTTGTTCGTTTGCAAAAGAAGCACGTGCAAAGATGAGCATCCAGTTGGATCTGGGCCCTGACTTCAAGGAAGCCGAACCCTAACCCTAACGCTAATTTAGGAAAAATCTGCCTTAGAATATGGTTTTCCCATGCATTGTGCCCGGCTTCGAAATTAAGTCAGAAACTTTAGGTTTAGCTGTTCCTTTGTATAAGAGGCGGGTGCAAAGATAAGCCTCCGGTTGGATTTGGGCCCTGACTTCAAGTAAGCTGAACCCAAAACCTAACCATAATTTAGGAAATTTCTGACTCAGAATAGGGTTTTCCCATGCATTGTGCCCAGCTTCCCAACTAAGTCGGAAACTTTTGATTTTCTTGTTCCTTTTCAAAAGAAGCGCGTGCAAAGATAAGCATCCGTTTGGATCTGGGCTCTGACTTCAACGAAGCAGAACCCTAAACCTAACCCTAATTTAGGAAAAATCTGACTCAGAATAGGGTTTTCCCATGCATTGTGCCCAGCTTCCCAATTAAGTCAGAAACTTAAGGTTTGCTTGTTCCTTTTGCAAAAGAAGAGCGTGCAAAGATGAGTATACGGTTGGATTTGGGCCCTGACTTACATGAAGCCGAAACCTAACCCTAACCCTAATTTAGGAAAAATCTGCCTCAGAATAGGGTTTTCCATGCATTGAGCCAAGATTCCCAATTAAGTCAGAAATTTAGGTTTCCTTGTTCGTTTGCAAAAGAAGCACGTGCAAAGATGAGCATCCAGTTGGATCTGGGCCCTGACTTCAAGGAAGCCGAACCCTAACCCTAACGCTAATTCAGGAAAAATCTGCCTTAGAATATGGTTTTCCCATGCATTGTGCCCGGCTTCGAAATTAAGTCAGAAACTTTAGGTTTAGCTGTTCCTTTGTATAAGAGGCGGGTGCAAAGATAAGCCTCCGGTTGGATTTGGGCCCTGACTTCAAGTAAGCTGAACCAAAAACCTAACCATAATTTAGGAAATTTCTGACTCAGAATAGGGTTTTCCCATGCATTGTGCCCAGCTTCCCAACTAAGTCGGAAACTTTTGATTTTCTTGTTCCTTTTCAAAAGAAGCGCGTGCAGAGATCAGCATCCGTTTGGATTTGGGCCCTGACTTCAAGGAAGCCGAACCCTAACCCTAACCCTAATTTAGGAAAAATCTGCCTCAGAATAGGGCTTTCCCATGCATTGTGCCCAGCTTCCCAATGAAGTCAGAAACTTAAGGTTTGCTTGTTCCTTTGCAAAAGAAGAGCATGCAAAGGTGAGCATACGGTTGGATTTGGGCCCTGACTTAAATGAAGCCGAAACCTAACCCTAACCCTAATTTAGGAAAAATCTGCCTCAGAATAGGGTTTTCCCATGCATTGTCCCAGCTTCCCAATTAAGTCAGAAACTTTAGTTTTGCTGTTCCTTTGCATAAAAAGAGTGTGCAAAGATAAGCATCCCGTTGGATTTGGGCCCTGACTTCAAGGAAGCCGAACCCTATCCCTAACCCTAATTTAGGAAAAATCTGCCTCAGAATAGGGTTTTCCTATGCATTGTGCCCACCTTCCCAATTAAGTCAGAAACTGTAGGTTTTCTTGTTCCTTTGAAAAAGAAGCGCGTGGAAATATAACCATCCGGTTGGATTAGGGCCCTGACTTCAAAGAATGTGAACCCCAACCCTAACCCTAATTTAGGAAAAATCTGCCTCAGAATAGTGTTTTCCCATGCATTGTGCCCAGCTTCCCAATTAAGTCAGAAACTTTAGGTTTTATTGTTCCCTTCATTAAAAGCGATTGCGAAGATAAGCATCTGGTTGGATCTGGGCCCTGACTTCAAGTAAGCCGAACCCTAACCCTAACCCCAATATAGGAAAATCTGCCTCAGAATAGGGTTTCCCCTTGCATTGTGCCCAGCTTCCGAATCAAGTCAGAAGCTTTAGGTTTGCTTGTTCCTTTGTAAAAGAAGCACGTGTGAAGATCAGTATCCGGTTGGATCTGGGCCCTGACTTCAAGGAAGCCGAACCCTAACCCTAACCCTAATTTAGGAAAAATCTGCCTCAGAATAGGGTTTTCCCATCCATTGTGCCCACCTTCCCAATTAAGTGAGAAACTTTAGGTTTTGCTGTTCCTTTGGATAAGAGGCGGGTGCAAAGATAAGCATCCGGTTAGATTTGGGTCCTGACTTCAAGTAAGCTGAACCCTAAACCTACCCCTAATTTAGGAAATTTCTGACTCAGAATAGGGTTTTCCCATGCATTGTGCCCAGCTTCCCAACTAAGTCGGAAACTTTTAGTTTTCTTGTTCCTTTTCTAAAGAAGCGCGTGCAAAGATAAGCATCCGTTTGGATCTGGTCCCTGACTTCAGGGAAGCAGAACCCTTACTCTAAACCTAATTTAGGAAAAATCTTCCTCAGAATTGGGTTTTCCCATGCACTGTGCCCAGCTTCCCAATGAAGTCAGAAACTTAAGGTTTGCTTGTTCCTTTGCAAAAGAAGAGCGTGCAAAGATGAGCATACGGTTGGATTTGGGCCCTGACTTAAATGAAGCCGAAACCTAACCCTAACCCTAATTTAGGAAAAATCTGCCTCAGAATAGGGTTTTCCCATGCATTGTGCCCAGCTTCCCAATTAAGTCAGAAACTTTAGGTTTTATTGTTCCCTTCATTAAAAGCGATTGCGAAGATAAGCATCCGGTTGGATCTGGGCCCTGACTTCAAGTAAGCCGAACACTAACCCTAATCCCAATATAGGAAAAATCTGCCTCAGAATAGGGTTTCCCCTTGCATTGTGCCCAGCTTCCGAATCAAGTCAGAAGCTTTAGGTTTGCTTGTTCCTTTGCAAAAGAAGCATGTGTGAAGATCAGCATCCGGTTGGATCTGGGCCCTGACTTCAACGAAGCCGAACCCTAACCATAACCCTAATTTAGGAAAAATCTGCCTCAGAATAGGGTTTTCCCATGCATTGTGCCCAGCTTCCCAATTAAGACAGAAACTTTCGGTTTTGCTTATCCTTTGCATAAGAAGCGTGTGCAAAGATTAGCATCCGGTTGGATTTGGGCCCTGACTTCAAGGAAGCCGAACCCTAACCTTAACCCTAATTTAGGAAAAATCTGCCTCAGAATAGGGTTTTCCCATGCATTGTGCCAAGCTTCCCAATTAAGTCAGAAACTTTAGGTTTTGCTGTTCCTTTGCATAAGAGGCGGGTGCAAAGATAAGCATCCGGTTGTATTTGGGCCCTGACTTCAAGTAAGCTGAACCGTAAACCTAACCCTAATTTAGGAAATTTCTGACTCAGAATAGGGTTTTCCCATGCATTGTGCCCAGCTTCCCAACTAAGTCGGAAACTTTTGGTTTTCTTGTTCCTTTTCAAAAGAAGCGCGTGCAAAGATAAGCATCCATTTGGATCTGGGCCCTGACTTCAAGGAAGCCGAACCCTAACCCTAACCTAATTTAGGAAAAATCTACCTAAGAATAGGGTTTTCCCATGCATTGTGCCTAGCTTCCCAACTAAGTCGGAAACTTTTGGTTTTCTTGTTCCTTTTCAAAAGAAGCGCGGTCAAAGATAAGCATCCATTTGGATCTGGGCCCTGACTTCAAGGAAGCAGAACCCTAACCCTAACCCTAATTTAGCAAAAATCTGCCTCAGAATAGGGTTTTCCCATGCATTGTGCCCAGCTTCCCAATTAAGTAAGAAACATTAGGTTTGGTTGTTCCTTTGCAAAAGAAGCACGTGTGAAGATAAGCATCCGCTTGGATCTGGGCCCTGACTTCAAGGAAGCTGAACCCTAACCCTAACCCTAATTTAGGAAAAATCTGACTCAGAATTGGGTTTTCCCATGCATTGTGCCCAGCTTCCCAATTAAGTCAGAAACTTTAGGTTTTGCTGTTCCTTTGGATAAGAGGCGGGTGCAAAGATAAGCATCCGGTTGGATTTGGGCCCTGACTTCAAGTCAGCTGAACCCTAACCCTGACTCTAATATAGTAAATTTCTGACTCAGAATAGGGTTTTCCCATGCATTGTGCCAAGCTTCCCAATTAAGTCAGAAACTTTAGGTTTGCTTGTTCCTTTGCAAAAGAAGCGCGTGCAAAGATTAGCACACGGTTGGATTTGGGCCATGACATCAATGAAGCCGAACCCTAACCCTAACTCTAATTAAGGAAAAATCTGCCTCAGAAAACGGTTTTCCCATGAATTGTGCCCAGCTTCCCAATTAAGTCAGAAACTTTAGGTATTATTGTTCCTTTCATTAAAAGCTATTGCTTAGATAAGCATCCGGTTGGATTTGGGTCCTGACTTCAAGTAAGCTGAACCCTAAACCTACCCGTAATTTAGGAAATTTCTGAATCAGAATAGGGTTTTCCCATTCATTATGCCCAGCTTCCCAACTAAGTCGGAAACTTTTGGTTTTCTTGTTCCTTTTCAAAAGAAGCGCGTGCAAAGATAAGCAATGCTTTGGATCTGGGCCCTGACTTCAAGGAAGCAGAACCCTAACCCTAACCCTAATTTAGGAAAAATCTTCCTCAGAATAGGGTTTTCCCATGCATTGTGCCCAGATTCCCAATTAAGTCAGAAACTTTAGGTTTTGTTGTTCCTTTACATAAGGAGAGCATGCAAAGATAAGCATTCGGTTGGATCTGGCCCCTGACTTCAAGTAAGCAGAACCCTAACCCTAACCCTAATTTAGGAAAAATCTACCTCAGAGTAGGGTTTTCCCATGCATTGTGCCCAGCTTCCCAATTAAGTCAGAAACTTTAGGTTTGCTTGTTCCTTTGCAAAAGAAGAGCGTGCAAAGATGAGCATACGGTTGGATTTGGGCCCTGACTTAAATGAAGCCGAAACCTAACCCTAACCCTAATTTAGGAAAAATCTGCCTCAGAATACGGTTTTCCCATGCATTGTGCCCAGCTTCCCAATTAAGTCAGAAACTTTAGGTTTTGCTGTTCCTTTGCATAAGAGGCGGTTGCAAATATAAGCATCAGGTTGTATCTGGGCCCTGACTTCAAGGAAGCAGAACCCTAACCCTAACCCTAATTTAGGAAAAATCTGGCTCTGAATAGGGTTTTCCCATGCATTGTGCCCAGCTTCCCAATTAAGTCAGAAACTTAAGGTTTGCTTGTTCCTTTGAAAAGAAGAGCGTGCAAAGATGAGCATACGGTTGGATTTGGGCCCTGACTTAAATGAAGTCGAAACCTAACCCGAACCCTAATTTAGGAAAAATCTGCCTCAGAATACGGTTTTCCCATGCATTGTGCCAAGCTTCCCAATTAAGTCAGAAACTTTAGGTTTGCTTGTTCGTTTGCAAAAGAAGCACGTGCAAAGATGAGCATCCGGTTGGATCTGTGCCCTTACTTCAAGGAAGCCGAACCCTAACCCTAACCCTAATTTAGGAAAAATCTGACTCAGAATAGGGTTTTCCCATGCATTATGCCCAGCTTCCCAATTAAGTCAGAAACTTTAGGTTTTGCTGTTCCTGTGCAAAAGAAGCGGGTGCAAAGATAAGAATCCATTTGGATTTGTGCCCAGACTTCAAGGAAGCCGAACCCTAACCCTAACCCTAATTTAGGAAAAATCTGACTCAGAATAGGGTTTTCCCATGCATTCCGCCCAGGTTCCCAAATAAGTCAGAAACTTTAGGTTTTTTTGTTCCTTTCATTAAAAGCGATTGCGAAGGTAAGCATCCGTTTGAATCTGGGCCCTGACATCAAGTTAGCAGAACCCTAACCCTAATTTAAGAAAAATCTGCCTCAGAATAGGGTTTTCCCATGCCTTGTGCCCAGCTTCCCAATTAAGTCAGAAAGTTTAGGTTTTATTGTTCCTTTCATTAAAAGCGATTGCGAAGATAAGCATCCGGTTGGATATGGGCCCTGACTACAAGGAAGCGGAACCCTAACCCTAACCCTAATTTAGGAAAAATCTACCTCAGAATAGGGTTTTCCCATTCATTGTGCCCAGGTTCCCAATTAAGTCAGAAACAGTAGGTTTTCTTGTTCCTTTGAAAAAGATGCACGTGCAAAGATAAGCATCAGGTTGGATCTGGTCCCTGACTTCAAGGAAGCCGAACCCTAACCCTAACCTAATTTAGGAAAAATCTGCCTCAGAAAACGGTATTCCCATGCATTGTGCCCAGCTTCCCAATTAAGTCAGAAACTTAAGGTTTGCTTGTTCCTTTTGCAAAAGAAGAGCGTGCAAAGATGAGTATACGGTTGGATCTGGGCCCTGACTTAAATGAAGCCGAAACCTAACCCTAACCCTAATTTAGGAAAAATCTGCCTCAGAATAGGGTTTTCCATGCATTGAGCAAAGATTCCCAATTAAGTCAGAAATTTAGGTTTGCTTGTTCGTTTGCAAAAGAAGCACGTGCAAAGATGAGCATCGGTTGGATCTGGGCCCTGACTTCAAGGAAGCCGAACCCTAACCCTAACGCTAATTTACGAAAAATCTGCCTCAGAATATGGTTTTCCCATGCATTGTGCCCGGCTTCCAAATTAAGTCAGAAACTTTAGGTTTAGCTGTTCCTTTGTATAAGAGGCGGGTGCAAAGATCAGCATCCGGTTCGATTTGGGCGCTGACTTCAAGTAAGCTGAAAGCAAAACCTAACCCTAATTTAGGAAATTTCTGACTCAGAATAGGGTTTTCCCATGCATTGTGCCCAGCTTCCCAACTAAGTCGGAAACTTTTGATTTTCTTGTTCCTTTTCCAAAGAAGCGCGTGGAAAGATAAACATCCGTTTGGATCTGGGCTCTGACTTCAAGGAAACAGAACCCTAAACCTAACCCTAATTTAGGAAAAATCTGACTCAGAATAGGGTTTTCCCATGCATTGTGCCCAGCTTCCCAATTAAGTCAGAAACTTTAGGTTTTGCTGTTCCTTTCATTAAAAGCGATTGCGAAGATAAGCATCCGGTTGGATCTGGGCCCTGACTACAAGGAAGCAGAACCCTAACCCTAACCCTAACTTAGGAAAAATCTACCTCAGAATAGGGTTTTCCCATTCATTGTGCCCAGCTTCCCAATTAAGTCAGAAACTTTATGTTTGCTTGTTCCTTTGCAAAAGAAGCGTGTGCAAAGATAAGCACACGGTTGGATTTGGGCCCTGACATCAAAGAAGCCGAACCCTAACCCTAACCTAATTTAGGAAAAATCTGCCTCAGAAAAGGGTATTCCCATACATTTTTCCCAGGTTCCCAATTAAGTCAGAAACTGTAGGTTTTCTTGTTCCTTTGAAAAAGGTGCACGTGCAAAGATAAGCATCCGGTTGGATCTGGGCCCTGACTTCAAGGAAGCCGAACCCTACCCTAACGCTAATTTAGGAAAAATCTGCCTCAGAATATGGTTTTCCCATGCATTGTGCCCGGCTTCCAAATTAAGTCAGAAACTTTAGGTTTTTCTGCTCCTTTGTATAAGAGGCGGGTGCAAAGATAAGCATCCGGTTGGATTTGGGCCCTGACTTCAAATAAGCTGAACCCTAAACCTAACCCTAATTTAGGAAATTTCTGACTCAGAATAGGGTTTTACCATGCATTGTGCCCAGCTTCCCAACTAAGTCGGAAACTTTTGATTTTCTCGTTCCTTTTCAAAAGAAGCGCGTGCAAAGATAAGCATCCGTTTGGATCTGGGCTCTGACTTCAACGAAGCAGAACCCTAAACCTAACCCTAATTTAGGAAAAATCTGACTCAGAATAGGGTTTTCCCATGCATTGTGCCCAGCTTCCCAATTAAGTCAGAAACTTAAGGTTTGCTTGTTCCTTTTGCAAAAGAAGAGCGTGCAAAGATGAGTATATGGTTGGATTTGGGCCCTGACTTAAATGAAGCCGAAACCTAACCCTAACCCTAATTTAGGAAAAATCTGCCTCAGAATAGGGTTTTCCATGCATTGAGCCAAGATTCCCAATTAAGTCAGTAATTTAGGTTTGCTTGTTCGTTTGCAAAAGAAGCACGTGCAAAGATCAGCATCCGGTTGGATCTGGGCCCTGACTTCAAGGAAGCCGAACCCTAACCCTAACGCTAATTTAGGAAAAATCTGCCTCAGAATATGGTTTTCCCATGCATTGTGCCCGGCTTCCAAATTAAGTCAGAAACTTTAGGTTTAGCTGTTCCTTTGTATAAGAGGCGGGTGCAAAGATAAGCCTCCGGTTGGATTTGGGCCCTGACTTCAAGTAAGCTGAACCCAAAACCTAACCATAATTTAGGAAATTTCTGACTCAGAATAGGGTTTTCCCATGCATTGTGCCCAGCTTCCCAACTAAGTCGGAAACTTTTGATTTTCTTGTTCCTTTTCCATAGAAGCGCGTGGAAAGATAAGCATCCGTTTGGATCTGGGCTCTGACTTCAAGGAAACAGAACCCTAAACCTAACCCTAATTTAGGAAAAATCTGACTCAGAATAGGGTTTTCCCATGCATTGTGCCCAGCTTCCCAATTAAGTCAGAAACTTTAGGTTTTGCTGTTCATTTCATTAAAAGCGATTGCGAAGATAAGCATCCGGTTGGATCTGGGCCCTGACTACAAGGAAGCAGAACCCTAACCCTAACCCTAACTTAGGAAAAATCTGCCTCAGAAAATGGTTTTCCCATGAATTGTGCCCAGCTTCCCAATTAAGTCAGAAACTTTAGTTTTTATTCTTCCTTTCATTAAAAGCGATTGCGAAGATAAGCATCCGGTTGGATCTGGGCCCTTACTTCAAGGAAGCAGAACCCTAACCCTAACCTAATTTAGGAAAAATCTGCCTCAGAAAAGGGTATTCCCATACATTTTTCCAAGGTTCCCAATTAAGTCAGAAACTGTAGGTTTTCTTGTTCCTTTGAAAAAGATGCACGTGCAAAGATAAGCATCCGGTTGGATCTGGGCCCTGACTTCAAGGAAGCCGAACCCTAACCCTAACGCTAATTTAGGAAAAATCTGCCTCAGAATATGGTTTTCCCATGCATTGTGCCCGGCTTCCAAATTAAGTCAGAAACTTTAGGTTTTTCTGTTCCTTTGTATAAGAGGCGGGTGCAAAGATAAGCATCCGGTTGGATTTGGGCCCTGACTTCAAATAAGCTGAACCCTAAACCTAACCCTAATTTAGGAAATTTCTGACTCAGAATAGGGTTTTACCATGCATTGTGCCCAGCTTCCCAACTAAGTCGGAAACTTTTGATTTTCTCGTTCCTTTTCAAAAGAAGCGCGTGCAAAGATAAGCATCCGTTTGGATCTGGGCTCTGACTTCAACGAAGCAGAACCCTAAACCTAACCCTAATTTAGGAAAAATCTGACTCAGAATAGGGTTTTCCCATGCATTGTGCCCAGCTTCCCAATTAAGTCAGAAACTTAAGGTTTGCTTGTTCCTTTTGCAAAAGAAGAGCGTGCAAAGATGAGTATATGGTTGGATTTGGGCCCTGACTTAAATGAAGCCGAAACCTAACCCTAACCCTAATTTAGGAAAAATCTGCCTCAGAATAGGGTTTTCCATGCATTGAGCCAAGATTCCCAATTAAGTCAGTAATTTAGGTTTGCTTGTTCGTTTGCAAAAGAAGCACGTGCAAAGATCAGCATCCGGTTGGATCTGGGCCCTGACTTCAAGGAAGCCGAACCCTAACCCTAACGCTAATTTAGGAAAAATCTGCCTCAGAATATTGTTTTCCCATGCATTGTGCCCGGCTTCCAAATTAAGTCAGAAACTTTAGGTTTAGCTGTTCCTTTGTATAAGAGGCGGGTGCAAAGATAAGCCTCCGGTTGGATTTGGGCCCTGACTTCAAGTAAGCTGAACCCAAAACCTAACCATAATTTAGGAAATTTCTGACTCAGAATAGGGTTTTCCCATGCATTGTGCCCAGCTTCCCAACTAAGTCGGAAAATTTTGATTTTCTTGTTCCTTTTCAAAAGAAGCGCGTGCAGAGATAAGCATCCGTTTGGATCTAGGCTCTGACTTCAAGGAAGCAGAACCCTAAACCTAACCCTAATTTAGGAAAAATCTGACTCAGAATAGGGTTTTCCCATCCATTGTGCCCAGCTTCCCAATTAAGTGAGAAACTTTAGGTTTTGCTGTTCCTTTGGATAAGAGGCGGGTGGAAAGATAAGCATCCGGTTGGATTTGGTTCCTGACTTCAAGTAAGCTGAACCCTAAACCTACCCCTAATTTAGGAAATTTCTGACTCAGAATAGGGTTTTCCCATGCATTGTGCCCAGCTTCCCAACTAAGTCGGAAACTTTTGGTTTTCTTGTTCCTTTTCAAAAGAAGCGCGTGCAAAGATAAGCATCTGTTTGGATATGGTCCCTGACTTCAGGGAAGCAGAACCCTTACCCTAAACCTAATTAACAAAAATCTTCCTCAGAATTGGGTTTTCCCATGCATTGTGCCCAGCTTCCCAATTAAGTCAGAAACTTTAGGTTTTGCTGTTCCTTTGCATAAGAGGCGGGTGCAAATATAAGCATCAGGTTGTATCTGGGCCCTGACTTCAAGGAAGCAGAACCCTAAACCTAACCCTAATTTAGGAAAAATCTGCCTCAGAATAGGGTTTTCCCATGCATTGTGCCCAGCTTCCCAATTAAGTCAGAAACTTAAGGTTTGCTTGTTCCTTTGCAAAAGAAGAGCGTGCAAAGATGAGCATACGGTTGGATTTGGGCCCTGACTTAAATGAAGCCGAAACCTAACCCTAACCCTAATTTAGGAAAAATCTGCCTCAGAATAGGGTTTTCCCATGCATTGTCCCAGCTTCCCAATTAAGTCAGAAACTTTAGGTTTTGCTGTTCCTTTGCATAAAAAGAGTGTACAAAGATAAGCATCCCGTTGGATTTGGGCCCTGACTTCAAGGAAGCCGAACCCTAACCCTAACCCTAATTTAGGAAAAATCTGCCTCAGAATAGGGTTTTCCTATGCATTGTGCCCACCTTCCCAATTAAGTCAGAAACTGTAGGTTTTCTTGTTCCTTTGAAAAAGAAGCGCGTGGAAAGATAACCATCCGGTTGGATTGGGGCCCTGACTTCAAAGAATCTGAACCCTAACCCTAACCCTAATTTAGGAAAAATCTGCCTCAGAATAGGGTTTTCCCATGCATTGTGCCCAGCTTCCCAATTAAGTCAGAAACTTTAGGTTTTATTGTTCCCTTCATTAAAAGCGATTGCGAAGATAAGCATCCGGTTGGATCTGGGCCCTGACTTCAAGTAAGCCGAACCCTAACCCTAACCCCAATATAGGAAAAATCTGCCTCAGAATAGGGTTTCCCCTTGCATTGTGCCCAGCTTCCCAACTAAGTCGGAAACTTTTGGTTTTCTTGTTCCTTTGCAAAAGAAGCGCGTGCAAAGATAAGCATCCGTTTGGATCTGGGCCCTGACTTCAAGGAAGCCGAACCCTAACCCTAACCTAATTTAGGAAAAATCTACCTCAGAATAGGGTTTTCCCATGCATTGTGCCTAGCTTCCCAACTAAGTCGGAAACTTTTGGTTTTCTTATTCCTTTTCAAAAGAAGCGCGGTCAAAGATAAGCATCCATTTGGATCTGGGCCCTGACTTCAAGGAAGCAGAACCCTAACCCTAACCCTAATCCTAATTTAGGAAAAATCTACCTCACAATAGGGTTTTCCCATGCATTGTGCCCAGCTTCCCAATTAAGTCAGAAACTTTAGGTTTGCTTGTTCCTTTGCAAAAGAAGAACGTGCAAAGATTAGCACACGGTTGGATTTGGGCCCTGAAATCAATGAAGCCGAACACTAACCCTAACCCTAATTTATGAAAAATCTGCCTCAGAATAGGGTTTTCCCATGCATTGTGCCAAGCTTCCCAATTAAGTCAGAAACTGTAGGTTTTGCTGTTCCTTTGCATAAGAGGCGGGTGCAAAGATAAGCATCCGGTTGGATTTGGGCCCTGACTTCAAGTAAGCTGAACCCTAAACCTAACCCTAATTTAGGAAATTTCTGACTCAGAATAGGGTTTTCCCATGCATTTTGCCCAGCTTCCCAACTAAGTCGGAAACTTTTGGTTTTCTTGTTCCTTTTCAAAAAAGCGCGGTCAAAGATAAGCATCCGTTTGGATCTGGGCCCTGACTTCAAGGAAGCAGAACCCTAACCCTAACCCTAATTTAGCAAAAATCTGCCTCAGAATAGGGTTTTCCCATGCATTGTGCCCAGCTTCCCAATTAAGTAAGAAACATTAGGTTTGGTTGTTCCTTTGCAAAAGAAGCACGTGTGAAGATAAGCATCCGCTTGGATCTGGGCCCTGACTTCAAGGAAGCTGAACCCTAACCCTAACCCTAATTTAGGAAAAATCTGCCTCAGAATAGGGTTTTCCCATGCATTGTGCCCAGCTTCCCAATTAAGTCAGAAACTTTAGGTTTGCTTGTTCGTTTGCAATTGAAGCACGTGCAAAGATGAGCATCCAGTTGGATCTGGGCACTGACTTCAAGGAAGCCGAACCCTAACCCTAAAGCTAATTTCGAAAAATCTGCCTCAGAATATGGTTTTCCCATGCATTGTGCCCGGATTCCAAATTAAGTCAGAAACTTTAGGTTTGCTTCTTCCTTGCAAAAGCAGCACATGCAAAGATAAGCATTCGTTTGGATTTGGGCCCTAACTTAAATGAAGCCGAACCCTAAAGCTAACCCTAATTTAGGAAAAATCTGACTCAGAATAGGGTTTTCCCATGCATTGTGCTCAGCTTCCCAATTAAGTCAGAAACTTTAGGTTTTGCTGTTCCTGTGCAAAAGAAGCTGGTGAAAAGAGAAGAATCCGGTTGGATTTGTGCCCTGACTTCAAGGAAGCCGAACCCTAACCCTAACCCTAATTTAGGAAAAATCTACCACAGAATAGGGTTTTCCCATGCATTGTGCCCAGTTTCCCAATTAAGACAGAAACTTTACATTTGCTTGTTTCTTTGCAAAAGAAGAGCGTGCAAAGGTGAGCATACGGTTGGATTTGGGTCTTGACTTAAATGAAGCCGAAACCTAACCCTAACCCTAATTTGGGAAAAATCTGCCTAAGAATAGGGTTTTCCCATGCATTGTGCCCAGCTTCCCAATTAAGTCAGAAACTTTAGGTTTTGCTGTTCCGTTGAATAAGAGGCGGGTGCAAATATAAGCATCCGGTTGGATTTGGGCCCTGACTTCAAGTAAGCTGAACCCTAACCCTAACCCTAATTTAGGAAAAATCTACCTCAGAATAGGGTTTTCCCATGCATTGTGCCCAGCTTCCCAATTAAGTCAGAAACTTTAGGTTTTCTTGTTCCTTTTCAAAAGAAGCTGGTGCAAAGATAAGCAACCGGTTGGATTTTGGCCCTGACTTCAAGGAAGCCAAATCCTAACCCTAGCCCTAATTTAGGAGAAATCTGCCTCAGAAACGGTATTTCCATACATTGTGCGCAGGTACGCAATTAAGACAGAAACATTAGGTTTGGTTGTTCCTTTGCAAAAGAAACACGTGTGAAGATAAGCATCCGCTTGGATCTGGGCCCTGACTTCAAGGAAGCCGAACCATAACCCTAACCCTAATTTAGGAAAAATCTGCCTCAGAATAGGGTTTTCCCATGCATTGTGCCCAGCTTCCCAATTATGTTAGAAACTTTCGGTTTTGTTGTTCCTTTATATAAGAAGGGCGTGAAAAGATGGGCATGCGGTTGGAATTGGGCCCTGACTTCAAGGAAGCCGAACCCTAACCCTAACCCTAATTTAGGAAAAATCTACCATAGAATAGGGTTTTCCAATGCATTGTGCCCAGTTTCCCAATTAAGACAGAAACTTTAGGTTTGCTTGTTTCTTTGCAAAAGAAGAGCGTGCAAAGATGAGCATACGGTTGGATTTGGGCCCTGATTAAATGAAGCCGAAACCTAACCCTAACCCTAATTTAGGAAAAATCTGCCTCAGAATAGGGTTTTCCCGTGCATTGTGGCCAGCTTCCCAATTAAGTCAGAAACTTTAGGTTTTGCTGTTCCTTTGCAAAAAAAGAGCGTGGAAAGATAAGCATCCCGTTGGATTAGGGCCCTGACTTCAAAGAAGCAGAACCCTAACCCTAACCCTAATTTAGGAAAAATCTGCCTCAGAATACCGTTTTCCCATGCATTGCGCCCAGGTTCCCAATTAAGTCAGAAACTTAAGGTTTTTTTGTTCCTTTCATTAAAAGCGATTGCCAAAATAAGCGTCCGGAAGGATCTGGGCCTTACTTCAAGTTAGCAGAACCCTAACCCTAACCCTAATTTAAGGAAAATCTGGCTCAGGATAGGGTTTTCCCATGCCTTGTGCCCAGCTTCCCAATTAAGTCAGAACATTTAGGTTTTATTGTTCCTTTCATTAAAAGCAATTGCGAAGGTAAGCATCCGGTTGGATCTGGGCCCTGACTACAAGGAAGCAGAACCCTAACCCTAACCCTAGTTTAGGAAAAATCTACCTCAGAATAGGGTTTTCCCATGCATTGTGCCCAGCTTCCCAATTAATTCAGAAACTTTAGGTTTGCTTGTTTCTTTGGAAAAGAAGCTTGTGCAAAGATAAGCATCCGGTTCGATCCGGGCCCTGACTTCAAGGAAGCAGAACCCTAACCCTAACCCTAATTTAGGAAAAATCTACCTCAGTATAGGGTTTTCCCATGCATTGTGCCCAGTTTCCCAATTAAGACAGAAACTTTAGGTTTGCTTGTTTCTTTGCAAAAGAAGAGCATGCAAAGGTGAGCATACGGTTCGATTTGGGCCCTGACCTAAATGAAGCCGAAACCTAACCCTAACCTTAATTTGGGAAAAATCTGCCTCAGAATAGGGTTTTGCCATGCATTGTGCCCAGCTTCCAAATTAAGTCAGAAACTTTAGGTTTTGCTGTTCCTTTGCATAAGAACCGGGTGCAAAGATGAGCATCCGGTTGGATCTGGGCCATGACTTTAAGGGAGCCGAACCCTAACCCTAAACCTAATTTAGGAAAAAGCTGCCTCAGAAACGGTATTCCCATACATTGTGCGCAGGTACGCAATTAAGACAGAAACATTAGTTTTGGTTGTTCCTTTGCAAAAGAAACACGTGTGAAGATAAGCATCCGCTTGGATCTGGGCCCTGACTTCAAGGAAGCCGAACCCTAACCCTAACCCTAATTTAGGAAAAATCTGCCTCAGAATAGGGTTTTCCCATGCATTGTGCCCAGCTTCCCAATTAAGTCAGAAACTTTAGGTTTTGTTGTTCCTTTACATAAGAAGGGCGTGCAAAGATGGGCATGCGGTTGGAATTGGGCCCTGACTTCAAGGAAGTGGAACCCTAACCCTAACCCTAATTTAGGAAAAATCTACCACAGAATAGGGTTTTCCCATGCATTGTGCCCAGTTTCCCAATTAAGACAGAAACTTTACATTTGCTTGTTTCTTTGCAAAAGAAGAGCATGCAAAGGTGAGCATACGGTTCGATTTGGGCCCTGACTTAAATGAAGCCGAAACCTAACCCTAACCCTAATTTGGGAAAAATCTGCCTAAGAATAGGGTTTTGCCATGCATTGTGCCCAGCTTCCCAATTAAGTCAGAAACTTTAGGTTTTGCTGTTCCGTTGAATAAGAGGCGGGTGCAAAGATAAGCATCCGGTTGGATTTGGGCCCTGACTTCAAGTAAGCTGAACCCTAACCCTAACCCTAATTTAGGAAATTTCTGACTCAAAATAGGGTTGTCCAATGCATTGTGCCCAGCTTCCCAATTAATTCAGAAACTTTAGGTTTGCTTTTTCCTTTGCAAAAGAAGCTGGTGCAAAGACAAGGATCCGGTTGGATCTGGGCCCTGACTTCAAGGAAGCCGAACCCTAACATTCTCCCTAATTTTGGAAAAATATGCCTCAGAATAGGGTTTTCCGATGCATTGTGCCCAGCTTCCCAATTAATTCAGAAACTTTAGGTTTGCTTGTTCCTTTGCAAAAAAAGCGCGTACAAAGATAAGCATCCGGTTGGATTTGGTCCCTGACTTCAATGAAGCCGAACCCTAACCCTACCCTAATTTAGGAAAAATCTGCCTCAGAATAGGGTTTTCCCATACATTGTGCCCAGCTTCCCAATTAAGTCAGAAACTTTAGGTTTTGGTGTTCCTTTGCATAAGAAGCGGGTGCAAAGATAAGCAACCGGTTGGATTTTGGTCCTGACTTCAAGGAAGCCAAATCCTAACCCTAGCCCTAATTTAGGAGAAATCTGCCTCAGAATAGGGTTTTCCCATGCCTTGTGCCCAGCTTCCCAATTAAGTCAGAAACTTTAGGTTTTGCTGTTCCTTTGCATAAGAAGCGGGTGCAAAGATGAGCATCCGGTTGGACCTGGGCCCTGACTTTAAGGAAGCCGAACCCTAACCCTAAACCTAATTTAGGAAAAATCTGCCTCAGAAACGGTATTCCCATACATTGTGCGCAGGTACGCAATTAAGACAGAAACATTAGGTTTGGTTGTTCCTTTGCAAAAGAAACACGTGTGAAGATAAGCATCCGCTTGGATCTGGGCCCTGACTTCAAGGAAGCCGAACCCTAACCCTAACCCTAATTTAGGAAAAATCTGCCTCAGAATAGGGTTTTCCCATGCATTGTGCCCAGCTTCCCAATTAAGTCAGAAACTTTAGGTTTTGTTGTTCCTTTACATAAGAAGGGCGTGCAAAGATGGAATGCGGTTGGAATTGGGCCCTGACTTCAAGGAAGCGGAACCCTAACCCTAACCCTAATTTAGGAAAAATCTACCACAGAATAGGGTTTTCCCATGCATTGTGCCCAGTTTCCCAATTAAGACAGAAACTTTACATTTGCTTGTTTCTTTGCAAAAGAAAAGCGTGCAAAGGTGAGCATACGGTTGGATTTGGGTCTTGACTTAAATGAAGCCGAAACCTAACCCTAACCCTAATTTGGGAAAAATCTGCCTAAGAATAGGGTTTTGCCATGCATTGTGCCCAGCTTCCCAATTAAGTCAGAAACTTTAGGTTTTGCTGTTCCGTTGAATAAGAGGCGGGTGCAAATATAAGCATCCGGTTTGACTTGGGCCCTGACTTCAAGGAAGCCGAACCCTAACCCTAAACCTAATTTAGGAAAAATCTGCCTCAGAATACGGTTTTCCCATGCATTGTGCCCAGCTTCACAATTAAGTCAGAAACTTTAGGTTTTTTGTTCCTTTCATTAAAAGCGATTGCGAAGATCGGCATCCGGTTGGATCTGGGCCCTGACCTCAAGGAAGCCGACCCTAACCCTAACCCTAATTTAGGAAAAATCTGCCTCAGAATACGGATTTCCTGTGCATTGTGCCCAGCTTCCCAATTAAGTCAGAAACTAGGTTTTCTTGTTCCTTTGCAAAAGAAGCGCGTGCAAAGATTAGCATACGGTTGGATTTGGGCCCTGACTTCAAGGATGCCGAACCCTAACCCTAACCCTAATTTAGGAAAAATCTGCCTCAGAATAGGGTTTTCCCATGCATTGTGCCCAGCTTCCCAATTAAGTCAGAAACTTTAGGTTTTGCTGTTTCTTTGCATAAGAACCGGGTGAAAGATAAGATTCCGGTTGGATTTGGGCCCTGGCTTGAAGGAAGCCGAACCCTAACCCTAACCCTAATTTAGGAAAAATCTGCTTCGGAATAGGTTTTTCCCATACATTGTGCCCAGCTTTCCAATTAAGTCAGAAACTTTAGGTTTGCTTGATCCTTTGCAAAAGAAGTGTGTGTGAAGATGAATATCCGGTTGGATCAGGGCCCTGATTTCATGGAAGCCATACCCCAACCCTACCCCTAATTTAGGAAAAATCTGCCTCAGAATAGGGTTTTCCGATGCATTGTGCCCAGCTTCCCAATTAAGTCAGAAACTAGGTTTTCTTGTTCCTTTGCAAAAGAAGCACGTGCAAAGATAAGCATCCGGTTGGATCTGGGCCCTGACTACAAGGATGCCGAACCCTAACCCTAACCCTAATTTATGAAAAATCTGCCTCAGAATAGGGTTTCCGTATTTATTGTGCTCAGCTTCCCACTTAAGTCAGAGGGTTTAGGTTTTTCAATTCCTTTTCATAACAGGTGGTTGCGAAGATCAGCATCCGGTTGGATCTGGGCCCTGACTACAAGGAAGCCGAACCCTAACCCTAACCCTAATTTAGAAAAAATCTGTCTCAGAATAAGGTTTTCCCATGCATTGTGCCCAGCTTCCCAATTAAGTCAGAAACTTTCCGTTTTGCTGTTCCTTTGCATAACAAGTGATTGGAAAGATAAGCATCCGGTTGGATTATGGGCCCTGACTTCAAGGAAGCCGAACCCTAACCCTAACCCTAATTTAGGAAAAATCTGCCTGAGAATAGGGTTTTCCCATACATTGTGCTCAGCTTCCCAATTAAGTCAGAAACTTTAGGTTTGCTTGTTCCTTTGCAAAAGAAGCGCGTGCAAAGATAAGCATCCGTTTGGGTCTGGGCCCTGACTTCAATGAAGCCGAACCCTAACCCTAACCCTAATTTAGGAAAAATCTGCCTCAGAATAGGGTTTTCCCATACATTGTGCCCAGCTTTCCAATTAAGTCAGAAACTTTAGGTTTGCTTGATCCTTTGCAAAAGAAGTGCTTGTGAAGATGAACATCCGGTTGGATCTGGGCCCTGATTTCAAGGAAGCCATACCCCAACCCTAACCCTAATTTAGGAAAAATCTGCCTCAGAATAGGGTTTTCCCATGCATTGTGCCCAGCTTCCTAATTAAGTCAGAAACTAGGTTTTCTTGTTCCTTTGCAAAAGAAGCGCGTGCAAAGATAAGCATCCGGTTGGATATGGGCCCTGACTACAAGGATGCCGAACCCTAACCCTAACCCTAATTTATGAAAAATCTGCCTCAGAATAGGGTTTCCGTATTTATTGTCCTCAGCTTCCCACTTAAGTCAGAGGGTTTAGGTTTTTCAGTTCCTTTTCATAACAGGTGGTTGCGAAGATCAGCATCCGGTTGGATCTGGGCCCTGACTACAAGGAAGCTGAACCCTAACCCTAACCCTAATTTAGAAAAAATCTGTCTCAGAATAAGGTTTTCCCATGCATTGTGCCCAGCTTCCCAATTAAGTCAGAAACTTTCCGTTTTGCTGTTCCTTTGCATAACAAGTGATTGGAAAGATAAGCATCCGGTTGGATTTGGGCCCTGACTTCAAGGAAGCCGAACCCTAACCCTAACCCTAATTTAGGAAAAATCTGCCTCAGAATAGGGTTTTCCCATGAATTGTGCCCAGCCTCCCAATTAAGTCAGAAACCTAGGTTTTCTTGTTCCTTTGCAAAAGAAGCGGGTGCAAAGATTAGCATCTGGTTGGATTTGGGCTCTAAGTTCAAGGAAGCCGAACCCTAAACCCTTTCCCTACTTTAGGAAAAATTACTAAATTTTTCAGACATTTCAGGAACCGCCGATTTTGGCTCCATGGGAGGAAATTTCATGATGGCGGCAGGAGGTGCGCTAGCCGAGTGCGCGAAAATATGTTTCACCCGAATTCGAAAACTAAGGTCAGGATTAGATTCGGGTTGGAATTTTCGGCTTAGAAACATTGTTGCAGAGACGTTTCAGAAACCGTCAATTTTATCTCCCCATGGGGAAATTTCATGATTCCGTCTTTAGGCGTGCCAACTGAGGGTCTGAAAAATAGTTTTACCGAAATACGAAAACGGACGGTCGGATGAGATTCTGGGTGGAATTTTATCCTTAGAAACGGTTTTGCAGAGAGTTTTGCCGAACAGCTGTTTTCGGCTCCCCGGATGGAGATTTCGTGATTCTGGCAATATGTGCGCCGGCAAGGGACCGAAAAATAGTTTACCCGAATTCAAAAACTAAGGGTGGGATAAGATTCAGGGTGGAATTATACACTTAGAAACGGTGTTGCAGTGAATTTTCAGGAACCCCCGATTTTATCTCCCCGGGGGGAATTTTCATGTTTCCGGCAGTAGGCGTTCCAGCCAAAAGGCAGAAAAATAGTTTCACCCGAATTCGAAAATGGACGGTGGGATGAGACTCCTGGTGGAATTTTATCCTTAGAAACGGTTTTACAGAGAGTTTTGTGGAACGGCCGATTTTGGCTCCCCGGGAGGATATTTCGTAATGCCCTCAGTAGGTGCGCCGGCCGAGTGGCGAAAAAAAGTTTCACCCGAATTCAAAAACTAAGGGCGGCATTAGATACGGTGAGGAATTCTATCATTAGAAACGGTTTTGCAGAGACTTTTGCGGAATGGCCAATTTTGGCTCCAGGGGACGAAATTTCGTGATGCTGGCAGTAGTTGCGCCGGCCGTGGGGCGAAAAATAGTTTTACCCGAATTCGAAAAGTAAGGGCGGGATAAGATTCGGGGTGGAATTATAGGCTTAGAAAAGGTTTTGCAGAGACTTATGCGGAATGGCCGATTTTGGCTCCAGGGTATGAAATTTCATGATACCGTAAGAAAGCGCCGGCCAAGGAGCGAAAAAAAGTTTCACCCAGCAGATTTTTCCTAAATTAGGGTTAGGGTTAGGGTTCGGCTTCATTGAAGTGAGGGCCGAAATCCAACCGGATGCTGATCTTCGCACATGCTTCTTATGCAAAGGAACAGCAAAACCTAAACTTTCTGACTTAATTGGGAAGCTGGGCACAATGCATGGGAAAGCCCTATTCTAAGGCAGATTTTTTTGAAATTAAGGTTAGGGTTAGGGTTCGGCCTCCTTGAAGTCAGGGCCCAAATCCAACTTGATGCTCATCTTCACACGCGCTTCATATGCAAAGGAACAGCAAAACCTAAACTTTCTGATTTAATTGGGAAGCTGGGCACAATACATGGGAAAACCCTATTCTGAGGCAGATTTTTCCTAAATTAGGGTTAGGGTTAGGGTTCGCCTTCCTTAAAATGAGGGCCCAAATCCAACTGGATGCTGATAATCACACCCGCTTCTAATGCAAAGGAACAGCAAAACCTAAACTTTCTGACTTAATTGGGAAGCTGGGCACAATGTATGAGAAAACCCTATTCTAAGGCAGAATTTTTTGAAGTTAGGGTTAGGGTTAGGGTTCGGCCTCTTTGAAGTAAGGGCCCGAATCCAACTGGATGCTCATCTTCGCACGCGCTTCTTATGCAAAGGAACAGCAAAACCTAAACTTTCTGACTTAATTGGGAAGCTGGGCACAATGCATCGGAAAACCCTATTCTGAGGCAGATTTTTCCTAAATTAGGGTTAGGGTTAGGGTTCACCTTCCTTAAAATGAGGGCCCAAATCCAACCCGTTTCTAATGCAAAGGAACAGCAAAACCTAAACATTCTGACTTAATTGGGAAGCTGGGCACAATGGAAGAGAAAACCCTATTCTAAGGCAGAATTTTTGGAAATTAGGGTTAGGGTTAGGGTTCGGCCTCTTTGAAGTAAGGGCCCAAATCCAGCTGGATGCTGATCATCACACCCACTTCTAATGCAAAGGAACAGCAAAACCTAAACTTTCTGACTTAATTGGGAAGCTGGGCACAATGCATGGGAAAACCCTATTCTGAGACTGATTTTTTCTAAGCCTAAAATTCCACCCCAAATCTCATCCCACCCTTAGTTTTCATATTCGGGTGAAACCTTTTTCGCCCCTAGGCCGGCGCACCTACTGCAGGCATCACGAAATCTCCTCCCGTGGATCCAAAATAGGCTGTTCTGCAAAACTCTATGCAAAACCGTTTCTACGGATAAAATTCAACCCCGAATCTCATACCGCCCTCAGTTTTCAAATTTGGGTGAAACTATTTTTTTTCACCCCTCGGCCGGCGCGCCTACTACCGTCATCATGAGATCTCCTCCCGGGGAGCCAAAATCAGCCGTTCCGCAAAACTCTCTACAAATCTATTTCTAAGGATAAAATTCCACCCTGAATCTCATCTGACCATCCCTTTTCCAATTTGGGTAATACTTTTTTATGGCCCCTCAGCCGGCGCGCCTACTGCCGGCATCACGAAATCTAATCCCAGGGAGCCAAAATCGGCCGTTTCGCAAATCTTTCTGCAAAACCTTTTCTAAGGATAAAATTCCACTGGAATCTCATCCCACCGTCTGTTTTCGAATTCGGGTGAAACTATTTTTTGTCCCCTCAACTGGCGCAGCTACTGCCAGCATCATGGAATTTCCCCCCGGGAAATAAAAATCGGCCTTTCGGAAAAGTCTTTGAAACACCATTTTTAACCCGAAAATTACACCCTGAATCTTATCCCGCCCTTAGTTTTTGAATTCGGGTGAAACTATATTTGGGCCCCTTGGCCGGCCCGCATCACGAAATTTCGTCCCGGGGTGCCAAAATAGGCGTTTCCTGAAAAGTCTTTCAACATCATTTCTAAGCCTAAAATTCAACTCCGAATCTTATCCTACCCTTACTTTTCTAATTCAGGTCATACTTTTTTTCTGCCCCTCGACCGGAACGCCTACTGCCGGCATAACGAAATTTCCTCCCGGTGAGCCGAAATCGGCCATTCCCCAAAAGTTTTGTAAAACCGTATTTAACCCTAAAATTCCACCCCGAATCTCATCCCGCCCTCAGTTTTCGAATTCGGTGACACTATTTTTGGGCCCCTCGGCCGGCGTGCCTACTGCTGCCATCACAAAATCTCCTCCCGGGGAGCCAAAATCGGCTGTTCCACAAAACTCTCTGCAAAACCATTTCTAATCCTAAAATTCCACCTCGAATCTCATCCCACCATCCTTTTTCGAATTCGGGTGAAACTATTTTTCGGCCCCTCGGCCGGTGTGCCTACTGTCGGCATCACGAAATTTCGTCCCAGGGAGCAAAATCGGGGGTTCCTGAAAAGTCTCTGCAACACCATTTCTAAGCCTAAAATTCCACCCCAATCTCATCCTGCCCTTACTTTTTGAATTCGGGTGATACTTTTTTTCGGCACCTCGGCCGGCGGGGATCATGAGATCTCCTCCTGGGGAGCCGAAATTGGCCTTTCCGCAAAACTCTCTACAAAACCATTTCTAAGCCCAAAATTCAACCACGAATCTCATCCCAATATCCGTTTTCAAATTCGGGTGAAACTATTTTTCGGCCTCTCGGCAGGCGCGTCTACTAACCGGCATCACGATATCTCCTCCCAGGGAGCCAAAATCGGCTGTTCCACAAAACTCTCTCCCAAACCTTTTCTAAGCCTAAAATTCCACCCCGAATGTCATCCCGCCCTTAGTTTTTGAATTTGGGTGAAACTATGTTTGGGCGCCTTGGCCTATGCACCTACTGCCAGCACCACGAAATTTCCTCCCGGGGAGCTAAAATTGGCGGTTCCTGAAAAGTTTCTGGCACACCTTTTCTAAGCCTAAAATTCCAACCCGAATTTTCTCCCGCCCTTATTTTTTGAATTCAGGTGAAACTTTTGTTCGGCACCTCGGCCGGCGCGCCTACTGCCGCCATCACGAAATCTCGTCCTGGGCAGTCAAAATCGGCCGTTCCGCAAAAGTCTCTGCAAAACCATTTCTAAGCCTAAAATTCCACCCCAAATCTCATCCCGCTCTTAGTTTTTGAATTCGGGTGAAACTTTTTTTCGCCCCTCGGCTGGCGTGCCTACTGCCGGCATCATGAAGTTTCCTCCTGGGGAGCCAAAATCGTCGGTTCCTGAAAAGTCTCTGCAACACCATGTCTAAGCCTAAAATTCCATCCCGAATCTCATCCCACCATCCATTTTCGAATTCGGGTGAAAATATTTTTTGGCCATGCGTCCTGTACGCCTACTGCCGGCATCATGAAATCTCCACCCGGGGAGCCAAATTCGGCCGTTCCGCGAATCTCTCTGCAAAACTGTTTCTAATCCTAAAATTCCAACCTGAATCTCATCCCACCATCCATTTTTGAATTCGGGTGAAATTATTTTTCAGTCCCTCGGACGGCACGACTACTGCCGGCATCATGAAATTTCCTTTCAGGGAGCCAAAATCGGCCGTTCCGCAAAAGTCTCTGCAAAACCGTTTCTAAGCCTAAAATTCCACCCCGAATCTCATCCCAACGTACATTTTCGAATTCAGGTTAAAATATTTTTCGACCCCTCGGCCGGCGAGCCTACTGCCGGCATCACGAAATTTCCTCCCGGGGAGCCAAAATCGGCAGTTCCTGAAACGTCTCTGCAACACCATTTCTAAGCCTGAAATTCCACCCCGAATCTCGTTCCACCATCCGTTTTCGATTTCGGGTGAAAATATTTTTCGGCCCCTCAGCCGACATGCCTACTACCGGCATCACGAAATTTCCTTCCAGGGAGCCAAAATCGGCCGTTCTGCAAAATTCTCTCTAAAACGGTTTCTAAGCCTAAAATTATACCCCAAATATCGTCCCGCCCTCAGTTTTCGAATTCGGGTGAAACTACTTTTTGGCCCTTCGGCCGGCGCTCCTACTGCTGGCATCAGGAAATCTCCTCCTGAGGAGCCAAAATCGGGCGTTCCTGAAAAGTCTCTGCAACACCATTTCTAAGCCTAAAATTCCAACCTGAGTCTCGTCCCGCCCTTACTTTTTGAATTTCGGTGGTACTTTCGTAAGGCACCTCAGCTGGCACTCATGCTGCCGGCATCACGAAATCTCGTCCCGGGGAACAAAATCGGCCATTCTGCAAAAGTCTCTGCAGAACCGTTTCTAAGCCTAAAATTCCACCCTGAATCTCATCCCGCCCTTAGTTTTTGGATTGCCGGCATCACAAAGTTTCCTCTCAGGGAGCCAAAATCGGCGGTTCCTGAAAAGTCTCTGAAACACCATTTCTAAGCCTAATATTCCACATCGAATCTCATCCTGCCCTTACTTTTTGAATTTGGGTGATACATTTGTTTGGCACCTTGGCTGGCGCGCCTACTGCCGGCATCACGAAATTTCCTCCCGGGGAGCCAAAATCGGCAGTTCCGGAAACGTCTCTGAAACACCATTTCTAACCCTAAACATCCATCTTGAATGTCATCCCACCATCCATTTTCGAATTCGTGTGAAAATATTTTTCGGCCCCTCAGCCGGCACACCTACTGCCGGCATCACGAAATCTCCCAAGGAGCCAAAATCGGGCGTTCCGCAAAAGTCTCTGCAAAACCATTTCCAAGACTAAAATTCCACCCCGAATCTTATCCCACCTTTAGTTTTTGAATTCGGGAGAAACTTTTTTTCACCCCTTGGCTGGTGCCCCAACTGCCAGCATCACGAAATTTCATCCCGGGGAGCCAAAATTGGCGGTTCCTGAAAAGTATTTGCCACACTATTTCTAAGACTAAAATTCCACCCCGAATCCCATCCCGCCTTTAGTTTTTGTATTCGGGTGAAACATTTTTTCGCCCCTCGGCTGGCGCGCCTACATCACCAAACTTCATCCCGGGGAGCCAAAATTGGCGGTTCCTGAAAAGTATCTGCCACACCATTTCTAAGCCTAAAATTACAACCTGAATCTCGTCCCGCCCTTATTTTTTGAATTCGGGTGACACTTTTGTTCGGCACCTCGGCCTGCGAGCCTCCTGCCGGCATCACGAAATCTCTTCCCGGGAAGCCAAAATCGGCGGTTCCGGAAAAGTCTCTGCAACACCATTTCTAAGCCTAAAATTCCACCCTGAATCTCACTCCACCATCCGTTTTCGAATTCAGGTGAAAATATTTTTCGGCCCCTCAGCCGGTGCCCCTACTGCCGGCATCAAGAAATTTCCTTCCGGGGAGCCAAAATGGGCCGTTCCGCAAAAGTCTCTCTAAAACTGTTTCTAAGCCTAAAATTCCACCCCGAATCTCATCCTGCCCTTATTTTTGAATTTGGGTGAAACTATTTTTGGGCCCCTAGGCCTGCGGGCCTACTTCTCCCGGGGAGCCAAAATCGGCCTTTCTGCATAACTCTGCAAAACCGTTTCTAAGGATAAAATTCTACCCTGAATCTCATCCCACCGTCCGTTTTCGAATTCGAGTAAAACTGTGTTTGGGAGCTCGGCCTACGTGCCTACTACTGGCATCACGAAATCTCGTCCCGGGGAGCCAAAATTGGCCGTTCCGCAAAAGTCTCGGCAAAACCGTTTCTAAGCCTAAAATTCCACCCCAAATCTCATCCCACCGTCCGTTTTCGAATTCTGGTGAAAACATTTTTAGGCCTCTCGGCTGGCGTGCCTACTACCGGCATCACAAAATCTCCTCCCGGGGAGCCAAAATCGGCCGTTCTGCAAAACTCCCTGCAACACCGTTTCTAAGGATAAAATTCCATCCAGAATCTCATCCCACCGTCTGTTTTTGAATTCGGGTGAAAATATTTTTCGGCCCCTTGGCCGGTGCGGCTACTGCCGGCATCACTTAATAATGTCCCGGGGAGCCAAAATCGGCCGTTGTGCAAAAGTCTCTGCAAAACCCTTTCTACACCTAAAATTCCACCCTGAATCTCATCCCGGCCTTAGTTTTTGTATTCGGGTGAAACTATGTTTTGGTCCCTCGGCCGGCGCGCCTACGAAGTTTCCTCTCGGGAAGCCAAAATCGGGGGTTCCTGAAAGGTCTCTGCCACACCATTTCTAAGCCTAAAATTCCAACCCGAATCTCGTCCCGCCCTTATTTTTTGAATTCGGGTGATACTTTTGTTCGGACCCTTGGCTGGTGCGGGTACTGCCAGCATCACATCCCAGGGAGCTAAAATTGGCTGTTCCTCAAAAGTCTCTGCAAAACCGTTTTTAAGCCTAAAATTCCACCCCGAATCTCATCCCGCCCTTAGTTTTTGAATTAGGGTGAAACTATGTTTCGCCCCTCGGCTGGCGCGCCTACTGCCGTCATCACAAAATCTCCTCCCGGGGAGCCAAAATAGGCTGTTCCACAAAACTCCCTGCAAAACAATTTCTAAGGTTAAGATTCCACCCCGAAACTCATCCCGCCCTTAGTTTTTGAATTCGAGTAAATTTACTCGAATCTTTACTCGAATTCGGGTGAAACTATTTTGGGGCCCCTCGGCCTGCGCGCCTTCTACCGGCATCATGAAATTTCCTTCCAGGGAGCCAAAATCGGCCGTTCCACAAAAGTCTATGTAAAACCGTTTGTAAGCCTAAAATTCCACCCTGAATCTCATCCCACCCTTAGTTTTTGAATTCGGGTGAAACTATTTTTTGGCCCCTCGGCCTGCGCGCCTACTATCGGCATCACGAAATTTTCTCGCGGGGAGCCAAAATCGGCCGTTCTGCAAAACTCTATGCAAAACCGTTTCTACGGATAAAATTCCACCCCGAATCTCATCCCACCGTCCGTTTTCAAATTCGGGTGAAAATATTTTTCGGCCCCTCGGCCAGTGACTCTACTTCCAGCATCATGAAGTTTATTCTCGGGGAGCCAAAATCGGTGGTTCCTTAAAAGTCTCTGCCACACCATACCTAAGCCTAAAATTCGACACCGAATCTCATCCCGCCCTTACTTTTTGAATTCGAGTAATACTTTTTTTCGGCACCTCAGCCGGTGTGCCTACTACTGGCATCACGAAATTTCCTTCCATGGAGCCAAATTCGGCCGTTCCGCAAAAATCTCTGCAAAACCGTTTCTAAGTCTAAAATTCCATCCCAAATCTCATCCTGCCCTTAGTTTTCGAATTTGGGTGAAACTATGTTTGGGCGCCTCGGCCTACGCGCCTACTACCGGCATCACGTAATGTCGTCTCCGGGAGCCAAAGTCAGCCATTCCGCAAAAGTCTCTGCAAAACCGTTTCTAAGCGTAAAATTCCACCCCGAATCTCATCCAACCGTCCGTTTTCGAATTCGGGTGGAAATATTTTTTGGCCCCTAGGCCGGTGCCTACTGCCGGCATCATGATATTTCCTTCCAGAGAGCCAAAATCGGCCGTTCCGCAAAAATCTCTCTAAAGCCGTTTCTAAGCCTAAAATTCCACCCCGAATCTCATCCCGCCCTTAGTTTTTGAATTCGGGTGAAAGTATGTTTGGGGCCCTTGGCCTGTGCGTCTACTACCGGCATCATTAAATTTCCTCACGGGGAGCCAAAATCGGCGGTTCCTAAAAAGTCTCTGCAACACCATTTCTAAGCCTAAAATTCCATCCCAAATCACATCCCACCATCCGTTTTTGAATTCGAGTGAAATAATTTTTCGCCCCCTCAGCCGGCGCCTACTGCCAGCATAACCAAATTTCCTTCCAGGGAGCCAAAATCGGCCGTTCCACAAAAGTCTCTCTAAAACCGTATCTAAGCCTAAAATTACACCCCGAATCTCATCCCGCCCTTAGTTTTTGAATTTGGGTGAAAATATTTTTCGGCCCCTCAGCCAGAGCGCCTACTGCTGACATCACAAAATTTCCTTCAAGGGACCCAAAATCGGCCGTTCGCAAAATTCTCTCTAAAACCGTTTCTAAGCCTAAAATTTCACCCCGAATCTCGTCCCGCCCTCTGGTTTTGTATTTGGGTGAAACTATTTTTTGGCCCTTCGGCCGGCACTCCTACTACCGGCATCAGGAAATCTCCTCCCGGGGAGCCAAAATCGACCATTCTGGAAAAGTCTCTGCAAAACCGTTTCCAAGACTAAAATTTCACCCCGAATCTCATCCCGCCCTCTGGTTTTGTATTCGGGTGAAACTTTTTTTCGCCACTCGGCTGGCGCGCCTACTGCCGGCATCACGAAATTTCATCCCGGGGAGCCAAAATTGGTGGTTCCTAAAAAGTATCTGCAACACCATTTCTAATCCTGAAATTCCACCCCGAATCTCATTCCACCATCCGTTTTTGAATTCGGGTGAAACTATGTTTCGCCCCTCGGCTGGCGCGCCTACTGCCGTCATCACAAAATCTCCTCCCGGGGAGCCAAAATAGGCTGTTCCACAAAACTCCCTGCAAAACAATTTCTAAGGTTAAGATTCCACCCCGAAACTCATCCCGCCCTTAGTTTTTGAATTCGAGTAAATTTACTCGAATCTTTACTCGAATTCGGGTGAAACTATTTTGGGGCCCCTCGGCCTGCGCGCCTTCTACCGGCATCATGAAATTTCCTTCCAGGGAGCCAAAATCGGCCGTTCCACAAAAGTCTATGTAAAACCGTTTGTAAGCCTAAAATTCCACCCCGAATCTCATCCCACCCTTAGTTTTTGAATTCGGGTGAAACTATTTTTTGGCCCCTCGGCCTGCGCGCCTACTATCGGCATCACGAAATTTTCTCGCGGGGAGCCAAAATCGGCCGTTCTGCAAAACTCTATGCAAAACCGTTTCTATGGATAAAATTCCACCCCGAATCTCATCCCACCGTCCGTTTTCAAATTCGGGTGAAAATATTTTTCGGCCCCTCGGCCAGTGACTCTACTTCCAGCATCATGAAGTTTATTCTCGGGGAGCCAAAATCGGTGGTTCCTTAAAAGTCTCTGCCACACCATACCTAAGCCTAAAATTCGACACCGAATCTCATCCCGCCCTTACTTTTTGAATTCGAGTAATACTTTTTTTCGGCACCTCAGCCGGTGTGCCTACTACTGGCATCACGAAATTTCCTTCCATGGAGCCAAATTCGGCCGTTCCGCAAAAGTCTCTGCAAAACCGTTTCTAAGCCTAAAATTCCATCCCAAATCACATCCCACCATCCGTTTTTGAATTCGAGTGAAATAATTTTTCGCCCCCTCAGCCGGCGCCTACTGCCAGCATAACCAAATTTCCTTCCAGGGAGCCAAAATCGGCCGTTCCACAAAAGTCTCTCTAAAACCGTATCTAAGCCTAAAATTACACCCCGAATCTCATCCCGCCCTTAGTTTTTGAATTTGGGTGAAAATATTTTTCGGCCCCTCAGCCAGAGCGCCTACTGCTGACATCACAAAATTTCCTTCAAGGGACCCAAAATCGGCCGTTCGCAAAATTCTCTCTAAAACCGTTTCTAAGCCTAAAATTTCACCCCGAATCTCGTCCCGCCCTCTGGTTTTGTATTTGGGTGAAACTATTTTTTGGCCCTTCGGCCGGCACTCCTACTACCGGCATCAGGAAATCTCCTCCCGGGGAGCCAAAATCGACCATTCTGGAAAAGTCTCTGCAAAACCGTTTCCAAGACTAAAATTTCACCCCGAATCTCGTCCCGCCCTCTGGTTTTGTATTCGGGTGAAACTTTTTTTCGCCACTCGGCTGGCGCGCCTACTGCCGGCATCACGAAATTTCATCCCGGGGAGCCAAAATTGGTGGTTCCTAAAAAGTATCTGCAACACCATTTCTAATCCTGAAATTCCACCCCGAATCTCATTCCACCATCCGTTTTTGAATTCGGGTGAAACTATGTTTCGCCCCTCGGCTGGCGCGCCTACTGCCGTCATCACAAAATCTCCTCCCGGGGAGCCAAAATAGGCTGTTCCACAAAACTCCCTGCAAAACAATTTCTAAGGTTAAGATTCCACCCCGAAACTCATCCCGCCCTTAGTTTTTGAATTCGGGTGAAACTATGTTTGGGCGCCTCGGCCTACGCGCCTACTACCGGCATCACGAAATCTCGTCCCGGGGAACCAAAATCGGCATCACGAAATTTCTTCCCGGGGAGCCAAAATTGGCGGTTCCTGAAAAAGATTTGCCACAACATTTCTAAGCCTAAAATTCCAACCTGAATCTTGTCCCGCCCTTATTTTTTGAATTCGGGTGATACTTTTGTTCGGCACTTCGGCTGGCACGCGTACTGCCGGCATCACGAAATCTCCTCCCGGGGAGCCAAAATCAGCCATTCCGCAAAAGTCTCTGCAAAACCATTTCTATGCCTAAAATGACACCCTGAATCTCCTCTTGCCCTTACTTTTTGAATTCGGGTAAAACTATGTTTGGGCGGCTCGGCCTACGCGCCTACTACTGGCATCACGAAATCCCGTCCCGGGGAGCCAATATCGGCCGTTCCGCAAAAGTCTCTGCCACAACATTTCTAATCCTAATATTCCATGCCGAATCTCATCCCACCCTTACTTTTTTAATTCAGGTGATACTTTTTTTCGGCACCTCGGCTGGCGCGGCTACTGCCAGCATCACGAAATCTCATCCCGGGGAGCCAAAATAGGCCGTTCCACACAACTCCCTGCAAAACAATTTCTAACAATAAGATTCCACCCCGAATCTCATCCCGCCCATAGTTATTGAAATCGGGTGAAACTATGCTTGGGGCCCTCGGCCTGCGCGTCTACTACCGACATCACGAAATTTCCTCCTGGGGAACCAAAATCGGCATCACGAAATTTCCTCCCAGGGAGCCAAATTGGCGTTTCCTGAAAAGTATCTGCCATTACAATTCTAATCCTAAAATTCCACCCGGAATCTCATCCCGCCCTAGTTTTTGAATTCGGGTAAAACTATGTTCAGGCAGCTCGGCCTACGCGCCTACTACCGGCATCACGAAATCTCGTCCCGGGGAGCCAAAATAGGCCGTTCCACAAAAGTCTCTGCAAAACGGTTTCGAAGCCTAAAATTCCACTTTGAATCTCATCCCACCGTCTGTTTTCGAATTCAGGTGAAAATATTTTTCGGCACCTCGGCCGGCGAGCCTACATCACGAACTTTCCTCCCGGGGAGCCAAAATCGGCAGTTCCTGAAAAGTATCTGCCACACCATTTCAAAGCCTAAAATTCCAACCCGAATCTCGTCCCGCCCTTATTTTTTGAATTCGGGTGATACTTTTGTTCGGCACGTCGGCTGGCGCGCCTACTGACAGCATCACGAAATCTCGTGCGGGGGGGCCAAAATCCGCCGTTCTGCAAAAGTCTCTGCAAAACCGTTTCTAAGCCAAATATTCCACCCTGAATCTCACCCCGCCCTTGGTTTTTGAATTCGGGTAAAACTATGTTTGGGCGGCTCAGCCTACGCGCCTACTACCGGCATCACAAAATCTCCTCCTGGGGAGCCAAAATCGGCGGTTCCTGAAAAGTCTCTGCCACAACATTTCTAATCCTAATATTCCATGCCGAATCTCATCCCGCCCTTACTTTTTAATTAGTGTGATACTTTTCTTCGGCACCTCGGCTGGCGCGGCTACTGCCGGCATAATGAAATTTCCTTCCAGAGAGCCAAAATCAGCCGTTCTGCAAAATTCTCTCTAAAACCGTTTCTAAGACTAAAATTACACCCCCAATCGCGTCCCACCATCCATTTTCAATTTTCGGGTGAAAATATTTTTCGGTCCCTTGGATGGCGCACCTACTGTCGGCATCATGAAATTTCCTTCTGGGGAGCCAAAATCTGCCGTTCTGCAAAAGTATCTCTAAAACTGTTTCCAAGCCTAAAATTCCAACCCGAATCTCATCCCACCATCCGTTTTCGAATTCGGGTGAAAATATTTTTCAGCCCCTCGACAGGCAAGCCTAATGCCGTAATCATGAAATTTCCTCCCGGGGAGCCAAAATCGGCGGTTCCTAAAAAGTATCTGCTACACCAGTTCTAAGCCTAAAATTCCAACCCGAATCTCGTCCGGCCCTTATTTTTAGAATTCGGGTGATACTTTTGTTCGGCACCTCGTCCGGCGCGCCTCCTGCCGGCATGACGAAATCTCGTACGTAAAGCCAAATTCGGCCGTTCCGCAAAATTCTATGTAAAACCATTTCTAATACTAAAATTCCACCCCGAATCTCGTCCCACCCTTACTTTTTGAATTCGGTTGATACCTTTGTTCAGCACCTCGGCTGGAGCGCCTACTGCCGGCATCACGAAATCTCGTCCCGGGGACCAATATCTGCCGTTTCTAAGGATAAAATTCCACCCAGAATCTCATCCCACCGTCCGTTTTCGTATTTCCGTAAAACTATTTTTCGGACCCTCGATTGGCACGCCTACAGCCGGAATCAAGAAATTTCCCCATGGGGAGATAAAATCGACGGTTTCTGAAAGGTCTCTGCAACACCGTTTCGAAGCTGAAAAATCCAACCCGAATCTAAAACTGTCCTTAGTTTTCGAATTCGGGTGAAACATATTTTCGTCCCCTCGGCTAGAGCGCCTGCTGCCGGCATCATAAAATTTCCACCCGAGGAGACAAAATCGGTGGTTCCTGAAATGTCTGAAAAGTTTAGTAATTTTTTCTAAAGTAGGGTAAGGGTTTAGGGTTCGGCTTCCTTGAAGTCAGGGCCCAAATCGAACAGGATGCTGATCTTAACAGGCGCTTCCTATGCAAAGGAACAGCAAAACCTAAACTTTCTGACTTAATTGGGAAGATGGGGACAATGCATGGGAAAAACCTATTCTGAGGCAGATTTTTATTACATTAGGGTTAGGGTTAGGGTTCAGATTCCTTGAAGTCAGGGCCCAAATCCAACCGGATGCTGATTTTCGCAATCGCTTCTGATGCAAAGGAACAGCAAAACCTAAACTTTCTGACTTAATTGGGAAGCTGGGCACAATGCATGGGAAAACCCTATTCTGAGGCAGATTTTTCCTAAATTAGGGTTAGGGTTAGGGTTCGGCTTCCTTGAAGTCAGGGCCCAAATCGAACCGGATGCTTATCTTCGCAAGCGCTTGTTATGCAAAGCAACAGCAAAACCTAAAGTTTCTAACTTAATTGGGAAGCTGGGCACAATGCCTGGGAAAACCCTATTCTGAGGCAGATTTTTTCTAAATTACGGTTAGGGTTAGGGTTTGGCTTCCTTGAAGTCAGGGCCCAGATCCAACCGGATGCTTATCTTTGCAATCAATTCTTACGCAAAGGAACAGCAAAACCTGAAGTTTCTGACTTAATTGGGAAGCTGGGCACAATGCATGGCAAAACCCTATTCTGAGGCAGAGTTTTCATAGATTGGGGTTAGGGTAGGGTTCGGCTTTTTTGAAGTCAGGACCCAAATCCAACCGGATGCTTATCATCGCCATCACTTGTTATGCAAAGGAACAGCAAAACCTAAACTTTCTGACTTAATTGGGAAGCTGGGAACAATGCATGGGAAAACCGTATTCTGTGACAGATTTTACCTAAATTAGGGTTAGGGTTAGGGTTCGGCTTCCTTGAAATCAGGGCCAAAATCCAAAAGGATTCTTATCTTTGCACCCGCTTCTTTTGCAAAGTAACAAGAAAATCTAAAGTTTCTGACTTAATTGGGAACTGGGCACAATGCCTGAAAAACCCAATTGTGTGGAAGATTTTTCCTAAATTAGGGTTAGGGTTATGGTTCGGCTTCCTTGAAGTAAGGGCCCAGATCCAAATGGATGCTAATCTTCGCAATCGCTTCTTATGCAAAGGAACAGCAAAACCAAAAGTTTCTGACTTAATTGGGAAGCTGGGCACAATGCATGGGAAAAGCCTATTCTGAGGTAGATTTTTCCTAAATTAGGGCTAGGGTTAGGGTTTGGCTTCATTGAAGTCAAGGACAAATCCACGCGATGCTAATCTTTGCACTTGCTTCTTATACAAAGGAACAAGAAAACTTAAAGTTTCTGGCTTAAATGGGAACCTGGGCACGATGCATCGGAAAACCCTAATCTGAGGCAGATTTTTCCTAAATTAGAGTAAGGGTTAGGGTTCGGCTTCCGTAAAGTCAGGCCCCGATCCAACCAGATGCTTATCTTTGCACGCGCTTCTTTTGCAAAGGAACAAGAAAACCTAAAGTTTCTGACTTAATTGGGAAGCTGGGCACAATGCATGGGAAAACCTTATTCTGAGGCAGATTTTTCCTAAATTAGGGTTAGGGTTAGGGTTCGTCTTTCTTGAAGTCTGGGTCCAAATCCAACCGGATGCTGATCTTTGCACCCGCCTGTTTTGCAAAGGAACAAACAACCCTAAAGTTTCTGACTTAATTGGGAATCTGGGCACAATGCATGGGAAAACCCTATTCTGCCACAAATTTTTCCTAAATTAGGTTAGGGTTAGGGTTCGGTTTCCTTGAACTCAGGGCCCCAATCCTATAAGATGCTTATCTTTGCACCCGTTTCTTTTGCAAAGGAAAAGCAAAACCTAAAGTTTCTGACTAAATTGAGAAGCTGGGCACAATGCATGGGAAAACCATTTTCTGAGGTAGATTTTTCATAAATTACGATTAGGGTTATGGTTCGGCTTCCTTGAAGTCAGGGCCAGATGTAACCGGATGCCTATCTTCGTAATCGCTTCTTATGCAAAGTAACAATAAAACCTAAAGTTTCTGACTTAATTGGGAAGCTGGGCACAATGCATGGGAAAACCTTATTCTTAGGCATATTTTTCCTTAATTAGGGTTAGGGTTATGGTTCGGCTTCCTTGAAGTCAGGGCCCAGATCTAACCGGATGCTTATCTTCGCAATGGCTTCTTATCCAAAGGAAGAGAAAAACCTAAAGTTTCTGACTTAATTGGGAACTAGGCACAATGCATGGGAAAACCGTTTTCTGAGGTAGATTTTTCCTAAATTAGGGTTAGGGTTAGGGTTCGTCTTCCTTGATGTCAGGGCCCAGATCCAACCGGATGCTAATCTTCGCAATCGCTTCTTATGCAAAGGAACAGCAAAACCAAAATTTTCTGACTTAATTGGGAAGCTGGGAACAATGCATGGGAAAAGCCTATTCTGAGGAAGAGTTTTCCTAAATTTCGGTTAGGGTTAGGGTTTGTCTTCCTTGAAGTGAGGGCCCAAATCCAACCAGATGCTAATCTGTGCACCCGCTTCTTATTCAAAGGAACAAGAAAACCTAAAGTTTCTGACATAATTAGGAAGCTGGGCACAATCCATGGGAAAAACCTATTCTGAGGCAGATCTTTCCTAAATTAGGGTTAGGGTTAGGGTTCAGCTTCCTTAAAGACAGTCGCCGATACAACCAGATGCTTATCTTTGCACGCGCTTCTTTTCCAAAGGAACGAGAAAACCTAAACTTTCTTAATTAATTGGGAAGCTGGGCACAATGCATGGGAAAACCTTATTCTGAGGCAGATTTTTCCTAAATTAGTGTTAAGGTTAGGGTTCGGCTTTCTTGAAGTCTGGGTCCAAATCCAACCGGATGCTTATCTTTGCATCCGCTTGTTTTGCAAAGGAACAAGAAAATCTAAACTTTCTGACTTAACTGGGAAGCTGGGCACAATGCCTGAAAAACCTTATTCTGAGGCAGAATTTTCCTAAATTAGGGTTAGTGTTAGGGTTCGGCTTCCTTGAAGTCAGGGCCCAGATCCAACCGGATGCTAATCTTCGCAATAGCTTCTTATGCAAAGGAACAGCAAAACCTAAAGTTTCTGACTTAATTGGGAAGCTGGGCACAATGCATGGGAAAACCCTATTCTGCCACAAATTTTTCCTAAATTAGGTTAGGGTTAGGGTTTGGTTTCCTTGAACTCAGGGCCCCAATCCTATAAGATGCTTATCTTTGCACCCGTTTCTTTTGCAAAGGAAAAGCAAAACCTAAAGTTTCTGACTAAATTGAGAAGCTGGGGAAAATGCATGGGAAAACCATTTTCTGAGGTAGATTTTTCATAAATTACGGTTAGGGTTATGGTTCGGCTTCCTTGAAGTCAGGGCCAGATGTAACCGGATGCCGATCTTCGTAATCGCTTCTTATGCAAAGTAACAATAAAACCTAAAGTTTCTCACTTAATTGGGAAGCTGGGCACAATGCCTGGGAAAACCCTATTCTGAGGCAGATTTTTCCTAAATTAGGGTTAGGGTCAGGGTTCGGCTTCCTTAAAGACAGGCACCGATACAACCAGACGCTTATCTTTGCACGCGCTTCTTTTCCAAAGGAACGAGAAAACCTATACTTTCTTACTTAATTGGGAAGCTGGACACAATGCATGGGAAAACCTTATTCTGAGGAAAAGTTTCCTAAATTAGGGTTAAGGTTAGGGTTCGGCTTTCTTGAAGTCTGGGTCCAAATCCAACCGGATGCTTATCTTTGCACCCGCTTGTTTTGCAAAAGAAATAGAAAATCTAAAGTTTCTGACTTAACTGGGAAGCTGGGCACAATGCCTTAAAATCCCTATTCTGAGGCAGATTTTTCCTAAATTAGGGTTAGGGTTAGGGTTCGGCTTCCTTGAAGTCAGGGCCCAGATCCAACCGGATGCTAATCTTTGCAATCGCTTCTTATGCAAAGGAACAGCAAAAGCTAAAGTTTCTGACTTAATTAGGAAGCTGGGCACAATCCATGGGAAAACCCTATTCTGAGGCAAATTTTTCCTAAATTAGGGTTAGGGTTAGGGTTCGGCTTCCTTAAAGACAGGCGCCGATACAACCAGATGCTTATCTTTGCACGCGCTTCTTTTCCAAAGGAACGAGAAAACCTAAACTTTCTTACTTAATTGGGAAGCTGGGCATAATGTATGGGAAAACCTTATTCTGAGGCAGATTTTTCCTAAATTAGGGTTAGGGTTAGGGTTCGGCTTTCTTGAAGTCTGGGTCCAAATCCAACCGGATGCTAATCTTTGCAATCGCTTCTTATGCAAAGGAACAGCAAAACATAAAGTTTCTGACTTAATTGGGAAGCTGGGCACAATGCATGGGAAAACCGTGTTCTGAGGCAGAATTTCCCTAATTAGGGTTAGTGTTAGGGTTCGGCTTCCTTTAAGTCAGGGCCCAGATCCAACCGGATGCTAATCTTCGCAATCGCTTCTTATGCAAAGGAACAGCAAAACCAAAAGTTTCTGACTTAATTGGGAAGCTGGGCACAATGCATGGGAAAAGCCCATTCTGAGGAAGAGTTTTCCTAAATTAGGGTTAGGGTTAGGGTTTGGCTTCCTTAAAGTCAAGGACAAATCCACCGGATGCTAATCTTTGCACCTGCTTCTTATATACAGGAACAACAAAACTTAAAGTTTCTGGCTTAAATGGGAACCTGGGTACCATGTATGGGAAAACCCTATTCTGAGGCAGATTTTTCCTAAATTAGGGTAAGGGTAGGGTTCGGCTTCCGTAAAGTCAGGCCCCGATCCAACCAGACGCTTATGTTTGCACGGGCTTCTTTTGCAAAGGAACAAGAAAACGTAAAGTTTCTGACTTAATTGGGAAGCTGGGCACAATGCCTGGGAAAACCCTATTCTGAGGCAGATTTTTCCTAAATTAGGGTTAGGGTTAGGGTTCGGCTTCCTTGAAGTCAGGGCCCAAATCCACCCGGATGCTTTTTTTTGCACCCGCTTCTTTTGCAAAGGAACAAGAAAACCTAAAGTTTCTGACTTAATTGGGTAGCTGGGCACAATGCATGGGAAAACCCTATTCTGCAGCAAATTTTTTCTAAATTCGGTTAGGGTTAGGGTTCGGTTTCCTTGAACTCATGGACCAGATGCAACCGGATACCTATCTTCCTAATGGCTTTTATGCAAAGGAAGAGAAAAACCTAAAGTTTCTAACTTAATTGGGAAGCTGGGCACAATGCATATTCTTAGGCATATTTTTCCTTAATTACGGTTAGGGTTATGGTTCGGCTTCCTTGAAGTCAGCGCCCAGATCCAACCGGATGCTTATCTTCGCAATGGCTTTTTATGAAAAGGAAGAGAAAAACCTAAAGTTTCTGACTTAATTGGGAACTGGGCACAATGCATGTGAAAACCGTTTTCTGAGGCAGAATTTTCGAAATTAGGGTTAGTGTTAGGGTTCGGCTTCCTTGAAGTCAGCGCCCAGATCCAACCGGATGCTGATCTTCGCAATGGCTTTTTATGCAAAGGAACAGCAAAACCAAAAGTTTCTTACTTAATTGGGAAGCTGGGCACAATGCATGGGAAAACCCTATTCTGAGGAAGAGTTTTCCTAAATTTGGGTTAGGGTTAGGGTTTGGCTTCCTTGAAGTTAGGGCCTAAATCCAAACGGATGCTAATCTGTGCACCCGCTTCTTATTCAAAGGAACAAGAAAACCTAAAGTTTCTGACTTAATTAGGAAGCTGGGCACAATCCATGGGAAAACCCTATTCTGAGGCAGATTTTTCCTAAATTAGGGTTAGGGTTAGCGTTCGGCTTCCTTGAAGTCAGGGCCCAAATCCACCTGGATGCTTATTTTTGCACCCGCTTCTTTTGCAAAGGAACATGAAAATCTAAAGTTTCTGACTTAACTGGGAAGCTGGGTACATTGCCTGAAAAACCCTATTCTGAGGCAGATTTTTCCTAAATTAGGGTTGGGTTAGGGATTTGCTTCCTTGTAGTCAGGGCCCAGATCCAATCAGGTGCTTATCTTCGCAATGGCTTCTTATGCAAAGGAACAGCAAAAACTAAAGTTTCTGACTTAATTGGGAAGCTGGGCACAATACATGGGAAAACCTTATTCTGAGGCAAATTTTTCTTAAATTAGGGTTAGGGTTAGGGTTCGGCTTTCTTGTAGTCAGGGCCCAGATACAAGCAGATGCTGATCTTTGGACCCGCTTCTTATACAAAGGAACAAGAAAATCTAAAGTTTCTGACTTAATTGGGAAGCGGGGCACAGTGCATGGGAAAACCTTATTCTGAGGCAGATTTTTCCTAAATTAGGGTTAGGGTTAGCGTTCGGCTTCCTTGAAGTCAGGGCCCAAATCCACCCGGATGCTTATTTTTGCACCCGCTTCTTTTACAAAGGAACAAGAAAATCTAAAGTTTCTGACTTAATTGGGAAGCTGGGCACAATGCATGGGAAAACCCTATTCTGAGGCACATTTTTCCTAAATTATGGTTAGGGTTAGGGTTCGGCTTCCTTGAAGTCAGGGCCCAATTCCAACCGAATGCTTATCTTCGCAATCGCTTCTTATACAAAGGAACAAGAAAATCTAAAGTTTCTGACTTAATTGGGAAGCGGGGCACAGTGCATGGGAAAACCTTATTCTGAGGCAGATTTTTCTTAAATTAGGGTTAAGGTTAGGGTTCGGCTTTCTTGAAGTCTGGGTCCAAATCCAACCGGATGCTTATCTTTGCAGCCGCTTTTTTTGCAAAGGAACAAGAAAATCTAAAGTTTCTGACTTAACTGGGAAGCTGGGCACAATGCCTGAAAAACCCTATTCGAGGCAGATTTTTCCTAAATTACGGTTAGGGTTAGGATTCGGCTTCCTTGTAGACAGGGCCCACATCCAATCAGATGCTTATCTTCGCAATGGCTTCTTATGCAAAACAACAGCAAAACCTAAAGTTTCTGACTTAATTGGGAAGCTGGGCACAATGCATGGGAAAACCGTGTTCTGAGGCAGAATTTTCCTAAATTAGGGTTAGTGTTAGGGTTCGGCTTCCTTGAAGTCAGGGCCCAAATCCAACCGGATGCTAATCTGTGCACCCGCTTCTTATTCAAAGGAACAAGAAAACCTAAAGTTTCTGACTTAATTAGGAAGCTGGGCACAATCCATGGGAAAACCCTATTCTGAGGCAGATTTTTCCTAAATTAGGGTTAGGGTTAGCGTTCGGCTTCCTTGAAGTCAGGGCCCAAATCCACCTGGATGCTAATTTTTTCACCCGCTTCTTTTGCAACGGAACAAGAAAATCTAAAGTTTCTGACTTAACTGGGAAGCTGGGTACAATGCCTCAAAAACCCTATTCTGAGGCAGAATTTTCCTAAATTACGGTTAGGGTTAGGGTTCTGCTACCTTGAAGTCAGGGCCCAAGTCCTACCAGATGCTTATGTTTGCCCCCGCTTCTTATGCAAAGGAACAGCGATACCAAAAGTTTCTGACTTAATTGGGAAGCTGGGCAGAATGCATGGGAAATCCCTATTCTGAGGCAGATGTTTCTTAAATAAGGGTTAAGGTTAGGGTTCGGCTTTCTTGAAGTCTGGGTCCAAATCCAACCGGATGCTAATCTTTGCAATCGCTTCTTATGCAAAGGAACAGCAAAACATAAAGTTTCTGACTTAATTGGGAAGCTGGGCACAATGCATGGGAAAACCGTGTTCTGAGGCAGAATTTCCCTAATTAGGGTTAGTGTTAGGGTTCGGCTTCCTTTAAGTCAGGGCCCAGATCCAACCGGATGCTAATCTTCGCAATCGCTTCTTATGCAAAGGAACAGCAAAACCAAAAGTTTCTGACTTAATTGGGAAGCTGGGCACAATGCATGGGAAAAGCCCATTCTGAGGAAGAGTTTTCCTAAATTAGGGTTAGGGTTAGGGTTTGGCTTCCTTAAAGTCAAGGACAAATCCACCGGATGCTAATCTTTGCACCTGCTTCTTATATACAGGAACAACAAAACTTAAAGTTTCTGGCTTAAATGGGAACCTGGGCACCATGTATGGGAAAACCCTATTCTGAGGCAGATTTTTCCTAAATTAGGGTAAGGGTAGGGTTCGGCTTCCGTAAAGTCAGGCCCCGATCCAACCAGACGCTTATGTTTGCACGGGCTTCTTTTGCAAAGGAACAAGAAAACGTAAAGTTTCTGACTTAATTGGGAAGCTGGGCACAATGCCTGGGAAAACCCTATTCTGAGGCAGATTTTTCCTAAATTAGGGTTAGGGTTAGGGTTCGGCTTCCTTGAAGTCAGGGCCCAAATCCACCCGGATGCTTTTTTTTGCACCCGCTTCTTTTGCAAAGGAACAAGAAAACCTAAAGTTTCTGACTTAATTGGGTAGCTGGGCACAATGATGGGAAAACCCTATTCTGAGGCAGATTTTTCCTAAATTAGGGTTAGGGTTAGCGTTCGGCTTCCTTGAAGTCAGGGCCCAAATCCACCTGGATGCTAATCTTTGCAATCGCTTCTTATGCAAAGGAACAGCAAAACATAAAGTTTCTGACTTAATTGGGAAGCTGGGCACAATGCATGGGAAAACCGTGTTCTGAGGCAGAATTTCCCTAATTAGGGTTAGTGTTAGGGTTCGGCTTCCTTTAAGTCAGGGCCCAGATCCAACCGGATGCTAATCTTCGCAATCGCTTCTTATGCAAAGGAACAGCAAAACCAAAAGTTTCTGACTTAATTGGGAAGCTGGGCACAATGCATGGGAAAAGCCCATTCTGAGGAAGAGTTTTCCTAAATTAGGGTTAGGGTTAGGGTTTGGCTTCCTTAAAGTCAAGGACAAATCCACCGGATGCTAATCTTTGCACCTGCTTCTTATATACAGGAACAACAAAACTTAAAGTTTCTGGCTTAAATGGGAACCTGGGCACCATGTATGGGAAAACCCTATTCTGAGGCAGATTTTTCCTAAATTAGGGTAAGGGTAGGGTTCGGCTTCCGTAAAGTCAGGCCCCGATCCAACCAGACGCTTATGTTTGCACGGGCTTCTTTTGCAAAGGAACAAGAAAACGTAAAGTTTCTGACTTAATTGGGAAGCTGGGCACAATGCCTGGGAAAACCCTATTCTGAGGCAGATTTTTCCTAAATTAGGGTTAGGGTTAGGGTTCGGCTTCCTTGAAGTCAGGGCCCAAATCCACCCGGATGCTTTTTTTTGCACCCGCTTCTTTTGCAAAGGAACAAGAAAACCTAAAGTTTCTGACTTAATTGGGTAGCTGGGCACAATGATGGGAAAACCCTATTCTGAGGCAGATTTTTCCTAAATTAGGGTTAGGGTTAGCGTTCGGCTTCCTTGAAGTCAGGGCCCAAATCCACCTGGATGCTAATTTTTTCACCCGCTTCTTTTGCAACGGAACAAGAAAATCTAAAGTTTCTGACTTAACTGGGAAGCTGGGTACAATGCCTCAAAAACCCTATTCTGAGGCAGAATTTTCCTAAATTACGGTTAGGGTTAGGGTTCTGCTACCTTGAACTCAGGGCCCAAGTCCTACCAGATGCTTATGTTTGCCCCCGCTTCTTATGCAAAGGAACAGCGATACCAAAAGTTTCTGACTTAATTGGGAAGCTTGGCAGAATGCATGGGAAATCCCTATTCTGAGGCAGATGTTTCTTAAATAAGGGTTAAGGTTAGGGTTCGGCTTTCTTGAAGTCTGGGTCCAAATCCAACCGGATGCGAATCTTTGCAATCGCTTCTTATGCAAAGGAACAGCAAAACATAAAGTTTCTGACTTAATTGGGAAGCTGGGCACAATGCATGGGAAAACCGTGTTCTGAGGCAGAATTTCCCTAATTAGGGTTAGTGTTAGGGTTCGGCTTCCTTTAAGTCAGGGCCCAGATCCAACCGGATGCTAATCTTCGCAATCGCTTCTTATGGAAAGGAACAGCAAAACCAAAAGTTTCTGACTTAATTGGGAAGCTGGGCACAATGCATGGGAAAAGCCCATTCTGAGGAAGAGTTTTCCTAAATTAGGGTTAGGGTTAGGGTTTGGCTTCCTTAAAGTCAAGGACAAATCCACCGGATGCTAATCTTTGCACCTGCTTCTTATATACAGGAACAACAAAACTTAAAGTTTCTGGCTTAAATGGGAACCTGGGCACCATGTATGGGAAAACCCTATTCTGAGGCAGATTTTTCCTAAATTAGGGTAAGGGTAGGGTTCGGCTACCGTAAAGTCAGGCCCCGATCCAACCAGACGCTTATGTTTGCACGGGCTTCTTTTGCAAAGGAACAAGAAAACGTAAAGTTTCTGACTTAATTGGGAAGCTGGGCACAATGCCTGGGAAAACCCTATTCTGAGGCAGATTTTTCCTAAATTAGGGTTAGGGTTAGGGTTCGGCTTCCTTGAAGTCAGGGCCCAAATCCACCCGGATGCTTTTTTTTGCACCCGCTTCTTTTGCAAAGGAACAAGAAAACCTAAAGTTTCTGACTTAATTGGGTAGCTGGGCACAATGATGGGAAAACCCTATTCTGAGGCAGATTTTTCCTAAATTAGGGTTAGGGTTAGCGTTCGGCTTCCTTGAAGTCAGGGCCCAAATCCACCTGGATGCTAATTTTTTCACCCGCTTCTTTTGCAACGGAACAAGAAAATCTAAAGTTTCTGACTTAACTGGGAAGCTGGGTACAATGCCTCAAAAACCCTATTCTGAGGCAGAATTTTCCTAAATTACGGTTAGGGTTAGGGTTCTGCTACCTTGAACTCAGGGCCCAAGTCCTACCAGATGCTTATGTTTGCCCCCGCTTCTTATGCAAAGGAACAGCGATACCAAAAGTTTCTGACTTAATTGGGAAGCTTGGCAGAATGCATGGGAAATCCCTATTCTGAGGCAGATGTTTCTTAAATAAGGGTTAAGGTTAGGGTTCGGCTTTCTTGAAGTCTGGGTCCAAATCCAACCGGATGCGAATCTTTGCAATCGCTTCTTATGCAAAGGAACAGCAAAACATAAAGTTTCTGACTTAATTGGGAAGCTGGGCACAATGCATGGGAAAACCGTGTTCTGAGGCAGAATTTCCCTAATTAGGGTTAGTGTTAGGGTTCGGCTTCCTTTAAGTCAGGGCCCAGATCCAACCGGATGCTAATCTTCGCAATCGCTTCTTATGGAAAGGAACAGCAAAACCAAAAGTTTCTGACTTAATTGGGAAGCTGGGCACAATGCATGGGAAAAGCCCATTCTGAGGAAGAGTTTTCCTAAATTAGGGTTAGGGTTAGGGTTTGGCTTCCTTAAAGTCAAGGACAAATCCACCGGATGCTAATCTTTGCACCTGCTTCTTATATACAGGAACAACAAAACTTAAAGTTTCTGGCTTAAATGGGAACCTGGGCACCATGTATGGGAAAACCCTATTCTGAGGCAGATTTTTCCTAAATTAGGGTAAGGGTAGGGTTCGGCTACCGTAAAGTCAGGCCCCGATCCAACCAGACGCTTATGTTTGCACGGGCTTCTTTTGCAAAGGAACAAGAAAACGTAAAGTTTCTGACTTAATTGGGAAGCTGGGCACAATGCCTGGGAAAACCCTATTCTGAGGCAGATTTTTCCTAAATTAGGGTTAGGGTTAGGGTTCGGCTTCCTTGAAGTCAGGGCCCAAATCCACCCGGATGCTTTTTTTTGCACCCGCTTCTTTTGCAAAGGAACAAGAAAACCTAAAGTTTCTGACTTAATTGGGTAGCTGGGCACAATGATGGGAAAACCCTATTCTGAGGCAGATTTTTCCTAAATTAGGGTGAGGGTTAGCGTTCAGCTTCATTGAAGTCAGGGCCCAAATCCAACCGGATGAAAATGTTTGCACGTTTTTCTTATGCAAAAAAAGAGCAAAACCTAAAGTTTCTGACTTAATTGGGGAGCTGGGCACAACGCATGGGAAAAACTTATTGTTAGGCATATTTTTCCTTAATTAGGGTTAGGGTTATGGTTCGGCTTCCTTGAAGTCAGGGCCCAGATCCAACAGGATGCTTATCTTTGCAATGGCTTCTTATGCAAAGGAAGAGAAAAACCTAAAGTTTCTGACTTAATTGGGAACTGGGCACAATGCATGGGAAAACCGTTTTCTGAGGTAGATTTTTCCTAAATTAGGGTTAGGGTTAGGGTTCGGCTTCCTTGAAGTCAGGGCCCAGATCCAACCAGATGCTCATCTTCGCAATCGCTTCTTATGCAAGGAACAGCAAAACCAAAAGTTTCTGACCTAATTGGGAAGCTGGGCACAATGCATGGGAAAACCCTATTCTGAGGAAGAGTTTTCCTAAATTTAGGTTAGGGTCAGGGTTCGGCTTCCTTAAAGACAGGCGCCGATCCAACCACATGCTTATCTTTGCACGGGCTTTTTTCCAAAGGAACGAGAAAACCTAAACTTTCTTACTTAATTGGGAAGCAGGGCACAATGCATTGGAAGACCTTATTCTGAGGCAGATTTTTCCTAAATTAGGGTTAGGGTTAGCGTTCGGTTTCCTTGAACTCAGGGCCCCAATCCTACCAGATGCTTATCTTTGCACCCGCTTCTTCTGCAAAGGAAAAGCAAAACCTAAAGTTTCTGACTAAATTGGGAAGGTGGGCACAATGTATGGGAAAAACCTATTCTGAGGTAGAGTTTTCCTAAATAAGGGTAAGGGTAAAGGTTCGACTTCCTTGAAGTCTGGGCCCAAATTCAACCGGATGCTGATCTTCGCAATCGCTTCTTATGGAAAAGAACAACAAAACCTAAAGTTTCTGACTTAATTGGGAAGCTGGGCACAATGCATGGGAAAACCCTGTTCTGAGGCAGATTTTTCCTAAATTAGGGTTCGGGATAGGGTTCGTCTTCCTTGAAGTCAGGGCCGAAATCCAACCGGATGCTGATCTTCGCAATCGCTTCTTATGGAAAAGAACAACAAAACCAAAAGTTTCTGACTTAATTGAGTAGCTGGGCACAATGCATTGGAAAACCCTATTCTGAGGCAGATTTTTCCTAAATTAGGGTTAGGGTTAGCGTTCGGCTTCCTTGACGTCAGGGCCCAGATCCAACCGTATGCTTATCTTTGCACCCGCTTCTTTTGAAAAGGAACAAGAAAATCTAAAGTTTGTGACTTAATTGGGAAGCTGGGCACAATGCATGGGAAAACCCTATTCTGAGGCAGATTTTTCCTAAATTAGGGTTAGGGTAAGGAGTCGGCTACCTTGAACTCAGGGCCCAAATCCTACCAGATGCTTATCTTTGCACCCGCTTCGTATGCAAAGGAACAGCAAAACCTGAAGTTTCTGAATTAATTGGGAAGCTGGGAACAATGCATGGGAAAACCCTGTTCTGAGGCAGATTTTTCCTAAATTAGGGTTAGGGTTAGGGTTCGGCTTCTTTGTAGTCAGGGCCCAGATCCAACCGGATGCTTATCTTCCCAATCGGTCCTTTTGTTAAAGAACAGCAAAACCTAAAGTTTCTGACTTAATTGGGAAGCTGGGCACAATGTATGGAAAAACCCTATTCTGAGGCAGATATTTCCTAAATTAGGGTCAGGGTTAGGTTTCGGCTTCCTTGTATTCATGGCCAAGATCCAACCGGATTCTTATCTTCGCAATCAACTCTTATGCAAATGAACAGCAAAACCTAAACTTTCTGACTTAATTGGGATGGTGGGCACACTGCATGGGAAAACCGTATTCTGAGGCAGAATTTTCCTAAATTACGGTTAGGGTTAGGGTTCGGCTACCTTGAACTCAGGGCCCAAATCCTACCAGATGCTTATGTTTGCACCAGCTTCTTCTACAAAGGAACAGGAAAACCTAAAGATTCTGATTTAATTGGGAAGCTGGGCGCAATGCATGGGAAAACTCTATTCTGAGGCAGATTTTTCCTAAATTAGGGTTAGGGTTAGTGTTCGGCTTCCTTGAAATCAGGGCCCAGATCCAACAGGATGCTAACCTTTGCACCCGCTTATATTGAAAAGTAACAAGAAAATCTAAAGTTTCTGACTTAATTGGGAAACTGGGCCGAATGCATGGGAAAACCCTATTCTGAGGCAGATTTTTCCTTGATTAGGGTTAGGGTTAGGGTTCGGCTTCGTTAAAATCAGGGCCCAAATCCTACCGGATGCTGATCTTCGCAGTCGCTTCTTATGCAAAGGGACAACAAAACCTAAAGTTTCTGACTTAATTGGGAAGCTGGGCAAAATGCATGGGAAAACCCTATTCTGAGGCAGATTTTTCCTAAATTAGGGTTAGGCTTAGGGTTCAGTTTCCTCGGAGTCAGGGCCCAGATGCATCCGGATACTGATCTTCGCAATCGATTCTTATGTTAAAGAACAGCAAAACCTAAAGTTTCTTACTTAATTGGGAAATTGGGCACAATGCATGGGAAAGCCCTATTCTTTGGCAGATTTTTCCTAAATTAGGTTGAGGGTTAGGGTTCGGTTTCCTTGTAGTCAGGGCCCAAATCCAACCGGATGCTTATCTTTGCACCCGCTCCTTATGCAAAGGAACAGCAAAACCTGAAGTTTCTGAATAAATTGGGAAGCTGGGCACAATGCATGGGAAAACCCTGTTCTGAGGCAGATTTTTCCTAAATTAGGGTTAGGGTTAGGGTTCGGCTTCCTTAGAGACAGGCCGAAATCTAACCGGATGCTTATATTTGCACCCGCTTCTTATGCAAAGGAACAGCAAAACCTGAATTTTCTGACTTAATTGGGAAGCTGGGAACAATGCATGGGAAAACCCTATTCTTTGGCACATTTTTCCTAAATTAGGGTTAGGGTTAGGGTTCGGCTTCCTTGTAGTCAGGGCCCAGATGCAACCGGATACTAATCTTCCCAATCGATTCTTATTTAAAGAAAAGCAAAACCTAAAGTTTCTGACTTAATTGGGAAGCTGGGCCCAATGCATGGGAAAACCCTATTCTGAGGCAGATTTTTCCTAAATTAAGGTTAGGTATAGGGTTCGGCTTCCTTGAAGTCAGGGCCGCAATCCTACTGGATGCTGATCTTCGCAATCAACTCTTATGCAAAAGAACAGCAAAATCTAAAGTTTCTGACTTAATTGGGAGGCTGGGCACAATGCATGGGAAAACCCTATTCTGAGGCAGAATTTTCCTATATTAGGGTTAGGGATAGGGTTCGGCTTCCTTGAAGTCAGGGCCCAGATCGAACCGTATGCTTATCTTTGCACCCGCTTATTTTTAAAAGGAACAAGAAAATCTAAAGTTTCTAACTTAATTGGGAAGCTGGGGACAATGCATTGGAAAACCCTATTGTTTGGCAGATTTTTCCTAAATTAGGTTTAGGGTCAGGGTTCGGGTTCCTTGTAGTCAGGGCCGAGATCCAACCGGATGCTTATCTTCCCAATCGATTCTTATGTTAAAGAACAGCAAAACCTAAAGTTTCTGACTTAATTGGGAAGCTGGGCACAATGCATGGGAAAACCCTATTCTTTGGCAGATTTTTCCAAAATTAGGGTTAGAGTTATGGTTCGGCTTCCTTGTAGTCAGGGACCAAATCCAACCGGATGCTGATCTTCGCACCCGCTTCTTAAGCAAAGGAACAGGGATACCTAAAGTTTCTGACTTAATTGGGAAACTGGGCACAATGCATGGAAAAACCCTATTCTGAGGCAGATTTTTCCTAAATAAGGGTCAGGGTAAGGTTTCGGCTTCCTTGTAGTCAGGGCCAAGATCCAACCGGATGCTTATCTTCGCAATCAACTCTTATGCAAATGAACAGCAAAACCTAAACTTTCTGACTTAATTGGGAAGGTGGGCACAATGCATCGGAAAACCGTATTCTGAGGCAGAATTTTCCTAAATTACGGTTAGGGTTAGGTTCGGCTACCTTGAACTCAGGGCCAAAATCCTACCAGATACTTATGTTTGCACCCGCTTCTTCTGCAAAGGAACAGGAAAACCTAAAGATTCTGATTTAATTGGGAAGCTGGGCACAATGCATGGGAAAACCCTATTCTGAGGCAGATTTTTCCTAAATTAGGGTAAGGGTTAGGGTTCGGCTTCCTTGAAATCAGGGCCCAGATCCAACAGGATGCTGATCTTTGCACCAGCTTATTTTGAAAAGGAACAAGAAAATCTAAAGTTTCTGACTTAATTGGGAAGGTGGGCACAATGCATGGGAAAACCGGATTCTGAGGCAGAATTTTCCTAAATTACGGTTAGGGTTAGGGTTCGGCTACCTTGACATCAGGGCCCAAATCCTACCAGATGCTTATGTTTCCACCCGCTTATTGTGCAAAGGAACAGGAAAACCTAAAGATTCTGACTTAATTGGGAAGCTGGGCACAAGGCATGGGAAAACCCTATTCTGAGGCAGATTTTTTCTAAATTAGGGTTAGGGTTAGGGTTCGGCTACCTTGAACTCAGGGCCCAGATCCAACCGGATGCTGATCTTCGCAATCGCTTCTTATGCAAAGTAACAACAAAACCTAAAGTTTCTGACTTAATTGGGAAGCTGGGCAGAATGCATGGGAAAACCCTATTCTGAGGCAGATTTTTCCTAAATTAGGGTTAGGGTTAGGGTTCGGCTTCCTTGAAGTCAGGGCCCAGATCCAACCGGATGCTAATCTTTGCACCCGCTTATTTTGAAAAGGAACAAGAAAATCTAAAGTTTCTAACTTAATTGGGAAGCTGGGCACAATGCATGGAAAAACCTTATTCTGAGGCAGATTTTTCCTAAATTAGGCTTAGGGTTAGGGTTCGGCTTCCTTGTAGTCATGGCCCAGATCCAACAGGATGCTTATCTTCGCAATCAACTCTTATGCAAATGAACAGCAAAACCTAAAGATTCTGACTTAATTGGGAAGCTGGGCACAATGCATGGGAAAACCCTATTCTGAGGCAGATTTTTCCTAAATTAGGGTTAGGGTTCGGCTTCTTTGTAGTCAGGGCCCAGATCCAAATGGATGCTGATCTTCCCAATCGATTCTTATGTTAAAGAACAGCAAAACCTAAAGTTTCTGACTTAATTGGGAAAGTGAGTACAATGCATGGGAAAACCGTATTCTGAGGCAGAATTTTCCTAAATTACGGTTAGGGTTAGGGTTCGGCTACCTTGAAGTCAGGGCCCAAATCCTACCAGATGCTTATGTTTGCACACGCTTCTTCTGGAAAGGAACAGGAAAACCTAAAGATTCTGACTTAACTGGGAAGCGGGGCACAATGCATGGGCAAACCCTATTCTGAGGCAGAGTTTTCCTAAATTAGGTTTAGGGTTAGGGTTCGGCTACCTTGGAGTCAGGGCCCAGATCCAACAGGATGCTTATCTTTATACCCGCCTTTTTTGAAAAGGAACAAGAAAATCTAAAGTTTCTGACTTAATTGGGAAGCTGGGCACAATGCATGGGATAACCCTATTCTGAGGCAGATTTCTCCTAAATTAGGGTTAGTGTTCGGGTTCGGCTTCCTTGTAGACAGGGACGAAATCTAACCGGATGCTTATCTTTGCACCCGCTTCTTATGCAAAGGAACAACAAAACCTGAAGTTTCCGACTTAATTGGGAAGCTGGGCAGAATGCATGGGAAAGCCCTATTCTGTGGCAGATTTTTCCTATATTAGGGTTGGGAAAGGTTCGGCTTCCTTGAAGTCAGGGCCAAGATCCAAGGGGATGCTTATCTTTGCACTCGCTTATTTTGAAAAGGAACAAGAAAATCTAAAGTTTCTAACTTAATTGGGAAGCTGGGGACAATGTATGGGAAAACCCTATTCTTTGGCAGATTTTTCCAAAATTAGGGTTAGAGTTAGGGTTCGGCTTCCTTGTAGTCAGGGACCAAATCCAAACGGACGCTGATCTTCGCACCCGCTTCTTATGCAAAGGAACAGCGATACCAAAAGTTTCTGACTTAATTGGGAAGCTGGGCAGAATGCATGGGAAATCCCTATTCTGAGGCACATTTTTCCTAAATTAGGGTTAGGGTTAGGGTTCGGCTACCTTGAACTCAGGGCCCAAATCCTACCAGATGCTTATCTTCGCAATGGCTTCTTATGCAAAGGGACAAGAGAACCTAAAGTTTCTGACTTAATTGGGAAGCTGTGCACAATGCATGGGAAAACCCTATTCTGAGGCAGATTTCTCCTATATTAGGGTTAGTGTTTGGGTTCGGCTTCCTTGTAGACAGGGCCGAAATCTAATCGGATGCTTATCTTTGCACTCGCTTCTTATGCAAAGGAACAGCAAAACCTGAAGTTTCTGACTTAATTGGGAAGCTGGGCAGAATGCATGGGAAAGCCCTATTCTGAGGCAAATTTTTCCTAAATTAGGGTTAGGGTTCGGCTACCTTGAACTCAGGGCCCAAATCCTACCAGATGCTTATCTTTGCACACGCTTCTTATGCAAAGGAACAGCAAAACCTAAAGATTCTGATTTAATTGGGAAGCTGGGCACAATGCATGGGAAAACCCTATTCTGAGGCAGATTTTTCGTACATTAGGGTTAGGGTTAGGGTTCGGCTTCCTTGAAGTCAGGGCCCAGATCCAACCGTATGCTTATCTTTGCACCCGCTTCTTTTGAAAAGGAACAAGAAAATCTAAAGTTTCTGACTTAATTGGGAAGCTGGGCACAATGCATGGGAAAAGCCTATTCTTTGGCAGATTTTTCCTAAATTAGGGTTAGGGTTAGGGTTCGGCTTCCTTGTAGTCAGGGCCCAAATCCAACCGGATGCTTATCTTCGCAATGGCTTCTTATGCAAAGGGACAAGAAAACCTAAAGTTTCTGACTTAATTGGGAAGCTGGGCACAATGAATGGGAAAACCCGATTCTGAGGCAGAATTTTCCTAAATTAGGGTTAGGGTTCGGGTTCGGCTTCCTTGTAGACAGGGCTGAAATCTAATTGGATGCTTATCTTTGCACCTGCTTCTTATGCAAAGGAACAGCAAAACCTGAAGTTTCTGACTTAATTGGGAAGCTGGGCACAATGCATGGGAAAATCTTATTCTGAGGCAGATTTTTCCTAAATTACGGTTAGGGTTAGGGTTAGGCTTCCTTGTAGATAGGGCCGAAATCCAACCGGATGCTTATCTTTGCACCCGCTTCTTATGCAAAGGAACAGCAAAACCTAAAGTTTCTGACTTAATTGGGAAGCTGGGCACAATGCATGGGAAAACCCTATTCTGAGGCAGAATTTTCCTAAATTAGGGTTAGGGTTAGGGTTCCGGTTCCTTGAACTCAGGGCCCAAATCCTACCAGATGCTTATCTTTGCACCCGCTTCTTAAGCAAAGAAACAGCAAAACGTTAAGTTTCTGACTTAATTAGGAAGGTGGGGACAATGCATGGGAAAACCCTATTCTGAGACAGATTTTACGTAAATTAGGGTTAGGGTTAGGGTTCGGCTTCCTTGTAGTCAGGGCCTAGATCCAACCGGATGCTTATCTTCGCAATCGATTCTTATGCAAAAGAACAGCAAAACCTGAAGTTTCTGACTTAATTGGGAAGCTGGGCACAATGCATGGGAAAACCCTATTCTGAGGCAGAATTTTCCTAAATTACAGTTAGGGTTAGGGTTCGGCTTCCTTGAACTCAGGGCCCAAATCCTACCAGATGCTTATCTTTGCACCCGCTTCTTCTGCAAACAAACAAGAACACCTAAAGTTTCAGACTTAATTGGGAAGCTGGGCACAATGCATGGGAAAACCCTATTTTGAGGCAGATTTTTCCTAAATTATGGTTAGGGTTAGGGTTCGGTTTCTTTGTAGTCAGGGCCCAGATCCAACCGGAAGCTAATCTTTGCAAGCGCTTCTTATGCAAAAGAACAGCAAAACCTAAAGTTTCTGACTTAATTGGGAAGCTGGGCACAATGCATGGGAAAACCCTATTCTGAGGCAGAATTTTCCTAAATTACAGTTAGGGTTAGGGTTCGGCTTCCTTGAACTTAGGGCCCAAATCCTACCAGATGCTTATCTTTGCACCCGCTTCTTTTGAAAAGGAACAAGAAATTCTAAAGTTTCTGACTTAATTCGGAAGCTTGGCACAATGCATGGGAAAACCCTATTCTGAGGCAGAATTTTCCTAAATTACAGTTAGGGTTAGGGTTCGGCTTCCTTGAACTCAGGGCCCAAATCCTACCATATGCTTATCTTTTCACCTACTTCTTCTGCAAAGGAACAGCAAAACCTAAACTTTCTGACTTAATTGGGAAGCTGGGCACAATACCTGGGAAAACCTTATTCTGAGGCAGATTTTTCCTAAATTAGGATTAGGGTTAGGGTTCGGTTCCCTTGAAGTCAGGGCCCAAATCCAACAGATGCTGACCTTCGCACGCGCTTCTTATGCAAAGGAACAGCAAAACCTTAAGTTTCTGACTTAATTGGGAAGCTGAGCACAATGTATGGGAAAACCCTATTCTGGGGCAGATTTTTCTTAAATTAGGGTTAGGTTGAGGGTTCAGGTTCCTTGAGGTCTAGGACCAAATCTGACTGGATGCTCATCTTCGGACCCCCTTCTTATGCAAATGAACAGATAAACCTAATCTTTCTGACTTAATTGGGGAGCTGGGCAGAATGCATGGGAAAACCGTATTCTGAGGCAGATTTTTCTCAATTAGGGTTAGGGTAAGGGTTCAGCTTCCTTGAAGTCAGGGCCCAAATCTATCCGGATGGTTATCTCTTCACCCGCTCGTTATTCAAAAGAACAGCAAAACCTAAACTTTATGACTTAACTTGGGAGCTGGGCAAAATGCATGGGAAAACCGTATTCTGAGGCTGATTTTCCTAAATTACGGTTAGGGTTAGGGTTCAGCTTCCTTGACTTCCGGGCCCAAATCCAACCTGATGCTCATCTCTGCACCCGCTCGTGATGCAAATGAACAGCAAGACCTGAACTTTCTGACTTAATTGGGGAGCTGGGCAGAATGCATGGGAAAACCTTATTCTGAGGCAGATGTTCCTAAATTAGGGTTAGGTTTAGGGTTCAGCTTCCTTGAAGTCAGGGCCCAAATCCAACCAGATGCTCATTGTCGCACCCGCTATTTATACAAAGGAACAGGAAAATGTAAACTTTCTGACTTAATTTGGGAAGTGGGGAAAATGTACGGGAAAACCGTATTCTGAGGCAATTTTCCTTAAATTAGTGTTAGGGTTAGGGTTAGGGTTAGGGTTAGGGTTCAGCTTCCTTGAAGTTAGAGCCCAAATCGAACCAGATGCTCATCTTTGCACCCGCTCGTTATGCAAAGGAACAGTAAAACCTAAACTTTCTCACTTAGTTTGGGTCTTGGGCAGAATGAATGGGAAAACCCTATTCTGAGGTAGATTTTCCCACATTTGAGTTAGGGTTAGGGTTCAGATTACTTCAACTCAGGGCCCAAATACCACAAGATGGTCATGTTCGCACCCGCTATTTATACAAAGGAATAGCAAAACGTAAACTTTCTGACCTAATTTTCGAGGTGGGCAAAATGGACGGGAAACCCTATTCTCTGGCAGATTTTCCCAAATTAGGGTTAGGGTCAGGGTTAGGGTTCAGCTTTCTTGAAGTCAGGGCCCAAATCAAACTGGATGCTCATCTTTGCACCCGCTCGTTATGCAAAGGACCACAAAACTAAACTTTGTGTCTTAATTTGTGATCTGGTCAAAATGCATTGGGACATTCTATTCTAAGGACCAGTTTTCCTAAATTAGTTTTTGGGTTACGGTCAGGTTTATTTTCCCTAGCACCCATATCAAGACAAAAAGTTATTTCTCATACCATCCCCTCCTTTTTGATCTTTTGTGAATGTAACCATCATATTGGTTTTGGGCCCTTACTTCAAAAAGTCTTAAACTAACCTAACTATAAACCTAGCTAAAATTTGACTCATAATCGGAATTTCTAGGCTTTTTGCCTAGCACCTAAATTAGGGGCAAATGTTATTTCTCACCCTTCCTTTACTTAACGAGCCTCTGCAAAATTTAGCATCATATTGGTTTTGGGCCCTGACTTCGTTGAAGCCCAACCCTTATCCTGACACAAACACTAACTATTATTTAGGTCAGAATAAGGTTTTCCCATGCATTCGACCCAGCACCCAAATTAAGAAAGAAAGTTATTTTCTGCAAATCCTCTGCAGATCTAAATGTAATATTCATTTCGGGCCCTGAGTTCAAAGAAGCCTAACCCTAACCCTAGCCCTAGCCCTAACCCTATCCCTAGCTACAATTTGACTCAGAATTGCTTTTTCCCAGGTATTTTGCCCAGCACCGAAATTAAGGCAGAGACTTATTTTTCATGCACCCTGTTCTTACCTAGGCTCTGCGATTCTGAGCGTTATGTTGGTTTTGGGCCCTGACCACAAAGAAGCCTAAGCATAAGCCTAACCTTAACCCTAGCTGCAATTTGACTTAGAACAGTGTTTTTCCAGGCATTTTGCCCAGCACCCAAATGAAGACCAAAAGTTATCTCTCACAAGCCCATTGATTAACGAGCCTCTGCAAATATGAGCATCATATTGGTTTTGGCCCCTGACTTCACCGAAGCCTGACCGTAACCCTAACCCAACCCTAGGTACAATCTGACTCAGAAAGAGGCAGGGAGCTAACAGAAGCAGAGGAAATTAAGATTAACAACCCAACCATTTGTGTAATCGATGAAAATAGTAGAAGTAGAATTGAAAGAACTGGAAAGGTCTACCCAGGGCAAAGAAACTAAAGCCTTGGAAGAAGTATCTCAGACTGTAGAGGCAAAGCAGGGGGAGTCGGCAATAGAGGAAGCCAGCATAGCTATTAAATCATTTTTATTCCCAAACCAGGCACCCTGTCCTATGTCTTCTCCTCAAAAAGAACAAAGCCCTCTAACTAAAAAAACAAGAATTGAAACAAAGAATAACTGAGCATCTAGAACAGCACAAAAACAACAGAATAAGGTTGTCTGCATTGAAGCTTGTTACAAAGAAACAGCTAGCACACTATTAAAAGATGCCAATACTGTAATATCAAATATAAGCACCAGCTCACCACAAGAAACAAAGCAACTGACGTACAGCATGGCTGCAGGTATAACTGAAGACCTTGGATGCAAAATCAACCAACAAGGGGGGGGGGAAAAAGCCAAATAGTGTACCAGCAAAATGGAAGATCAGGCTGGAAAATAAGATCAACATGCTAAGATCAGATGCAAGCAAGCTAAAAAAGATGAAAGAAAAGAAAGTGAAGCACAAAAAAGACCAAATAATACCTGATCAAGAAATATCACCTAGAAACAAGGAAGATCAAAGAAGCACTGGAAATAATAAAGCAGCAAGTACCAGCCATAGCCAAGAAGATAGCAGATCCAAAGCTCAAACTGCACACTATAGGCAGAATCTCCAATTTCAATCAAATTGGAAACATTTCTATCAATCCATCAATGGTGAGACTGCAGGGAACCAGTCAACACTTGACAAAGAAGAAACAGTGCAGTTCTGGGTGCAGCTATGGGACAACCCAAAGAAATACAAGAATGCAGCTTGGATAAAGGAGGTGGATAAGAATAAAAAAGAAGCTGAAATGAAAGAACTTGTAATAACAGCAGAAATGGTGGAGAAAAAGGCAAGGAAGATCAAGAATTGGTCAACACCAGGTGAAGATGACCCTTTCATGGATCACTGCCTTGTCGTGGTGAATGGGCTGGTGTAACTCAGTGAAGCCATGAGCTATGCCGTGCAGGCCACCCAAGACGGACAGGTCATGACAGAGAGTTCTGACAAAATGTGGTCCACTGGAGAAGGAAATAGCAACCCACTCCAGTATGCTTACCAAGAAAACCCCATGGACAATATCAAAAGGCTAAAAGATATGACGCCGGAAGATGAGCCCCTCAGGTCGGAAGGTGTCCAATATGCTATTGCGGAAGAGCAGAGGGCAATTCCAAGTAGCTCCAGACAGAGTGAAGTGGCTGGGCCAAAGCCGAAAGGACAGTCAGTTCTGGATGTATCTGGAAGCAGAAAGAAGGTCCTATGCTGTAAAGAACAATCTTACATAGGAACCTGGAATGTAAGATCTATGAATCAAGGCAAGCTGGATGTGGTCAAACATGAGATGACAAGATTGAACATCGACATCTTGGGAATCAGCAAATTAAAATGGATGGGAATGGGTGAATCTAATTCAGGTGACCATTTTATCTACTACTGTGAGGAAGACACCCTTAGAAGAAATGGAATAGCTCTCATAGTCATTAAGAGAGAGGGAAAGGCAGTAATGGGGTACAACTTCAAAAACGACAGAATGAATCCAAGGCAAACCATTCAACATCACAATAATCCAAGTCTATGCCCCACTGCTGATACTGAAGAAGCTGAAGTTGACCGGTTCTATGAAGACCTACAACACCTTCTAGAACTAGCACCAAAAAAAGATGTCCTTTTCATCATAGGGGATTAAATTGCTAAAGTAGGAAATCAAGAAATAATCAGAATAACAGGCAAGTTTGGCCTTGGAGTTCAAAATGAAGCAGGGCAAAGACTAATAGAGTTTTGTGAAGAGAACAAACTGGTCATAGCAAACACTCTTTTCCAACAACACAAGACATGACTCTTCACATGGATATCACCAGATGGTCAATACCGAAACCAGATTGATTATGTACTTTGCAGCCAAAGATGGAGAAGTTCTATACAGGTAGTAAAAACAAGACCAGGAGCTGACTGTGGCTCAGATCATGAGCTTCCTACTGCAAAAGTTAGGCTTAAACTGAAGAACGTAGGGAAAACCACTAGTTTGACTTAAATCATATTCCTTGTGAGTACACAGTGAAGGTGATGAATAGATTTAGGGGATTAGATTTGGTAGACGGAGTGCCTGAAGAACTATGAACGGATGTTCATAACATTGTACAGGAAGCAGCAGTTAAAACCATCCCAAAGAAAAAGAAATGCAAGAAAGCAAAATGACTGTCTGATGAGGCTTTACAAATAGCTGTCCAAAGAAGGAATGAGAAAATCAAGGGTGAAAGGGAAAGATATAACCAACTGAATGCAAATTTCCAGAGAATAGCAAGGAGAGATAAGAAGGCCTTCTTAAATGAACAATGCAAAGAAATCAAGGAAGACAATAGAATGGGAAGACTAGAGATCTCTTCAAGAAAATTGGAGATATCAAAGGAATGTTTTGTGCAAGGATGGGCATCACAAAGGACAAAAAAGGCAGGGACCTAACAGAGGGAGAAGATATTAAGAAGAAGTGGCAATAATACACAGAAGAACTATACAAGAAAGATCTTAATGTCCCTGATGTTCATGCTGGTGTGGTCACTGACCTTGAGCTGGACATCCTAGAGAGTGAAGCCAAATGGGCCTTAGGAAGCATCAGTAACAAGAAAGCTAGCGGAAATGACTGTATTTCAGCTGAGCTATTTAAAATATTAAAAGATGATGCTGTTAAAGTGCTGCACTCAATATGCCAACAAGTTTGGAAAATTCAACAGTGGCCATGGGATTGGAAAAGGTCAGTTTACATTCCAATTCCAAAGAAGGGCAATGCCAAAGAATGCTCAAACTACTGCACACTTGCTCTCATTTTACATGCTAGCAAGGTTATGCTCAAAATCCTACAAGCTAGGCTTCAGCAGTACGTGAACCAAGAACTACTGGATATACAAGCTGGGTTTCGAAGAGGCAGAGGAACTAAAGATCAAATTGCCAAATGAAAGCAGAAAGTTATTTCTCACCTGCCCTGTGCTGAATGAGCCTCTGTGAATCTGAGCGTCATATTGGTTTTGGGCCCTGACTTCAAAGAAGCCTAAGCCTAAGCCTAATCCTAAGCCTAACCCTAGCCACAATTTGACTTAGAATAGGATTTTCCCATGCATTTTGCCCAGCACCCAAATTAAGTCAGAGAGTTTAGCTGTCACCCACCCTGTAATTAAAAAGCATCTGCAAATCTAAGTGCCATATTGATTTTGGGCACTGACTTCAAGGAAGCCTAACCCTAACCCTAACCCTAACCCTAAGCCTAACCTTAACTCTATCTCCAATTTGACTCAGAATAGGATTTTCCCATGAATTTTTCCCAGCACCAAAATTAAGGCAGAGTTATTTCTCACCCGCCCTGTGCCTAACGAACCTCTGTGAATCAGAGCATCATATTGGTTTTGGGCCCTGAATTTGAGGAAGCCCAAGGCTAACCCTAAACCAAACCTCAGCTACAATTCTCCCTTGGAATAGGATTTTCCCTTGCATTCTGCCGAGCACCCAAATTAAGGCCAAAAATTATTTCTCACCCTCCCTGTGATTAACAAGCCTCTGTGGATCTGAGTGTGAAATTGGTTTTGGGCCCTGACTTCAAGGAAGCCTAACCCTAACCCTTTTTAAAAATTTTATTCAATAAACACATACACATACATACAAACATAACTTGTTCCCAACTTCTATTACTTTTACATATAAATTTCGTAATTACAATTATAAAATGAAACATTAAACATGCACCCCACCCCCAGGACCAGTATTTTATCTGATCATTTCTCTTTCCAAAAATATAATAATTCTTGTGTAGGTGTACATCCTTTCCCTTTCACTAAGACAAATTCTATAAATATAATCCATATCTCTGCAAAATCATTTCAACTTTGCAACCCCTTCCTAACTTTAATATTACACATTAACTTATCATTGATTGCAATATCCCACACTTCTTTATACTATTCCTCTACTTGATAATCACCTTGTGTTTTCCATTTTCTAGCTATCATTAATCTTGCCACTGTCATTAAATTTGTAATTAAATCTTTAGTAGCTTGAGTGCATCTGTCAGGTTCAGCCCAAAGAACTCCACGAGACAATGCAAATACAGTTCTGTTGTGTTTATTAGCTTCCACCTCAAGACAGAATCTCACCAGACTGAACCCAAGTTCCCAAGCCAGCCAGCCACAACAGCATGAATTTCTTAGGGAGGTGCCACCCTCATCTTCTTGAACTTCCCATGCTCCTGCTGGGGGCTAAGAACATGCTTATCTCCCTGAGCATGGCCTTCATAACTCCATTCCATCACAGCATCTAACCTTATCATATATTGATAATAGTGCTATATCTGGACATACTTCCAAATTGATCCCATTTATCTCTTTAAATACCTGTTGCCAGAATTTCTGTACCTGTTTACAACTCCACCAGATATGGAGATAAGTACCTGACTCCTGACATCCCCTCCAACATGTTACTGAATATTTCCTATCTATTTGGTTTAGTCTTACAGGTGTCAGATACCATCTCCAGACCAATTTAAAATAATTTTCCTTTATCCTTACTGACATAGTTTTTAAAATACACATATCCCATATCTTACCCCAACTCCGATTACTTATTTGTTGTGATAAACCATAATCCCATACTGATTTGAGATAATCTTGTTGATCTTCAATTTCTAATAATATCTTATACATTTCACTTGTTTCACCTTTAATAACTACATTATCTTCTTTGTCTTCTCTCTCTAAAATCATCTTCTCAAATCTTGTGCAACCTCTACATTTTTTGTTTTCATTTATCCACTCCCTAATCCACTTCTCTAATTGTATACAGTTAAGCCATGATATCTTTCTTCCCCTTAACAGCTCCCTTATTCTATCTTTACTATTCACTTCTTTTGCCCAATCCTTAATTCGAAATATTTTCTTCTCCCTTAATTCCTTTTCCAATTCCTTCTTTAAATTTGTAGGGAATTTTTCCATCATCACCACTGGGGTCAATGGGAAAACAGCTGACATTAATTTCTCTTTATATTTTGCCCAAATCCTTAAAATAGTCTTTAAAAAGGGGTTCTCAACCCCATCCAACCATTTCTTAGTTTATTAAAAAATACATTTTCCAATTTCCATTCCACTTCTTGCGTTTCCATCTCTAACCAGTTCAACTCTCCTTGTCCTACCACACCATCTATAATATCTCTTATTTGATTAGCTATATAGTAAAGTCTTAAATTTGGAAGTCCCAGTCCTCCAACTTTTTGAGACTTATGCCATCTATTTTTATTCACTCTTGCTTTCTTGTCCCCATTACAAAAATTATTAAACATGGTTTGCCAACTCTTAATCTCTATCTCTGATACCTTAACTGGTAACATCCTAAATAAAAAATTGATTCTAGGTAAAATCTTCATTTTAATAATTGCTATTCTGCCAAACCATAATTTAATTTTCCTATAATCTTCCAACTTCTTTTTAATCTCTTGCTTTAATTTATGGCATCTCCTGCCATTACAATATAACCCTTCTGGAAATCCTCCATATCTTTAAACACCTTCTCATAAAACTACCTCTGTTTCACATTCGGGGCATAAATATTTACCAAAGTATATTCCTCTCCCCCCAGTTCACCTGTATCATTATATATCTGCCCATAGAATCCTTTTTTATCTTTATTCCATTGAAACTGCATTTCTTTGATATTGTAATTGCCACTCCTCTTGCTTTGGAGGTCCCATATGCCTTTTCATAAACAGCTGACCATCTTAAGTTCATTTAAACCCTTTTTCACCTGAGGTGTCTCTTGTAAAAATATTACATCTGCTCTATCTCTGTGCAGTAATGCTTCCACCCTCTTCCTTTTGATATTTGATCCTAGCCCTTTAACATTTAAAGTTGTAAACCTTAACTGGTTATCCATAAAATTTGTGAAATCTTTCTTAACTGGTCCTTTAAAGTGCAACTCTTAACTAACATCTTATTTCCCAATCTCTCCTCCTCCCCCCACCCACCCCCATACCCACACAAAGAAACTTCCTCCCTCTTCCAGAGGTTAATAACCTCTCCTATAGTTCTTATGAACCCCTTAAGGGGGGAGAAGATGGTTCCCTGGCTTAGGAGTAACAGCAACATTACCAGTTCTTCTTCTCCCAGTCCATCTCTCTCTTTTTCTTTTCTTTTCCTCATACTATTTTCCTCCTACTGTTTCCAATTCCTCCTCTCATTCTTTTACTTTATCTTCATCTTCTCTCCACTTCGTTAACTCCAATTGGCGTAACAACTCCATGCCTTGTTCCAATGATGTTATTTTATAAAATTTCCCTGCCCATTGAAACTTCAGGAATACAGGGTATCCCCAGTTATATACAATTCCCTTATTTCTCAGAACAACAATACAAGGTTTCACACTCCTCCAATTTATTGTTTCTGGGCAGAGATCATTAAAAACCTGAGCCGGAGACATCTTATACAATAACCCTCCATTAACCTGTCTACTAGCTCTCATAAAGAGATCTTTCTTATAATAACTCTGGAATCTTATGATTTATATCTCTGGGGGTCAGTCCTCCTCTCTTAAAAGTAGCTCTATGGATATGTTCCACATCTGCATCTTCCCAGTTAACATCTTTTGCCAGAGTCTTTGGCCGTTCCATTACTTTCCCTCTCATATTTCTGGGATTTTCCCCAGATTCCTCTGGGAGCCCACGAATACGTGTATTAGATCTACATTCATGATCTTGAATGTCAATCACCTTTAGCTCCCATTGTTCAAACTTTGTATTATACTCCAACATCTTCTTCTGATTATATATTGCCTTTTTCTCCAAGTCGTCCACTCTTGTGGTAATGACTTTGATTTCTTGTTTAATTCCTAAAAGTGTTTTATTTACTCCTGTTAATATTTCATCCACCCTCTGAGCTCTAAGAGACTCATTATTTTTCTGCATCATTTCTGCAAATCTTGTCAAAAATCTCCTCCCAATGCATAACTGTTTCCTTTTCTCCTTTCTCTCCCTTCTCTTTCTGCCTAAGCACAAAGGCAGTTTCCTGTGGGTGTTGGTTAGCTCCTCCATTAATCTTTACTTCTGCCTCCAGATTCTGCCCTGCTTTAGGCTTTCCTAAATCTTTATTATCTGATTTATTTCATTCACTTCAAGTTCAACTCTTGCCAATCGCTCAAAGTTCTTATCGGAGGGTTTACTTTTATTTTTAACCCTGGTCCACACTGGCAAAGTCTGCTGGATTAAATTTTTTCCTCTAGGCATTAGCTCTCTGCCCAGCATCAAAACCGAAAGTAAATCTGTCCAGCTTGTTTTCAATAACAAAGTCAGACAAAATAATTTATAGAGAAACAATCTAAAGATTCTCAGCTTCTGACTCACCCGTCAATTTTTATGTATACATTGTTTGTACGTAGGAGTCCAGCATTTCAGTTCCTTCCAACTGGGAGTTCTTTGCTACATGTTGCTACTCCATATTGCCAACCAACCCTGACCCTAATTCTTACTGTAGCTACAATTTGACCCAGAATAGGATTTCCCCATGCATTTTGCCTAGCACCCAAATTAAGGCAGAAAGTTATTTCTCATTCACCCTGTGTTTAACCAGCCTCTGCAAATCAGAGAGTCATATTCGTTTTGGGCCCTGAATTCGAGGAAGCTCAAGGCTAACCCTAACCCAAACGCGAGCTACAATTCTCCCTTGGAATAGGATTTTCCCTTGCATTTTGCTGAGCACCCAGATTAAGGCTGAAAGTTATTATTCACCTCCACAATGCTTAATGAGCCTCTGTGAATCTGAGTGTCATATTGGTTTTGGGCCCTGACTTCAAGGAAGCCTAACCCTAACCCTAACCCTAGATACAATTTGACTCAGAATAGGATTTTCCCATGCATTTTGCTGAGCACCCAAATTAAGGCTGAAAGTTATCTCTCACCTGCCCTGTGCTTAACGAGCCTCTGCGAATATGAGTGTCATATTGGTTATGGACCCTGACTTCAAGGAAGCCTAAGCCTAAAACTAATCCTAAACCTAACCCTAGCCACAATTTGACTCAGAATAGGATTTTCCTATGCATTTTGCCCAGCACCCAAATTAAGGCCATAAGTTATTTTTCCCCCAGCCTGTGCTTCACAAGCCTCTGCAAATCTGAGTTTCATATTGATTTTGGGCCCTGAATTTTAGGAAGCCTAACCCTAACTCTAGTTACAATTCTCCCTCAGAATGGGATTTCCCCGTACATTTTACCCAGCACCCAAATTAAGTCAGAGAGGTTAGCTGTCACCTGCCCTTTGCTTCACGAACCTCTGCAAATCTTAGAGTCATATTGATTTTGGGCTGTGACTTCAAGGAATATTAACCCTAACCCTAACCCTAGCCCTAGCTACAAATTGCCTCAGAATAGGATTTTTCCATGCATTTTGCCCAGCACCCAAACGAAGGCAGAAAGTTATTTCTCACCTGCCCTTTGCTTCATGAGCCTCTGCGAATCTGAGCATCATATTGGTTTTGGGCCCTGACTTCAAAGAAAGCTAACCCTAACCCTAACCCTAGCCCTAGCTACAATTTGACTCAGAATAGGATTTTCCCATGCATTTTGCCCAGCATCCAAATAATGGTGTAAAGTTATTTCTCACGCTCTCTTTGCTTAACGTGCCTCTGTGAATCTGAGCGTTGAACAAACTTACAGTGGTTGGAGAAAGATTCTTCTTCTTCTTCTTCTTCTTCTTCTTCTTCTTCTTCTTCTTCTTCTTCTTCTTCTTCTTCTTCTTCTTCTTCTTCTTCTCCTTCTCCTCCTCCTCCTCCTCCTCCTCCTCCTCCTCCTCCTCCTCCTCCCCCCTCCCCCTCCCCCTCTTCTCCTTCTCCTTCGCCTTCATATTTAGACAGCATGTTGCTAACCAATAATTAAAGGCGTGGAATACCACTGCATATATGCATGGCACAAGGATTATTTTACTCTGTTATGTTTCTTTAACAGCTTACACCACAGTTTTGATCTGAAGGGGGAAGGCAGCTGAAATGGAAATCATACCACCCATTTTCAACAATCACAGTTGTCTTCAGGTGAGATAGGGAGTTCTAGGGATAGCAAAAGTCCACCTTTCTTTTACATTCTTACTTAGGAGTACATGTTGCTGTGCTTCTCCATCCCATAATAATCAGGCTTTCCCAGGTCTGCTATGTATATAGCTAGCAGATGTATTAATTGAACCATTAACATTTGCTGTTCCCAGTATTACTGGATTGAGAAATGAAAACACTGAAAGACACTGATGAAGCATCAGTTCTAGATTATTTGCATTATGGAAGTTCATATGCTACAGACATAAACATTGTAGGTGATCTGTCAATCATCTACCTAGCATCTCTCTCAAATGTGTATATCCAACAGAGTGTTAGGTGCACTATCAAAACCAAAAGCTTCATTAAATTCACTTTATAGACAATCTGCCTTGTTTTCTAGAATACACCCCAGATCTTTGAAAACTTTAAAAAAAAAAAGTTTTCTTTGATTGAGGCCTCATCTCTCCATTCCTCATGGCTTTGTTATTTCTATCCAGAAACCAGTTTTAAATTAGTTATCTCAATGGGGTGGGGCCATATATTGATTTCTGATTCCCTGTTCCTTTTACAGCTTCACAGCAACCTGACATGCAGACAGTCTTGCTGTACAGTTGGGTTGTACACTTAGCGCTATCACACAATGATAAAGGCTTTGATTCATGATTTGCATGTGTAAATGAGCCATCGCAAAATAAACATTGCAGATAGAATTTTCACATTACTTCATAAATAGAACTACGCAGATGTTACATACGCATTGGAGCGAAGACACACAAAAACTGCTTTCATTGATGGAGGGACAGCTTTGGGAGAAGACCATTTATAGTGTGTGTGCATGTGGGTGGAAGCAGTGGGCATGTATCTTCAATGCTTCCCACCGTTTTCTGCTTCAAATCACTCCTCCCCGTCACCTTTTGTACTACAGGATTCAAGATGTATGTTTGCAAATATAAACATCCATGTGATATCACCTGAAGGGATCAATTTGCAGGATGGATCTTCTCCACACTGCAGGTTCTATCCAAATACATTTACCTCTGCTACCATTAAGAGCCTTTTCTGTTTAATACTGTATTAAAATAATTGAATATCTACAGATATATGTGGATAATTTAAAAATAAGTGTTTTTTGTTTGTTTCATTGACAGACTTACTTTGGTTAAACAGGTCATGCACTCAGAATTACTTTCTTTAGTTTTGGGACACTGACAGAACAATTAAGGCTTCTTAGCTTGGAATCAGTTAAGGACTTAATGATTTAGCTTGATTCATTAGTACTAAAGTGTCAATAGTTCTTTAGCAAGGTTGGCATATTGTTCCCTACAAATAAAGCTAAAATGCAAAGGCAAAATATCTGAAACCTTTCTCCATATATTTTAGACAATTCCCCAGCGCTAACATGCTTGTCTACTAGCCTGGTTTTGGGAAGATGGGGTCAAATACCATGACTATGCCATCATACTCAATAGAGGTAACCTTCCCCTAGCATTTTACTGCATGCCCCCACCCCACAACACATCACCTTCAATATGGAGAATATCGTTTCAGCTGGGAAGGAAGGGATAACTGTCTTTCTTCTGCACTTTGCAGTCTCTAGAAAAATATTTTCTATATTGCCGTTAGGGTTGGAAAAAGACACCATTTCATTTCCAGCTGGCCAATGAAGGAATGAAGATATATGATTATACAATATATATTTGTGAAGATGAGAAAATGTATAGGATGACTTCTCTTACCCAACTTCATCCACTCACTTAGGGTGAGTGGATGAAGTTCTGTTTTGTCCCTGGCATGTGTCCTCTCTCCAAATTCAGCATCAATAACTGAAACTAAAAAACAAACCAACAAACAAGGCCGCCCAATACCAGTTTGACTGATCAGCTTAAGAATGGGTCCCAGCAAACTTTTTGTTAATGTCGGAAACACACTTAAAAAAAAAATCATCCTCAAAACTGTAGGGAGTACAATGGCGATGTGGGGATTGTCACTGGAGAACAAAGCCCTTAAGTCCGGCAGTTTTCTTTTTTTCAGGGAATCAGCAAGTTCAATAAGCCTAATGGAAGTTTCACACATCAGTTTTGTTTCTTTATGATTTTGTTTCTTTATTATTAAGTAAACTAGGTCCCCCCCCCCCCCCCCCCCATCTTTGGGTTCCTTTGAATTGGAGATGGAGACACACTTTTGTAGAAGCATAAATTGATTTACTGACAGTTAAGCGAAGGCAGGAAAGAACTTGCCAAGGAGGGGTGGGGTTACTGACCCTCTTTATAGACTTATACAAATTAGAATATGTATGTGATTGGACAAAGCGACTAGGTATTTCATTTGGGCTGGGGTTTTAACTTGGCTCCCCAAATTATCTATTAATAATAAGTTTAATATTAATCTAGATGCCTTCCCACCAAGTGGGGAGATGGAAGGAAGTGTGCAGCTGATAGGCTGCAGGTTGACCACTTCTATCTTAGGCAAAGTAATTAATCTTTTAAGATGGATTGACTCCTCTTCCTCCACAGAGATGCTATAGGATGCAAATTCTAAAAATTAAGACTGATCAATCTTACGTAAGTATGTCTTATCTGTGGACCACCTAAACTCTGAACTATGTCAGAACTAAATACATGAAATTACCTTTTGCATGCTTACATCAGACCCAAAGGTCACTGGTTTATTTATAGATGATCTTTGATTGTGAAGATCAAAAGTGTGTGTGTTTTTGTGTGGGTACTCAGCCACTTCTTTGGTATACTGTAATACAGCCCACACTTGGATAGTCAATAGGAAATCATTTAAAGGATTTGTGGTTTAGCTGATTGAACTCTTTTGGGACTTTTGGCTATACTAATCTCCTCTTCATTCTCCCTATTATTGACATTCACTATCAATTCAATTTGGCTGTATACTGTGATGCATCAGAACCAGCCTAAACAATGACCTACGTTCTCCTTAGAAAATGTACTTGAGTAGATTTTTAAAAGCTGAACAAATTCGTCACTTTGTTACAGGGCTTTGGGAGTTTTAAGTGGCGAATAGTGGAATCCCAGATAGGAATGTATGCTGTGGATATCAAAGGCCTCCATATTCCAAACCTTGGCATTTCCAGTTGGCCAAGTCTATATTTTAACCTACTCCATTTGCACTTGAGGACATGTTAGGATTTAAGCCTCTTTGAGGGTAAGTATATTTAAAATTTGAAGCTTCCAGTTTCTCCTCACACGTTTGAATTGATCACATTATTGTGTAAATGAGGGTCTAGATCAAGAATGGGCACTGTTATAGGCATTCAACAGATTTGAAGTACCTGTGTTCCAAACTATAGGTGGCATCATGACAAAATTAAATATGATTCAAGTTAATTTTAAAAGAGACAATAAGATTCCCTATGTATTTAATATTGTCCTCTTCTGCCAAATGAGTGGGTATGGGTGACAAACCAAGAGAAAAAACTAGCAGAAATAATTGTAGCATCTTTATATCTTGCTGTATTATGGACTGGAATGGTATGTATGAAATGTGGGACTGTAAGGTGGCATGCCATAATAAGAGACAGACTTATAGTGAGTGCTTTTTCTCCCATTTGCACCTTCTCTAAGGGTTGAAGTTTGTACTTCAACTGATAGAGAAATGTCTTTAAATGGTATATATATCTGCTTTTGATTTCTTTTAACTTTTATGCTGTTGTGATTTATTTATACTATTGAGAGATTTTGAATTTATGTTATTGATTGTATGGTTTTTACCTTTTTGCATATTTATATCTCTTTGACTAAAAGCTTGCTTATTAAGTTACATATAATCTGGTAAACATTTAATATAATTAATAAACAAACCATAAGCAGATGTATCATCTCTATTTTTTAAAAAACAATTTTTATTGAAGATTTTGGTTACAATAGTAAAAGCAAATACTAACTAAACTCAAAGAGAGAAAGAGATATAGAAAGAAAAAATAAAAAGTGCAAGGTAAGAAAAATAAAAAAGAGAAACTAAGATAGATATAGATATAGATATATAAAAAAGTGACTTCCAATCTTCATCACAAGTATACACCAACTTAATAACTTTTCACCCCTTATAAGGTTGCAAATAAATATCTCTTCTTCCCATAACCCATCCCTTTTCTATATTCAAATCCATAAATCATCAACTTTTCAGTCCTGGTGTCAGCAAAAAGTCTGTAAAGGGTTGCCAGAACTTTATAGAAACATGTCTTATTTTAGCCTTGGTCAAACAAATCAACTTTATATTCCTTCCTTTTACTTCTAACAATTTTGATCTTTGATTCATTCAGATGTTGTTATAGGATTTGGTCTCTCTTCAATTTTTCTTTTTCTCATCCCAAAGGCTTCTTTGAGGCTTTAGCAAACCTCTTTTGTAAATCCAATAAAAGTCATTATCCAGGTTATTCCCTTGGTTTATCATTTGTATTTCCACTTTAATTTTCAAAACTTTAACCAACTTCTTTTGCATATCCAGTAGAAAGTCCTTATCCAGGTCATTCTCTTGGCTTGTCATTTGTGTTTCCACTTTAGCTGCCTTCTCCACACTTTTTTTTATTATCTAGTATTTCTAATTCTACATCAGGCAAAATTTGTTTCTAATCTGTCATTCCTTTGTTAGCATATTTGGACAATCTATTCATAGAAGCAGACATCATTGCTGACACCATGGCTGCTAATTTCTGACCCCATTCTTTAAAAATCTCCTGGAGTATTTCAAGTGTTATTATGTTTTGTGTCATTTTATAAATCCCCATACTAACCAAAAACCAAAGGCAAGTTTTCACTTTTTTTCCCTTTTCTTTTCTGTCTGAAATCTTTAGTCCCTTCTAGTGTCCAATTCCTGAAATCATAAAGTCTCAAATTTCTGTTATGACTTAAGAGAGACAAAACAATTTGGTTGCCATGAAAAACTATTTATTTATATAATTATTGCCAAAATGTTATGGTAAAAGTCTCAATATTCCAAATTTGTCTGGACCCTTAATTCATTTATAACGTTCTTAGATCAAAGTCTTATTTAGCTTTTTGCCATTTATTTCCAGTTCTTCCAATCCTTAAACTTATGGTTAATTTTTCTTTTGTTCAGGAATGAAGGTAAACTCACCAGGTGGCTTTTCAAACTTGTAATTCCAAAGATATCTAATAACCTTAAGAAAGTTAAATAGGCAATTTCTGAAAATGATAAGAGAGTGAGGTTAGTAAACCCAGTGTCTTTTCAAAGGCTTTGCCACAGTTGTGAGCATGATGGCTGATCTCTTTGTCTCCCGGTGCTCAAACCTGCGAGAGACCACTGTCCTGTGGTCTCCTCATGAGAAGCAGCCATCTAGAGCACATGTGGGTAATCCCTCATCCTCTCCTTATTCTCAGAAGTTCTGTAGAAGGAATCTACTCATCGGTTCTTCAGTCTTTGCTACAGTCACTATCTCTGCTCTTTTGGAGATGTGCTAGTTTATTTATTTATTTTGTCTAATTTATATAGTCACCCATCTCACAAAACAAGCAACATAGTTCGCCATACCTCCTGTGGAAGTCCCCATATCATCTCTATTTTTCAGGAGAGGAAGGTGAAATTTATAAGGGCAAAATTCTGGGCCCCAATTCACATATTCTGCAAAACCATAAATTATAATCCATGGTTACTCTTGAAAAGTGATTTTCAGAGGAGGCACTTTGGAGCAAGAAGTTGTAAAAGGGGAGAAGGTGCTTAAATCTTTCTTTGCCTGCCATTTCCATGCTCCATCATAAGCAGTAAACTCCAAGAGAGTTTAATTAAAAAACACTTGAAAGCATTTGTTTGTGTATAGTGTGTAATTTGCACTCTCAGGACTGATTCCTGGTATACATAATTTGCCTCTTGTGTACTAAATGACTGGCAACCAGCGATGTGAATTGCAAAACTCGGGCATCTGTTCTCTCAGTAGTATTTGAACTATAATGGCTCAGACAGGCATGTATAGTGTACATACACTCACACATGCATACACACAGAGAGCCAGAGAAATCATTACTGGATAGCACAGATGCCGATTTTTTTTCTTTTAAATAAAGGGAATACTAAGGTATATCACAGTATAACAGGTCTGACTTACAATTCATTAAAAAGTTCACATCTACTTTTGGTGGCTTCCAAGAGGACAAAACTCTTTCTTTGTTGAAATATTTATATCCTGCTTCTTACTTAATACATCACAAAATGTTTTATAGTAATTATAAAATCATACAATAAACCAGTAAAAGTAATCAATAAAACCCTTCATGGATCACTGCCTTGTCATGGTGAAGGGGCTTGCATAACTCAGTGAAGCCATGAGCTATGCCGTGCAGGGCCACCCAAGACAGACAGGTCATGATGGAGAGTTCTGACAAAATGTGGTCCACTGGAGAAGGAAATGGCAACCACTCCAGTATCTTTGCCAAGAAAACCCCACAGACAATGTCAAAAGGCTAAAAGATATGACGCCGGAAGATGAGCCCCTCAGGTTGGAAGGTGTCCAATATGCTACTGAGGAAGAGCAGAGGGCAATTCCAAGTAGCTCCAGACAGAGTGAAGTGGCTGGGCCAAAGCCGAAAGGACGTTCAGCTGTGGATGTATCTGGAAGTGAAAAGAAGATCTGATGCCGTAAAGAACAATATTGTATAGGAACCTGGAATGTAAGATCTATGAACCAATGCAAGCTGGATGTGGTCAAACATGAGATGACAAGATTGAACATCAACAACTTGGGAATCAGAAAATTAAAATGGATGGGAATGGGTGAATCTAATTCAGGTGACCATTAGATCTGCTACTGTGGGCAAGAAACCCTTAGAAGAAATGGAGTAGCCCTCACAGTCAATAAGAGAGAGGGAAAGGCAGTAATGGGGTACAACCTCAAAAACGACAGAATGATCTCAGTGCAAATCCAAGGCAAACATTCAGCATCACAGTAATCCAAGTCTACGCCCCAACCGCTGATACCGAAGAAGCTGAAGTTGACCGGTTCTATGAAGACCTACAACACCTTTTAGAACTAGCACCAAAAAAAGATGTTCTTTTCATCATAGGGGATTGGAATGCTAAAGTAGGAAGTCAAAAAATAATTGGAACAACAGGCAAGTTTGGCCTTGGAGTTCAAAATGAAGCAGGGCAAAGGCTAATAGAGTTTTGTCAAGAGAACAAGCTGGTCATAGCAAACACTCTTTTCCAACAACACAAGAGATGACTCTTCACATGGATATCACCAGATGGTCAATACCGAAACCAGACTGATTATATACTTTGCAGCCAAAGATGGACAAGCTCTATACAGGTAGTGAAAACAAGACCAGGAGCTGACTGTGGCTCAGATCATGAGCTTCTTATTGCAAAATTTAGGCTTAAACTGAAGAATGAAGGGAAAACCACTAGACCATTCAGGTATGAATTACCGTATTTTTCTGGCTATAAGACGATACTTTTTTCTAAAATCCTTACCCTAAAAATTGAAGGGCATCTTATCAAGGAAGTCAGCCAAGGAGAGAACCTCGTGGTTGCAAAACTGCCCATACTTGGTTTTTGCGAAGAGGCTTCCTCCTATTGCTAGCCTCCAATCACCAGTGAAATAGCTTGTCTCCCAAACAGACTTCCTCCAATCATGAACCTTATGTAACTGACGTCAGCTGATGCTGAACAAACCAATTAGAGAAGGCTGTTTGCAGAGACAAGCTATCGGCAGTTTCACTCGTGCTTGAATGTAATCAGTTATGCAAAAGAGCATGGAAATAGAGCTGCAGAGAGACGGTTTGGACCTCCTCCCACCAAGTGTATCAGGTCAATCTTAACTAATTACTAAATAAAAATGTGTTCTGCACTATCTTTAAAATATTGATTTCTTAATTTTGGGTTGGAAAAGTGGGGGTCGTCTTGTACATGGGGGCATCTTATTGATGGAAAAATCATATTTCTTGTGGAGTACATAGTGAAGGTGATGAATAGATTTAGGGGATTAGATTTGGTAGACAGAGTGCCTGAAGAACTATGGATGGAGGTCCATAACATTGTACAGGAGGCAGCAACTAAAACCATCCCAAAGAAAAAGAAATGCAAGAAAGCAAAATGACTGTCTGATGAGGCTTTACAAATAGCTGTCCAAAGAAGGAATGAGAAAATCAAGGGTGAAAGGGAAAGATATAACCAATTGAATGCAGATTTCCAGAGAATAGTAAGGAGAGATAAGAAGGCCTTCTTAAATGAACAATGCAAAGAAATCAAGGAAGACAATAGAATGGGAAGACTAGAGATCTCTTCAAGAAAATTGGAGATATCAAAGGAATGTTTAGTGCAAAGATGGGCATCACAAAGGACAAAAAAGGCAGGGACCTAACAGAGGCAGAAGAGATTAAGAAGAGGTGGCAAAAATACACAGAAGAACTATACAAGAGAGATCTTGATCACTGACCTTGAGCCGGACATCCTAGAGAGCGAAGTCAAGTGGGCATTAGGAAGCATTACTAACAAGAAAGCTAGTGGGGATGACAGTATTCCAGCTGAGTTATTTAAAATACTGAAAGATGATGCTGTTAAAGTGCTGCACTCAATATGCCAGCAAGTTTGGAAAACACAACAGTGGCCACGGGATTGGAAAAGGTCAGTTTACGTTCCAATTCCAAAGAAGGGCAGTGCCAAAGAATGCTCAAACTATCGCACAATTGCGCTCATTTCACATGCTAACAAGGTTATGCTCAAAATCCTACAAGCTAGGCTTCAGCAGTATGTGAACTGAGAACTACCAGATGTACAAGCTGGATTTCGAAGAGGCAGAGGGACTAGAGATCAAATTGCCAACATTCACTGTATCATGGAGAAAGCACGAGAGTTCCAGAAAAACATCTACTTCTGCTTCATTGACTATGCAAAAGCCTTCGATTGTGTGGATCACAACAAACTGTGGCAAATTCTTAAAGCGGTGGGGGTACGAGACCACCCAACCTGTCTCCTGAGAAATCTGTATGCGGGCCCAGAAGCAACAGTTAGAACCGGTCATGGAACAACCGATTGGTTCAAAATAGGGAAAGGAGTACGACAAGGCTGTATACTGTCACCCTGCTTATTTAACCTATATGCAGAGTACATCATGAGAAATGCCAGGCTGGAAGAATCACAAGCTGGAATTAAGATTGCAGGGAGAAACATCAACAACCTCAGATATGCAGACGATACCACCCTAATGGCAGAAAGTAAAGAAGAACTAAAGAGCCTCTTGATGAGGGTGAAAGAGGAGAGTGCAAAAGCTGGCTTGAAACTCAACATTAAAAAAACTAAGATCATGGCATCTGGACCCATTAATTCCTGGCAAATAGAAGGGGTAGAAATGGAAGCAGTAACAGACTTCATTTATTTGGGCTCCAAGATCACTGCAGACGGAGACTGCAGCCATGAAATTAAAAGACGCTTGCTCCTTGGGAAGAAAGCTATGGCAAACCTAGACAGCATATTAAAAAGCAGAGATATCACCTTGCTGACAAAGGTCCGCATAATCAAAGCTATGGTTTTTCCAGTAGTAATGTATGGCTGTGAGAGCTAGACCAGAAAGAAGGCTGAGCGCTGAAGAATTGATGTCTTTGAACTGTGGTGCTGGAGAAGACTCTTAAGAGTCCCCTGGACTGCTAGGAGGTCAAACCAGTCAATCTTAAAGGAAATCAACCCTGACTGCTCATTGGAAGGATTGATACTAAAGCTCAAGCTCAGATACTTTGGTCACTTAATGCAAAGAGAGGACTCTTTGGAAAAGACCCTGATGCTGGGAAAGATTGAAGGCAAAAGGACGGCAGAGGATGAGATGGTTAGATAGCATCACTGAAGCGATGAGCATGAAACTGAGCAAACTCTGGGAGGCAGTGAAGGACCAGGAAGGCTTGGCACAATATGGTTCAAGGGACCATGAAGAGTCGGACATGACTTTACGACTGAACATCAGCAACAACAACAATCAATAAAAAGTCAAATATTAGAGAGAACTAATAGCTGCAAAAGGCCAAGCCAACAGAGAATCATTAGCACTGTGGCCTAATGGAGTACAGGCCACACACTGCAAGTTTCAGTCAATCAGCTCATCAGTGCACACATATCTGTTACCACCCAACAGCTGTCTTGTGAACTGACATGTTAACAAAGCAGTGACCACTTCTGTCATTTCATTCCCTCTGACCTGTTTTGGCAGAATCTAACCTTCTAATTCAGGCTAACACTCTAAACATCTGACAAAATAAAATAATTTATCATAGTAGAAACACAAGCTTTTATTGTAGCAAAAGAGCAATTTCTGCCTTTTTTTTTTTTTGAAGAAAATGCTGCCACAATCTAACATAGCTATCCTCTGAGTGAAGAGTAAGTGTATGTTTATAATTCAGTTCAAAAGAGCTCTTTTGCTGTTCACACAATATGAAAAGGAATAGTTTAAAACAGTGTTTCTCAGCCTTAGCAATTCTAACTTACATGGACTTCAACTGCCAGAATTCCCCAGCTAGCATGCATCTTTGGGATGCTAGATGCTCCTGCCAACCTGATGGAGTCCCTCCTTGATTCTTTCTTTCCAAAGCATGAATGCACACCCTTCCTTATCATATCTTAAGGAATGGCTTTCTGGTTCATTAACACAGCCATTGTAATATCTGCCACACAACACAGAAGATCAAACTGGCTCCAAGGGCATCAAAAACAACAACCACAAAAATAGCAGCCTCACACTTCTGCAAATAAAGCTGGGTGATGAGAAGAGAAGCAGTTTTATTTACCATAAAAAAAATATGCCTGAAGCCCAGGAGGGTGGCTTAAAGGGAGCAAAGAGAGGACCCATTTTCTTGTCCCCCATCTCATATTGCAGCTATTTTGGTGGAAATCAAGATAAATGCAGCAATGGGTTTATTTCTGCAGAATCATCTGCAGACAGACTGCAAGTATGCATCAATTTATCCCAAACTGATTAGTGTTAGTGATGTTGCTTCCATTGTGATGAGAGTTCTTCAGTGTCTGTTCCCTGAAACAAAACAGGATAAACTTTCACCTAAGTCCTGTTCCATAATGGATAACTCACATGCTACTCAACTCCCAACAGAGTTCTTTCTTATACACATGTCCCTAAAGCCATTTTTTATTCATGCCTGTTAGCTAACACTTGGTTCCTCAATCAGTTGGGTGAACTGACATGCATACTGTAGCAGGTGGGCATTTGTTATACTTTATGCACTCTTGGGAACAGATTGATACTAACATTTTAAAACAAATGTTTACTTGGTTGATTCAAACATGGCTTGGCACTAAGGTACTTGTTTGACGGTCTTCTCCAGCCTGGTTCAGCCGGTCTGATTCAAATACCTAAGGAGACACCGCTCTTGGTTCATTGGGTGAGGGGGGTTGGGGCTCACTGGCACTGCTTTTTAGTGGGTATGCCTGCATAATTTATTTATTCCATTTGCATACTGCTAGATCAATAAAGATTCATGGTGGGTTTACAGCAATCTAATGAAAACAGTTAACTAGTCACCAAATGCTGTATGGAAGAGCTCTATCTTAAGCAGCTTCCAGAATGTTAAGAGGGATGATGTGAGTCTTAATTCCAAAGAGAGGCTATTCCACAAATCCAGAGAAGTAACTGGGAAACAGCTCCTCCTGGCTTCCATTCCCCTTACTTCACAAAAATGGATCTAATCAAAAGCTTCTCCTGAGAAGAATGTACTGGATGGGTCGGTAGGAGAAAGTGGTCCTGCAGGTGCCCACACTCTCTAGTGTAACCTCTGGAAATCAAACTTACCACCACCATCCCACCTCCACCCCATGGTTTTGGCTTTTCGTAAGCCTTTGACAACTGTTTCAGAGAATCTATAAAGAATGAAGTGACACCATCAGTTTTGGAACTATGGATGGGGTTGGATACTTTTGTTTGATTTTTTAAAAAATTATTTAGTACTTTTTAAATTTCATGCTGTGGACATTTTATTGTACTGTTGTTTTCCTTATGGCAAAAATCCTTTGATTGGGGCAGATACAAATCAAATCAGTAAAAGCAATATCTGAATGATAACAAAAAGACAGGAAATATTGAATACATCTATCATGTATCTTAAATAGACCTATGAGGGATATCTCTGTCTGGAATATTTGACAAAAAGTAGGTAGGACTAGGAGATGGTGAAAAGAATTGCTTTGAGAATAGGCTTATACGAGATGGGCATGGTGTTTCTTGGTGAAGCACTTGGCTCTATCAAAATGATGCTATTCAATATTATGTACTTTTGAAACAATTCACCTTTTGCTTTTAATTGCTTCTGTGAATGAACACTGCCTGCCTTGAACATACTTGTGACTATTAGATGTGCTGGATAATGTTGGCCCAGAATTTTAGAGATGGTGTTAGAAAACTTCCAGCTCAGAGGAGGAGGAAGAATAGACCAAACCAAATTATATGAAAAGCAACTGAAGGAATTTGAAACATAACTGGGGAGCAATATGTTAGCATGTCAGAAGTGCCTGTAAGGATGTTACACAGAACAACAAACAAAACTCAATTGTCTCAAAGTACGTAACCTGGGATAACGGATTTAGATTATAGTAAGGCAGATTCTGACTGAGTATTAGGATTAAAAACAAAACCTTTTCTAACAGTAAAAAAGTTTGACAGTCCAATCAATTATCTAGAGAGATTGTTGACTCCTCTACCCTGGACATTTTCAAGCAGAGACTAGAAACCATCTGCCAAAGATACCTGACCTGAGCAGTGGTGGGACATGATGCCCATAATGGCCGCTTCTGACTTTATCTCTGACCATGGCTATGATTCTCTTAAGAACCTCTCTCCATGGAAAATTGCCTGTCTCACTTTGCATCCAGTGATATGAATTTTCTATCTGCCAAGTGATTAATCTATGGTTCCTCATTCACATATGTAACTAATTCATCAACCTTAATAGTCAAGAAGAGATTAAATGTACATACCCTGTGGGTTTCTTTGGTGCGGATGAGGCTCTGCAGAAAATATCAGGCAAAGTAACTAAGTATGGTGTTAGAACAGCATGAACTCCATCTTCTCTGGCCCCAGAAGAAAATAAAAAAAGCTGATTGGCAATAAAGCTTTTCTACCCTTGCGAGGCTTAAAAAAAACCCTCTATTCATTATTTTTTTGGAGGCTGGGTTGTTGCTTGGAAGAAGTCCTACCAAATGTTGTAAGATCATCTTAAATGGAGGAACGGAGGCTATTTGAAAGCCTAATAGTTAATGGGGGTGGGGGTGGAGGTTGGTTAGCTTTGTTTTGCAGGTGAAGAATGGGCTGAAACTTTCCTCCCAAATGCTTTGATTCCACAAGGGGGGGGGGGGGGGACAGAGCACATAGCATTTTAGTTTTTTTCCTTTTATTCAAGTTTCTGATCACACATAGCAAAAGTAGCTTTGGTTCATGCTAAGCTTTGCAAATGCAATTTATAGCCAACTAATTGCCTGATATTCCATTGTGAGCAATGCTTCCCTTCTTCTCTATTAATAAGACTGTCTGCTGCGGCTGCTAGTACTTTAACCATTTTATTTTTTCTGAACTCCAACTTTCAGTCTCATAGCAACTCTAAGTAAATCTCTCTCTCTCTCTCCTCCCCCCCCACCACACACCTACCTCCTACAGGTGTAACATATGTGCACTCTTCTATTCTTAACCCTACCCAAGTCCTCCATTCTCCATTTACTACATTTATATCCTGCTGCAATTAAAAATGACTCTTGACAGTTAATTCTAGAGTTAAGGAAGGCTTACAGAGATTAGTGGTTTTTTTCCTCTCTCTCTCTTTATCCTCTGATCTTCCATCATCTCCAGGCACCCCAACTATACCCTCTATACTGATTTGTCAATGTGCCATTATGTTCTTGTTCCTCTTCTGGTCTTCAGCACACTTCTTCAGATAGTGCCAAACAGTTCCCTTCAGCAGTACAAGCACTGCCCAGTCCAACTCAGCTTTATGGGCCCCTTTCCTGAATCCAACAGCCTACCTTCAGCTGCCATTGGCTATCTACATCTGTCTTCATTGCCAGCCATTACTTCCATTCCCAAGCGTCTCCTTCTCAGGGGAGGGTTCTCTTTGATGGTGTTTAAAACTTCAGCCTTAATCCCAGCATGACGTCTGATACTAATAATGTTCCATGTGTCTCTCTCTATGGAAATTATATCATAATACTGTATCTAATTTAAATTAGTTGTTCTAATGGTTTTTATATATTCTTGATTATTACTGTTTGCTGCCCAGAATCACTATGTGAGACGGGCCACTATACAAATGTGATTAAATAAATAAATCAATAAATCCTATGGGTGTCTAAATTTCTACCTGTGCTCAATTCTCTAAAAAAAAGTGCAGACTGTTTTGTTGGAATATCTGCATAGATGAATTGATATGTGAAAAGCCAGCATGCCATGGCAGAAGGCAGTTTATAGACATAACCTTTTAAAATATACTCAATTTTGCTTGGCAAAAAGACACCCAACCCCTTCTACTTGACTAACAAATTCCCAAAATACATATTTCCCCTCCCATTATTTTCTAAACCTCCACTAAAATAGCAATACAGGGTTGAAAAATATTGTCTCATTGTTTTCTTGTTGGTATGTGCTGAGTGAGGTTTTGGATATGTAAGTTCATCTGCTCTAGTTTATCCTCATTCCAGCGCCTATCAAGCTTTCTTGAGTGATTCAGATCCTCACATTAGCTCAGGAGGTATAGACTGGATTCATCAAACATGTTAGGCCTGAGAAAGAATTAAATATTAACTGCCTCCATCAATCTGCATATCTTATCTGAATTCCCAAACTTCATTCAATTTTTTTGCAAGACAGATTGAAAGGAAGTATAAAACATAAATTTCCCTGCATTTATCCACTGGTAGATAAATGTGGTATTTTGCATAGTGGTTAAGTTATCAGGCTGGAAACCAGGAGACTGTGAGTTCAAATTTCGCCTTAGGCACAAAGTCACCTGGATGGCTTGGGGCCAGTCATTCATTCTCAGCTGTAGGAACAAGGACCTAGCAAACCACTTCCAAAAATATTGCCAAGAAATCGCCAGGACTCAAGACTAACTTGAAAGTGCAAATTTCTTTTTCTTTTCAGTTCACAAACATAGTCATGTTCTTTTCTTAAGCCCACCAGCAGCACAACGTCTTCCAGAAAGAATGTGTATCTTTTACTTTATGAATGGTTATTTGTTGTGATAACCACCCATGTGCAATTTTTCATCTCAGTTTGATGTAGTCTAGCAAAGGGAGCTGCAATAAAAAATAATATAGAAATCTTTTTATTTCTTTCCTGTTGGCGCAGTACATTATGTAAAAGTCTAAAACAATGTGTTCGTGCATTACTAAACAGGAAATTGGTAGGAGGTCTGAAGAAGACAATAACTTATTTTTTCCCTATCTATTTCAGTAAGGCAGAGAATTCATTATCCACAGCTTTGCTTTACAGTGAAGGTGCAACAAAATTACATTCTGCAATTAATTAGAAACAAGGCCAAACATGAGAAAAAGCTACTGCAAAAGAATATGGCACATTTTCTTCCTTCAAATTAGGAAAAGGGATAAGAAAGACTTGTCTTACAATAGGACTTCCTTCTGAATAGACATGCATTGGGCTGTGATCTAAATTCTATATTTTATAATGAATCAGAATCACAGTATGCTTTCCAGAATTGCTTTTGATGAGTTATTCAGCTGATTCTCTCCCAGCCACTCTGACCCATGCTTTTTAATAATTTAATTCGCTCTGTATTTCCTAGTTTATAATTGTGTCTGATATTAAGCAATGGGACATAAGCATTCTAATGAATTGTAATGCTGATTATAGAGTAGATGGCCTCTAAACGTCGTACATCACAAATTAATTTTAGAGTGAAATGGTATGATCTGTCAATATGGATTCCATTGCAGCTCAGACAACCTAACCCATAGAGTCTTCTAGGGTTGATTCCTCCCAGATGAAGAATTTCATGCAATGCTGAGGAAAGTTGCATCAAAAAAAGTAGGCTTGTGTAAGGTGGCTTTGATTCAAGTTGATGAGATACCTTACACTGCAAAGGTGATGGAATTTGACTCCAAGAGCTATTTTGGTTTGCAGCCCCAGGGGTTGTAAAAGCCAGAAGAGGTTTTGCACAGGTGGGAGACACATACAAAACATGCTGTTTTGAATAAAGACAAAGGAGTATACTCAAGCATTTTGAACAATCACTTGCAGGAAAAATGATGGAACAAAGTAAAAGGTGAATATATTTGACATCTGTATCAATCATTTTGGTATTTTCAAAAGCCAGCAAATTCCTGGCATTTTGATACAAGCACTGCACAGAAGACACCATAAACAAAAACTGAAGTACAGTCAAAATCTAAAGAGCTTTCATCCCAACCATTGCATGGGAAGCTTTCATAGCACAAGGGAAAGTATGAAGGTTCAGACTTCATTCTCTGCTGCCCTGTTCAAATTTCTTTTAAATTTGATACCAAGACAAGGTTCCTAGTCTTTCTACTGAGAAGACAAGTGGTATGTGAAGATACTTCTCCTGGAGGTTGCTGCTTTCTATAGCTGGCACTTGAACAAATTTCTGAGGACTATATATAAGATACATTGGGTTCACACGAGATCCCCAAATCCAAAATGCATTGATGCTAGGCCTGTGCAAAGCTTCAGAGGAGTGTGTTGATTTGGTGACACTTCAGTTGAAGCAGATTCAACGGAAAATCAAGTCAAGAGACCACAAAGCTCTCTACAGATTTTTTGGCTTTTCTGCTGCGTCCAGCTTCATTACAGATTTTGCATAATTGTGCAACTTTGCTTTCATATATGGACAATGCTGAACAGGGTGTTGTGGTCTGTGGTATGACATGAGTAGCCAGTCAGTAAGTCATATCCCTCATTAAACTGTTTGCCTATCAAAACTCTTTTGGGGTGGCAAGGCTAATATAGCTTTGAGCTTCATTCACTTTCTTAACTCTCAGCTTCTTGAATGTGGCTAACCAGAAGCCTTAACTTTGCACTCCTTTGTGTTAAAGGAACATAATACTTCCATGCTTATCTTTCCAGTAAATCTGGGCTTTAACATGGGCTCAAGGCTGACTTGACCAGCAAATGTGCTTGGATCAAAGCCTCCTTTTAAATTCTCCATGTTTAGGGCAGTTTCCATTTCTCAAGAAGGAATGAATGATGCCAAATTAACATTTACACACATCTTTTTGTTGCTGTAAGAGCTTTCTCTTAAATCATAATCACCAAAAATAAGATTATCATTATGTTGTGATGTATACTCTAGTTAAAGCTTTAAATAGTCTTGAAAAAAATTAAAACAAACAAGAAATCTCTCATCCCACAAAACCAAAGCGGGGGGGGGGACCACCCCAAATCCTCGGTAGCTGTGCAACCCATGCGGAGCCACCAAAAACAGAAACAGCAGCAACAACAAAACCTAAACAAAAGAAGTCATAGTGATAGCACGAAATATATAGGTCCTTTGAACAACATGCACTCTCCTTTCTATCAATTGCTTCTTTGAGCTTTAAAATATATTGATCCCCTTGCACAGTGTTGTGCAATATTTTAGTTGGACTTGACCCTATTCATGAGAAGTAAATATTAAAGGCAGGGAAACAGAATTGCTTCTGAAATTCAACCTGGGAGTAAATGTGATCTTTTGAATCTTCCTCCCACCCCCAATTTTCCTTTGAAGCTCACCCCTGATCTACAAGCATGAACACGCTTCATCTTTCACTCTCTACCTTCACTTCCTATATTCTAAATGGTCACCTGGAGCTACAGTGATCAGGTGATTATGCTTTTTTTTTTTTTTTTCCTTTAAAGAACAAGAAACCAGAGGGAAAAAACCTTCAGAGATAAATGACTCTCTGTACCTCTCTCTTGGAGTTCCTTAAATAATTATTTTACTCTCTGTGGGAAAAAAATTGCAGGAGAAAAGTATAACATGCCTTGGTTCAGGGAATAAAGATTCCCGTGAGACTGTTTCTCACTATATGTGTCTGAGACAGGTCTTCCAATACTAAATGTCTGAGAGAAAGCAAGAACCACCTATAAAGGAGATACTGTATGTGGAGCAAAAGGCAAAGGACATAAGAATATTGGAACGCAATAGTGGCCACAGAACATAAGGATCATATTTCATATATCCATTTCAGAAAATGAAATAGACCTGCCTGAAAGGTTCTAGTTTATAAAAATTCTTTGTTTTATTAATGCACATCCTTGTCTACCTCCATGTGTTACATTCTTGACATATTAATAGATGGCAGGAATGAATGGCCACACCATGGATGAAAGCCAACTATAATGTAATACCCACAGATCAAGTTATTTTTAAGTGTGAGATAATGCAATAGATCCTAAAATATATCTGATATGTCTTGCTGGCATCTTCTTATTTGCCTCTATATAGACAGACAGATTTAATGGACTGGAGTCCTTTGATCATATGTACCCTGAAAATAAAATCAACAATAAAAGCTATCAGGCTGATCCCATCCATCTCTCAGATAAGTTCATCCATCAGCTACTTTCCCACTGTTTCTTTTTTCTTTTTCCCCCTAAATTTAGGCTGGTTGGGCATTGCTAGTGAATTCATAGTAACTTAAGATACTACACTAGAAAGCTCTAGGACTTCTACATATGCACCTACAGTTGATCTGAGATAACTTCAGCCCATGGACTTAATATGGTCTACCAGATCAGCCCATCTGATCTGAGGACTACAGGTAGTTCTCGGGTTACAAGGGCAATTGGGATTGGAATTTCCATTGCTAACAACACAGTCATAAAGTGTGATGTTACATGACTGCATTGCTTATTGACAGCAATCCCGGCAGTCCTGGTTGCTGTCATAACCCCAGGATCATGCAGGTTGTTAAGTGAAGACCTCACATGACCGCAACTTGTGACTTTCTGCCAGCTTCCAACAAGCAAAATTAATGGGGAAGCCAGCAGGAAGTTGCAAGTGTCAGGTGGCTTGCAAGCAGGCTGGCAGGTGGGCAAGTGCTATGGAGTGCAGGTGAGCAGGGGTGTGTGTGTGGTGCCACATGAGCACAGGCAGGGAAGTGGGTGCTGTGGCACCATGCAAGGGTGGATGGGTGGGAGAGGGGGTGCTCTGGCAAGTGCAGCTGGGCAGGTGTGTACTACAGGTGGGGAGGTGCTGCAGGTGGGTGCGCACTATGGAGTATGAGATCCCGGTACTCTGTAGCAGGCTCCTTGAGAGAAAAAGTGGTGGGAACGACTTGTGGGAGTAACTTACGGGAGCGACTTGCAACCTTCCCTGCTGGCTTCCCCATTGATTTTGCTTGTGGGAAGCTGGCAGGGAAGGTCACAAATGGCAATCACATGACTGCGGGATGCTGCAACCATCATAATTGAGATCCAGTTGTCAAGTGCCAAATCATGATCACATGACTGTGGGATTCTGTGACAGCCAGAACATGAAGCACCAGCCGTAAGTACCACTCATTCAGTGCTATTGCAACTTCAAACATTCACTGAATGACTGGTCATTAACTGAGGACTACCTGTATAAGATCTTAAATGCAGTCCTTGCTCCAAGGTCAGTTCAGCAGTAGAAGCTGGAGGCTGAATCCGTCCTCCTATTAAACTCTGTTATTCCAGTCTAAAATGACACTGTATTTTGGCCAAAATCATGATTATCTCTAATTTCCAAGACTAATTTTGGATTCAGTAAGTATTTCACTAATGTATTGTCGAAGGCTTTCACGGCCGGAATACTGATGTGGCTGATGTGGGTCTTCCGGGCTGTGTGGCCGTGTTCTGGAAGTTTTGTTTCCTAACGTTTCGCCAGCATCTGTGACTGGCATCTTCAGAGGACAGGAGCACAGACAGGAACGGTTCTCTCTGTGCCCAGAGAGATTTCACTAATCTCGTCAAACTTTTTTTGGCTTCCCTCAAAAGTCTTCAGTGGTTTGCCTTGCTCTGAATTTTGCTTTATATCAATTTCAGTAAGTTGGAAATTTGGTCCATTAAGAATATACCTGCATAGTTATAATCCAAAGCAATTAGTTCAATGCATCCCAATGCAGATTGTGGCTAGCTCATTAGGAATTATTGTTTGTTTGTTTATTTATAAACAAATCTATCACAGGTTTATTTAGGATCTGAATACTGCCAAAAACAGATTCTAACAATAAAGGACAAAATGTAATAAACTTCATCTACTACAGTTTATTCTTTTTCCAAACATTTACCAGAGAGAGTGAGTTAGTTTATATTTGGCAAAGAAGCAAACAAAACTGCCTGCTGTGGATAACTACATTTTTAAAAGAAATTACTCAAAAATGTTTGCTATGTACAAAATTCCATATATGATGGAGTTGGTCACAATAATAATTGCAAAATTTTCCAATGTATTGCATTAAATTTCAACAACATTAATAAAATGAACTCCAGGAAAACTACATAGCTCAGATTTAGATTGATCCTTTCTCCAAGTGCCTCATAACCCACTGATTTTTTAGTGAGGCAAGCACTGCAAAATTAACTATTAGAAAAGGGCTGCAACTCTCAGCTCGCTTTCTCAGGAGGACCAGATCCCAGCTTTCAAATAATAAATAAATAATGATTAAAAAAATGCATTTACCCTTATGGAATACAAGTTATGCAAAACACATTCGGGTAGTATTCTGCCAATTGTTTGGGGGGAAAGGTTGCTTCTCCCTTGTTTAGCCAATGCAAACTCAGCCATGGTTGTTAATTTGTGATCTATGGTTCACCAGAACACAGAAAATTTGGGGGCCTATTCTCTAAGAGCATTGAAACACTGCAGCCGTAACTAGGCAACAGCACATCATGACTTAACAAATAAAAGGGCTCTTTCTCACAGGTGCAGGTCTTCAGATCAACGAATGCCATTTCACACAATCAAACGCAGCAACTGGATCCATCTGGGTGATCTTCATGTCCATATCAACTGTGTCCTGCCATCTTTGCTTTGGTCTTCCACGTGGGCATTTGCCATTGGGATAAAAGTGGTAGGTGGTAAAGGTGATGGTGTGGGGTCCTGCTCGAAGGTTGTGGCCATACCACTGTAGGCATTTTTCCTGCATTTTCCCTGTTATTGGTGCAACACCCATCTGCTCTGGACCATATCGTTGCTGACATGGTTGAGAAGGGGATGCCTAATGACCAAAGGAGCTCTTTCTAGAACACATTATCCAGTTATAGGATGAAAAGAGATCCTCTTATGAATCAGTAATTGCTTAAAAGATGATTATGGATCATTACTGAAACAGAATGCTGGACTGTGTTTATAGACCTTTGGTGTCATCCAGTTTCACTCTTTTTACATTCTTATATTTAGAATATTTTCATTGAACAAAGAAGTCTAAATATGCCCTAAAACATCTAATGACAATTCTAAATGAGAATAAGGAAATCTGATTTATAAATGAACTAACCTTGTAAGGTGGGGGGGAGGGGCGAGGAGGTTCCCCTCAAGATCAGACAAGCAGAATATAGCACAGAACATCCTTCTTATGAACATATTCTTTTTATAACTTTTTTATTACACTGCAATATATAAAAATAATTATTTCTCTGAATCTGGCTGGTATAGTCAGAAACTGTATAAGCAGTACTCACATAAAGAAATCCACATTCATGCACACACCCACACCTTCCTATAAAGACTTTAGAAGAGATGTCAGATTATGCAAAAACAGTAAATAACGTTATGACTACAACTTCTCTGCCAATCAGTGATTATTTCTCTGCCTGCAAAGAAATGGATCTTCTGAAGTCAATATGCCAGTCATAAGCTATTGTAATGTGTGTAATTAAATTTCCCATAGAGTTAATCAAAGACTTCAGATAAAACTTAGCTGGCAACCTCTTCCAGTTGTCTTTGGACCCCCTTTTCCTTCTCTTTGTGCTAGGTAGACATGATCCTGCATCATGCTTTCGCTTCACATAACCTCTTTTTATTGATCTTCCATTGCTCAAGAACTTATATAAATTTGTCAATTTGAAACAACCTTGAGGGACAGGAAGAAGAGCTGCTACCAGGACAATAGTCAGATAAAACAAACTTGAGTCCAGGGAAGAACTGTAACCTGAGAAAACATCTCAGACAAGACACTCCGTAGTTCTCATAAGGATAAAAGGAAGGGGTGGGGGAAGCAGATTAAGACTTGCAAGATTCAGTTACTATAACCTTATAATAAAAGTAGCATTGGCCTGCATAACTTTCCTAGTCTGGTCTACCTTGAAGGGCTGACATCACCTAAAACTAACTTTGTTTCCTAGCTATCTTCTCCATCTCCTTCTCCGAGTCCAATCACATATTTCTTCCTGCCAGCTTCTTCAACTTCCTTTCTCCTCTCCATGGGGACTGAGTGGGTGTGAAAACCTTACCTGTTTTTCCCCTTACACAGAATTTATTCCCTCCAGGCACAGTTTGTAAGGTCAGAAGATCATGTGCATTTAGTGTTTACCTGCTTCATTCTGCCACATCCATAACACACATTTTTTCAAACTAATAAGCAGATCAAAATAGTTTTCTGATTATGGGCCTTGCAAAAAGTTGCAACTTACCTCACAGCTCAACATTTGTATATAAAATTGTATACATTTGGGAAAAATTAGGTCCAAAATGTGAACCAAAAAAGTAAACAAAAATAAATGTGAATGCTTGTGAATATGCACATTTTTAGTTAACAGCTAATGCAGATAATGTATGAAATGAACTTATGGTGGAATATATACCAAAAAAATTAATATAGGTTAAATTGAAAGCTTCCCCAGCCCCCAATTTCTCTTTATAAAGTTTCTTCAGGAGAGGATGGTCAAACAAATTCATATGTATAAGGTGGTAAAGCTTTTTTACATTCACTGAGAGTTCTTTAGAGACCCAAACTCCAGCCATGCAACAGAATCTTCACAGGAAAAAGGAGATTTTCACAACACCAGAAGCAAGAAAGGGAATGTTTGATCTCAGAGAAATTTCTGAAAGCCTATGAGTGAATTGTTGTGTGGGGAAAGATAACATGGTCCATCATTCACCTCCTCCTTACCTCCTTGCGGGGAAAGTTGAACAAGAGGTGTGTGAAAAATATGGGCAGCTAAGATTAAAACTCAGAAAGGCTATTGATTTCCCGCACAATTGGTCATGAACGTCATTGCTGGAAATAGATATAACCGCTTTGTAGAATTTTTGGATATGCTATCATTACTGTGCTGGCTGTAGAGAGGTATTATGCCCTCTGAATGAGACAATTAATACAGCTGTATTCCCCGGACAATACAGGCTTTATGGATTTATGTTTCATAACAAGAACTTGGTAAAGAGAAACGGACAATGAAAATAGAAAGGGGAAAAAAAAATGAGTGCCCCAAGTTCTCATAATATTGATTTTGAGCAAAAATTCCCCTTGGCATGGAACCTATTTAAATCGCTTTCTTTCAGTTCATAGTGTTGATGGGGGAAAAGTGTAATAACATTCACTGAAGAAGAAATGTTCTAAAATAAGTGTGAGACACACTATTGCCCCAAAATTGTACACTAAGAAATGGTCTTATTTTCATTCCCAAGGAAGCACAACATATTTGTCAGAATCCTCGCAAGATTTTATAATAGATTATTATATGGCTAGTTTACAAAAATGATTTTTTCTACATGCTGCGGTTCTGCCATTGGAAAAGGGGAGGGGGAGTAGGAAGGAGAGACCGTTTGATGCAGATGGTTTCTTATCACAAGCCCTGGAATGTTCAAGGCCATGCCAGCAAGGGAATCAGAAGACAAGAACTAAGGGCGAAGTAAGGGGGGGAAAAGAAAGAAAAGCAGTTTTTGGCGCGCTTTTATTCAGTCTCAGCAATGCTTTGGATCTGTACACTTATTCTTAATAAATGAACTTTCTTTTGAATCAATATTGGTTGCAAGGAAAGTTACTGGTTTTAAGATCAACAAGTGGCAGTTCGTTACAATATTCACAATTGGCTGCAATTGTTATTAACTATAATTACTAACTGGTTCCTCTGTGTTCAGAGACAGCATGATTCTAAGAAATGGAAGCTGGGGAGTATCTTCTGAACCTTTTGTTTCTTGGCATCCAGTAGGAGTCAGCAAAACTGTCAATTTTACTTTTGCTCTGTTTCTCATTTTTACTGACTACAAATCTGACTCTTCCTTTTTGTCCCATCAGTTTACAAACATGATCTCCGCCCCCAAAAAAAGTTTGCACAAAAATACGTATGGTTTCTCATGAGCTTTTCTCCAAATACACTCATACTTAACATACCTTTTAAAATCTGGCGTGCACTTTTAAAAAATTGATTATGTGCCATCAAGACAATGTCAACACTTAGCAGCCACATAGATTTATGTTATGCTTTCTATCTGTGTAGTTTTCTTGGTAAAAATACAGGAGTGGTTTACCATTGCCTTCTCCTGAGTAGTATGAATTTATGCCTTTGTCACTGTCACTAAAGTGATCATCTGCCTCCAGCATCTTCCTGTATTGCCCAATATAGGTGCCTATTTTCTTCAAGTGGGCAGCTGGGGTGACCTTAAAGCCTTGGGTGACCCTGCTGGGAATATAGATTCTTGGCATACACACCCAGCCTTTTTTGATCATCCCTCCCAAGAACCCTGCCCAGCATGATAAGGTAGCACAGCAGGACTTGGGAGGCTGGTGTGCACACTTTTCACACTTTATTTCTTTGTTTTCTTACTTAATTATTTGAATGATACCCATTCTGGAAGGATCTTGGTGGATAACAATATAAATATATAAAAATTATCACAGAAGACTCAAATACATATAAACATTTTTTAAAAATGTAAAAAAACAAAACAAAAACCAACCAACCAACCAACCAACCAGGATAAATACTATGTGTCTGCAAACTCCCTTCAAATCATGGATGCCTCCTCCTATGCAAAGTGCACCTGGTAGGTCATCAAAGTTTTCTTGAAGCCTAGGAGGATGAGGCAGATCAGATTTCTGTTGGAAGGAATTCCAAAGAGTGGGGGCAGCTACTGATAATGCCCAATTCTGAGGCCCTGTTTGGTGGCAATCTCATAGGGATGGTACCTGGGAGAAATGGATCCTTTGATCTGGTTGGATAGGCAGATGAATATAAGAGAAGGCAGTCCCCCAGATAACCAGGTTTGGAACCATATAGGACCTTAAAGGTAACTACCAGCCCCTGGAATCATACATGCCAGAAGCCAGTTGGTAATCGGTACTGCTTCTTTCCCCCCCTTTTTTAAAAATTATGTTGTTGTAAATCTTAATACATTATATTGTTTTGATACAATGATATTTATACAGTATTAGTTGAAGATTACTGACACTCTGTTGTTTAGATAACAGACTATTGGAAACAAATAAAGGAGAAAGATTCTATTAGTATTCATGACAATTTAGGATGTCAATACTATATTACAAGCATAAGATTATTCAACCTTTTCATCCAGAATTGAATATAACACTTAAAAAAAACTGCAGATTTTATCAAAGTATTTGTTGTACAATAAAGGTTTCAGTTTTGAGCTGATTATTTAGTGTTAAGGTCTTTTTTTTTTTTTAACATGTTAATAAAAGGAGAAAGTAGAAAAGCAAAGCACATTTAAAATAATTAAAATACCAAAAAAAAAAAAAAAAAAAAGCAAGGGGAGAACTATTTGGTTTCTAATTTCCCCCTTTATATACATCTGCTAATTTAAAATGTTTGTAGACATTTAGGCCCGTTTAGAAACCAGACTGTAAGTGATTACATTTGACATGCTGCATGATGTGTTTTATGTATGGGAACCATTCTTGCTTAAATTTAGTTAAACTTCTATTGTGTATACATACAGTTTTGCCATTGCTGCTTATTCTGCAAGTTTAAGTTCCCAATTAGATATTGTTGGACTTGCATATTTTTGGGCATCCATAGAAGTGGGGGAGGATGGGCCCACTGCTTTTCATCTGCCACTGTTCTTGTTTTGTGATTTCACCTTTCTTGGTTAGGTTCTTAAGGGGTTTCTTGATCTACCGGACAAACAATCAAGCGGTAAACAACAGCCTAATCAAGGAACTTTTTTTTTTTTTTTTGTCTGCTTCACAGTCATTACTGACCCTGCAGTGACCGCCCCCTAGCGGTTTTCAAGGCAATTGCATCTTTCTGTTTTTCGGAAGTAGCCTTTGCCAGAGCCTACTTCCTAGAGCGTCCAGCCCAGCTTGGCAAGCGCAGGAGGCGGGATTTCCGTTGCTTCGCGCCCCTTTTTCGGGGCGAGCGCAATTTCGCGCTTTTATCGGCAACTGTGGTCCCATCTCTCTGTGGAGTTGCTGCCAGCATTTTTCCTCCCACCGGAGTGAGAGTGCTCATTTATCTACTCACGTACGTTTTCAATCTGCTGAGTTGGCAGAAGCTGCGGGTAGAGAAACAAGAGCTCACCTTGTTTAACGCGAGAGGCTGGACTCGAACCGCTGAAGTTTCCAGCCATTTCTGGCCGGCACTTTCAGCGTCATTAAGCCGCTGCGCCACCGCGTCCCCCTAATCAAGGAACTACCAAGGAGAAAACAACACCCCCTCCAACACTGACAAGGCAAGCTACTATACATAAACAGAGAACTAACCCCACTCCCTTCTAGCACTGAAGATGTTATGTAGTTGGTAATGAAATGTCTGCAAGAAAATAACCAAGCTCAGAGAACACCAAGGACTCCAAAACTTTCCATTTGTCTGTTTTCTGTCCATGGTACTCTCAGGAGTCTTCTCCAACACCAAAGCCAAAAAAGGTCAATACTCTTTCTATCATGTTTCTTCAAAACCCAACTTTTCACAGGGAAAGTCACTGCTTCACAATTTGTAGGTATAGACATGTCAAGGCAGGTGAGTATCTTTTCTAGGGCCTTAATTGTTATTCCACCAAATTCTAGTCTGCAGCATATTTCTTGACTGTTGATTCCTTTACTGCTGAAAGTTGATTCTAAAAGGCTGAAGCTATCCACCGCTTCAGAATCTTCACTGTTAATTCTAAGGCTTGTTGCTGTACTTGTTTTCACTAGTTTGGCCTTCTTTATCTTTAACCTTAGTCCCTTTTTTTTATTGTGCTCCTGGACTTTCATTACTAGATCTTGCAGAGTAGTGTTATGAGCATAGCGGAGGTTATTAATGTTTCTTCTTCCATGCATGTTTTCTTCCAATTCAACCTCCCTCAAAATATATTCAGCATACAGCCAAATAAATTAGAAGAATATACAGTCTTTGCTGACCTAGAGCCAGTCTGTTTTGCTATGTTCTATCTGGACTGTGACTTGGTCCTGTGTATAGCTTTCTCATGAGGACAATGTGATGTAGTGGGATTTCCATTCTTCTAAGGACATTCCACAGTTTGGCATGGTCAACACAATGGAAGGCCTTTCTATAATTAACAATGCACATATTGACTTCTTTTTGGTATTCATTAGCTTTCTCATTTTTCCATCACGCATCATTAATATCTTGTTCCTTGACCTTTTCTAAAATCAGTTTAAACATCTGACATGTTCAAAGTACTTATGGAACTCTAATCTGTGTTGATCCAAATTATATAACATGATAAAATTCAGAAAAATGTAGTTGACAATGCAGATATGTAATCCAATTCATCTGTGGGCTCAAGAGGTATACATTCTATACAACTGTGTAAAAGTTTTTCAGTCATTCCTGAAATCAAATGCTACATTTACAGATAGGAGGATGGATAGAGCCTGATTAGCTTCTGCAAGGCAAATCTTAACAACAGGGATGAACTGAGATGAAATCAAGGGCCATGAATCAAATTAGAAGTTAAGAACAAAAAAAGTCAATTAGAACAGGAGGGGGAAAGAAAAAGGCATGGTTGAGAAAGAATCTAGGGGTCAAAACAAAACCATGTGGGAAGAATTAATACTAACTGAATAATAACCAGGTGTCCTAGAACATATATTTTTGGATAAAAAACCACTCTATAGAAAATGAGGATTGAACTGAATAAATTATCTAGGAACACAATATACAAGGAAAATCCTACTACCAGGAGTGTTTGACCCTGATCCTCTTTGTATTATCAATCTATAGTTTCTCCTGCATCTGCTCAGTTGAAATGAATGTGAAGCACTCCATCATCTTGTGCCATTTCCATTCAGGATAACAGAACTGCTGCATAAAGATGCTCGTAGCTTATGTTGGAAGAACACTTTTTAAGAAAATAGACTGAAAATAAATTTCCTGTTAGGTTTATATGTGCCATAAGAAAGCAAAAATAATACTACAGCCTAGTAATAATACCAGTAGTTATACTGTGCATATTCAGAAAGCAATTTCCAAGAAAACTAGTAATGAGTTTCAGAGAAACATATTTTAGAGACAATATTCCGTAATGAATATTAACATAATCCCATAAAGTAGATTATGTTACTAGGCATTTGCCTTCTTAAAACAAAAATCTGCCACTGAAATATACAACTAAATTGTATATTTGCCAAGTTACATTTAGCAGCAATGCATTTATTTTAGAAGATAAAGGATTCTATCCATCCCCTTTTTCATGTAAAGATACTGACAAGAAAACTTGAAAAAGTCCCCTATGGATGTTGCAACCCATGTCAAGTAGCATTCTCTTAGAAATAATTGTGAGGGTTAACTTACGGTAGATCCAGGATCAGTATCCTCATGATTAAGCCACTACAGGTAGTCCTCGCTTAACAACCACAACAGGGACTGAAAAAATGGTCATTAAGGGGGGCAGTCATTAAACAAGTCACCATGCGACTGGACCTGATTTTTTACAACCATTTTTACAATGGTCATGAGGTGAATCACCACAGTCACTAAGTGAATCATGTTGTTAAGCAAATCCAGCTTCTTTTTTGGATGTTTTTTGCCAGAATTTGCTTAACGACCATATGATTCGTTTAACAACCATTGTAAAAAAGATCACAAATCACAATCACATGACTGTGGGGGTGTTGCAATGGTTTATGATGGTCATAAGTGTGAGTACAGGTTGTAAAGCACTTTTTCTGATGCCATCATAACTTCGAATCATTGTTAAACGAATGGTCATTAAGTGAGAAATACCTGTATTTCAGGCAGCAAACATATCTGTGCTAAAAGACTGATATTGTATCTTGACCTTTCATTTCACTCAGTAGTTTATACTTAAAATATATCTGCTTTAAAACAGTAAACTGAGGTTGGTTCTACAATTTACCAGAATAAGGTAGCTGCTTTGAGCAGCAGGCACTAAGGGTGGGAAAAGACAGAAAGTTGTTGAAGAACATAGTTGCTGCATTACAAATGAACATGGGTGGGTGCAGGGCAAGGAAACTAAGTGACAAAATGTGCATAGTGACATCATGATGTGAAAACCTTGACTTATGTACATGGCATCAGATGTCAGGGTACAAGTATGACAGAGTGGAGTTTGGGTCATGACATCACTGTGTATGTTGTCATTTTGACACAAACTTAGTTTGCTGTGAATGCCTATTCCCTCCATTTTCTATACTGATCTGCTGCTCCAGTTGTGAGAAATGAAATATCATCATTACATCATCCATATTGAAGTAAGATTCTACAACTCAGCTGCTCCAGTTGTGAGAAATGAAATATCATCATTACATCATCCATACTGAAATAAGATTCTACAACTCAGCCAACCAGCTTTTGTATAAGAAATTGGGTATTTGTGCTTGTGAATAGGGAGGGTTATGTTATCCTTCATTTCAAAATGTCTTGGGACTGCCATTCCTTTGGACTGGATTCCAAAGAGCTGGAATTTACATGAGAAAAGGAAGGAATATGTGTAGGAAGAAAATTGCAAGGCCTATGGAATAGTAATGAATTGTGTGTATACAGTATGTTCAGGTGTGGGGGGGGGGAGGGGGTTACATGTCCTGCATACTGAGACCTGAATCTTGTTAGGAACAAACTATAGATGGGCACCATCTTCCTGCCTCCAATCTGCATTAGAAATGAGCTCTAAGATTGACCTTTTGCTTCAGGAGCAAAATATTTTTAAGGCCAATAGTGTTTAGATCCCAGGATGGTTGGTGTCAATCAGTCTTAAGTGGTTCTTATTTACTCCAGACATCTCATTAGGCTGTGTGAATTGCAGGGTTTATTTATTTTCTCCAGGTAATGAATTCTTGGCCTTCTATCAATGTGGAAAAAGAAAGTTACAAGCACCCTTTAATGAGATTAATTTGAACTCTAATTAGCAGCAATAGAAAACTCCAGAGTACTTGACAAAAATAGCACTGAAATCATTAAGTTAGTCATTATTAAAGTGTGTCGGGGGAAAAAAAAAGCTGACTAAGATGGCAACATGTCTTAGGGTAGAAATGGACATCAAGGAAGATAAAACAAACAAACAAAAAAATCTGGACTTGTGAATTAGAAGAAAAAATGATGCTTGAAAGTTATCCCTGGAGAAGGGTGGAATCTGCCAGAGAAAATATGCTGATCTTTCCAAAATTCTTACTTTCTTTCTATAGGTGGATTGCCATTATCAAAATTCAGCTATATTTTAATTCTTCCCCCCCCCCCCCCCAGTTTTTCAATGAGTGAATGGATAGCATCATGCTCATAAATTTCTACCATGTAAGTTATGTCTTTTTATTGGACACCTGACAATAGATCTTATTCATATAGTAGTATGTGTGACATTGTCTATTGATGGATTCAAGAACTTTGCAAAAATCTTCTTCAGATGTTTAAATAGATATGTGCAAATGAGGAAGCAAAGCAAGTCATCAACATGTTTTGAACTACTAAACACAGTTCTAATTTCAGAGTTCAGCTTAGGATGGGTCTTGAACTTGAAGGATGTCTGATTTGGGTTTATTCTTTGCACCACCATTAAGCTTTTGGAGAAAGAGAGGGGAGGGGAGGGGAGAGGACAGGAGAGGAGAGGAGAGATATGCAGAAATTGAAGTGGCTGGTTTCCAGAACATTTAGGCTCCATTTTACACTTAACTAGAAGCCAGCTATATAGAGCAAGTGTGTAGAGGTTCAAAACTGTTCTTTTGTTTGTTTGGTCAGAAGTCATACTTTGCCTTTGAGTGGTTATTAGAGGCCATACTTTCCATAAGTAGTTGAGCCAGAACAAAATTAAACTTAAGCTTAATTAACATTCACTTGAATTAAATACAGTTAATCTGGTAATTTTGCATATATTAATATTTTTTCTTCTGTTACATTGGTGGTGATATTTAAAAAAAATGGGGGGCTACAAACATCCCTTTTGAAGGCTCCTTGGGGCTCCAGAGCCTCAGATCCTACATCCTTGCTGTATGAAGTCAGATGGGGTCACCTGATCTCTACAGAACCTTCTGAGTCAGTCCCAGTATTGCTACTTGCTGGCCTGAGCAATTAAGAGATCCAGCTTTGAAGGCAACAGCAATCTGTATTCCTCCCCTTTAACCTCAGTTTCACAAGGGCTAAACCTGATCTGTGGAATCTGCAGTGCTTGCTCAAGTTTTATTGAAGCAAATTAGTTTTTGGAAAACCTGTTGTTTTGCCAAAGGAGAAACAATCCAATTCTGTTAACATTCTAGAATTGCTTTGTGCCTTCTAATAAAGCACCTCAGCTGAAAACACAATGGATTGTACCCAGATTGAATTGTATTTGAGTAGACCCAGTAAACTAGGCTTATGTCAGTGATGACTAACCTAGATCTCATTGATTTCAACAGAGAGATAAAAATATGGATCCAGTGTAAGTCATTTTTTTTCCCCATTATGTGCTGTATCACTAAATTTTTCTCCCTTTACTTCATTTGCTAGTATCATTATAGTTAACTTTATATCAAACTTAATATGGCATTAAACAGAAAAAGTGCTTTCCAGATAGATAGATACACACGCATACAAATACATACACACACCACTGAATTAAGACCTATTTTGGTTTGGACTACTTATTTCTGTGGTATTAATCTCCCTTGTGAGCTTGTTTATCTTATAAAAATGCCTGCAAATGGACATGATCAAAAAGTTCCTAAGGGTAAAAACACAGCCACAACCTCGCACACCTCAATTTTCTACCTTTCTAGGGAGCAGGAAGATAATTGAACTCTGATCTTTCAATTACATGGAAACAGATCAGGCCAGACTAAGGGGTGGGGAGCTGGGGGGATAAGATGACTGCACTTATTTTGCTGGTCTCCCCTGCAGGATATCATAAGGAAGAATCCATTTGTAAGCAACTTCGTTTATTGTTTTTTAATTTTTTTCCACTTCATTCATTGTGATAAGGACCTGTATGAAGATATAAGAGTCAGCCATTAGGATAGGTTCAATCAGCTTTTCAGATGAAGTTTGCTTCAACATTACTAGCCAAATGTAGGTTTCAATTAATTTGGCACTTCATAAGGCATGCTGGAGGAATGAGTGTAACACTGGACATAGGATGGTGGGAAGCTAAACAAGTATTTCATTGTTTTGGTCATTAACTCTGAAATGAGGAGGTACCTTGATTGGTCATAAAGGTGTCCCACAGGCCCTAAAAGCCACAAGGCAGTAATTACATTCATCTCTCTGCAAAAGAAATACATGGAGATTATCCCCCCAACAGTAACTGCTTGGAAATTATAAATCCACCTTCAGCACTTCAGACACATTTACATCTCTGTGTTATTTCCAAGGTACTGAGGAAATTTAAGCCAGTATTTGGGTGTGTGTATACAAGATATATATGAGTGTGTATATGCACACATGATCATGTATGCATGTGATTTAGAGTTACCTGTGAATATTCCTTGCTCTCACCTGAGGAATACTTAAAATTCATTATTCCTACAAGACAGTAATCTTGACAATATCTGTGCATGGTTGTACTCATTTTCAACCATAAGGTCCCTAGAAATATTTATGTATTTATATATTTCTGTAGAATACAGTAAAAACCAGGATGTATTGTATTCATTCTCCATGACTAAACTGTAAGGAGATGGAGGAGTTCTTCATCTTCTAGTTCTGCCCCAACATCCAACTGCCCTCTGATTCCACCTGTCCATCACCTGTTCATTGGAAAGGAAATTCAGTGAAGCTAGAGCTATACCAGTGTAGAATTTAACTCTGCCTCCCATCAGCTCAGTTTCAAACAGTCAGAAGGCAGCTGACCTGTCAAAGCTATGCAGAGTGAATGGAAGACTATCTGGGAATCTCAAGTATGTTGCCTTCAGGAGTCCCAAAATTGCTGTGTGAATCCCAGAAACATTAGAAAGCATAGGAGGAAATCATCACTTGCCATTGTGCTGCTTGATATTTTACTCTAGAATCATAGAATCATAGAATTTTGGAGTTGGAAGGGACCACATTGATCATCTAGTCCAACCCCCTACAATATGCAGGAAACCAATTAAACCATCCCCGAGAGGTGACTGTCCAGCCTCCCCTTAAAAACCTCCAGAGATGGAGAACTCACAACCTCCGTAGGTAGACTGTTCCACTGTTGTACAGATCTAACCGTCAGGAAGTTTTTCCTTATATTTAAGTGAAATCTAGGTAGCTGCAGTTTGTACCCATTAGTTCTGGTCCTAGTTTCTGTGGCCATGGAAAAGAGTTCCTGACCATCTTCCCTATGGCACCCCTTTATGTATCTGAACACTGCTATCATGTCTCCCCTCAGTCTTCTTTTCTCCAGACTGAACAGCCCCAGTTCCTTCAGCCTGTCCTCATAGGACATGTCCTGAAGTCCCTGTATCATCTTTGTTGCCCTCCTCTGAACCTGTTCTAACCTGTCAATATCCTTCTGGAAATGTGGTGCCCAGAATTGTACACTTAAATTTAAATTTAAATTGTACACTTGTCTTCTTAAGTTTTTATTTCTACCTCTTTCCCTGAAACTTCTGAACTATCATTGGAGGCTTCACCCTGGCACCACTTCTAAAGGAAAATATTCACCAGAACTTTGTCAGTGTTGACAAAGCCAATCAGGCACCAAAACGTGACTAAGTTGAACTAGCCTTCAAGCATCCCATCCCATCCCATCCCATCCCATCCCATCCCATCCCGGGTTAGGATGAGCCTATTTGGCAAAATATGGCCAAAAGAATATTTTGAAATAAGGCCTTTTTCACTGATGCAGGTGTTGGATAGTTTGTAGGAATCAAAGCATCTTTAACCTAAATACTCTCCCATCTTCTTAAATGTTTTCAGCTGATCCTAGAAACTGACAAAGCCATCTTGCAAGTGTGGCTTAGTGACACTTGCAGGCAAGTTTCTGGTAGATCTGCCAAGGGATCAATGTGGTCCTGTACAGCAGAATTATACTGAAATTCACCAGCAGTAGACCAGTCTCTCCTTGGGATGTAGGGACTATATTTATACCTGTATCAATTTCTCATGCATTCATTCATTTGTCAAATTTGTTAGAGCACTACTACCAAATGTATAAAAATAGCATGTGTTCTTATTTTCAAAAGTATTAGGTAATTTGCTAGCCTTTCCAATGTGTATATGCTTATGCAAAGTTTTCGTTATAGATATAAATGAAAAATAGTGGTGTTATCAATACGGTATGACCATTATGTCCTTGCTGTAAATCAGAAGCGTGCAGCACTTATCAGTCCAAAGGCCACACTTGGACTTTGAATGTCATATCATAGGCTGCTGAAAGAGGGTGGGGTCAGGCAAATTCATCAGGAAAGCCCAGTACAAGCACTAAATTAATTTTCATTTGATTGACATGTCAGTTTCATGCAAATTAAATTGAATTAAATACAGTTAATATGTTTTCTCTCCATACATTTGATTTTTTCCCGTTACATTAAAAAAAACGATGGCAATTTTATAGGGCTCTGGAGGTGCTATGGTGACATACTCCTGTCTTAAATTAACATTAAAAATTCAAAGTTTCTGATGTTCATATTGTACAAGGAGCAAGTGTTGGATTTCAACTTTGGATGTACCAGGTTTTTGTACCAATAAACCTACCTAAAATCCTACTGGCCACTAAATGCAACAGATGAAGAGACAGTTAGCAGAGGGACTCTTTGCTTGAAACTCCTTGTTTTGTCCAAAATGCATGTTTGCATGTCTTTATGTGACATGTTTCCTATCAGTTAGACCAGGGATTGCTAAACTTTTTGCTATCACATTTCCTTTTAGTGTCACTTTAAAGTACATACCTCCCCTAAAAAACCAAACACCAGATAAACACAAAAGAAAAATGAAAACAATACAGTGAAACCTTGGGAAAGGTGGGTTTATTGGAACAATGGACAACTAAAAGATTCTTCACACATCCCCAGGACTCTGTCTGCACCACCCCAAGGGAGGTACACCTTACAGTTTGGGAAACCCTGGGTTAGACTAATATTCTCCAGGCTTTCATCACTTCCTTTCCCTCTTGGTTCAATTCTCTTTCTCTTCTGACTCTGACCTTTGCAGTTTTGGAACTTATGTGACTCACTCTCTCTCCATAATGAAGGTAAGGTAAACACAGTACAGGATCATAGCTATAATGTTAACTCAGGCTTTCATACCACCATGCTATTTCCTTAACAAAGCTTATCTTTATTTTACCTACAAGCAACAGTTTCAATAATACTTTCTTATGAAAGTTATGCTGCTAACTAGTGCTTCTCTAATCACTGTGTCACTTGTATGATGATATCTGCTATCCAATATAAGGTTGGATTTTCGGTTTGTTTCTGGACAAGTTTGCATGAAAATTATTCTTCTATGTAGTTATTATCTTCAGCATCTGATTGCTCTTTTTGCACATTAAACATACATGTGTGTAATTCTTCTCCAAAGCGAAAAAGAACTGAAAGGAGGATTCAGTGGCAAAACACATATTTTTCTGTTCCTAATCTGTGGCACTAATATATCTTTTCTGTTCTTTTTCACATTAATCTGCTCTTTTTTTCATCATTATTCCATGTGAAAATCAATGTGAATTAAATATTTTGGTAAATTTTTAAATCTACATTTCTAAATTTGTGCTTTATGGGTATGGCTGTTTAAACTGACCACCTTACAGATCTTGAGTTGGGCTGATCCTTTTGTTGAGATTCAGCCCGTCTATTTCAGTGGGCTTAAAAGTGCCTGACTGAATAAACTTGAGCAGTTCATCTTTTGCCCACTACTCAGCTCTCCCTTCCATTTTCAGAGTCAATAGGTGAAACAGCAACCCGAAATGAATAGAAACCTTTCTGTGTGAAGTGTGTTTGATTACTTTTGTGCTTTTCAACTGAAAATCAAAGGGATTTTTAAATTATTATTTTGTTGCTTTTCTCCTCTTGGTATATGATGTATGGATTTTTCCCTGTTACTTTTTTTTTTTTTTTTAACATTCAAGTAGAATGAGAATATTTTAACTTGCTCACAGCTAGGCTACAAATTGGGTTTCCCTGCATTAGGGAATGTGTCTACGTTTTATGAGAATTCCTCAAGCCAAAAGGTCACTCCTCTCCTGAATGACTTTGCCTGTTATGTTTTGAAGATCTTCACTTATGTATTCCATTTTGTTTAAAAAAAAAAAGCAACAATGAAATATTCACAAGTTAAGGAAAGCTAAAACACAATCCTGTCCATTTAAAGGCTTTAAAATTGCAAATCCAAAATTACAATGTAGCATCTCTGTCTGGTTTATGGCTTCTATATATCCCTGTATTTCAGTTTACTTTAGCTATATTACCCATTTTTAATTCATTGCAATATATTTCCTCATCCCAAAGTTTCCATTTCGGAAGATGATTGTCTTTGTTTATTAATAAAAAGATTGGTGAAATTATTTTCTTTGGTTATTAATAAACCCAGCAAAGTGTGACACATTAATGAGAGAAATTATTCCAGTGTTTTAGGTCATGGGATATACATTGCAATGGAGAATGCTTCATTATGCTGTGACTCAGATTTTCTTTTAGCACTGCAGTTTTTTTTAAAACCCCCCCCCCCAAAAAAAGTGAATTGTTCAAAACTTGCTTTGGTTTGCATAACTGATTTCCTAGACATTATGTCTGTGTGACTTCTGGGGAAGCAACGGAGAACTGAAGACAGCTCCGCTGAAAGTGGAGCTGACGACTGCAGTGGAACAAGGAGCCGGCAAATGGATTGGCTTCTTGGAATTCTTCTCCAGACAAGAAGAGGACTTGGGATTGCCCACAAGTGCTCCAGACAGTGGCTCCCCACAAGGAGACCATAGGACAGTGGTCTCTGGCAGGTTGAAAGTTCTGAAAGCTGAGGGATTGCCTTCTTTGCCCAAGCCGCGGCTGGTGCCTTTATGGACAAAGGGTTTGCATACTTCCTCTCTCAATCACTTCTGGAAATTGCTTGTTAATGTTTTTTTGGGATATTAAGAACCTTCAGAATGGTAAGCTTCACTACAATGGGTGAGTTTCCTTCAATCCTTGGTGAAAGAATTCTGGGAGTTGAAGTCCACATGTCCTAAAGTGGCTAAAGATGAGAAACACTGTCCTAGACAGTATTATAGGCTGCCATATTCTGAACCAGTATTCTGCCCTTGTTTTCTTCATGATTCTGCATCTTTTGGACCAAGTACAACTCTAATTCCTGGACACATGATGCCAGTTCTTCCATCTAGTCAGGATTATTAGCTAAAATGGGGAATGACATTCCCAGCTAGGAAATTTCTAGTGCCCCCTGAGACAGTAAGGATTAACACTGCCTGTAATTTGTGTGTGATCTAATAGGAGGCACCCTTATAAACTGGCCCAAGTATATTCTTGTCCCTTTTATATTTTCCCACTGTTGGCCATTCTATAATAAAAGGCTGTTACTTTAAAATAACAGCCACACATATCTTTGATTGAACTTTTTCTTATCTCCAATTTACTAGAGGTAAAATTACTTTTCCCCTAAGTAGTGTGTGCTTCTGTTTTCAGCCTTAAAATCAATTACCACTGGCAGAGAGTAATTAAACAAACTAATGAGATGTTATTTTAAATTACAACCTGACTTTTTTGCAGGCATCTTTGCAGTGAACCTAAACTACTGTTTTCTGCATTGTTGCCTTCCATTTTGGGGGGTCTTTGTCAGCTTCTTTTCCGTTCCTTGTTTTCAGTGACTTATTAGGAAATAATGAACTAAATATTTTAATTAGGAATTTCTCAAAACCATGCCAAGGCATTCCTTAAATAGAAAGCTGTTTGATATTAGAGAGGCAGGGGACTCAGCATATGAAGGTGTATGGAAATCTGCCATAAGAGAAATTGCCTTCCATAGCTAACTTCAGCAGCCAGGTTAATTGTATTCCACTCATCTACGAGCACCATTGAATAGGCTATAGAGTCATTTAAACAGATTACTGACCCTTCTCTACATTAACTTTTCAGATCTCTATACTAAAAGGCTCTCATGTGAAGATCATGCAATACCATGGTTAGTTATTCTGAGGGGAGATGGGTGTAACAGTTAGTAACTTTAAGAGAAAAATTAGGATCAAGAGAGTATGGTGTATATTTGAGGATATATTAACATGACGTGATGAATTACTGTCATAGGTGAGAGCAAGATCCAAATTCTGATTCATGTACGAAGTTCACTGGGTAATATTGAGACAGACAATGGTTGGGTTCATATGGTGTGCTTAGCCACAATGGGGTTGGTTTGATTTGGTGAGGGTGCCCCATGAACCTAGCCCTTGTATTCTGATAGACAATAGTTTATGGTCTAGCACTGTAAACCTTGCCAACTGTGTCTTGCTCAACAGATCACAAGGCAAGCCATGACTTTGTATACCATAGCCTCACAACATTCCTCAAAGGTAGTTATGCAAAATAGGAATGAGGATAAAAACGTGTGTTCTTGGACTGGCCTGAAAATGTAATGAAGCTGTAGTCCATAACTCCACAAGTGGAGCCCCAGCAGATGCTCCTAAATCACCCACATCCCTGCAATATAATCAGGGAAAAAAGATACAGGTATCTACACATGTGTGCATCAGTATAAATCAAAACACTCTAAGTACAGAGCTGAAATACCAATGATAGTAAAGGAATCATTCTGGTATTTATATATATATATATATATATTAATGGAATATACGTTTAAAGAGAAATAAATAAGAGGATACTCTACCGCCTGCATGGTAATAAAACCAATAATCAACAGAATAAAGAAACTGCTAATTGGAATAGTAATTTTTATTATACGTTAAGTAATTCTGAATCTTCCTGGGAATGTTTGCTAAGCTTACTCAAATGTCTTTCAATTTCCACTAGAATTTCTTGGAGGTTTTGCAGATACCTCCATATTCACCTTGGATAATGCCACCTTAAGTAAAAATTGGTTGTAGTTTAAACAAAAATAAAGTGAAAAGTGAGACTACTTTTGACAAAACATAGGTAAACTTTCCTTGAAATCCATTCTTTTACTTTTGCAGGAAAAAAACTGTTTTCACACCATATAAATAAAGTTTAGATAAAATCTGATGAAAAATACAAAGTTTATGTATATTGCATGGGTGGGTGGGGGGTTGCTCACAAATACCAGAAGATGTAGGGAGGCCTTTCCTGGCTCACAGCCATAGTAGAAGAATTTGAGAATCAAGAAGTGTGGGATGCCATGAGCACCCATAGGATCGTCTTACTGGCACCAAAAAGCATGAGAAGTATGTTTATCATGCTTCCAGTTTCATCTGAATGCATCAACAGAAACTGAGCTGAGACTTAGGGTGGTACGAGCTGCTAGGTAAGACTGGGAAAACTGAGACAGGACCTAACCAAGTTAAAATGATTTTCATTTAGCCATGTTACAATTACATTGCAACTGAAACCTTAAGAAATGAAGCTGAAAAGACTTCACCAACAATTCTTACTGGAACTTACTTGTTCTTCTCTATGTTTGCTACAATGTTTGTTTTATATTTAACAGGAAAGTGAATTGTCCCTGGTTCTGTGGTTACTTTTAGCACTATTTTAAATGGTCTTGGGAACCAATGACTGGCAGGAAATTGTATAAATATCAGGTTTAAAGAAATGTCATGCTTTGCAAAATCTAATCAGCCATCAAACCCTGCCACCTTCCCATGATGTCCTTAACAACAACAACAACGACAGCTTCCCTCTATACAGATCAAATGCAGGCAAAAGGTTCTGTGATCTTTTATTTCTCCTTTACTAGCAATAGAGATCTTGGCTGAGGTCTCTCCCTATTATGCATCTCAGCTATCTTTCATTCCTGTTTGCTACTAGCTTGGCTTTTAAAGGAAAATTGGCACATAGATGTCTGTCTGCAGGAGGAGCAAGGTGGGTCAAGCTATGCCATGAGGTCATGAGGTCATCACCAACATTATGTGAATTGCATACTGTGTGTCATTTGCATTGTGATATCATCGTTCCAAGCTACATAATTCTCATTATTTGCACAATGGTCTCTCTGTATGTGTGTGTGTGTGTGTGTAACTCCACTGTTGCTTCTGCTGGATATCTATGGTTGGCATTGAAGATGTCTCATGCTGAGTGAGGTGCCTTACTTAGCTCAGGGAGTTGACAGGCACAGCGAATGTGGCTAGTTTTCTATTTCTTGCTCTGTTAAAACCAGCTGCAAGTTAGGTTAATATATTGTTGGTGTGTTTGCTTTTCAAGAAAATTCTCTTCTTTTTAGTGAGCTGCATTTACTATGGCCATTATAAGGTAAGATAAACAATTTAAGGAACTTTAATCCCCCAATAGGTCTTAATATGAACTCATTTGGATCTAACCTACTGAAACAAAAGAAAGTTAAATTGGATTAATTGGCCTTCAGATGAAGTTCTTACGCAAACAGCATCAACAGAGTTAATGATATTAGAGTCAGGTCTTGATTAATGTACCAATAGTCAAAAATTATTTTACTGGGTTAATTATTTAGAACATTCCTTAATTTAAAATAAAGCTGTCATTCCCTCAGCTCCAAACGTAGCCATTACTTGGTTTCTTTTTAATCAGATATTTAAAATCTAACACTGTCAACTTCTACTTGGCATTCCTTTGATGACTTCAAGAAATGGCATTAACAAACAAAATCTTTTCAGTCAAATTAGCTGGTGAATGCATCTACAGGTGAAACTCGAAAAATTAGAATATCGTGCAAATGTTCATTTATGTCAGTATGGCAACTCAAAAGGTGAAACCAATATATGAGATAGACACATTGCATGCAAAGCGAGATATCTCAAGCCTTACTTTGGTATAATTGTGATGATTATGGTGTACAGCTTATGAAAACCCCAAATTCACAATCTCAGAAAATTAGAATATTACATGACATCAATAACACAAGGATTGGAAATAGAACAATATCGGACCTCTGCAAAGTATAAGCATGCATATGTACTCAGTACTTGGTTTGGGCCCCTTTTGCAGCAATGACTGCTGCAATGCGGTGTGGCATGGATGCTATCAGCCTGTGGCACTGCTGTGGTGTTATGGAAGACCAGGATGCTTCAATAGTGGCCTTCAGCTCCGCTGCATTGTTCGGTCTCATGTCCCTCATCTTTCTCTTGGCAATGCCCCATAGATTCTCTATGGGGTTCAGGTCAGGTGAGTTTGCTGGCCAATCAAGCACAGTAATCCCATGGTCACTGAACCAGGTTTTGGTACTTTTGGCAGTGTGGGCAGGTGCCAAGTCCTGCTGGAAAATGAAGTCAGCATCCCCATAAAGCTCGTCTGCCAAAGGAAGCATGAAGTGCTCCAAAATCTCCTGGTAGACGGCTGTGTTGACCCTGGACTTAATGAAGCACAGTGGACCAACACCAGCAGATGACATGGCTCCCCAAATCAACACAGACTGTGGAAACTTCACACTGGACTTCAAGCATCGTGCATTGTGTGCCTCTCCATTCTTCCCCCAGACTCTGGGTCCTTGGGTCCTTGGTTCCCAAATGAGATGTTGCTCTCATCAGAAAAGAGGACTTTGGACCACTGGGCAACAGACCAGTTCTTCTTTTCTGTAGCCCAGGTAAGACGCTTCTGACGTTGTTTGTTGTTCAGGAGCGGCTTGACAAGAGGAATACGACATTTGAAGCCCATGTCCAGGATCCATCTGTGTGTGGTGGCTCTTGATGCACTAACTCCAGCCTCAGTCCACTCCTTGTGAAAGTCCCCAACACTTTGGAATGGCCTTTTCCTGACAATCCTCTCCAGGCTGCGGTCATCCCTGCTGCTTGTGCACCTTTTTCTACCACACTTTTCCCTTCCACATAACCTTCTATTGATGTGCTTTGATACAGCACTTTGGGAACATCCAACTTCTTTTGCAATTCCCTTTTGGGGCTTTCCCTCCTTATGGAGGGTGTCAATGATGGTTTTCTGCACAACTGTCAGGTCAGCAGTCTTTCCCATGCTTGTGATTCCTACTGAACCAGCCTGAGAGACCATTGAAAGGCTCAGGAACCCTTTGCAGGTGTTATGGATTCATTAGCTGCTTAGAGTGGGACACTTTGAGCCTAGAATATTGAACCTTTTCACACTATTCTAATTTTCTGAGATTGTGAATTTGGGGGTTTCATCAGCTGTAAGCCATAATCATCACAATTATACCAAAGTAAGGCTTGACATATCTTGCTTTGCATGTAATGCATCTATCTCATATATTGGTTTCACCTTTTGAGTTGCCATACTGACATAAATGAACATTTGCACGATATTCTAATTTTTCGAGTTTCACCTGTATATAGGCAACTTTTGACTAATTGAGCCTAAGATCAAGCAGCATTTTAAAGAGCAGGAGCACCACCATGTGGTCATGAAGTAGCCAAATATACTTTTTATCCTAGTGCATATGTCTCAGAAAGGCTTTCACAGCTTGTGACCTATTGAGCCAGGTATTAACTTGATCCTGCTGAACAGTCAGACAGTTTTTTGGAGCCCCAGGCACATGCTTAGATGGGATGCTGATCGGATCTTAGGTGGGCCAACTGTATTAGACCTGGAAAATGTGCAGGTTATGTGTGGATCTTCATGCACGCAGGTGAATGACTGGACAGGGTGTGTGTGAGTTATACTCAGCTTGAGAAGTCACACATAATATTTGCATTACCAAAGTATCCAATGACAGTGTCACTCATTCCATAGGCTCTGTAGAGTGACTGACAGCCATTCTTCCTTTCTGACTTTTGTGTTTCTTCGAGCTGCCTGTCAAACTTTGCATTATTTTCTTTTTCCTTTCCCATACTGATATTGTATTTAATATTATTGATAATACAAGATTGTAAGCCTGATATTCTGTTTCTTAATTGTGTCTATCTGCACTCAGTTGTTACCGACTCTGCAGTGACTGCTTTTGGACGAGTCCTTTTGCAGTTTTCAAGGCGAGGTGTTTCGGAAGTGGTTTGCCAGTGCCTCCTTCCTAGAGCAGAGCCCAGCTGGTGAGCGCAGGAGGCGGGGTTTCTGTTGCTTCGTGCCTTTTTCGGGCGAGCACAGTTTCGTGCTACCGGCAACTGCTCCCGACTCCTTTTACAAGGTGCTGCCAGCATTTTTCCTCCCACCAGAGTGAGAGTGCCCATTTATCTACTCACGTGAGTTTTCAAACTGTTGGGTTGACAGGAACTGGGGGAGGAAGCAGGAGCTCGCTCTGCTACGCAAAGGCGGGGCTCGAACCGCTGAAGTGTTGACCATTTCTGGCTAGTAACTTTCAGCATCATTAAGCCGCTGCGCCACCGCGTCCCCTTCTTAATTATGTCTTGCACTTATTAGATGTAAGGGTTTTCAAATTGTGATTTTTAGGAACAGCCAACATCTAACCTCTGTACTTATATTTATACTACTATAACATATTATTCTGCAATATAGATTACTGAGAATCAGAATATCTGTATCTGAATAAAACTGTTCTGTGTGATCTATTTGGGCCTGTTTTACCTGTTTTTGCAATGAACCCTAGAATTGGAAGGGGTCATTTAGGTAATTAAATCAAATCTCCTGTTCAGAGCAGAAATCCCAGTTAAAGCATGCCACAGAGATGGCTGTCCAGCCTCTACTTGAACACTTCCAACAAAGAGAGGCCTACTACTACTTAGAGTAATTGCTTCCACTCTTGAAATGCTTTTAATGTCAGGATGTTTTTTTCTAACATTCAATCAGAATCTGCTTTCCTGTACTTAAATCCATTATTCTGTGTCTTGAAGTCTGGGATGAGAGAGAAGGTCTTGACATTCCATGTCACATCCTTTCAGATATTTAAAGAGTACTATCACATCCCCACCAATAATTTTTTTTTTTCAAAAGACTAAGCATACCCAGCTACTCCAAACTCTTTTTACAAGGCTTAGTTTCTAGGCCCCTGATTATCCTCATTGAACATCTATGTACTTCCTTTTTCTAGTTTGGCTAAATCCTTTTTAAAGTGTGGTGGATATGGTACTTGAGCTGAACTACAGAACAGAGCAGAACTAATTGCTCTTAATAACAGATCTATGTCAGATTTCTTAGATCCCTAGTAATGTATTGGCTGCAATTGTAATTTTTGTTCTTATGAGATAAGTGCATAGGGACCTGTTTTCTGAATTTCTCCACTCATTGCCTTGATTATATATGCTAATTTGTGGTGGCAAAGCATTATAATTTTTTTTCCATAGTACAAAAATGTGTGTCAGTTTAAGCAAACAACAGTAAAAGTTGCATAGTTACAGTCACTCTCCTTCCCCACTTTGACCTTGCTAGTGGAGTAGGTGAGAAAAAGCAACGAATTACCATAACATACTGTTAATTAAAGTAAGAGATATGGAAGATAAATGGTTGAATATTCATAAGACTTTGCCAACCAAGTACTTCTCAGATGTTTTTTACTCCCAGCAGTCCTCACCCACCTACTGATGTGGAAGATGGTTGTCATAGTCTATTACATCTGAAGGGCAACAGTATGGGGAGGTGGAAATGAATGAAGAAATACAACAGCAAATGGAGATACACAATGGAAAAGGGCTAACAGATAACAGAGACACTGAACATTAACATTGGAATATACATTTGCAGAAGAAGATGGCGATAGAAACAAAGGAAGAGGAAGAAAGGTGGAAGAGGTGGATGCCAACTACTAGGGTACCCATATCATGACTTCAAGAACTGGATGAACACAAGATAGCAACAAAGAGATACAAACAGCTCTAAGCCCTTGTTTCTACCTAGTGGTTGTCCAGATTTTGATAGCTCTATAGAGAATCTAAGATTTTATGAGCTTAAAATATATGACTGCTACAGTTAGATCCTGGGTTAATTTAAGCAGCTGTATTATTTGCATTAATATTGTAATTCACACTTGAACTGAACTCAGTCTGACTGTCAGGCCTAGCCCGAGGAACTCCAAGAGACAATGCAAATTCAGTTCAGCTATGTTTATTAGCTACAACCTCTAGCAAGAACTTCCCAGACTGAAACCCCAGTTCCCAAGCCAGCCAGCCACAACATTGTGAATTCCTCAGGGAGGTGCCAGTCTCATCCTCTTGTATCTCCCACGCTCCTCCGGCAAGCTAAGAACACACTTATCTCCCTGAGCCTGGCCTTCATAATTCCATTCCATCACACTGACAAAATACTGAGTTGAAATTCCAATGTGCTCTAGAATCACTGGGAGGTCTCAGACATGCTCCAGCTCCACTTTGGTGGCCAACTCAGTAAGTGAAAACTACATCGATTTCAGAAAGGCTAGACAAGGGCCAAAATCAATGTTCAAAACTGTAAAAATAAGTTCCAGGCAGGCTTATAGTAAGCCAAGTAAGGTAGAGTCTGTAGCACAGCCTACTTATGCCCTCACCATTCTACAGTACCCACCTCTGGATTGTATTGCCTCTTCTCACACCAACTGAAATTGTCCTCCCATGCCTGCTTTTTTCACAGCTTCTTACACCAAGAGTTGCAAATTAAAATAATAATGCCCTACTTTATACAACATGGCTATTCCATAATCCTAGTCATAGCTCCTAATTTTAGTGTCTAGCATTACATAATCATGTTAACAAGATCAAAGGCCACCATATCCAAACAGAATTTCTGCTCCTCTTCTTCAGTCCTGCCAAGTGTCCTATGTGTCATACCTGCCTCTGAGGAGTCTTCTGATGAGGAGGATCCAGTACCATCAGGACCTGCAGCAGATAGTGACATCCTATCCAGTTGTTGGAGAAGAGCCCAAGGCAGGCACTTCTCCAAAAATAGGACATAGCTGGAGAAGAGAAGCTACTGAAATCTCTGCCACCCCAGATGCAAGAGAATGGAGGCAACTAAGGTTGCAGGAGTGAACATAAAATCAGTGCCTGAAGTTAAGTACTGGCAAAATCAGAACTACTCTCTCAAAATATTTAGGTAGCATCTGGGGACATATCCTAGACAGCCTGCTCTCTGACTTCTCTTGGTGTTGCCTACAAAAGTAGGCTTTTCCAAAGACCTTGTTAATTTTCTCATATGAGGAACTATGGGCAAAGGCCATTGGACTGATTGAAGACAATGTCTTCCAGTCTATGCCTTGAACTTGATTGTGGCTTCCAAATTTGATGTGGCTATGGACCATGGACTAAGTTTTTAATAAGCAGCTACTCCATTCTGACACTCTGTACTGTTTTCCAAGTTTCTCCTTTGGTATTAAGCCAGCTATACCACTTACAGGGAATTCTGATGAATATGGCCACCATGAGTCCTTGTACCAGAAGAATACTAACAAGGGTTTGTTACATCAATGTACCTTCCCCATTGACAAGGTAAGCAGGGCGTAGCTTGAGATATGTGTTCTGTGACTGTCAGACCTTGATAGTGAACTTTGTAGTGGCTTTTCCTGCACTTAGCCATTCTGTGGTCTGCCTCATTTTTCTGGAGGATTGTATGGATGGATCTTCACCATTAGCCCACAGTTGACCATATTTGACATTCACACAATACAACTGACTACAACATAGTTCTCTTCTCTTCCCTTCCTTTCTCCCAGTATACTTGGTTTAGTATGCTCATACAGCCATTAAGAAATCCAGTTACATGTGTTGCCTGAAATCAACCACAATGTTGTCATGAAAACATAAAAGAAGTTCATAAATCTGTTTGATAAACTCTGTTATATACAGGTGAAACTCGAAAAATTAGAATATCGTGCAAATGTTCATTTATGTCAGTATGGCAACTCAAAAGGTGAAACCAATATATGAGATAGAAGCATTGCATGCAAAGCGAGATATCTCAAGCCTTACTTTGGTATAATTGTGATGATTATGGTGCACAGCTTATGAAAACCCCAAATTCACAATCTCAGAAAATTAGAATATTACATGACATCAATAACACATGGATTGGAAATAGAACAATATCGGACCTCTGCAAAGTATAAGCATGCATATGTACTCAGTACATGGTTTGGGCCCCTTTTGCAGCAACGACTGCCGCAATGCGGTGTGGCATGGATGCTATCAGCCTGTGGCACTGCTGTGGTGTTATGGAAGACCAGGATGCTTCAATAGCGGCCTTCAGCTCCACTGCATTGTTCGGTCTCATGTCCCTCATCTTTCTCTTGGCAATGCCCCATAGAATCTCTATGGGGTTCAGGTCAGGCGAGTTTGCTGGCCAATCAAGCACAGTAATCCCATGGTCATTGAACCAGGTTTTGGTACTTTTGGCAGTGTGGGCAGGTGCCAAGTCCTGCTGGAAAATGAAGTCAGCATCCCCATAAAGCTCGTCTGCCGAAGGAAGCATGAAGTGCTCCAAAATCTCCTGGTAGACGGCTGCGTTGACCCTGGACTTAATGAAGCACAGTGGACCAACACCAGCAGATGACATGGCTCCCCAAATTAACACAGACTGTGGAAACTTCACACTGGACTTCAAGCATCGTGCATTGTGTGCCTCTCCATTCGTCCCCCAGATTCTGGGTCCTTGGTTCCCAAATGAGATGCAAAAGTTGCTCTCATCAGAAAAGAGGACTTTGGACCACTGGGCAACAGACCAGTTCTTCTTTTCTGTAGCCCAGGTAAGACGCTTCTGACGTTGTTTGTTGTTCAGGAGCGGCTTGACAAGAGGAATACGACATTTGAAGCCCATGTCCAGGATCCATCTGTGTGTGGTGGCTCTTGATGCACTAACTCCAGCCTCAGTCCACTCCTTGTGAAAGTCCCCAACACTTTGGAATGGCCTTTTCCTGACAATCCTCTCCAGGCTGCGGTCATCCCTGCTGCTTGTGCACCTTTTTCTACCACACTTTTCCCTTCCACATAACCTTCTATTGATGTGCTTTGATACAGCACTTTGGGAACATCCAACTTCTTTTGCAATTCCCTTTTGGGGCTTTCCCTCCTTATGGAGGGTGTCAATGATGGTTTTCTGCACAACTGTCAGGTCAGCAGTCTTTCCCATGCTTGTGATTCCTACTGAACCAGCCTGAGAGACCATTGAAAGGCTCAGGAACCCTTTGCAGGTGTTATGGATTCATTAGCTGCTTAGAGTGGGACACTTTGAGCCTAGAATATTGAACCTTTTCACACTATTCTAATTTTCTGAGATTGTGAATTTGGGGGTTTCATCAGCTGTACGCCATAATCATCACAATTATACCAAAGTAAGGCTTGACATATCTTGCTTTGCATGTAATGCTTCTATCTCATATATTGGTTTCACCTTTTGAGTTGCCATACTGACATAAATGAACATTTGCACGATATTCTAATTTTTCGAGTTTCACCTGTAATGCTGAGTTTGAAACTTCATCCACAATACTGGCCTACTTCAGAAACCTAGTATTGCGGCTGCTAAAGCTGTTGTAAGATTCCCAGTGGAAGAAATTTCCCTGGATCCTCCTTGTGCTTTGAATATGTACTGTATTAGACTGATATTCTTCTAAAATGAATAAGCAATAATCTGCATTACAAACTGTTATGATGACATCTGAAGAGCAATGACTGTATGAATCCAGCACTAATTGACAGCCAAAATTACCTTCTTCCAGGGACTATCATGCTGATGCTACCCTTTGTAGGATAGAGACCAAATGAGGAAACTATCATTTTGAAGTCTGGAAGGAAGAACAATTACTACCAGTTTTTGTACCAAAAAAAGGTGATAACTAGTGTAACATCATAAAGCTCATTAATTTCCTTTATGCTTGGTCAAATGGCTTAGGTACAATTACTCATTTCTTTGGCACATTTATAAATGACTTTTCTTGCTATCCACTACAATAACAAAAATACTGTCATTAGAAACACTTTCTAAAAATTAAAATTTAATCCTCAAATAGCAGTGTTTGGGAAGATGTATTTGATCCTGACAGTCATGGTTTATGTTTTCCAATGCAACTAGATTGTATTCAGCACTTCTATCACTTTTAATAAAGACTGATAAATTAAGCCATATACTCAGAGAATGCACCTTCTTTTTCTCATCTTGGCATGAGTGGTTTTGAAGTAGTTTAAATGAAGACCTGAGAGAACAAAAGGGGGATTATGGGTTTTGAAAAAGTTGCATTTTTTTAATTCTCTCATTAACATTGGGGCACTATTCAGTACAAATTGCTTGCAATAGCATAATGGCCAGAAGTAGTACAGTAATAATTGATATTAGTAGAAATGAGTCTTGACATGCCTAAGAACATGAGATTTGTCATGTTAGATTAAAATAGGCCACTGAGTCTAGCATTGTATTTCCTTGAGCCAATAATGTGATACTTCTTAGTACATGAATACTGTCTTAAGAAACATTTTCTGTAGTAGGTTCTAGATAACAAGCAGCCATTTTCCTCTCTATTGTTTTCTCATTAGGTTACAGCTAGTGAGCTATGCCCAGTTCTGGATACAACATTTTAAGGACCTTTGCAAGTTATAGTTTGCTCAGAAGAGGCCAACCAGGATGGTAGGTGGTCTGGAGGAATAATTGAAAGGATAGAGTCAGGTTAGAGATGAGATATCTGAAGGACTGTTTCCCCAGAACATGGAACAAGCTTGTTTCCTTTTGTTCTTAAAGGACAAACTAAACCATTGTTAGAAGTTGAGAAGTTTGTTCCCAAGCCAGGCTACAATAAAAAGCAGAAAGACACTTGTGAAGGGATCAGGAAGTTGTTTATTGAAGTAGACCCCAAATCATCAAGCAGGCAGAGATGAGTGGTGGCCACATAGGCCATTCTTCACCACCTTTGTTAGAGATTTCTAATTCAAAGGTTTAAGCCAATCATTAACAATGAGGATGTAAGGCACTGACCAATCATATGCTCCCTCCACTTGTTTATACTTTTTTTTACCCCATGTGCAATTCCCCTCCCCTCTTATCTATGGTTAGTTACAATGGCTACAGAGACAGTGCCTGCAGTAAACAACAATGCCTAAGTCTTTAATCTTCCTTTCACACAATTCTTGCAATGTGCTCATTTACCCATGACAGAGCTAGCCCTCCCCTGCAAAATGGCCGCACTGCTGCTCATTATAACCTTTTAGATTCTTACCAATTCTTATGCTACTTTAGATATTATTGTAAGAAAATATTCCAATAACATCCTTATAAAATTCAAATTCTTTATTACAGGTCAATGACCCAGACTAAATAAAACTTATTAAATAAAACCTACAAATTAGACCTACAAGATACAGCATACAGAATAAAATAAAATGTACAAGATAAAAAAGATCTACAACTGTACTTGCGCTATTTTGCTGTCAGCAATATACGAGTTTTACAAGCTGTGAAAACAAACTTTGCAATGGCAAGAGTTACCTTGGGGTCCTTATCTGCTAATGAGAATTGCATATAAAATTGTTCAGTCCATCCTGGACCCCACAATATTAAAATACGTTTTCTTCTTATTTTCTTGGGAGGTCTCATCCATTACACGTATAAAATACTGTCTGTACGATCATTTGTCAGGAATACTCTCGATTCCATCCAGAGCCAGCAGATGAGTTAGTCAATACTTTCCAAGTCTAAAAATCTAGGGTTATATAATCTGATAATAGTTTTACAGACAGTCTGTTTCATCAGTGGTTTGAATGCAATGTGTGGTCACATTTTTGGATGCATATATAACATGAAAAGCCTTGTTTTCTTCCAAGGCTAGAGACAAATGTTGCCTGGCATTAAGGCAACGGGACTCAGTTAATCCCTCTGAGAACCTGAGACAACCTCAGGAAGACAAGACCCATTATCTGCTATGCACAGAGACTCACAATACCTAGTGAGTAAGAGCATGCATTCATTACCTTCCCTGTGCTTTCTTGTTCTCCACATTTTATCAAATGACCTGGATGTGCTGAGTGGAAAGATAAGCTCCTGGCAGGCATTGCATGGGCTTACTATTGGTTTGTAGTTTACATAACGTAATAAGGTTGCGCAGTTTGTTCTTTGCTCAGCTTTTCTTGTTCTCTCTTTCATGAGAGAAGACAAAGAGAAAAATGGAATGTTACATAGCATATTTACCTACTTATCTCTTTTGGTCAACATGCTTTTTTTCCCCTTTAGTCTTTGGATAGTTTGCAAGAAATAATAGGGAGAAGGAGGCAAGAACAAATACCTTGGGTCTTATTCTCTCTGTAGAATTTTCTAGAAAAAGCATCTCAAGAGTAAAAAAATGTAATGAACACACATGCCTGCAAGATAGCTAAAAACATGTTCCCTTTCTAACAAATAATGTTTGAGACTCAGTTTTTTAAAAGCATCAGTCACAAAAGTGGTGATGTATAGATTTGAATGAGATGTCCAAATATTATATATACCAAAGCTGATTTATTTTTAAAACCCTTTCTTGGATGCTCCAAGCATAAAGCCTGCAGAATGGTCCCAGAATCATAGAGTTGGGGAGGCCTCATAGAGGTCCTCCAGGCCAACCCTTGCTCAAATGAAAAAAGACAGGGCTGTAGCACTACAAACCTTTGCCTCAAGGCTGTAGTTGAGGGAGATTCCACACTTCTTGAAATAACTGATTATACTGATAAACTAAAGCATCTCTATCAGACTTGATGGGTCACAAATGGCCTTTCCACATTCCTGACCAAATGTGTGGATAGAGAAATTGGATAGCCACAGTAAAGACAGGCCTGTAACTTAGCACTGGAACACTTCTAAAATGGAAGGAGTTCCCACAGAGGTCTTACCTTGCAATGGTAGGTAGGGAGGTTGAAGACTATTGTAGAGGTTGTTGTATAGCGAAAGAAAGGCTACTTAACGCAGACCCTTCACTTACCTTGAAACTGCTTAGGTGTAAGACTACCATATTAAAGTATCTGATAGTCTCTTCTCTGAAAGCCATTTCAAACTGAATTACTAGTGGTGGGGGGAAAAATGCAGGAGGATTTATCTGCCTTGCACAGCCTGAACCAATTATGTAAGCAGGAAAGTCAGCCACCTGAATCCATATTCACACTCATCTTTGTACATTCTCAGTTTCCTGCTTTGTTTAGCATTATCAAGGGCCCCGATGGTGTCACACATCTCTTTTCTCTCACTAACATCCTGGCCCAGTTTAAAGGTAGCATTGTTAATCTGGTGAGCATTAGCACTCCCCCTCCTCTTTTCTTGAAGGCGAAGAGAGATGAGGGAAAGACGTGCTTGAGAGATGAGGGAAAGATGTGCTTTTGCTTGAGAAAGAGAAAGACTGGCCCTAATAAAACTAGATTCAGAACTTAGAAGTTGTTTGACTGAGGCTGAGAAAGATTGGGTTTTAAGATCCATTCCTACAAGCTCTGTTTAAAGTCTGGGAAGCTGGGACAATCTAGGTCATGAAAACAGGGAGAACTTCTGTTTCAAGAGTTTTCTATGTCTGCAGACATAGTTAAAAAAAAAAAAAGCCAGAAATTGTGCTAGGGTTAGTTTCTATTTCATTGTGTTGTGTGAAGACTAATTTTCCATATTTCTTTATGCAACCTAGTAAAGTCTGTGTAATGTCTACCTTTATTCATTCTTCAAGCTAAGCATGAACATTGTTTATAATATTCTTGTGATCTGTCATAGAATGTTGTTTCTCTCTTCATTTTCTTTTTTTTCCCATTCCCCCTGGTTGGTACCACTTTAACAGGAGTTTAGATTGGATCATTCTTCCTGCTCCTGTTTCAGGATTACTCTGAAAGCCTGGATGCAATACGTAATTTTCTGGATTTTTCTGGACAATAAAATAAAATGATGTTGATGTTTGCTTACCTACACATTTCTAACTTGGTTTAGCTAGTTTAATTTAGTAATTTTAACAGTGATGTCAACATGATAAGGTAGGGATAAACCTCTATCTTTCCAGGCTGCTTTTATTTTGCAGATTTTGGATGAACCATGCCTGCATTAATCTGTACATTTTAAAAACATATATTCAGGAAGATTAATGTTTACATTCTAGTTTAAAATATTTTTTCCCCCTTGATACCTCAGATATGTATTTTCTCTCAAAACATCAGTATTATTTACTTTTAAAATTGTATGCACTTATAAATACATTTCTCTTAAACACATATTTTATTTATTTATTATTGTTTAACTGCAAGTATCAGAAAGTTTGTAAAAGCTGTATAATGTCAAGCTGTTCCAGAAAAGATTGCTTCTACAGGTACTTTAAAAAAAGGGAATAAAATATTAAACAGTTTGCCACTAGGCGGCGGTATTTACTAAATTGTGGAAGGGTCAATTACAACTATGAGGACCTTCCCTTGGTATAATAATTTCGATCCCTTTTAATAAGAACCATTTTTTGAATGAGACTAAAACTAAACCGAAAAAGGCCAAATCATTTTGTCTTTTCTTAGACTGTCCCCTAATTTTTCCACTTTATTTCTGATGGTAGAATTTATTAAAACAGATACAGGTCTAAGTATGTATCATAGTTTGAAGCAGATTCTTAATGAAAAATGAAATATAACCTAATAATTCTGATTGCCATGTGGGTTTATGTCCATGTGTGCCTATAGCAAAAAAAAAAAAAAGGGGGGGAGAGATTTTATTTTTTGGATATTAAAGTAATGTTTCTTTCCAGATCTCTCCCAGATGTCTTGATACCTGTAGGTAGTTGATTCCTGTTGGGGGTTGGAGAGATTGAGTCCTTGGTGCTCAGATGAAGGATGTACTACGTTTATCCCTTTCCATGCTGCTGTTTTACATCTACATGCAGCCCCGGAAGGAGCCATCTGTTAGCCCAGGATGAAGAGCAGCCCTGGATTCAAAGGCTGACTGAATCTGGGGATAGACCAGCTTTAGCTCTGGGTAGGTGTGCAACTGGGAATCCTCCAGGACCCATTTCTCCTCATGGAACAGCAGGGGGCTGTTCAAGGACTAGGGGAGCCTTGGAACAATTGCATCTGGTACACCAGTTGTACCTGATTGCTAATTCCTGATCAAGAGATGTTGTGCATTGTTACTTTCCACCTTGCAACTGGACTACTGCAACTTGTTTCATATGGGGCTGCTCTTGAAAGTCACCTGAAAGCTTCAGTTATGCATGAAGCTATGGGAAGACCTAGGTTCACCTATGTAATATCACTATTATGGAGCTCCATTAGCTGCCGGTTAGCTTCCAGGTGAATCTTCCCATCTGGTATGGGCTAAGACAGCAGACTTGTTGAGGGTCTCCCTACCAATGGAATGCTGTTTACAAGGACCCTGAAATCAAGACATCTCAATTATGCTCCCCTTCTGTGCCCCTGGATATCCTAACATCTACCTCCTTATTGTGCTTCCAGAGAGCTGTGTTTCAGGACATTTTGGATTAACATACCTCCATTGGGTAGAGCATCTAATGGAGATCTGCTGATATATTCTGATCATTATTATGTTTTTAGTTCAATGCTATTCCACTCAGACCCTTTGGGAAGTAGAAGCTGTAGTGAGGAAGGAAATAAATAAATCCCTTGGAATTTTCAGCCAGCTTTTGGATTTCCTCTTGGACACACTGGCTGAGAATTCTGGGATTTGTAGTCTGATCCACTCTAATGTGCATTTTCTTGTCTTGGCAGCCTCAGCAATCTAACACTCACATTTTTCCTTCTGGAAACTCTAAATCTGTGGTTTGGAAACCCTCCCCAGTCTTAGGTGGTATGAAAGTCTATGATTCTAAATTTGTTGACCTATCAGATTTGCTGCTAGCCCCATGTTCATGTCAGGATTCCAGTACTTAAAAGCCAAATATAGCAGCAGCAGCAGCAGCAGCAATAACAATAATAATAATAATAGTAATAAAAATAATGCTGGACAGCCTACATTTCTTTGCCTGTCTGTCTCATTCTCACCCTCAAAGACATACATGGTCACAAACAGACTTAAGGAGAAACTTATATAAAAGTATTTATAACATCAAATCATCCTTATTACAATGTGTTAAATATATTAAACCATCAATGCTGATTTAAACAGAACACTTATCATCTGGAAAATTAGAAAGATATTATTATAGGTCTTAGATTTGAACTTTCTCAGAAGTGTATCACTAGTCTCTTTTATTTCCTTCAGAAAGTAAGAAGCTGTATATAGTTGCCTAGGATTGTGGCTCTGTGTGACACTGTGTGACACTTTTACGCTGTCTTTGAAAATGAATTTACAAATTAGTTTACAGAGTTGAATTAAGTAGGGATCTGCTTATCAAAAGAGCAGGAGGAATGAGATGCACAACTTATACAAATCTAACAAGTTGTGGGTCCTTACCATTCAGATTTCTTATCATTCCTCTACTGCAAAAGGTTCCCCCCCCCGAAAAACATTGTGAAAAACCACTGTATTTCTTACCCATGTTGTTTAACCTTTGGTTGCTGTCCTGTATTTGTTGGCCTCTTGATTGTGTTCCCATGACCTTCCCTTGTTATGCCTTATGTCTTTTATCATAGCCCCAACATTTGTTGTGCTATGCTTATTTGCTCGGTTCTTTACTTCATATTACACTTGTAAAAGGTTCTCATTATGATGTGCTGAGGGAATTCTTCAAGGAATGTGTGGAGGATTCAACCAAGTGCCACATTTTTTGTGTGTGTGTTGGGGGGGGGGGGAATTGCAGCACTAATCCCAAGGGCAGAAAAGGGAATTTGCATAAATATGCAAAATCCTGCTGCATTTATGATCACCTTCGTTTTTAATGGCCAACTTTGCATGAGACATGATGTATGAGGAAAAATGAAGGCCTAAAATAAATACTTAAGAAGGGACCTATCTTATCCAGCAATGTGTGCTGCATATTGACCAACGAGGTACATCTTACAGGCAGGACAAGTGAATGATAACATTTGTTGCTGCTCTTCAGTGGGGGGCCTGCTGCCTTTGTTTCAAGAGATAGCAAACACTCAGACATCGTGATCATGGGAGTTGTGTTGATCTTTAAAGAGCTGCTTCAGTCAAGGCTTTAAAAAAGCACCCTCTTATAGCAGTTTCAGAAAGCCCCCTTGTTTCTAAACAGTGATGGAGCTGCACTGCTTTGCTTCATCTCTCTTCTGAGACGTCCTCCACCTAGTGAAAATTTTGGCTGATGCAGCAGCCTTAAGAAGTACCCATTGAATCAAATTATGACTCTTTGCACTTTGATGAAGAGAATCGCATTGCCTTGGTGATGCAAAGCTCTTCTTTCAGGTGAATTCAAGCCACTGCCAGACCTACTGGGTAGTAATCATTGTGAGCTTTATCCTCCATGAGTTTTATTCTCTTTTAAAACCCTCTGGATGTCTATGTCCACATCACACTTTCCAAAGGAAGCCAAACCCAGTTAGGTTTTGCCCGTTACTACTCACTGCTTGTGTGTGTAATGTTTGTGTAGTGTGTGCATATGTATTACTAGCTGGAAATACATAGAAAATAGTTTAAAATATGTATTTATTTATTTTACTTAGTTATGAGGCTGCACAACTCAAACAATGTGAGTCTGGGCAGTATACAACAAAAATAAACATTAGGAAGCAATAACCATGCACCATTAAAAAGCAACCCAATATTTAAAATGGTGATTCCCCAAGGGCTAAGTAAAACAACAAGAAGAGGACTCTACTCCAGTGTTCCTCAACCTTGACAGCCTGAAGATGTGTGGACTTCATGCTGGCTGGGGAATTCTGGGAGTTGAAGTCCACACATCTTCAAGCTGCCAAGGTTGAGGAACACTGTTCTACTCAACTGGACCCAAATGCCTGGAGAAAAAGCCAGGTCTTAACAGCTTAAGGCAAGCAGAATTAGGGCCCATCATAGACTGGTGGGGGGGGGGGGATTGTTCCAGAGAACAGGAGCAGCCACCGAAAAGGCACACCTCCTAGGTCTGATAAGATGACAATGTTTAAATGAAGGGACCTGGAGCAATGTGGGTTGGATAGATGTTCTTTGGAGAAGGCAGTTCAGCAAGGAACCTAGTCATATGCTATGTAGGCCTTAAAAAGTGATAACCAGCACCTTGAATTGTACTCAGAAGCCTATTGGGAGCCATTGCATGTTGTGGAGTAGTGGTGTCTCATGAGTGTAAGGTACCCATAGCTACCCACGCTGCTGCATTCTGGACCAAATGGAGCTTCTGGATAGACTTCAAGGGCAGCCCCATGTAGAGTGTATTGGAATAATCCCATCAGGAGGTGACTAAGGGATGAGTGACTGTGAGCAAGACCTTCTGACCTAGGATGGGTGCCACTGGCACCCAAAGGCCCCCTTGGCCACGGTGGCCACCTATGCTTTGAACGGGAGGTATGAGTCCAGGAAGAATCTGATTGGGGCAGTCTCACCCCATCCAGAGCCCAGTTCTTTAACAATGACACAACTGGCTTCTCCTGGGATGTCTTTTCAATTCCTTGTTCTAGCCTACAGCTGTGGGATTTCCTGGTGGTCTTCTATGAAAATAATAATCAGGTCTGATTCTGCTAGCTTCACAAGATCAGCTAAGCACAGCCACCTGACTGTATACCAGCAACAAATAAAGACATCAATTATAAACACAAGTAAAAGCACAGTTATTAAAAGAACAAAAAAAATCCTGCATCCATTCAGCTTATCAGAAAGCTTGCTTATACAGCAAAGTCCTGCCTGGATAGGAACTCCTATCTCTAAGAACATTCACACCAGTTAATGTTGGTTAACTTCTCCCTTCAATGACGTTCACTTATCGCATGACCATGGAAGACAGACTCTGTTCTTCTGGCAACATTATTTTAATATAATATTTTCTGGCTGTTCTGTCCAGTTAACAAAATGACAACGGGGGAATGTAGTTTCAGTTCTGTGATTCAGGAGGACATTTATTCTTTAAATTGATTGGACAGCTGATCCCATATATTTTAACAACAGATTGCACCAGATTGCAACCAACCATGCTTTGACCACAGAAATTATTTAAAAAAAAAGGGGGGAGGGATGAAATGAGCTTTGACAAATGATGATCTGGCCTAAACCAAAGCATTCTGCTTTTCAACATACATGTAGCCAACTTGTTGTTGCAATGCCCTTGGTGGAATTGCCAAAACAATTGCATAGTTAATGAGGTCTGACTCGACTGGCAAAAGTGTTGTAAATAAAATCTTCTGAATTGCTTGTGTGGAATTTTACTACTGAAACTAAAGGAAGAGATCTAACATTTAAAGGGCTATCATATTTCATCTCTTGACACAATTTGATATGGCATAGTAGGACTGATGGAGTACCAGTAACACACTAGTCTTCCAGAATGTCAGTAGAAAAAAAAAAAATCAACCATCACTGTTCTTTTTTTTCCATCTCTGATGCTGGTTTTGAAGGGCATCAGCTGACAGCAGCAATGGATAAATCCCAAGCCAAGCCCTTAAGCTACCATTTCTGGTGTGCTGCCTATAACATATTATACTAGCCAGCAAGAAGCCCTCTCTTGATGCTAAATAATACAGTATCAATTAACCCAGTAATGATAGGAAACATCCCTTGTTATTTATTCATTGAAAATGCTGTGTGCCATGTTTAGTTGGTTTGTCTTCATCAGCATGTAAATAGTTGCATGGCAACCCTGAGCTTCAGCTGTACTTAGTAATATCATGGCTTTCCTAGGCTGCACCTTTATTGGGGGTTACGGAATGGATGCTTAGCAGCTGACAGCCCTGCAGACACCTCCAAGACCAAAAAATCTCATCCATCCACTAGGCGGGATGCCTCCAGCTTTCCTAATATAACATTAAGATGCATTCTGGGTGCAGCTGAGGTGGACCATCCTTTCTACCCGACAAAAAATCTGAAAAGGAACTGTTTACAAGTAAAGTAAGTGCTGTCATACTTTTTGAGCAGAAGGCTGCACTAGTAGATCACATCAACAAACCACAGAGGCCGGTCTATTTAGCAATGCTAACTAGATTAGCAGTTACCTGCAGAAACGTTTATAGGGTTTTCAGTGGCTTTCACTGCACAAATGCTGTTCTTCCAGATTCCTGTCACTTTCTGTCATGAGGCCAACGATGTGAATCATAAAAGCAGTGGGTGAGCTGCTGCTTAGATATTTTTCTGCTTGCATTTCAGCCTATACCAAGAGAATGTATATCTAGTCATTAGAAAATCAATTTGGCAAACCCCAGTAATGCAGACCAATTAAATTTAACCATATATAAGATGAATGAGAGAAAATGAATTGAGTTGAGGCCAACGTTAGGGATTTTAGGGATGTTAGAAATATTGCCTAGGAATAATTCAAAGCATAACCTTTTCACACCAGTTCCCCACTCTTAATGATGGAAACAATGCTCACACTTCAGTTAACCTTTTTTGACTCAGTCACATTACTGGGTAGCACATTTTTATTCCTTACATCATGAACATAGATGGGATGATATGCCTGAAATAAATCCTGCATTTCCCCCTCCATTGTTTCAGACCATTCTCATTTAATTTGAGGGGAAAAAAAGTATCTTTTTCCCCGAAAGGCAACCCTCCTTTTCAATACCTGTAACACTAGCTATTCTTTCTAGTTACCTGTTACCTACTGATAGCTATAGAAAAAATTATATCCCAATCCTCACATTAGTCCGGGCAATGATTACTGTGTGCATCCTTGCAAATCCTTTAGGCATTCTTCGTATTCACTCTGGATGAGCCAAAATCCTCAGAATTTCTTGTAAACAGTTTTGGCGGTCTCAATTGAGTTGTCTTTTGGCACAGCTTAAGAAAAATCTGTGGCTCTTTATTTATGCTACTCTCATTCTCAACTGGCAAAGTCACATAGCCAATTCTGCTTTACTCTGTAGCAATGACACTGTGTCTTTCATCATATGACCCCTGATTCAAGGAGGGGAGAAATCACCAATGTGACAAATCCTTTACTTAGGATAAAATGGAAGTTGGGTTAAGACAATTAAACCTCCTTACTTCAAGATTCCATTCTTGACATAATAAAGCTAACAGAAGATAAAATTCAATATTGCTATGCGAGCTTTCAGTACTGGTTTATTTTTATGTACATTTTATTCTCCTTTACACAGGCTTCAGTTCAAATGATATTAAATATTCCTAATATACTGTAGCTCTAAAAATATTGTTTTATCATTGCCACTTCATTGCCAGAGAACCTGGGAACTCTGCCCTGTTATAAAATTAAAATTCCCTGGATTTTTTTTTTTTTAAAGAAGCCAACATGAAACTGTTTTTTTTTTTTAGTTTTCAGTTTTCATACGCATGTCAGTGTATGCACATACTGTTCAAATATGTATTGAACCAAAACTTATTTATTCAATTTACAGTCATTATAAGGATTACTGTACCACAGAAGTATGTCCAAACTGAAAACTCATCAAGATAAAAAGCATGAATAGAAATGCAGGAAATCAGGTTGTGTTGGAGATTCAGCATGGATTTTAACATAGCCACAATTCTGTGGGAAAAATCAGAGATCTGTTGGATACAGCTGTAGATGTACATCTGGTCAATTTCCATTTTGTGCATACATATTCTGTGCTGACAGATTTCAGCAATGTTCTGAGATTTCCCCCATCCTGAAAAGAAATATCACATTCCTCTAATGTAGCATATTATGCAATTTCCCTTAATATATACTTTTTAATAATACAAATGTATTTTGATCCGCAGCCTAGTTTGGGAAGAAAGATTATGTCAGACTGATTTAAAAAGATAACCAAATAAAAACCCTTGAATCAAATCCTTGATATCAGTATAAACGGTGCTATTTAAAACACACACACACTTCTTTGGGTTATGAGGGAAAAGCTGTAGGATCTGGTATTTCAGAAGCTATCCAGCATTATAAGGGCAAGGAAATTGCCATCAAATAGCACACTGATTACATATATTATATCCCTTATGTTTGCTTGTTTAAAAACAAATGCTTTGATTCTTTCACTATTAAACATATCCAAACTGCCATATTTAAACAAAAAGAAGACATTCTTGAATTTACAGAAGAACATAATTTGCCTTCCTTACTATTTTAGCAAATCTAACATCAACAACCTCCTAGTATAAAGGTAAATAATTGGGAGAAAGTCTAGACATCTTTTCAGGTAAATGCATTAAGCGTTTTCCTTCTTGTTTTTTAATGAAAGTGTTAAGTGTTAAGCAGGAGGTTATTTTTATTCAGATACACAACTTTAGAGTAGCTATATTTACCACTTCATTTCTGTCATTACTTTTGCTGCTTCGCAAAAATTCACGTAACAACTATTAGGGATTTATGGAGCAATCCTGACTTAGTAGGGGTACAAACTGAGGACCTTTCATTTTATTTATTTTATTCAATCTGTATGGCTGCCCATTTCACCACAGTGACTCTGGACTGTTAACAGCACATAAGACCAGCCAAAAAATAAACATTAAGCAAATAAATCCTGTGTGTGTGTGTATACACACACACACACACACACACACACACACCCCTAAGTGGCTGCCACAAGCATCACATGTTATGGATTGAAAGCATTCATTCATTCATTCCATTCACTCATTCATTCCAATTTATATGGCCACCCATCTCAAAGTCACAACTCTGGGTGGCTAACCAGAATTATAAAATGATACCAAAAGCATATATAACAATAAAAAACAACATGTTAGTAGTACTGAGGTATATTCCTCTTGTAGTTTTTGTATTTGTATTGTATACTAGATGTTGTGTTCACTCCAAGACTAGCATTAAAGATACCTTAATGAAGTCTATGTAGTTCTTGCTTCCTTGACATTGCCCTGGATTGGGGAGCTTGACACTGAGCAACTCTGATGGCAGCCTAAGTTGCTTTGCTGCTGCTGCTATTGGCTGTTCTTGAGCCTACTTTAAAAAGTCCGATATGGATTGCAGCAGTTTGGTAACAAGGCCAAGTTGCTGCTCAGTCTGTATTTATGGACTTTGCAGACCCTGATTAGTTATTCTGCTGCTTCCCATCCATCCATCCATCCATCCATCCATCCATCCATGCCTCACTGCCCTTTCCTTCTCTCCTCCCTAGCTCCCATTCTTTTTCTTTGCTTTCCCAGATGTTTGCACCCCTGGATGCTTTCATACCTCTTCCCAGGTTCTGTCCTTTGACACTAATGCAACCCCATCTCCCTGCCTCCCTTCTTTTTCCCATTGTTACCAGTACCAGTAATGGCTATTCAGCCAAATAGCAAAATTTAAAAATATACAACATGAAAGTCAAATCAAATAGGTGAAATAAAATGCCAACATAATAAGAAGTCTCCATAATAAAAGTGTAATATAAGCTACTCTAATGATATGTTAATAAACATTGGGGCTTTGATGCTGCACTGATTCAAGCAAAGGGGACTGGTTGTTCCTTTATTTCTATGTTCTACTGTGAGTCCATGTAAAACAGAAGAACTGATGGTCCAAATTCATTGAAGTACAGTATTGTTCACTGAAATGTTGTAGCTTCATTCTAGTGCCTGCACTGCAATTTAAATTGTGGGGAGGGAAAGGAAACTTTGCAGTACTGTGGACAAAGAGTGTGGGGGGGGGGGGGGGGAAACCAAGGGAAATATGCTTCACCCAGCCTACTGGGAGATGTAAAGTCTGAATGGAGTGATGAGTTTGTAGGGGGGTGAAAAACAAGGGGCAAGGAAAGTTCATCGACTTAAGCAACTGTAAGATCATTTTAAAAATAACAGCTGCCAACTACAGGAGCCCAGCAGTCCAGGATGAAATGAGCTTACAGGGCAGCATCCAGCTGCTGGAGGGGGAGTTCCAGGTGCTGTAGCCAATCACAGCTGTATTTGACACTAGATCAGAAGGAAGCACTTAGGGTGGAAAACAGCAGTTTAGATGCAGGGCTTCAAAACAAGAGGGTAGAGGTGTCTTACTGATGGGTTGAAAGCGAGTAGAGGACCTCATCCATTCCAACATTCAAGGAGTGGTGGGTCACCTATCCTGGTAATGGCGCAAACAAAAGTGAGGATGTGCCCTGTGTTGCAGTAAAGAAGGCTTGCAATCCTACCTTAACCTTGGTTACCTACAAGTTCGCCCAGTTTCTAGGCCACTTCATCTCTTCTTTCTTATACCAGCAGCAACGTGGGAAAATCGCATTAGAACAATATGTACTCTGGGAAAAATGAACAAGTTTAATTTGGACCCGGATGCCAATCTGCTCCCACACTGAGCCCCTGTCACAAATTCAGAACTCATAGGGCTGGTGAAACAACTGAAACCCAACAAAGCCCCAGGCAATTATTTTATCACAGCTGAGGCCATTAGAGGTAACCTGGAATGGTGGCCCCTGGGGTTAGCATCCCTGTTCACTATTATAGATTCTATGGCACAGAATCCAAGGGAGTGGAGCTTAGCTATTATAGTGCTGATATATAAAAAAGGCAATTGTGATTTACCTGCCAATTATCAACCCATAAATCTTTTAAACATAATTAGCAAGGTTTATGTTAAACATCTTCATAATAAACTTGCAGATTGGGTTGAGTCAGAACATTTATTAGCTGATGAGCAAGCAGGTTTTACAGCTGGGTGTTCATAGATAACACTCTAATTTTATAGCATTTAGTGGAAAAATACACTGCTGAAGCCGAATTTGCTCTATAGGCTGCCTTCATTGATTTCAGGTTTGCATTTGATTATATCTCTAGATCAAGGATGTGGTGCCAATTTAAAAATTCCACTCTAGATAGGCACTTGCTCCTGCTGATGAGTAAATTGTATGAAAATTCTAAATTAATTTTTTTTTTTTGCAGTATGCAGGGACCTTACACTGGAGGAATCCCTATCCATAGAGGAGTTAGGCAGGGCTGCATCCTGTCACTTTTATTAATTAATTTGTATATTAATTCTATCATAATTAGGTTAAACAGCCTTGCATATCACCCTCCAAAACTAGGGATATTTTTGTATGCAGATGATGCACTACTGCTATTTTAAACACCAGTTGGTTTAAAATGAGCTCTGTGCTCTTTAGCTGAATACTGTCAAGAAAAAACATTGGAAATAAATTATTCTAAAACTAAGATCCTGGTGTTTGCTAAATGCCCAAGACTACATGTTTGGCTGCTAAGTGGATATCTGATTGAACAAGTTAAAATCTTTAAATATTTGGGGATTATATTTTAGTCCTCTGGTAAGTGCAGAGCCTGTCAGGATTATATTGTTCAAATCAGCTAGAGCCATGCAATATTTCCATTATACCATAGGAACACTATTTACATCAGCTGCCCTTAATGTTTTCTCAGCAAAAGTTCACACACAGCTTTCATTTGGGGCACATCTAGGGCCATATAGCTCTTGTGCCCCTCTCAAGAGAATATAAGCACATTTGTAAGGTTTATTTTTCAAGGAGTGTACCCAACATAGTTCTTTGATATGAGTCAGGTGTGATTACAGGGTTAACTCAGCTCTCCTTCCTTCCTTCCATGATATCACACCCCTAGCACTGTTATTGCAAGCCCGTATGGCAAAGAAACTCTGTTAACAGAACAGATGTTTACACTTAGTCCAACACATAAGCTGTTAGTTATACCTTCCAACTTTAAACAACAGAAGATTAATCATGCATACAGTACAGTACATCTTTCTAGGATTTAAATGTACAGTATTAACTAAGGAGAAAAATCTCTGTTTTATTAAAACACAGTTCTATTTCAGGTTAAAAAAGGCAAAAATCATATCAAAAATCAATATTAGTTTTACATGGCACAGCACTCACATACTCAAATGATTAACATATTTTTTATATCAAGGCTTACCAAGTATTTGTTTAACAGGTCTACCTGAACCACATGCAAGAAAGAACTGATAGCTCAAGTGGCTTAATCATGATTTCCTGTTTTACAGGTGGTCCTCACTTAGCGACCATTTGATCAATGACTGTTTGAACTTATGATGGCACTGAATGAGTGGTACTTATGACCGGCCCTCAAAGCATCATCCCACAGTCACGTGATCCCATTTGCAACCTTCTTTGCTGGTTTCCTATAAGCAAAGTCAATGGGGAAGCCAGCAGGAGGTCACAAATGGTGACCTCATGACATCTGCACTTAATGACCAGATGAGCTAATTCTACTTTATTGTAAGGCTACATTAACAGAACCTTGCAAGTATGAAAATACAAATCTCCCACTGTCTCTTGTTACAGCCTGATAAATTAGGGAGGATCCTTTCTGAATTTTTTCTGTGCCCATTATGCAGCAGCGCCCTCCCCCTACCTTTTATCTGATTGTTCCCTAGATGGCATCTCTTCCCCGTCTCCCAAGGTCATTCCCACATACCATTACACATGATGCTCAGCAACAGAAATTGTGGTCCTAATTGCCATTGTGAACTGTAACGGTATATGGGAATGACTTTGGGAGATAGGACAATGAGATGCAGCCAAGGGAACAGTTAGATAAAAGGCAGCTTAGCCCACAGCAGGAATGTGGGTAGGGCAAGAGGTTCAGAAGAGAACCTCCCTAGTTTCTTGGACTGTAAAGGAGGTGGGGAAGAAATGTACTTTCAAACTTGCAAGATTCTGTTAATGTAACCTTACAATAAAGTAGAATTAGCTCATCTGGTTGTGTTTCCTGTCTGGTCTACCTCATAATGATGACTGAGAACTATCTGTATATTATTCCTAATTTAATATTACTTAATTGTTCGTGCCTCATATTGACCTGCTATTCATGGGCTGGTAATCTGAAATCTTTTCCAATTAAATAAAATATGTGTATTATATGTTTATATTTATGTAGGTTGAATCATACTCCTATATCTGGAATTATCTTTAACTTCTTTAGCAACTATTCTGTGCTTTCAAGAAGTTTGTCCACCTACAAACTAGCAAGGAATTAAGATATTTGTTTATGGTGTTTCCAGGCTCTGAGTTCCACTAGTATGGTGTCTAGGGTAACAACTTAAGTTTGTTTTCTATCACATTAACTATTAGCTCCATTTTCTTTTTAATTTTATTGACCTGTGATGAAATTATTTTTCAATATTTGATACATGAATATTTTCATCCAAATTAAACTCTGCAGTCCTCTTTTACAATCCAATAATTCTGAAGCTTTCTCAGTTCCCTTGTGGAGATCATTTGAGCATATGCGGAAAGTTCAAGAACCTTTCTACCTTATGGAAGCATTTTAAATATGCTTATCATGATATGAAATCACGATTTTTTTCTTCCTAGCATTTTTCCCGCATGTGCAGGCTCTGCTTTTTTTTGGATCAACTGAATGTTGATCTAGTGGTTGCAACAGGAATTGACCAACTGGCTTGTCACCCAAGCCTGACATTGGGGGCTGAAAGAGAGTGACTGGGCCAAAGTCACCCAGCCGGCTTTCATGCCTAAGGTGGGACTAGAACTCACAGTCTCCTGGTTTCTAGCCTGTTGCCTTAACCATTACACCAAACTGGCTCTCCTGAAATCATGATATGCATACAAAATCATGATATGCATATGAATATGGAAACATTCATCCTTCAGAAAACAAACCAACTACTTGTTTGAATCTGGGTGTTCTGGCTGGGGATAAATGGTTAATCAGGGACAGCTGGAAAGTATGGGCTTCTATGGATGAAATGGGGGCAGGGCAAATAATGATGATGGCCTCATCATGCAAACGATGTGACTTAGATATTTGCATCAGATGACCTGACATCATTACATAATTGCCCCTTTGGTTATGCCTTCTCTTCAGTAGCAGCTGCTGGGAAACTGTCAAAGTCTGGCAATATGCTATTACATATTTATATTTTCCCATTACTTTAGACTTTGTTTCAAATCTTGGGTGACCAGCAGTATTTCTACAGTTGAGTTGTCTTGAGTAAGAGAGCTTCTAATCCTGGGTTTTCCCTCTATTTACAAGAAATAGGAAGACATGTCTTTGTTTTCTTTCCATGTGCCACTTTATAAAGTAATGTACAGATCTCTTTATTTTCCAAGACTAATCTCATTTCTTTTTTACCCTCATTTTATCATTGAAAGGCTGGGAATAAGCTTGCTAAAGTATCTTTTTTTTCCCCTTTAAAACAAACCTCTCAGTCTCCATCATTCTGGAAAATGAAAATAAATATGGCAATGTATGGCTCTCTATAATTTGAATTGAATACTTTTCAGAAATTGGGCGTCCTATTGCCTTGGACATGTGCTTACTAATCCAACTTTAACCCCCTGACTGGCAATATAGGTTGAATCTTATAGGCTGGGTTTCTGAATTCCTAGATCCTTGGAAGTCCTCAAGGATACACTTTGCAGAAAAGCTTTTTTCTCCTTGAATATGCAATTATCTTTTTGTCTTTATCTACCATTTTTGTTTCAGATCTTTATAAATGGAGCAATCAAAGAATCTTGCAGTCCAGGCCATCTATTTTATCAGCTTATATTAATTAAATTACAAACTAGCTTTTGTTGAGAAATGTCCAGGAGAGAGATTCTCAGATCATGAAGCTTGACACTGCAAAATATTTTGACACATTCCTAGATATGTAGGTGGTGAAAGAAATATATGCTAGTCTCCCAGTATTATAAGAAGTAATTCTGCCTTGGTATAATTAATATTAATACTGTAATTTTGTCTCCTGATTACTACCATAACGTTCCATCAAAATTCCAGCTGAACTATGATAAGTACTCTGACCTGGGAAACAAACCTTTTGTGTCTATTTATTTTTCCTAAACAATATAAATAAGCAACTAAAATATTTTGTAATTTCTTATACATATTCAACTGGAGCATGGTTTTATCCAAAAGATGAAACTTGGAAGACTTAAACACTTCCAGCAGTGTCCGCAGTCATTTCAGTGTAAGTTTATGACTTGAAAAATATTACAGAACTCAAGAATTGAATCACTCAGCCCATTGCTTTAGCTGTCAGTGTCTTAAATGGCTACATAAAACAAATCTTTTTGGTAGATAGACTTGCATACAGCAGTTAAAACCATCAATTCCTTTGTCAGTTTTATGGAAATGTATCCCAGTAGTACTGAGAAGTTAGGTGTGGGGAAAGATATTTTGCAGTTAAATAACTGTATGGAACTGATGGGTATTGCTAAACAGGACTGAAGTATTTATTGGTCCAAATCAATGAGATATTTATAGTAATGCTTCTGCTTCCTGCATCTCTTTGTTTCTGTGTACTTGACAGCTTCTTTGGATGTTCTTATCTTGCCACATAATAAGTGCTGAAAAATAAGCTGGGAAAGAAAATTACTTCAGAGACAGCAATACAGGAACATCTGAGGTTTTATTGTTGCTGTTGTGGTTAGAAAAATGAAACATAGGAAGATGGAAAATACTATTTCTACTTGCCAATCAGAGCAGGCCAAATATCCTGTTACTTGCAAATTTGCTTTTCTTCATAGCTGGGTCTGCAGAAATTTGGTATATATATGCATGTTATTTCTTCCAAACCTCAATTTATTTTCATACATAAAAACATCAAATTTATTTCATTATTCATTCAACATATTGTTACATTCATTGAAACTTTTCTCTCTGAAATCTTCTTGCAAAAAACAGAAACCAGCACAAAAAGGATAGCCTACATTGGCAATCAAAATTTTTGTGTGAAGGGAGGCAGTTGCCATTTTATTTACTCACAGTCTCCAGGAACCAGTGGTGTCCACAGCAAGATGGCTGTTGACGTGGAACAATCAAACCCCTGCCCCATGTACAAAAGAGGCAGGGATTTGATTGTGCTGCTTGACTGCCATCTTGACTTTCCATACCCTCTCTCCACACCCTAGATGCTTTTGTAAGGAATAAAGTTACTTCCAGGTCATTCTAAATAAATAGAATGATTACTGCCAGAAGAAGTCACTGAAAATTCAGCAGACTGCCGTACAATTCCTACATCTCTACTTCGGAAGCAATGGAGTTCATACCTTTGTACCTCAGTTTCAGAACAAAGGAATGGCATACATTATATTTAATTCAGTAGGTATGGCTTTTCATGGAGGGTTTGAGAGGGTTTAATCTTGGTTTATGAGTATGCAGCTTAGTATTCTCTTCTGAGCCTCCATAAAGCTATATTTATAATCTCTTTCTCTAGACCTCTGTCATGCTATGCAGGATGGCAGGATGAAAACAGTGTTATCTCCCCCAAAGCTTTTGCCATGTAGGAACAATTCCAATGGGAGGAGGGGAAGGGGGGAGAGGTTGGATTCAGTGATTGACAGGTCTGTCCTTAAATCAGAGTGATCCTTATAAACAGGCTACAACTGGTTGCTCCAATCAGAGTGAAGAAGAATCCTAGGGGCTGATAATTATTTACCTTTTCTTTACAATCCAGCTCAACTTGTTTTTCATCCTGAGTGGCTGTGTTTAATGTGAATTGCATTAGGTGCCTGGTCTAAAATCTGCTTTATTTTTTGAATAAGCGTCTGCTTAGAAACTAAGCTTCCATATCATTATATTTTGTCCACTTCTGCCAAAAAGATACAGGTTTGGGGGAACCACATGTAATCCCTTAGCTACAGGTTGCTTGATTATGATTTAAATACTGGACAAATGATTTTGCAGGTAATATGTGTACATTCACTCTACATTGGGTGAATATCTCTGAAGGATTTTATCTGAGTTCAGAACTGATAAACACTACAGAAGGATTTTGCCTTTAAAAAAATAAATTCAATGAGCATACAGTTTAAGGAAGTGAAAGTATTAATCATACCATTTTTTTTACAGTCAATAAATCAATACAAACATACAGTCCATTAACCTGTCCCAATTATGTTTTAATAACATTGTTAAAAACTCTATAATATAAAACTCTATAAAGAAAGAGTTGCACAGCAGAACCTTCAGGGACAGGGCTAAGCTTTTCATCATTGTGTAGAAGAGGCAGTGTAACATTTTGTAGCAGAAAAGATGACTTGTTTATCTGTTGTTGTAATATCTGTTTGTCATGCCTGCATCCCCTATACTATGGTGTTAAAACATCCACTCACTTCTTACTTCAGGGAACTACCAGACAGAAAAGGCAACATTTGAAACTGATTGCTAATTAGCTTCACCCTGGCACCCTATTTTGTTTAAACTGCATTAAATGAACCAGTGCTTATAATTCCACCATAAACCCATTAAAAATGAAATCATATTTGAAGCTCTTCAGCATACGAATGAGTCAAATATTGTCACAGAAAAGAAAACAGATTTGCTTTGATTCTTGATGGCAAGAGGTAGCTAGCCAAGACTTTTCCAATATCTAATTATTGTTATCTGGTTTATCAGAACTACAAAGGCATGTATATATTTTTTAAAACATAGAAAGCTATGCATGCTAGCTGTATGGCAGGTCTCAGAGGGGCAAGTTTCTTACTGTATCTCTGAAATAATCCTTTTCTTGTCTGTCAGCTTAATACTCATGCATCTGGGTGTGTTTCCAACTTGTTTTACCTTTTAATTGTGCTCAGGGGAATGTATCAGTGTCACTGTGGTTATAAGCAGGCCATGATCTGCACTAAGTGTGCTTTTCCATATCTAGCCTGCTCCCATTTTCAAACTGAGCAGGTGTGAGGCATCAGATTGTTAGACCAGTTGAAACTAACTCCTCATAGGTTTTGGAAGGTGGCCAAGAAATTGGTTTATATAGTGCTTGATTCACAGGAAGAAAACTTTGCCCCTAAACCCAATAAACATGATGATGGCTGACTACTGGATGTTTCAACTGGCTAAATTTATTTTGAAACTTTTCATTGGAATGATGTGGGAAAACAACAGCAACAAAGAACAGAACTATTTGTGACAAAGGGCTAGCACCACTTAGTAAAAACCCTGAAGAAAGCATAGCATCAGAAATTTTGGAGTAGGATACTTGGTAATGCACACAAGGCAGATTTTTCTTTCTAACTTATCCTTTTTCTTGAACTGAAATCCCTCATGATGCTTAGTTCTGGATCTTAGCATAGAAAGGAAGGCAATGCCTACCAAGGAGTGTGACTTAACAGCAACAACAACAACAACAAAACTACTTTTGTGCCTGTGGCTTGCATAAGCTGCTATTTCTGGTACAGAATACACATATTTCTGGAAACTATAGACATCCATTCACAGCCACTAGTGAGGTATGGCTTTTGCTCACATAGTCAGACCCCAAACCTTCCCTCTATGTTAGCCATTTAGAAAACCAATGTTGGTTTTCTTAAAACCTATGGCAAAACTGGAGAAGAAAGGAAGACAGGATAAATATATTATAGTTATAGACCAAAAGGAAAAAACATCATGATATAACAACTACTAGCAATTACAACATATAGTAGAGCAGAGTTTACACACAATATAACAAAACTCAGCAACATTTAGCACCCAGAATTGCCTTGATGTCTAATATATAATGTAAATAAAATAAATCAGAATGTGATGGGAAAGGAGATGGGAAATCAACTGCAAATGCAAGTCCCTGTAGAAGTGGCACTAAACATGGACTGTGGTTTCTATCATACCTGCATCCCTGGGACACCACTATATTCCTATAATTCCCATCCAACACTACTGTACTATGGAAAAACCATTAGAACAGGGAATCAGAGAAGGTAACTGAAGGATAAGAAGATGAATATCAATGGTAAAAGTAGGAGAGAACTAACTAAAACGGGAGAATCTGATTAAGGTCATAATCTACAAGAAGCTGAAAAGATCTATGGAAGCAAGCAGAGAAGATGTGTTTTAGGAATCTGTTTCTGTGAACAAAACTAGTCAGTAAACTGCTCTGAAATTTTCATCTCTTTTTGGTTCTAGTTAAGCTTTAATGTCTCTTGTGCTTATTTCTTTATACAAGAACAGAATTCTGTGAAACCTCAGCATTTTTTATTTCTACCTTAGGCTATGTCCAGGAAGATTTAGTTTTCTCTTTATTAACTTCTTTTGAGCTGAAATAAAAACCAGAAAGAGTGTTATGTCTAAGTTCATTAATTGTAACTGAGCAGCACCATCTTGTAGTCTGCCTTGAACAGTGCATGCAGTTTTATAAATTACAGTACTCTTAGAATAAGAATAACATATATCCTATATTTTCTTTTTAAAATAAGATTTTTAAGAGCAATTGCAATTTCAGATCATGCTCTTGTGCCTCTAATTTTGAAAATTAATAATGATAAATCAGCTAATTCTTGATGGTAGTTGAATATTTTTCTCCTTAAAAACTCTTTTTCTGGAACATGTTAAGAAGGAAATTTGTTTCTTTTTAAAAAATAATTGGGGTTCAACTAACATTTTAATAATCTGCATTTAAGACATTTATTAGGGGATCCGTTATTTCTTGATTCAGCAAAAAAAAAAAAAGATTTAAAAATTACAACTTTATACAATCAGAACAGATAGTTAAGGGTTTAAATTTGCTTTATGACAGAAAACTCACAGGTGACTCATATCAAACATTCATAGCAGCCAAGTTTAAACTGGGTCTTTTACGTTTAGAACAATTTGATTCTTTGCAATGTATGAACTAGAAATATTGGGAATCAGGGGAGAAAGCTGGGAAGTTTGGAGCCTACTGTTTGAAACCATGAAGCTTATATCTGGAATCTACACTAATGGCTATCTATTTACTGAAATAGAATCTTTTAATTAACAGTTTTGTGGTTTTTATATTCTGTTTCATCAATGATTTGTATGCTCAATTATATCAATAAGAGTCTTTCTTAACTAAATAACAAATTATTATTCATTTTTAAAACATACTGAAATGGAAGAGATTCCTCAGGAATATAAAACATATTGGCACAACAACTGATATTACAAGAGAATACTGAAACCTGGAAATTCAGAAATGACTCTGACTAGATGGATTTGCTGTTGAATGGTATAGAGTCACCTAACCTATTGGAGATTTGTAATAAATCATTTAATCTCTCTATATTTCCTTCATTGTTTTATGAGGCCTAGCTTACAGTAATATTGAAGTCTGAGAAAGATTCTACAAGATTTGTTGTCTATAGACAAACGTCTTTGTGTAACATGAATTAACAAGAATATTAACAGCAACATTAGCTAGGAGACTAAAGAAGGTAATACAGTCCATAATATACCCATCTCAATCTACATTATAAAAAAGTGTTCAACAATATTCACTTGATAATTGATAGCATGGCTGTAGTTATAGATAAACTGGAACCAGCTGTTCTAATTTTGTTGAATTTGAAAAAGCCTCTGATATGGTCCAGCATATCAAAGATGGTAGGGAGCTTCAGAGGATAGGGAAATTGGGAGAGGATGTTGCAGGTGATATCCCATGCCTGGTTATGATGAATTGAATAAGAAGTCTGCCACAGAATGAGGCCTTAGGAGTTTTCCAGACTTCAGATAGGAAGTGGATGCAGTCAAATTCCAAATGACAGCTGGAGGAGGTCAAGCAGGTCTCCCTGTAACAGGAGTATGGGTATTTGGGAAAGCTCAGGGCAGGACTCCATGAGCCCATGAAGTGGTGAAATGAGGAGAAAAGAGGAGTTAGTCCTCACACAGCAGCAGTGCAAAAGCTGATGAGGGAACAGGTTTAGGCTTCTGAATTCAGTGAATGGGGAGTGCCTGTGGTGGAATGGGATTGTGGAGGCCAGAGTCGGGCAGTCAAGCATTCTCTTTCGTCTCCCGAAGCGAGAGGAAGAGATAAGAGGAGGAGACTGGCACCTCCCTGAGAAATGCAGGCGCTGTTTACTGATTGACCCTGGGAACTGGTTCCAGTCTGGGAAGATTCTTGATAGAGGTGGTAGCTAATAAACCTTGCTGGATTGAATCTGCATGGTCTCCTGGAGTTCCCTGGGCTAAACCTGACAGTGCCACAATGACTTGAACTTTTGTGTGACTATTCACAGTTGAATGATGTTAATGATGGCCCTGCCAGGATGTAATGGTATGCGGGAATGGCCTTGGGAGACAGGAGGAACAGCTATCTGATAAACAAAATCTGAGCCCAAGGTGGGGGGGGGGGAGTAGAGAAAGCATGTCAGAATGGATCCTCCCTAGTTTTCAGGACAGTAAAGTAAAGGATGGGAGGGTACTTTCAGACTTGGAAGATTCTGTTAATGTAACCTTACAATAAAGGTAGAGTTAGTACTCATGGTTGTGCTTCTTGTGTGGGCTACCTCAAAGACTAACAGAGGAGGATCAGTGGGGCCCTTTCATTCTGTTGGCTTTTGAAGATGGCATAGGTGGAATGGGAATGGGGTACAGCAGTCAGAGTTTTTGGATCACCAAATGGGGGTCAGGAGTTGAAAGTGAAAATGAAGGAGATGGAGGGGTTGAGGGAAGTGCATCTTCTGATCAGCAGTTCATCATCTGACTCATGTTGCATTTTCCCAGATGGAAGCTAATTGCAGCAACTGGTTTCCTGGGAACAAGGAAGATTAATGTTTGCCTGGTGAATTATTGCACATTGCATGACTTTTGAGAGAAGCACTCTCTTGTTTACAAGATAAACTTGGAGGCATTTGGGGATGTAGCAGTGGGGATGTAGCAACTGTTTCATGGGAAAGGGTGGTAGTAATAGCGGCATTCCAGACCATGATCATCCTGGCACAGGACATCCATGCCTGGCTGCAGTGATACACCATGGTGCTGGAAGGGCTGAAGTAGGTCCAGAAGGACAATAGTCTTTGGACTGGTAAGTTTTGCAGTTGGATCATATTTTGTTTGGTAAGCAAAGTAGGATTGCCTAACTATTTTTACTGAGGAATGGTGAGGCATATCATGAGGTAACTAGCTTGTTTTAACTGTAACACGTATAATGCTCAGTGAAGGACTCATTTGTCAAGGTTTGCACTTGGTGTGGTTTGCACAGTCAAATGATGAGCTTGTGTCCCACTGGTCTGTGTTGTAACTTGTCTGGCATGATGGGGTACAGTTATAAAAGATGCCCAAACATACATACATACATACATACATACATATATTGCTAAACATTGCTATTGTTGAGTGGGGCTGGTAGTGGAGTGGGTGATACTTATGAAGGAACAGGGACAGCATTGGTGGAGGCAGCATAGTGGGAGGTGATGGGGAGGCAAGTTTGTATGGGCAGAAAAAAGCGAGGAAGGCTCTGCACAATGGGTGAATCTGCAGGGATACTGCATAATAGTGATGGAGGGATGCATTGTATGGGGTGGGATCAGAGGTGATGGTTGTTGGTGAGTTAGCGAATAAAGGGAACAAAGTTGGTGGTTTGTGGATGAAAGTTCATCTTCATCAGGGGCGGGACTCAGGCAACTGAATGGTGCTGCAACAGGCAAATTACTATGAGGCACTTGGGGACTAGTAGCTACCACTGAGATGATGCAGGATGATCCTGGAATTCTAGGGAAGGGACACCTTCTTAGACATCTAAGAGCAGTAACAATGGAGGAATCTTTTGTTTGTTTGTTTGCTTCTGCAAGATGGCAGCAGCAGCTGGACACTCTATTCTCACTTTACTTTGAGTTGCTTATTGTCCTTTGCTGTTTCCTCAATTGCAAAGGAGCATGGAAAACCTTCACTCCCTGATAATGTTGGATTTAGAACACTAATAGATTTCAACAGTTTTATAATATGGAAAAGAAAAAGAGAAATAGGACCATCCCAGGCTCTCCAAATCAACTTAATACTTTTAAGCAACTGAAAATAGATGAATTATTACTAGCAAAAAAATATGTGAGTAACCAAAGTAACTCAAATGATCAGAATTTTGCTAACAGATATTGCAGCAAGAATATTTTTCTAATGTGCATGATGATTTCCTTTCCTCTTCATCCTCTTTAAACAAATAATATTTTAGAGATGACAATTCATGGCATAGCAACATCCTATATATGGGTACTGAATTCTCCAGGGAGTAATCCAATAAACTAGATAAAATACTTCAACAGAGACAAAACAATTTACTCTGTAAGTATTCTATAAAAAAGATTTTGTGGCTAAACAGTGTCTTTTAACTGCTGGAACTCTGACAGCTGTATTTGAGCAGATGGCAATAATCAGTAGGAAAGTAGACGAGTTGAAAGAAGTGTTTGACAGCTTTATAAAAACTTTGGCAAGCTATGTAGTGAAGCCCTGAAATCACCCCCAAAAGATAAGTTCCTGATTGCTAACAACAAGCACTGAACCCTCTGGATGAGTCTGGTAGCACCTTTCTGGTTAACAAATTTTATTAAAAGGCATACGCTCTCATGAGCTGCAGCCTATGCCTTTTAATAATATTTGTTAGTCAAAAAAGGTGCTTCCAGAGTCCTCCTGATTTTTTGCTACCATAGACTATATACAGGGCCAGCTTTAGGCTAAGGCCAAGTAGGCACCAAAGCTTAAAAGCTGCCAGTGCCATCCCTCCTTCCAAATCATTTAAAAAATGCAAATCTTCAAATTGGCAAGAGACGGCACCATCAATCAATGTGGCCTACAGGCACCATATATCCTTGAGATGCTGCTGCTAATACAGCTCTCCTTCTATAATCAACCCTCTGAGTAACATTCAACTTATCTCAAAAGGAGATTTATTTATCAATCAAACCAACTCACGTTAAACATTGCATATAACAGGGTCAACAGAGGGAGATGGTCATCTAAGGGATCCACTGCTTATTCTTTAAATCAACTTCTCCATTGCAGAAAATATTCTATTGATCATAAGGAAGTGGTGTGGCTACCAAGCTGGAAAAGTAAGGAAAGAGTTTTGTTAGCACTCCCAGCTGTGTTGCGGTGGGTGAATACCTTCCTGGCAACTTTTGATATCTTCCCCATGTGGGTGTTCAAGGAGAAAAAAATTAAATTGCTATTTTATACAAAAGAAAAAGCACCAACTTCAAGTTCTAGCCACAATTATTTAATGCTTCCCAAAGTACTAGGCAGAGGCAACCTTCAAAGTACTCTTCCACCACCTATGACCCTATAGGAGCAGAGCCCAAATTGTCACCCTCACAACCAAAGGGAGTAATGCCTTCGCCCATTTTAATAAAACTTGCTGAACTCCTTTGGACTGATGCCAAGGGAGCATGAGTGGATATTTTAGCAAATATTGAAGTCCTCAGACTAGTTATATCTGCAATGCAAAACACAGTGGCCTTATATGAACATTTGCAGAAGGATATCATAAATGTAACTAGTCCAAAAAAACAAACCCAGACCTGTCCAAGTCAGTCAGAACCTTTCACTACTTATCAAGAGTTTAATCCCAGCAGCAATGAGGAATTGCAAGAATATATTCAATCCCAAAGTAAAGAGCAGCAAAATGATATTCTGATTGAAATAGAATGTCCCATAGAAGGAGACAGTATAGAATGGAATTAAGAAGTCTTGAAGAGGAACCTATTGATTATATTTCATGCACACAGCAGAGGAAACACAAAATAAGCACTTTGGAGACTATACCTATGCCGAATACAATTTTGGAAACCCAGAAGGCTGAAGTGGGGATAGACCAGGCAACACTGATTCCCAGGAATGTAATCACTCACCCCGGACAAGAGAATCCCCTTCACATCCAAAATCTGTCTGAAGATGACTGGCCACAATCACCACATTGTGGCTGGCCTCCACATGATCTGGAAGCTCCATCAAAGGAGTGCTTAATAAACTCTCAAGTGTACCGACAAACTGACAATGAAGATAACCATAGCAACTGACCATTGCTGTCCTTGAGCACAGCTGGCTGGCACTCTAAGTGTAGGAATAGATCTTTTATCAATTATATGTCTAAATACAACGTTATTCTGTTAGAGGATACATGGTCTATTGAGGACATAAAACTGGACAATTACATTGTACTACCATATGGGGAGGGCATGGGGGGGAGGGCATGGGGGGGAGGGAAAAATCTAGAAGGAAGCTACCAGATTTGGAAGGACAGACCAAGCAAAGGAATCTATATCTATGTATCAAACCAGATTCAACTGGTAGTGACTAAACTGGAATTTTGTATCCCATATGCCATCCAATTCATGAGCCTCCAATTCAGATTTTGCCTTATTATAGTTATTGATACGTATCTCCCTCCCAAGCCATCACAAAAAAGAAAAAATATTGGTATGAATTAGAAATGTTTATAACATCTCTAACAGAATAGACACCAAAGGCTTTGGTGATACTAGCTGGAAATTTAATGCCAGGATTGGTATAAATAACCATGGACCATGTACTTCATAACCATGATTACTCCTGTCCTGTTTTGAACCCAGAGGCAGCCCTCTCTTTAACATGCAATTCCAGAGATAGAGGAATTAATTTTGCAGAGTGGTGCATGACTAAAACAATTAATAGCTTAGATTTGATCATCTTGAGTGACACCCTGGACAGCAATTTTCTTGGAGATGACACTTTCTGGAATGCCTTTGGAGAGAGTTTTATTGATTACATTATAGTCTCCTATGGAGTGATAAATATGATCCTTTATTTTAGAGTTGGGATATCCTTGATTAGTGATCACTTTCCTTGAAATGCACATCTGGCTTTAAATGACAGTAGTATACATATTAAAAATTATTTTGCACCAGATAGTCATCAAACCCATATATATGAGCAAAACAGATCAAGAAGCTGAAAAAAAAATGTAGTCTATAAATCTGGCAATGCACTTAATTTGTATAACACTCTCATAAATGAAAAATCCCCTGAAAGGATTCATAACCTATATTGCACATTAATTACCAAGCACAGAGACATTTAAAGAGGCATTATTCTGTAAAACTGAACAGAGCTTTACTAAAAGAAGATCCAAATCATGGTCTGATGAAGAAGGTACAAAAACGAAGAACTCTTTAATTGAAAACTTCAGTTTACATAAGTATAACAACTATCCATTACAAAATGGACAAAGCAAAAAGGAAGCATAACATTTACTTAAAAAAAAAAAGCCCAGAGAAATGTTTGGAGGCAATTGATCCAGGCCTTCAAAATTTGTTGATGTATTACATTCTGGAATATTGTAACTGCTGACATGGGAGGTATCAGATCAAAATCAGAAAATCCCATCCTTGCTTCTACTTGGGAAGTTTATTATTGATCCATTTATTAATCAGACATCCATAACTCCCAAAGAAGTGAACTACAACTGAAACTGCTAGTCTAATATCATAATTGAACAATGAAAAAGGTCTAGGAATGGACAGTATCTTACCTGAGCTGCTAAAATCAAGTGTAGACTGAAGTTTTAGCTGTCTTGTTTAGAGCCATAAACTGTACATTGGAAATATCCTCAGGTTGGTTATTATAGTTGCCATATTTAATAAAGGAGACAGATCAGATTCATCAAACTACTGTCCAATTAGTTTATTAATTATTATCAGTAAGTGTGGTGTTAGATATTTATTTTAGAAACTACTGGATTGGATGGAAAGGAAAACACACTTGCTGAGGAGCAGGGTGGTTTAGAAAGGGGAAGTCAAGCTTGGACCTGTGCTTGGTTTTATAACATCTTATTGAAAATATCAGTCCTCAGAAGAGCTCTGTATGTGACATTTCTTGGCTTTAAAACAGCTTTTGACTGTTTCTAGAGACCAATTTTAGAATAAACTGGAGGCTTCATCTATTGATAGCTACCTGCTGGCACTCATAATGTTACATAATAATACATATGTTCAAATAAGGCTTGACCATTTGAAACATCTTTCTGCTCTGGTGCCTATCTTCAAAGGTGTTAACAAGGATGTATTTTAGCTCCTTTATTGTGTAATTTTTACATCAATGCTACTAGAAAAACTTACACCACCAGAACATCACATGCACACACCCCAAGTCAGGCTGGCAGACACAACGTATTATGTTTATATGCAGATGATGCATCCTTTATCTCAACTTCACCCACTGGACTAAGAAGAATAAAAGCAATTGCCTCCTACTGCATGATAATGACCTAATTATCAACTACCAAACCCCCCCAAATTGTGATATTTTCAAAGAGTCCTATTAAGTATAAACACAGATGGCAAATTAATGGGAATTTCATTGAACAGTTTTCAGACCTTCAGATATCTTGGAATGTTTTTCCAGGCTACAAGCTCCTGATGGCCTGAATCCAATCTTTGAAAGAGAAAGATTGTAGCCATCATCATAACATTTTTCCATACAAAAGGTGGTCTTTATATACCAGGTGGATTAAAAGTGTTTGAGGCCAAAGTAATAGCACAGTTATCTTATGGCTTTCAAATATGTACTTATAAGAACATACAACCACTAGAAACTTTTCAATCAGGTTTCTTATGGGACATGTTTCTGGTGATATGATGCATCCCAAACTCAGTCCTTTGGGCCAAGGTTGGAATGCCGTCAGTTGAAATTCGAATGCACATATTGGCTTAAATTAATTTTCAATCCAAGCAGTTTGGCTGCTTTAACCCTCCAAGATAAATTTCAATCGTCCCTGGGGAAATCACTTTGTTCCGTCTTAAGGAACTGTGGACTCTTACCTAATACATTGATCCCTTTGGGTTTTGTAGAAGCCAAATTGTTCTTCAGGCAACATGCCAGAAATATTGACCTGCAAAATGATTTAAGCCAGGATCCATCTAACTTCACCCCAGAGATAAAACTGTTGCTCCTGCCCATGTTTATCATTGCACCCAAAAATACTAGAACAGCTTTTACATTGGTTGTTGTAATGCCCATCTGATGAGGGGAAATTCAGAACCTTAGGTTATGTATTGTTATGCTGCCTCTTTTAAAGAGACACTCAGGCCCCATTCTCAGTTCTGCCTAGGTTATCACTGGGGAAATATATGGAGCCTGAACGTCTCTATAACAGAGGAAGCACAGTAATTTATGACTTAAGGTTTTGATTTCCCCCTCATCACATGGGCAGAGATGCTGCTTTTTAGGTATATTGCAAAATCTGTCCTCCAAAAGTGCCTAGGCAGGACTGAGAATGATTACCTCCACCTCCTACTAGCTGATCAGGAGGTAGGGAGCTCATGGAAGTATAGCCAGATTCTATATAGTACCTGTGATGGAATGCAAACAACAGCTTAAAGTGGGGCAAGTCCGATTATTTTACTATATTCACTTTAAAAATAATTTTATATGTTGTTTGCCATGCCATTTTAGTAAGAACATGCTTGTTTTCATAAGACAAGGGGAGAAAAGTGAGGCTATCTCTGAAGAAGGCATGACCATGGTGAGGTGGGGTCCAGCTCAGGTGGAAACATCAATCAATGGATAGGGGAAGAAGCAGCAGAAGGGACAAGGGAGGCAGCGCCAGCACCAATGGGTCTAGATGTGGTATATCATGGTGATAAGTTGGAATGCAGTTGGCCTTTGGGGAAGTGGAAGAGGGACAATGTGTTCAAATTCCAATTATTTATTTATGGTCCCAGACTATAAATCACAAGTACAAAATTTAAAATACAGGAAACTAAACCTGAAACATCTGCAAACCATAGCTATTACTAGCAACTTTCACAACGGCTGTTCAAGTTAGTCTTGCAGAAGGAAGGTTGTAATTTTTTTTTTTTTTTATCAGACAGATAACTAAAATTTCTGACAATCGGGTTTATAAGTGCCATGAGTTGTACAATGGTAGTGTAACAATTCATGATTTACTGATTTAAGCTTTGTATCTGAGCAGACACACATAAGATTGTTATATGGGAGACTAGTATATTTGCCTACAGTCTCCATAATAGGTAGTTTGCCAATCTGAGTCAAAGTAAAACATCTTTCATAATGTTAAGAGGGGGTGGATGATTTGCTCCTGTCGTTTTGTAGATCTAAATCCCAAATCCTCTGTCTGAGTTTGATTAAGGATTTATAGGCTGAGTGATGATATTGCTGGGAGTGAGAGACAATACTCCAGATCAGAATCAATTTGTATAAGGAAAACCTATCCAGTAGACTCACCAGAGACTCACCCCAAAAGATTTGTTTCAGCCAAAATCTAAGTTGGCAAAGTCTTTCTTACTTCATGACTAAATGGCAGAGCCCAACCTACCAGAGAACTGGAGCCCAATCGTGTTGACCACTGTTGATTATCATTTCCTCACCAATGTGGTCATGAAAAGGCTTTGGCAGGTGATCAGTAACACAATGGTCCCAATGCAAACAAGCACCATTATGTGTTTGGTGCAAGAGATTTTTCAGCTGGTCAGAAGTAGGCACTTCTGAGGAAGGCTGGTGCAGCTGGATAAGAGCAAGGCTTTTGATCGGGTGTACCACACTTACCTCTGGAAAGCATTGGAGTGGCATAGAGTGCAAACTTGTTAAATGCAAACTTGTCAAAGTTTCTACATTGACAAATGCCCCAAATGAACTGGCCAGCCTTTTCTATCACCCTGAGGGAAAGACAGGATTGCCTTTGAACCTGTTGTTTTATATGCTGGCCCTGGAAGTCCCGCTTCACAACGTATGAATGGATTCCAGATTGGTGGGAGTATTTATGATGGGGATAGCAGGAAGGAGAAGGAGGGTATGGTGAAAGTGAATTGGGGAAGTTCATTGTCCATGCAGACATGAGCCTCTTCATCCATTCTGACAAGGACGCATGAGTCACATGCAAACAGGTGTAGGACATCCAGAGAACCACATTTATTCTCAGAATACATTTTTTTCATACAGTCAACAGAGAAACTGGAAATATAAGACTCCCACTACATATAAAAAAAAAAAAAAATCAAAATGAACCTAACCATTATGCATGCTTTTAGCATATGCATGTTTTTACCAATAAAGCTTAACATCAACCCTAACTGCAGAATTTGATCAAAATACACTATTCCCATATATTTTCCCAGAAGTACAACTAATCCCCAATTGATTATATAAAGTTAGAGTCCCATTACCCTTAATAAATGAAGTAGAATCTTACTATCATCCTTGTTTTGAGCCCAACTTCAAGGAAGTCCAACCCAAACTGCAGTGGTACATTTTCCCGGAAGATGGGTTTTTCTGATAGCATTGCCCCAGGAGGAAAATTGAGCCAAACAGAAATGTAACAGCTCGCTCTTCATCAAAAGTTACCCCACATCTAACAGTCATGCTCATTTTGAGGCCTGACTTCAAGGAAGTCTAACTGCAGATTTTCCCTCCAAATGTATTTTCCCCATAGCTTTTCCCCAGATAAGAACTGAGTCCAAAGACAAATACGATAGTTCCCCAGGAGAACAACTGAGGCCCACTGTTCTTTAAAAAATCACCCTGAATATAACCAACATGTTTGTTCTGAAGCCTGACTTCAAGGAAGCCTAATCCCAACCCTTATCACAGATTTTCCTATATCTTTTGGAGAACTGGAGAACTGAGCCAAAAAAGAAATTAAAGAGGCCCGTTGTTCATAAAAAAATCATCCTGAATCTAACCATCGTGCTTACTCTGAAGCCTAATTTTAATAAAGCCTAACTCTAATTGCAGATGTTTCCCACAAATGGCTTTTGTCATAGCTTTTCCTCAAGAGGAAATCTGAACCAAAATGGAAATATAAGAGGCCTATTCATTAAAAAAATCACCCTGAATCTACCCAACATGCTCTTTTGGGGGCCTGACTTCACCCTCACTGCAGCTTTTCCTTCCAAAAGGGTTTTTCCGATATTGTTTCCCCTCCAAATGGATTTTTATTAATACTGATCCTCTAACATTTTAGATTTGACTGGGGAAATAAATATTGGACAAAGCTACTTGGAGAGAAAATCTGCACTTAGGGATAAGATTAACCTTCCTTGAAGTCAGTCCTCAAAATAAGCAAGATTGTAAGATTTGGGGCACCTTTTTATTAAAAGTAGGCCCCTTATATTTTCTCTGTTTCCCCAGGAGGAAAACTGAGCCAAAAGAGAAATATAAGGGGCTTGGCCTACCTAAAATTCAAATTCAGAACTGTTATGCTCATTTTGAGGCCTGGATTCAAGGAAGCCTAATCCTAACTTTAATGTTTCCTCCAGATGGGTTTTTTATTAAGACTAAATCTCTAACATTTCAGATTTGACTGAGGGAAAAGCTTAGACTTTAAAGAAACCTAACTCAAAGTATAGATTTTTCCATCAAAATTATTTTTCCCCCAGGAGTAAAAGTGAATAAAAATGGAAATGTAAGAATCCTATCAACATAAACCAATAGCAAATATAAGCCTCACATTCCTTATTAATGTAGATTTCAAGCTTGCCTAATTTTTGAGAGAAAATTAGCTGGTGAGGGCAAATTTTCAATGGGGGGGGGGACCGCAGTTGAACTTTGAGAATGCATTGGCTTTTGTTCTAATAGTGCTATATTATTATTCTGAAAGACATCTTATAAAACATTTGCCTGTTGGCCAAATTTGTCCCACATGACAAATGAAAAAAGGACTACATCCAATATAGAAAGTTAATTCAGAGTAAGTGAGAGTCCTAAAAATCTAGAAATTGCATTCGCCCTGTAATGAAACAGGTTGCTATAATGTTTAGAATGAGCTGCTCCATCTTAGGGCCACTGGTTTAGGGTTAAAGTGTAAAAATGACAAAGATTTACCTCATATTTAGAATGAGGGCAGATGCTAAAAATATTAAAATTTTGAGCCATAGGATTCTTTCTTTCTTCTTTCAAAAAGGAAATAAATTTTTTGCTACTGCTTTAAGCATTATTGAACTGCTTATTCAGCCCATGGGAATTCTTAATCCTGATAAAATGCCCCAATAAGGTCAATGATTGCTTTGGCAAATTTGGGAGAAAGAGAAGAAAGGACTTTTAAAAATCTGAATCTGCTACATTGTCTTACTGCAAGGGTGGGGAATCCATACCTTAAAACAGGGCTGACAGACCCAGACGACGTCTGCAGGGCTGTAAATTTCCAGATCAGTCTTAATGGCAAGACTCCCCTCCCTGTTTCCATTGTAATTCCTGGAATTTGAAACCTTTTTCACAAAAGTTCCAATAGTCTGTGAAGGTAGGCAAAAGATTCCTCAGCCTGCTGCTATAGTTTTTTTTTTTTTTTTTTAAGAGGGTGACCTTTTGAAACAGGGTGCATCACCCATGGATTATACCGAGTTTCTGTTTTAGAACCATCAAAATGTTTCAGCCTGGATGCAATGTTTGGGAGATCACAACCAAGGATGGTGAGTTATGGGATCCTTTGGCTGTGAGGAACTAACTTGGACGCAACATCTGACAGAGCAGGAACCTTCTGTGCATCTCCTTTTTTCAAAAGTGACTCAGAAGCCCAGAGAAACGAATTCTTCAGTGTAGCTTTTGGAGACCACCTGAAGCCAGATCCAGACTGCAGGTGAGAAGCATTGTTGACAACAATACAGTGGTAGTAGGTGACTTGTGGTATTTTCATATTGATTAATTTGGTGGGAAAAAAGGATCCCCTCCAAGCGGTGAACCTATAGCTCACCTCCCCCATCCTCCACCCCAGTTTCACAGCAGGAATTTCACAAAAGAGCCAGCGTGGCATAGTTATGAAAAAGGACTTGAACTAAAGTATTGAACAAGGACTTGGGAGAGCTGTATTTCTGTCCACCTTCAGTGATGGAAATGCATTGGTTGCTTTGGGTCAGTCATGTTTTTTCAGCCTAGCCTACCTCACAGGGCCGTTTTATAGAGAAAAACTGAAAGAGAGGGTGCTATGTAGAGTATCTGGAGGAAAAGTGGGATATAAATGTAACAATGAATACATAAATAAAGCAGCTTCCAGTACATATCATACTATTGATATGCCCACAGCAATAGCAAAACGTGGATCAGTTCCCCCCCCCCCCCCCCCTTGTTTGATTCTTCCTCCTGGGCTGGATCTCCTTTACATCTGATCCAGTCTGCATCTCCTTTTCTTTAATCAAGACTTGGGCCTTCCCCAGCCAATTTACTAGGCATTTTCTTCACTGGTCAGCTCTCTGTCCCTGAATTGGCTGAGTACTATATTCCAATTGAAACTCCTCATTCTTTGCATCTTCCAAATTGCCCTTTTGACCTTTGCCAGATGCAGGGAGTGGGCAGAGTTGCTGAAAGGATGAAAACCTCATGCTTTCTTTCTTTTATCCTTGGTTTACTTATAAGTAGTGTTTCTTCCTCCCATGTTTCGGTGGGGGGGGGGGGGAGACATTACCCAGCCATGTCTTTTATTCCATTTCATCTTAGGCTGTCTCTTTCTAGACTAATCTTGTCATGTTTCTTTTCCCACAGCCATTGCTTCAAGTTAAACTTCTGTTCCATTTCTTTCTCCCCAGGGATCTGTCTCTCTCTTGCACCCTGCTCCACAGCTTATTATAGCTTCTTAAATTCTCTGAGCTTTGTTTCTGCTCTTTAGGAGAACCCCTTCCTTGTCCAGAAGTCTGTCTTGTCTGTATGTTTGTCTCTCTCTCAAGATTTATAAGGCCACCCAACCCAAACTGTATGACTCTGGGCAGCATACGGCATAAACCACCCCCACCCCCAAAAAACCCATGTAACATTAAACATATACAATATATAAATATAAAATACAAAATATAAAATGGTGACCAAGCAACATAACAGAAACCAAAATTCTCTTTTCTTTACTGAGTCCAAGCTAACACCTTATTGCTCTCTTAAACTTTCTCTTTGAAGTTTCTTATTCCCCCCCCCCCCCCCCGATTCTAACTTCTTGGTTAGCATTGAGGTGTCAACTTCCTTCCTTCTTACTGATTTACACCTTGCCACCCAAGTTTTAACTTCCCACTTCTCCTGACAAAGTCCTACCAGCTTGCATCAAACTTCAACTCCTTTAATCAAAGTGTAATGCAGCTACTGCAATTCAAATGTATCAGAACACCTCAGGTCTCCTTTGTCCCCCTTTTTAACAATTTATTTTATTTTGTGAGTCAGGAAAACACTATTGTACCCCACAGCTACAAGGGTAAAGACAATGATGAGTCTGACACAACACACCATTATCAGTATATAAATTCCTGTTGCAAAAACAGTGATAGAGGAAATATACAGGGATTTTATTTCTCTACAGTTTAGACATCCAAGAAAGAACATTGATGATCGATATGAAATAATGCCTCAGAATATGTTGTTAATATTCATTTCAAAAAAAAAAAAAATCAAGTCTATCTAAATATTTTATTGTGTCCATCTTTTTTCTCACTTATTGGCCACTTGGCCAATCAGAGTTATAATAATGTTCAGTGTATATGTGAATGATAGCAGAGAATTCAAATTGAAAGAAACATGGATGGTCTACATTTCTGTATTCTTAATTTCTGCATTTTTATTTCTTAATTTTATTTTTTCATCATATTTATATGGCCCATCTCACAAACAAGTGACTCTGGGCAGGGTACAACTAAGCTAAAAACCATTAATATATACAAAACAATTAATATTATTTTTATTTTTAAAAAATCTTTAAAATTATAAAAGGCAGAGAGCTAAAAAAAATAATAATAATAATATTGGGTGAGGAGCAATTGTTAATTACACTGGAGCCATCTCAATATTTCACCAGTCCCTGGGCTCCCCAAGCCTGATGACACAACCAGGTCTTAAGGGACTTCCAGAAAGTTAAAAAGGATTAAGCCAAACTCACTTCAGGGGGAAGAATATTCCGTAAAGTGGGGGCCACAGCAGAAAAGGCCTGTCACCTAGGATCCACCAAGTGAAGCTCCCTAGCCAATGGGACCTGCAGCATGCCCTCTCTGCTTAGATCTGGTGGGATGGGCAGATGTAACTGAAGAGAAGTGGTCCCTTAGATAACCCAGTCCTATGCCATGTAGGGCTTTAAAGGTCAAAAACAGCACCTTGAATTGGACCCAGGAACAGACTAGTAACCAATGTAGCAGAGCAGAGGTGTAATATATGTTCTAGAAACACAGCTGCCCATGTACCAGCTGAAGCTTCCAGATACTCTTCAAGGGCAGCCCCATATAGAGCGCACTACAGTAGTCCAACCGGGAAGTGACTAAGGCATGAGTAATCATGAGTAGAGCCCCACGATCTTGGAATGGGAACAACTGATGCACAACATGAAGTTGTGAGCAAAGGCTCTCCTAGCCACAACTGCCACCTGCTCCTTGAGCTGGAGTCATGAGTCTAGGAGAACCCCCAGATTGCACATGGGGTCAGTTTGGGACAGTGCAACCCCATTCAGCACCAAAGATGATATAGTCCTAGAACTGGCAGGCCCCAAAACCCAAAGCCACTAAGTCTTGCCAGGGTTCAGTTGAAGCCTGTTGTTCCCCATCCAGACCCTCATAGCCTCCAGGCATTGGGATAAGACATCCACAGCATCACTTAATTCGCCAGGGACAGAGATGTATAATATACTGATGATACCTCACCCCATGGTGACAGATGAGTTCTCCCAGGAGATCATGTAGAAATTGAATAGGAATGGAGAGAGCACCAATCCCTGCGGCACACCACACAGTAGGGGCTGAGGGTGGGATCTCTCCCCCCCCCCCCCCATCACCATTGACTGGGATCAACCCTGGAGAAAGGTGAATCAGCACAGCATCATGCTGCCTACACCCAATCCTCTGAGTCAATCCAGAAAGATAGATCTGGTGGGACATCAGTGGTATCAAAAGCTGCTGAGAGGTCAAGTAGGGCAAGGATGGATGCACAATCCCCATCCCACCCATGTCAGAGATCATCCAAAAGTGTGACAATGCCGTTTCCATCGCATATCCAGGTCTGAATCCTGACTGAAAAGGATCCAGATAATCTGCTTCAGCTAACTAGGTGATCCAATGTTTCTTCAGCTTCTTTGCAGAGGCCGCATTTGCTATCTGTTGCTGTCTTCTCAAATCTGGCTTTGTATGCATTTGTTCTTAAGGCTTGATCTTGTGCAGCCAGAATTAGCCCCACTGTCTCTTTCTTCAGTTTTCCTGCTCTTAGTCATTGCCAGGTCTTCTTATCTGCTTTGCCAGCTTGTGTGTGTGTGTGTGTGTGTGTGTGTGTGTGTACTGGCCATGTAATACTTTGCCTTGCCATGTCTCTCTTCTGTGCTTCATTTGGTCTTTCTTATAGGCCAGTTTGGTTTCTTTGGTATTCAGTAAGTCTTCATGGTGTCCTAGCTTCAGTGCATCTTCTTCACTGTCCTTCAGATATTCTTGTAATGCCCTTTTTTCTTCTTCAACTGTATGGCGTACTTGAATAAGTACTTGAATAAGTACTTGGTATTAATATTACCAATAGATGTAAATTTAGGAACAGTTTTAAATTATAATCTGCAAAGATACCCACATAACCTGGGGTCTAGTTATCTGAAATGCCTTCCTTCTTGTATATAACTGCATTTTCAAATTCACAGGAGGGTGTGTGTGTGTCTTTTTTCTGTCCTGCTATTAGGGAGACAGAATTAGTGGGCACAGAAGAAAGAGTTTCCTGATGATAGCTTCCAGCTCTTGAATTCTTGCTTACAGGGAGGGAAGCAGGCTAATGCTGTCCCTATGTTTATTCTCTATCTGCTCTGTCATAGAAATTTTATTTAAATAGGCTTTTTGTTAGCTTGCTTGCTAAAGTGGGTTTTAAAATTTGTTTTAAAAAATAATACCGAGCACTCACTTTGTTTGCAAAAACATCCAAAAATGACCTGAAGATCATGAAAATTCAGAGTATGTTGGAACAAAGCTATAAATTATTAAGCACTATTAAGTTTAAAAGGGGGAAATGGATGAAGTATAAAGAAAAAAACAGCAGGATCAAAAGGAAAAGGTTTGTTCTTGGGAAGAAGCATCTTAGAACAGAAGAGTTTTGCAAGCTAGAGTGGAAAGCCGTGCAAAGCAGAATTTCCCAATGTCTGATGCCTCCATTAAAATACATAAAGAGGAAAAATGATAGCCTGAGATCTAAAGCTCATAAAGTGGAAAGTAATATACCCATATCACCTTTTGGGTCCCTATAATTTGCATCTCAAACAATGTAAGCCTCCAGAGTAGGCCTGCACAACTTATGAAGGGGAAAGAGCCACATTGATAAATTAAAAATTATCACAGGCCGCGAAGGAGTCTTTCCAATCCGCTGCTTGCCAACTAGTGGCAGCGCTAAGGATTGGAGGCACATGGCAGTGTGTCTTTCGGGGCAACAATGGCAGTGACAATGTTTGGCAGCAGTGAATTCAGTTTTTAAAAAATGTTGGTGGGCTGCACAAAGTTGTTGCTTGGCAGGCTGTGGAGGCCTGCTCTAGAAATTCCTGTTAAATTTGAATATACCCACATCTAACCTGTATATTTTCTACTTCTAGTTCTGTAAATCTAGGGAAGCCTATGGGCTAAATCTCCGAGCAAGAATGATTTCCCTCTCCTTAAGGTTGAATAGCGTGGGAGGAATTTTGTGGAGATGTTTTCCCTTCAGAATTTTTGTAGGAGTAACTGGCTATAAGAAAAGAAAATAATCTAACCATTCCCCACCCCCCACTCCCAAAAGAAGTGCTGTGAAATCTTCCAGGATATAGGAAAGAATCTAACTCCTCTGAACTTCTAGGTGCAGTGAGTAACTAGGTAAAGTAGTAATAAAAGTTCAGTTTAACTTTGTATTGCCCAAATCAAGCTTTGACCAGTTACCTTCTAGGATATTTTTCTCTAAGGCACAATCACCATCTTAGATGGAACTATCCATTTTTTTTTTCTTGTTCACACTTCCTCTTGGGGGCCAAATCTTTCTTTTAAGCATAGCACCCGTTTTTTCCTCCTTGCTGTTGTGTTCTTAATGAACTCGGAATACTATTTTAAAGATATATTAAGTGCCAATTTAGGGTTTGGGGATTATAATCTGGTAATATGCTTTTGAAGACTTTTTTTTTTTTTTCAGAATTACAGCCAAACAGGGGCTTAAGATATCATTCTGTTCTTCCATTAGCTGAATGAGGAAGACATTTTCTTTCTTTTGGCCTTATTCCTATAACCAAGATTGTTGTGAGAAAAAAAGTTAGGGGCAACACATAGTACGTGAAGACAATAACTTAATCTATTATCTCCTTAATCTCCTTAATCTATCTTGATTGGGTAGGGCAGATCCAGTGTGAGAGTGACCACTTTTACAGACCCAAGACACCATAACATTTTGGAAAGATAATCCAGAAAGGATGATACAGTAATTGACTCTGAAGAACCAAAATATATGTAACCTTTTCTTAATAGTTATTCTCTTCCTTAGGATGAAGAAGTAGCTAGAATTCCATTTGCTTACTCTTGATATATAATGTAACTTGCAAACACTTGTGTACTAATGTGGTACACATTAGCTGTACCACACATTACAGATTACAGAGTAAAGCTCTCTAGGACCATAAAAAAAGTATTTTTTTTTCAGATATGATATATACATCATACCATCAGGTAGGGTAAGAATCTCCTCATGATGAATGAAGGAGATTGTTAAGACCTGGAGCACAAGTTGCCATGAGTTTTTGTCTAAAGTGAATTTTCTAGATACATTTAGAAAAAAACAGCAAATGTATTTTATCAGAAACCACAAGTTTTCTAAAGAAGATATTGATCTCCCTCACTCTAGAAGAGAAAGAGGGACATGTTATCATTTCTTTCTGTAATATCTGATAGAACTGGAAGAAAGAGAAGTAGATAGAAGAAAAGATAATGATGGCAGTAAAGCTGTATCATAAAATTGCAAAGCTGCATATATCTCCCAAATATTGAAAAAGTTAGTCTGTAGTTCATCTGTCACTTTTTTTGGTAGATAGATGGCTGGCTTGTGAACTATTTTCTGCTCCAGTTTTATAAGTATAAAATATGTCCTTTTAGAACATAAAATTAATTTAGTACCATGCTTCAACCTTTATAAACACAAAAAGACTATTTATGTATAGTTTAATGAAACTAAATATAATTAGAACATTTACATAACCAAATAAATGTTTTCTTGTATGAATTGTGGCATTTCTTGTCTAAGCATCCTATGAATACAATTAATCTTAATGGTAGACTTACACTATTAGTCATATTGAATTAATGTCTAATAAATCTGACAAAATGAGCTCTCAGTATGGAAGAAAAGGCCACCATTAGCAACAAATATAATATTTAATAGAAGATGGCATAATGATAAAAATATATCCAAATATTATATAATTATGAAATTTCAATGCCAAACTTATCTCCAGATGGCTGGTCTGTGTGAGAGATGATCTGCATTCAAGGAGAGATCAGGAAATTATAGAAACTTAGCAGAACAATAAATCCTGAACCTGCAGGCCTGAATTATCTGCTAAGCCCACATTATGCTTAGAGAGAACATACACAGTAGTTAAGTGCTTGGTCTTGCTTTCACCACCCAGCTTCACACTATTTTGTCATATGGTGAAGCATTAAGAGAAGCAACACATTCCAGAAATGTACTCTATCTCTAGTACAGTACACTAAGACATCTAGTAGTGGTGAGTAGTGGTGATGGAAGCTGGAGTAGGAATGAATAAGAAATGTGTCATATCTTTCAGCCCTTCAAGATAGGCTGCTTCAGGAAATAGATACTGCAAAGATTCCAGGAATGCTAATTTATTGTTGTAGGATATTAATAACAGAATCTTGAAAGGCCCTTATACCAATCAGAATCAAGGCAGTGTTATTTTGAGTTTATTTCTTCTGTCTTCCCCTTTTTTAAGACTGAGTTGCCTTTTATTTTCCCAAAATGGCTCCCACATACTTTCACCAAGGTTATGTTCACCTTCCTCTAGATTATAGGCATTTAGATAGGAATTAATGCTGGATTGACCCTTTATGTCAGGGCATGTTTTTTTCCCCCCTGCCTCTTTCACAAGGGTTACTTTCTTTAAAAATCACTAGATAGAGAAGGAAGAGAGTTTGTCCTACTTTTTAGGATGTAACTAATGAAAATGTAACCACTTTTTAGGATGAACCAATCTCTCTTTAATTTACCAAAAGGAAAAAAAAATGTTCTGCATGTTGCTTACTCACACAGGAACTCAACTTCTTACAGCATCTTCTGAGGAATATCACTGATGCATGGCATCTAACTAGTGTTTCATTGTTAACTGATCATTCCTGGAAGAAGCTATAATTGAGTTGTGGCAGTAATGCAAGTGAAGCTGTCTTCTAAAGTTTTTTTGTTTGTTTACTCTATTTGTATGCTGCTCATTCTTGAAGGTTGTGAAAGGCTAACAATCAAAAATATCATTAAAAAAACCCCTCAAGTAAAAATAAATAAACCTACTCATACAGAATAAGATAACCCTCAACCACATCCTGAAGCAGTATATAAAAAAAGTTTTAATAGATTTCTTTTAAAAGTCAGGCAGCGTTCCTCCTGCTTTCTCCAACTGAAATTTTCACAGAAAAGTGTTACTTTCTAATTTGATTTGTTCTTTACTTTGCTCTACCCTCATCTTCACATGTCAGAAAATTAAAAGCAGTTCAGAACCAATTTCAGACTTCTGGAATATGGGGGAAAAAATGAAATGTACAGTATGTGCATGCCAAACTGCACCTGTCTCAAAATTTTCCAATCTGTTCAAAAGAAATAAAAAAAACACATAATGTACAATTGGTGTTCTAAAGTTTTATTCTAAGTTCTTATATCAGAGAATAGAATGCAAAATTGTGGTTTACTGTAGAAAGACTGTGTGGTGAAAAATACTTCGAATTGGATTATTATTAGGACCGTATAAAAGCAGGTGGTGAAAAACGTGTGGTTGGCAAAATGAGAATTTTAGCAGAAAGAAAAAAGATAGACTCCTCCATCTATAACCTCCTGCAGGGATTGGCTGAACTTTTCATATATCACAGAGATGTAAAACAAACAGGTGAGTTATCGGTTGGATGACCTGCTCCTAGAAAAGATCAAAACAGAAAAGTCATAAGGAGGGTTTCAATAAAGGGCATCTAGAAAAGGAAGAGAAAAAGACTTGAAAAGTAAGAGGGGAGCTTACAGAGAGAAGTATTAAATGAAGAAATGGCCTAAATCTTTTAGGGAAAGAGAAGAAAATCAGCGTAAGAAGCATAGCATATAGTCTAAAGCTGGAGAGGTGATGAAATCTGAAGCTAACAAGATGACTTGATTGAGGTGTTTAAAAACAATATTTACTCAACCATAACTGAGGAATTTTATCATCAACAGGAGAGTTCTTAACATCAACATGCTGATCTAGTGTTTGCAAAACTTGCAAATCTTTGAATAATGTTCCTTTATTTGTAAATCATGGGAATTGCAGGAAAATAATTCATATTGTTTGTACTTACAGTAGCAGCACAGCACAGTAGCAGCAATAATAGTGATAATATTGAATTAGTATAATTTCACTCTGCTTTTTCTCCATATTTCATGTGACTTTTAGATTGTCATCCTTTAATTCAGTTCTCCATGTCAGACATGCTTAGGTTCAGGGATAGAACAACATCATGTGCTTTTAGACTATTCTCCAAGTTGCTTATGGTTTTAAACTTCTTTTGAGGGTCACCAGCTCCTGTATTTTCAATGAGTGCTATTTTGATATTATTGCAACTCTTTCACAATAAGCATGTACTTACATCAGTACTGGTAGCAGTATAGTGAATGCAATATTTAAACTTTCATATTCCATGTTAAAGGTAAACATGTCCTTGACTCTGGTGACTACATGGACACAAATATGCAGGTACCCTGGCAACAGCATAGAAATGGCTCGCTATTATTTTCTTGCAGCATGTTTTTCACTTTCCACACAAGTCTTCAGCTCTGATATTCCATAGTCACATATAATGCTTTATACATGACTGATACATTATCCCACATCAACAAAAATAAAAAATAGTGCTAATTTCAGATTGCAAGACCGAGTTACAATTAATGGACCTTATTCCATGATATTTATAGTCTGCTTCAGAAATCATCATTTTTACTTGTAAATTTTTTTCCTTGTTATTTATATCCTGAACAAACATCTTATCTCCCTTTGCTAAACTGAAACTGAAGGGCAGTTTCTTCACAGAACTGGGACAGGCTGACATTGACTGATAGTTGGAAAACATCTGCTTCAATTGTGATGTGGAAGGCATGTCCTTCCTGAGGACATTGTTCTAGCTAAAGACCTGGCTTTATATTTGTATATTCGTGTGTGTATACATAACAATTCTAACATAATGTATATAATGTGGGAAGGACAGTGGGAAGAATATATCTTAGTCCAAAATAAGTCAAATAAATATTTCTACTGGGTTGGTGCCTCTTCTGGTTCCATGTGCCATTATCCAATCTCATAAGTGTGTCACATATCCAAAATAAAATGCAAAATTTCATGTGATCACAATCAGTATGAAGAACATCTCATGGGAGATTACTGAAACCATCTCCAAAATTCCCCAAACTGGAATTTTTTGTATAAGATCTCACAAAATTTTGGCTGCCAAGTTTGCCTTTTAGGACTATCCCCCCCTTCAGGTACAGTATTATTGCAGACTCCTGTTTTACATTATTTAATTGTCCAAATTATTTGACTGAAGAATTATAAAATATAAGAAAAGATAAATTATATTGACCTATATAATAAATAGTTCACAAATACAGGGCCAGTTGAAAGATTCTTAAGTAGATTTATTGTGTTTCAGCAAAAAGAAAGGGAAATGTGAATAAAAAAGTGAAAATGTATACTTATAGATGCAAATTTAGAAATAATTAAACAGAATACAATATAGATTATTAAATAAAAAACATTTAGTTATAGTGTGAAAGTCGGATCAGGTTGACTCTCCACTGGCCATATGGAGACTATTGAGGGTCAACTTGAAAGCTCCTGATCTCCCTTCTGATTTTTAATAGAATGGACTGCCTTTTGAAGGAGATTGCCTTCAGAGAACTGAATTCTGACAATATTCAAGAGGACCATCCTCTATAAGTACTATACTGTATACGATCACCCTACTTTGTAGACTACTATTATTATTTGAATTGATGAGAAGTGCCTGTGGTAGCAGCATCCTCAGGGGTGGTCAAAAAAGGAAGATGGTGGCTGCAGCCCAATTCAAGCCCTACCCTTTATATGTGATTGTGTGTGTGATATGAATGCATATACAAAAGGAGCAGGGCTTCAGTTGTGCTGCCATGACAGCCATCTTGCTTTTTTTTTTTTTTAACTTCTGCTGAGCTACATGTCTTAGCGAACCCAACAACGTTCAAAGAGGTTCATTTGTATAATGGTCCAATGATTTCAAATATTTCCGTTTTGAGAAGAAAATGTTTACATAGATGAGGCTCTTCATGAAGCATTCACAACTCATGTCATATATAGTTTTGTATGCAATGTTGGACCAGATATATATTTCAGGATCGATGTTAACAGACTCTGTGAATCATATGATTGTTCATGAGTGATAGTGTGATCAATTAAAACAGAACCTATTTCATTTGAAAAGAAATCTCTGTAGGATTTTTTTGACCAAATGGAAACACTTCCAAATGTTAAACTGCAATCTCATCTCTCACGATTGACCATGTTGACAGGAATTGGCATTCTATCTATAGCAGGAGAGCTACACCTTACCTTTCTGGGTCCTACTGGCCTAAAAAGGGAAGAGAGGTATGATACATCTTCATTTCACAGCATTCTGGTGTCACATGAATTAAACAATTCCCTTGTGAAATTCACTGTATAGTACACCCTTAAACATTACCAGAATGCAGTCCCTCATTTTTTCATTCAGTGGTTTCAGCTCATGGTAACTGTGAAATGGAGATCTGAACTCAGACTAGCCTAATAAACAAAATACAGGTGCCAATTTTCCTACTTAAAAATATTTTAGGGAGTGCTGAATATCTTAACCAGAAGTAAATAGTGCACATGTGAGAAACACACAGAAGCTGAATTAAAACAGAAAATTACAAAAAGGTAAACAAGATCGCTTTTAAATACATTACCAATCTGTACAAATATACTAGAGCTTCATGCGAGAAAATGCACTGTCTTGATTCACGAAGTTCAAATAAATATGTCTCTTACAACTTAACATCTTTAGTTCAGGAATTTATTGTCATCTACAAGGCAGGCTTGCTTTTCATCAAGCTTTTCATCACACCACTGTGCTAGTATCATGTTTGGAACATGATATTTTGTTGTTCTTTTGTGTGGAAAGAAAGCCCGGGGCTAGGCTGCTGAGATTGTCAAACAGAATAAAAGGTTTAGGGTAGGAGAATGACAGACTGAACAACAACACTGGGAGAACATTCTAAAGCACCGAGAAGTTATAGGACCATTAACTGCAAATGTAATATTCCAAATTCTTATGAAAATATCTTGCTATTATTGTGTTAATATTAATATTAACTGTCCTTTAGATAGGTCATCAAAAACTGCTAAAGTCTCCATGGATTTTCCCATTTCATTGTGGGTAGGAGGAAAAAAGCATGTTTCTTTCTCTTCTTTTTCATCAGCATCCTATGCCTGGGCCCCAAAATATTTTTTTGTAACTTTAAATCTCATTGTATATTATATCACTGCCAAAATCTGTGCCTTGATTTCCTAAAATGTACTTCTCTTTCAGAAGAGACTGCTGTTTTTTCCTAATCTTGTACTTGTGTGGGGAGAGCTTTAGAATTTTTTTCAGATTTGTTTGGTGGTATGTTTAATTTTTAAAGAAATACTGCACTGTTGCAATACAGTGGAAGAGATGTTGTTATGCATCTCTCCTCTATTTTGCATACTCCCTAGCTGCCCACATTTGTGTGTGTGGCAGGAGAGTTTTTCCTGATGTCTTCTCTTGAAATTTAATCAAAACACTGAAAGTTAGGAAGGCTGCATATTGTAAGACTGTAAAAGGTGAACACATTCACCCCTTTAGCTGTCTCACAACCACTGAACCCAACTCGTGAGAATTTTCATTTGAAAATGAAAACCACTTCTTTCCTATCAGATAGAATTAGAATGGAACAGTTGACATAGCACTAGTATATGTTTTCTTAGAGACCTCTGCAAATGGCTCGTTCTGAATTTTGTCAAATGTTCAAACTACAGCTTGAGGCCTATGGGACTGCAAACTAAGATTGCCATGGCTCATTTTGTAACGTTCAACTGCCATGTTGCTCTAGGACATACAAGTTTCATTCCACATCAGTTTTTCCAGCTTACCTGTAAAAGGTATAGTGCTCATGTAAATAATGCAATCTTTGATTTGATCACTGAAATAATCAAATCACTCTGACTTGCCTGAACCTTACATGGATTTTTTTCTGCTTGGTAGCTTTAAGAAATTTTCCCTTGTTCAAATTTACCACCATCAATATTCCATGTGTGGAGCTCTTATTTTGATGTGATGTTTTCCAGTACAAATGTCATGGTAATAAATGAAATAATCCAATACACAGTAAAGTTGGCCTCATGTCCTATGTAATTCCTCAAGTTGATGGGAGATAAGTTTTTTTTAATCCCCCTCCCAGATTGAAAAAATACAATATTTGACCTTTACAAACATCCAAAAAATGATGGTGTATGTGTGTGTAAGACTAAAAATATAGTAGAATATTATATTCAGTTCCATGCAACTTTACAGTCTTGTTTTCTGGACATTAGATGTGAACGTATTTTAATATAGTATTACTTGCCTTTTGTAACAGGATGCATGGATTCTTTCCCTTGTGCAAAAGGAGTTGTGCATTTGAACATTCAGTAGAGTACGCAGAACGTTTCTTTTACACTATTACAGTTTTAAGTGTCTGAAATAAGAGACACTGAGAACCTGTGACATGGAAATATTTTAGACTCATTAAAAATGTTCTGCTGAAAAACATTCTGCTAATGAAGTGTTATAGTGTGAGCTTTGAGTTTGGAGTCAAGAAAAATGGAGGAGTCATATAAGCCACAGGACATTAGTTTTCTTCTACTGTTTTAAAGAATTAACAACATTCCATAATATATTACTGTCACACTCCTGAGTTCAGTATTATTGATGCTGCTAAGAAAGCTTAATAGTCTGCCTTATGCTCACATTATACTACATGAGCAATTATAAAAATTATTTGTTTAGACATGTTTCAGTTGGGTTTCAGGCCAGGATTCAGCATAGGTCACATTTGTTGATGACCTGTGGTAGAACCAGGTTGGGGATCGTGTGCCTATCTTGATGTTCCTTGATCTCTCAGCAGTTTTCAGTATCCTTTTGGGCTGGTTCCAGGAGCTGGGAGTGGAAGGCACTGTTTTGTCGTGGTTCTCCTTTCTCTGTGGTCAGTTTCAATCAGTGTTGATGGAGGGGGAGAGAGATCGCTGCTGAGGTGCATCCTGTATGGAGTGTTGCAGAGTTCTACTGTGTCTTTCATGTAGATGTTGAAAAGGAGGAAACATCTGGGTGAGGTCATTGGATGGTTTGGGGTTTGGTATCATCAATATACTGATACCTAATTATAGATCTCAAGCTGCCCATGCAGATCTGGATGGGGAGGAACAGACTCAGATTCAATCTGGACAAGTTGGTTCTGGAGACATTCCATCTTTAGTTTTCAATGGTTCTGGGTTTTTGCACAAGTTTACCTAGTGTACCATTTGCACCCATTTCAGGACTGGGAGGCCTTTCAGACAGTCACTCATTCTTTGATCACCTCATGACTAGACCATTTAATTGCATTCTACATGGGGCTGTACTTGACAACTCAGAAGCTACTGCTGATCTGGAATGCAGTGGTGTTACAGTAGTGCATACGTCCTTGCTGATTTGAGAGCTGCACTAGTTACTATTTGGCTTCTGGGTGCAATTCAAAGTGCTGTTTATAAAGGGTTTTATAGCCCTTTATGGCATAGCATGGGGCTCTTTGAAGGATTGTCTGTCTCCAAAGGTTTCTGCCTATTCAGTGAAATCAGAGTGGCAGTGTTTCAGTCCCATCGATCAAACAATATCATTTTGCAGAACCTAGGAACTGTGTCTTCTCAGTGGCATCACCTGCCCTCTGGAATGACATCCTCCCCCCAAGATCCATACTGCTCCCACCTGATTTTTTTTCCAAATTGTTAAACAACCAGGTTGTTCTTCTGTTTGTGTGTGTGTGTGTGTGTGTTTTGTATTGTGGTGTTATAGGATTGGTCATCTGGTTGGTTGTGTACTTTGATATATGTTCTCTTTTTAATTCTCTTTTTAATTTCAAGGTTGCCCAGAGATGTTGTGGAGTTGGGCAGCCTCGAAATTGAAATATTAAATTAAATTATAATTAAATTAAATTATTGATGATGCTCCAAAAGCATCTATATTAAGAGTAAAAACAATTAAATACTTCTCTTAACTTTGTTTTAAACAGCTTGGGAACAATTGCATTGTTACATGAATAAGAGATACACACTGGCTATTTCCAATAGATTACTAGTTTTCTGAACCAGGAAACTGATTTATGTCTACTGATATGGCTACTGGCCATATTATTTTATCATATTTGTTTTTGAGTTCAGGAAAGAAAAATGTTCATCAAAGATAAAGTCCACCTGGAAATAAAAGTGGCATGTGGTAAATTACATATTTTTAAAAGGTGGATGCTGATCTCAATTCAGCTCTTGTGGGAGGCTGGGTCTTTACTTTGGTAATAGTTTTTCTATAGGCTTGTGTTTCTAATTTGCCATCTTTTCCTCTGCTGATGAGGATATCTAGAAAGGGTAGCATGTTGTTTTCTTCTTCCCTTGTGAATTTTATTCCTTTGAAGATAGTTTCATGTATCTTCTTTAGTTGTTCCTTTTTTTATTAAAATGAAGATGTTGTCTACGTACCAGATCCATACATCGGTTGTATGCATGGAAGCACTATAGTTTCTAGACACTGCATTACAATCTCTGCTATGAGTCCTGAAAGGAGTGTTCCCATGGGTGTTCCTTTCATTTGGTTTATTATTGTTGTTGTTATATTATCTAGACTAGTACAAACACACTGCGGCAACCCATAATACCAGAAAAAGGAAACAGATCATTTATACAACATCTTCCAACAAAATGGATACCCATCCAACTTTATTAAGAAGTGCCTGACCACTCAACCTACTACAACACAACCAACACAAGCTATGAAAAGGATAACACTGCCATACATCAGAAATGTCTCAAAAACAACCAACAGACTATTACAACCACATGGCATCTCTGTAGCACACAAACCAACTAAAGCCCTCCAAAACATCTTAAGTAAACCAAAAGACCCAGTAGCCCAAGAAGAAAAAAACAGGAGTCATCTAAAACTTATAGTGTAAGGACTATAACAACCACTATGTAGGACAGTCAGAAGACTAGCAGAGCACATCCAAGAACACCAACTAGCAGTCAGAAGACACAATGAATGCTCCTTAATCTCACAACACATGGACAGACTCAACCATAGTTTCAGCTGGGAAACTGTGAACATCCTAGACTAAGCTAAATCCAAAAACGCTAGGGAATTCCTGGAAGCCTGGCATTCAGACACATCAGCCATCAATAGACACAGAGAGATAAACCACATTTTCACACCATTCAAAAGAGACAATAAGAAAACTAAGAAGGAAATAAAAAGACAAGAATACATCTTCTCCAGCAGCCCACACCCAGTTAAGCAGGGATTAACACCAGACAAACTATCAAGCAGACATACAATCAGGGAACTACCAAGGAGACAAACAATCAAGCAGACATACAATCAAGCAGAAAATACCCTAATCAAGGAACCACCAAGGGGAAAACCACATCCCCACCAACACTGGCAGGCAAGCTACTGTATATAAACAGGGAGCAAACCCCACACGCAGTAGCACTGATAATGTTACCTAGTCAGGTAATAAAATAACTGCAATCAAACAACCAAGCTCAGAGAGCACCAAGGACTCTACTGTTCAACCCTGAGCTACAGATATTCTCTTGTACTAATATATATTATCATTCACTCATAATATTCACATCTGTCTTTTTATATGGTTTTAGTCTAACATGTAGAAGCTTAATTAACTATAGAAGGGACATGGTGATTTGTTTGCCTTCTTCAGTACCCCCTCCCAAAATCTCCTTGTGTTAAAGGAGAAACTCATATTTACATTTACTCAAAAATAGTAACAATTCCTCTTCAATCCTTCCATCCTTCCCAGTGAAATCTGGAATCCCAATATCCCCTCCACTTGAGCTCTAAGCTCACATGGTTGGGGGTAGATGACTTGCTAACAATGCATTTCTCTATTCCCCCCCCCCCATTGGTGGGGGCTGTGAGGGTTCTTTGCTTTCCAAGGACTAGACACACCACAATGTAGCAAATCTGTACACAATGCTTTATTGCAGCACACACAGCACACACCTTCCCCAACATCCTTCTAGGACTTGCAAGGTGATGTTGCCATGTAAATATGTCTTTAATACTCAGCCCTTTAATACTTAGTTCAAACAAAAGTCTGTAAGTCTGTAAAGTGGCATATAACCTCCGCCTCCATCCAAACGTTCTTACTTTAGTTGGGATGAAGTGCTCCTTCTGTGGTTGTTCTTCTTCTAGACCCTAATGAGGTCCCGGCAAAGCTCCAAGCAAGACTCCCACCAGAATATGCTCACCAGCATAGTTGAATGATAGCCATCATGCCTGTTTGTAATATCTGCCAATCTCCAGATGTTGCCTCCCCTTCCCACTCTGTATGCCATTTGCTTAGCACCTTTTCTCCTACATGCACCTCCCCACTCTGTCTTAGCATCTGCTTTTGTAAGCTAAGAGCCTGAGTGGGGTGCAGCTTCCTCTGGAAGTCCTTGAAAATGCCAGGGTGTGGCTCAATTATCCCAGGCAGCTGGAATGCAGGCTTGGATTGTCGTGAATATAGTTGTGAGTTAATAAATGAATGAATGAATGAGGGAAATGGGGTGAGAAGCGTTTCCGCCTGGTTGCAGCTATTTTTTCCAACTTCACTCCCTCACAGGGGTGATTCCAATAGCATTTCTAACCTGGGCTTCTGAAAACCTAAATCCAGCCTGATAATATGGGAAAAGCCTGAACATGCCAGCTTTTAGTTTAAGTTCAGTCACAATGCATAGCACCTATCTTTTATCCACCGTAGGCATTGTTCTTGAAATGCTACAAAAATCCAGTTCACAAAACTTACTATTCTCAAGCTAGAATGACACATTAAGAATTCTCAAGTATTGTTTCTACTGGTTAACCCTACTTCATATTTTAAACTGTGCCCCTTTCTACTTCCCTAGTAGCCTGTGTTTGTACAAAAGTTAATTACTGAATTAACCCTTTTTTTCTGGGTTCACACAGTACATTGAACCATAAACTAAGCTAGTAGAGTGGGATTGCACAAGAAACTAAGTTGCATAAAAGCTAGCCAATGTTAAAACTAACAGACCTAGCTTGTTGTGTAAATGCAGCCATTAGGACTTCAATTGACTTGTTAAGCTGTATACAATAATGCACTTACCATTGAATGACAGTAAAAAGGTCATACACCATGGATTTGCCACAGTCAGAAAAGAGGACAGTAGTTTACGGCAAATTTCATCTCCGTCCAGTAAGAATGATGTAATTTTACGCATGTGTGTTACTGTGAAAGTGAACAAAAATGAAATCTTCCAGTTTTTCCTTGCATTTTTAAAAATAAATTTTAATGGCCCTTCTTTTTAAGGCAGTAATAGAATGGATAGATACTACTACTAAGCACTCTTCAAACTGGCAGTTGTGCTGAACCAGTGCAGGAAGTGTAATTATTTAAATTAAAAATAAAACTTTCAGAACTATCTCAACAGTAATTTCTTAATAAATATAGAAAAGTACTTTGCTCTCCTATCATTTGCTTTTCAGTAGTGGTAGGTTTATTGGCATAGATCATAGGCAAAGTTAGCCTTTTCTGAGAATCACAGATTATATGCATCACTCCATATAAGACAAGACAAAGACATATAAATAGCAGAAAGAAAATAGTGGATTTTTATTTTCTGTGTCAATTCAAACAAGGGAACTAAAAAAGCTAAGCCATTGCAATCACACTATCCTAGTGGTCAAACAAATTGATTGAGCATAAAGAATTAAAAGAATATGGAGAAAGGCAGAGGATCACATAACAAACAGCAAGGTGCATAATAAAAAGAGCAGTGGAATAATACTGAGTCTATCTCTTTCTTTCTCAAAGCAAACAAGGCTAAACAAATTCTAGTAGAAGCATGAGAAAAAGAAACAGTACAGCAATACTCCCCCAAGAGATTTGATAGGCAGGACTTGCAGAGGTGATAACATGCATGGCTGGATACTCATATATCAATATTAGAGAGTTCATCACATCATTCAACTCATACTCTTTTTTAGATTTGAAACTTTGCAGATCCAGAAACTCCATCCAATCTTTTAATTGCCTTTGAATCTCTCTGAAGTGATTCAAAAACTCCTGATTTGATCTGATGCCTCAAACTAAGTCAAAGATTAAATTCACAGATTTTATTCACAAGGGGATTCAACCTCTTATTTAAATCATCCCTTTGAAGCTTCACATAAGCCTGATTGTATTACAAAGCTTCACTGGTATTTTTTTCATCCAAATGAACCAAGTCTAGGTAAACAGTGCATCTCTGAAGCTTCTCACTGTGATGTGGTGGTGCACGTAGTATGAGGAAATGTATGTTGTTTCTGCATTCACTCAGAGGCCACACTGGATCTGAGGGGCTGCATGGATTTGTTGCATAAGAGGAGATTTTGAATGTGTTAATTAATATGTGTTAATGCTTATATTAACGAAATCTTAGTCTGACTTTTACCAAGAGTACCAAAAAGTTCATGCTGCAAATAAATAGGAAATATATAATCTAATTTTTCTTGAAAGACACTAGAGCTACTAAATGTGAGTTGTAAAAATGCAGACTATCACTTAGATGGCAGAACATAGTGTTTGCTGTTTGCTGTCATTGCAGCCCAGATCTGGTAGCCATACAGAAATGTTGCTGTTGTTTTGCTGTTACTATTAGTATTTGTGGTTCCTGTGTAAGTTTCTATAAAATTACTCACAGGCTTGTCACCCATTTTCTCAGTTGCTTGAAGCTGCGTTTCTCCCCCCCCCCCCCCCAACAATTCTGTTGTCTTCCTTGGTGGCATTTACACACAACAGGTGTTCCCTGGAGAGTTGGTGCTTCAGCAGAAGTTTCATCCACAGAGCCTGCCTGTGTCAGTCCACATGTCACATGAATGTCATAGTAAAGCTAGACTGCTGAGAAGGTTTTTCTTTTTTCTTGTTTTATTAAGTTCAAGGCATTTTTAAAATTTATTTCAAATATTTTCAGATATATGGATGCTTTTAAATCTGTGAGAAACTGTTCATATGCTAGGCAATTCATTAAGAATATCCACTCCTCCACCTCTTTAATATATATTATATGACTTCCCTGTGTCACTTTGATTTTTTTTAAACTTATCGTATGATGTTGATAAATATTACATTTGGAGGAGAAACCCTGGTATCCAGTGGTAATTGCATAATTGTGCTTGACCAGATGACTCCCTGCAGAGTTCTTGATGAGCTCCATTGTTTTTCCTACCCCTTAGTATTACAGTTGATGTGGCTGTAAAACAACAGCAACAACCTTGTTTTGCACCCACTCCCTTTTTCTTGTTATGTTGAATTACAAAACACACAGTTTTCTAATTGACTGCAGGCTAAATCAGAAGAGGATTGAATCTGGTTGAGCAGCTGGAGTCAGCAACATTTTATTATACATGCAACATATTAATTATTTTTTTACCTCTTTTTAGCAACTGCAGAGCACTTAATGCAGAGAAGGAAGACAGTGAGTTCCAGGCTAATTGAAAGCAAGTATCTCCAGCTGCGCATGCACAGAGGTGGCAAATCACCGAAGAAGATGAGAGAAGCTGATGTTCAGAAGGCAGTGGCAGAAGCAGCAAGTAATAGTTTTCATGTTGCATTTGATTGAAATGATAGAAAAGAGGGATTAGTGAGTGACTAGGTAGTAAAAGTGAGCAGCCATGTAAAAATCATGGGGGCAGACTTCAGCTTGTTATCACTAAGGCTTGGTGTCTTTCTTTCTTTGAAACAAATAGGCATGTCTAATAAAGTAATATAATGATAGGGATAGGATAAGAGAGAGGCAGATCAGCAGTTAGACAAAGTAAAGGCACTGATTAGCAGAAAAAGGTGTTTTTCTTTGGGTTGGATTAGGAGGAGCTATCTTTTCCAGCAGTTCTCAAAAGAGAGTTCATCCATCCATCCATCCATTTAGAGATTGGCACTTTAAAACATTGGCTTTTTCCTGTTCTTCAGCACTGCTTGGAGAATATGGTTTTCATCATCCAGCAATGTTTTTTCCCCTTCCCTGCTGAATTTGTTCCTTTTGGGGAAAAAAAGGCAGTTACAAAGCTTTATCGAATCATTTGTTTTACTGTAGTTTTGATTTATTTCACTTTGTTTTATTTTGAAGTCCCCTTTCTAAGTGGCTAAGCAATCCTGGCCTAATACAGAGGGGGGCTTCTCCACTGTTGTTATCATATTATAAGGATTAATCAGTGCAATAATGTCTGTTTCACAACCCTACACACTTGTTTGCTGGCTATCAGCCAGGGACCATGCCTCCAACCATCCATTTAGGAAGCAGATAGGAATGCCTCTTCCAATAATTGGGTTAGTGTGTTTACTGACGATTAAAGAAGTAGCTTGATAAGTAATATTCAGGTAACTTCCTCTTCTACACTTCATTTTCCCCTGTCTCTGTTAGCACAAGCATGAAGCTTTTAGGCTAAAATGTTGCCGATTTTTTCCTCTATGCAAATGTGTACCTAGGGTTAATGGGCCAAGTGTTAGAAATAAAGTTCTCTGCCACAATGTGGTTGTAGCAACTGGGACCGGACAATAGAGAAGGTGAATAACACGTAAGATGTAATTCAAGATAATTAGGAAATTGTGAATAGTGAATTAAATTTAATTTGCATTGCCCACACTCACCCTGTTTGGCTCTATTCTTTTGCCCCACCAACTCCACTTCATTAGGTCTCCTAGGCTGCATTTTGTTGAAGCAAATGCATACCATTAAATATGGTAACTTGGGAGATAAATTTCACAATTTGGTTATGTGGTCAACAGATAAGTACTTGAGGTTAGCTTATTGGACTACTGTTGGGCTGGGTCACAATCATCCTTAAGATCCTGTACTTCTTTGATTTATAGTATATTCGTGGCACAAAAGTGCACACAAGTTGTATGTTATCAGGGAAATTGAAGGGTCAGAAGAAAGGGGTTAATCTCCCCCCCAGGTTCATATGTGAAACTGAGGCCATACCAATACCAGTTTGAAGAGGAATAAGCCCAACCACCCACCGTTGGGGCAGCTGATGGAGGTGGGGGGTAACATGCTGAAATGCTTGCAAGAGGGCCCACAACCTGGAAGACAGGATGTGAGAAATTTAGCTATAGGCTTAAAGCAGCTTGCACCCATATAAAAAGGGGAAGAATGTAGATAGTTGCGACAGGGTACAGCCAGCTTAACCACAGACTGTGGCTATTTAAGAAACTACAGGAACACAGTAGCTTTCAAAATGACACGTAGGTAGAAGTCCCAAATATGGATAATTGTAAATAGGGGCAAGGGGGCTTTGGAGTAGAGTAGTGGGAGATGTAAACTAAGGCGGGACATCCGGGAATTGTATTTGGTGTATCTGATAGGTTGTAAACTCCATAGTACCTAACCAATGAAGAACTGGGGAGGGAATTGGAGAAGTATAAAAATTGTAACCAAACTGTGTTCAGGGCTCCTGCCGCCTAACAGGCTGGAGTCCTTTTGTTCTGGTACCTTAATAAATGCAGCCCTTTATTCTGCCCCTCATGTTTGGATGTCTTTTGGCTTCGACACCAAGCTCAGACCTGTTTTGTGGCGCAACAAAATAATACCCCAAAATACCTATTAAGGAGGTCTCAGCAGGAGATGGCACCTGATTGACTTTGGGGTTGGATGCTAAGCAGGGTCAGGCCTGTTTAATATTTGGACAGGAGATATCTAGGGAATCCCAGGCTATTGAATAGACTGGTAAGTTAAACAAAGGTGTGGGGTGGGGTGGGGGGATTTTAGAAGGAGGAAATAGCAAACTAGTTCCCTACTGAGGCAGGAAATTTCATGGATATCTCCATGAAGTCTCCAGGAATCAGGTTTGACTTGAATGAGACTTTATATTAGGATTTTTAAGAAGTTTTTATGGTTTTCTTGCATTTTTTTTTAAATTACAGACTGATATTCATAAGTTTGATGCAATGGACATATAAAAATGAATGTGATCAGAATTAGGCATTTGCATATCTTCATTAAGATGAATTAAGACTGAATGATCTTAATGAAGGCCTTTGATATAATATGAAGAGGCTTCCCTTAATTTTACAGAATACTACCAAACGATGCAGCTCTCATTTGAATCTCCTCTTCAGTTCCTTAGGCTCTCTCTTGTATAGATCTCATTCTTTTCAAGCATGCTTTTGAAGGAAGTCTTTTCAGTGCATTGTTTACATTGATAAACAATCAGTAGGAAAGGTACCAGCACAAACATACATATTGGGCTGGGAGTGGAATCTGAATATACATATAACAGTTTTCTCCAGATATACTAGACAAGTCTGGTACCTTTCCAAAGAAAGCTGAATATCATTTCCCATAATTTCCAGCTAGCATGGGCTATGTAGTCCCAGAGCATTGGGAGAGTGCTGGAGTTTGGTGCAGAGGCTATCCAGGTTTAAGCTGTTTCCCTGCGAAATGTTTGCTATGGCTCCATAAAACGTGCATTCATAGACACCCCTTCTGCTATCATAGAAAGTACAGAACAGAGAATAAGCCTCAGAACCCTTTATATTGTTCCTGTTGCACTTCTCTCTATTGGTCTTGCTGAACTCTTAATAAGTCAGCATCTGAGAACTATTAATAAATGGTCCTTCTGAGTTCTAGACAGATGTCAGCGTAAACATACTTTCCACTTAAGGATTTCTCTCCCCCCATTTTCCACTCTGTGATATCATTTCACTCAGAGCTGTCATTTTGTACTGTATTGTGTAGATGAATTCTGGGAAGGGCTTGGCTTACCTTTCCCTTTTCATTTTCTCTAACAATTTCCCTGCAAAAGGAGAGGGATATGACTGTGACATTTTACATACTAATTGTTTCATTTACTAGTACAGGCAATTACACTATACATTTATAAATAAGGTGACAAAATGAACTCATTTTAATATAATGCATTATTTCAAAAAGTCAGGAAAACAATACGGATACATTTGTATGATACTTGGAAAGAAATAAGAATTATAATGCTTGCAATTCTTTTTGCATGTAATTTGCATACTACAAGTAACACTATCCTTGAAGTGAACACCATTTCTTTTCAGAGTAAAATTAAATTTTACCAACTTTTCTGCTGATTGCTGTATGGTTACTTCTGAACTACAGATTAGAGATACCTAAAAGCAAAATCATCCTCAGATTCTAAATGCACTTTGTGAATTTCTAAGCCATTTTTTTTAATCCCACCTTTTTAATATATATAAAATATATATATTTTAATATATATTCAAGGTGGCAAGCATACTTAATACTCCTGCCTCCTATTTCCTCACAACAACCACCACCCTGTGAGGTGGGTTGGTCTGAGAGACAGTGACTGGCCCAAAGTCACCCAGCCAGCTTTCATGACTAAGGGAGGCCTAGAACTCACAGCCTCCTGCTTTCTAGGCCAGCACTTCCACCACTACACCAAACTGGGTCTCCAAAATATCAAATGTAGCACCTGCAAGGCTTTTTCCTTGAAAGTTATATTATTGGTAATTTGCTTCCTTTCTTCTTTAATTCTGTTTACAGAAATGAAGCATGGAAGAATTGGGAGTTCCTTGACTTTCTGTATAAAAGATTGCTTTATGCTTATCTGACCATAAATATCCAGTTTTTCAGTCCTGAATTTTTCCTAGCCCTATTCATAGATTCCAAATATTGAATCTGGCACTTTTTAATGTGACTACTATAGCCACACAGATGGCAGAATCTAGCTGACTTTGATAGATTTCAGAAAAATACAAGTTGGGTTGGACCTTGTTTTATTTAGATAGGAGATCACCAGGAAACATCAGGTTGTGAGTTTAACTAGAAGGAGTATTTATCTTTCACTGCTGCATTATATTTCATCTTTGCACAAATCTCTGTATTCTGAAAGAGGTAAATCTATTATACAGGCAATCTAAATACTGCAGAAAGAATTCTGCCAGGTGTTCCACTTAATATATTACTTTATTCTGTATAACTGATCTTTATTTTTTAATAGTTGTAGATGACCACTAAGGTTTTGTTGTTTATGGAGGAAAGCAAGAACTGAGAAAGGATTCTCCATTCCCCCAATCAAGAAACTTGCTTTTCCTCCTCTCTGCCTTCAGAGATCTCAGCAGTCCTTGCTTACACATTTGTGATCACCTCTTTAGTATCATCAAAGTGAGGGACTTATTTTCATTTAAATAAAAGTAGAAAGTGACTATTGCCCTCAGTGCTACTTTGGATACTTTTTGGGAACCTTTGCAGAATTCTTGCTATATTTGCAAATAGCCGTATAATCAAATGTTAGCCAAGAAAGAGAGAAGATGCAATTGGGCAAATCATTCTCTGTTCAGGTTTTTACTTGCAAACTTTTAGAACACTACAATTACCCTTATACTGTCTAATTATGCTTCTCTCCAAGAAATCTGACAGGCAGTTCTTTCTCCAAATATCTGAAATAAGATCCATTTCATTCCCTACTACGTTTTTTTTTTTTTTAGTTTCCCTTGACACTCTGCCTAGCTGTCCCCTGATCATTCCCTAGGCAAATTCCCCCCTTTTCTCCTATGACAGGAGCCTGCAGTGCCCTCAATTTCTGTCAGTGGATCATATGACACTGTCACCAACTCTCTATTAAACTTCCCATAGCAAGACAAGTTCAAGGTATGAAACTGTCACTTTAATCTCAGTAGACCATAGTTCTCATTTTAAAGTCTGTTGCTCCCACTTTCACATCCAGCTGTACTGTGCAGAGCAAGATAGAAATTGCAAGACAATACTATGAGAAGTTTGGCAACTAATCTGTTCAATTAGCAAAAAAAAGGAAACAAAAGTTCTATTATCAATGGGGACGTAAAGTACAATTAAACTTATCCTCCCCCCCCCCTTTTCTCTCTCAATTTAAGAAATATTCGTTTGTTTCTTATGAATCCAGTGCAGTTTGAGGCAGACCGTAGGCTTGGGACTGATTTCTGTTTGTTAATATTGGACATCAAGAACTGGACAATGGTGCAGAACTAAATACCAAAACTGACTGGATCTTGCCATTCCTCCAAATGAAAATCCAGTCTTGGTGATCTAAGGATCAATTGGCATGTTCAGAACTTTCTCTCCCACCACCACCATCCCCTTAGTGCAGTGGAAAGAATTGAGCTTGGAGTGTGCAATTGAAAGAAGTGCTTAGCCATAAAGTAATCTTCAGTTCATCACTGTGCCTCAGGCTAACCTACTGTACAAGTTTGCTGTGAGATAGGAGTTAAAGAACAAACTAGACATGATGTAAAAATTGTAACAGGAATTTTAAAAGCAGCTTCAGGGATTTTGATTAAAGAATATGAGCTAATCCTTATCCCTATATTATTTTCTGAGTCTTCCTCCCAGGTCCTTGGGAAGTCAACCTCCATACTCCTGAGTGAGATCCAGGAAGGAAGAACTACTGAGACTTCAGTAAAATGTCTTTAATGATAGAATTAGGAGTAAATACAGAATCTTGGAATTCTGTATTTGGAATTTCCTCCTCTCATTTATAGTGATCTCATTGAGGCAGTCTCTCTATGAATGATTTGAAATGCTTCTTCCCGTGTTTTTTGCCTCCTGGACTGAGTTACTGTTATAAGATAAGCTTCCAACGGACTTGCCTTCTGTCTCTTAGTTGTTTATGGCTATTCTCCCTTTCATTACTTTCCCAGCCTCCCCACAGTCTCTCACTGGAAAACCAAGATACCCACATGTATCTTGGCAGAAAAGACAAGTGAGACCCTCCAAAACAGTACTACATACCTATCTATGCATATAACAAAATTATAGGACTTAGTAACATCAGTCACAGCATCAAGGGAGTGTACTCTTGCTCATCTTCTGATATGGAACATGTCCTTTCCTGTCAGCAAAGTCCCATTATGGACAAACTAACCAATTTCCCTGCCCCCCCTCCCCAAATCTGATGTCAAAAATGGTAATATCCAAAAACCAAGAGGAGAGATATATCAGCTCCTTAGGATACTCTCTGAACTCAGTTTTCTCAGGTTCTTGAGAAAAGGAATTATAAAGAGTAAGTTCATCATGGAACAAGTGAGTTGGAGTTAGAAACTTTAACAATTTTTTTCATGGATTAAAAGGAGGTCAGTGTTTCTTATCACATCACATATATTAACTAGCTGTATTCAGTGCAAGAATTTATGTCTCACAATAAAGGGTTTAGTCACATGGGAGGCAACTTCTTACCTTTCCTTTTACCATTTCCGCTTACTCTTGTTTTCCTTTCAACACCTGCACTTCTATTATAGGACTCTATTCCTTGCATCTGGTGAAGTGGCTTGTGATCCACAAAAGCTTATGCCAGTGATTCCCAATAATTTTGGGCCTGTGGGCACATTTGGAATTATAAGACAACATACTGGGCACTTTCCTAAAATGATGGGTGGATTCAGCCAAACATGAAATACCAATGTATCAGAAGGCAAACAGAGCACTGGATGTCTGGAATGATCCACTGGGATCCATGTGGGGTCCAGAACATTTTGGGAATGCAGGTTATACTTGAGGCTGATGCTTTGTGCTTGACAGTAGGCTAATTGTGCATTCATTTTTTTTAAAAAGAATCTAAAAATACAATTAGGCAGGGTAGAGATATTGGCAGACTCCAGGAAACATCTTTTCTGGCACCTTGTCATTTCCAGACATTACACTGGAGACCCAGGGCTTATATGATAATAATTCTTTTAGCTGAAAACCTAAATGAAGTCCCATAACTTTAAAGTTAAAAATAGGAAAAAGGTTATTGTTTTCCCCCAACTCAACCAATTTTCTCCTATTTTCCCTAGCTTTGTGATAAGTATTTCTGCTTATACAAGTGCTCCAAGAGGAACCTGACAGATGTGCTTGCTCATAGACATCTGGAATATAATAATAGAAAGACATCTTCCTTCTCACACTTTTGCTGGCTACTCCCAACTTTAGAATGCAGTTCTATATCACTTACCCAGAGTAAGACTTACTGAAGCCAGTGAAGTTTCTGATTTTGAGATGACATGCCTTAGACTGCCATGTTTATTATTAAATTTATCACTTGCTGTTTTTCAGATTTCATTAAACGTTGTAGACATATGGAATTTATTTTCCAACCCAATTCTGGAAAACAGATGTGTCTAAGCATGAACACTTGAACTGTAGATTAAAAATTTCAACAAAAACTTGTTTAATAAATGAAGTGATTTTTTTTTTTTGCCCTTTTATTAGATTTCTGTTTGTTAAAAATAGCAGGAACAGATAAATAATGGGAATTTGTGCCAGAGGTAAACAATCTTGCTGGACAAATTTTGAAGCACAATCTGTACTTAAGCCTTTCAATTAATTTCTTGTTCCTTGCCCATCATCACTACAGCACAATATTTCATATTTTATTCAAGGCCTTTATCAGTTGCTGATTATCTAGGCAAACATGCCCTAATTTCATCAAGTATTTAAGCGTTCTAAATTTGTGCTTTTATATTAAACTATAAATCACAGAAGCTTGAAAGATTAGAAGGGCACAAAGAATACTTGTGCTGCATGGTTTAGAAACAGAATGTTGCCTTGCAGAAAACTAAAGATATGATTTCTAAGTCTGATAAGAATGTAAAACAGATCTTGGCTTATTCAGTAAATGTGTACTGTACAGAATATTTTAGAAGTGAATTCTACAGGAAAAAATGGTAGAAAATGTAAATTAAGCTTTTTAGGGAGCAGATTAAATAGTTGTCTTTGTGCAGCGTAATTGATCTTGTGCCTGATTGGACTGATTGCATCCTGTACTGCTAGGCAAAGCCTGTGTAGCTCCTTGGTATATGTCTTTGCTGGGCATAATACAGTAAATTGGGAGATGGTTAGAACACAAAGAAAGAAAGAAAGAAGTTCAATCTGAACATAGAACAAGAGCTCATGATTAAACCTATTCTGTAGCAGTGATGGTAGGAAAACAGTACTTTTCAATCACCACATTGATCTTCAGTGAAACTTTCTCTGTGTTTTGGATGTCTTGAAATGAAGAATTCCGTAATAGTGTGCTCTAGTATGTTTGCCATACACTTCAAAGCTATGTTGGCTTTATTGGCCTTCAGGCTGCATTTCCACACAGAGTTGCCTGTGAGCTACAGGGTCATGACTGGTCTAATAGAATGACAAGAGGAGGGTAATCCCTAGGTGGCTCTTGATATTGCTGATGACAGTGTTGTGTGCTTGGATGGAAGTTCAGCTCTGCAGTGCTTCTGCTCCCATATTTCCAGGTCATGTTGTAGCACCTTCCCTATGGAACAACCTCCTACCTGAGATATGGAGGACCCTGACCCTTCTGGCCTTCCAGACATCTGTGAAGACCTGGCTTACTCCCTGGGTGCTGGGCTGGGGTGCTAGATGATATAGGCATGGCTTCTATGGTTCTCAGATACACATCTTATCAACTCATGTGTTGAAACATTTTCACTAGTTGCTGGTTGTTTTCTGACTCAGTTCAGGATGCTCATTATGGTATATAAAGCCACTTATAACTTAATTCAAAGCAATTTAACATGACTTAAGTCCTGTATCATCTGTCCTGCACTCTTAGTTCAATTGGGAACCTATCGTATATTCCACCAAAACAATGTTTGATAGCAATAGTTCTGCTTTCTTCATAGCAAGCCTATATTAAAGTACAAACGTCACTAGAGTTGAAACAACCTCTCTCTTTGTTATCTATCTGTCTGTCTGTCTATCATGGTTTAGGATATGTCTAGAAACATTCAATCAGGTCTTTTAACTTTTTAATGTTTCAAACTTAAGTGTTTATTGCCTTAGATTTTAGTGTGTATTGCTTTTAATGACAATCTAGTTATTGTTTTATTGTATTTTTGTAAGTGTCCCAGAGCTGTTAAAGGAATTTTCTAAATAGTTTTTGAAATATATATAGTTTTGATTTTAGCTATCAATTAATATCAATTCAAATTCTGTAGTTTTAACTAGTAGATAAATTGTACCCTCAAATGTCCCTCTGTGAATTGTAGAATGGGCTAGAAGTGTTTATTAAAAAAAATGTTGATGAGATTTTGGCTGGCTTGAAAGAATCCTTGAAGTGTGTCCTTTATTTTTCAATGAAATGATCTGGAAAAGTCCCATATTTCCTCTAATGGCTGTGGACAAGGTCTTTCACCTGAATTATAACCATAATATTATTTATCCAAAAGCTGAATGAGAAAGAACAACCTAAAATTTAATCTGGAACAGATGAAATTTCTGTGATTTTTCAGAACCTACAGATCTCGATGGGGATGTATACAGTTTGAGAGTACTCATAGATAACATATTGTCTGATAAGTCTCAGGAATGCTTTTAGGAACTTTAGTTTGTATTCTGGAGGTGCATTAATTACTTGCAAATGCAAGTTCTGCAATGGATGTTATATGAGACTGCCCATAAAGATGGTCCAGAAGCTACAACTGGCACAAAATGCAGGTGCTAGGATGCTTATACTATCCAGGAAATACGAAAACATAAGTCTCACTTTGCACCAGCTATACTGATTATAAAAGATTCCAACTGTATCCACCATCCTTAATATTTACATCTTAAAGTAGCTCAAGACTGATATTTGAAGAACTGTTTTCATCCATATAATATTATCCATATGTTCTTAATATTAAGATTATTTAGTTGCACAGATTGTAAGTTTCTAAACCCTGCCAGCAGCCACCAATGTCATGGAGTGTGTCATCACTACCTGATAGCCCTAATAATTCCACTGCTGTTCCACGTTGCAAACATGGTAGGCAATTTTCATGAATGAGGCTAATTTATAGAACAAGACCATTTTAGAAGCTATAAAGTCAGTACAGAGTCTGTGTAACGAGAGATGAGGGACTATTTCCACTGTCAGCTCCAAGAATTGACTATGTGTGAATGATGTTAAAGTTAGCATTTTCTTAGGGAAGAATGGGTTGTCTCCAGCCTGACCTATGTACAGTTCTTCAGTTCGAAGATTTGAAGACTGAACAGGCCTATGTTTTTCCAATAAATACACATAAGCGACAGAACTTGTGATCAGAATCCTGCTGTCTCCTTTTACAGATGTCCAATTAATTTGAACTGAACATCTGTGAAGCTCTCAGTGCTTTATATGTTGAGCATCAATCCTAATAATAGAAACATAAATATTTTCATCAGGAATAAAATATATGGTGACAAATAACTTTAAGAGAGAAGGGAAACAACTCTGAAATATTTATGTGGTGATTTATAGATCTAGTAATTGGTTTCAAATGTAATGAACTAAAAGTAAAACTTCTGACTGTTTGATAGTTCCAAAATGAATGAATGGAAAATTAATTGGAGCTGTAGGCCCTAAACTAAAATGTTTAGAACCTTGTGGGCATTACTTGTTTACTGATGGATAATGCTACTCTTTGTGAATTAATGGCTAGTTCTAATTATAGTCCATTTAATTGACTTATAAGTTATGCAGTGGACAGTCATAATTCTCTCTTCTTTGGCAGCTGTAATCAGACCTACCAGTGCAACAATTAGAGATGATCACTTGGATTTTGATACACTTATGAATCACTATTTCCCAACAGCTGAATAGACAGCTATAGTAAATGTCCTTCCATCCATCCATCTGTTTTGATGTGGGTTTAGAAATTTGATAGAGCCACTGCCAGAAGAAGTATCCATATTATTCCACATCCATTTTAGAAATATTATATCAAAGACAGATAACAAAAAAAGTGTATTTGTATATGTGTGTATGTATGTTTTTTGAGATTTGGAGTCTGTAGTTGTGTTAAGAATATTAGTGAAATTGTAACAACACAAAATCCTTATCCTAATAAAAAAATACTTTCATATTTTTCAGTGGCAATATTACCTTGGTATATTGTTTCTTACTAATATTTTCCCTAACATCTTGTACTCTTTGTTTATTCTGTATTGCTGTTTTTCTCTCATCACTTCTATTTTAAGTAAAAATAGGAGAAGACCTTGGTAATATTACAGGAGGAATAGAGGAATGGGTGATAATAATGTCATTGGTGATGCACCATTCTTTTTCCTGCCCATGTGCTGTTGGCCTGAGGAAGACAATAACAGATGGTGGTACCATAACTAGCTTTAGCTCCTGACATTTCCCAGCTAAGTGCCAATAGAAGAGAATTGCCTCGGCTGTCATAGGTAGCTTAAAACCTTGAAGAGCTTAAAACCTTTCGTCTGTGCAGGCATTCCCAATCAATCTGAATCTATAATCTGATTCAAGAGCTGTATTTATTTAGAAAAAGTGTGTTGCTACAAAGATGATTTTCATTCTATTCTATGTCTATTATAAGGCAACACGGCCATAAATTATTTGAAATCTCAGTGATTATAAGTGAGACACTTGGGTATTTAGATTTGCCATGGTATATTAATTATACCTTTAAAATGCAGTGTTTCTATACTATATTAAGTTAAGTTTTTAAATCCAGCATATTGAAATGATTATACTTTAACTCAGCATTTTCCATATAATGAGTCTTCTACAGGGGCTTACCAGGCTCCTTAAGATTCAGCTTGGTGTCTTAGGCAATACATTTTTTATTCAGGAAATTCAATTAAGTTAGATCTACACTTCCTTGCTCTGACAAACTACCTCAGTTCACATCTTTCTCTCTGTAATTACCTTAATGGTTTAGCTGCCTACTATTATCCAAGACAAACTAAAAGTGCTTTAGCAGGTTTATCTTGAAAAGCTTCTAGCAGCAAAGGCTTGTTAACCCAGTGTCAAGGCTCATTGAAATTTCAGTTAGACACTAATAACGCAAAAGAAGAGAGGGAAAAAATTACAAGAAATAAGATTTGTATTGTCATTACTATGGAGATATATGTTTCAGTAAGAGATCTGAGCCATTGACAATTTGTATAATGATTTTTAATCTATGCTACAAATAGACCTTGTTTATGAAAAACATCTGGCAAAATTCCATGTTTTCTTCATACATTAAGAGCAGAGCTACCAGAACTGGGCCTCAAAACTCAGATGATCACAAGATGACAGGAACTCTCTTTGTTGCTATCCTATGGTCATATGGATTTTTGCAATCCAAATTTGATAGTCCTATGTAAGAATTTAGAAGGATTGATAATGAAGCTCAAGCTCAGATACTTTGGTCACCTAATGTGAAGAGAGGACTCTTTGGAAAAGACCCTGATGCTGGGAAAGATTGAAGGCAAAAGGAGAAGAGGACTGCAGAGGGTGAGATGGTTAGATAGCATCACTGAAGCAATGAGCATGAACTGAGCAAACTCAGGGAGGCAGTGAAGGACAGGAAGGCCTGGCGCAATATGGTTTAGGGGGTCACGAAGAGTCGGACACGACTTAACGACTGAACAACAACAACAATGTAAGACCTTAAAGGGGACACCTGATTTATATATCACAATGGCCTGTATAATCAGAATATATAAATAATCCTGTATAATATAATAAGATAAAATCTTAGTAGTTCTTTTTATCATAAGACATAGAATAGGCATTAATAATAATAATGTTCATTGATCATAAGGACAATTACTTGGTAGAGCTACTAGGTTTGGGTTGCAAGAGTTTTCTCTACTGCTTTGCTGCTAACTACTGGATTTGTGTGTCATGGATTTGGTAGCCCCAGCAAGGGGCTAGCAAGAAGTAAGGGGCAACTTCTTTAGCCACAGATAGCCACAGATAGCCAGACTACCAGAAATGGGCATCCTTTTTGGTTGTGATGGAAAAGGATGTAGGGTGGAATTTCTTTACAGGGGTCAGCAGCTCAGAAAATGAGAGAGAAGAGCACAGTTGTGGGTGGAGGTGCTGAGGAAAATAAAGAGAAACTTTCCCCAACCAGTCCTAATTAACTATCAGGTAGGAAGCATTCTCCCTTAATTCAAAGTTTGTGTTTCTGATCTCTTGTGATACCTCCAGGGCTGAGATGTTTGCTTTTTAAATTCTACTCCTTCAATTGTGTAGTTGTTCTCTAGTGTCTTTTCTTCCTTTTCTCTTGCCACTCCTTAGTTAGCATGCCTTCTCACAACATCTGTTTAGGCTACAGCAGTTTGGTGTTACAGCTGTTTCCTCCAGATCCCTTCTCAAAACAAGCCATATCCTTGAGGCTTTCACTTAACCCACTAATTTCTTACCCAAAGGAGCCTCATTTTGTTATACTTGTCCCTACTGAGCTTCCTCCCTGCCTTTCACACTTAGACTGAAGATTGTTTATGATATTCTGTGCGGTGGCATTTACATGAAAAACAGATGGATACATTCCAAGGGGAGATCCAAAGCAGATATCCAGTGTCCTTTATTTATCTCTTTAAGGAAGAACATTGAAAACAGTTTTTTTTTCCTACACACAGAGCAACAGAGCTATTCACTCTCTTTCCAATCAAATGAAATACTGTCTTCTGAAGAACTGATTTCCCCTTTAAGAATGCTTAAAATAGGCAGTTTTGCAACTGATGTATTTCACTTCCTAAATTTGTATATAATATGTTTGCTGGCTTTAGCTGCCACCTTGTGGTAGGTTAGCTTTATCTCAGGCACAAACCTCCAACCCCACCCCCCGCAAAAAAACTCCATATTTGATATATTTTCCATCTCCCCCACAAAGTACCAGTTAGTTCTGAAGTGATTGTACTTCTATGAGCCTTTGTGTAAAACAAATAAATTTGCCTGTAGTATCTACTCATTGATATAAAGTAAAAATAAATATGTAAAATCAGTCAACTGCAATAGCTGCTCTAATTCTTTGGGTAACAGAGTTGTTCAAAGAGGTTTATACCATATATATAATGAAACCCCTTCATGGACCACTGCCTTGTTGTGGCGAAGGGGCTTGTGTAACTCAGTGAAGCCATGAGCTATACCGTGCAGGGCCACCCAAGACGGACAGGTCATGACAGAGAGTTCTGACAAAATGTGGTCCACTGGAGAAGGAAATGGCAACCCACTCCAGTATCCTTGCCAAGAAAACCCCATGGACAATGTTAAAAGGCTACTGGGGAAGAGCGGAGGGCAATTCCAAGTAGCTCCAGAAAGAGTGAAGCGGCTGGGCCAAAGCCGAAAGGACGTTCAGCTGTGGATGTATCTGGAAGCGAAAAGAAGGTCCGATGCTGTAAAGAACAATAATGTATAGGTACGTGGAATGTAAGATCCATGAACCAAGGCAAGCTGGATGTGGCCAAACATGAGATGACAAGATTGAACATCGACATCTTGGGAATCAGCAAATTGAAATGGACGGGAATGGGTGAATTTAATTCAGGTGACCATTATATCTACTACTGTGGGCAAGAAACCCTTAGAAGAAATGGAGTTGCACTCATAGTCAATAAGAGAGTGGGAAAGGCAGTAATGGGGTACAACCTCAAAAACGACAGAATGATCTCAGTGCGTATCCAAGGCAAACCATTCAACATCACGGTAATCCAAGTCTATGCCCCAACCACTGATGCCGAAGAAGCTGAACTTGACCGGTTCTATGAAGACCTACAACACCTTCTAGAACTAGCACCAAAAAAAGATGTCCTTTTCATCATAGGGGATTGGAATGCTAAAGTAGGAAGTCAAGGAGTAATCGGAATAACAGGCAAGTTTGGCCTTGGAGTACAAAATGAAGCAGGGCAAAGGCTAATAGAGTTCTGTCAAGAGAACAAGCTGGTCATAGCAAACACTCTTTTCCAACAACACAAGAGACGACTCTACACATGGACATCACCAGATGGTCAATACCGAAACCAGATCGATTACATACTTTGCAGCCAAAGATGGAGAAGCTCTATACAGACGGCAAAAACAAGACCAGGAGCTGACTGTGGCTCAGATCATGAGCTTCTTACTGCAAAATTTAGGCTTAAATTGAAGAATGTAGGGAAAACCACTAGACCACTCAGGTATGACTTAGATCATATTCCATGTGAGTACACAGTGAAGGTGATGAATAGATTTAGAGGATTAGATTTGGTAGACAGAGTGCCTGAAGAACTATGGACGGAGGTCTGTAACATTGTACAAGAGGCAGCAACTAAAACCATCCCAAAGAAAAAGAAATGCAAGAAAGCAAAATGGCTGTCTGATGAGGCTTTACAAATAGCTGTGGAAAGAAGGAATGCGAAAAGCAAGGGTGAAAGGGAAAGATATAAGCAACTGAATGCAGATTTCCAGAGAATAGCAAGGAGAGATAAGAAGGCCTTCTTAAATGAACAATGCAAAGAAATTGAAGAAAACAATAGAATGGGGAAGACTAGAGATCTCTTCAAGAAAATTGGAGATATCAAAGGAACGTTTAGTGCAAAGATGGGCATGATAAAGGACAAAAAAGGCAGGGACCTAACAGAAGCAGAAGAGATTAAGAAGAGGTGGCAAGAATACACAGAAGAACTATACAAGAAAGATCTTAATGTCCCTGATGTCCATGCTGGTGTGGTCACTGACCCTGAGCCAGTCATCCTAGAGGGTGAAGTCAAGTGGGCCTTAGGAAGCATTGCTAACAACAAAGCTAGTGGAGATGACAGTATTCCAGCTGAGTTATTTAAAATACTAAAAGACAATGCTGTTAAAGTGCTGCACTCAATATGCCAGCAAGTTTGGAAAACGCAACAGTGGCCACGGGATTGGAAAAGGTCAGTTTACGTTCCAATTCCAAAGAAGGGCAATGCCAAAGAATGCTCAAACTATCGCACAATTGCACTCATTTCACATGCTAGCAAGGTTATGCTCAAAATCCTACAAGCTAGGCTTCAGCAGTACGTGAACCGAGAACTACCGGATGTACAAGCTGGGTTTTGAAGAGGCAGAGGAACTAGAGATCAAATTGCCAACATTCGCTGGATCATGGAGAAAGCACGAGAGTTCCAGAAAAGCATCTACTTCTGCTTCATTGACTATGCAAAAGCCTTTGATTGTGTGGATCACAACAAACTGTGGCAAATTCTTAAAGAGATGGGGATACCAGACCACCTTACCTGTCTCCTGAGAAATCGGTACGCGGGCCAAGAAGCAACAGTTAGAACCGGTCATGGAACAACCGATTGGTTCAAAATAGGGAAAGGAGTACGACAAGGCTGTATACTGTCACCCTGCTTATTTAACTTATATGCAGAGTACATCATGAGAAATGCCAGGCTGGAAGAATCACAAGCTGGAATTAAGATTGCAGGGAGAAACATCAATAACCTCAGATATGCAGACGATACCACCCTAATGGCAGAAAGTGAAGAAGAACTAAAGAGCCTCTTGATGAGGGTGAAAGAGGAGAGTGCGAAAGCTGGCTTGAAACTCAACATTAAAAAAACTAAGATCATGGCATCTGGACCCATCAATCCCTGGCAAATAGAAGGGGTAGAAATGGAAGCAGTAACAGACTTCATTTATTTTGGTTCCAAGATCACTGCAGACGGAGACTGCAGCCATGAAATTAAAAGACGCTTGCTCCTTGGGAGGAAAGCTATGGCAAACCTAGATAGCATGTTAAGAAGCAGAGACGTGACCTTGCCGACAAAGATCCGCATAGTCAAAGCTATGGTTTTTCCAGTAGTAATGTATGGCTGTGAGAGCTGGACCATAAAGAAGGCTGAACGCCGAAGAATTGATGCCTTTGAACTGTGGTGCTGGAGAAGACTCTTAAGAGTCCCCTGGACTGCTAGGAGGTCAAACCAGTCAATCTTAAAGGAAATCAACTCTGATTGCTCATTGGAAGGATTGATAATGAAGCTCAAGCTCAGATACTTTGGTCACCTAATGTGAAGAGAGGACTCTTTGGAAAAGACCCTGATGCTGGGAAAGATGGAAGGCGAAAGGAGAAGAGGACGGCAGAGGATGAGATGGCTAGATAGCGTCACTGAAGCAATGAGGATGAAATTGAGCAAACTCAGGGAGGCAGTGAAAGATAGGAAGTCCTGGCGCAATATGGTTCATGGGGTCACGAAGAGTCGGACACGACTTAATGACTGAACAACAACAACAACAATATAATGAAATATGCATGTTAACCATGTAGAATTATCCATCCGGTGGATATTTATAATATTAATGGTAGTATCTCGGTAAATATTTTTTCCTATTTCAGTCTATATGAGCTCAATCAAAGATTACAATTTTGGTTTATTTGGTTTATTTATTTGGTTTGTTTATTGCATTTATTTCCTATCTTTTCTATGAGATAACAAGACGGCTTAGAAAAAGAATTTTTCAGCCCCCGCGCCCACACACACTATCAGTCTTTTGAATTAGGTTGGTCTAGGACACAGTGAGTTCCATTGGCCCAAAGACATCTGTGAGTTTCATTAGGGACTTGAACCTGGGTTTCCAGTTTAAGTCCAGCTCCTTGATCACTCAGTTCTATAAGTTTAGTTCACTTATCAGTTATCTGAGGGAGAGAAGAACAATGAAGTCTTTACCCATATACCTACCATATGCCTACCTGGAAATTGTGGGAAATTGGAGGAAAATCTAACATGTTTTCCTCCAATGAGCAGGATACCCTAGTAAACAAGAAATTTATATGGGCACTGGTAGTGAAAGTCAGTGAAATTGCTCTGTTAAGAATAAGTGAATATAGACGGGCTAAATAAAGGTAGGATATAACTCTAATAATAAAAGGAAATTAATTAAAAATGAACAGCTCTTTGTGAAATGATGTGTCAAATCAGCTGAGAAACGGAAGGGAGGGAATATATTTCTTAAACAAGCAAAAGCACCAGGAGATTTGGGACCAATCGTTGGAATTGTGTTTGGTTCAAAATAGATCTTACCAAAAGTCACATATTGTTTCTTTTGAAGTGTGACTTTTCTCCAGGAAAATAGCTGAATGAGCAGTAATGTGTTCCAGTAGAGATAAAAACAAAAATTCTACTTCAGTAGTATTCAGAAATTAGTTGCATTAATGTTAGGATGTTCCATGTGTGGACTATTCTATGCTGGTTTTGCACGATCCATGCTCAAACTAAAACAGGTGTGCTTGGGGTATTTTGGTCCTTACACAAAATAAACAGGATGGTTTTGTTCTGAATATGGACCAAAAGTGGCTGTTCTGCACAGGAATGGCTAGAGTGAGTAACAGTGGGAAAAAGCTAAGGCTGAGGGGTTCCCAGTTGACAGCATGTACAGGTAGTCCTCTTTTAGCAACCACAATTGGGACCAGCAATTTAGTTGCTAAGTGAAGCGGTCACTAAGTGAAACTGCAACTGTGTTTATGATCTTACTTCGGCTTTCCTCTCCTTTACAAACCTGTGAAGGTCATAAATGTGAAGAATGGTCACAAGTTGCTTTTTCATCACTATTGTAACTGTGAATGGTCTCTGTAAGGCAGTCACTAAACAAGGACTACCTGTATAGACACTGGGAGGATGCAGAGGAAGAGAGAGAGAAATGCACCACCCTTGCCTTACTTAACCAGACAAATTCTGGGATCGTTCTGGATTGTCTTGTTCAAAAATTAGAGCAATCAAAATGTTCCACGTTTTGTTTTCATCCAACCCTGACTAACCTGAAACAATTTGACAGAACTTCTGGAATGTGATGTTTGTTTCATGTTTGAAACAAAACGTATTTGCTGCTTTATGTGCAACCTTAGGCTAAAATGAGATTACATTACACTTTTTTTTTCCCCAGACAGGCATAACTAAATTTGCCTGTTTCCCTTTTTTCTTCTCTCATTTCAAAACAGTTGTGTTTAATTCAAATATGATCACTTGACTTTACTAACTGGAAGAAGAAAAGGATGGGAAGTTCTTTAACATCCTTGTAGCATACAGGGAGGACTTTCAATTTTTTACATAAGGAAAAAAAAAAGAAAGATTCTTCTCCTACATATGCAAGGCAACTATCTACAGAAGAAAGCCTCTGCTATTGTTGGAGTCACTTTCAGAGATTTTAGAATGACATAAAATTAGGATTATAAGATGTCAAGGACAGACAAGATACTGTCATCTGCAGCCATTTATTGTCTCTCATAGAGAATAGCGTGACAGCATGTCATAGCCCACGGCTGTCTGCCATCATGTCACGTGAGCTGGCAAGCATACATACATATATTAGTTAATAGCAGAAGCTGGGAGCAGAAGAGATAACAAACTTTATCACAGATATAAGAATTTTCTCATAGGAATTGTGGGTTCTACTGGGCTGGCAAAGGGAAAGAAGAAAACTAGAGATTTAAAGAGAGATTTCTGGGAAGGAGGAAAAAAGAAAAGGTGCCTATTGATCCTGGGATAAACCAGGCAGTTTTGAACTGCTGAAAATATGTTGGTTTAAAGGTAGGTACTGGAGAAGACTACTAAAGAGTTGTCTGCAGTTGTGGCCTGAACAGAGGAGGAGGTGGAGGAGGAGGAGGAGGCAGCAGCACTGAGGGATATTTTTATTCCATCAGAAGCGGAAGAGAGTGAAGAGCCCTCTCCTCCTAGCCCAAGAGAGAATGCCAACTAGTGATATCAACTATAAGGAAGGGAATCTATAAATGCACACATTTGGTCAATACTATAGGTTACCCATGTATCTAGTAGAGAAGCAGTAAATTTCAAAATGCTTGGCCATAAATCAAGCCTTTGTATTAATTCTTTACTGTCCCTTATCAGAGAGATTGTGGGAAGGGAGGAAAGTGGGGGGAAAGAATCCAGCTCAGTTACCTGAACTCTTTACCTGCCTGAAAATGAAAGGAAGAACTTGTCTTGCCTTGCTTTGTTAATTAAAAAAAAGAAAAAAAAAGGAGGGGGGATCACAAGAAGGTACTGTGTGCTGTATCAATTCTGAGTCAATTTCCATGAATCCACAAAGCTCTCGAGATAGTAGAAAAACGGTGAGGGAGGTGACAGGAGAGGAGGGAAGGACTAGCGTGCTTGTCCTCATGCCCTCCTCTCCCAGGGAAAGCTCATACTCAAGGACAAGGACTGAAGAGGTCTAAGGACTACTGCCAAATGGTTCAAATTCATAGTTCTTTCCTCACGGGCTGGGGGAGGGATGAAAATGAGTGGACTATTGCATTTAATCATTTAGTACAAATCCTCCGTTTCTGCTTCTCGTCAGTTACATTCTGCTAGCCGTAAACAGGCCATGGCTGCTGTTGGTCACACTTAAATAAATAAAAGAAATAGCTCTAATGCAAATAAAAAAGGAGAGATGTATTTTATGATAATTTTGTTATATAGCACCTACATTTTACGAAGCTGATACTAGGTACGGCTTTTTTGTTTTTTGATGCCTTTGAGTCACTGCTGACTCCAGGCAACTACCTGGACAAGTCCCTGCAGTTTTCTTGGCCAGGTGTTTGGACGTGGTTTGCCATTGCCGTCTTCTTAGGGGTGACTGGCCCAAAGTCACCCAGCTGCTTTGCGCCTAAGGCAGGACTAGAACTCACAGGTTTCTAGCCTGGTGCCTGAAACCACTACACCAAACTGTCTCTATGTGTGACTATTAATATCTTTTTTTTTTTTTTTTTAGTTATTACCAGTCACAGATGTAAGTGTAAAACAAAACTTGGAGTTGACAGCTGAATGTTATTGATTTTAAAAAGATCATTTAAAACTCTTCTAGATGCTTTCATTTTAGGGATTTATTTAACATACCACTCACGTAATAATTAATTTTTATTGAATATTTGGAAGTTTTGGAACTTCTAAATTCAGGCATAATTTATTCTAAATCAAACCATTTTTATGTCCATAAATTTCTGACAGAACTGGAAGAAGGCGGGATAGATAACACAACCGTAAAATAAGATGCTGCATAAGCATTATTGTAAACTATTAGAACATTTGGTAACCTTTTAAAGCAAGGAAGTCCTTTTATATCTGTGTGCACAAAACAACAGACAAGATTTTGTTAATTAGTTTAATGGGAAATTATCTTTTAATGAATATGTGAAAGAATGCTCTTCTGGGCATACACAATTATTTTAAAGTGGAGATTCAATTTTGGGAAACCAGAATTCAGCTCAGTTGTTTAATTCAGCTTAAGGCAAAGTTGAATCAAACACTCCCTTTGTTTAAATTTTAATGAAGCCCCAAACTATTGGTCTCAGGTATTAGAGGCATGAATAAGTGTTGGATTGTTTTCATTAAAAAAAAAAAAGTCACTGAACAGCTCATTTGTTTTTCTTTTGTTTTCTGTTTTCGCCTTGCAGATTTGTAAAACCTGGCCTGCAACTGATTTTTCTAGATGGCCATGTTATGCTAGATTTAAAAAATGCCTTTTTTTTTTAAGCTTAAGACCAACCACTTCTTAACATAGTTGTGTCAAAAGTGGCATGACAGGGAGACAAGGGAGACAAGTCCACAAGAATTCTTTAGATAATAGGTGAGACCAGGAGGGCACTGAGAAGGATATGACCAGCCGATGGTTCTCTTCTTCAAGGCCAGAAATGAGAAAAGGTCAGAGAATGCTTGTAATACAGTGAAATTTCTCATCTCCATTGTTCAAAATAGCAAGAAAAATGACTCATCCTCTCCTCAAATTCTATTACTAAAATGAAGAAAGTGTGAAATGGCATGGATTGGTTGATTTATATTTATCTATAAATCACATTTATAAGACAACGAACTTGTAACAACTCCGGGCAGTATAGAAGTAAAAAATAATATTAAATACAATAAAAACTAAAATATTGTGAAAACCCAGTGACTAAAACAGTGATGCATTGATAAAATCCACCCCCGCCCAGGCACATACTACCTAACCTTGCATCTTGTAAGGAATGCCCCGTTTGTCAAGAGAAGCTCCCGTGACACGTGTGGTTCACAAAAGAGGTTTACTCAAGCATAACACAACAGTTACAAACAAAGCCAGGACTGGCTTGGCACATTTCGTATTACAATTTATAGCTCTCCCCTTCCCACGTTTCGCCCCGTCGTCAAGTTACATGTTGCGGCTCATCGGTGCCCCCCATAACCCCCCTTAATGGCCCAAATGGCAGGTTCAGCGGTTATACCATTGTCCCTTGATTGCCTGCCCCTCCAGCATGGGCTTGTTTCCTCAGGGTCCTTTCAGCTGTGTGCAAAACCGGGGTTTTCTCGATTGCACGGTGATTGCCTTTCCGCAGCTCGCGGCTTTGCCCTTTGTCTCGGTGCACACCGCTCATCAGAATGGATACAAAACATCCACTCTGTGGTTTCCTTGTTAAGTGGGCACAGGTGGTTCATTAATCAGCCACGGCTCTCACTTCCTCTTTCTCCCCGGCTTGCGAGCAGGCGGTAGAATTGGCTCAGTGCAGCTGGCCAGGTTTCCTAGCAATGCCGCGCCAGCTGAACCTGACACACCTGAGGAAACAGCCAAGTCTTCAAGGCTTGTTTAAAGAACAGGAGGGTCAGGATAACTGATCCTCTGGAGGAATGCTGTTTCAGACAGCAGGTGCTACAACAGAGAAAGCACGCTACGTAGGTCCCATCAGATAGCACTGTTTTAAGGATGGGACCTGGGCATGCCCACTCTGTCCAATCTTACTAGAAGGGCGGAAACAACAGAAGAAAGGCAGTCCCTGAAATAGCCCAGCCCTATGCCATGAATAGATTTATAGGTCAAAACCATCACCTTGAATTACACCTGTATGTTTACTAGCATCTAATGTAGCTCGCATAGCAGAAGTGTTACATAGGCATACCAAGGTGTGCCCATAACTTCCCAAGGTGTCACACGCTGAACCAGCTGCAACTTCTGAGTGATTTTCAAAGGCAGCCTCATGTAGAACACATTGCAGTTGTCCACATGTGAGGTGCCATAAGAAATGAGTGACTCTGAGATGTGATTCCTGGTCCAGGAAGGGCACATTTCACACATCAGACAAATTTGGGCAAAGGCTACCCCTAGCCACAGCTGGCAGCTGTTCTTCAAGCTGAAGCTGTTAGTCCAGGAGGATCATCAATTCTGTCCAGGACAGTGCTACCACATTCAGAACTAAAGGTGGAAAATCCATGTAACTAGAAGACCCAAAAACACACAACCATTCAGGCTTGTCAGGGTTAAGCTTGAATCTGTTCCTCACCATCAAGATCCCAGCAGCCTTCAGGCACTGGGACAAGTTTTCAGCAGCATCACTTGACTGGCCCAGGTTTCAGATGAATAACTGGATTTCATCAGTATATTGATGATACCTAGCCCTGTGTCAGTGGGTGACCACATCCAGTGGCTTTATGTAGTTGCTGAACAGAAGGGTGAAGAGTGTTGAGCACTATGACACTCCAGAAATCAGGGGTCTATAGCCTGACCTCACCCCTCTTATCAGCATCAATTGGAATTAGCCATGAAGAAAAGAGGAGAACCACTGAAGCTTGGCGCTTCCCACTCCCAATTCCCAGAAATGGCCCAGAAGGATACCATGATGGACAGTATTGAAAGCTGCTGAGTGATCAGGGACAACCAAGACAGCTACACCACCTTCAACATAGGCCAGGAAGAACAAGAACATAAGCCAGGAACAACAAGAAAAACAAGAAATACTAGAACTCTATTTTGTTGATACAGGATATTATAACAGAATTTTGAAAGACTAACAGAGATTCTATAACAGAATTTTGAAAGACTAACTAAAGAGTCAAGGCAGGATTATCTTGAGTTTATTTCTCACTCTTTCCTGTTTTTATGGGCTGAATTCATTTTTTTAACAGCTGCTGCATATCTTCTTCAAGGCTATCTCGATATTCTTCTACACCCAGTTCTGCCATAGGTCATTGACAAGTGTAAAGAATGCTGTCTCCATACTATGCCCTGACCTGAAGGCCAACTGAAAACGGTCCAGATAATCTACTCCAATGAGGGTCCTCTGAACCTACTACCTAACCACCTTTCCTAGCAACTTTTCCTAAAAAAGGAAGGTAGGAAATGGATGAAAATTGTCAAGCATCATTGGGTCCAGCAATGGTTTTTGAGCACTATTGCTTCCTTCAGGGCAGGCAGAACCAACCCCTCGGTCAAGGATGCATTCACCACTGCATGACCCCAGCTTCATATCATCTCCTGGGCAGCCTTAATTAACCAGGAAGGAGAAGCATCTAAAAGATAGGTGGCTAGGTTAGCATTCCCAATAATCCTGTCCATTATTTTCATGAATTGGGATCTCCATTCAGTTCACATAGTCAGAAGAAAAATGCCTACAAGTGGATAAATATGGAAGATGTCCATTGAAAATCACACTATCTTTTTTTTTTTTCCATGCAAGATATTACCAAGTTTATTTGGAGACTGAAGTGAAAATGTAAATATATGTGGCTGATAAGACAAAGTCTCTGAGAATGTGACATTCTGTAGGTCAGTCACATTCAGTGCAACTACATTTCCAACACATCCCTTTATCTCTCCACTCTTATCAAGTCTGAATGCCTGCACAAGGATCGGTGCATGTCTTTTGTTCCAAGATGAAGTCAGTGGATCTCTAGTTAAAAAAAGAACCTGCTAATCTGTATTCTGTCCTTGCCATAGGTAATCCAATGTAAGGAATCAAAGTAGAGATCTGAGTGGAAAGGCAACTTCTCAAGCAAAGAGTGTGTAAGAGCTGTGAGGTCTGCACTGTGGATACTAGTTTCAGGCTGCGATTGTAAATTCGAGAGACAAGGAGATTTTTAAAACTCTCATAATAAGAACTTTTTTGTCATTCTTTATTTTTCAAAAGGCTAATTCACAGCCGCATTTGGATGAAGGAATTGCAAATCATAGAATTGTACCTCCTCTAAACTGAATAATATTATTATATAATTTAAAAAAATTAAATAATATAATTAACTGCTTGCCAATGACTTAAATATATTGAGTATTTCTTAGAATCTTTTCCATTATGCTTGGTGTATTGTAAAAGGTTAACTCTGTAGTGAGATGGGTGGTGACAAATTTGAATTATAAATAAATAAACAAACAAATAAATAAATAAATAAATTGAATATATTTAATAGATTACCAGTATGCCTTCTGATTAGATATTCCACCATAATGTATTATTTCTCTTCTGTAATTATTTAACTGCTGCTGCTGTCTTGCATTTGGGGATTCTTGTAAATTTAGGATTTTCAACTTTGGATATATGAAACTGTCATTATTTACCCCTCTCAAATTAATGAGAAGGGTGAAGCATTTGGTTAAGCATTAACCTTCTGGTATCAAACATCTCTGGTGCAAGACATCTTCCAGATTTTTTAAAAATGCATATTTTCAGAAAGAATAGGTTTAGAAAATTATTCTAAGACAAAGTAATTTCAAATATCCATATTTAAGTATCTGAGGGAAAAAATAGGATATATGAAACAGAAAAAAAATGGAGTATAAATGAATACATATGAAGGTAACACCAACAGGAAATGAGCTTATTAAAAGTGAATAAAATATTGTTATTTCAACAGTTTGTGTATATAAATAAGTGAAATGGCTTTGCAATGTTGATGTAAGAACATTTTTCAGAGACCTCATGTTTACAAAATGGTTTTCAACAAGTATTTCCAAGAAGACACACAGGAATTTCCTTCCTATAAATATTCTTAGCAGCAATTTGGATTTTTTCTTTTCAATATTTTTATGTTGAATCAAACTGACCCAGCATAGATTGCCTAGTTCAGCCAACAACAGAATGATACCAGATTATTATCCATATATTGCAATTAAGATGATAAAACCAGAAGTCTAAAAATTCAGCACAAATTAGATAGTCAAATTCAGTACATTTTGTATTTCATCAAGAAAACAAAAGATCCTCAAGAAAAGTAGATTTCGGGGTGAAAAAGAAATTGTAACAACTCTCAGAGTCTGTCTGTCTGTCTCTCTCTCTCACACACACACACTCACACCTATGCAGACATCTAATGTGACCTGATCCAAAATAATCAGAAAAATGCAGTGACTTGACAAATATTTATGTATGTATGTATGTATGTATGTATGTATGTATGTCCTGGTAACCCTTAAGTCCCTTTCCCCTGAATACAGAGGAATGTTCTACAGTTTAAGAATGAGTTCCATTCCCAAGGTCTGTCCTTAAGACAAATTTTATGTAAGCCAGAACAGTATTATTGTATAAGTAGTACTGTGTAATTAACTTGAACCATTGTGTATTTAATTCAAATCATTGTGTATTTAACTTGAATTTTGCTATAATAGGCTGTGTTCTTAACTATGGGTTGTCCTTAAACTGGACGTTGTTATCCTGGGGACTATCGGTACTTCTTGAATTATACAGTCCTTCTTGTATTATATGTAATGACGTATCTTACCAATGTCTTACTCCCTCTTAAATACATAAATGGTGTAGAAATAAACATCAACCATGGAAATCAAACTCTGGTTCCTCTGGTCCATTACTGACTACACTGATTAGCCGCTATAGTCCTTCTCCAACTTCCTGCCCACATGCTTCCAAAATCTTTCCATTTCCAGCTAAATGGTATTGCAACAAGATAGTTTTTATGTACTGTGTGTAATTTGGTATACCTGATACAATGGAGTATAAATATCAACTCAATTCCTAGCTCCAATAATCAGAATGATCTTTTGCTTCTGCAAATGTTACCATGTAAATGTCAGGGTGCAGAAATTAGCGTCAAGAAACATTTCCTTGGATCAAAAATTTTTCTTCCTTCCTCTTTGCTTAGTTTTTAGTTCTGTGTCATTATATTTATTTATTTCTCTATTTATTTATGCATTTATTTTAGTGCTTGAACAAACAACTCAGATCGTTCATGGTTTTGAAGAAGTATGGACTTGTTCTACTTCATAGGGCTTTTTGTTTTCCATTTGAATGACAGTAATGCTTCATGACCAGTTTCAACCACAGTGTGTTTGTTTCCTTTTCTTCTTGTTAAAATACCATACTTCTGAATAGCCACAAACCCATGTTTCCACTGGCTAAACACAGGGGGCTAAAATGGAAAAAAAAAGGGAACTGCAAAAACATACTCATGCTTCCAACACGCCAATATTAAATATTATCCTGACCTAGTTCTTAGCTTTATAATTTGTAAGCCATTTCTTCTATATCCTCATTTGGATTTCTCAGGAGGCTTTAAGCCCAACTGAAAATGTAAAGCATGACCTCAAACATAAAAGTGCAAAAATAACTATGGAATCAAGCAGTTAAGCTATGAACCAAACAACTGAGCTAATATTTAATAAGAGACATTTTGTTTTGTTTTGTTTTTTGTTTTTTGTTTTGTTTTTTCTCTTGAATAAATACATGAAAACTCCAATTATCAAATTAGAGAAACTTCCCACTTTTTTAAAAGGATTGATATTGATTTGTTTGAAGGACATGTCCTTTGGTGCCTGAAAATACCAAACCTGGAGGACAAACTGCTTTATATAGTACTTCTCTAATCTTCAGTAAGCAGAACATATCTGGGACCATAGTGTGTTTTCTGCCTTGAACATGCCATTTATCAAGTTAAATTTTATAAGCAGAAGGTTAAGTAGTCAGACATTCCTATTATTCAACATAATTTTCCATTATTTAATACCAGTTTCAATACTTCTTAAAGCAGGTATACAAGTGAGCCTATATTGATGCTAGGGATTGTGATGATAATCATCAAACCATCTGGGAATGAATTTGGGCATTATGCTACTTCCTGAAGATCATTAATGGGATTTTGGCTTCTAAGAGGCATGAAGCTTGGTTGACATTCTTCCCATGCTATGTCTTCATGTCAGACAGAATCTGCATATTCACAAGGCACTTTTCATGTAGGCACAGAGAGATATCCCCAGATTTCCTTCATTGTAAGATGGGGAGAAAGTTAATTTTTTAAAATCAGGCAGAAATATGTAAACTGTGGATTGAGGCAGAGAAAAGAAGGGACTCACATCACTACCCAAATTAGAGCTGGACATGCCAGCAACCTTGAGATATCTAGGTAATCAAGACAGAGGAAATATCTGTTTCAAAGGAATTCTAGTTCTAGAATAATAGATAAGAATTTTAGCTAGAAATTTATTTTACAATGCGGTGTAAAGTCTCCTGTCCTTATTTCTCTGTATAAATTATAGAACTGGCTGTTTAACTGGATACTCAGTCCATATCAATTATTCAGGCTGAGCATAAAGGTAATAATTTTATCTTCCTGTAATCCATAAAAAAAATTCTCAAAGCTTCTCCTGTCTCTACTTTATAAAAATGGTGGCGAGGAGGAGGAGGAGAAAAACCTGTTATAGCAGAGTGCAGCATATATTTGACTTTTGTATCTTTTCCTCCCCACTATATCATTGTGATTTGAACAATTCTGTCACTTAGCTCCTATATATGTGAATGTTTGTCTTTAATTCTATAAACATTAAAAAGAGGTCTTATATTGCATAATTTCTTTAATAAAGTTTGGTTTTACTTATCTCTTGTGAAATTGGCCTGTCTGGCAAAAAGAGGAAAGCCTGAATCCTCTAAGCTACACTACCAGGAGTTTGCATTATAGAATTATTTCATTATCCCACCCCTTCATATTTATCATAATGTCTAGAATGGCAGCACAGATGGTGACAACACTACATCTCTCACACATACTAGGGTTAGGGGAAGGATAGCAACAGAGGTGACACCTGAAAAATAGGTGGAAGCAACAGAATGCCAGGATGATGGAGCAAGAGAGTGGAGCCACAATGTGAAGATCTAGAGGATATCTAGAAAACCCAACCTAAGGGTTCAGCCACTGCAAAACCACTTGTTATATTTAGATGTATAAAACTGCCCCTTCCTGTCATGGCAAGTTGAAGTTCTTCATTCAGGGTCTATATTGCCATTTGTGTATCACTCCTGATCATTTCAGGAAACTGCAGGAAACCAAGCCTATTATACAGAAAGTCATATTTGCTGCTGTGAGAATGGAGAACATTTTTATAATTAAAAACAAAAAATTACACAAGAAACCTGAGTCATAAATCTAAACAAAAAATTTTTTTTGTTCCCTTGCTCCCCACTACTAAATGATATGGAAAGTTTCCCTTACGGTTCTTAAACTAAAAACTAGGAGGGAGGAAGGCAGGCAGGCAGGCAGGCAGGCAGGCAGGCAGGCAGGCAGGCCTGATTGGAAGTTCTCACCAAAATGGGCAGATAAGCCAAGGAATATCCTAGTCCACTCATCCTTATTTGGAGTACTGAGTTCCTTGTAGGAAGACATATAGTTGGTGCTATTGCAGTATTATTTGCAAAGATTTATTTCTGAAATAGCTGTGTGAGAGCATTGTGATATTAGAAGAGCTGTTTGCAGAAGATTATACTGGCTACAAATATAACAAAGTAATAACTGATAAGTGGACCCCTTTAAATAAAAAGTAGTTTTATTTTATTGGGAGAAACTCCTCCAAAATTAGCATTTGCATGAATAATCCTCTTTCACATCAGTTCTGGTCTACATGAATGTTCCACATGCATTATTCACCCTTGTCCATTCTATCCTCATTCTGCAATAATCTGCATCTCTTGCCTGTATGGGAATAGTCATGTAAATATTTGTGCATCGTGAAATATATTTTCTTTCAAAATATTTATTTTTAATCGTATTTTATTCCAAAGTTTGGGATGGGATAAATTCATTTGATTCATATTTTAATGCAAAGTTACTGGATATTATTATTATATATTATATACATAACTGCAAACTGTGTCCCACAGTTTGCTGTTCTATATATCATATAGAAAATGTATCGGAGATAAGTGCAAATAAAAATGGACAAACTCTAGAAAATATAAACAGATACAGAAATTAGAAGTTTGTAAAAGTAAGAAACAGAGTAATGTTGAACTTGACAGGCTCATATTATTAGACAAAAGGTACATTTTAAAATGTAATTTAATGCACATTTTAAATCAGAACTTTAAAGAAGTGCAAAAACTAATACTCAGTTCTTATTCATATATTAGTCTGAAATATGTAGAACATGTCATCAATTATATAAGGATCCCTACTTAATATCAGCATTGACAGTAGTTGTTTTACCATAAGATATGTCTAATGGCAGGTGAGCCATGGATACAATTTGTGTATCCAAATTGGCATAACTGGTTCAGAAAAGGTTTAAAAAAGGGCATTAATCATTGATTTCCTTGCTTTGATATCAAAAGTGGAAGGCATGTTGATATTCATTATTATTATTGTTAATATTATTGGTGGTGGTGGTGGTGGTGGTAATAATGGTAGTAATAGAGAGCCAATGTGTGGCTATGGAAGCTCACTGGATGACTTTGGACCAATCATTCTGTCTCAGCCTCACCCATTACATGGATTTGTTGTGGGGAGCAATAGGAAGATGGAATGCTATGTCACCACTCTGATCTCCTCAAGAAAAGATGGGATGTTAAAATATATTACTTTAAGGCCATTATAGGCCATTGGCCTTCTGAGCTAAGACTTTGGAGATTTAGGTTCAAATCTCTACTCAGCCAGAGTAACCTTTGAAGGAAATGGGTCACAATCAATCAGTCAGTCAATCAATCAATCCTGACAAATCCACTGACAATTCAAGATAATTAATTTGGTATATCTGCAGTGTGACAAGCTTTCTTCTCACACACACACACACAGACTTACCTGAAGAGCAACTATAAATCATGCATCACATTGATAAGATTCCAGCAAAGTGTTCTCTCAAAGTTGCTTTATGAAGCAATGCAGATGTCTTGTTTCTACGAGAAAAATGAATTAACCCATTACTTAGCTTTGTCAGCCTAGTAATGCTATGCCCACTGAGGCAGGTAAAGCACCTGAGCAAATCAAAGCAAATTACGTCACCAGTTTTACTAAAAAAAAAAAAGAAAAGAAAAGAAAAGAAAAAAAGAAAGTTCTTTGTTGAGGCAAACCCAAGCTGCTTTGCACAAACCTATTTTTTAAAATAGATGTTTTTCAGGATAGACATAAATTTCATCTTAAAATTTTCCAAATGCTGCTCATAATGAACAGAGATGCATCTGCAAAAGGTGATGTTTAAACATGATCTATGCCAGTCATGGGATCTTAGCAAATATTGGAACATGAGTCTCTGGAGCTGCCCCTGCTTTGCTGAACTTAATGAAAGTGGGAATATTTCCTTTGACAGTGAGATGATTCAGATGAAATACTGGTTACAGACATGTCTGCAATTAACTTTGACAAGAGTGCTTTAAGTTCACTCTCACAGAAATGACTGCCAGTTCTACTGCTGGATTCCTTTGGGTACCATGTTCTGGGGATAATTTACTTGGTAAGATAAATGATATGGTAAGTTTATTATAAGCTGAGCTCCTCAATGTCTTGGAGAAAGGGAGAAATAGATGGCTGACAAGTGGAATAAGGAGTTGGAATTGTATTCAGTGAATTCATTTATAATAGCCTATTGGTTTAACAAATCATTTTAAAGCGTATTGATATCAGGCCAAATTAGGAATCTGACATCTGCAACAGTCGTTATTTTACATAATAAAGGTGTGTGTGTGTGTGTGTGTGTGACCTCATTCAATGGGAAGTAAATGTTTTGGAATTCACAGAGGTATGAAAGTCTTACTTTGGTTCGTCTTTTTTAAAGAGAGCCTAGAAGTGGCATAGCTACAGGTTTCTTATTTTATCATATTTCACTGTTTGCAAGAGATGAAGGAAAATGAAATGCCCTGAAACTTATGGCTTAGAAGTGTGCATGAATGCCTTTTTAAATAAGATAAAAACAGGTTGACTTCTGCTCCCCTGAATTCTAATTGATACTCAGGAGATGGGAGAGGAAGTCAACCTATCTTTGTTTAAAAGGCATGTTTGCACACTTAATAATGCAATCCAGTCTGCCTACCTGCCTGCCTGCCTTCCTTCCTCTTACCTGACTAAGCAATGATAGATTGTCACATCCCATTTTTGTCTCCTTTAGGAAGGCTATTATATATTTGGATAAGGTTATTATATATTTTGCTCTGCTTCCTGTTAAGAAGAAAAAGGACAAGTGTCAAGTCATCTCCACTCTGAATTTCTGTCAGAGTTAAACTGTCTTTCTGTTTGCTTCATTTTGAAGTGGGCCTTTTAGATTATAGGTTGGCAAAAGCCACACTTAAGTTTAGGGAAGAGAAGGATCATAGAGGGCAGTAATGAAACAGTGAGTAGAGCTGTATTACGTACTTGAGGAAATTAAGATTCATTCTTTCCTCCTGAAGCTTTGAGTAGTGGGGATTTTGGAAATTTTGGATTTTTTTACTGAGAAAGGGTTCCAGAAGTCACAAGAACAAAAATTTTAAAAATGGCTCAGGACTGCAAATTGGCCACCCAGGTCTTCCTTGCTTGCTTGCAGCTCAGTAAGGTTGACCCCTATTGTTTATCCACCTGAGTGGCTATGATCAACTACTGAAGGACAAATACATGATTCTACAAACTGTGGTATAACTGTAATATATTTAATTATAATGACTGAGAATCTATAACATATAATTGGTATACCTGTCTAGGCATGTGTGATGAGCAGACAGTGGTCCTAGATGTCTTCATGTATCCAAAATACACCGGGAATTGTGTACTGGTCATGGCCAGTGACCCCAAGCGCTATTCCTCAAATCCCACCATTAAATCAGGGAGGAGGATAAATCCTTTTGAACAGGCCAGTGACTGCTTACTTGGCAATGCCTGGGGGTAGAAAGAATATAATATGAGAATTATTCATTGACTGTGGCAAAGGAAGGTTCTAAGACCTTCCTTCACCTTCCTGGTGAGCGAGGAACTAGCATCTCCCAGACTAGAAAGAGCATTATGTCAGTATAGATCAGGTACCTTTCAAGGCCACTGAAGGGATGACAAAATATCCATTGATTTGGAAAGGTGAGAAGAAAAGGCCCAAAATCCAAATCTAGAACCACAGATTTAAAGAAAGGGTTTGATTTCTATGTATTGCAGTGGATGCTTCTTCTGTGTGTAAATGGCTTTGTTTTTGTCCACAGTAAGGATACTAAATTGCCAAATAAGTACATTTCCAAATAAAGGGTTAAGTATCAAGAGTGCTGACATTTATAGCTTTAAATGCATGAAGCTGACTGGCATGAAAAAAGAGTTCAGTAATTCAGCTGGGAATGATTACAGATAATCACCTTTATTGTAGAAAGTAAGTTTGTAAAAGCGAGGGCTGGACACCTCACTTAACATTTTCGGGTGAGTCATATACGCAGACGGAGACTGCAGCCATGAAATTAAAAGACGCTTGCTCCTTGGGAGGAAAGCTATGGCAAACCTAGATAGCATATTAAGAAGCAGAGACGTCACCTTGCAGACAAAGATCCGCATAGTCAAAGCTATGGTTTTTCCAGTAGTAATGTATGGCTGTGAGAGCTGGACCATAAAGAAGGCTGAACGCCGAAGAATTGATGCCTTTGAACTGTGGTGCTGGAGAAGACTCTTAAGAGTCCCCTGGACTGCTAGGAGGTCAAACCAGTCAATCTTAAAGGAAATCAACTCTGATTGCTCATTGGAAGGATTGATAATGAAGCTCAAGCTCAGATACTTTGGTCACCTAATGCGAAGAGAGGACTCTTTGGAAAAGACCCTGATGCTGGGAAAGATGGAAGGCGAAAGGAGAAGAGGACGGCAGAGGATGAGATGGCTAGATAGCATCACTGAAGCAATGAGGATGAAATTGAGCAAACTCAGGGAGGCAGTGAAAGATAGGATGGCCTGGCGCAATATGGTTCATGGGGTCACGAAGAGTCGGACACGACTTAACGACTAAAACAACAACAACAACATATATATTACACACCTCAGAAAATATTTAAAGAAGGGTAACTTTCAGTTCCCTCGCTACTGGATATATATAGAGAGAATTAGAACATTCACTCACATAGATGGGTTTGTCCCATTATTGCCATAATTTGAGTTGAAATCAGGATTATTAATAAATGGATATTAAGGATGCATATATTTATCTTGGTTACATCCGCAGTATTTAGAATCAATCTCATTAATAATGGTGGATTCAGCACATATAGGAAATAATAATAATAATAATAATAATAATAATAATAATAATAATAATAATAATACCTGGAGTCAACAGAATAGAAGCAAAAGAACTGGAGAAAATCACAAAATATAAAGACCTGCAAATAGAAGTAGAATGACTATGGCAAAAGAAAGCAAAGATAGTACCAATAGTTATAGGCACCTTAGGTGCAATCCCAAAACATCTGGAGCACCACTTGAAGACCCTCGGGATTGACAAAATCACCATCAGTCAATTGCAAAAGGCAGCTTTACTTCGAACATCTTATATCCTGTGACAATACCTTCAACACCATCAAACAACAACATCTACCTATCATAGGTCCTTGGGAAGGACTTGATAGGTGGATAAAAATGCCAAATCCACTCTAAACATCTGGCTGACTGTGCAACCAACCATAACCATAATAATACTAATACTACTAATAATAAATAATGCTGTAATATCAAATATAAGCACCAGCTCATGGCAAGAAACAAACCAAGTGATGTATAGCATGGCTGCAGTTATAACTGAATACCTTGGATGCAAAATCAACAAACAAGAAAAAAAGCCAAACAGTGCACCACCAAAATGGAAGATCAGGTTGAAAATAAGATCAGCATGCTAAGATCAGATGCAAGCAAGCTAGAACAGATGAAAGAAAAGAAGCTGAAGAACAAAAAGACCAAAGAATACCTGATCAAGAAATATCACCTAGAAACAAGGAAGATCACGGAAGGACTGGAAATAACAAAACAGAAAATAACAGCCATAGCCAAGAAAATTACCAGATATGAAGCTCGAATTTCACATTACAGGGAGAACCTCCCATTTCAGTCGAATCACAAACATTTCTACCAATCCATCAATGGAGAGACTGGAATGAGCAAGTCAAAACCTGACAAAGATGAAAGTGCAGTTCTGGGCGCATCTGTGGAAGTACCCAAAGAAATACAACAAGAATGCAGCTTGGATAAAGGAGGTAAATAAGAATAAAAAAGAAGCTGAAATTAAATGGAGAAAAGGGAAAGGGAGATCAAGAATTGGTCAGCACCAGGTGAAGATGAACTGCATGGTATTTGGTTGAAATATCTGACTACTCTGCACAGTCTCATTGCCAAGCACTTTAACAACATACTGCAATTGCAAAAGGCAGCTTTACTTGGAAGAGCTGACATTCTGCGACAATACCTTTAACTGTTAGGAGTTTCTCATGGGAAGAAGTTCATCTCGTTATCTTCACAACAATGTTTAGTCTAGAGAAATCGTGTGATTTTGTGTTTGCACGTATACTGCTATTTACTGCCACCTATTGGCGTGGGTATGCTAGTTATTCATGGGGTGGTAATATAACGGGAGGACTATATGCCCAGCCTCTCAGTAGAGTTTTAGCCACCATGTAGTTAATTTTATGGGTTATGTAGTTGTAACTAATAACCAAGTAGTATACCTCTTCTCTGAGAGTTTTTGGCTAGAGTCTTTGTTAAGCTTGTGTAGCAGATAAGTCTTGGATGCTAAAATACATGAGAAGAAGTGTTTTTTCCTATCTTTTGTATGCAACTTGTATTGTATGGAGTTTTGCATTTTTTATCAATAAACACCAGATAGTATATATTTTCTGGCTGGATTTCTTTGGAGAACAAGATATGGACATTGCATTCTGTAAATCTCTCATGCTGATGTGTATTTTTCCCTGGGCAAATTTTCTGGGAGTATTGCTGCATTCTGCACAACATTAACACCATCAAACAACAACATCTGCCTATCCCAGGTCCTTAGGAAGGACTCGATAGGTGGATAAAAATGCCAAATCCAGTCTAAACAACTGGCTGATTGTGTGACCAACAATAATAATCTGGATTTGATTTGTAGCAATTAATTACTGATATGAGTAGTGTGCCAACCTGCGAATATTCCATTGTTATCCAATACATTCACACACTTGAGTTGGTTTGTTTGATATTGAGGTGGCAGGATGCAAAGGGAAAATTATTTGTAACTTCATTTTGATTTTTACACTACATTTTAGGGATTTTTGGGTTATGTAGTCCTAACTAGTAACCAAGTAGTGAACCTCTTCTCTGGAAATGTTTTTTTAGCTAGAGGCTTTGTGGAAATGTTTTTTTAGCTAGAGGCTTTGCAGTGATAAGTCTTGGAAGCTAATATGAGCGGAAGTCTTTGTTATATCCTATATTTTGTATGCAACTTGTATTTTGTGAAGTTTTACATTTCAAATGTGTCTCTCTGTAACTTTCCTTGTAATGTTCCTTTTCTGCTAATTCTGAGTGCTGTTATCTCCCTCCCTCCTCAGATAGCAAGGCTCTAGACAGCAAGGCCGAAACGTACCCAAAACAAGGGGAGACGAACGGTGAAAACAGGGACTTGTGGTTTAGCTACAAGCAATTGACCAAATTTGGAGTACAGAAGACATGGGGAGGGCACTGAGGGGGAGATTGGGGAGAAACAGCTCTTGTAATGATAAAAAGGCTTGCTGAACTCCTTTTCGGGGTTCAGTTCTTTGCAGGGACCTGCGAGTCCTAACTGAACCTTTGCGCAAATAAAGCTCCTCTCTGAATGACCCAGTGAGAGTCTTGTCATCTCTAAATGTTGTGTTGCTCCCACCCGTAACAATATAATAAAATAATAATTAAGACATTTTTGGAGATGTTGGGGAAGAGGTTCATTGGAAGATTATGAAAATGGCTCTGTCGTATAGGTGTATAGTACAAGAATTTCTGGCTTTCATGGCCAGTACTTTTTGGGCAGTGTTGTAATTGAAAGCTGGTTGCCAAGTGCCCAAATTGCAATCGTGTGACATGGGGACACTGTGATGGCCACAAGTACAAAGACCCATCGTAAGTACTCCTCATTCAGTACCATCATAATTTTGAACAAAAAATTAGAGAGAGAGAGAGAGAGAGAGAGAGAGATCATTAATGAAAGCAAGAAAAAGGCAAAGCACATTTCAACCATTAAATCTTTTCCAATATCACTTCATTTTTAATGGATTCTTGTGGGTGGGGGAGTTGACATAATCTGATGCCATTTCCTTGAGCTCCATCAGATCACCACCCTCTGAAAGGCTTTCTCTCTGAAGGCAGAATTAGTTTTTTGGAAGGATGTTGTGCCTGTTCTTACTTAATTTGCATAATATCCTCAGTTTCTATGGCCCTCTATCTAGTGTTTATATACTCCCCTGGTTATTCCCAGAAGCCATAAGGATATTTAGGAAGAAACTTGTGGTTATTGGGATCTCCTTACTATTTCCACAGAAGGTTGAGAAGAGAACATGACACGTACTACTTTTGCCCTCTTAGGATCTTTATGCTCTGCTGAAGACATGCATGTCATTAACCTAATTAATCTAAAGATGGTCAGTATTAATATTCCTTGATAATGGATTTGAGGTAGTGAAGAAGTGGCAACAATTCTAGAACATGGAAGTGTGTGTGTTTAAACTCATTTAAACAAGTATTTTGTGGAGTCTCGCTCTACAATTTGAGCACAATGCTAGTAACCTTATCATACTGAGCTATATTTTTAGCTCTGATGTCTTCAAAAGACAAGGTCAATTGCATGTTGCCTCTCATCTAGCTATTAAACTAGATCACAACTATAACCTTTGTAGCTGCTTTTATCCAGGATTGTCTACCCAAGAACTTCCCCTGCTGTCTGGAGCTAACAAGCCATGGCTGTTGAACTTCATGTCATTGCTGTTCTTTTGCAACCAGCAATCTTTGTTCCTGACCTCACACATTTCTTTTTATTTCCTCTCTGCCATTGTTTCCAAATATGTGATAGTCTGAGAAACTTAAAGGGGTAGTAGGCTTCTTAAGAAAGCAGAATTTGGCTCGTTGAGTTTTTCTGTTCTTCCTTTTCCATGACTTTCTCTTCTGGAGACAATTCTATGTCAGGCCCACCCTTTTTTTCTTCATCTTCTTGCTTTATCACCCCATCTTTTAGTAGCATTTTACCAAGTTTTTGTATCCTGTATGGAACCTCTTTACAGTTTAATATATTACAATGTTTGTTATACACGATGGTGCAAATTTTTGAAAGACTACTTCCCTTCTATTGAAATGAACCTCTACTTTGAGCCATTCTACTAAGCACATGCATGCCCAACTTTTAAAGTTAAAAGTGGAGTTCCTGCCTTAAATGTTTTCACCTGTTAAAAGTGAAGTGGAAAAAAATTATATATTCCATGGCTTTTACTCATCAGCAAAGGTTACTCTAAATGCAGAGAGACAGCCAATCAAATGAGATTGGCCATGCTTTGTATTTTCTGGAGGCAGGATATCCATAAGGCAATGCACTAGTGGAAATACAACAGGGAAATATGGCCAACCAAGTTTCCTGGTTATGTTTTCACAAGATCTAGATAACATTACTTGCTGGAAATTCCACTACTATTACAGAAAATATGATTGCTATGTTTCATGCAATGTGGCTTTTGTGGATAGACCTCCTATTTGATGTTCTTTTAACAATAGAGAGACTGCTTGTTAAAAGTATGGGTAGTCCTCAGTTAATGACTGCCCTGTTTAGCAACCATTCAAAGTTATGATGGCACTGAAATAGTAACTTTATGACTGGTCCTTGAACTTAACGACAATTGCAACTTCCCCATGGTCATGTGATCTACATTTGGGCACTTTGCAAACACACGCATTTACAACCATTGCAGCATTCCACAATCATGTGATTAATATCCAAGTACTGTACGTCACAACCGGCGTGCATTTTTGCTTGCGATGAGCAGAGTGAATACCTGTATAGTACTATATTACAGTATTAAGTTCTATAGTTCTTCTAAATACAAATGGAATCGTTTTAAAGGTATGCATTTCAACTTTTTGAGAGTTAAGTTTGTATTTTTATTTTATTTTTATTTTGTTTTAACTTTTTGAGACTTTTGAGAGTAATCTAGATTATTTAAAACAAACATGCATTTGGCTGAATGCTCTTGCATAGTACTGTAGATACTGCATTCAGTGATATCTGCCTATGAGTTTGCAATTGTTCAGGAAGAATCATGTAAATCCATTTTACTTTCAGAACATTTTACTGCCATTTATCTGATACGAAGGTTGGGGAGGTTAATGAAGCAGGGAATGTCCTCAGTTTGTAAAGTGATGATTACTGTACGCATGTGTTTTTTCACTTAGTGACTGCTTCATTTCACTTAATGACCAAAGGCAAAATACTGCAAAATCACAAACCCAGTCACAGTTCACTTAATGACTGCAGTGATTTGCTTAACAACCATGGTGAACAGCAATGTTGTAAATTGGGCACAATCATGTGATGTCTCACTTAATGACCACTTTGCTTAATGATGGAGTTTAGAGTCCCAATTATGGTCATTAAATGAGGATTACGTGGTTTAGTGATATGACTTGTGGAGGTTGTTGGGCATAGAGAATGAATAGAGTATCTCTTTGTTGGAAGGGGCAAAAGAGAATGACTGAAGTGAGGAACTGGAGGATGGAGAGAAATGTGGGTGTGACACACTTAGGAATATATGTGCAGACCCTCAGAGGACATCTTATCCATGCTCCTTAAATTTGGCAATGTTGTTTTTACCAAGGCTATTGTTGTTGTTGTTGTTCAGTCGTTAAGTCGTGTCCGACTCTTCGTGACCCCATGAACCATATTGCGCCAGGCCATCCTATCTTTCACTGCCTCCCTGAGTTTGCTCAATTTCATGCTCATTGCTTCAGTGATGCTATCTAGCCATCTCATCCTCTGCCGTCCTCTTCTCCTTTCGCCTTCCATCTTTCCCAGCATCAGGGTCTTTTCCAAAGAGTCCTCTCTTCGCATTAGGTGACCAAAGTATCTGAGCTTGAGCTTCATTATCAATCCTTCCAATGAGCAATCAGAGTTGATTTCCTTTAAGATTGACTGGTTTGACCTCCTAGCAGTCCAGGGGACTCTTAAGAGTCTTCTCCAGCACCACAGTTCAAAGGCATCAATTCTTCGGCGTTCAGCCTTCTTTATGGTCCAGCTCTCACAGCCATACATTACTACTGGAAAAACCATAGCTTTGACTATGCGGATCTTTGTCGGCAAGGTGACATCTCTGCTTCTTAATATGCTATCTAGGTTTGCCATAGCTTTCCTCCCAAGGAGCAAGCGTCTTTTAATTTCATGGCTGCAGTCTCCATCTGCAGTGATCTTGGAACCCAAATAAATGAAGTCTGTTACTGCTTCCATTTCTACCCCTTCTATTTGCCAGGGATTGATGGGTCCAGATGCCATGATCTTAGTTTTTTTAATGTTGAGTTTCAAGCCAGCTTTCGCACTCTCCTCTTTCACCCTCATCAAGAGGCTCTTTAGTTCTTCTTCACTTTCTGCCATTAGGGTGGTATCGTCTGCATATCTGAGGTTATTGATGTTTCTCCCTGCAATCTTAATTCCGGCTTGTGATTCTTCCAGCCTGGCATTTCTCATGATGTACTCTGCATATAAGTTAAATAAGCAGGGTGACAGTATACAGCCTTGTCGTACTCCTTTCCCTATTTTGAACCAATCGGTTGTTCCATGACCGGTTCTAACTGTTGCTTCTTGGCCCACATACAGATTTCTCAGGAGACAGGTAAGGTGGTCTGGTATCCCCATCTTTTTAAGAATTAGCCACAGTTTGTTGTGATCCACACAATCAAAGGCTTTTGCATAGTCAATGAAGCAGAAGTAGATGCTTTTCTGGAACTCTCGTGCTTTCTCCATGATCCAGCGAATGTTGGCAATTTGATCTCTAGTTCCTCTGCCTCTTCGAAACCCAGCTTGTACATCCGGTAGTTCTCAGTTCACGTACTGCTGAAGCCTAGCTTGTAGGATTTTGAGCATAACCTTGCTAGCATGTGAAATGAGTGCAATTGTGCGATAGTTTGAGCATTCTTTGGCATTGCCCTTCTTTGGAATTGGAACGTAAACTGACCTTTTCCAATCCCGTGGCCACTGTTGCGTTTTCCAAACTTGCTGGCATATTGAGTGCAGCACTTTAACAGCATCGTCTTTTAGTATTTTAAATAACTCAGCTGGAATACTGTCATCTCCACTAGCTTTGTTGTTAGCAATGCTTCCTAAGGCCCACTTGACTTCACTCTCTAGGATATCTGGCTCAGGGTCAGTGACCACACCAGCATGGACATCAGGGACATTAAGATCTTTCTTGTATAGTTCTTCTGTGTATTCTTGCCACCTCTTCTTAATCTCTTCTGCTTCTGTTAGGTCCCTGCCTTTTTTGTCCTTTATCATGCCCATCTTTGCACTAAACGTTCCTTTGATATCTCCAATTTTCTTGAAGAGATCTCTAGTCTTCCCATTCTATTGTTTTCTTCAGTTTCTTTGCATTGTTCATCTAAGAAGGCCTTCTTATTTCTCCTTGCTATTCTCTGGAAATCTGCATTCAGTTGCTTATATCTTTCCCTTTCACCCTTGCTTTTCGCATTCCTTCTTTCCACAGCTATTTGTAAAGCCTCATTAGACAGCCATTTTGCTTTCTTGCATTTCTTTTTCTTTGGGATGGTTTTAGTTGCTGCCTCTTGTACAATGTTACAGACCTCCGTCCATAGTTCTACAGGCACTCTGTCTACCAAATCTAATCCTCTAAATCTATTCATCACCTTCACTGTGTACTCACATGGAATATGATCTAAGTCATACCTGAGTGGTCTAGTGGTTTTCCCTACATTCTTCAATTTAAGCCTAAATTTTGCAGTAAGAAGCTCATGATCTGAGCCACAGTCAGCTCCTGGTCTTGTTTTTGCCGTCTGTATAGAGCTTCTCCATCTTTGGCTGCAAGGTATGTAATCAATCTGGTTTCGGTATTGACCATCTGGTGATGTCCATGTGTGGAGTCGTCTCTTGTGTTGTTGGAAAAAAGTGTTTGCTATGACTAGCTTGTTCTCTTGACAGAACTCTATTAGCCTTTGCCCTGCTTCATTTTATACTCCAAGGCCAAACTTGCCTGTTATTCCGATTACTCCTTGACTTCCTACTTTAGCATTCCAATCCCCTATGATGAAAAGGACATCTTTTTTTGGTGCTAGTTCTAGAAGGTGTTGTAGGTCTTCATAGAACCGGTCAAGTTCAGCTTCTTCGGCATCAGTGGTTGGGGCATAGACTTGGATTACCGTGATGTTGAATGGTTTGCCTTGGATACGCATAGAGATCATTCTGTCGTTTTTGAGGTTGTACCCCATTACTGCCTTTCCCACTCTCTTATTGACTATGAGTGCAACTCCATTTCTTCTATGGGTTTCTTGCCCACAGTAGTAGATAGAATGGTCACCTGAATTAAATTCACCCATTCCCGTCCATTTCAATTCGCTGATTCCCAAGATGTCGACGTTCAATCTTGTCATCTCATGTTTGACCACATCCAGCTTGCCTTGGTTCATGGATCTTACATTCCACGTACCTATACAATATTGTTCTTTACAGCATCGGACCTTCTTTTCGCTTCCAGATACATCCACAGCTGAACGTCCTTTCGGCTTTGGCCTAGCCGCTTCACTCTTTCTGGAGCTACTTGGAATTGCCCTCCGCTCTTCCCCAGTAGCATATTGGACACCTTCCGACCTGAGGGGCTCATCTTCCGGCGTCATATCTTTTAGCTTTTTAACATTGTCCATGGGGTTTTCTTGGCAAGGATACTGGAGTGGGTTGCCATTTCCTTCTCCAGTGGACCACATTTTGTCAGAACTCTCTGTCATGACCTGTCCGTCTTGGGTGGCCCTGCACGGTATAGCTCATGGCTTCACTGAGTTACACAAGCCCCTTCGCCATGACAAGGCAGTGATCCATGAAGGGGACCAAGGCTATTACTATCACCCATAGTGCTATCTCCTAAGTTAAAGTGGAAATAAGAACACTTTTATTCATATATGTCTTTAACAACAATTTGAATTGTAAAATCAGTTTGTGATTGTTTATAGCATGGAAATAAGTATCTTGTCCCTGCTAACTTCTGCTGATGAATGAAACTATTTTAAAAAAGTTGAAATATATGCCTTGTTTTCCTCTTGTATCACTTTAGAATTACAGTCCATTTCATAATACCTTGCCTTATCCCCAAAACGTGTTAATATTCTAAATATTTTGATTTTGAACCTAAACAGAATGAGAAACCCTACTACAAATAATAGAAACATGTCTTGTAGTTAAATGTTCATACCTTTCCAGTCAGAACTCATGCAACAAATGTGATCCAATTGATATGGAAATAGTGAGATTTCTTATTTATACGACAGTGGTCCTCTTAATTCCATCATCACAGCTATTCCCTATGCATGGGAAAAATAATTTCATGGAGGAACTAGAGGGGAACCAAACTTCCAAAGACTTTGTTGCATCAATGAACCATCCCCCAAAACAAAACAATGGAGTGGCTCTAACTTCTAAGTAATGGTTGTCCCACTTTGCGTTAATCACTCTAATGGTTTCTGCACATGAACGGCACATGAACAGTTTTATTTGACATACAACCACTAGTTTAGACAGTAGCCCTTCTGTGATGCTCACTTTGCAAAACCTTATTATATGCATCACTCATTTTGCAATGGTGCATGGAATTAGGCGTACAAATGCTCCCTGAGTGCACTCAGTCTGATTGAGGGCCATTCAGAGCTGTATAAAGACAGAACAATGGGCCAAGAAACCAGTAAAGTGCTAACATTAGAAAAGAATTGGAATAGCTAAGTGCACAGTGTGAAGAGAAAGCATTAAAATAATCACTGTAGCTTGTGTACATCAGCTCCAGCACACTGAGAGGGATTATCAACTGGTGGAAGAATTTATGATTGAGCAAAATTGTATGAGATGTAAAAGACATGAAAAGTATGCTGACAATGCCCTGACCAAGTGTCCACTTGACGGGACCATGCTCAATTGCAGCACACGTATGGAACTGAATGCACATTTTACATTTTTTGTGTGTGTGGGGAAGGGGAATTATCTACTGCCTAAAAACCTGTAATTGTGAGAAAAGAGCCTAATGTGCATGCAAATGAGTATGTGTAACAATCCTGATCTATGTGATATGCTATATTAAAATAAAACTAATTGGATTAAAAAAACACAAAAACAGGATGCAGTACTTCCTATATTTTGCATATTATTTTCCTTTTTAATCTTATAAATGTCTTTTCAGCAGTGCTATGTTGTATATAACATCTAGAGAATGAAAATAAGGGTTTGAGGATGTATATGTGAAAGATTTCATTATTGTGATTATTGTGGGGGTGTTTGTGTGTATATACCACTTCTTTTGCAAGTTCAGTGCCCATACTGTGTGTTCTTTCCCATGACAATTTTAGCTAATTAGGATCATGTAGCCAACATGATTTAAACTGGGGTTGAAAAAAATTAAACATTCAGCATGAGGGAAAGAGGGATTGGCTTCCTGACAATTCCATGGCACGAATCAGATTTGACACGTGAATGAATGCCACTTTTCTGCACTTACTTCACGCTGAATGAATGGATACTTTGAGTTCCTTTTTGCAGAGATCTTCAAGAAAATACCCAAGTAGAGATTTTTCTGAGGGAAGAGTAGGAAATTGTTTTTAGTTTAGGTATAATTTTAAGAAACCAATCAAATTGTCTGTCACAGAGTCCCTGGAATCTGTACATATTAGAAATTGTGCTGATTTCCACACCCTACCCTACCCGTCCACTGTTTGCTATTCTTCATGATCTCACTCAGTAGGAATGTCTACTTCTGTCCTGACAGAGTTCCTCAGGGTTTAAAGTCTCTGAGTCATATCAGAATTGTAGCAAGTTCATGTTATTCTGAGATACTGCATAAGATGACATACTTTGTTTATCATATTCATTTCTTTGCCTTTTATCAAGTCATTTATAGGAAGATTCTATTTCTTTTGCTATCTTTTTAGTGAATTGCTAATCATTTATGCACACCATATATATAGTTGCAGATAAGCCTTCATAATACTGTCATGTAGACACCGTCACTGGTATCTTCCTCATCTTCATCTTTGGCACTGGCATCTGCTCTGTCCTCTTCATATGTTGTATCATCTTCTCTTCCATACATGGCATTGTTGATGCCACACTTCAGAAATGAATGGCAAGTCATACCCCCAAAAATATCTTTCCCTGCCTCGTTTACTTATTTTGCTACCACCTCTGTATCTGGTTTCTTTAAATTGCCCCCCTTTGTTAATTCAACCACAGCAGATATCCATTCCTGCCACATTTTTCTGATTCTGTCTTTAAATGGCTTGTTCAAACACACATCAAGATACCAACCAGAGTCATCTTTAATGATTTTGCTTTATTCTTTATATTGCCCGTGTTGTGTGCTCTGAACGTGAGAAGTGAAAGTTTCTTCTTGAGGGCAGCACCAGATCATTTGTCCCAAGCATCCCCAAGTAGTCCTGTACTATCCTTGTCCATCCAGCCCTTTTCACTGCAATGCACAATCACCCTCCTTGGAAATTTTGCTTGCTTTGGGATCTTTTTCTGCTTAAAAATAACTGGATGTAACTTAGTTCTGTTCACTAAACATGAAAAAATCATAGTAAAGTGATTTTTTTCATTCCCTGTCAATCATATGAAAGCTGTTTTTTTACCAATACTTGTCACAGTTCAATTGTATGGTTCATCAAATGTCATCAGAGTTTCACACATATTTCCAACATCAACAAGTTTGTACCTATACAGATTATGTTGTTTAATAATAAATTTTTGAAAATAAAAAATCTTTTCTTCAAGATTTTGGGTAGCACTTGAGAATTTTTAGTTTACTGTCTTTAGCAAAGTCCATACACCAGCCAGCAGAGGCACAAAAATTTGCTATGACCTCAGCCTGATACTTTTCAGACTTTGCCATCTGAAGTGCACACAGATGAATATTGGTTCTGGTAACAGCATTGCCATTTTGCTGACATTCCATTACTCAGCTGTACAAGTCATTTTCTAGAGCTGGGAACAAAGACCATCCAAAAACTTCTTCCATTTTTGCATACCTTCTCAACTAGCTTTCCTTTTCTCCCTTTCACGAACTTGTTTTTCACTGATCTCGAATTCTCTGGCAGCAATCGAATTGTTTGTCTCTTCCACTCTCCTAATAATTTTTAGCTTGAAAGCTGCATCACGCGATAACCATTGGTGATTTCCAGACATGGTGATTACCTACCTACTGGAAATGTGTGCAGCAACAGGTGGGAAACTGCATATTGTTATGTCATCATTTACAGAACTGCACAATTTTAAATATGGTAAATGTGCTGAGATTAATTCAGTTGGAAGACCATTTCCATGGTGTAAAATAGAAGATTTAAAACGAAGTAAGGATATCCATTCATAGATGTCAATGATTCCATCAGCTGATTTTACTGCCTGAGGATACAAACACATTTACAGTAAATAATGCTATAACTCATATATCTTTGCCTTAGGTTTGTCTTTTGTTCTTCCTAAGCATCTGGCCATTGCATGTACAGTTGGCCATGATGGTCTTTAAAAAATATCTGAGCTTTGGTTTGCAGATAGGCCAAATCCAATTTTGGGGTTGCATTTTGGAGCCTAAAATTCTCAGCTTATCCACATGTATATACAGTATATTTTTGCTGTTAGAGTCTTAGAATTGCTTCCTTGACTTCTACTGCACCTATGCAGTTCGATAAGCCAGCAAGATTAATGTGTTAAGTGGGTTCAGAATAACTGTTTGGACAAACACAGACATCTTTCTTTTTGTACCATGTTTAAAATCTTTCTCATTATATAAAGCCAGATCATCTCATTTTGCTGGGTAAATTTAACTTTTCCATACCTGTGCTTCTAACTTTTTGCTTCACAAGTATCTCTGCGTGAGGGAGTGTGGTCTGGTGGCTGCTGCTAGAGACCCCACCCCCTCAAAAAAAAAAAAAAAACTGGAGCAGCTTAGATATGCCAAGGAACATGGTAGCTGTTGATACCAACCCTCCCAACCTTGTGGCAAAGCTGCATTGGAGCAACCTGACTGACCCAGCCTCACCTTACTTGGTTCCATGCAGGTCACCATCATTGGCCATATCCCACCTTCTAGGGAATGTGACTCTACCCATAGTCATATTGTTTGCCCCCACCTCACCCCAATCAAGCCTTGAAAGTAGAAGGAAGGGCTATTTGGGAAGAAGGTGGATTTGATTAGGGGAAAGTGGATATGACATTGGAGCAGCAACAACAAGGTCTATCCCAATAACAGCAGGGGCAAAACTGCAGGAAGCAAAAGAGTTATAAACCACAACCCACTGTATCCCTAGCCCAGAGAAGAGAGGGAATCCAGAAATGAAAGTGGATAGTTTCCCCCATTCCAATTTGGGAAGCCTGGCAGCAGCTTTTTTGAGCTCAGACTGAAGCTTGGGAGCAATTCTGCTTTGCAACTTCACAGCAGGAAATGGCCTCAAGGAACAATAACCACCAAAGGGAGGAGTAAAAACTGCGCCAGGCCAGGAGAAGACTAAGTAAGGCCTGGAGCCATGGCCAAGGGACAATGATAATCAGTTAAGTTGACTAATGGTAGTTGGGAGGGTGATAATAATCCTACCAAAAATAAACTGCACTCCTAGGGCTAGTGGGAGAAAGAAACCAGGAAGCTGTATTTGAGAAGCATTAGTCTGCCAAAAGTCTACAAAAGCAAGTGCTCAGCCTATTTGTGTGTGCTTCCAGTCTTTCTCCAAACAATCCACACAATTTGATACAACTGGCTTCTGTAGGCTTTCGAACCTCTCCAGAATCAAATTAACTGACATAACAGTAACACAAGTTTATACACCATTGCTAAAGATGCTTCTTTTAAACCTCCTTCAATTCTATAAAACAACCCCCTTCAACCCAAATAATCAAAGTTCAAATAATGATTGATTCAAAACAGGATTATTCATTGGAGGTTTTGTTGTGACATTGCTGATATTTGTTCTGGCAGAGTTCCTGTATTTTTAAGTGTTCCATGACATGCAGAATGCAGTTTTTCTTAGCAGAACATTAATGTCATAAATAGGTTACACAAATGTTACACACAGTTACACACTTTGACAGAATTGCCTTCCTCAACAGCATGCTAGTGGCAAAATGTCCCTTTAAGAATTCAAATAAACAAAACAAAACACCCTGCTCCTCCTTCAAAATATTGTAAGGACTCTCAAACACAATAAAGGGAATATTTTACCACATTTTATCAGAAAAACATGATCCTAGAGAACCTAACTTCCTCCTGCTGTAGTTCTGAAACCTGTTAGGTTGCTCAATTTATATAATGTAGTAACTGGCATTATAAATTTTTATAAAGCTCTGACTTCATTGTCACAAAATTCTAGCAAAGTGAATCACAAATAGGTACAATGTGGACAAAAATAAACCCTAATTAGTTCACTATGGCTAACTTTCAGCTAAGCATGCATAGTGCTAAGGACATAAGCAGTGTCCTGCTGGATTGGACTCCTGGCTCATCTAGTCCAGCAGTCTGTTCTCACAGGGCCAGCCAACTGCACAAGGAAGCCCACTAGCCTCCCAGCAGAAGGCCTTCAGAGGCAGTTATAGCCATTGATCCCCATGACCTCCATGAATTGGTCCAATCCATTTTTGAAGTCAGCCAAGCTGGTAGCCAGCACCACATCTCATGGCAGCAAATTCCAGTTTAATTATGCCTTGTATTTCCTTTTGTCTGTCCTAATTCTTCCAGGATTCAATTTCACTGGGTGACCTCTGGTTCTGTTATTTTGGGAAGAGGAAGATAGCTCTTCCTTGCACACTTTATCCACATTATGCATAATTTTGTACAGCTCAATCATGTCCATTCTCATTTGCCTCCTTTCTAGACTAAAAAACCCTAAATATCACAACCTTTCCTCATAGGGAAGCTGCTTCAGCCCCTTGATCATCTTAATTGCCCTTAGTATTGGGTCTTAGAGCAGATTTTCTTATTATATAACCTCGTATTGAAGAAATATTTTGTATTGTACAGTATCCAGAGTTGTTATACTCTTTTCAGCCCATATCATATTTAAATCATTTTCAAAAGAGTTCCCAATAAAGTCCTGAAATTGTGATTTCTTGATAACATGGAAGTCCCATCTACCTCACAGTGGTTATGCGAGATTCCCAGGTTGTCATCCTTCCAGGTTTTGCCAGATTCAAACTTCAGTTTTGCATGGTTTCTGCATCACCAGCTGGATTAAAAACATTTACCCTATAAACTGTATGCACCCCCACATCCTCCTTTACATAATCCCTTCAAGAATCACCCACCAAGTTTTGAATGCAGCCTGCTGAAAACTCCCACCTTTCCTTTCTAGAAATGTCACCATATCACTGCTACACCAAATGATATCCAATCATTTGATATTTATTTTCTTAAAATCAGTCAATGCAATGAATTTGTAGTTTTAAAATCAAAACCATTACTATAAAACTTCTTTTTCCTTTTCTACCTTATTTTGCAGGATATGTTCAAATATAACTTTGAATGTTAATGCTATCCTCTTGGTAAGCTTTCTGGTTTCAGTTTTTCAAGGAAGAGAAATATTACGATTGCTTTAAATACTGAAATTCACTTTTTTAGTTTGCATCACAGTGATCAACAGCCTTTCAGAATTGAAAAAGGAACTGTAGACTGTTGCTTGAGAACTTAACTCTTTCCAGACCAATAATGATTGTACAGGGGAATAATGTTTCTTTTAGAGCTAACTAGCTTTCTTAGAAGATATTTTTGAGAACATTTTTGCAGGTTTTCACCATCCTGCAATAAGGCTATTTTGCAGAATTTTCTCCAGATATCATTGATTCTCTTTTTTCCCTTTCCTCCTCTTCCTCCTCCTCCCTATTAGCTGACATTTTTTCCACCAATGTTGTCAGCCTCACAGATGTCCAGGATTGACTGTCTGATATTGTGGGAGATATAAAATAGATGTTGGGATGGCAACATTGTAGCAGCAACAACTTTTACTGCTACAAACTTAAAGAAAAGAAATATGTCTTCCCAACTATGAATATTTACAGGAGTGAGCTCTACTCCTGAAAAACTACTGGAGAATTTTCCTTCACTGACAAAATTCAGAGAAGTGGTTCCTTAAATTTCTCTTACCACTAATGCAATGGAATGTTTGGGAAGACCATTATTACCCAGCTACGGACTAGTTACTCTTCTCTTAGGCAATGCTTTCTGCTCCTGGTTTAATAATGTCTAAGAAACTATGGATGGGCTTATATATCTCTTTAAGCTAAACCAAGCAAGCCTATAGCTTGGGGAAAAAGCCCAAATATATAACCAAAAGTCAAAAGATCTGTCTTTGTTCAATTAAAGCAATTGCCTGAAACATAAATCTATAGAGCATAATGAACTTTTCAAATGTGAATATTGGATCTTGTTAATGTTATTTTGGATTGATTTTGGAGTCCCCCTTTAAATAGAATAACTAACAGGAAGTACAATTGTAAATCTCAGCAAGTTCTATGGAACTTAATCTAGGAATGTAGAATCCATGCTATAGATTTAATCCATCACATTGGACCATGCTATTCTGACTTTCTTTGGGTAATGGTTTTGCCATTTATAAATACTCAAGACAGCAGAATGTTGGCTTTTGAGGTCGTTAGCTCATACCCATTTGTGGAATGAAATTTACTTCCCCAGATGAATTGAGCCATGTTGCAGTAGATCTGAAAACAGCTTTAATTTTATCTGGGAGAACAAGCTATAGGTTTCTGGGTATAACAACCAAAGAACAGCCTTAAGTTATTTTAGAGAATTGATGTGGCAAGTGCTACTCAATGTGTACTTGCTTCTACTTGTTCTATCTGATATTACTTGATATTACCAAAAACAAACAAATGAAAGCAAAATATCACAGTTCTCGATTAACCTGTCTACATAGAGCCGTTGATTCTATAAAAATCACTTCTTTCTGCTGGGGAAGAACACTAAACATTTCTGTCAAAGAAATTCAACTTTCATTATGTATGTTCATCATATTCTTATTGATCAGGATCTCCTAATTTCACATAGTAAAAAATGAATTTGCATTTATTAAAGAATGTAGCTTGGTACTACTATGTCTAACCCCAATTTTTTTAAAAAAATTGAAGTTCAAAAAATCAAGAGCAACAAAACTGGAGCTCTTACTGAACTTGTGAATTAATTTCCTAAATCTCTTCATGCTGACATTAACATAGCAGAAGCCTGAACTAAGATGAAATGTTTCTCATATACTTTAAGACTATTACAGATTCACTAAGACAGATAAATTACTAGAAGAAAATGTTTACCTTTCCTTGGCTGATTCGTTATCAGATTTAATGTTACAGATGTAATCTATTCTGTTTCTTTCTCAAAGAAAGCTTCAGTATATTTATTTTACTATGACTGTACTGTACCTTAATTTTACTGTACATTTATATCATGGCAAGTGATATAAAGTTTAGATAGTGCTGGCAAATAAATGTTACTACTACACATTTTTTACAAACTCAATAATGGGTACTGATGGAGAATTTCATATAAGGTAGAGAGAACTCCCCTTTGTTTAATTTCTGATTTGTGATAAATTTGTATTTTATAGTCTTATTTTTTATATCTAAAATTCTGGAGATTTGTTATTTGGAGATGATAGATCGATAGACAGACAGACAGACAGACAGATTTCAAGCTGGCATCAAACTTTAAAAAATCTGGGCATGATGGGAATTGTTTATTTCCTTTTCTGTTTATTGATTAAAGATAATCCTAAAACAAGTTTACTAAGTTTTTTTAAGCTAGGAGAGTTTGTATTTGTACATTTTATATTTAACATTGTCACTGTTAAGAAAAAGCCCTGAGAGGGAGTTACTTCTGAGCAAACACACATACAAAGGTTGAATGAAAAGTAATGCCTTAAATATTTAATGTCACCAACAAGGGCAATACTGATGAAGCTCTGATTTGTTATTTAGCATCTGTTGTTTCACTTCATTTGGTGGAGGTTGCTGTGAGAATATGTGTTGCTACTGTTTGTAAATGGAAGTCTGCAGTGAGCACTTGTCAGTGTGCTTTTAAGCAATGCACCATAAGTGAATTTTTGACTACTGAAGGAGTCCCTCCAACTGAAATTCACCACTAAATGCAGGTTGTTTATGATGATAACTATGTTGATGTTAGCACTGTGCATCACTGGGCTAAAAAATGTAAAACCTTTGAACCTGGAAGAGCTGATTTGTGCAATCAAGTGGACAACCTGTGAGAGCAACCAACACGTTTCACACAGAAAGGTTGATGAACTGAGTAAGGGTAATTGGTGGATCACTCAAAGAGGGAATTTGCTGTCAAGCTTTCACAGGAACATGTGAGTCACACTGATATACTTCTGTATCAGAAGGTTTGTGCAAAATAGGTTTCCCCTAGGCTGTCATCACAGATGGAAGCTCCAAGAGGTTAAAGTTGCCTGCAATTGTTGTCACTCTTTGAGAATAAAGATGAGGAATTTCTTCACAGTATCAGGACAGCTGAAGAAACATGGGCTCATCATTCTGATCCAGACAGTCCATGGAATAACACTAAAAAGCTTCATTTTCAAAAACAATAAAATAAAACCCAGACTTCAGCAGGGATACTCACTGTTACTGGGGTTTTTTTGACATGCAGATAGTGTTATTCACATGGATCTCCTTGGAAATGACACCACTACTTTGAAATGGCAATTAAGCAGAGGAAGGAAGCAGAGGAAAGAAATTTTGTTGCAACATAACAGTGTTAGGCCTCATACCTCACAAGCTACTAAAGAGGCAATTGCAAAGTTGAATTGTCCAATCTGCCATACAGTCCAGACCTGGCACTGTGCAACTTCTACCTTAGCCCAAAATTGAAATAATATATTTGTGGCCAACTGTTTGACTCAAATGAACAGGCAGAAAGGATTGTCAAGAACTGGTTGTGAAGGCAAAGTGGAGCTCTTTCATGATGGCTTTTTAAAAAAAGAACAAAGAACTCTTTTGGAGGATAATTTTCCTGTTTCATTTATTCAAATAGCCCTATTTAAACTAAAATTATGGAGATATGGAGATAGAGGCATTACTTTTCATTCAACCCTCATAAAACAGTATGCTGTACCCAGGAAATGATGAAAACTAATATTGCTGCATTATAATAATGAAATCCAAAATGCATTACTATAAAAGGATTTGATTAAAAAATGGTACAGTTTCATTACATGTTTAATTATGGACAAGCATAATACAATTAGCAACAAATGAATTATTTGCATATTTATAGCTCTTCCCAAGCCATATTTAGAGTGTGGGTGGGTGGGGGTTGCGGGGGGAGGAAGCCTGGCTGCTGGTTCCTTGTGATTGGTTGTTAGGCTTTTTAAACATTCAAGTTGGGATCTTAATGTACAATTCCTATTGGCTGATATTACAAGCAAGGGAGTTCTTAAAAACTCTTTTCAGGACTAAAAAAGGCCTGGTAAAATCTTAAATGTTGGCGACAAGGTACTTAATTCCACGAACTTAAAGTAAAGGGAGTAAAAGATTGGTAGGAACCTGTTTCCTGCAACCTGCTGGAATTTTCTTAATATTTTATTTCAGATCCCTCCATCATAATGGAGCACATATATACTGTTGACTGACAGACTGCTTCCCTGAGTTATGTGCAAGTGACTCACAATGCAAGAGGACAACCTTGCAAGGGAGCAGCTTCATGAATGGATTATGTATTTTTTTTTTTCCCCTTTAAAGAAGTATAACATTTTGTGAGATACTTAAATGGGGACCCAGAGTTTACTAGACTAGAGGTACCATATCTGGGTTGCAAACCACTAGAGAGCAGCAAAGATTTAAACTTTTCTGTTCCTCTTTGCTGCCCTCTTGTGGTCATCTGGATTTCTACTGTCCACATCTGGTAGCCCTATGGAGTGTGTCTTCTAAAGTTAGAGCGAGTAGTGAAGTACACCCTCTCCTTGTTTAACGACTGCAATTAGTTCCCTAAATTGGAAGCAAATTGGTCATTAAGCAATATGGTCGCTAAGCAAACCATGTGACTGAGAGAGAGAGAGAGAGAGAGAGAGAGAGATCGCTGATTGCTGCCATCCCATTTAGATAACATTCTGTTGTACAGCTATGCCAGCATTAGTCTCACTCATTGTTAGTCTCATACATTGTTGTCAGGTGGAGAAATTTGATCGTAAGTGCATGCATTGGTCAGAAAATGATTTTTTAAAAATGTATTATTACCATCATTATTTTCAAAGGATCACCAAAGAAGGTGATCGAGGAGTGGCTGTATCACAAGATCATTGAAGACAATTGAAATTTGTTTTTTAAAGAGTCCTGCAAATAACCGGTAAGAAAAGAAAAGTACAACTAGAGTTTCCTGGATGTGACCTTTAAACAATTATTAAGAAGAAAAACCATTTCCTGAAGAGAGATAATCCTATGCATCAGCAGGCTAGTTGCATTCATTTATCCCCCAGTTGTAGGCCTTCATAGGAAAATGACATTGCAGAAAGTGAAGAACTAAAGTGGGATCAGGAAGAAGATTGCAAAGAGCACGTCAAGATGACTAACCAAAGTTAGCTGACCTGTGAAAATGTGGGGAACTTTGAAAGAGTAATACAGTTTGGAACTGGTCATAGCAACATGATTAGCTATGGACAATATGGGCCGCTTCTTGTTTTAGGTCTGTAGAAATCTCTCTTTTTCTCTGATTGCAGAGAACAAATTGATCCAATATTGCCGAAATAAAAAATATGGAAAATTCTGGGAAGAACAAGATTGTAGGGAAGAAAAATAAACAAAACATGGTTCCTTTTCTTGACTCAAGCAGCTGTGGATAGAGAAAAGCAAGTGAAGAATATTTCATACTTTTTATAATATTTTTATTATACTTAAAGATGTGGGACCCTACCAGTGATAGAAGATTATTGTTTTGCAGGTTGATTTCAGTTTGTATGATTCCAAATAGCTACACCTGATCAAGTCTGAATGGATTAAACCCTGTGGAAAAAAAGAACAACAAAAACTATCTATGCATATCACCTGTATGTCAGTTTGAAATATAAAAATTTCAGCTTAGATGGATCATTTTTTAAGTCTTTGTTTTATTTATTGTTGTTTGTTATTGATTATGTTCTTTTTAGTTTTTATTTCTAGTTTGCTTTTGTAATTTTTTATAGTCAGTCTGAGTTTTTGTGTATGGGTATGTTTATTTAAAAAAAACTTTTAATAATATAAATAAGTAATTTTAAAAATAAAAATAAAGCATCTAGGGAAGGAAATGGAGTTATAGCAGAGTGACTGAGTTAGACTTGATCATTTTGAGTCCATTTCTGCTGTCTGGCCCCTCAAATCAATTAAAAATATAATAATAAAAAAGTAAGAAGTAAGAAGTAAAATGGGCCCTTTTAATAGTTTCATATAGGATTGTCTCTGTGGTACAGCAGTATGTGTTAGGATGTTCTCATGGGAAGAAGAGCAAATCACTTATCTTCAAACACATTGTTATGGCTATAGAAATCACGCCACCTGTTTTGGCCTTCTAGTTTGCACGTATACTGCTATTTACTGCCATCTATTGGCGGCTTCATGCTACTTACCTAAGGGGAGGTGCATAGTTTCAATAAATTGTGGGTGATTGTATGCTTCAGTGCTAGTAGGTTTTTAGTCATCATGTAATCATTTTATAGGTTATGTAGTTTTAACTAATAACTAAGTAGTGTACCTCTTCTCTGAGAGTTTTTGGCTAGAGACTTTGAAGTTGAACTTGTGTATTGGATAAGTTTTGTTTTTAAGTCTTGGATGCCACATAAATGAGAAGAAGTGATTTTTCTATGTTTTGCATGAAACTTGTATTTTATGTAGTTTTATTTTTCTCAATAAACAACCAGATATGTTTTATAACTTCTGGCTGGATTTATTTGGAGAACAAGATAAAGACATTGCATTCTTTAAATCTCTCTAACGCTGGTGTGTATTTTTGGTGTGGAATGTATTCATAGATCCACTCTGCCTGACAGTATGAAGTAGCCTGCTTTAGGAGGTATCATAGGAATGGAGGAGAGAAAGATAGATGTAGGAAGGAATTGATTTCTGCATAACATACCTTTTGGGAATTTGGGCCATAATGGTGTGGAGTGCCATTTAGAATCTGCTTCAAGGCAACAACATGTCTGAGATTGCCTTGGATGACCAATCTATAGCATTGGTGCTTCTTAATAAGCTCATAGCTCTTATTTGGGCAATTCAAGACATTTGTAACCAAGAATTACCACTGGGCAGCCAAGTGAAATTAAGAACATGCACTTGAAAGGATAATGTTATGACCAAATAGACCTTGTCCTGATGTCCTGCTTTGCTTTCTGCACAGATAATTGCCTGTCTGTAAAAGTGACAAGGATAAATGTCATTAGCACCATGATCTTGAGCATGTCAAGCTGAAAGATAATTTTAGCCAGTGCTGAAGTCCTGTAGATGTCTTTGTGCTGCCCTTGTCTCCAAGAAGTGTTATTGAGGCAAACAACTAGGCAAATAAGTTGACTCTTATGAAAAATTTAAATAAGGGAGCAAATTTCATGGCCTTTCTAATGAAGTAATAGAACTATTTGAGATATAGCCATGGTAAAATTAAAACTCTGCTTATAAGGGACATAAATAGAGCTTTCCTTCTGTTGGCTAAATAAGGAAAATGAACAAAAACCATAGTGATGTTGTCTTCGTTATTACAGCCAAAGGCCAGCACTGATAACCTGGAAAACAAAAACAAAACGAAAACAAGCAAACAAACAAACAAAAAAACCCAGTAATACAGGGCACAGTAAAAATGAAAAGCAACAAAAAGGCACCAGAAAATTATGTGCTTAACTTCTATAGAGTTCATATTTGTTTGATAGGAACAGCCAAGTTAGTTGACTGATATGTTTTCAGTTTGTTAATCAAATGGAAGAGAGTTGTATTAAAGGCAGAATGGTAATGCCAGATTGGTTAATAATAATATTGTAGCTATCCAGGACTTGATCCTGGATGAAGAAATCACATGGTTGTACATTAGAATGATGGGGTTAGATGAAGCACATCTTTATTACAGTCAAAGACCAGCATAAGAAGGGTGGGGTACAGTCAATAAAAAAGCATAGAAAATACATCAGAGTCTAAATAATAAAAAGTTAAAAGATATAAAATAGAAAGTATATATCTAAAAGGAATCTAAAAGGAGGGGTAGGAACATTAGGTGGGTGTAGGGGAGCATAAAGGTTAGTATATGGCAGACTATATCAAATTACGGAGCATTCTAATATGACGAACTAGATGCTCATTAAGACTAGTTTAAGGCACAGGTCATCATCTGATTAATTTTAATTGCTGCTGCATAGAACCTGGCAACAGTATACATTGTAGCAGGGTTGGTATCTGAAAGCAGCAGAGAGGTGTAGAATTGTCCTGTGCACCCTGGGTATTTATGCAATAATGGTGAGATGGGTCTAGAACAAATGTCTCTGTAATGCAGGCACTGGAGAAGCACATGCTCTGTTGTTTCTGCATGTCCAGTTACAGGGGCATTGTCTCTCTGGGTAAGGAATCTTCCTGTATCGGCCTTCAAGGACAGCTGAGGGTTGGGCATGACATTGTGCCAAAGTAAAGGTCCTCCGGTGGTTAGGTACTTTGAGTTTAGTTAAGTATGTCACAGGGAAGACAGAGTACCTGTTGGATTCACTGTTAATAAAGGTTAGGGACCTGGCTAGATCCAATTGGTGCTCTGTGTCTGCTACACGCTGTTTGATGAGTGCTTTAGCCTGGTAATATCCCATGCTAAGTAGAAGGCCTGGAGAAAAGCCCAAGGATGAGATTTTAGTTGCTACTGCCTGTTTCCATGTGGACTGAAAATCATCCTTCATAGTTAATAGGGCATGGCCAAGGGGAAAAAAGGAGAGTCTGAGCCAATAGTTGAGTATGGTCACCCACACTCTAGCCTCCACTTTCATGAAGCCTGTCTCTAGTCTCAGGGTAGCATTAGAGACACATTTTGGGATTTGAAGGGCCAATCTTAGAAATTTGGATTATACAAGTTCTAATGGTACAAAATTGGAGAAGGGGCCAGCTGGGCACCATAAAGAAATTGTGCTATTGGCTTGGTTTCAATTAAATTGAGTGCTGCAGAAATATTTATTTTTATTTTTTATTTTTATTTATTTTATATTATTTTATTTATATTTCAAATTTAGACACTGCCCATCTCACAAGGAAGTGACTCTAGGCAGTTGCCAAACCATCTGCCATTAAACCATTAAACCACTCGTACATGCCTTTTCTGTGTATATAATGGCCACCTCTTGTCTTGAGGAATTTAAAGATGACAGATGAGCTCCTCTGTGCATTTTTAGCAATGTAGACCCCATGGGCTTTCCTACTGGTGGCAGAATGAAGGACTATTCCCAGGTATTTGAAACAGGAGACCTGCTCAATCTTGTGGCCATCTATGCTCCCTGAGTAGCTCTCGGGCCTTTTTGGCAAATGCCACAATTTTAGTTTTCTGATAATTGAGTTCTAATTGGTATTTCTTGCAGTACTGTGTTAGTGCTCTCAGTGCTGTTTTAAGGCCAGTAGGTTTCCATTGTAGGTGTCTTGGATAGAGTTTGCTGATTGTGTTGAGAAGGCTGATCAGTCTATAACTGCTGATCATCCTTTCCCCCCTTTTTATATATACAGACAATGATTGCAAGCCTCCAGTCCTTGAGGACTCAGCCATAGGTGTCAATGCAGGTGAAGAGTGAGGCCAGCATGGTGGCCCAGAAGCCAAGTTGTTTTTAATGGACTCAGGAGGGATTAGGTCTTCTCCTGGGGCCTTCCCTGGTCTTAGTCGAACAACAAGATTCTTGATCTCTGTCACTGTGTTAGAATCCTCCCAAGATTTTATAGTAGAATTTACTGTTGGCTAGCTGGTAGTTGCTTTTTGCATGCTGCGGTTCGGCCATTGTAAAAGGTGGGTGGGTGGGGAATGGTGGGTAAATAGATGTGGCACCGTTAGAGGCAGATGGCTTCTTATCACAGGCGCTGGAATGCTCAAGGCCGTACCAGGGGGAGAATCAAGAGATTAAGGAGGCAAGGGGGGTGAAGGAGGGGAAAAGGAGAAAAACAGTTTTTGGAGCACAGAGGCTTAGTCTTAGCAATGCTTTGGAACTGTACACTTGTTCTCAATAAATGAACTTTCTTTTGAATCAATATTGGTTGCAAGGAAAGTTACTGGACTTGGGAGCAGCGGGTGGCAGATCGTTATACACTGTCACTGGTGCCCACACTGGCAGATTTTCTATAGTTTGGCTAGGGCATACACTTCCAACAGAGGTGTCCATGTAGAGTTCTTGAAAGTATGCCTCCCAGGTCCCATGGTGACAGTCCACCATGGATGGACCATTGCTCTGGGAACTTGATGTGATATGCCAGAAAGAGGCTGAGTCATTGGATTTGACTGCTTGAATGAATTGTGTCCAGTTGTTTTTTGTGTGGCTTCCTTTTTCTTGTGTGCCAGCATTGTTTGTAGCATCTCTTTTGCTGGAGGAGGTCCAGTGCAGCTGTCAGTGTAGTATTGGATGCATAAGCCTGGTAAGTGGTAGCAAGAGCTTTTTTGGCATTAATACAGTCCCTGTCAAACCATGGCTTGGAGTGGTGCTGTTGCTGCTTCAAGGGTGCACTGTTACTACAAACTAGATGCTGGTGGAGCTCTTGGGTAAGGGAGTTATAGTTCTCCAAGAGTGCATCAGGAGAATCAGTTGATGTCAGGGCAGACTCTGTAGGTGATCTGTAGGCCAGTAGCTCAGTTATCATTTGATTTAGATTGGAGGGGTGGGGTGGGGGTACACTTGGCTCAGCAGTAAGTTCTTCCTGCTGGCATTAGAAAGGGTTGGTAATAGTCCCTAGTATGTGTTTCTTGAGTGAAGACATTTAACTGGCGCAGGATTGGGAAATTATCACTGTCAAACTTAGGCATAACTTCTAGGGCCTTGGGATAAGGGAGAAGTTTCCTAGAGACAATTATATAGTCAATAGCACTAATTCTGCAACCAGATAGGTAGATGAATTCAGCTTGATGGTCACTTTCAAGAGCACCATTTAGAATATGGAAGTTTAACGAAGGCTGTTTGAGCCAGGCAGAGACCTGCAAAATTTGATTTCTGATCTTTTGAGCAATGGGTGAGGAGGAATCCATTGTCTTCAGGACTGGGAGGGGGACATTTGTGCCTTGCATAGAGGGTGTGGTCGTTGGGACCCAATCTGGCATTGAGGTCCCCTCCCAGGATTACAAATGCACTTGAATTCAGCAGTATAAGGTCAGCAGCATAAGTTTTTAATTTAGCCCACAATGCTCTGATCTGGGGTTTCTGCCTGATTGGGGGCATATAAGCATTTATTATCAACAGGGCACAGTGAGAAATGGATTAACACTGCCATGGCATATGCATTGAATGGTGGGAGGGGCCTTGATACAGCATGTAGTGGAGTGGATACTAGGACTCCCAGGGCCCCTTTTGCTCTTCTCTGCTTTACTCCTGGTTCTGCCTCAACTGAGAACGAATGAAATCCATTCAGTAGTAGTTTGTCAGCAGTCCATGTTTCCTGAATCAATATGATGTCATGTGGGAGAGTAAGTCAGTAAAACAAGGATCTCTGGTGGATACAAACCATCCAGCCACATTCCAGGTTAGAAGGGTGACCTTATGCTGGTCACTTGGATGTCAAAGGGATGCACAGTGAACCAGGGGCTGGGTGGGTAATTTTGGCAGGGGCAGTAGCTTCATGCTAGTTGTTGGTTCAGATGGTTGTAACTGTGTGTCCCTCTGTGGGGAGGAGGGTGGAGTACCATCAAGTTCCTGCTCTCCCTTCTCTGCCATCTGCTTGTCCATCAAGCCTCCCTTCTTGTGAGGGTGCAGGGGACCTTGTAGTTCTGGCAAGGAGACCTGAAGGATCAGTGCAGCATGGGCAGCAAAATGTGGATCATTGGCAAGCAGAGATCCCAACTCTTTAGTAGGGGGAGCATCCTTTGGCTTGTCCAGTGAAAGAGGAGGGGAGGGGAGCTGTTTCTCCTTTGTCAGGTTCCTACAGGGCCAGGGCAGCCCCTCAAATTTGGAAGCAGATGACGGTATACCTCCAGATTGGGTTTCTGTAGTGCTTGGCTGAGGTTTGTTTTGTTCGCAAGGTGGTTTCTTTTGGGTGTCAGCTGCTTGGGTTTGATTGCATGACTATTGCTGGTGTGGAGCTCTCTGAAGAGTCAGTGTCAGTGTATTACCAACATTGGTGAGGAAGTCAGATTCATGTGCTGACAGCATTCTGCATGTGCGAGTCAGAGTGTGTGAGAGACAGTGGTGTGAGATGATTTAGAAGATGATTTAGAAGATGAACAGCTCAATGGGGCAGATGTATTAAGTTGGTGCTGGACTTCCATATCATTACCAGCACTAGAAGGGTATCTCAGAATTGTTGTTTTGATGTCTGCTAGTTTTGTTTTTTTGTTTTTTTTCCCAGATTAATGAGTTCTGTGTTTATAGATTTAGCTCCCTCCCTTGAAGTGTGCTTAGGCTCTTCGCTCTTGGCACGGCTGGCAGATTTACTGCATTTGGAGCATAAGTTTTTATGGCTCTTATCTGCAGGGTCATGGCCATTTATCACTTTCCCAGTGATGAGGTCACAGACTAACACGTCCTTAAAGACTCTGACAGTTTGGATGCAATGAGTCTGCCATAGGAATTCGCTCATTTGTGTGAGTCTGGTGGGGAGAGATGGCTGGTTGAAACTCAGGTGTATGCATTTAACATTTCTTAGACTGGGTAAGTAGTGAAAGTCTTTCAAATCAATGATTCTATTTTGGCAGTTTAGGAGCTGAGTTAGGGTGGTCACAATAGTCTTGCAGCTATTCCATCTGTGGGTATTCTGATGGATTTCTAGGAAGAGTTGCTTTTTCTGTAGCACACAGTGGTAGTTGACTGTGCCAACTGCTTCTGGATGCCCTGTTGATGTCATAGGACAGGCTGCTGGAATGCTGACGTGGCCAACTTCTGCTGGAATTTTAACCCCCTGATTGCCATGGAGGATTTGCTGATCAAGAGCTTTTGTTGACATTTTTTGTTGTCTCTGAGTTGGGGAGGTAGGAGTCAATCCTCATCTGTTTCTCTGCTTTATTGGATTTGTGGGCCCCAATATCATTACTGGGGCTGGTCCAGGTTCTTTTCTTGTCTCTGGATGGCATTTTTGGGCTGTAGGACTAAGCCAGAAGGGATAAGGCCAGTCACAAGCTGGGAGCCTATTTCAGGAGCTGCTAGTTTGTCACCATCTTGGCTCCACCTGGTAGGTAGGTAGGATGAATTTCTCCCAGCTTTGTCCACCAGGATTCAAAGTCTGGCAAAAGCTAAGACTCAAGAGGCTACAAGTTAGGCTTGTATGATAATATCTACATAGTGCATTACCTTATCTAATTGCTCAGTTCAAGAATCACAAAGATTTACCATAATCACTATGAATATTGATATCAGAGTACAAAATCGAACTGTAGTTCTGTTGGTATGCTAACCACCCTATCTTCCATCAGCCTCCATGCCTACATTGTTTGGGTTGATCTCTGATGTGGCTATGCAAACTCCACGTCATACAGATGCATAATTAGAGGAATTGGGACTGTTCCAAATTGTAGAGTAAATATAAAACTCTTAACAGGGAAAACCATTATGACTGTATATGTTTATATTAAATTAAAATATAGGATTTGTGCTGGCACCTCCCATGTATTTGACCTAGAGTTGTGCCATAGAGAGCCAATGTGTGTTGGCTGGAAAAAAAAATTACACAACCATTTGATTGTTGATATTGAAGGAATTTAATGTCCCTGCTGTGAACCCACTAGGAAGATATAGCTCAGAATTTCATGGCTGGTGTGGCAAATGTGAGTCTGTCTTAATATTTGCAACCAATCCATGTGTAATTCATGAAAGTTAAAATCACTTTGCTCAAAAATAAGGATCAGATTAAAAAGCGTCAAGACATCCATTAGTGAAGCTAATTGTTCCTAGCCCCATTTTTGTGGTTTGTAAAATACTGCAGGATGGTACTACCAAAATTTGGAAGCAAAATGGCAATTTTCTTTTTTATATTAAGTATAAAGAAGTAGCTGAATTAATCTTCTGCTAAGATTTAATCATTCAGTTTGCCTTATTCCCACTTTGCCAGCTCCCCAGAAGTAAAGCACCATCCCTTCCTGGGAATACCGTCATGTAACCACTTTGTCTTTTGGAGGCTATGAAATTACCAAAGGAACAGATGTGGCCCATGGATAAGGAAATATATCCCTTATCCTTTGGCTAAACAAATCCCTGAACAATGAAAAATAGTCCTAGGTTATGAACTATCATTACATATTCAGTGCATTCCAGAAAATATACTATCTTTCACTTTTCAAATTCATTTCACAATATCTTCAGAGATGGCTGGGAAATAATCCATCTTAAAATACTGAAAGTTACTGCCAATTAATATAGAAGAGCTTTCCCCAATGTGATATCCTCCTAGTATTTGGACTTTGGGTCCCATGATTGTCCAGACTGACTAGGAATTCTGAGAGCTGTAGGTCCCATGTATACAGAGGGCACAATGTTGAGGAATGCTGCTATCAATAATAGTCAGCTAGATGGACCAAAAAAACCCCTATGAGCTTCATTTTTTTTTTTTTTTGAAGAAGTGTTTAGTTTCCTCTTTTCTTTTTCCTATATAACATCAGTGTATCCCATAATACAGAATTAAATGCTGTTGAGGGAAACGTTTGGACCAAGATGTGAATTTACTTTTGACCTTCTCATAGCTGCAAATTAACTGGCTTAATTTCCCTAAAACGTGCACATTCACAAGTTTCATCCTGCTGCTTGACAATAATACAATAACCAATTCTGGCTGTCTAATCTCTAGGGCCCAGAATCTTTGCTTCTTCCTCAGCCTCTGTGGTATTAAAGCTGCAATTCAGATTGAAACCTCTAAATGAAATGTATGTGATTTAAATCTGTGCTTGTGCTGGGTCGCCACCTGCTATCCAGTCTATCCTTTTTAGCTTTCCTCTCCTGTAGCAAGGCATTTTGCAAAGCATCAGAGTTCATCAGTTCTTCATCATTATTTGGTTACTACATCCCCATATATTACTTTTACAGGGAAGAAGAAGAAGAAAAAAGAGCTGTAATGTTTGCCCTTTCAATATCATGTTTTGTGTACAAAGGACAGCAGGATGTGTAGGAGTGCTATTACCTTTTCTGGTTTGTTTCTTCTGCTATTTGCCTTCTCAATAGAAAATGTAAGGATTTATTTCCTTCACTTTTCCCTGTTCTTTCATTTAGCATTATTTTTTAGGATGGTATAAACAAATAGACAGGATGCTTTCTTTTCTGTGTAGACATTAAGAGCACTAGAAATGCTTTTTGATATTGCCAAAGTAAGCCCTTAGCAGTAATTATTTTAAATAAATACACACACACACACACACATACATACATACACACCCCCACAGAAGATATAAAAGAATCTTGTAGTGTCTGGATATGATCCAGCTCTCTAATTCCAAGCCATAGGTACACAGAATCAGCACAGAATTTTTCTGCTTCCTAGCTGATTTCGTCCCAGATATGCACACATGGTGCGTGGGACAATATTTTCACTGGGAAACTTGTACATCTCAATGATTCATACAGCAATAAATATAAGCCAGGTTGTTGCTACAGGTATAGACAGTTCTAGAACATCTATCTCAGCTATGTAAAAGTCTGGAGATACTGTAGCTATTACTTGCATTTTTGGAGGCTGAATGAATGCAGACCCATCTGTCTCCATCAACTGACCAATCATGGATAGAATGGTGAAATGGAATTAGAAGAGAAATGATAGAATATGGTATCCTAGTTAGTTCTGGTAATTCAAAATTCATCTCATACCTATACACCTGGGAGTTAGTTATACTAAAGTCAGTAGGTTTTGTTTCAGAGTGAATATTACAGCTGTGCAAATCTCTGTGAGAATCTTGCTTCAATGATGCTTCAAGCAAAGCATCACTTTGAAGAAGCTTTGCAAAGCAAACAGCAGAAGAGTCTTCTGGCTATTTGGAAGCCTCTTCCAGCAGTGTCTTATCAGGAGAATTGCATCGCCCTTGCAGCACAAAACACCTCACCAGGGCAAAACGAAATCACCTCCCATGGAATGGGAATTAGGAAACTCATAAAAGGATTTATGATCATTGTGCTATTATCATGTGACACTGTGTAGCATAATGTCTAAACAAAGGAGGGGAGCAGTAGTGCATTGTCTAGGGAAGAATCTGTCATATCCACCTAGCCCCAAGACCAGCCTAAACACTGTTGCCTGATCAAGTAACAAGTTGGCATCTTCTTTGACCATGTAAGAAAAAGTGACTGGTGTGAACCAGTGGATGATGGAGCAATATTCTCCTCTGCACCAGAAATTAGCAGACAATCTGTGTAGTGACGGATACACCAGCTATGTTTTTCAATCAGCATCTGTTGCTTGAGGTGATTGCCTTATTATGTCTAATAATGGAGTTTGCCCTGCCTATTTATCTCTCTTCTTCCCAATGATTCCAGCGTGTGGATGCTGCATTCCATAGGGGTGCACATGTGCGTGCACAGAAATTTGGCATTACAATATTTTCTTGGAATTTTGAGCCTCTTCCAAACTTTTGGCCTTTGCACAATAGATTTGTCTGTTAATTTCCCTTTGCTTATGTCCATACCTTATACCCACTCCAGTAATAGAATTGGGGGGGGGGGGGGGGACCCTTTCTAGAATATAGTCTTTTGGAGAGGGTGGCCATAATAAATTTTAATAATAATAATAATAATAATAATAATAATAATAATAATAATAGTAGTAGTAGTAGTAGTAGTAGTAGTAGTAGTTATCCAAGAGTAAAAAAACTATAATCTTTAACATTTCAAAGTAAGCCCTATTTTTCTTCCAAGACTAAAAAACTATAATCTTTAACATTTCAAAGTAAGCCCTATTTTTCTTACTCAATTTGATGCCCACCAGATCTGTTGAAATTCCATAATCCCCAGTGAAAATGCATCTGGCGTTTGACTGGAGGGCACATGGTTGGGGAAGTTTGCAGTACATGTTCATCTCAATCAATCACATTCTCCAAAAGATTTCAGACTTGGAAACCAATTAGAGTATGAATGAAATGATTGCTAGTAGTGTATTAACATGTGCCATTCAATCAAAACTAGATTTCTATTTGGAAATGTATCATAAACTCAAAAGGACTGAAGGAGAACAACATTTGATGCTCTCATTCTCTCAGTTAATGATGTGAGAAGAAAATACAGAGCTAACAACTGTGCATCATTTGGAAATATGCATTAAATTATCTAGGTTTCTATGAATAACACATTTGAATGGACTGAATATCATAGAGCAAGGCCATAGGAGTCATCATATACAGCTTGTTTCTGGTGTTATAGATCGGATCCTGCATGAGGTTAAAAAAGATCAAGGGTGTTGTTGGGCTGAAATCCAGTGTATACTTAGGTTACTATGGCTCAGTGAATTAACTGGGATTTAAGCAGTCTGTGTGACGGACTAGCCTGAAGCATTTTCCATTCCCTGACTTGGTTTCAGTAACTTTATCAAGTTACTGGCTGTAGTTCTGCAAGTAGTTTGAATTGTTTACTGCCATTGGCTTGGCAACTACTAGTGCCACTATGCATAACCTAAAGCAAACTTGAGTGTGCAGATGCCATTCTGTTCACATGAAACATTTGCAGGAAGTTCAAAAGACATTGACAATAGAGTTCATGCTTTATAGAAGGACCCAGTTCCAGGTATAATTGATTGTAGAATTTGGGTAACATTTGAAAGATCTACAAAATCAAGATAGAGATGGGGGGACTAGATGGATAAATAGTCCGATCTGGTAAAAGGGAGGCATCTTTTGAGAGAAAGACTGTAGCTTTGTGGTACAGTAGAACAAATAGAGAACATCACTGATTCTGAGCTTATCTTCATGTGTCACATAGACTTGTCTTAAAAAAAAAAACAGAACTAGTGGTTGTTTATATGCCTACTTTTATATGTGTATATTATGTGTGTGTATTCACAAAGCAGAGAAATCGATCACAGAAATTGAGCAGAGCCTAGAGAATTTAGATTTGGAGAGGACAAAACATTGTTCTCAGCCAACCTTGCTCCCTAAATCACTTGCTTGTTCTCCTTTCTGTCAGGGCTCATCTCTGAGGTTGCCTTGTGGCATGAGCCATTCTCTGTTCTCTTCCTCCTCTCTAACTTCAGTTGCAGGCAGCAGGAAGAAATTTAAAAAAATTAAAAAAGGAAGAAAAAAAATAAGCAAATGGAGCTCTACAGAGTTCTCCCGGATACAAAGAAGAGATCAATCTGTCTCTCCCTCACTCACAAAATAGCATTATTCCAGAATAGCGCTAAACCGTATCCAAAAGCAGCCTGAAGGACACACACACAAAATTGCAGCTGTACAAAACACTTTCACAGAATGAGAACAAGGTTTGACAGATGTCCAAACCTCCTCAGAAGTCACTTTCTCTCCAGTCCAAATCCACAAGGAGACAGATGGGTGGATGTTTTTCCCACCAGCTCATGACATTTGGTAGGAGAGCAAATTAAGCCTGGGGAATCCACCACTTCACGTAACCTGTCCTGCATTAAAACTGTAAGAGCATCCTTGTTATTGAAGCATAAGAGGATTCAGCAAAGATGGCAGCTGAAAATAGTCTGGCATCTCAAGGACTGAAGGAAAGCACATTAGGAGGAGGAGCTCTCAGTCTTTGACATTTCCAGATAAAGCTGAAGGAATTCCAGCTTCAGAGTTTGAAATTCACTGCTGGCAATGCTGGATTTGAGAGGCAATGTCTGACTTAGTACAGGGTAGTGCCCTAGGTCACTTACAGTTGCTTGTTTTCTGTTTGTATTTATAAGAGAGTAAACTGCATAAAGTACAGTATACTATACATCCACTTAGAATTTGTGGTGAATTGAGAAGTCTGAAATGGAACCAATAGCAGAGACTTGTAGTCTTACAAATACAGTCCAATTTCTGCATCATTTTGAGATATTTTTGATCCTTAAAAAGAATATATTTATTCTATTCTATGCACCTATACTATGTTCCCAATCTTTGCATCTTAACATTCATATACATGCATATACACATACAACATGCAATTGCAAGCTATTTTCCTTTATTTATTTATCTACATGATATGCTGCTCAGCTCCCAAGACTTCAGGCAGTTTACAATATCGCTAAAAGCAAATATACTTAAATGAGACATCACTCAATAAAAACAGCAGCCAAAATGCCATTCATTCATAACAGCAATACTAAAATCAGCAAATGCTGGCTACAATAAAACTGTTTTTTACAGCTCTGTAGAAAGCAAATAAGGAGACTGCCTTATCCAGGAGTAAGGTTTTCCATTGCAAGGGAGCCACTCCAGAGAAAGACTGCCTTTGTGTCCATCTCTCTTTGATCTTTCACAGGGGCAGAACCCTAAGCATCCCCCTTCACTTGCATAAACGGGCTGTGCAAATTCCACCTGGATGAGATGGTCCCTCAGACATACATAGTCTTGGTGTAAAGCCATACAAGAATTTATAGGTCAAAAAACAGCACTTTCAATTGGACTTGGACGCCTGTTGATAAATATGATGAATTTTTGTGCACTGTTTCCCCTAATATACATATTTAAAAAGACACTTTTTTCTAAGGTAAATGTTTGTACACATATAATCATTTTTCAGGGACAAATTGCATAGTAAAATTCTTAAAAAAGTGAAGAGTTCAATTTGGATGTGTGTATTGACAGTTTTGTGCAGTCTGAACTGGGTAGCTTTTCATCACATTGTGAACTGGATAAATATCTTCTTCCTTCCCTAAGGGGAGAAAATGATGCACTGGTTTTATTACTAAATGATGCAAAAACACATTTTCCTTAAATAACTGCTATTTCATTTTCTTATGTTTCTTCCTGATTACTTTATTTTGTGCATACATGGACACACACCGATACACAGGAAGAGAAACAGTCTCACTGTTGTCAGCCAGAATTAACTTTGATTAACATGAATCAATTAAAGGTGTCTGTTAAAAGATTCTGCCTTTTCATGCTATTGGAATTATTATTGATATTTTAAAGCAGTTTATTTGATGCCTTTTGAACCTTCATGGAATGAAAGTCTGACTTAAAAAAAAATAACAGCATGGCTTTGATCTGTTATTTTGCCCAAGGAAATCAAAGCCCTTTAAGATATTATTCTGCCTTTCAACATTTCTTTTGAGGAAGGTTACAGAAATCCCTGAAGGCTGAATACATGACAAGGTAAATTCATTTCGTATTCATCTCTGCAGTATTTTTTCCATTGGTATTCTAATGAATTATAATTAGGGGAAGAACTAGAACTCCTCTTCAGAAAGAGAAAAGTGTAACTGAAGGATGGATCTAAAGCATCGGGGACCATCTGGCCATTAAGAGCCCACAGATGCCACCTTCTTCTCCAGCTGTGAGAAACTGTGGACATCCGTTGCTGGGGAAAACACTGCTGTGTCTAACCATTAATTTGAAGGAGATGCGGTAACTTGTGTCTATCCTGAGGCCTGTTTTGCCCAGCACATTAAACCATATTTTGATTTGCTTTTAGAGGTTTAATGTGTTGAGTGAACCATGGTTTATGATTTGGTGTGATAAGTGAGAGCTTCCAACAGGGTTTATTCAATAAACAGTGGTTAAACAAACCTTAGTGCAATATGTCAACTAAATGTGAATGGTCACTAAAATTGAGATGCTCTTCTTGCATCTACCTCTTTCTTTACTGATGACATCTGGAGGAGATATGGCCTTTTCAAAATAGGAAGGCCCTGTCCATGGATACCATTCCTTTGTCAGTTATTTTTTTAATGCATTCATTACTCATATTTTCACCACTTCCCAGATTTTCCTGCTTAATCTTTACTCTTTCTTTTTATGCCTTGTACTCCTCCTCCCCTTCCACTTTTCCTGTCCTCAACTGGAAGAAATAGAGAGAATATGATTTGTGGCCAAGGATGCCATAATTTGTAAGATCGGGAAGGTGCAGGTACAGATAGATTTCCTGATGGACCTATCACTAAGGAATACTTTGGCTTTATTTTTACATTGCAACCTGCTATTTTGCAAAACTGGTATCTTTTCCATCACAGATGAGCTAGCAGAACGCTGTTATAGGGATAAGCAAAACACAGTCATGAGATTACTGCCAGGTTAGAGGTAAATTGTTCAAATGTTTGGACAGAAAATACTCAGAATATTTCTTAAAAGAATCTCTTCTGAGATATTTTGGTGTGATTAATATTGAATGAAGCCCCATTACTTTCTTCAAGAATATTAAAATGCATTGGCATATGACTTTTCTGCACATCCTGCTTATGTGGACAGCTCACATATTATTTCTGGAGGACAGGAATATGTGACATCATCCTTACCATGTCTCAGCCTGTTCAGAACCTCCACACATCTTTTCTTCTACATCACAAAGTGTGCAAGTGGTCTGCCTACTGTACTTTACTTTATCATAGACAAATGTTCCCATTTCAGTTGGCTAGTGTGTGCTGTGGGAGGCCCTCCCTCTGGTCAATGATCACTGTCCTCCATTGCTGTTTCATGCTAGTCTGACTTCCCTCTTCCAGAGTGGTCTTCCTATGTAAAGGGGTCTTTCTCATGCTTCAGGGAAGTGATAGCTGGTAAGGAAGCACAAGTAAACTGCAGGACCTTCCCACATATACCAATAGAACCATGAAATTGTGAACCTTTTCTTTTTTTAACTCAGTTCACTGGTAAACCAGTGAAACAGTAGAATGTTGAAGCAGCAGAATCATAAACTTCTTTTTTTAACTAGTTCACAGATGGACAAGTAAAATGATGAAATGTTAAAATACCTTTTCCCCCTCCAACTGTGGATGGAGATCTGCCAGTTTCCTCTTCTTGCTCAAGTAACAGCAGCAATAGTAAAAATGTTTACAGTCTTCTGTAAGACTGCTAAACAGAGGAGGCACTCATGGAATTGTTGTGTAAGTGCAAGCCACATGTTCTCAAAACCTGCCCACAGAAAGGAACACAAAAAGTGCTTACTTTCTTGAAACAGGTAGGAAGAGAAAGAAGCATGGAAATTGACCATTTGGGACCCACAGTAAGCACCGTTTGGACATAAAGTCTAGCAGGCATAATTGCCAAAGTTGAGGAATGGATTACAATTCAGCCATTTCTTAAGCCTATAACATCTTCTAGTCTGTCAACTGTCCTGCTTTCACTCCTTTTGTAATTACCAAAGATAACGTTATGGGGAAAATGCCCACTTAATTAAGAACCAAAGCATCTGGAGATAAATGCAACAAAGGATCCTTTATTGGCATGCACAAACCTACAAAGCAATGCCAAAGAGCCCTGATGTGTACAAGGTTACATATTATATACCCCAAGGAGAGGAGACAAAGAATTACAAGGTAATATAAATTATTACAGCACCCCTAAGTCAAGAATGTTACATCAGATAAGAGGAGGAGGTGACCTTACAATTGAGGCCACTCTGACCCCTTCAAAGTCTACATTTTCATAGATGACTGTTCATCCATCCTCCCTTCCTGATGCTAACTTTAATTAACATAAATGTTTGTTCTTTCTTATGCTCATTTTATTGGCCCTTTTCATATTTAACACAAAATACAACAGCCTGCTTTGTATTATCATTCCCTTTTTCCCTTTAGGGTCATCCATCCCCATAATTTTGGTGTTACCTGTTCACTCAGATCATTGTATAATGGTCATTTTAGAAAAGGAACTTTTTTATCCTCCTCAGATAAGTATTTTCATTTTTGGTTATATCAGTATGGCTAAACATCTTCTCAACGGTAAGCAACATTTTATTTGATTTTATAAATGTATAGGGACAGGAATTTTCCAGACAGATATACACGCTTCTCCTTTAATTAGCCTAATATTTAACATATACAGTGGCCTTAGCTTAACTAGCTGTGCATATACGTTCTACACAGACAATGTCAAATGTAGCCTCTTATCTGTTTCATGCCTTCCTCATTCATGCAGCATCTTTCTGTGCTTTAACTTCTGTGCTTTCTTCTATCTCAGGGAGGAGAAGAGGAAGAGTGAATAACAACTCTTCTCTGGGATCTTGACAATCATTGCCAAGTTGTCCTTGTGGACTTATGGTCTGTTCTCTGAAAATCATAGTCCTTTTCACCAACCAGTTCACTCAGAGAATCTCCCTCTCTTGCATCCTGCTTGCCTCTGTTGGGTCTCTAACTATAGATTCCTCCTCCTTGATACACACAGTATCACCAGTCCACATTGTACAAAAAGCCCTCCAGAAGTACCCAGCAACCTTCCCCTCCATTGCTTCTGCTCTTTTATATGTTCATAGCCACAAGGCAGGTGTTTGAATCAGGCACAAAGTTTCCCAGGGTCTGCATGAGGCTGAGGCTGATTTTGGCTTTCAGGGGTGGGGTGGGGAAAACCATTGTATCACCCCATGTCCATTGGTAACTCAGTCTGCCACAGTAACTCAAATAATTCTCACATATTTGATAACGTGTTGCATATTTTACTTGTTGCTTTGTTTAGAACCTTTGTATTTCTGTTTGCTGCATTGACTGATAACAACAACAACAACAATAGAGTTCAGCACAGGAGACATGCAACTTAAAGCTGCTATATTGATGAGTCCTGAGATCCATGGCTGTACCTTAAATTATCTGCCCAATTTAGTGTGTTTCACCAAATATCCTCTACTCCCTAATGGACATAGTTATGTATTATTTTTTAAATAATATTAGCATTTTAGTGCACACTTGTAGTATATACTAATGGACACATATTTTGTGACTGGAGAAATGTGCTACAAAATATAGAAAATATATATTTTTAAAACTTTATTGTACTGTGTTGGGTTTAATGTACATGATCTTGAAATGACAGAGTTAAAATCTCCTTTCCTTTTGATAAACTTGTTTTCTGGGATTGTGAAAAAAGCCTGTTCACTGTCACTTGTGGTAAAAAGAAATATCTGTGTGACTATTAAGGTTGTATGGAGCTTTCAGAATCTCTTTTTCTTGATATTTGTGCAAAGTGCCTTTTCCAAATGACATTCACTTCTAATCAAGCAAAGTGGAACCGCAGTACCACACTGAGGTAGATCAGACTTGCCTTAGTTCTTCATTGTCTCAATTCTTCACTGAGTTGAGAAACTCATTTCCATGAGGCATTTCACCATGTCATGTCTATCAGAATTGGTCCACAGAAGTCTAATGATTTGTACTAAACCACCATTGCTGTTTTCACTGCACTATCAAATTGGAACTCTGTTTATACAGCTATTTGTCATCTGTGCGTAAGAATATCTGAAGGACTTGTGGCATGTCAACTAAGAATGGTTCAAATGTCCTGTCCTATTCATCAAAATAATGTGAAAAGGAGTTATAGGACATGTAGCCTTGTCATGATTCAACGCACCCTGTTTGAGGCAGTATAATATAATAATTAATAGGGTAGACTATGAATTATCTAGCTTCCAAGCCCCTACTTGACCATGGAGCTCACTGCATGATTTTAGGGCAGTGACTCTTTCTACCCTACCTATCTCATAGGGTTGTTGTGTGGGGTTATAATGAGTGGGGAAGTTTCTTGTACTCATTTACTTCTCTAGCCTTGGCAGCCAATGAGCTGTTGCCTTTGAATCATGTAGCCAATGATGATGGCCAATTTCTTCAGCTCACAGCTAAGATAGGAGGAAACTCTTCTTTAAAATGGTGCACACATACATAGCTGCTGGTCTGGGGAAGAGGAGCCAAGATAAGGGGACAAGAATTTTGATAGCACACAGCAGAATACTATGAATCTGGGGATGCCACATTATCAACATGTGCTATACAGTAGGATTTTACATTTCCATTTCTTGTGAAAAAGAGCAATAAACAAAGCAATTTGAGGTTTCATCTTTTTTTTTTTAATAAAAGAGATAAAAACAAAATCAAAGGTATTTGCTTTCCTCAATATCATTGCAAACAGTTATAAGAGTAAAGTGAACAAGTGTTTACTTCTACTTGTATAAATCCTTTTATAACCCTGGATTTTCAAAATAAAAATTCTTAATTAGAACCTTTCTCTATTACCCAGTTCAGATGGTCATATTGTCCAAAAAGCTATTTTCAGTGTTGAATGACATTTACTAAACCTGTTTTTGGGGTCATTTTGACTCAAATTGCATCTGTGACTGTTTATATGTAACCTGCACCTTCACCACAGGAGGTGTCTAGATTTAATGGCACAATTCAGTCAAGGACCTTTAAATGAACCCTTTTCTCTATTTGCAGAAAGGTCTTTGCAAAAACTGTGGCTCAGTTTTGCCCTCAAGCATCTTGTAACCAGCCAGACCTGGGTGATAGAAAGGTAGATCTGCAATATATGGTATTATAATGTGAGGTGGAACACAGTGTAACTGGCCTCCTTAAATAAAATAAAACAAAATAATTTTGAAAGCCCACAGTTCACCCCTGTGCACAACTCTTGGGTTACTTTGTGCAATACTTAGTTTAAGGCTGTTCAGACTGGACTAAAATGTCCAATAAGGCAGTAGTCACCATGTGAATAGTTCAAGTACTGCATTAAATTCTAGCTCTGTTCTGATACTGAAATATTTATATATTTATGGCACTGAAATATTTACTTATGGCACTGATATATATCTCCGGGGAAGGGATAAGTTTCCATAAGAGCTCAACATCTAGGCCAGACAATAGTGAATGGACTAAGAGCTTATTTATAGAGTTCAGGACAAACTTAGCAACTGACAACTTTTGCACTGCTATAGCCAGAGAATTAGTTAAGAAAAGCCTTACTTTCTCTGGTACATTGGAAAATAGAAACAAAATGTTCCCCTGAGTTCCTTGCTCAGAAAAGTGTCAACAGCATCATCATTGGCTTTCAAGAAGATTTGACATTTGTAAGTTACATGCCAGAGAAAGGAAGCATCATAATTCTTTTTTTCAACAAATAAAGATGCAGTAGTCACAGACAGCAAATCCAAATCTGGGAGCATTCTTTATTATCATAAAGCTAAAAATGGGATTAATACCTGTGACAAATGATCATCTTCACATATATGCACATGATTAAGTGGTAATTAATATTGTTGTTCCCCCCCCCCCCACCAATATATTGGACCTGACCAGTTTAAATGGCTTCATTATTTGGAAGCTAAACAGTCCATGATGGAATGGAAACCCCAAAGAATGTCCTTTGCTGTTGGACTCTGATCAAGCCCTGAAATGAGTGAAGCCAGCTTGCTTGGAACGTAGAGAAAGGCAGGTTCAGCCCTAGTAGAACCTGAGACCAAGAGAAAAGGTAAATGCAAGTATAAAACAAAGCAGGAGAAAAATGCTTCATGTACCTGTGCTGTCATCTGTCCAGCTCATGCTGTTGTGACACATGGTAACCAAGCGTTTGTGTAGTTTCTCTTAGGCTTGTGAGTTTGCAATATTGATAGCTTTTATAAAACATTCAGAATTTGTCATGATTGCACTGCTATACCATTTTTGTTAGTTATGTCACTAATACAATATCCTGCTTCAAAAATAGCAGGGCCAGTTAGACCCTGCACGTATCTTGTAAGCATTTGTGCAGGATACAAATATTAGATCTCTGCAAGAATTACAGTCCTTTACTGAAACGAATAATGCTTATTTGCACATATAGTCTTGCTTCTGTTACTCAAGTGTTTTATTTTTATCTTTTTGACCCCAAACCAATTTGATGTGGTAATTTCCCACAGATTGAGGTTGATTGCCACTTGGAATTTCATTTGGAATTTCTAACAAGGCTGATGAAAAAATTATTCCTGATTGTGGTGGCCTTGGTGGACTCTTATTTCCGGGGGAAAAATGGTTCACTTCTTTCTAGGCACGACTCCCTGAATATGCTCAGAATTGAGCGCTATTTGCAATTTTCCTCCTGGCTATACTCATGCTGGTGACAGCTGCCACCTCTATTTTGGTCTGAAATTTCTTCATTTGGACACACATGTATATACATGTGTTATTAAAAAAAAAAATCTATGTGTCTCTTGCTTTTACATAGGCTCTCAGCCATATTTCTACCAAAACAGATCATAGATTTTTATGTGTATTTCACTTTTATGGTAGTAGCATTTTTCTCCTGCATGTTTCCAGAGTGGGCAGAATAAACATTCCCTGATTGATTTCAATAAAACTATATTGTAAATTTGTATTTGAGGCTTCTCTGAAATAGCCCTTTTCTCTATTTTTCATGTTTTGGCTTCCATCACAATACTTTTATCCAGCTTTAGTTCCAGCATTCCAGAGTCTCCATATGTATTCCTATAACTGAAACAACTAGCATACTTTACCTTAGATAAGATAAAGATGATGATGACTGGATATGAGCCAGAAATGCATTTTTGGATATTATTAGTAAATCTTATAAACCAGTCAGACTTCCTTAAGCAAGTGAATTGCATTGGATTGGCGAGGACATGAGGCTCAGAGACAAGCTGTTTCTCATCATTAAGTCTGCAATCCCTTGCTAAGAAGCTTTACTCTTGAAACTCTCTTAGGTTTACTAAATTAATTTAAAGCAATATATACTCCCAAATCCCATAACAGAATTCACACGCAAGCCAAATACACTAGAAAAATTCTGTTACTTGTGAAAGACAAATTCAAATGAATAAAAAAAGGGGGGGGTGCATGTATGGATGTTCTGTTTCATGAGGAGTAAGATCCAGATACGAATTCTACATTTACTGGTACCTAAGCATGATGATGATGTCAGCACTCCATTTGCTTAATTTGTCATAGAAAATGGCCATTGACTGGATCAAAGAACAGTTTACTTTGGGTACAGTGATAAATTGGTCTACCTTTGATTCCTGCTTACCATCAAAGAAGTTCTCTTTTTTTATTGAAATTCTAGACAGGAAAATAGTGTGGTCTCCAAAATGTGGATTAGTAGCTTGACCCCAGGAATCAGTTGGATTGCTCCTTGGCGCTTGTCTCCATTCTTTAGAGTACTGCAACCCCCAAATTTAGACAAGGATTTTATCACTGAAAGCATGTAAATAAAATATTTGAACACTGTTGACAGAAAACTTTCTGAAGGCATGTGGCAATCATAGTGAAACAGTATTTTTCGGAATGGTGAATGGTGAGTTCCAAATTTGGAATGAAATCTACAGCCTTTCAAACCCCCTATTGTGTCTTTTCTTCTACGGTTATGCAGATCCTAAAAAAAAACTACCCAGTTCTGTTTTTCTGAAGCAGTTTTCTGCTCTGGCATATTTTTGATGGATTTTTTTTTTTAAACAACAACAAAACAAATCTGTAGAAAAAAATGCCAGACTGAACAGGCAGATGGGGTTTGAATATTTTCTTTCTTTAAGTGTGCAAGGTAGTTGAGGGATCCCTTTAAACTTTATTTAAAAAAAAAAGTTTAGCATGTTTTTTGGGGAGAGGCTTTTTTCCTGTGTTTGGTGCTTTTTGGAATGACCATAGTTCTGTTCAGACATTATACATCCAGAGGATCCTGTTTTAGCATTCCAAGCCCTGCCTGCCACTGACATTGCTCTCTAACGATGTCAGCTTCCTTGTGGGTATTGATGTGTTCAGCATGAATGTTTGTGTGAGAGGAGCCATATTGATTTCCCAGTCAGTCAGAACCCAGATAATGAAAGCTTGCAGGAAAGTCAGTGTATGTACGATGATACATATGTAGCTTTTGGTTCTGAAGATGTTACCTGAATGAGAGTGGAGTTCATAAAAATTATGCAGACGGCTCACATGGATTTTCTTATTAATTTCTTTGGAGGAAAAGCTAAACACTAGCTAGACTTGACCTACAACAACTAGCATACATTCCACCATGAATTCATCTGAGGAGGAAATTGGCATATCTACTCTTGGAGAAATTCATGATGGATTATTACTGTTGTTGGTGTTGCTATTATTATTTATCACTGTTGTCCATATTTTGTTATCTTTGTGATATATAGTGGTTGTTGTTGTTTTTGTTATTATCATTTTATTCTTGTGTGCCACTTAGGTGGGCAGTTTTAGAAATACTTTAAACACACACACACATTTTCTCCCCCTACTTTTTTTTATTCCATTTTTTCTCCTATTATTAGTTTCATTTGTGGTACAAAATGATATGCCCTGCATTCTGAATTTTATTCCGTATGTTCAAGCATCCAATACCATCTCCCAGATCCCAAGAATCTTCCCAAGAAGATATAACTTTCACACCTCCTTTGTTCTTACTCTGATTCCCATTTCTAAATATTTTTATAGCTATTGGGTCTAAAAGAATTGTGCACCTCTCCATTTTGAATAAAAGTCACAAGTATTTGAGTATGTATATAGAATATAGAATATCAGTAATAAAGCATTTTTAAATTTCACTCGTGTGTTCAGTCTATATATTACTAAAACTCTCCTGTCTATCTGTTTGTAACCTTCAATTGGGTGAAACGGTGCATCATAGGACAACAATTTTTGAATCAAGGCATTTATTTATTTACTTACTTACTTACTTACTTACTTACTTACTTACTTATTAAATTTGTATGCTGCCCATCTCCCCCGGTGGGTGACTCAAATGGGCTAACTTAAAGAATGCATCCAAAATCCAGTACCCATGACTGCCATGGAATTGAAATTTCAAGGATCTTCACGCTAGTTCCATTTGCAAAGTTGTGGCCACAAGGTCTAATGGGCAAGCAGCGATTGGCTGCTTTGGAACTGAGGCTGAAAACTGAATTCTCTTAACTGGGGTGCAGTTTTCCTCATGGTCTGTGGCTCCTTTGTTTCCCCTCACCCCAGCAAACTGGCAGGCAGTTGAGAAGGAGGAGAAGGAGGAGGAGGAGGAGGAGGAAACTTAACCGGGGCTCTTCTGAGGATCATGAGGGGAGGGAAAACAGGGCAACCTATATTATATGTGGAAAGACGGATGACCCAATGGGTCATGGATTGTCTAGTAGCTGTATTCCTTTAATATTTAGTGCAATTTCCTAAGTCCAAGATCAATTGCTTATACAAGTTGTTTCATTGTACATGTATACTTTCCCCATTTATCATGTCATTTTGCTGCTTATAAAGAAGGATTTTTATCATAATTGAACAGCCACTGAGGGCACTTTTCTATATGAATTTGGTGTGTGGCTGAGTAGGATGATGAGTAGCATGTACATGAGAAATGTACATTTTACCAAAGCATTAATAGAGCTTTAGAGCTTGGATTGATTGATTGACTGACTGACTGATTGATTGATTGATTGATACTCTACCTGTCCTTCAGGAACTTAAGTCTTTTACTGTGATCTTTTTATCATTTCTTTGTCTGTAAATATCAGTTCAAGGTTTACCATCAAAGATCATTTGCTTAACTTATGTAACAAGAGTTTATGGGATATGGTGATGCCATTGGGAAAAAAATAATGAACCAAACATAACTGAGTATATTATAATCTGCACAAATCAGCCATGTACTTAAAATGTGTTACAACTGCAGTGCTTTCTTCTGCTTTTGTTCATGTCTTTTGGGAAGGAGGGAGCAGTTGGGATGTTGTAAAGCTGTAAAAATCAGAAAGAAGGGGACATGGGACATGATGTTTACACAAGTGATACATAATAGTTTTGGCCAGCCTCATATTTTCAGATGTGTTGAACTACAAATTCCATCAAAACCTGAATAAAGTATTAGCAGAAAATGAAAATAAAAGTGTGGAACTAAAATTAACACATTTGTGTGGGAGAAAATATATATTCATACATACAACCCCTCACACTATTTCAGTCAAAATAGCACCACCTACTCTCAAAAGCAGCAATGTCTGGGGAATAGTAAAAGATGTCAAGATGGTGGTTGTATCAGGACAACTGAAGTCCAGCCCCTTGCACATGAGTGCATAAACACACATGCAAATGGAAGTAGAACTTTGATTGCACCAATGCAACTGCCATCTTCACTTTATCAACTCCTCCTAGAGATGTCACTGCACAGAAGGGAGGGATCACCCCATCTTCATTGTGAAATGTTTGACAATGGAATTAAATGAAATTAGCAGAATTTCCTCTTCCTTTTGTTGCCATGGGAATTGAAAGTGTATTGCAAAACTCTCAAGCCATTACTTGTTTCATAGACTTTTCCTGGCATTCTTGTTTTGTATACTTGTCTCTCTCTCTCACCCTCTTCCACTATAAAGCAACTCTCTGTACCTCTATGTAGAAGCATGCATTCAATGCTATGAACATCAATAGAGAGGATTTTCTGTAACTGGCTTATCCACGTAGAAAGTTTAGGGTAGAACTTCTGCCAGTCTAAAAGTTGTTGAAAGATAAAACTCAGAAGACCTAACTAGCCTGGCCAATGAGGAAGGATGGAATGCTGAGAACTGAACTTGAGTAACTTCTGGAGGCCAGCAGGCTTCCTACTCTGTGTATTAATACAAAACAACATTGTAGATCAGATGCTATTCTAAAATATTTAAATGAAGATGCTATATATTTATTTAAGAAATGAAGTAACCAAAGGGTTTGAGAAATGCGTTGGGATAGCTGAGGTATTACAAAGAGTTAGCAACTAGTAAAGCTAATGGTACTGAATGTAGGAAGCCATGTTTCTCCACCTTTAGGAACATGTTCAATTGTATGCAAAGTGCACATAGTCACCTGTGAAGAAGTTGCCTTCTTCTGATCTTCATGTGTGCTTTGATTATTCTAAACTCTCGAGGTCACCTGGCAAATTGTGTTTAGTTATGGGACCTGTAAGAAGATTAAAGTCTCTCAGCTAATATTCCTTACTGTCAATCTGAAAGAGAAAAGACTGATGCTGCACAGCTTATCTGACCTTGTAGACAGGTGACGTTTCAACCTACAGCAAGGCTGAAACTGTCCCAGAACTTCCATGTCTCATTTGGATGAACTGCTCCTATGTGAATGCTAGGTCAGGGTTACATGCTTTATGGTGGTTTCTTTCTTTGGTGATGAATGGACCTTGTAGCATGATGTATGAATTGCAGATTATTTCTGCAATCAAGGCAAACTTCAGGGGGATGAAAATAGATGAGAAAACACAGGGTTTTTTTACCTCAGTGGAAGTTCTACGTTTTTTGTCTGGCTTTGTTTTTATATTCATGAGTTCATGGAACAGAGGGGTTAAAATAAGAATTCTCATATAAAAATGTGAGACTGAATGAGAATGCAATACATTTTCAGCCTGAATAGCTATGGATTTTAGTTTAACATGCAACAAAAAATGCAGGTAATGGAATTGACAATGGAAAACAATGTATCTAAAGACCAAATGGTTCCTCTAGCTCTGATTTATTTCTAGTAGATTTCAGATGCTCTGCATGTAAGTCACCTTTTTGCCAACACTGTACATAATGCACTATTTTTCTGTTTATTCTTCCATAATCTTTTGAAATAAAAATATAAACAGTATGATTATGGTAACTGATGTGCACCCACAAGCCAAGTGAGATGTGCTGCTAAGTGACACCATTTGAAAACATGTTCATTTGTTTTCATTTTAAATACCAGCTGCCCAAGGTAGGTTACTAGGAATTTAGCTAGACTACACAGCCTAGTTTAGGTGGGGAAGTGGGGAGAGAAATGATGTAAACATCTCTAGCTGTGATAATGACCAAAACTAACCTGAAATGTTTGGCCCAACCTGCCAAGGGATCAAAGCTATATTTCTGGAGCAATCCATCCCAGAAGAAAAATCTGTGTATACTTATTAGAGGATAACTGCCATTTCTGAAGAAATAAGCATAACATGCTATCACTAAACCACTGAAATTCATTGGGCAATTTATCATAATTAATTCAAGCTTTGACTGGAATTTGCATTGTACTGCATTGGAAATATCAAGTTTCCATCTATCAGAATGCTTATATCTTACTAATGGGTAGTATTCCAATCCCAAACAAGCCACAATTCAAACAGAACATTGATTTTTAAGATTTCAAAACTAATCTTGAATTGGGGAATAGATACTGTTGGTGGCAACTAAGCTAACAAAAAATAAATTGTTAAGTGTGTCTTCTATATAATTTGTATGACCTCCATGTTATTAACCATTCAGTTGTTCAGGTATCGAGGACTTCTAAAGCCTTTGCTCATATCTGGCATATTCCTTATAGCAGAGGTAGCAGATCACATAAATATGCGTATGAATTAATATACCACCTGTGTAATCCAGATATTTTGGACTACAGCTCTCACAGTCTGCTGCTACATTGGTTGAGGCTAATGACAATTGAAGCACAATATGTCTGGAAGGCATACATTTATTTACCGCTGCCATGCAGTTTGAGAACATGTGGAATCACAATATACCATGTGAATTGCTATAATTTCCTAGTGCTGCATACAGCATAATAGATGTTGGTATGAGCATGGATGCTATTAGGGAAACAAGATGTATGCCTACAAACGATTGGAATACAAAGCTCCCACATTCTCACTAGTCAACTTTGAGGGATTTCCTGCTGTTTGTTGCTGTTTTCACCCAAGTAAGTGATTTATAAACTGTCCCAAGAAGAAAAACAAGTTTGCTAGCTCTACTTATTCTATGTAGCTGTGGACATCACAGGGCATCTTCCTTCCTTCCTTCCTTCCCCTTCCCCTTCCCCTTCCCCTTCCCCTTCCCCTTCCCCTTCCCCTTCCCCTTCCCCTTCCTTCCTTCCTTCCTTCCCCCTGTGCCATCTTTCATTTGTGCCACAGAAAATGAGTCGATGGAGAAGAATGCAAGCCAATTTCAATCATACAGTGTAAACCTATTATTCACAAGCATATCCACTCTGTTAAAAAATGTCTAGATGTGAAGACTAGCCTGTTCTTTGTATTTTGAAATATCTCCCATTTGAATATTTGCACTAATCAGATTTTAATAGTTTTCTTTTTGTACACCTGTTACGTTTTCATAGGTAGATAGATTAAAACTACTGTATGTTTGCTGTGTGGGTGAATATAAGAAAGAAAAATATTCTGGTTGGCTACTTAAAAATAAAAACATATTGGAGTAATTACTGTACACCTTGTTTGCAGGAAAGAAGATTAAAGCTTTAGTAAATCTTCTAACTATTTTGTTCTATCATAGCCAACTTCATCTGTCACCAGTACAATATATTCTGTTGGAAATTTACGTAGATTTGGATGCAAGGTTCCAGCCCATGAAAACACTAGTGCTGCTAAAATGGCTGTTACTTCCTGCTGATTAAATTCTAAAAATCAAATGCATGTTTATCCTACTTTGTGTAATGTATTGTGTAGCGCCCAGTTTGAGATTATGCTATTAGTAATTTACAGCACTGAAAGGGGTTAATTGCACCTTTGGTTGAGTAGTTATATAGGTCCCCAGTGGCTAAAATGTTCCCTTGTTATGACAGTTGTAATCCAAACATATTTGAGGGCCATCTTTGGTAGCAATTGCTAATCATGTAACCATTCACTGCATTGCTTACATGAGGATTTCGCTAGCAATTATGCTCTCTATGGTTAGCTATAGTCCCTTGGAAAGATCATAGACCAAAGGATCAGCTGGATAAAGCAGTAGGCTAAAACAGTCACACAGGAATTGAAGAGAAGCCCCATGGCTCATTTATAGAGGCTTATGACTAAACTGACAAAAATGGAGGAAAGAAAAGGGTCAGCGAGATTACTACATGCACAAAGATGGAAAGATTCAGGACTACCCACCATGGAGGAATGGTTGATGAAATTGACAGAACTTGCTGAGATGGACAAACTGATTTCTTTGATTAGAGAAAAGACAATATTTACATTTATTGCTGACTGGAAACCCCTTATGGACTTTTTGTGTAAAAAATGAAAAAAAAAATGAACTTGTGATTTATGGTTTTGATTATTAGACAGGATAGATTATAGAAAGAAGAGAATCATGATGTAACTTTAGAGAGAGAGGTTAAAATATAATTGTACATATAACTGCTGTGAAGAATATCAGAAGCTACTCCTTTATACCTTTATATTTTTCTTTATATCTTTTTTTCCTACTTTCTTCTATTTTCTTTTTTATTGCACTTTTAGCTTCTCTGTTATTTCTCTCTTTTTCATTCCTCTGTTCTAATTTAGTTTGTATTAGTTCTTATTATTGTTCTCAAAATTTTTAATAAAAATTATATTTAAAAAAATGGAAGAAAAGGTTTTTGCTGCCATTTTATCCAGAATGGTATTGAAACAAGGTTGAAAAGGAAATTATGTACCCATTCAGATAGCTTTGCTATAAATTTAGCCTTTGTCTGTGGCATCTTTCCCCAACTTGGCATACTTTTGGTGGGACTGCAGCTCCCAGAATGACGAACCAGTAAGCTTCCCAGAATTGTGATGGAGTTGGGTGGCCTAGAAATCTCGTAAATTTTCAAGGGTCGTAGCCCCAATGATGAAATCAGACTCTGAATGCCAGGTATTTACAGCATCCCCTTTTAAATCACAGTGAGCTTAATTTTACTGATATCAGAATAATAAAAGTTATTTCTATTGCATTTGGATGCCCTCATGTTCAGTGGAGCCCAGGACTTTTTCTTGAAAGTCCTGCCCTGACGGCACCACTGGATGGCAGCAAAATATTGTGGGCTAGCACTGCAGCCTACAATATGATGGTTTTCATTTCTTTTTAAATCACTCAATAATGCATCTTCTTATTCACATTTAAAAGATGGAATTTACCACTAGCTTATCTCTGTGGCAGAACACTGGACAGTCTCTTAAGATCCATTCAAGTGATAATTATAGCCGTCGCTTGCTAATGTGAACATGTGAACCACCAACATCAGTTATCCTGTGATCAATCATCATGGATCATTTGGCTCAGGCAATTATTTCATGCTAGAAGGTCATAAATCTACCTTGGGGTAGCTATTACCCAACTCGTATTAGCTATCATTCAACTGAATGTATCTACTAATCCCTTTTCATTGTAGCTATTAAATTGATAGCCCAACACCCCTTTTACTCAATCACTTTTCCATAGAATTGTGTATGTAGTGTAGTCATTGTACTTGAGTTCACTCCACATTATGATGCTGTGGCTCTACCTGCCTTCTGGATGAAATATAACCGGCAGAAGGAATAAGGAAGCCATGGGAAGCAGGTTTGAAAATCAGGGTGCCATCACAGAAAAAGCCCAATCCAAGTCCTAGTTGATCTAATTCCAGTTCGCGAGGGTGAAATAGATCAAGGCCACAAGCAAAAGGACATGAAATATCTGGCAGTTCTAAGATGAGCATCATGTCTGAACTGTGTCTTTAGAATTTTATAGCCTGCACGTGCAGAGATTCAGTTTCTGAGGGTAAAATACGATATGGAGTACGTTTGCAAACATGGCACCTGTTGGGAACATCTTAAAGCAGCTGTGTTCTGGCTCACATAGGTATTCTCCACAGATGGCACATAATCCTGGGAAAAGATGCATTTGGTTTTAGCTGTTCCTGACAGGTGCTCAATGCATTCCCACATGCACTCTGAATCACATTTTGCATTTCAGATTGCAAAATATATGCTCCTATTCTATAGTTCCCACCCCAATCTACATCCTTTTTGTTTCAGCTCTTAGTTCATTCAACCAGTTTCCAGATCATTTTGCATTTTTAAAAAATGTACATTTATGCTTATACAGAGTTTTCCCTAAAATAGTTTTGATTCAGCTTCCTTTAACATAAAGTTTCCTGTGCACAACTGTCCCTAATATGCCTCTTTTAATGTTATTTCAGAGCTGAGAGTTGCATCAAAAAATCCAGAAAAGTGAACTGTCTTAAAAAATATATTATTATTTACAATTTGCATATTGGTCAAGGAAGCAAGGAAGAGGCAGTTTGGTGTAGTGGTTAAGGCATCAGGCTAGATACTGTGAGTTCTAGTCCTGCCTTAGGCACAAAGCCAACTGGATGACCATGGGCCAGTCACTCTCTCCCAGCCCTAGGAAGTAGGCAAGGGCAAACCACTTCTGAAATCTTGCCAAGAAAATCACAGGGACTTGTCCGGGCAGTTGCCAGGAGTCAAGACTGTCTTGGTGGCACACGCACGCACACACATACACACACATAGAGAAACAAAACTTGGTCAGCTCAAGAATCTTTCTGCTTTCTACTGCTGTCCCAGTGCAAAAACTGTTTAATGTTTGTGAAAACCAAGATGGAATGTGCAGCATTCTCTACTTTTCATTCTATTAGCATATTTCCTTTTCATTCTGCTTGTAGGTTTTTATTCTAATGCCAATCAATCAAACAGAGAGAAAAGTAATAATTCAATCAAGCATCTTGTACATTTACTTCAGAGTTATTAAAAATACTCCAAAGATTTCATTTTTAAAAAGTGCTTTTATTTTAGATATTAAGATTTACATTTGTGGGCAATCCATTGAGACTTTTGGGTCATTTATTTCTTTTAATTTGTAACAAAACATTAGGAGAAAATTTTTACTCTCAATATAAAGGATGAAAGAACTATAAAGCCATCAATTTAAAAATGATTGCCCAGAAATAGATAAGGAATGTATTAGCTAACATTGGAGGAGATTGTATTTAAAGTAATCGTACTAGGTATTATGCATGCTTATTTATGAATTTTTAAGCATTACTTTTCATTAAAAAAAATCAGAGTAGCGCTTAAAATAATTAATTATTCATATTGATGGAAATGGTGAAGTTGGCAAAGCACTCTTTTGGCCTTTAATTGAAGCCAAACTATGAAGCAGCTCAACATCAGTGTACATTTATTCCACTGCTAAGACAGTAAACAGCAATGGTTTGGGTTATGCAGCACTAAAATATAAAAAGGAAGCCAAAAGGTATAAACAGGCCGCAAACTATCCAGACAATATTAGCTGTGTTTTTAAAGGAAATAAATGTTTAGCTCATATGATTGCAAAGATATGCTTGAAAGTGCCTGGGCTAGCCACATTTCAGCAATCCAGAAGTAATCTAAGGAGACCGTCTAGGTGTTAGGGAATAGATTTCCATTCTCCAATTAGCTATATGACTGGTGCAGAAATGAAGACATAAAGCCGCATAAGGGAATTGTTTATTTAATTTACCAAAGGAACCAGCATTTCCTCAAGCCATATATATTCTAATTTTTTAGAACATTATATTCTAAAATTTTCCATCACCAGTTTAATCTATAGTGAGAAATGTGCTGAGTCTCAGGATTGGGAGAAACTTACTTGATTCATGTTTCAATTTGAATTTAACTAATTCACATTTATTAAACCAATGTGCATCCCAAAACACTTCTCTATATTTTGTGAAGCAGTTCTTTAATAAGCAGAAAATTCACATAAACAGGAAAATGTACACCATTGATGTATAGTAATAGAAATGATTTAATACAACATGGCAGGGGAAGCAGCTTGCAATTTCCCATGTTGAAAGCAAACAAAATACACATAGTAGTAGTTTAGGAGGAATATGCACCAAAACAAAACACTTTTGTGTGTGCGTGAATATTTAAGTTTCAAATATAGAAATAGGATGACAAGATTTAAGATTGAAAAATGAGGAAAATCAAACAGCAGATTGCCCCAAGTCTGCAGAATAATCAGGCACTGAATCTATGTATATCAATATTTGTTGTCATCTTTGGAACATATTGTTTAAAGAGCTTTTCTCTCCCCTTCCTCCTTTAAATGGGATGTGCCTCTCTAGAATTGAATTGACTTATAACTTGTTACTGAATTTAATGCAGTATTTTGTAGATGATGACATAAGGATGGTAGAAGAGTTAATCAGATTGTCCAGATTTATAAATTAGTGGGATAATGAACTGATAAATCAGTTATGAACCTATTCTATAGAGAAATGACATTTTTGGCTCTCTTCATTAAGATTTGTATCTCTGGGAGGCAGAAAGATTTTCTTAGACTAAGCCCTCTAGAAATCACTATGACCTAGTTTTGAGAATAAAATTCTGAAAGATAAACTTCTTTATTTGAAATATTAAGGCACCGCAGAGGGAAAAAATGTCTGACAGAATTAAAATGAATAGTTGGTGGTAGCTGAAGCAATAGCAAGCAAACTAGGGTGATGTGAAGTTTGGAGGAAAGTTCAGACTGAACTTTAGGTGCCTCTGAATCCTTCAAGAGAGATTCAAAGAGGGTTGAGAGATTCAGGGAAAATTCTGGCTTTGCAGAGTCTTAAACATTGTTGCTGCTTTTCTTCCATGTGTGAACAAAGCCAGAATGGAACTGAGTGGTGTGATGAGCTCTCTCATATTGACATAAGAGCTCAGCTAGGGTTAGAGCACTTGAGTATCTACTGTGCCATTTCCTTTTCTCACTATTCTGCTTGAAGATGTTTAGGCAGGTTCAGCTGAGGAAAAAGAAAGTGACAGAGTTACTTACATTTATTTTGCTTATCTTTTCTATCTTTCTTGGGTGAACTACCACTTTTCCCCAAATCCATAATCTTTTATCCTCATCCTTCCTGAATTCTTAAACTTTTTGTTTGATTTTTAATACGGATTCTTTCATTCTCTGTGTAAAGACTGTCTATAGTTCTTCAGTTCATTTAGCCCTATTTCCTCCTCTCTCATTAATTTTCCACTCACACACTCTTGTCTCTGTCTTATATTGAGTAAGACTTCTTTATTGAATGAGCGAGTCTGGATAAGATATGTGCTGCTGAACAGTTGGATATAATATAGAGTTCCCCCCCCAAAAAAAATCTTGAATGCATTACAATGCAACAGTAATAACACCTGCACTCTCAGACTTTTTTTTTTTTATGTTGCACAAGCAGCATATAATAGATCATTCTCTGGAAGATCAACCGTGCCACCAAACCTGACAGTCAAGAAAAGTGAATGGTCAGAGTATGGTAGATTCTGTTATGTTACTGTTTAATAGAAGCTGAATGTTGAAACACTTTTTACATTAGTTCAGTGCAATTTCTCTATAAGCTTTTTACCAGTGAATTTGAAGGTTGCTGAGATGTTCTTCCTCATTCCAGCTAACTGGGTCTTTAAAGAGGATAAATAATTTGGTTGAAACTTTGAAGGGTTAATGTTCTCTAAAGAGTCTATAATTGCCTCTATTTTTCACTTCATTGCTAAAAAAAACCCTTGAATCAACTGAAAGTATTTTGAGGGTCACCCATGAATCTTTTTACCAAATGGAAACTTGAAATGTTAAACTCATCATCTTTGAACAGTGAGAGGGTGACTGTATTGTACACTTCTAATATTGGCTACTTGACTTAAGGGTGGGAAGGAGTTTGAACATTATTGGAGACAGCTAAAAATAATGTTTGCTAAAAGCTGCAATCCCTTACAAACATGTAGAAATAAGTCCAATTAAGCCTTTATTTTTACTTCTTTGGTTACTTATCTACTTCTTCCTCTTTCATATGAAACCAGCATCATATCCTTTTATAGTACAGCATACACACAGAATGATGAGATAAAAATCCTTTAAACGCTTTTAAAAATAAACTTGTTGCCAACTGATCAGAAGGAAATCATTATGGCAAGCTTAAATGTCTTTAACAAAAACTTGGTCTCCAGAAATTCAGAAAGAAAGAATATTTCCATGTAAATTCTGTCCTTGCCATATTCAAATGAAACTAGTCATCAGAACTGTGATATCAGGACTGATGCTCATGTGTCTCTGACCATGGCACAGATCATTCATTGATCATCACTGTTATATGGTACCCACTCATGACATTATCTTCATCTCATCCCCAGCCCAAAGGCACCTTAAAGTTATCTGATCTCAGTTTTGAAGTAGTATTTTATCTCTTCTCCTGAGACAGTTTTGACGGTGGACATTATCTAGACCACTTCATCAGCTATGTAGTGGATAACACAGTCAGTGTTGGAGTTTATCCAGTTCCTAGTGGCAGCTTGAGGCTGCTTCAGGCCCAGCTTCTCTCCTGCAGACACTGGGCACAATCCTCCATGGCCATTTTGGAAACCAGGCATCAGGCTTCCACAGAGGCATCTGCCAGTGTAATGCCTGAATGGTGTTTTCCAAAGCATTTGTCAGATATGATTTGGTTCCTTAGTATAATCACTTTTAATGCTCTTTTGAAAGAGTGCTAGACCTGTGTAAAAAGAAACAGGACTAGTACCCCCTTGAAAAAGCACTAGATCTGCACAGAAGGTCAATTTAATTGTACGTTTTCTGCTGCTTCTGCATGGCCTCAATCACTGGCTGTGGAGAGGAGAAGAACCTTGAAGCTCTCACTTTCCATCCCCCTCGCCAGATCTGGGAACATTGCCTTGGGAGATCGAACATGTTAGGCAGAGTGGTATGTCAACTACAAGAGGCTTATTGATAAGAACTAGCCACATTCAGAGACAATTCAAAGTTCAAGGAAAATAACTTTATCTGGTTCAGCATCATTTCATAAATTATACAGAGATTATTTAAATAGATCTTTTTGATAGAACAAGACATCAGAGAGCGTTTATAAGAGCTGAGAGACATTTCCATTGCACTGTAATACATATTCCTCAGAGCAGAAGAAGGCTGACCTTGAGTTTTTTCCTCCTGTCATGAACATAGGAATTAACTTCATTTAGTTTCAGGACACTCTTGAGCCAATTGCTGTTATCATTCCAATGAAGGAGAACCATGATGTAGCTCTCTTGGAGCGCTACTTTGGATTGTTATTGTTGTTGTTGCAATCCCACTGCAACTTTCCTGGGGTCTGCTATGGGGATGGGGGAATGAAACTGGAATCCTATTTTTCCCATTGTAGTCAGAACCCCAGCACAGGAATCTAAGGTGACCACCATCAGATTGGATCCACTGAGGAAGAAGGAGGCAATGCTTCATCCTGACTGAACATTCACATTCTTGTGTGTCACTCCAATTCTTCTCCTGCTGCCCACTCTAATTTTCAGGGAACATAGAAGCTCCCATATTAATAAAGATGATACTCAGGCCTAGTGTTTTAGTTATAGCATGTTTATTATATAACTATACAATATAATTGAATACTGTATATTCAATTAAATAAGCTTTCCATTTATTTATTTGATTGAAAGAGTCAGAGGGGACAGGAAGTCATGCAGGCATGTTTGGAGATACAAGATCCATATTCCTGATCTTTATAGCTTATAGGACTTAGAATAATAAAATCATAGAGCTGGAATGGGCCCCTGGGCAATCAAGTCCGACTTCCGTTTCAGTGTAGGAATCTAAATTAAAGCATCCCAAGCTAATGGCTGAACATATCAGTTGAGGAGGAACTCATCATCTCTCTGAGTAATTGGTTCCACTGTTGAACTCATCTTACTGTTAGGACTTTTCTTCTAACATTCAGCCAGAATCTGTCTTCCTGTAACTTAAATTCATTACTCCAGTCCTGCTGCCTAGAATAATTATGGAAAAAAATGTCTTGAGTTTTTATATGATACACTTTAGGTATCTCTTTTCATAGGACTTAATTTCTAGTCCTTGGATCATTCTCATTGCCCTTCTCTGAATCTGACCTATTTTCTCTGAATCCGTTTTAAAGTGGGGTGGTTAGAACTGTTTATACAGCTAGAGGCGGAATGCAATCACAGCAAGAGTGGAATGATTACTGTCTCTGATTTGGACACTATAGCTCTGTTGATACAGCTTAAAATTGCAGTTGGCTTTTTTTTTTTTTTGCAGCCACATCACTCTGCTGACACATATTCACATTGCAATCAACTACTATTTCAACAACTTCTTTCACAAGTACTATGACTAAGAAAGGTATCTGGCATCCAGGAGTGTCCACAGTGATGATCACTGGCTTCAAAATGGCAGCTGTGACTGGGTGAGCATAGCTGTCCCCACCCCATCTATGTACATGAAATAAATGCAATACATGTTTTAAAAGAGGGAGCTTTGATTGCCTTGTCACACCCACCACTGTAAAACCAGTGACTATTGCTACAGATGTCCCTACTGCCATCCAATATTTGTGCAATTGATTTTTGCTTCATAAGTGAAAAATTGTGCACTTGTTTTCAATTCCATTCTATTATTTTCATCTCATTTTTATAAACTATCAAGATAATTCTGAATTTATTTCTGTTTTCTAAGGTATAAAATAACCCAACCAATTGTGTAGAAATAAGCATTGTTTAATTTTTTAAAAAAGTGGGTAAAAAATGAGATAATCAGTTTTGAAAGATTACAAAAGGAATATAATTTACAAAAATAGCTGAATGACAATATTAATAGTTAAAGATTCTGTAATGTTCCTTCTTTGGCCTGGGTGCTTTGGCATCATCAGAAACTCTAGTAGTTTTGAATATATTAGAGTTTTTGTTTTAATAGAAATTAAAGCAAAGTCCAATATTTGGCCATGTCCATTGATAGATCTTTGGGATTAAACCTTATTACTATGGTTATAATGGTCTTTGGGAGAAAATTAATCTGTCATTCAACTGTATTTCCAACATTTGGAACTTGTTTATTTAGTAAGAGCTTTGGATATGTCATGTCTGGACTGTTGCAGAAAAAGGTGACTGTGTATTCTTGAAAGGATGTGTGAGTACCAGTTCTAAAGGCTGGCTTACCAAAATTTATCATCTCTCAGCTCTGGGACTGGTCCTATATTGACAGAAAGGAAAGATTGGATAATGTGGTTTCATGCAGTCAAAGTTAAATTTCTTGTTCAAAAACTGAGTTTTTAAACTTATCTGTACATAAAGATGTGGCTACTATTCTTGTACTGTAGAAAAAATAAATTTGAGCTTTGGGGGTTTGTTATTTTCCTTTCTTTTTCCTCTTTTTTATTGTATTCCTTTTTCACATTTGTTAACTTTTTTCCTAGATAGATTTTTATTTATAGTCTTGTTTGAACTGTGTGATTTGTATTGACAAGCTTTGTATTTTTTACTGTTTATTTATAGTTTTTTTTTTTTTAATAAAATTGTTATTTAAAAAAAGATGCTATGTTTGTATCCCTGTATACTATGAAGCATCTTTTTGGAACATCTTTTGGAAAAACCCACTTTTTTATGTCCAAGAGACATGTTCTATTATGTTGTTTTAATTTAAAATCAAGAACATATATACTTTCTTTGGTCTCTTTCCTCCATAGGTAATACCTGTTATTTCTCCCTGTTCACTTAATAAGAGACTTAGTTTTGAATCTTCCATACTGCACATGCCATCATCAGCTGGAAATAAAGTGTTGCTGAAATGTATTATGGAATAATTTGAATTGGTCGAGAAAGGCTGACTATTTTTATCAGGGTAACAACAATCAAACAGAGAATATTTTGTAAGTTCTGGCTGCTAAATTAGACTAAGTGGAAAAGCTGGCCAGAGGGAAGAGATGAATGGAAACAAGCCTTGACATGAATTGGCCCAGCAGTCAAGGATCAAAATTGTTCTCATTGTTAAGTTACAATTTTTATTTTATTTTAATGCTTTCTTCTTCTCTCTAAAATATAATGTGTGAGGGTAAATAAAATGCAAACAAAAGCACAATACATTCAATTAGAACTATAATTTAAAAAAAAAACAGGAAATTGAAATAAAACACTTTAAAATGCCACATACTATCAGAACACAAGAGAATTAACAAAATAAAAAAGTAACAAAGACTTTTGGTGGTAGAGAAAGGACAACAGGGTGGGCACATGAAGAATCATAGCTGGGGGTGCCAATGAAAATTCTGTTCTTAAACCCTAACCCTAACTCAGACTTTATAAACCACTCAGATTATAAACTCAGATTATAACCTCTAAGAATTATCTAAGGGCTCAAGTAGGGAATATATATGGGAAGAAGCACTACTTCAAATGTGATGGTCCAAACTATGACCATGGACCAATATGATATGACAAAAGTCAATTGCTGATGACTTTGGGGGGACTTAGAAGTGCCTGATGTTTTGTTTTCTTTCTGTGAAAGGTCCATAGTTCAGCTGGTAGAACAATTGCTTTGCATTCATTTACATACCGGAAAGTGGCTTCACTAAATGGTAACCCCATTTGTGCTCAAGGTTGGATGTAAGTCACTAACATCTCAGTATAATTGTCCATTGTTTCACTGCTACAAAAAGTGCTTACATCTACTCTTTAACCAGTAAAAGCTACTCATTATTTTACATAGCTGTAAATTCTAAAATGAATATATAAGCTGGCATGCCTTACTTCCTAGAACCTAATTTCCATTCCTTCCTTTCTGTTAATGAATGGATTGGGTCACTCAAAAGTCCCCTTTGAGTTCTCTTGCCTTTCTGACAATAACAGGGGAAAATGTGAAAGCCATTGGATATAGTTTCACTTCCTGCCTTGAAAATGACAGATTTACATCATTATTAGCATGGCACTCATTAATTAGCTCATTGACTCATCTGCACTTTTATCATTATGACTAGTTAATAGAGTTACTTTTTTAAACGCTCTCTCATATAGTGGCCCATTGTTCTTTACCTGTCCCACTATGTATCTTCTCTTCTACCTTACTATTCCCATGGACAATCCAAAGTGCGCACACTTGGCAATTTTTTTTTGTAGTCTTGTAATTATTTCTGTATTCTTCCTCCAAACCAAATTGTGCTGAGAAGGATATGAAATCAGCCTATATTTTTTGCCAAGGGCAAAAGTGATCTCTTAGCCAGGCACACAGTTACTCGTCATTTGTCCGCAGCCAATGTCATCTCAGTTAAGAAAGCTGTCAGCACCCCAATCATTTTATTTCTTGATATGCATGGTTACCTTTTAGAGTCTCCAGCTCAATAATTTTAAAAAGGCAGAGCTTCTGGATTCTGAAATGTCCCTTCCATCACTTTTACAGATTTTGTTTGTATCATTCCTTTATTTTTATCATAAAAAGCATTGTATGGCTATAACTGTATTCTTCAGCTTTCTTCCATGGGAGTTAAATAGTTGTGCTTATTATGAGTAAGCATGAATGCTAAAGTCTTATGCATTGTGAGGAGGGAAAGGTCACTAAGTCAGGTTTGTGAATTGGATTTTTTTTCATCAGCACACAATTTGTTAAAGGGAGATTACTTTTTTCCTTTATGAACGAGAGATATATTTCAAAAAACAGTAAAGACATAACAGCCGATTTTTGGGTTTCAGTATACAGTAGTTCATAATTTCTTTTTCTGAATTTAGTGAACTGAAATACATATTCTGAATGAAAGTAATTTTCTACAGTCATGTTGCTTTGTAGTTCTATGTTATAAACTATGAGAGCAAATGAATGAATGAATTCAGACTATGAGAACAAGAATAGAATTCTGGAATTTTGATAATCTATGCTTAGTTATCAATCTGTGATAGAGATTGCCTTGGCCTCTTTTGGTTTAAACCTTAACTTTATGCCTTAATATCTGAAGGGACAATTTGTTTCAGAAATATACATTCTTATATTAAGAGTGGTTAAGAGGTTAAGAGAAAGCAAAGTTACACACTAAAAGTTACACACTAAGTTGATCTGAGGGCTGAATCCCTGCTGCTGTGTAATCCAAAATGAGATTAAGATTGCCTGTGTTTGAGTGAAGATTACCATTATGGTTAATTACTGAAGGTGTTGTTGTTGCTTTTATAAAAAATTCCCCTCTCACCCCTATGGGTGGTATGCGTCTTCCTCAATCTCGGGTCCTCTACCAGAGGCCTGGGAGTTTGAGGGTTCTGCGCAGCATCTTAGCTGTTCCTAGCACTGCACTCTTCTGGACAGAGAGCTCTGATGTTGTTCCTGGGATCTGTTGGAGCCACTCTCCCAGCTTAGGGGTCCCAGCCTGGAGCGCTCCTACCACCACTGGGACCACTTTGGCCTTTACTTTCCACATCCTCTCTATTTCCTCCTTCAGGCCCTGGTACTTCTCCAGCTTCTCATGCTCCTTCTTCCTGATGTTGCTGTCACTTGGCACTGCTACATCTATCACTACCACTGCCTTCTGGTCTTTGTCTACTACCACGATGTCTGGTTGATTGGCCAAAAACAATTGGAAATACAGCTAAACAAACAGTACATTTAAAATGCCCATGCAAACAAAGAAGTTCTAAGGTGGCAAATGAAAAATTGCAATTTCAGTGTGCCACCTGTAAAGGAGAGGATGTTTGGCAATCAATCAGGGTATCAGAGTCACCAAGGCTGTCTTCCCTGTTGCCTTATATTAGCCATGTTTTTATGATATGTGAAACTTCGCTTAGCACAGATGGATTTAACCATGAATGCTATGTGAGATGATATACAATCTACAGCTAGCTGTGGTTGGCTAGTCATCATTATTAAAGCCAACTCTGCATTAACCAGATGACATTTCCAAATAGATTTCTTTTTCATATTTGGGAGGGAAAATAAGGAACCCTTTGGTTGCCCACTTAACACAAAAGGGTTCAGAAAGCTTACTTTTCTACCTGTGTGCAATGATCTCAATACAAATCAGACATAGGAATCAACCATAAGTTATTATAAGAAAACAAAAACCTGTAGTATAAACTGTGGCTATTGTATTCTACTTTAAAACAATATCAGCTATGATTCAACTTTGGCTATCATTAAACTTAATCATGCCATGACTTGACTTAGCATGTGTACCAGATCAATGGACAAAAGTCTCTCCCCCCCCCCCCCCCCGTGTATACACATACATAGTTTACCATATGAAGATATAGGCAGCTTGCTTGACAGATTAGCAACTCTAATGCTTGAGTGGGGCATGGAGTAAATATACACCAATTCATTTCTTTCAGAGTCAGGCTATGCAAACCCGTGGGGCTATACCAAGTAAAATTGGGCAGCTACATTTTGCTCTAGACAGAGAAATCTATAAACAATTGTGATGAGACCCCCCAAAAATAGGGTCTAGCTGAGAAAAGTCTCCCATCCTAAAAGGAGCTTGTGGCAATTATTGCCAGCAAGTGTATATTATCCATATTGCTGCAGATGGAACTGAATAAAATCTCAATAGCTTCCACTGATAGCTGGCAAGGTAAAAGACAGCTAACTGTATGTGCAGCATTGTTATTTAGTTTATAACTAAGTCGCCCTAACCCATTACTTGAAATTTACACAGAGCAAGATGCAAACTCAGTAATTTTTACCAAGTTAATCAGCAAGTTAAGACAGTAGATCTCAATAGAAGGAGTGAAAGAATTAGATCTTAAGAACACTTAAGCAATGCATTACGTTAAATTGTTTTTAACTCAACTGAGGAATAGTATATTACTAACAGTTAGACCTGGTCTGTTACTGGGTTCTAAGCTGGGAAATGAAAAGTGCCACCTGGCTTTCCACTTAGACACACCCTGAAGAGGGAATATATCTTCAGATGTTTCTAGAGCATTCAGACATTGAAAGGAAGTGTGTCAGTAAAATATATTTAATGACATTGGCATTTGGAATAAAAGAAAGCCTTGATGCGGAAAGCGACATCCTCACACCAACAAATATTTTTCTTGCTGTTGTTGAATGGAATATTGTTAAATGATATAAAGAACATATTAAACTGTAAGCATTCACTTTTTACATCTTAATGTACTTTGTTCTGACATATTGCAAGGAGTGATGCCCAGAAAGGAAATTTGGAACTTGTAATTAAAACAATCAGAGTTCTGAAGGCATCTACAGTATGTAGAACGTGCAGTTAAAAAGTATGCAAATTCCCTGTACTATGTGTGACTTCAAACAGTCTATTTATGAACATAAATCCTCCATTCTCTACTTTAGACCTTCAGGGAATTACAAATCACAACAGAAGCGGAAGGGTGCCAAGAAGAATGAAAGCAAGGTCTTTGAAAATATAAACATCACAAACATAAAAATCGTGTTACTTGGGAGTATTCATTATTGTTACAGTATTTGCTGTAAAGAATTGGAATACTCTTTACACTTATTTATTTGCTTACTTATAGTAACAAATTCAGTGCTCCCATGTTAGATGTTCCCCTCGAAACAAATGGGAAGGCATCTGTATGAAATACTTAGGGGAATTCCAGAAAATCAGCTTTGTCATCTCCTAGATCCTTCTGATTCTAAATTATCAGGGCATGATGAATACATTTCCCCCACTCTTTGCATTCAGAACAAAGCTATATCTTTTGCTGATTATTTTCAGTGGCATTATGATAACAGCTTTGCATCAGGACACTTTGATCCAAATAAATCAACATGCTAGCATAATGGAGCACTGAAACCTGGAAGTGGAATGAGCCAATACTCCTCCAGTGGGAATGGAGATCACTCACTGAATAAACACCTTAATGCCTTCTACCTAAAAATGGCTTTCCTCCATGTATGGAAATAAAGGGGACTTATCAGAACTTTCTGAAGTTACAAGAATCTAGTTACAATATTATTTGATCACCAGATCAGTTGATGCCAGGGCTGGTATGGAAGATAAGTATGACAAGATATTGATAGGACAGGTCATTTATGCAAGATTCAAGTTTCCAAAATTGTAGGATAAGTTGGCAATAGTATTACATTACAGAATGGCTGAACTGTGCCTTGAAATTTAAAAGCACCATGTTGGCTAAATCTAGAGTGGAGTAGAATGATCCCATGTGCTTGGGAAGAAAAAGTTTATATTTTCTCTACCTGTGTGCATTAAGTAATCTTAATTACTTACAGTAGCTTCAGGGGGAACAACAGCTGTGCATATTCTACATATCATATTGTTTAGCCCTTAGTTAACAAATGATATGGGCAAGATGCCTAGTTGTAGGCTATCATGTGTAGAATGATATCTGCCCACTCTTTGTAAAACTAATCAAGAAAACCTTTCTCTGTGCTGAACGAAAGAATACTGTCAAAATCTCTTTATAGGAAATGTGTTGACAGCTGTTCTTCCTTTGGGGCAGAAGCTTCCAATTGAAATCTTTAGGGATGAATTTTTCTGAAACAGAGATAGATGTTGCCTTAATGGTAGCAAAGAAAAAGTTTTCACAAGTGTTTCCTAAATAGAGCAGCCTCACTTCTCACCCCTAAACATCAGCCAAAGGGATCACTTCCATGCTTCCAAATTGTCATGGAAGTATCTTTTTCTCTTTGAACATAGGGAAAAACAAAATCTTATTTAAGTGAAAATCCACAAATATATACAGGAAAACATTTAAACAGAGTATGTAAGGCCAGCCATGAAACAATCATTACCATTTTAAAACATAGTGTAACAATGAATGTATAACTTGAAACAAGGGTTGTATGATCAAGGGAACTCCATTAGAGAATGTCCATCAAAAGTAAACAAAATGGTTAGCTTTCATTCTATCTGGGACTAAAAGAGGAGGACAATTATCTGTCCAACTTCACCGTCTCATATAAACTATATAGATATAATTAAAAAGTTGCTTACACACAGGAATAGGCTATGCCTAATGGCATGTAGACATTGAAAGTTTCTGTTTTCCCTCCAGCTCTTTTTAGACTAATGAGAATAAAACTACAATCATCTGAAGCAGGCAAGTTTAGTGACTGAAGTATTGGTATCCTGAGAAGTAATATATATAATCCCATTGCCTCGTACTAGCACAAACACTTTCATCTGAGCTCTATTAGATCATACCATAGTTTGTAATATGTTAGTATATGGCTAGCCATCATGGAAGGTTGAACTTCTCTTATGGCAATATTTTAATATTATTATGATGGTTGGTTGCACAGCCAGCCAGATGTTTAGAGTGGATTTGGCATTTTTGTGTACCTATAGAGTCCTTCCCAAGGACTTGGGATAGGCAGATGTTGTTGTTTGATGGTGTTAAAGGTATCATCGCAGGATATAAGCTGTTCCAAGTAAAGCTGCCTTTTGCTATTGACTGATGGTGATTTTGTCAGTGGCGATGGTGTTCAGGTGGTACTCCAGATGTTTTGGGATTGCACTGACAGTGCCTATTACTATTGGTACTATCTTTGCTTTCTTTTTCCACAGTCATTCTATTTCTATTTGCAGGTCTTTGTATTTTGTGATTTTCTCCAGTTCTTTCTCTTCTATTCTGCTGTCTCCAGGTATTGCAATGTCCACTTTCCAGACTTTTTTGTCTTTCTTATCAACAATTATTAAGTCTGAGGTGTTGTGTGGCAGGTGCTTGTCTGTTTGAATTCTAAAGTCCCAGAGCACTTTAGCTTCTTCATTTTCTAGGACTTTGTTTTGTGGTCCCACCAGTTCTTGCTTGCAGGCAAATGGTATTTCTTGCAGATATTCCAATGTTCCATTGTTGCTACTTTGTCATGTTGTTGTTGTTGGTTGTATTTCCACCACTGAGTTTGGACTTTAAGATATTTTTCACTCTTCTGATGTATTCATTACTAGCCTTCTTCTTAACTTCAGCGTGCTTGATGTTGTCAGCCTGAAGGTCGCCCAGGTATTTGCAACGATCTTCTTCATCTAGACTCTTGATGTTATTTCCATTGGGCATGTTTACTCCTTCAGTTTTCACAATTTTCCCCCTATTGATGGCAAGAGGGGCACATTTGTCCAGTCCAAACTCCATTGCAATATCTTGGCTGAATATCTGGACAGTGCTGAGCAGTGATTCCATTTCAGATGATGTTTTTCCATACAGCTTCAGATCGTCCATGTAAAGGCAGTGGGATTATTTATTTATTAATTAAATCTGTATGCCACCCATCTTCCCCAAAGGGTGACTCTGGGCAGCTCACAATTAAAATCCAAAACAATAAAAACAATAAAATATATAAATATCCATATTAAAATCAGCTAAAACAATTCTATATAAAAAGACTATATACAATTCAAGATGATGGAAGGGAGCAGTAATGATTATCCCACCAGCCAATTCCAGCAAAGCAAGCCCCCATCAGGAGGAGGAGGAGGATCATCATCATCATCATCATCATCGAGCAGCATCTTCCAAAAAAAGTGACACTATGAATGGATGTTTAGTGTTACAATGTTACATACGTACTTGGAAGTAAATTCTGTTTAATTCACACATAGTGTTTAACATTAGTATTTATTTTTAGTTTTAGCCATCTCAAGCTAAAGCTAGATTATCTCTGGAAATATATATATACGTGACAGTGCCTAAAAGACCACTTAAAGAAGAACTGATAGCAAAATAGGATGCCCCTTCAGTTTCCATCAGTAGAAGGGACTCTGAAGGAATCCATTGCAAGCTAATTCAGAAATAATTTCCTACTATAAGATTAAAGTCATCTATGAAATAGCATTTTGGTCCATTGCCCAAGGTAGGTGTGGCTGCAGGGAGGTGGAATCCAGCCACATCTGGAAGCTCACAGGTTTTACATGCATCCTGCTCTTTTCAATTACAATAACTTCTGAGGAAGTGTGTTTAAGGTTATAGCATAATGGATGTATGATTTTGAATGCATTCAGGCTTCCACTCCCCTCCATCCCTGAAGATATATAAAGCAATGGGGAACCCTTATTTTATTTATAACTGACTTTTAGAGAAAAGCTTAGAAAGTCCATACCTGAGAAGCTGCTCAGTTTTCAACATCTTCTTGTCTCCAATGTTCCCCGGATTCTACACCTTTTAAAAGTTGAAGGAGTGGTAAAGGTATCATATGGAGAAAGGGCTACCAAAGGGACATATTTAGCTTTCTATAGCAAAAACTGTAATGGAGTCCTCTCAATACTGGTTCAGCAAGAAATCAAACTGCTACAGTTTTGAAGGGGGAGAAAAAACTTTCAAAATGTTAGACAACATTTCAGGTACTTGAAAAGTCCATCTTCTCACCCTACGCTCAAACATTCTCTATTTCCTTGCTTTCTCTTAAAAGTCTAGTTAGTTTAGTTCAGTTTTCCATTGGAAAAATCTTTGAAACATTTTTTTTTAGAATCCAGCCAAATTTTATCTGACCAGCTTTCTGTATGGAACCTGAAAATGTGGGATAAAAATCAAATTAATAAATAAGAACAATAACTATGATAAAATATCAGAGGTGGAATCCAGGTGACAGATAGATTCTTTTACTATCTCTGACAGAAGCCCTAGTTTTAAACTGCAAATCCAATACAACATTTGTCACATGAAAGGAAGATCTGGGATTTCCAGATTCAACCTCATTGGTATGCCATTGGAAACTGACATTTGTGGAATATGGGTAGGACAGCTCTGTTTGGGATGGTTAATATCAGGCTGACCCCCCATCATTTTTTTTTTAAAATAATGGTGAGACTGCATTAGAAGCTAACTTCTCTGGCATTGCATAGAATCAATGGGTTGGAAGCAGTGTCTACAGAAAACTGTAACAATGCCAAAATGATAACCTCCTCACACAATGACATCATCACACAAATGCTGCAACTTACATACTTATGTCAGAAGTCAAAACACAGGTAAGTAAATTGTGACTTAATGACACAATCGCACACATATTGTCATTTGTTCCCCTGTGGACTAGATTCTCAAGCCTATGCCATGTTCCAAACAGGAATTCAAATTAAAGTTTCCGTAACAGATGAATGTCTATCTTCTGTTTAAACCAACTTGTAAACCATGACCAACCATTGCTGAACTATTTCTATTACTGTATATGAAGCATTTCTTGACAGCCAGAATCTGTTTTCCTGTAACTAAGCCCATTATGATATAGAATAGGTCATGGTCTTGGACCTCATGTCAGGTACTTGAAAACTGCTACTAGTTCCCCTTCCCCATTTTCAAGTCTTAAGCCAAAACATTCTCTATTCCTTTGCTCTCTCCCCTCTTAAAAGGGGAGATTATATCAATGCAGAACTGAATGGACAATTTCTTCTTCTTCTTAGAAACTATAGTTTTGTTGGGGCCACGTCATGGTGCTGGTTATGTGCTGTGTGTGTGTCTCCAAGTCAATCCTGACTCCTGGTGACTACATGAAGAAGTCCATGCAGTTTTCCTGGTAACGTTTTTGGAAGCAGTTTGCCATTGACTTCTTCCTGCCTTTGTGCCTAAGGCAGGTCTAGAACTCATTGTCTCCTGGTTTCTTGCTCAGTGCCTTTAACCACCACACCAAAGCGGCTCTTCTTTAATATTTACCTTGTGATAAGCATTTGCAGACTGTTTTCAGAAGCTTTATTCCCAAGTCATAGGCTTTTCCCTTCTCCCCTAAGCAGAGATGTAGATTTAATTTAGACTCCTGCCACAAGGCAGCTTTCTACTTCAGACCTCCCTCACCAAACTGAGTAGGGGGTAGAAGTTCTTCTCTTCCCCTCAAACAAATAATATTGGATGAAGCTTAATTGCTAGGCTAGAAATAACTGGGCATGTTTGGAAGGGGGGAAAAAAAGGAAGCTTGAGATATTTCATTCTCTTCTTTGTGCTTTTTGACTGATGTGTAACATAGCATCATTATAAGTGGAACTGAAGAGCATAGGTTGGGAAGCAGTCAGGAAGCGTGAGCACATGGGAAATACACAGAATGAAAGAAAGATTGCCAGGAAGCACTGCTTGTCAGACACAAAAACAAAACTGAAAGTGTAGATAGGTTACAGAGGCATGTACAGATAAAATTAGCTAATACAATAAAATAACCAGATTCCATTTAAACTGACCTGAGCGTTTTTTCTCTGAGTGAAAGTATATGCTTCTTGAAACATGTATGTGTATATGCCACCTAGACTCCATTCCCATCTTATAGCTGGAATATCAGCTTTTTAAAAGAAAGAGAGAGAGAGAGAGAGAGAGAGAGATACGTACGTACATACATACATACATACATACCCTGGATGTTGAACAATTGGATGGAAAATTTTGTACATAGTTCCCCAATGTCTGTTTAATGCATACACAGCCTCTGTCAATTTGGGCACTCAACACTGCAGTCTTATTTGGTAAGTTTTCAGGGAGGCTAACATGTTTTACTTTAGCAGTACATAAGCACAGAGTTGTTTTTTGAGCTGGGCAGCCATACAAATCTTTTAAATAAATAAACGTAAGAAAGATAGTTTAATTTACAGAACATGCTCAGTTTAAAATCAGACAGCATCTTTCTCTTTCTCAAAAGAGATATTTCTATACTCAAGCCTCTTCTATAAACTTGGTAACAAAAAGCAAACTTTAGCACAAAATATGTGGCTTTCTTCTTTCTAAGGTGTGTATGTGTATGTATAATGATTTTTAAAAAAAAATTAGAACATTATTTTTGTACTGTAGATGTTTCAAAACTTGTTACATTTTAAGGATTTTTTTTTTTTTTTTTGCAACTTGTGTGAGAAGTCTGCTTGATTTCTGGATAAGTTTGTGTGATTCAATAATTTCTACTGCTTGTCTTCCTGTGTATCTGTCTGTAGTATATTCCCCATAGTTTTATTTGTTGCTGAAGCAAGGAGAGAGCATTATAATTTTTGATATGCCAAGGACATATACAGAAATGCCAAGGATATGCAGAAATATTCCTGTGCTCAGGGGGTCTTTCACATAAATAAGTGGGCAAATGATTGCAAACATCAAAGTAGAGGAAGAAAGGTGGAACTAAATTCAAGGCTGACATCTATAAAAAGTGCATGAACAAAAGATCTCTCTCTCTCTGTCTCTCACTCACTCACTCACTCACACATACACACACACACTACACACATACAAACACACAAACCTAGGATTGAAGCTATCCAAGGTAAGATCTGTGGATAACCTTGGAATGGCCAAGATATCTGAAATCATTAATATTGACCTCATAGCAGCAAGAGATACTCCCTCAAATCTGTTTTTCTTGTCTGTGCAATCATAAGCTATAAAAGGAGCAATTCTTAAATCATGTTTACTATACACAGTTCCTTGGAGCTGATGAGGAGAAATTGAAGTCTGTATCAGCTTGCTGGGGAAATTAGCACATAAATTATATTTCAATCAAGTAATTAATATAGCACTACAGAAAAGTATTTCTGTATATATTATATGAAGTAAGATTTGTGGAATCAACATACTACAGATTCATGCTGCCAGGGCCTTGTAATCATTTCCAAGGCCTTTTAAACTTTCTTTGAAATTTAAAGTTAGATTTCGATAAATTGTTTTTAAGTGGTGTGTTGCTACAGTAATTATTGTTACCCTATTATCTTCACAAACATCGTCACAAGAAGTCATTACTAGACCCCTCCATTCTGGACAATTATTGTCCATTCTCCAATCTTCCCTTTGTGGGGAAGTTGTAGAGAAGGTGGTTGGACTGCCGCTACAGAGGTTCTTGGGGGAAACTGATTATCTGGACCCATTTCAGTCAGATTTCAGGCCAGGGTATAGTACGAGACACAGCATTGGTCACACTTGTCAATGACCTTTGGGGGAGCTAGCATAGGGGTGGTGGATCCATCCTTGTGCTACTTTATCTCTCAGCAGCTTTCATTACTGTTAACCACAGTACCCTTCTGGAGTGTCTGGGGGTTGGGAGTGGGAAGCACTGTGTTATAATGGTTTGACTCCTTCCTCGGTGGTTGGTCCCAGTCGGTGTTGATGAGGGAGAAAGATTGCACCTGTTGCCCCTTCATTTGCAGGGTGCCACAGGGCTTAACACTTTCCCCTCTCCTATTTAACCTCTGCATGATACTGCTAGGTGAGTTCATCCATCAATCCAGTGTCATCAGTATGGTGAAGATACCCAACTTTATCACAACCCCTGACTGAGCAGGTGGAGCTACCGACCAGTGGAGGCTGCTCAGGTCTGGATGGGGCAGAACAGACTTCTGCTCAATCCTGACAAGACTGTTTGGCTGTGGCTGTTTGGCCCCCATGGATCAGGGATGTTTTCACTGTTGGTCTTGGATGGGGTAGCACTGCACCATTTGAGACAGGGGTGCAACTTGGGAATCTTCTGGACTCATAGCTACTGCTCAAAGAGCAGATGGTAACTGTAGCCAGGAGGAACTTTGCACAGGTTCATCATGTGCACCAGTTTAGCCCATTCCTTGACCAGGAAGTTCTTCAAATAGTTACACCCTGGTCACCTCATAATTGGACTACTGAAATGCGCTCTACATGGGGCTGTCCTTAAAGACCATCCAGAAGCTACAGCTGGTTCAAAATGCAGCAGCTCAAGCAGTGCTTTTGTTATGCCCATGTGTCAGAAGCTGCATTGGATTCCAGTCAGCTTCTGGGTGCAGTTCAAACTGTTGGTTGTCACCTATAAAGCCCTTCATGGCTTAGAGCCTGGATATTTGAGGCACCATCTATCTCCAATTCTTTCTGCCCACTTGGCACATTCTGGCAGAGTAGGTGTACTATAGGTCCTTTCTATTAGACATTGTCATCTGGAAGGACCAAGGAAGAAGCCCCCCCCCCCCCATAGCATACCGATTCTGGAAAGCTTATCATTGTTGTTGTTGTTATTGTTGTAGTTTACACAGTCAGCCAGATGATTAAACTGTATTTGGCATTTTTATCCACCTATCAAGTCCTTCCCAAGGACCTGGGATAGGCAGATGTTGTTGTTTGATGGTGTTAAAGGTATCATTGTAGAATGTAAGCTGTTCCAAGTAAAGCTGCCTTTTGCAACTGACTGATGGTGATTTTGTCAATGCTGATGGTGTTCAAGTGGTACTCCAGATGTTTGGGGATTACACCCAAGGTGCCTATTACTATTGCTTTCTTTTGCTGTAGTCGTTCTATTTGCAGGTTGTTATATTTTGTATTTTCTCCAGTTCTTTCTCTTCTCTTCTGCTGTTTCCAGGTATTGCAATGTCCACTATCCAGATCTTTTGTCTTTCTTATCAACAACTGTTAAGTCTGGGGTGTTGTGTGGCAGGTGCTTGTCTGTTTGAATTCTGAAGTCCCAGAGCACTTTAGCTTCTTCATTTTCTGTTACTTTGTCTGTTTTGTGGCCCCACCAGTTTTTGCTTGCAGGCAAATGGTATTTCTTGCTGCTGCTGCTGCTGCTGCTGCTGCTGCTGCTGCTCTGCCCATCTCCCAGTGACTCTGGGCAGTTTACAATTATTAAAAACTTTAAAAACAAAGAACAATACAAAAACACAAAAACAGCACAAAGCAAAAGAGAAATGATGGCAAAAAGGTAAATAAATAAACCTAGAGGGAAACAGAAAGGAAGAAAGGGGCATAAATTGTTCTCTCCAAAGGCCTGGGTGAAGAGCCAGGTCTTTCAGGCCCTTTGAAATTCCAGTAGGGTGGGAGCCATTCAAATGTCTGGGAGAACCTCATTCCAGAGGGCAGGTGCTGCCACAGAGAAGGCGTGTCTCCAGGGTCCCAACAGGTGAGATTGTTTAATAGATGGAAACCAGAGTGGCCCAACCCTGCCAGATCAAACCAGTCAGGCAGATACTATGGGAGACAGGTACTCCCTCAAGTAACCAGGCCCCATGCCATATAGGGTTTTATAGGTAGTGACCAGCAACTTGAATCACACCTGGAAGCAAACTGGCAACGAGTGCAGCTCATGAAGCAAAGGTGTTACATGGGCATACCAAGGCATGCCCATTGCTGCCCGAGCTGCTATATTATGGACCATCTGAAGCTTCCACGTGGTCTTCAAGAGAAGTGCCACATAGAGTGCATTGCAGTAGTCAAGCTGTGAGGAGACCAGGGCATGAGTGACTGTCTGAAAGGCCCCCCAGTCTAGGAAACAGTACACCTGGTACACCAGATGAAGCTGGGCAAAAGCCTTCCTGGCCACAGCTACCACCTGCTCATTGGGCAGGAGCTGTGTGTTCAGAAAGACCCCCAAATTGTGCACCATCCTTGAATGGGAAAGTGCAATCCCATCCAAGGTCAAAGTTGGAATATCCCCAGATCTGGACAGTCTAGACACCCACAGTCACTCTGTCTTAGTAGGACTGAGTCAGAGCACCTGGCTTTGGTTCCCAAGCCTGGGCTGAATGTGTATGTCAGGGCCCTGTTGTGGTTTCTATTACTGTTATGGCTGTTTCAGTCCAGCCTGTCTATGTTGTTTTATGTTTTTAACTTTTTTTGTTGCTTTTGAATTTTGTAAGCCACCCAACTCTGCTGGAGTGGTATGCCATAACAAATCACCACCACCTTTTTTAGCAAAGTTAAGCATCAACAATTAAATATAAGCCCAAGGTCTTCAAGTAAGCTTTTTGGGGATTTCTCAGGGGAAGCCTACCATTATATTCATGATCTACATTAAAATTAGTACTTACTTCTTGATTTGTAAATTAAAAACACATCAGTGAGCCATGGAAATTCTATTTTTTTTTTTAATAAAACATTTTTTAAAGTTAACCATCAAGAGTGGTCCTTTACTTCCTACAATACAATCTTTTCCAAAAGATATCAATTATTGTTTCCTTATTGTGTATGATGAATTTTCCTTCTGCTATTTGAAATTTTCTTTGCAGATTAGGGTTTCCAGATGTGGCTGTGAATAGCTAAAAGACAACCAGATGGCACAAATAATTAGTTTTGTATCTCTTTGTTGCCATCTAGTGGTTACCTGAATTTTTGAAACCCAGGTCTCATTTCAGGCCCTATTTCAGTTACTCTTAGTACAATCTATACATATTCAATTCAATGAGGTTTTTCCCAGAACTTGATGGAAACTTTGGAAACCACCCTGATGGTTAATAATAGGATGAGATGAGACTTAGATATCAAACATTTATACATAGGAACTGTATTTCATACAAAGAAAAATGATTGTATATAAAGAAAATCTTTAAATTTCTTAAGTTTCCTGCATACTTTCAATTTCTTTTACCAAGGTTAGAGACTTTCTGAGATTTCTTTTCCAGAGCCCTGAGAAAAAAAAATGTCATAATCTCCTAATCGTTTTTTTTAATGCTCTTCTATAAGAATTTAATGTTTTCTGCCTCTAAAGAAAATATAAAGTATCACTGCACAATTTTCCAAAGGCACAGTATTTAAGTGACAGTCCTGAAAGTTTAGAAGCTTTGGAGTAGCTAGTTAATGTAATCTTAGCTTTATAGCAATTCTTCAGATATTAACCAGAATGCATGAATAGATTCTCCCCTTTAGCATCTAAGTAAAATTCAAAAAGGAGATGGAGGGAAACTCTGATTGTTTATGCAGACACAGTTCTGAACAGAGTAACTTCTAAAGTATAGTGAATGCAAGTGGTGCTTAACCTAGAAATATTCTAATGACAATTTCCATAAAACCATAACAATAATAACAACAACCTCCAACTCATCTCAGAGTGTTGAAGGGCCCTGTGTGCCTCAGCTGTACCAGGAGCTATGGTGGTGATAGCTTAGGTACAGGCAGGTTCATAGTGAAGAGATGGTGGAGAAGTCAGACAAAGTATGACCCAAACCTATGCTCCATAGTGAACACATAAAAGAAAAATTACATCCTGGATTGGTCGTCACTGGGTCAATCAGGACCACATCTGGTGCTTTGTCTTCTGGAATGATTAAAGAAATAAGCAAAGAAGATTAAGAACCAGAGTGCCCCAGGAAAAGATGAAGTACATAGATTTTGGTTTAAACATCTGTTGACTTTCCATGAAAGATCGGCCACTCAATTAAATGCAATTGGAATTGAAGAATGGGTGACAACTGGTAGAATATTTTTAATAACTAAAAAAAAATAAAGACATAAACAAGGGTGAGTTATAAGAAATTATAGAACAATTATTTGCTTATCAGCAGTGTTCAAGCTGCTGTCTGGTACATTAACAAGAGCAATTTTGAGTTAAATATTTAAAAAATTAATTGTATCTACTTGAACTCAAAGGTAATTGCCAAAAATGATACTAAAAACACCAAGGAAGAAAAATTTACAAATGTCTTGGATTGATTGCAAATATTATTTGATTCTTTTCCAGCCAATTGGTTACAAAAATGTTTGAAAATATTTGACATTAGTGCAAATATCCAGAATTTTGTAAAAGAAGCTGTTAAAAAAAAAAAAAGGAAAACAACTTAGCTGGTAAATAGCGAAGAAACTGGAAATGTAAATATCAGGAGAGGAATTTTTCAAGGGGATTCATTGCTGTTTATATCTTAATGATACCTCTCACTTGGATATGAACTGTCAAAATAAAGTGAAAAAAAAAATATCCCACTTGTTGTAGATGGGTGATTTGAAGTTATATGGAAAATCAAAACCTGAAATTGAATCCTTAATACTGTAAGGATAAATCATGATGTGATGGTATCAACATGGAATTTGGATTTGAAAATGTGTGATATTCAGCATAAAGAAAGGAAAAATTGTTGTAATTTAATTTAATTTAATTGTTGTACGCCACCCAGAGTCACCTTGTGTGAGATGGGCGGCTATGTAAATATGTTAGAGAGAGAGAGATAATTGAACAACATGAAGATATACAATTGGAGGACAACCTGTCCTCTCATCAGCATAATCATCTTCAGTATCTATTTTGTCCCAATTTTTATTTCTGAATAGAGTTGCATAGGACTGTGTGGTAAATTAAGAGTCCAAATTGGTGAACATGCTGATGGATCAGATAATTCTACACACCCATTTCCAGTATCATTCTGCTGAACCAGCTCTAACGTATTTAGAGTTTATCACCGTACACATTTGTTAGAGCAAATGGTTTATCCCTAAGAAAACTACCAAATTATGTCTACTGCTTTATCAAACATTTAAAATGTTCAGAGCATCTGATTTATTCTTTCTGTAATTCAACCTACTGAAAAATTTAAATTAAGAAAACTGTGTTTCAAGATAAATTATTCCATTGGTTTTGCCTGTGAGATTTCATTTGCTGGAGAGCTTTTATTGAACATTTGTTTAAATTAATTTATGAAGAAAATTTGTCACAGTAAAGATGCTTTCCTTGGAAAGATATAAGGAAGATTTTGGAGAAGTTCCCCTTCCTCTATTAAATGTATACATACATACATAGATACGTGTGTGTGTGTGTGTGTGTGTGTGTGTATTTCTTTCCCTCACAGATTTATTCCAGAGTAGTCACATTAAATAATTTCATTCCAGTTTGTCAGTCTTTGTGCCAGTAATATTTGTATAGAAGAGTATGCAAAATCTAGTTATTATCTATGAAGCCCTTCATGGCATAGGACTTCATTATCTAAAGGACTGCCTGGCCATCTGCCTGGCCTGTATGATTGTGCAGAGTTGGCCTGCTCCAAGTCCCGTTGTTCTCTGTTGCAGCATCTGCCTGATGATGATGATGATGATGATGATGATGATGATGATGATGATGATGGCAGTGTATTAAATTTGTATGCCGCCCGACTCTCAATGACTCTGGGCAGCTCACAACAATCAAACAAAGAAATTACAATAAAATCAACAAAACATAAAAGAGAGAGAGAAAAGATGGCAAGCACAATGAAGCACGGGGTCTTACTCTTCCTCACCAAAGACCTGGGTGGAGTAGATACCATCTGGATCTCAAGGGAACCTTGTTCCAGAGGACAGGCAGTGCTACAGAGAAGGCATGCTTCCGGGGTCCGGATAGATGACATTGTTTAATTGAAGGAACCTGGAGCATGCCTTGATTAGAGTATTGTTTTCTGCCTGAAAACAATACTCAGGCAGAAAACAATACTCTAATCAAGAAACCACCAAGGAGGAAACTACACTCCCACCAACACTGGCAGGCAAGCTACTGTATATAAACAGGAAGCAAACCCCACTCTTATTAGCACTGATGATGTTACCTAGCTGGGTAATGAAATGTCTGCAAGCAAACAGCCAAGCTCAAGGAGCACAAAGAATGCTGCATTTTAGCCTGTTGTCATTATGTGTATTTGCAATTTACTCATATACTCATTTTGTGGTGCACAAATTGGTATTTGGTTTGGGGAAAAGCTGTACAGAACAATTTTTTTCTGCCCACAGCATGTCAGAAATTAGAACGTTGCCTACAACCAGCGGTGTCTGCAGAGGGTATCAAATGATGAAAGCAGGACCAGCATTATGTTCAAAAGGGGTGGAGTTTGCAGCATGACAGTGTAATACACCCAGAACTGGTGGATGCCCGTGCCCACCACTAGGAGAGTATGCGACTGTGTGTATAGGTATTTGTGTGAGTGTGCGTATGTACAATAAATGCACATGTAAACATATTTTTTTACCATTGTACTGAAACTTCCCTAATTTATAACCATTTCTTCCATTTGACAGAAAGGAAATAGCTTCTATAATTTTTTTTCAGAGGAAATAACTGTTGTGGGTGAAATGTTCCTACAGTAAATTTGCCCTTGTCATTAATATAAGAGTGATGCTATGCATGTCTACTCCAAAGTATGCCCCACTGATTATATGATTTCAGCCTATGTGGCTGAAAGTGGGTGTGACTGTCCTGCCTTTCAATGTACAAAAGAATCATCATTAATCTTTTGTCTCTTTCCTTTGCACAGTTCAATTAAATACCAGAGATGTCAGGAGGTAGCTGATTTATTTTCTTTCTTTCTTTCTTTCTTTCTTTCTTTCTTTCTTTCTTTCTTTCTTTCTTTCTTTCTTTCTTTCTTTCTTTCTTTCTTTCTCTCTCTCTCTCTCTCTCTCTCTCTCTCTCTCTTTCTTTCTTTCTTTCTTTCTTTCTTTCTTTCTTTCTTTCTTTCTTTCTTTCTTTCTTTCTTTCTCTCTCTCTCTCTCTCTCTCTCTCTCTCTCTCTCTCTCTCTCTCTTTCTTTCTTTCTTTCTTTTCTGTTCCTTTCCCAAATCAAAAAGCATAGGCAGTGTGATGGAAAGATGTATAATTACATGAGGCAATCATATACCAACCTCTACCTTCTTATTATAATAAAGTAAGAGTAAAAACATCACCCAAAAAAATTAAAATCTTAAATTGCTCTGAGGATGAAGTATAAACACAGAAACTTCTCTGATAGGAGAAGACAACTTTTAGAAAAATGGGAGGACAGATTTAAGTAAAGTACGTGCGTGGATGCCACTCTCTCTAAGCGATATATTCTTATTATTCTGATTGTCGTCCTAAAATGATTTGGTTTTAATTTTTTAAATTATTGAATTGTTTGAATATTTCCATAGTGGGTTGCATTATTTTTAATACTAACATTCCCATCCTAACTGACTATTCAGGTTTGGATTGCTTTTTCATATAATTAATTAACTATCAAAAGTACTATCGAAGACACCCAAGCGATCTTGTTACAGGCTCAGAATGATAGAAAGCATCCCATATTGTTATTCAAATCAGTTTCATGCTGGCTTTCCAGACTGGGATGACATGTGCGTGAACCTTCATTCAATCCAGAAGAAGGGTTCTATTGTTTAATTTTGCTTTAATTTTCCCTGAGTGTGGTTTCGTTGTCACTGAAAATAAGATAATTGAACTTTTCTCATGAAACGAGATGGTGACTTGCATTCAGGCAGGCACGATTCATTTGAAGAAACTTCAAGTACCAGATTTTCGTTCTTTTTTACTTTGCTCTGCCAACTTTAACCTTTCTTCTCTTGTGACATTTAGTAAAGTTGCTATGCATCTATTAAATTTTCCTAGCAGTATAACAAGGCATATTAAATCATTCCTGGAACTCATACAAAAAGTTTCAAATAGCTTTCTGGAAAGGCAAATGATGCTGTATCCTGAAATGTCACTGCCATTTTGTACCCCCTTTTAAAGATGCTTGAATAAATTCTATTTTATCAGATCAAATAGCATTTAATACTGTCTGCCAAAATAATTTTAAACTAAAAATAATAATAATAATAAATCCTGAACTGACAGATGATGATGGAGGTGTGGTAGTTATTCCAAGCCTTTAAGGAATTTAATACTTTCATAAAGGACTTTTTATTAGATGCCTAAGAGTTTTTTCCCCCCATGAGTGCTTTGTAAATAGTTCTATTAACTCTATTTTAGTATGTAATTCCTTAAACTATACCTGATTCAAAATAGTTATTGGTTTTATCCTTGTCACTCAGCCAATTTTTAAATGTCCAAATTTAATTCCTTTATAAAAGTCAAAGTGGCAACTGTTGCTCTGTAGAGTAAGTATACCTATTGTCCCACACTTTGTTTTTCATTTTTCTTCCCCTTTCAAAATCTAGTTAACATTTTGTAGTCAATAAGCATGCTGATTCTCACTGAGTTGTTTGACAAGGCCCATCCCATGGATTGGATATGGATTTGGATATGGATATGTACAGAGAGTCTCAGTGTACTGCAGTGATTAAGGTGCTGTTCTAGTGTGGAGAGACCCAGGTTCTAGTCTTTCCTTAGGCATGGAAACTGACTAGATAACTTTAAGCCAGTCACTGTCTGTCAGCCATAGACTGGGAAGTTGAAAAATATCTATTTACCAATCTGCACTGGACCAGTGTGGTAGATTCTAGTCCATAAACTTCAGTGAAGAGGCCTTCATTAGATTGATTTGAGCTGATATCTGTCTGTCTGTAAATTATTTTGGGTTCTCCAAACTCTAAGATCTCCCTCTTGAATTATATGACCTAAATTTGGCTCACTTTCATTTTTCAGAGGAATTCACAAATCTTTGATTAACTTTCCAATGATGGTCTGTCATCTGTTCTTACCAAAATTATTTCATATTCTTTCAGCAATGACTTTGGATTGGGTTGGAGAAATTTTGCTTCAAATGCCTGCTCTGTTTTACGACTGATCAGTTGACTTTGGATTGTCTGTCTTAGCCTGTTCTGCCACATCAACTTATTGTGAGAGGCAATAAGACCACTGAGTTTCCTGGAAATAAGGTAGAAGTATATTCATACTTATTGCAATGGGAAAAAAAGTAAACCACTGTATAATTTTATTTAAGGAACTGGAGATCCTGAAACCTCATAATACACAATATAGCACATTTCTGAATGTCCATAATGCAGGAAATATAACTAGAACATCCACTCCATCAGATTACTAGTGCTGTCCTTTCTATAGAAGGCTGATATATACAAGTGATGGCATATGGAAATTAAATGTGGGTTCATCAGTCTTGTAAAACTCTAGAATTATAGAGGAGTGCCAGACTCCTGTCAAAGTGCCAACTTTGGCAATGACATCCTCAGAGGTTTTTTTAGTCTTCTGATCTGTAATATTTAGTTGCCATATATCACAGTTGATGTTATTTTGCAGAATTTGTAACAATTATCAGAAATAAAAGCATAATAATAATAACAACAACAGCAACAACAACATTGACAAAATCACCATCAGTCAATTGCTGCAGTTTTACTTGGAGCAGCTTACATCCTGCAACTATACCTTTAACACCATCAAACAACAACATCGGCTTATTCCAGGTCCCTGGCAAGGACTCGATAGGTGGATAAAAATGCCAAATTCAGTCTAAATATTTGGCTGACTGGGTGACCAACAATAATAAAATTAAACCTGTATGTCACCCAACTTATACCCCAGGTATTAAATGAGGGAAGAAAGGTAGTGCATGATAGTGGTTAAAAGGATGGGTTCTGACAGGAATCATGGATGTTCACTAGGCAACATTAATCCTGTCACTCTGCTTCAATCCAATGTATAACTCAAGTTTATTGCTGTGGGGAAGAATGGAGGAGGGAGTCCTCCAGGCATTGCTTAAACTCCTAGAGGAAAGGTGAAATGTAAACCTGACACAAAAAGACAAATTCTCTTTGCATTTTCCTCAAACAGGGATGAATTTGTTCCAATGCCATTTTCCTTTGAAAACACAAAAGCTGTATGTTTTTGTGTATGTTGGAAAGCTTTCATATATGTTAGTCATTAACTATTAGGTACCTTAGCAAGTTGGCTGTCTGGCTAGCAAAGCAAACATCAAGTCAAATGAAGTAATGGAATATTGTTATTTCTGAATTTTGTTATAAAATCACAGTGTAGAAGGACCAGATGGTGAGGGAAATGAGAATTCCCATGCTACAAATACCATCTGACATGAAGAAATAAAACCACCTGTTATGGTGTGCAAAAACAATGTTTAGTCATCTTAAGTCAAATGAAGCTGTGCCTCTCTTGATTTTTTGATAAGTCTGTGTAGGCTTATTATTCCATCCCTGCATTTTATTAGGGGAATTTACTGGTACTCAAAATGCACAATTTACTTAATATGGAATGTTTGCTTTTTTGGTGGAGGGATTAAATACCATGTCTGTTTCTTTGTCATTCTTTTGTTTCCACATTTTTAAAATCATAGTCTATCAGTTAGTTTAGAAACTTTTTACTTTTTTTTAAAAGATACATACAGAAGAAACCTCTCTAACATTCACAATTGCTTGGGAATTATTAATAGCTCTCCCGAGAGCACTTGTCTTATTACATATTGCCACCTTATCAAAAGGTCATGTTAATTAGAGGACCCTTGCTGAGAATACATCAGTGTGTCATTCAGAAGGACCCACAATGATGCTTTCAGTTGGGAGATACACAGGCAGACTTACACCCATATACATATACACATATACAGAGCATAGGGGAAAAAACTGGCAAGACAAACATAAAGAACAAATAGGCATTGTGTATTCATAAAATCACAGAGTGACCTTGGAGGCTTTCTAATCCAACCACCTGCCCAGAACAGGAATCTTCATAACATCCCAGCAAATAGTTTCCAACCTTTGCTTGAAAACCTCCAGTGATGGAGCACCTATAACTTCAGCAGACAGGCTGTTCCACTATTTAACAGCTTTCATGGTTAGGAAATACCTCTTTAGTTTGAGTTTGAATCTCTTTCTGTGAAGTTTTCACCTGTTGATTCCCTCAGGGGCTATGGAGAATAAATCTATACTCCCTTCCCTATGACTGCCCTTAAAGTATTTGAAAACTCTTTATCATACTCTTATCATAAGAGAAGGTTTCTCTTCTTTAGGCTAAACCAAGTTCATGTAACCATTCTTCATAGGAGTTATTTCCAAGCCTCTCACCATCTTTGCTGCTCTTCTCTGCTTCCTTTATAGTTTCTCAGCAACCTTCTTGTATCATGGTCACCAGAACTAAACCCAGTATTCCAGGTATAATCTAGTGTAGCATACAGCAGAACTATAATTTCCTGTGATGTTGACACTACAGCTTTATTGATGCAGCCCCAAGATGAATTAGCTCTTTTTTTTGGCAGCTGCACATACTGCTGGCTCATACTTAATCTGTGGTTTACTAGGACATTCAGATGCTTTTCACAAGTAATACTGCTGAGCCAAGGGCTATTTAGCTAGTACCTGTGATCCTGGTTTTCCTTCCCAAGTGTAGAAACCTAGATTTTTCATCACTAAACTGCATTTTGGTTGATTGAGCCCAATGCTCAAGTCTATTAAGATTCTTTTGAATCTTCAGCCTGTCTTCTGAGGTGTTAGCAATACTTCCCTGATCCCAGCTTTGTGTCTTCTGCAAATATTTTTTAAATATATTTATTAAAGTTTATATATATAAAAACAAATATAGAATTAAAAAAGATAATAAACAAAAAAAGAAACAAAAGAGAAAAGAGAAAGAAAGAAAGAAAGAAAGAAAGAAAGAAAGAAAGAAAGAAAGAAAGATGACTTCCCCCTCCCTCCAAACAAGTATATGTATTATCAGTAATTTAACACCTTCTCTATTATTACTAAAAAAAAAAACCTCTTCATCCCCTTGCTCATCCCTAAACAATAACCTAATTATAAAAAATATTCAACAATCAATGTAATCAGCAAAAGCATTAAGAGTGCCAGTAATAATAAACTATAGATTTTAAGCTTAAACAAATACTGTAGGTCTATTTTACATTTTAGCTTCTACGTTTTTTCTGAGAGGTGAAACCTAAAAGATCTCTCCCCTTAAGCATACAAAAGACCAATAATAATCAAATATATGTTTCAAACTAAACCAAATAAATCACTTTTACAGATATAAATCATTTTCTGACAGTCCTGATCAGAAAAAGAAAGTTCAATCTTAACAATCGAAGATCAAAACATGGACAATTTAACCTTGATCTGATAAATCCACTTTGAATTCCTTTCTCTTCTTTTTGAAGAGCTCAATCTTCAGTCTCTTCTCCAAATAAAACCCCAAATAACAATCTCTTATCATTCTCTTACTATCTATTTTCAGAAAAGGTTTCAGAGATTTGGTATTTCCCTTTTGTATGTCCAAAATAGGATAATTCTCCAAGTCACTCTTCCAGTCCATTACAGCTTCTTTTTCCATATCATTCTCATAATCAAACAACTCTGAGTCCATCTTCAGATCCACAGCAACTTTTTCCATATCTTCCATGTCTCTCTTATAATCTGGCATTTCTTTAAAGTCCATTTTTGAATCCTTATTCAAGTCACCCTCCACTGCTATTTTATCCAGTAAAATCTTTTCTTCTACAACCTGTTAGTCACAATTTTACAAATAGTTTCTGGACACACTGATTCCAAAGCTAAAAATTATTTGAAAGAAGGGTAGTCCTCCATTATGTTAAAATGTCATTCAACGAGATGGGCAGTGACAAATTTGATATATAAATAAATATAAATAAAAAATAAAAAAAATAAAAAAGAGATATATTGTTAATCTCTGTTCCTTTTGATCTTGAAAGTTCAATCTTATTTTGTGTTTTTTTCCAGAAGCAAAACTTTCCCAGGGCAGATTTTCTTGCAATTAAATCCAAATTCACTTACTGTATTTTCTTAAACATTTAAAACAATTCTTTAAAAAGTTTGAAAAGTTTCAAATCCATCTAGCCTCTTAACTGTACCCAATCAACATTCTTAATTCCCTTTCATTGTTTCCAAACATTAAAGTATTTATTTTTTATCTTTAAATTTACTTTGGTCTTCTTTTTCCCCGAATAGTAGGAAATTCTCCCAGTGTACAGCAACTTGTCTTTCAGGAGGTTTTAATTGCCAAATAAGTCACAAATAGGCAATTTATGATTTTAATTAAAAGAGGAAGTAAAGCAAATTGAGTGTCCATTTGAAGGTTCCGCACCACGGCTTGGGCTCGATGTTCCCAGTGACTCCCAGAGCACTCCACCCACTAGAGATTGCTAAATTGCAATCTCTTCACAGGAAATCTCTGCAAGGAATACCTGTGGGTGATGCTGTCAATCTCTTTTATCTAGAGATGATTCTGAAGAGCTGGATCAAGGCTAGCTCCTCTAATTGCTGTGGGCATCAGCTCCACAAAGAACGGAACTGTGTTCAATCAGCCATTTCTTCCCTGGAAGCTGTGACTTCTGCAAATATGATAAGCATCCATTCTATCTCCTCTGTTGTGGGAAAAATGCCCATTTAAAGTAGGAATGAAAGTGATTGGTGTTAGATGCAACAAAGTTTCTTTTATTGGCATGTACAGTTACAGTGGTCACTGGGCTCCTTATTAAAGGATCATAGGACAGCCCCAGGCCCACAAGGTTATAGGTTATATAGCCCCCGGAAATGATATATAGGACTTACAAAAGAAGTGTAAATTATGACATGGCCTTCACTACAAGAATGTAGGATCTGATAGCAACATGGGATGACCTTACTATGGGATGACCCAACACCTCTACATTCTGCTCTTTTAAAGAGACTTCAGGCCCACCTTTTCTACTGATCCTAGAAACTTCTAGTATAAGCAGTGTCTTTTGTTGTGCCCACATATTAACTCCCTTCACACCAAGGAAAAAGACAACAACTTGGTTTTCATTACCTATCTTCTTCCCTTCCAGGATCACCAGGCAGCTTCAGTTTGCCTGCTCTGCTTAATATGGACTTCAGCCTTGTATATGTAAGGAGAATATTATTTGTCATCCACAACACATACTATTTCAAAATGATGAAGAGCACTGGGCCAGGACAGAACCCTTGGGTCTCCCACTGGATACCTCCATCCATGTTGATATGGAACCATTAAGGACCACATGTTGGAAATAGTTTTTCCACTTGCTGAGAATCCATCTGGTAGGATGGTAGTAGGACCATCCAACCCACATTCTTCCATTTTATCAAAAGGAAAGCTATGGCCAACTTTATCAAATGCCTTACCAAGTCTAAGAACACTATACCCACAGCATTCCCTTAGACTACTAATCTGGTCAGTTTGTCAAACAAGCAATAAGGTTTATCTGGCATTACTGTCTTAAAAACCCCTTGCTGGTTTCTAATAATCACTTTGATCCTTTCTAAGCACTTGTAAATCTGTTGTTTGATCTTTTCTAGAATTTTCCCAGGTACCAATGTCAAGCTGACAGGTTTGTATTTTCTTGGGCCCAATTTTTGTCCATGTTTACAGTTATAACATTAACTTTTCCAGTCTTATGGCATTTCCTCTGTATTCAGGGAGTTGTCCAAGATTACAGTCAGTGTTTCTGAAGTGACACCCTCCAGTTCCTTTAGCACCTTGGGATGTAATCCATCTGGTCCTGGGGACTTACATTCATTCAAGGTTTTAAAAGATCATTAAACTGCTCTTAATGGTTCGTCCTGTTTGGTCTAGAAACTAACTGCACAGTTTTTGTTATCTTTCAGATTTCTGCCCCTACTAATCCAGGTTGTTAAAAATAATATTCAGAGTGCTTTCAGTATATGAACCTAAATGATGAAAGACTGTTTAGCTAGGCAAGCAACTGAGGACAATTGAATCTGCTGCTTACAAATATGCAAATGGATGCCAATTCACTGCAGAGTTCAGTTCACACTAACAATTTGCCATGGCATCAAGGTTCAGCCCTTATTGTTTTAAATAGATTGTTATAGCCAACCACCGTTAATTGAGGAGAAATAATCAAGCCTTATTGAGTTAAATGGATAATTATGATGGGGTGCTCTAAACTGAAAAGGAACAATTTAGCCTGTATCAAATGTTCACTAGAGCTGGTATAAAAGGATTGCTTACAAGGCCCCCAATTAGTTACAATGAAAACATGAATTGGATTCAGTATTTCCACTGAAATCACTGGGACAGACCATTCATGATAAATTGATTACAGTGGTTTTATTTTAAGCATCACTAAATATGGATCAAAATTATTGCATTTACAGTGCTTACACTGTTATTATTTCTTAGTTAGGCCTTCTCTTTTATTATCTCATTCTAGTAACCCAAACATAATTTAAATAAAGAAGACGAAATCACAACTTTATACAGCCAGTCAGATTGGATATATATTAAAATGTCTAAAGACAAATAAAATAAAATAAAATAACATTTGAAGGATATACTTCCTGACAATATAAAGAATTTTCTTATTAACATCTGAATGATGCTACCAAATAGAATAATGAGGACAGATGAAATCATTAAGACTGATATTTACTGAAAAATTGAATAATATTATTCCTGTTTATAACAATTCTCAAAAGGCCATCAAAACTGCAATTCTTTTTGATGCCAATAGTAACTAGACTGAAACATCCTTAATGTACCACATTCTTCATCCAGTAGTAGCAACATATTAAATCTAAGGGCAATTAAATCTGAGCTGATTCCCCTAAGCATCATTTTTCAAACTCATGCGGAATCCTGAAGGAAAATATGGCTGCTTTAAAAGGTGCTGCACTTGCATTATGAAGTTCCTCTTCTGAATCGTTTTTGATGCAAGCACAGGCTTAGTATATAATTATGAAAAGGCACTTGTCAAGCTCTATTCCTGGAGTACATGAGCACAAACACATAGTTTGCTTGGCAATAGTATGGAAGTGACAAGGAATAATTTGGGATAGAGTGTTGGGAATTTGGATTTGGTGGGCAATAGTTGGGGTGGGGGAAAATATTTACATTTAATGAAATCTTATCCAATTCATACTTTCTGAAACCATATGCCAATGTTTTTTGAACACTGTGATGTAGCCCATAAAGATTTAGAGAAAATGGCATGTGTTAGGAAAAAGTACATACACTTTGAGAAAAAACAGCTTGCAAAAATAAGTTATGATAAGCAAACCTTATACGAGAATATATATATTAGAAGGAAGTGCATGAAACTGGGTGCAGATTTTTTGTGGCCAAATTATAAACAAATGTATTCCATAACGTTAAAGGGATAGTACGATAGTATATATTTATGTATCTATGTGTAAACTAATTTGGAAACAGAATGGAGCAAACTATAGGTTGGAAAAAGTGAAATAAAAATTAAGAGATTTTCCATTTAAAAGAAATGATAAAAGAAAACACAACATCCACTATAAATATTACCTTTACTATTCCCTCCCTTTTCCATATTAATTAACACTTTTACAACCCTTAAATTCAGGTGTATTATGTTGATTCAAAGGATTCTGAGTCACGCAGTACATAAACATTCTTATACAGAAAACTGTATTAATCACTGTATTACAAGAAGATTTGATTGAGGTTTAATTTATGTGCTAATTTTCCCAGTAAGTTAATGCAAGGTTCAATTTCTTCTCATCAGCTGCAAGCAACAGTGTACTGTAAACATGATTTAGGCATTTTCCTTTTTAGAGTGTTTCATTGCAATGGAAAGAAATAGCTTGAATAGCTGGTCTTCTGCTATAAACAGCTTAATGTATTAATTTAGGATTCCAAGCCAAAGAGACTATGTGAACCTTTGGACTTAGTCTATAGCTTACATCAAGGAAAGATAGATGCAGCTTGCTGATCATGTATTGCGGCTGTCAGATGCTTGACAACTTCCTATTTCTGCATTCTTGGGGTTGCAACAAGTAAGCAGTACTGAACAGATGGTTGACTGCCATATGTGTCAGACTGACTTCTGTTAGGCTGGTTGGGGCATAAGTCATAAAGGACTTTTCACTTCCATGAGCTCTCTGTGGCCTTGCCTTAATATTTTCCTGCTGAATGCAACAATAGTATCTGAGATTTAAAAATACTGTAAGTGTTGAGGTATGCCACGCCAATTGTTTCTCAACAGTATATTACTATTTGCTTTTGTTTCATTTTATTGGTTTTTTAAATAGCACCTTTCAGTACAGGAACCTAAAGGTTTTTAAGAAGAGGCTAATTAATGTATTATAATGTAATCCAAAGATCATAACAGGTGGCAGGATCTAGCTGACTTTGATTGATCTTGAAAAAAGTAAGCAAGGTTGGAACTAGTTAGTTCTTGGTTGAGAAACCACAGGAAATCCCAGGCTGTAAGCTAGCTGGGAAATAAATATATACTGGAAGAAGACATTATCAAACAACTTCCGGATTATGGCCAAGAAAACTAAATAGAGATGTCCATATAGTCACCAGGAATCAGTTCCATGGAGTCTTTAGGGAGAGCTGTTTTGCTGTTTGTCTCACTTTTCTCCTAGAATTTATTTAGGCAGGTTCACTTGGAGAGAGAAAAATTAATTCTGCTGCTTTGATCTCATTTAGACAATCTCATATTTACCTTTTGGAAAATCCTTACCTATTTATCTTTACCTATTCTTAACTCTCAATTTATATGATGTGTAGTATGATCCCTGGTGATTTCTGTCCAACCTGTTCACCATTCTTCAGCTCCTTTAGTCCTCTATTTCATTGCTTTTTCATTCACCTCAATATTTTTTTTTTCATGCTACTTACCTATCTTCTCTTGTAGCCTCCTTCTTCATTGTGTGAGAGGGGCTGAGATGATGTGCTTGCTTTAGATTATACATATAAAAGAGACTATTTATTTATATTAAACTGTACTGTACTGCACACAAATAGTGATGTCACACATTCATTTCTCAGACTTTAAAAAAAAAGCAATTTTCACACAGCACTTGAAGTGTCATTCCCAGAAAACAAATGGCAATGAGATGTGCCAACAAACCTACCAGCCCAGAAAAGGAAGTGGTTAGAAATTGGTGTACTCTTACTTCTGGATAAGTCATGGATAACTGAAGGCATCTCTGAACAGCAAAGATGAAGGATCAGCGAGTAAACCAGTCCTTCGGAATCTCTCCGGAGAAGGGAGATAATGGGAGATCACCTACAAGCACCCTGAATGGCAGTTCCTTGCAAGGGGACCATAAAACAGCAGTCTCCTGTGGGTTTGAGTGCCAGGAGCCAAGGGAGATGACATTTTTGCTCTTGGCAGTGGCAGAGCAGGACATTAAGCCAGCTAACCTCACCTTCTAATCACCTTCAGGAATGTTCAGTTTAACTACTTTATGAATATTATAGACCTTCAAAACAGCAAGCTTAACTTGACACCTGGTGAGTTTTACCTTCTTCTTTGGATTTAAGGAAATTTAAACAGAGACTTAAGAGTTTAAATAATATACAATTGGCAAAAACCAAAAAAAAAAAAAGATTTAAAGAAAATTTTAAATGGACTGGGAGACCAAAGAGATTTGAGATATTGTTACTTTTGCTGTAAGATTTGAAAAACAAGCATATAGTTAAATAATACACCTGTGGGAAATAATTGAAACAGAACTAAACCCATACTAGGAACTGAGGCTTGATGAAGGTTGCAAATGGACACTAGAGGGAACTAAAGGACCAGGCAGAAAAGAGTTAAACTGTGTAAGCTGGCTGGAACTTTTACTTGTCTCAAAGAATCCTTTGAAATATGGACTGAGATATTAATAACTAATATCTCAGAAATGATACAGATTTCAAAGATGATGAGAATTTTTTTTTTTTTAAACAACTCTTACCTGATGCAGGATTTGAAGGCATGCAAGAGAACAAAATTGAGATTACCAAAATGGGAATACAAAAGACACATCAAGAAAAGGACCTGGACACAGAACAGCTGTGACAAGAAATCCTGGATGATGCTTCTTTATGGGATTTACAAAGCTGGTGAATGCTTTGAAGACTCCTCTTGAATGCCAAAGATTGATGAAATATCATATCCTGTGATGCCGTTGGAGTGGCTTAAAGTTCAAGACTGTGAAGAGCAAAAACAAGGAATATAAAGTTGGACTATTTGATCAGGGATAAACTATATGTTTGATATTTCTGGTAGCTCCTAATGGACTTTGCTGAATGATGGTGATTTGTGGACAGTGCAGATTATGGCTATGGGAAGAAGAGGATTATTATTATTAATATTAATATTAATATTAATATTATTATTTGTAATTTTAAAAGAGGGTGAAAAAGTTATTATATTAGCTTATGCTTGGTGTGATGAAGATTGGAAACCACTTGTTTATTTTCTTCATTTGTTTCTTTTTCTTTTCTTTCATCTTCTACTTTTCTTTCTTTTTCTTTTCCCCTTTCCTTGCACCTTCTGAACTTTTCTTTTTCTTTTTCCTTCTAATTCAGTTTGTATTAGTTTTTACTATGTTTACTTAAAACTTCAATAAAATTATTTTTTTTAAAAACAGACGTTGGTATACTGTCTATTAGGAGCTTGCTTTATAAACAGCATTTGAAAATGTCTGTTTTAAGCCATGGTAGGAGACTTTATGCATTGGTTATGCACAACTTTTCTGTAGGGTCTTTTCTGGATAATTTCGAAAGGGATGTGCTGCCATTTTCATCCCTGCTACGCCTGTCTTAAAGGAGGTACAGAGGGAATATTTCAAATATATATTTCTGTGAAATCCTTAAAGGGATCTAACTGAAACTTAGCAAGTTAATGTCCTCTAAAACTAGGGTTTTCAAACTTTTTCAGGCTATGGAAACTATTATTTCAAAAAGAAAAAAAAATCGCAGAACCTCTGATCAAAAGGTAAGTAAAGAGAAAAAATATATTCAGGTGACTTAAAAAAAATGCCCTTAGGCTCTCACAGAACCCTATCAAATTGAACACAGTCTGAAAAACCCTGCTTTAAAGGATCTTCCATCCCACTCATACATACATTCCCATCATACTAATCCCTTTCAGGGTAAGGAGTATTATGCAGAGCACAGAAAAAGAATAAGGAAGAATAACCCAAAGAATTTAAAGTTATGAGATCAGAAAAAGGAAACATAGCTAAAATTAGTTTAAAACAACATTATTCACTATATCAGGGGTATCCACATGAAATGATTAAAACAGTTAAGATGGCATCTGCGACAGTGTGATTGAAGCTCTGCCTGTTTTTTATGTGCACTGATTACACAACACACATAAAAAAACAGGTGAACTTTGATCACACTGTTATGCTGTCATCTTGATTTTTATTTTTTTTTTTACTATACCCTGTGGCTATACCACTCCAATTTTGCCATCTTTGAATCTTGAAACTCAAATATTGAATCACTTCTTGGCTGATATGCCTACCCTTTATATCTAGAAAGTCAAGGGTTAACAAGGGTTGTATAAAACACTCACTTTTAAGTCTTAGTTTTGCCATTGTAGCTGCCTGAATAGAGTTAGATTTCTTCTGATTATTTCAGGATCCTTTTTCTGTCCTCACAATATGCTTTTTATTTCTTCATCTACAGTATGATTCCATTGCTTGTTCTGCTTCTTCATCTAGCCACTTGACTTAAACCAAATACCAGTCTTTCCAATCTACTGCCTTCTAGATGTCTAGGCACTCAACATCAAGAAATCCCAGAAAGCTGAGTCCAAACTGCACATTTTTCCATAGCGTTTCTGATTTACTCTTTGATCATTATAAATTATTTTTACCAACTTTCATTAAAAAAAAAAAAAAAAAAGCAACTCTGAAATGGTTAATATAATAATGAATAACAGAAAATTTTCTGCTAGTGATGAACAACCATAATAAATAACCACATGTAAGGATATCAATGTATTGAAAGCTAAATAAGGATAATCGGTAGGGATAAATTAATATGTTGGACTATGACCAATTTTCTAAGAGTCAGTAGCCATGGATAGAATTGTCCTGTTAAAACAGGAAAATCTGTCTAGAGTCAAGAAGATGACAAAGTGTGTGCCAGGTGGACCTTTCTAAGGATGATATTTTATCCAGTTTTAAAAACTCTGTGACTAACATTGAAGCATATTTTAGTACTCAGTCAGTCCTTTGTTATGGTCAATGACCAGAAATCATATTTTAGTAATGTACCCTCTTCACTAGGCCCTACAACTTCATCTGTGATATGATGAAACTACATTGCTAGGAGACATGTTCTAGCCTTCTGTTACATAGTTGTTTTTATATGTCTTAGCATATAATAATGAAATAGTTTCATTATTTTTTAAGGAAAAAATTAGCATGCATCCAGGATATAGTTTAAGATCAGAAAGTACACAATGTTCAAGATTTGCATTTGGAAACTCATGGCTAGCCAGAGTAGATAAGATAAATTACTATGTACTTTAAAGCATTTTTCTTATATTCTGGTTAATTTGATATAAGTTATTGTCAAAGAAATTAATCAGTGTGGCTAATGAGGTATTCTTTTTAATTATTACAATTTTCTAAGGAAAGGAAAATTATTCAAATGGAAATGAGATTTCCACTTAATGAACAAAGGCTCCCTACCAGTCTTGGGTGCAAAGAGTGTGTAGGGTGGGGGAGGGGAGAGATATTTGTTTTGTGTTCCTAACTGATAAAAATGATATATTTGCTTCTTTACAATCCTTGGTTGGTTACATGTATGAATAAATAAGAAAAGCTGAAATAGAAAAAGGAAATAACTTTGGGGCATACAATATTACAGTGGGGCAAAAGATACAATTTCACCTTGCCAAGCCTGCTGATCCTTTTTAACCATAGGGCAATTATGCTTTTGTATGGCTTCAGAGAAAATCTTACAACTTGTGGAGAAATGTTTGGGGCTGTATCCTTCAGGAATAGGCAAAGGTAAAATTCTTTGGACCACCCTTTCAACCTTTTAATAAGTAGAGATATTCTTTGGTTTCTGACTTGCTCATAGAAGGGGCAGCTTACAGGAATATGAACCATTGATTCTGTTTCTCTCTTTCCACATTGGCAGACTATTTCTGTGTATGGAATATAATATCTGCCCCCCCTCAATTTTTTTTCCCCTTCTCTCATTTTATAGAAATAAAATTTAAAGCAGATTGTTATTTAAAGATGAGCCTAAACTACAATATATTCAAATACCGAATAGTTAAAAAATAACTATTCTGGCCAATAGCCAAACAATGCAATCCTACATGTATAGTCAGGAAAAAAATCCCACTAAGTTCAGTGGGGCTCGCTCCAAAGAAAACAGATATCAAGTTGTAGTCTAAGAGTATAATCAGAAGGTCCATGGAATGATGTCCCAAAAGTCAGTTAGATGCTGCAGATTTCTTTATCTATTGGCAGAGGAGGAAGTCCATCTACACGGTCAAGCTTCAGGCTACAGGCAGGACTGAAACTTAGGCAGGCTCAGAAGAAATCCAAAGACTTCTGCTAAGTAATATTTATTGAAGAAAGTTAGGAAGCCATAGTCAAAAAATGTCAGCAGCAAGTCCTATATACAGAAACAGAATTCACGACCTATTGTGTATCTTTCTACTTCCTTCACTACTTAGCTCCCTCCTTTGAGTCAGTTAGCCTGTGTTTTTGCAACTGACAGATTTGCTTTTTTATTTTTATTAACTCTCTGGGAACTAACTCTCACACACGTTTAAATAGGTCACAGATGGAAATATTCCGTCTTGCCCACAAGAGAATCACTTGCAGCATGGAAAAAAGAGTTGCAAGAATTTAACACTGATTGCAGTGTAAACATAACACTCATTTGATACCTAGCACTCCCAGGAATTCTTTCAGAATGGCTTCTCAGCTTTTCTACAATAAATCGAAGTTCTTGTACCCTTGTGTGCTTGTTTATCTCTTTCCAGTTCTGCCTGACAGGAAAAAGCTATACAGCTACCAGCTGAACTCCAGTGCTTCATTGTGAGTGCTTATGGGCATCAGCAAAAAGGAGGAGGAGGAGGAGGAGGAGGAGGAGGAGGAGGAGGAGGAGGAGGAGGAGGAGAGAAGAAGAAGAAGAAGAAGAAGAAGAAGAAGAAGAAGAAGAAGAAGAAGAAGAAGAAGAAGAAGAAGAAGAAGAAGAAGAAGAAGAAGAATCATCATCATCATCATCATCATCATCATCTTGTGACCACTACCTGGTGAGAATAGAGATTTGGAATAGCAGCTGTGGGAAGAAAAGGAAGAAGCTATGAAGCTATCACTAGAGCGGAAGAGGGGAGCCGAAGGACTGGAAACTGAGTAGGACAGATTTGGAAATTACTCACCTGGAAGAGAGGGAATTGGGATGAAGACGGCTAGGAAAAGCTGTAGGAAACAACAAGAGAATGGGGAAGCAGAGAAAGCAGGAAGGGATCAGTTCTTTTGGGTGTGTAATATATGTAAGAAATGTAAGGTCAGGATGATCCTGAAAGAGAGAACAAACAAATAAACAAACAAACAAACCAGTAGGGCAAGTTGATCTTCTGAACTGAGATTGTGGACACAAAAGGAAAGGGAGAACTGTGGGTCCAAATAACAGATATTACAATTATTCTGGCTTTGGAATAGGTTTCTGGTCTATTTAGCTTCATCTTTCTTTGTGTGACTTGCCTTCTCCACCTTGTTAACCATTTTATGAAAGGACCCTCTGCATGACAGCCAGTTCCTCAGCATTCCTAATATGCCCATTCCTCCAAAACATTTGAGTATCCCCAGCCTAGCAGAAAATGGCTGCCAATGCAGTTACCCATATTAGATCTTTTTGTACTTTGGAAATGAAGACAGAGTTTTTAAACCTAAGGTTTCACAAAAGATACAGGTTTTGAAAAGTGCTTAGATATTGCCTAAATGTTCTGGGTAGGAATTACAGACTTAATGCCTGGCAAAGGATTGTGGGAAACCTTCTAGTAGTACATGAGATCCTTTAAAATACCCATTGAAAACTTTAAACATTAAGATATACCTTATTTTACAATACTTTAGGGCAAATCTGGTAATAACCCCTTCTTTTGCATGATTTTTTTTTTTCATTATTCTTGCTTAGCCAACCAGAACAGTCAGAAGGTTAAAAACTGCTAAAATACAAATAGTCTGATCCATTGTCTTTGTCTGTTGCAGAGATAGAGTGCACTAGAAGCAAGTTTACATATTCAAATCCTTGAAATTATTTACTGCAATGCAATTGTAAATATATTATTTGCTTCAGCAGATAGTTAGAGGAAGGCATTTGAGCATTTCAGTGTATATACCCAAGAGAAGCTTACATAAAGTAAAGGGGAAGTGGTCCAATCATGTATCTGACAAAACCTACTGAAGGAGCATCAAATATGTATTTTTTGAAGCCTGTAATTTACACAATGTCTAACAAATTGCTTAAGTGCCTTAATCTACTATAGTTTACAATTGAATGCTTTAAAAGATACCCCAAAATGCTCTGCATTTCATAACTGTTTAATATCAAAGCAGTGACAAATCTATTCAGATTTTCCCAGCAGACCAAGTATTTGTAGATGTTGTGCTTCTAAATTACATCCTGGTACAGCTTTGCAAATATTGAGATCAAATACAATTGGTTACATATTTGTAGGGCCAAACATCCTCCACTGATATGCATAGTAATAATTATAATAATACAATAATGGATGAATATTAATTAACAATATAAACAGTCTTATAATAAATACTTATAAATATAAATAATAAATATTTATTATACATGCAATTTATTCAAACAATGCATTATTCTATTCTATCGTATTCCCAAAGGCTTTCTAAAACAACCCAGTTTAACAATCTTTTGGAAAATCATTGGGGAAAGAGCCACTCTTGTCTCTGGGAGCAAGCTGTTCCAAGGCACAGAAGGGCCTACAGGGAATGCCCACTTCCATATCCTTTTCTGTCAACCATCTCAATAAGAGAGAACCTCCACAGGCTCTCTCTTCTTGGATGCAATGAGGGGGCATATTCTATGTGAAACAGGCAATCTTAAAGATAATCTGCACCTTAAATTGTACCTGAAAACATACTGCTAGTCAAAGCAGTCCCTACAATATACAAAGGAGGCAACATGCTATTCATATTTGTAAGAACTATAACAATTTGTTGCTGGTATTAGCTTCTGCAAGACAGATCCAATTATTGTAACTGAATAAACTTTTTCTCATTACCAATTACTCATTGGCCATGGAATCATTTTTTGGTAACAGAAAGAAGATCTGATGAATTATGTTATAAATAGAACCACACCACAAACATTGACTGTTTTGCTTAGCCCTCTTGCCCCTGGCAATGAAACTGGCCAAAATATAAAATGGTTAGTTATATTCTAAAGGAAAGAAGGGCCATGGGACTCTGATAATAGGGATCAATTCCCTATTCCCTTGTCCACGTTTGCCTATTTCGTATGAGCAAACAGAAGTTTGGGACTGTGTAGTGAATGGGCAGGTAAGCCCCACCCCTTGATCACCCTTGCAGGTCATCTGCCAGGCCCTCAGATCAAATGACAAGGTGCCAGTTCAGGTACTTCAATCATCATCTTCTCACAAGCATGTACTTTAACAGACAGCAAAAAGAAATTCTCCAACCCCTTCTTTTCCCTGTGGAAGAACTTTTGTTCTTTAAAAAGCTGCAGTTTGAACTTCAGGTAGAAAGGAGCAAGGAGACTGAGGCAAGGGCAGGAAGAGGGCAGGAATCTCTTTAGCCTCTGAGAAAAAGGAAAGAAAAATATCAAGAAGATGGGGATCTTCACATCAGAAAAGTAAGCAAGGGGACTTTTGCTTTGGTCATCCTAAAGAATAAGTAATACATTTCAAAAGAAGTATTGTGCTAGATTACTTGTTTTAATTTTAACTGCATGTACCATACCAGTCAAATATATGTTCAGTGGCATTTATGTTCTCTGTACATGCTCGGTGAATTGTGTGCTTAAATGAAACTTGGAACCCTTTTTTTGTATCTTCACAGAATCTTACATTGTCCTTTATAGTTTTTGAATGTGAGATCCATGAATATTATAATCTGTTATTTGAACTCTATGTTTTTATCTCCTTTGCCAAGGTATGTTTTACACATGAATATTGAGGCTGAAAAGGATGTTTACATTTTTTCCTTTCCTTCTTTTAATACAGCCTGACTCTCTTTAGCTCTCGTGATTGATTTGTCTTCAGTAGAGGCAAATATGTGTAGCTCAGGGTTGAACTGTGGAGTCCTTGGGGTTCACTGAGCTTGGTTCTTTTCTTGCAAACGTTTCATTACCTGGCTAGGTAACATCTTCAGTGCTAGAATGGGATGGGGTTCGCTTTCTATTTATCTGCTGTGGCCTGCCTTGCCTGTGCTGGTAGGGTTAGGGGTTTTGTTTTGCTCCTCTGGTAGTTCTTTGATTGGCGTATGTTTGCTGCTTGATTGTGTGCCTGGTGGTAACCTTTGCTTATCTGGGTGATGATTGCTGGTGAGGTGATCTTCTGGTCTTTTGTCTCTTTTGAATAGTATGTAGATGCTGTTAATCTCTATGTGCCTGTGATTTATCTTCCAAAAGAGGGGGGTCTGGATTAGCTAGTTGCAGACCTCAGCACGCAGGGCCTAGAGGTGGTGCTGTAGAATTTATCCCCCCTCTCTCCTTTTATTTTTTCTTCTTACTTGCCAGTAAGGTATATAGGCCGTGGTTCTGAGCTGGTGCCAGCTAAAGTCATCTCCTTAGAAGATATTGTAGGTGGTTGCAGCAGAAACTACCAAGCCACCACATCCAGACAGGAGGCAGAGCTAGGGAACTGAGACCCAGATGGCTTTTGAGACAGGAAATTGAGACCTCTAACTTTTTACCCTCTGGGGTCAGCCTGGCTGCTACAGAATGAGCTGGGACAGAATTTGGATCAGAACCAAGTTCTAGATTAGAGCTAAATGGTCAGCTGAAGCATTCTAAAATGTGAATAAACATATCATTATACCATTACTGATCTTTCACTGTAAATCTATCACTCAGCTTGATTCTGCATGTATTCCCCTCTTCGGCAGTGAATGTTTGAGTTACTTTACTTACTTTCTCTTCTATTTAACTAAAAGCATATTTTCTTGAACAAACTTCCCAAACATTATATTTTTAATGATAGAGCTCACTACTTAGCATCACACTGAAATAGCTGTACTAACTTTGAGAGCATCCAATTACTTTAAATTGGTATTAGGGGGATATACTGTGCTCTTAAAAAGGGAAACAGTACAACTTGGGGAGTGAATCTTAATGTCAATGATCACTTTGCTTAAGTTTATATTCCAGTTAAAGAATAAAGATTCCTCTCTTGAATGAGAGTCATAATGTTTTATTTACAGTTCAAAATATCTGCATTTATACATCACACTTACAGCAAACTATAATTGGATATATATTTCCAACACTGAACTTCTCAATAACACTTAAAAATTATGCTGACTCCTTTTCTTATTTACTTTTATAGTTTCTTTTTAAAACAAATCAGAGGAATATTTTTTTTAAAAAAAAACTCACAACTATACCATACTGTGGAAATAACATGATTGGACCCTATCCATTCTAAAATTAGAAATAAGGATCATGATGCAAAAATAAACTTTGAATTGGCTAAGTATTATCGGCTGTAATTAATCCACTGCAGGAAGAAGGCCCCTTTATTCCCCCATCTCATGTCCTAATCTGTATTGGAAACTCACATGGCTGATAAGGTTGGGGGAAGGAGAAGAAAGAAATGGAGGAAGGAAACAGTTGTATGCCCCTGTGTTAAAAACTGAATTTTGTGACACTTTATGGAGTATAATCCTGAAGAATTTCACTGAATCTTGAAATTATAGAGTTTGAAAAAGGTACTTTTGGAGGTCATCAAGTCCAATCTCTTGCCTATGTAAGATCTGCATGGCAGGATACAATTACACCCTTGATAGATGGCCATTTAGCATTTGCTGTCATTCTTCTACTACCTTTTAAAGCAAACTGATCCACTAGCAAACATTTTTTCCTATCAAGGCATTTCTCCTAATGTTGGATTGAAATCTGTCTCCTTGCAATGTCCATCTTTTGATTAAAAATTTTCCATTTAGATAAATATCTGCATGGCAGCCCTTCAGACATGTGTGAACCATTACATTGTCTCTCTTTAATTTTCTGCTGTCCAAGATAAATATACCAAACGTTTTCATCTGTTCTTAGGATGAGATAGAATAGGAATGTATTCTACTTACCTCTATATTCTGACCACCTTCCCTTTGGATGAACTCAGTTTGTCAATGTTCTCTTTATTGTGGCATCCATGATTGAACAATGTAATCCAGATACAATCAGACTCTCCTGGGGAAACAGCTTAATCCTGAAAAATTGTTTTCTGGGAACTATCAATCAAATCTTTATTACGGTAAAAGACCAGCAATTAAGTCTTAATAAATCTAATATTTATTAGAGGATTTATAAGAGGACAATACTTGGACAATAATTTATCTAGGAAAATAATTCTAATAAATAGGCATGAATGGAGAAAGTGCTGCAATTAGCAGTTAAAGCTGGTTTTATGGGTTGCCTATTCTTTAAATTCCATATCCACAAGACAGCAGCATTAACCAGCCAAAAAAAAAAAAGAGTTCTTCATATCTTACTAAAAAGCAGAATTATTCAAGGCCTTACAGTTGTAAAGCTGGTGGATGGGAGAGGGAAAAAAGCAATAAAAGTATCTCCTTATATGCCACATTTCTGGATTTTTTTCCTAATAAATGTAAATCCTTGTGCTAATGCACTAAACACTAAGCATGAATTAAATTCACCCATTACGATAATTAATACTAAAATTTGGCCTGATGGAACACTTTCCAACATAATATCTCAAACAGCTTAGCTAAAACTAATGAATGAAGCCTCCGAATGATGACCCCAATTCGACAGAGATGAACATGCAGAGAGAAAAAGAGGTCCTGAAGACAAAACAAAAAACTTGTGAAGTTACAGACCTGGGGAAACAACAAATTTTGGCTGTGAGAGTTGAACCATTTGGTCCAACCCTTCCATAGACTGGAACTTGCTCCTACTGGTTGTCACAGTGTAAATCAAATTTTCAGTTTTGCTGAAAATATATTCATTGATTTGACTATCCTCATTCAAATTGCATTTTTCCCAAAGAAGGAAGTAATAGTAGTGAAATTAACTTGGATAGGATGTGGGAATTTTGTACCTGTCTTAGTTGTGAGGTAGCCAAGAGACATGTGGGAAGGTACTTTCCTTAACTGCATAATAATCTCTTTCAAGAACAGATTTAAACATAATGCTATCAAATAACCAATAAAAGACAAAAGGATGTTTCTGAAAGGTAAGATAAATTAGAAAAAATACGTTGTCTTTAGATTCTATTTACTAATAGTGTGCTGCTTTTTGATTTCTCAAATGTTTCCATGAGAAAGGCTTGTTTTTTCTATCAGTTTTGCAGAGTGAGCTCTGCTTGTTGGAGGTAGCAGAAGGAAGCATTGTTGATATTTTCTGTTAACGTATTTTTTTTCACTCTACAGCTTTCCTACCTACAAATAAGCCCAAATGCAAAGTCTTCCCTCATGATATCTCTTTTGGTTTAACTGAAGTGTGGGAAACTAATGAAGTTGCAAATGGCTGAAGAAATGATTGTGCAATGAAGGACAGGAATTCACATGCATTTTGGGGACTATCTGATAGCTAAAGAAATATCAAAATACTTTCAAATGGACCATTTCTGTCCTTTTACATAACTAATTCTTTCTTTTCATCTAAGACACAACCACTTGGTGGTCCTAAGCCAAATCTTGCCTTCTGAAGCCTGTCATATAGCTTGCTTTATGCCAACCAAGAGTTCTTCTGAGAAACAGAATTTCCAGCCATGAGAGAGGAGATTATGAAGAGAGATGAAAATATGCCCGGGAGAAAAGGAAGGGGGGGACCCCTTTTCATTCTCCTCTATTCTAATTGCAGGGAATCCTAGCGATAATGGAGAAAGGGCATAATAACTATTTAAAATGATCCTCTGGTTTGCCGCTGACTCACAGCACAGACTGCATTTGTTCCATGGCTTTATATATTACATTCATTGCAGCCTCCCAGAAAATGTTCTTGCCCTTATTATTTCCTCTTTGGTCAGATGCCACTAATGAGGTCATTAATTTTTCAGTCCTGTGGTTACCCAGAGGTTGTTCTCTACCAGAACTGAGTAAATGATTTGGGGAGACTTTCTTTCGTAGTGCTCCAAAGGGGAGGGGTCTGTAGATCCTTCTATAGTACAGTACTGAATAATATCTAGGCTAACACCATGCATTTCTGTGTTATCTATAGCAAGATTTTTAATGCCTGCAGGTCAAAGTGTTTGACTTTTATTTAGGGTGCATAATTTGGGTTAAATAAGTTTGGGTGGTTAAGTCTGAGGAGAAGAATTAATTTATCAGCCCTAGGTAAAACATTTTAGAGGGGGATTATTGGGGAAAGTGAGGAGCAGGGTATTTTAATAAACATACTGTGGAAGAAAATAATCCAGGCAGGTGCATCCTCTATTAGAATTAATATTTTGGACACACAAAGCTTACAAGAGCTATATTTGTGTTACTGAAACCAATTCTATTAATGTAAAAAAAAGTATTATTTATGTGTACATTTCATTTACTGCCTGGGTTTCAGCTTAAGGAATGTCTAAGTTGTTTCCCCTCCCTTTAAACTTAAAACGTACTTGTCCATACATACCCACACTCTTTATTAATATATTTATATTTATATGCAGTTTTTATTAATATATACTGTTCATATTTGTAATGTTACTGTTTTTCCTTTAAAATGTATTATATTAGGGAAACCTGTTGGCATAAACATTAAGAAAAATGTGTACCAAAGCTGATATATTAGGAAAATGTTATACAAACACAAGTGGATCAGTTTAGGGTTGCATTCATTAATTTGTAGAGGGGAGAACAAGATTTCAGACAACATTGCCCTGCATTGTGTGGAATTATTCCCTCTTGTCAAAGAGAATGCTTTGATAACTATCTAAACATTACAGTGATTGCTGAGAAATACATTGCTTTCTTTCTCTGATCTGCTTGCCTACGTCGGCCATGATCCACAGGAACTGTACTGCCAGCAAAATGCCTTGGGATAAATGGCGAATCATCTTATGAATAAAGGGTACAAACTTGGTGACTGACAGAACAGCACAGATGTGCACTCTTGCTAAATGCTTCCCGTAAAGTGGTGCTGGGCCAATTTATGATTCTTTTTGAAATAACAGGTATTTTCACCCTGTTCGGTGGGTTAATTAAGCCCTAAGTCATACTTCTGAATTTTCTCAGATTAATTAATTACAGAACAGTTATAAAATCAATATGGGGGAAGGAAGAAACAGAATAGTAAGAGAAAATTTGCTTTGTGAGAGAGACAGATACTACTGTGAGAGGATAAAAAGCTTGGGTTAATTGGCTTCAGTAATTGCTTTTGGTGTGGAATGGCTATGAGTTCCATTCAGTTCTGATACTCAGCACAAATTCCTGAGTCATTCCTTATTTTCACGTTTGGCACCAGATTGTGGTTTGTTGTGGTTTGGGGGGGTGAGTGGGGGTGGGAAGAAACTAAAGGGGGTCTCTCAAGCTTGAAATTTGTAGCCTACCACTGAAAATTACAAATATAGCCCATGGCTTAAGTATATACTCTGACAGTAAATGTGCACTTGAGAACAGGAAAGGCTTGACTGGAGACTGTCTTGGCAACAATCCAAAGGGGTTTTCAGTTAGTGAGAACAATAAAACACTGTTGAGATTTCAAATCCAGATTTTGGAGGAGATAAATAAACCCCATTTTTATAATTTCCTTAATCAGACTCTGCTTCTTTCTCCTCCTCAATCCACTATATGTGTTGATTGGTTTCTGTGCAATGTCATAAACAATTATCTTATTAAGGCAATTAAGAAACAGTTGCAACAGCCAAATATTAGACCAAAGCAGAGGTCTGCAGGTTGGTTAATAAAAGTTATTGAACATAATCTGACCAAAGAAAAGAGTAAAATGTAACCTTCAACTACAATGTTTGTGTTATTTATATAACATATGCCAAATACAATTTAATTTAATCTAATTTAATTTGGTCAGAATGAATGTAGAATATCTGGTATCTGATACAATGCTTTGCTTATTCACCTGGGAATGAGCATCATTGGACTCAAAAGGAAGCTAGTTTTGAATAGACAAATGTAGGATTGCATTGTTTGGCTCATTTTTATTTATATTGTAGGCAGCTCAGAATATATATCATGTATTTCAGAAATGCAATCTAATTCAGTAAATATTTATTTAGAAATAAATCTCACTGTGCTTACTTTCCAGAGAGGGCTGGATTGCGTTTATGCTTTTAATGCTAGGAAAGTACCTCAACTGAACCTGCCCTTACTTTCAAATGAATACATTTCAAATGTGAATATTAGTAATGGGTACAATTTCAAGATTCATGCTGTATGGAGATGTGAATGAACTCACTTTTTACTTCTGAGCTATTTAGTTTCATTTGTACTATTTGTATTTGTATAAAATGTCCCCAACTGGTGAGATTCGATTTTCTTCAGACAAGAGATATCCAAAGAGATCTTAGGATAGCTGATTTGTTGTTTAATATTGCAGTTTATTCACAAATACACATATTATGTAGTGTAAGCATTTATATTACACCCACTCCTCAATTAGCGACTGCAATTCATTCCATTGAAATGGTTGCTAAGTGAAGTGATCTCTAAGTGAACATGTGACTGAAAGAGAGAGAGAAAGAGACATTGCAAAGATCACTAGTTGCTGCCAGTTCTCTCATGCAGCAACACCAGCGTTACTCTCATTGCAGCATGTGTTATTGTCAGACACGTGAAATTTGGTCATAAATGTGTGCATTGGTCAGAAAACGATTTTTTTTATTACCATTTATTATCATTATATTTGCAAATGGTTGCTAACCAAGGTAGTAGATATAAAAGAAATAATCAAATTCATTGCTTCACAACAGATTTCCAGTTTTCTCACTATTCCACAGCTTACTTCTAAGTTTGCCTTCCTTCCTTCCTTCCTACAGACACAGAGAGGAGAAAGAAACAGAGAGAGAGAGAGAGAGAGACCAGAGTGAGACTTTTCTGAGAGGAAGTGATACTTGTTCCATGTAACCCTTTATTTGAACAATTGCTGCTAGTTTCATTGCCATTACTATCAATCAATTTATTATTTTGACCGCTGATCATAAATAAGATAAAACCTGTACAAAAGTGGTCAAACGTTAATAAAATACATTAAAGTGTACACAAATCAGTAAAACATTAAAACAGAGTTATTACAGCAAATAAAATATTAGAAAACATTAGGAACTTTTGATAAAATATTACTATCAGCAAAAATCAGGGTCTCCCCCTTCACCAAACTGGAGCTAATAATTCTGCCCAATTACTTGCAAGTTGGTGCCTTCTCAAAGGTTACGCTAATAGGTTCAACTTCAGGGTTTTGTTGGTTGAGGGCGAAAGACCATCCATAATCCACCAGCTCCAAACTTTCATGGGTTTTTATTGGCTATATTTGTGCAACCTGCAGATTCAAATAGCAAAATATTTCCTAAGTTGAACCACTTAACCTATTTCCACATCTTCATCATTTTCAGTCGCTCAGAAGCAGTTTCAAGTTGATCTGCTGCTACTTTCAAAACCTGCCAACCTCCTCATGCTGAGAAAAGGGAACAAAAATTCCCATCAGGCTCCTGCCAAAACAAAAGGGAATATAATTGCTTGCACCTATGTTTTTATTAATGTTGAGTGTGTTTAATTAGTCTTATACAAAAATATCCTAGTAGTTTCTAGAAAGGGAATCCAGCCACCTTTCCCCTTAAAAGACTTGAATCCCAGGAATCATAGTGAGGCAGGAATTCCTGCACATGGAGGAGATTGAGCTTCATAGAGCTGCAGCTTTTCCAACAATAACAGTAGTTTACTGTTTTAAATACACCAGAAATGACACACATGACATACCTGAACTCAGAGAGATGCAAAGCTGCTTTCAGTAGCTCAGAGTCTTTGTGTAGAAGAACCTTTAGGTGGACATGTTTGTATCCTAAGTAATGCAATAGGTAGACCGGCAGCTATGTTTTGTTACAATCAGACATACTTGAGGGATTTGTTCTTTGTAAACTCTACTGTAAATTGACTTGATCTGTCCTTTCTGTATCAAGGTGTATTTTGGAATAGAATTATTCTCTGATTTTCATACTTCTGTGCATTTTGTGATGCAATTATTTTCTAATGAAATAATTTCATAAATGTCTATTTTGTATGAAAATATGTTCAAAATGATGTATCAAAATGTGTAATACTTTTTATACATGAATGCTGAAACTGCACATAAATGTTGAAAGAGGATGAAATTTTTTAAGAATGAATATCTGCACAATTGGCCTGGATTGGAAAAGCTTAGTTTGGCCATCCATTCTTAAAGCATAGCTGCTTTAACTGCTGACACAATTAGCTGAATTTGAGGCATGTGAGTTTCTGTAAGCATTCCAAGCATGTTGGACATTCTCACTGAAATTTGGTCCTTCTAATCTAGATAGATAGATAGATAGATAGATAGATAGATAGATACCAAGTACCAAGAATATTGCAGCTTCCTAGTTACTGCATTATCCTTTGTCACACTGCATTTAAGTTGCTAGGTCACTAAATAGTGTATAAAGCTGGGAATGCAAGAAAAAGATGGGTTTTATTCAGGTATAATACAGAGATAAAATGTAAATTTTATTTTATTCTTTTAAAAAAGGGGGAAGCAAGCCTTGAGAGGAACAATTAGCAAAAAAGCAATTTTACCACAATTATTTCTTACAACCATCTTCTTCTTCTATATGGCACTCAAAAACCACTTCAAACATTCAAGTAGAATGCTTGTGGTTATGAGTGCAAATGATTGTTAACCAGGTGTGCTGGTGTGCTATTTAAAGTTAATTAGTCAACACCAGGTAATGCCACGAGGCTTAAAGCAACATCAACTTACAGATGCATAATCAGTTAGAAAGAGTCAGAGATAGAAAGAGGAAAAGGAAGAAACAAAGGCATAAATAATTTTTTTATAAATGAGTCTAACTGAATTGTCATTGTGTCTCCAAATGGAAATCACAGAAAATCACATCCTGTGTAAGAAAGACCCTTAGGATGTCTCTGACCCAAGTCATGAGCAAAATCATCCTCTGAGTATCTTGTCCAAATTGGATCAGGTAGCAATATTACATTGCAGTGATTATGTGGTAACAGAGGATTAGATCTAAGGACAGCTCTCTCTTTATACATGCCTTACCCAGTTTCTTACTAATGCATGCTACTTTATAGTGGGATTATTGCTATCACTGAGGCAACAAATGAAGACATGTGTGTATGCATGTATATATGAGTGCATGTGTATGTGTGTGTATATATATATATACATACATATACATACATATGCATACATATATGCACACACAAAGATACATACTTATCCTTAAGTTTGTGTTGAGTCTTAGCAGCCCCATAAGTAGATTTTCTCCAGCAATATATATCTCCAATAGATACATTTCTCAATGCAGTTTTTGAATTGAAGGCTATATTGAGACTTTCTCCATATAGGTACTTTTGTGTGCAATATTGAACTGAAAATTGTATTGCAAAACTCAGAAAAGTGCAAAATGCAAAAGATAAACATTTTCCAATCATATTAATCCATGGAATGTAAATTATATCTGTTTGCTTAAAAATGAATAGCAGATGGCATTTTCCAAATATGTTGCAAGCTTCGATGATTTATCTTGCATATATTTAAAATTATCTTACAAGAAAGGAAAGGAAAGGAAAGGAAAGGAAAGGAAAGGAAAGGAAAGGAAAGGAAAGGAAAGGAAGAGGAGTCTATGGACAAATTGTCCAGGTAAATAACTATTGATTTAGGTTCCTAAACTGACTTTCACTCCTCCCTAAACCATCATCATTTCAGTCCAAAAGGTCTGACAAACATACTGACTGCTGTAGTGTGGTTTATAAGCACTGTTGAGAAGCTGCATGTAAAATACAGTTGGTAGCTGTTTCACAGGATAAGCTTTAGGAAACTAGAAATGTCGAACTTGTTTTCATAATCCCCTTCATTTTTATAATTTAAATGTCTTCTTCTACCTCCTTTGGTTTTCACTCATTAAATCACATGCAACTCTCATTGTTCCACCCTCCCCCATGTCTTCTACACATTTGTTGTTTTACTGTTGTTTTTGCATACTGTGGATTCACTTCTTGGATTTTCTGATTTTTGTCTTTAACAGGATTCTTCCAAAGGAATAACTCTAGGGCATGCCCATAAAAATGGCTATTGCTTCCCCCTCCAACCAAGGCTGACAAAGAATCTAGGGCATTCTGGGAAAATAAAATAATGAGCAGTAGATGATGGCTCCACCAAAGATAGCTGTTGCCATCAGAAGAAAAAAATAATAACTAGGCCATTCAGAGCAAATGAGTAAACAGTTGGGAAATTTAGGATTTAGGATATATATATATATTCTTTTGGTTAATTATAGTAGTTATTCTGCAATAAATAAATATTAACTGAATTTGTTTTAGTTTTTCATTCATTATATATACTGTTATCATGAATCTTCCTGAGTTATTATGACTCATGCATTGCTTATTTGCTTTTGGACCCAGTTCACAGTGATGATGATTTCTCTTCAAGCCTTAACCCAAGGATGCCTAACTTGTAACTTAGGTACACATGGCCCCAAAAGCTTTCTGGGGCACCCAGTTGTTCTCAATTAGTAAATTAAAATTAAAGAGATTAAAGTGGGTAGATGCTATGGGAAATTAACAACATGTAGCCATCAACAAAACCCACCTATCTCTCTCTAACCCTCACTCACCTCTATGGCCTATATAGTCTGTTTGTGTGTTTTAAGACACACCTCGTTCCAATTATTCTGCTTTGCCTCTGATCTATCAGCTGAAGCATGAATTCTTGCCTCAGATTCTCCTGAACTAGCACGAGCGATCCCATTTAAACCTCATTTTTCTTAGAAATCATTGTTGGTCTTCTCAAAACACATCATACTTTCTTTAAAATAATTTAGCTGTTTTACTCAAGGGAAACCCATCTTTGATTTGTCTAAAAAAATTTTTTAGACAAAATTAGGTGATAATTCCATATTGACATTGGTATATACCCCATTACATTGATTTGATTTTCTGTTATCAGAAATAATCAGGTATGTAATAATTCACACAAGAATCTCCTATTCAAGGAAACCATCCCCCCACTTAATATTGTTTCCCAAATGCATAGCTATAATACATTTTTCCTTAATGGTGACATTATAAAGACCCACAGACCAAGAGAGATAATTTCAGTAATTCTGCTCCCAGGAAGTCCTTCAATATAAATTGGTTATCTTACCTCTATTTGTAAGGTGGCAATATTTTCAACAGCCATGCTAAACACATATAATTTGTGGTGACAAAATGTTAACAAGAGAGAAATCTCTCAACTGGAAATTGAAAGCTTCAGTGCTCTCTGAAAGGCCCTCCTCTTTACATTAGCTTAGGGATCTTCAAGCCCTCACTAGTTAGTCATTGGGAACTTATACTAGTTTTTTCTTCAAGTATGAAAGACGGTTTTTTGCCTGCAGCACATTTAATTAAGAGAACAGCTGGATATTCAATTTTGACATAGAAAGAAGAGGGAGTGGAAAACATTGTTAACACTCTGCAAAGTGCAGTGGAAGAGAAGTTGAGCTAGTACAAAAAGGAAAAGTGAAATCTGTCAACAGTACCATAAACATTCTAAAAAGATTTGGTGGCTGCGTCTCATGGCTATTCTATTCAAAGGATGCCTGAAGCATGCAAAAGAAGCAAACAGGTCACTATAAAATGGTCAAAGTGCGCACCTTATTCTGAAACTCTTAACACATCAAACGTGTCTCTCCCAGGAAAAGGATGAATCAACAATGCTTACAGCTATATGGTGATCAGAGTTAAAATTCAGGTGTGAAGTCCAGAGAACCCACCATGCTGGAGAAGGAGGACCCAAGCAGAGATTGTCTTGGGCTTTGGCTCAACCCCCACCCCCAAAAAGTCACTCAAGAATAAATAAAATTTGCCAGAACACTCCGTTCCTTATAAGATCCTATTCTATATTCCCCAAGCTCTAGGAGGAATGGCCATCTATGGGAAAGAAAGGTTGGTAGTTTCACCAGACTGAGATTTCTTCTCCCAGGAGGTCCATTGGTCAATGTTTCCATTTGCAGTGATAAAGTCCTTACAATTTTGGAAAGCATTTGGGAAATGTAGCAACTAAACTACCTACTAAGAACATATTTAATTTGTCTATGTAATTTCATTTATTGATTTTACCCTGTTTGCTATTTTTTTAAATTCTTTTGAAGATCATGGTTTTCTTTTACTTTTTTTTTTACATTTTCATTCCATTAGCTGCCTTAGAAAACAATATTGTACATAATTAAATTTCATTATTCAGTTAATTTATACAGCATTAAACACAGTTTGAGAAATTTGTAACTTTTTAACACCTGACCTAGGCAAAGGCAGGCCCTTTTTCTTTTTTCCCCCCTTTTTTTCTGTGTTGCTTAGTATACTGAATTAAAGAACTGGTACCATAGAAGGCTGCTAAATACTACCATGCTATCTAGTGAGCTGACTGCTTGTTGGGATATGAGTAAGGAAAATTGCTATTCTGGCTTTGTACCAAGATGTATCTTGCTTGTTTTCTGAGGAGTAAGGGAGATACATGCCTATTTGAAGAGGAAGTAAATTTAGAAATGCAGATTCAGAGAAAATGTGTGTTCAGAATCTATATATGAACTATATATATAACTATATATGGATATTTAGGCAGATTATCTTAAATGTAAATTTAGATTGAGGTAGAAAAATTATGAGTGAAAATATGCAAGAATGACATTAGAAATAAATGGATTAATCAGTCCCTAATCACACCTTGTGTGATTTTGACTTGAATGTACATCCCTCAAACTCAGTGGTGCAAGGGTGTTGGACACATGAAATGGCTGTTCTGTACAATAGAAAGCAATTAGAGTGAGGATATCATTACAGATGGTACCACTACATGATAGTAAGGTATGAGTTCAGTGGTGAAAACAGAATATTGTGAATGTTGGCTTGAAATGCATGAATGTGTTGTAAGAATTCTATGTTAGAGAAAATCATGTTGTCTTCTTAATTAGCTCTCTGTATCCAGCTTTAAATGGAGAAGGCAAACTGTATCTAAAAATAAATCTTTCAGAAAATATATTTTAGTTCTGGCTCCTAAGCACTGCAATATAGTTCAGATCTGTTACATAGAAATAAGACTTTTGAAGTTATTATTTAGATTCCAGGTCAATGTTTCAAGGGCTGGGTATATGTAGGTTCCTGGTTAGAAAGTAATTCTAACGAAACCCTTGTTTAATGTTGTTGTGGTGATAAAGAGGAGGAGGACTTCCAAAATCCTAGACAGATTTTTATCAGAGTGTTAGCCCAATCCATTCCCAATGTCAGAGTCAGCATCATGCAGGCTAAACATAAATTGATTTTTTATTGATTTTTTTTTTAAAGATATACCTCCAGAAACATTTACTAAATTTTGAAAAGATTATGGATTCCTCTAGCAAAACTTAAAGCAACAAGGTTATAGCAAAAGCTTCATGTTCTTTGTAACTCCTAAAGAAGTTCGCCTGAAAAACTAAAAGTTTTGCTCCTTTTAAAGGTTAGGGTTAAGGTTAAGGTTAGAAACTCCTCAGCAGAAGAAAAATAACAACAAAAATCATCATAAAACAGTATCAAAACCTTTGATCGTCTACATAGGTGTCCTGTGTTTTTGATTCAATTTTCTGTTTTATCATATGGTCAGGAAAAGTAAGGGTTGAAGAGTGGGAGGAATCTTTCTGAATCTGAGCTTGTCAGGAATAAATATTTTTCTGACTGTCATCAAAGACAGCATATTAAAATAACTCCTGTGTCTGAAGGACATGCTTTATAGAGAGTGATTTGCAAGCATGCTTACAGCAGCAAAAATAAAAGCAACATTGGTGGATTTAACTGCAGTAACTAATTGATCAAATGGGATATAAATGAAACACTTCAGTTTTTACTTTTTTTCCCGAATCCTGGACTGGAAAAAGTTCAGTAGCAGCTAAAAGTAATAATGTGCAGGCTGGGCTACAGCCAAAGCAGTAAATAGCTGAGATTATTTGGTGTGCATGCTTAGGTTGTAGAAAAAGAAATGTTAGAACTCAGATTAGTTTGAAATCATCACTGTGTTCCAACACCAATGAAAACTTGGCTCTAGTTTACCCCACACACCCTAGTACGGGAGTGGGCTATCTGTGGCTTCCATTCTTAGAAAATATATTTTTAAAAAATGTAGAGATCTGTAGTTTAATATTTTTAGAGGGGCATGGAGAAAAAATGTTAACTGAAGGGATTATATCTTGGGAGGAACATGCAAGAAGATTAGAGAAGGCAGAACGACAAAATACATGTTTGCCTTCTGATACATAGGTGGCTGGTAATATCCACAAGGAAAGCTATTTTATGAATTGGCAAATCTGCCTCTCCACAATGATCTGTGAAGTTGCTCATGACATGTTCTCAAAATTCCAAATTTGCCAGTTCAAAAATCCACAATAATTGAAACCCCTGCCAGTTCAACATTCAAACTGAGAACTAATTATATGATTAAGGAGATGTATGACTAGTCTCAGCCTAGCTTTCCAATATTGTTCTCCATAGCCTTCTTAAATTACACACACATCGTGTGCTAAGTTTCATTTATGAAGGATATACATTTCTGCCTTAGCAGATTTAACTGAATAACCCAAGTTACGAAGCCTAAAATAGATCTTGGTTATCCTAAGAGGATCTAGGTTTTCCTTGATGTGTGAGGATTTTTGGTTTTTTGTTTTCATTAATCAGATTTGCATGACTTGAGGGGATTGTGTATCTCATAACTATTAACTGTTATCATGAAACATTTTGAACGTTTATTCTAGCTTCACTCATTTTAATGGAAGTTGGAAGCCATATTATATAGACTGTTCCCATGGGTGACAAACTTTTTTCTTACATCTCAAAATGCTTCCTCCACTTAATACCTGAATACAAAACTATATCTGAGGAAGTTTTACCCAGAAATGTGCATATTTGGGGGACTTGTGTATTGTTGTAGCTGTTATTTACAAGACATAGAACAGATCAGATGAAAAATACAAATGCCTAAAATGCTAACCTGAAAGTTACCAATCTTAACAAGAGTATAATAAAAATAACCCCACAGAACCCACTAGTCAAATAAGTTGGTGTTTAAACCTTTTTAAAAGATTCTCAGCATTTCACAGATGCTAAAGGAAGGAGAGAGATGATTCCAGAGTTGGGGGGCAGGGGAAGTTCCTAAAAGTCTGGAATCTGGAGTCTGTCACCTAGAGCAGGGAGCAGAAAGAAGGCTCTACCCTGGGTTGTAGCGAGAAATGATGGCAGGAGGATCCTGAGGAGGTCATGTTTGGAGAGCTGTAAGCAGAGGTTTGAGCTGGGCTGTGGCTCAGATAAGAAGCCAGTGAAGAATCCTGCAGTGTTTAGGAACTTGGGAATAGCTTGGAAGGTCCATAACAGTTTAAATGGCATAGTTCTGAGCTAGGATCAGGAGCTGAAGAGAGGAATCAGGAATGATTACCAGGGGACTATTGCACTAATCTAACTATGAAACAACCAATGCGTGCATCAATAAAACTATACTGTAGTCTCCTTCATTAAAACATGTGGAAACTCTGTGACCCTTGCTGTCAAATCAATAAACAGGCATACAGTCAAGACCCTATAACTGTGGGCAGTTGCAGTTACTTGTTTCTACATTTGCAGGCTGATGCAGAACTTTGAATGGAGCAGAATAACATTGGAATCCATGTGATAGTAACACAGCCCAGATACAGTCTTTTTCTTACATCTCAGTTTGCAATTGCCACTGATCACTCCTTTCTCTGGAGCCTGTGGTATGTACAGAAAAGTTTTTTTTCCCCCTGCCTTTGAAAAAGCCTAAAGGGGAAAATCCTTTCCTTCCTGAATTCTACATGAAACATGAAGAACTTGGAACAGAGGGATGAAAAGAAGTTTTTTAACTTAAAAAAAAAAAAAAACTTACAGTACTGTTCAACATTTTCATATTGGCACAAGCATCTCAAATCTTAAAAGCACCAACTTCTGGGATTCCAGAATTTATTAAAAATAAAAAATAACCAGAGAGAGAGAGAGAGATTGTGTAGATATGTTGTATTGTAGGTTCTTCCTCTAACTGGCAAATAAAGCTAGTTTAAGACCCTGTTTTCATCACCAGAGCTAGTTGGGAAACATAAATAGCCTCTCAGAGAAATAAAGCTTTCTCATCGAAGGTGCAACTCTTCCTAATTGCCCTCCAAAAGCTCTGCAATATCCTCATATAAAATGATTTTTTTTCCATCAGTAAACTCACTTTTATAGGCATCCTGAGCAGTTAGCTCATAATCACACAAATCTTTCCAAATCTCAGGAAGTAATTAGGAAAAATAAATGCTCAGCTACTCTGAGTAACTGCTGATTCCCAGACTTTGAGTAGTACAGAACTGGCAGCAGGACAAGCTAAGACAAGATCGGATCCAGCAACATTCTTATAGGTTTGATTATTTATATGGTTGAAGGTCTAGCTGTTGATCACAAGGCACTCCAAGAAAAGAACACATTCACTCTCTCATCCATTCAGCTTTTCAGTGCCTCATCTGGATAACTTTCTAACCCATTTCACCATCCTCATAATTGTGAGGACATACTGAAAATTCTAGATGAATTTCCTGCAGCAAGCTCATAAACCAAAGAACTTACAAAAAAAATTTAGTGCCCTTTCCCAAAATGGGGAAATCAGAACAAACTATGAAAAGAAGTATGCAAAATAACTGCAAAATCACTCTTATGTTTAGCTGGCAGAACCTAATACCAGTTGAAAATGGATCTTTTAGTTATTTATTGGATTGCCTTGGCTCAACATTTCTTTTTTAAAGAAATGCTATTGTTTAGACTACACACAGCCATGATTATTATGATAGAAAGCACTTGACATTATGCTTTATTGCTTATCAATGCCAACCCAAAGCTTTAATCTTCTCTGCAGTGATAATGCCTGCATTAAGCTCTATCTCCTTGTGATCTGTCAAATTAAATAAATAGGTGTGATGCATTCTGGACAAGTACTTTTAACAACTCATCTGGAAAATAGGGCATCATAATTTCTTCTCAAAATAATGTGTGTTTAAAACTGCTGCTGTGCATGTAACATCTGAAATATGCCTCCTTTTCTGATTAACTGTTTCATTGACCTGAAGAACCCAGCTCCCTTTGATGATTTCTCTGTGCATTGGGGAATCTTGGTCACACCTTCTTAGCTTGTCTTCATGGCTCAGTTAGAAATCAACCAAGAGAAAATAGTGGGGACCTGAAGTTCCTGGAAAATTATCTTAGCAGTTTTGGGGATTAGGCATCTCCTGGGGGGAATTGCAGTTTCATGCCTGAAGCATATTGGTTAGGGCTGTGAAGGACTTCATATTAAAAGGCTGAAAGATAGAGATAGTGATGTGGTTCCAAGAAAAGATGTACAGTATATGCTATGCTTATTTATTTATTTATTTATTTACTTACTTACTTACTTACTTACTTACTTACTTACTTAGTTTTCTAGCCTTGTATTGTGCTCCAATTATGTCTGACTCTGAGTGGCTTGTAGAACTCCAACACAGTTATGATTAAAATGAAACAAAATAGTATATACACTTTCTGAGTAACAATTTAATACATTTTCCAAGAACACTTAAAAAAATAAGATTTTTGCAAGAGTCCAATTTAAGTCTGCTATGATTCATTTACTTCTTATTTATTTTACAAAGCTTGTACGTAACTCCAGTCATATCTGACTCTTAGCAGCTTACCCACCTCCCAAACAGTACTCTGGCTAAAATGAAAGATAAAAATATGAAGAAAAGCATATAATAAGTTAGCAGTGTAATAAGCAAAACTCATATGCCAAGGAACAACCATAACGTCATCCTCACTGGGAGAGTCTGAAATAATTCCCCCCTGTTCCTGGAGGCCTACTGAAGCAGCCAAGTCTTAATGGTTTTGTGAAAAGCTAACAGGTTTTTTATATCAGGGTGAACAGAAAAGGGTATAGTGAGTGAGAAGGCCTAATCCTGGGAAACCTGCAGATGACAGTCACTAAAGAATGGGACTTGGAGGGAACCTTTTCTTCTGGAGTTCAGTGGACAGGCAGTGTCTGCTGAGAGAATGTGGCACCTCTGAAAACTCCAAAGCATACACCTTATCCATATATATGGATTTTAATTACAGTATCTAATACAAACTAAAAGAAAGAAAGAAGAATAGAAAGAAAGAGTGAAAGGTACAAAGGGAAAGAAAAAGAAACATAAAAGAAAGAAAAAAAGAAAGAAAAGTAAGCATATAGTAAAGAAAGAGAAAATAAATATATAAAGAAGTTACTTCCAACCTTTACCACAAGTATAAACAATTTTTATAACTCTTCACCCCCTCTTAGTTTATAACCAATGATCTCTTCATCCCATATCCTGTCTCTTATCTATAGACAAATCCATAAAGCATCATCTTTTCAGTTTTAGTGTCAGCAGAAAGTCCATTAACGGTTACCGGAAATAACAACATCTTATTTTAACCTTGATCAAATAAACCAACGTAATATTCCTTCCTTTTACTTCTAACAGTCTCAATCTTTAGTCCATTCAAATAATGTCATAGAATTTGATTTCTTTTCATTTTTTTGTCCCTTCTCACAAGATTCTTCAAAGCTTTAACAAGCCTCTTTTATAAATCCAATATTAAAGAAAAAAAATTATCCAGGTCACTCTCTTGGTTTATTATTTGTATTTCCCTTTTGGTTTTTGAAACATCAACCAGTTTCTTTTGTATCTCCAGTGAGACAACCTTTTCCATGTCATTCTCATAGCCTGTCATTTGTAGATCCACTTTTGTGTCTTGTTAAATAAAACTTGTTCCTCATCTGCCATTTCTTCCATAACACCTTTCTGACAAAGTCTATCCCTAGAAGAAAACATTGCTATTGACACTGTTGATATTAACTTCTGATTCAATTTTTCAAAAGTTTCCTTCAGTATTTTCAATGTTAAAATGTTTTATAAATCCCACTTAATTAGCTTTAATCAGGTTTGTGTATTTCTCCTCCTTTAACTAAAATCTTTAGTTCCTTCTAGTGTCCAATTTTTTAAATTTACTTATCTTTATTGTGTCTTGCAAAAGTCCAAACAAATTATTTCCCACAGGAAGGGTTCTTCATAATTAATTCCAAAACCTTATTCCAAATTTATTTGTACTCTTAATCAGTTTATAACTTTCTAAGATCAAGGTCTTATTTATCTTTGTGCCATTTATTTCAATTTTTAAAAAATTGCTAAGCTTATGATTAAAATTTTCTTTCATTAAGGATTAAAGGCAGACTCACCCAGTGCTTTCAGATTTGTCAATCTGAAGGTCTCTAATAGCTTAAAAGTAGTTAACAAGCAATTTCTGAATGTGATTACAAAAGGAAGTTTGCAAACTTTGTGTCCTTTCAAAGGTGCTGATCATGGTTGTGAGCAAGATAGCTATTCCTGTCATCTCCCAGTGCTCAGAACCCACCAGGGATCACTATCTGGCAGTCTCCTTGCAACAACTGTTCAAAGCACATGTGGGAGATCTCCCATCTTTTCCTTGTTTGGAGAGGTTCCAAAGAACTGGTCTACTTACCAGCTTTTCATTCTTTGCTGAAGTTGTTGGCTCTACTTTTTGCAGAAGTGTCTTCAGTCTGCCATTTCTTCCTCCAGAAGTCCCAAAGCATTTTTTTCTCCACTGAATCCTATGGCTCTTTTGGCAATATTTTGTGCCATGGATTGACCTGCTAGGAGTGTGTTGCTAGAAATACAACAATAAATAAAAATAATAACAACAATTGCAACATAATTTATTAAGAGTCAAAGATCTAAGGAAATAAAATCATGGTAGTATATTAAATCGACTGTTCTGTTTGGATCCTTGTGACGACCTCAAACTGAGCCAAATATTCTCACCCATTTTTCCAGGGGAATGGTGATTTTCCCTTTCCATACGGGTAGTCCTCGACTTACGATTGCAATTGGGACTGGAATTTCCATCACTAAGCAATGTGGTTGTAAAGCAAGATGCATCGCTTAGTGATGGCAATTCCAGCACTCCCTATTGCTGTTTTTAAGCAAATTCTACTGGCTGTTAGCTGAGGACCCACCCCAAGCCAAGCCATTCTGGGCTTGGTCCCTCACAGCTTTGAGCTTCAATAACATAAGGGACTGCTTCCAACTCCCCCCACCCACCTATCTCCCCCCACATCTCTGCCCTTTTGGCCATTCTACACCCCTGGCAAGTGTGAAGGGGTTGACAAGCTCCCAGATTGTGATCACGTGACCATATAAAGGATATAACTTTGTGAACTCATCATAAGTCCATTTTTTCAGCACCATCGTAACTTTGAATGGTCACTGAATGAATGATCATAACTTGAGGACTACCTGTATTCCAGAAGAAGAAGAAAAGCCAAATTGCAGAATTTTCTCTGAGCACTCTCCGCTATTCCTTTTTTTTTTTTTTAAAGTAGCTCTATAATGATTCTCAAACTTCAAATTGTGAAGGATATTTCATTCAATGTATTTATGTAATATATTTGTACAACACTTTTCATTTTGTGAGAAAGATATAGAAAAAGGCATTCCTCTAAAGAAATTCAGTGGAATTATCTCTCTAATATGTTATATTCCAATTTGGCTAGAAAGTTTGGAGGAGCCAATAGTACAGAAGTCTACATTTATAATGAGAGCTAGTAGTTTAAGGCATCGGGCTGGAAACCAGGAGATCTAGTTCTAATCTCGCCTTAGGCATGAAGCTACCTGGGTGACTTTGGGCCAGTCACTCTCTCTCTCAACCCTAAGAAGAAGGCAACAGCAAGCCACTTCCAAAAATGTTGCCAAGAAAACTGCGTGGCAGTTGCCAGGAGTCAAGACTGAGTTGAAGACACACGCAGACAACCCTCTGGTCTTTTTCACATAGTCTAACAATCCACAGAATAAGGGAGGAGGCATTTGCAATGACAGCCATACCTCTCCATCCAGACTGGGAACTAGATTTTGGGTATTGCTTGAAGCGAGTGTTGTATTAGGAGGCTATGACTTTAGGAGAAGTGTTCTACTGAGGCCAGATTGTTCAGGACCCCTGGTCTGGTCTGGTCTGGTCTGGTCTGGTCTGTCCAGTCTTCTTGTTTTTGTTTTTTAAATTGTGTCAAAAGAAAACAACCTGTGCTCATAAGAAAGCAGAGCCAAAAGTGAGGTTAAAAAGCCATGGAATAGAATGGGCTTTTTCTCCCCAGAAACTCAATGTACTGAAAAAGCCATCCCAAAGAATATAAGCCCTCAGGATATTAGCATATGCAGTGGAGGAAGGCAATTGAATTTCTTTAATTGCCTTTTGAACTTGCACTTTGCTGATAAATCAGCATGACCAAGGTGGATAATTATTCCAAGCTGGTTATACATAGCACAGGGACTTTGAACAAGTGAGAAATAAAATGACTGCTTTTGCAGTAGCTGACACTTATATTTTGTGGATATGAGCCCTCATTCAGAGGATGATGGTGGTGATAAATGTTGTTTCATCTGTTAATGAAAAGTTTGCTTGATTTTTGACTGGAAAGCTGTTAGAGTACAACCACAAAGACCTTGCACGTCTTTCTGGTATTCTGTAACCTCAGTGGTTCCCTTTATTTGGGGATAAAGAAAGGTGGAGGAATAAAGGCCATTTTATGGGGGCAGCAATAGATGCAATTGCTCTTGGTCCCACAAATCAGGAGGACCCAATGAAAGCATATTTCAACATTTCAAATCACCCAGTGGCCCAATACTTTTCATTCAAAACTGATCAGCAAAACCAATCCCATAAATATTAGGCTTGTGAAAATCAGCTCTGTTTCGATTCATATTGGAAACTGAAGATTTAAAGAGGACTTCATTTGATTTGATTTAAGATTCTACATTTGATAGCAATCTGATTCAGTTCAATCAAGATTAAATATTCAGTTCAGAAGAAGCTCTGTCCATAATCTATAATGGGGAAGTTTCAAAGTACCTGAAGCTGTCTGTTTTTTGGCAAAATTAGATGAAAGTAACATGGATGGGGATGAAACCATTATGGGATATTTACCCTACCAAGTTTCAGTGGAAATATTCGAAGTTTCACCACTACACCTCTTCTTAGGGGAGAAGGAGCAGGTCTGAGCAAAGGAAAACACAACAAACCTCCTCCACAACATTTGGAATAAAGAATTGGAATCTCCCATGTTGATAAATAATAGTTAATTTGTGATATTAAGATGAATGCAAGAAAAAGTTCTTTTGCCTGCTCATTGTAAACCACAAGGAATATTTAGAAAAGTGTGACTGTCAGTATCATTATGTTGGAAGTATAAAATGAAGGAGGAGACTTGAGCTTGTCCCACTCCTGTCCTGTTTTGGTTTAATATCTGTAACTTTATTAATATGATTTTGGAGAAGATGATACAATGTAGAAGGTGACAAATGCCCTCATTCAGAGATAACAACCTATTCACAGCTCCAACCCCAATATCTATTTGGAAAAAGCGCTTTTGTTAGGCTTCTGTGCTTGCCCATTAAATTTGCTTTGACTTCAGGTTTAAGCCTGTCCCAGACCAAAAGGCAGGCACTCTGAGATCAATGGCTTGTATGTGAGCAGGGAGGCAGTTTCGAATGGTCCCTTGAGATAATTCAGTTCTCACAGTTTCCAAAACCAAGATTTAAAAGACTGTTTAGATGAAGGAGTAGAACAAGTTTGTGGGGCTGCTAAATGAGATCAAAAATATTATGCTTCTTATATCTTTAAACAAAGAGATACGGTAATCATAATCTCTATCTCAGTGGGCTACCAAATTTGTCTGAGCTGCAAAAATCCATACAATTGCTAGATGGCAAGAAAGAGATATTTCCATCTAGTGGTCTGGATTTCTGCACCCAAGATATGGTAGCCCTAATTCTTAGAAGGAAAACAATAACAACAATAATAGTAATAATAATTTATTAAACTTGCATGCCACCTGACTCACAATGTCTCTGGACAGCTCACAAAATTCAACCAAAGAAATTACAATAAAATCAATAAAAGATCAAGATAAAAGATGGCAAACACAATGAAATGAGGGGTCTCACTCTCCCTTGCCAAAGGCCTGGGTGAAGAGCCATGTCTTCACGGCTCTTCTGAACAACAGTAGAGCAGAGCCCTTCCATGGCCTCTATTCTAGTTCTAAACATTATTGTCTTTGTTTAACAGCAACAATATACATTTGGAACCAATCCACTCTAGGCATTCACTTAGTACCAAGAATTTTATACCCTGTCCAAGGCAAATCAAGGAATTTCTTTCTCTTCTACTTCTATCTTTAACTTTTAAAAAGATAATTGGACCTCTTTTTGCGAACTCAACCAAACAGAACATTAATTTGACAAGTACTAAATTAATTTTCCCACCTGTTCATTCCCAGAAGGAGTGACCTTTGTGAACCAAGACTCCCTCACTCAGTTCATGAATTTGAGTTCAGAGACTGTTTGATGAAGTCTGAGTTAAATTGTGTGACAAAGACTTCATAACAGTTTGTGCCTGAAACTATGTACCTTGCAAACTTCTGTGAACAGGTGAAAAACAAGACAAATTGACGTACTCATCTTCACAAAAACAGTGCAGCATGTAATAGAATAATGGGGTCACTCATTCTTCCTGAAGATCCATCTTATGGTATCCAAATAGTAGGAAGCTGCCTTTAAAAGAGCAACTTCTGGGACTTCTGGGGAAGCAATGATGGTCTGAAGAAGGCTCTGCAGAGAGTGGAGCCAACAGCTGTGACGGAAAGAAGAGCCGAAGAATGGATTGGCTCCTCAGAACTCCTTTCTGGATCAAAGAGAGGACTAGGATTACCCACAAGTTTGCTCCATACAGATGCTCCCCACAAAGAGATCATAAAATAATGGGCAGGTTTTAGAGCTCAGGGAGCTGGGGGGAAATCATCTTGCCTAAGCCATGGTTTGTCACTTTTGAAAGGACACTGGGTTCATCCACTTCCTCTCTTAATCACCTTGGGAAATTGCTTGTTATTGACTTTTTGGATGTTAAGAACCTTCAGGAGGGCAAGTTTCACTACACAGGGGAGTTTCCTTCTATCCTTGATGAAATAAGTTCATGAAAGGGACATACAAATAATAAATCAGAACAGTGACTTAGATAGCTTTCTTATCTTGGATTTACAAAAGAGATGCGTTAAACTAATGAAGGAGTTTCTGACAGAAGACAGAGAAAATGATAAGAAATCAACTTGTGGGACATGATTTGGAGGGATTACTTTTGAAAAGTAAATGGAAGGAATATGAAGTTGATTTATTTGATCAGGGTTAAAATATACATATTGTGGTTTCTGGTAGCTCTTAATGGAACTTTTTTTGACCAGGACTGAATGACAAGGCTTTAAAGATTTGTTTATGGATAACAAATAAGATATTAGGAGAGATTTGTTTTGCTATATTTAGAGAAAGTGATAAGTTGGAATATAAAATGGATGTATTTGATTAAGGTTAAAATATGTATGTTATTATTTCTGGTAGCTAATAATGGACTTTTGCTGATTAGGACTGATGAGTTTTTACAATTTGCTTATTGATAAGAGATATGGGAAGATTTTTTTTTTAATTGAAATATTAGAGAAGGTGTTAAGTTACTGGAGTTGTTTGTACTTGTCTGGAGGGAAGGGGAGTCATTTCTTTATGTATGTATGTATTCTTATTTTCTTTTCGTTTTTCTTATTTTTTTTCTCTGCATTTTTATATTTTTATATTTTTCTTAGTTTGTATTAGTTTTTTATCTTTGCATTTGTAAGCTTTAATCTATATCCATATCCATATCCATATCTATCTATCTCACAATTGCTGAACCAACTCATGATCAATGGGATGGGATGGGATGGGATGGGATGGGATGGGATGGGATGGGATGGAATATCACAACATTGCCTGCCCAGCTAAACACTCTCTTGCTTGGAATTCTGATTAGTGGTCAGTCATGTTCCTCTCCTGGGCAACCATGACTAAGTCGTACCAGATGCAGCTTTGAACTGAGAACAAAATGGTTTATATCTCCCCTTCTTCTGCCAGGATGTCTCCCTTTCACTCCATTTCTCCTATCTCCCTTTCCCCATTAGAAAGCTTCTCTCTCTGTCTCTCTCTCTCTGCCACAGTATTAGTGGTGCCTACTAACACAGAAGGAGCTGTCATTCTGCTACTTCCACCTGATAAAATGAGGAGAGAACAGGGAGTGGTAGACTAACTTGATGGTCTCAAACTTAGTCTGCTGCTCATCTCTATTTTTCTACTCCCTGTATGCCTAATACAATAAAAAATGTCTGAGCTATATGAGTGCTTGTCTGTATTCTATGCACAGTAGTCTAAGTTGAACACAATCTCAGACCCCCACCCCACCTCCACTCAAGACTCATGCTTATACTCATGCCCAAGATAGGTAGGCAATAAGCAGCCAAACAACAGAAGAATGTGTTTTTGGCTTTTTAAAAATGAGTGAATGAAAGGAAATCAGTAGGGGAACCAAAAGAACTAAGCAGTAGGAAAAAACAGACACAGATGGGATTTCAATAATATGGATTTGGAGGAAGACAGAATTACACACAAGAACAGTGAATTCCCTGATTTGCTGCTCCTTTCCTAAGGAGTATCTCCCTAACTGGACTCAAGATTTGTGTAGTCAGAAAGACAAAAATGCTGTTGGCAGCAAAGAGCTTATTCTTATAGTGAAACTGGTATCCTTATGTCCAAGAGGAGACAACTCTGATTGGCTGGCAGAGGACTCCAGTCTAGGAACTGGTGTACTTTTGGAGACTCTTTCATGATCCCCTGGGCTCATGAAATTCTGGTAAGAACTGGGAACAAAATGATATTAAATTGACCCAAGATTGATCTTTTCAAGCAGCATTAGGACCACAAGGCTGGACAAAAATATCTTAAGCCTTTCCCTCTTTACATTGCTGATCTTAAAGATTCAGCAGCTGCCTTCCAAATGCCACTGGCCCATCTGTGGAATATTTTTGGTAAGCAAAAGAAAGAACTTGGAAATCCTTTCAGGCTACCAATCTCTTTAATTGTACTTCTGTTCATGCCTGGGAGAAAGGCCATGAGGCAAACCAAAACTTTAGACCAGTGTTTCTCTCTCCAGCCTTCTCCTGACTCTTTTCCTTAGGGCCTGCCATGCCCCTCTCTCTGAAGATGGGCTTGCTTGAATTAACTATCCTTCAGCTTCAATTCCCCTATAAGAGTAATATTCCTGAACACAAAAGCAAAGAAAAGAAAGTGATTGGGATACACTGCTACTGTCCTTTGTTTTGCTGTGGATTCTCCCCACCATCACCGACCCACTTTTAGGATAATTTCTTATATCAGCAACACCATTTTATTCACCCCTTCCCAGAAATCCTTGTTCCCCTTTCTCTTCAAGAATGGAATTACTCTTCTCTTTCCCCAGTTACACTACACCTACTTAAACTGTCCTCCTTTAGGATAGTCTCTGTGTGTAAGAGAGAGTGAGGTGAGTATAAGTTGTACATTTTTTAACCTCCTGCCTTGTAAGAGGCTGCCTATTATTTCAACCTTGCCTTCTGGCCTTGGTTAGGGTTGCCAGATATCCAGCATGTATCCTCCTTTTTCTCATGTCCTCTTCCAGCAGGCATAGCCTTAAAATCAAATATTGTCTGATTTTATTGCTTTTTGAATGTCTTGGTGGGTTTTTATTTTTTGTTTTTTGGGTTTTTTGGACTGTTTTCACAACAGTAGTCATTCAAACTTTCATGTATTGTGACCTTGTAAACTGTCTGCTTCTTTCTTTCCCAGACTATCAACAGACTCGACAGCCTAGATTTATTTTATTTAATTTATTTTCTGATTCCAGCAATTGGCTTCAATCTAGCCCCTTCAAATCTATGATCACTCTAATCCAGGGGTCCACAAATTCTTCAACTCATTGGCCCCTTCATGAAGTTTCATATTGTTCAACCCTCAAACATTAGTTATACGAAAATAATTTAATAAATACTACTTTAACTAATAATACTGTTAGAATGCAAATTTACGAGGTTCGTCTCCAAGCTGGAAATAAACACACAGGTGGTTCCTTGAAGGACAGAGAACACTTTATTTCCCAGAGCCAGATACACAAGACAGTCAGCTGTTGGGCAGCCACATGGGGGCTTCCAGGAATCTCCTTTTATAGGGAAGATCCTTAAAAGGTGCAAAGAGAAACCTGCCCTCTAGGATTTCTTAGAAAAGGTAATTAGCCAGGATTCCAGGAGAGAGCACTGGCCAGTGAAATTAACTACAGAGCAATTGACTAGGGAGCTTCTAAGGTCAGGCACCCTACTGCCTGGGGTTTCCTGTGTTTGCCTTATCTGATATTGTCTAATTGGAATGTAGATCTCTTCTGGAAGAAATATTTTTATTATTCGATTTTTTGGGTTTAAGGAATGTTGGCCCTTCCTGCCAGGTTATTTAATTTTGGGCTAGGGTGGAGGACTCTTGATTTTTTCTGTTACCTCTTAATCTTTTTAGGTGAGCCCATTCTTAATATAATTTAGTCATATGCCTTGATTGCTGTTAAGATAAACAATGATAGGTTGAGACAGATGGGAAGCTTTGACTTCCTGCTGACATGAGGGGGGAGGAGAATTTTATTTCCTTCTCACAGTACTACAAATAATAATAATTATACTGTGGAGTCCTTGGGGTTCTCTGAGCTTGGTTGTTTTCTTGCAAATGTTCCGTTACCCGGCTAGGTAACGTCTTCAGTGCTGGAATGGAGTGGAGTTTGCTCTGTTTATATACAGTGGCTTTCCCTGCCAGTGTTGGTGGAGGGGGTGGTGGTTTATTTTTATTTTTTCTTCTCCTGGTAATTCCTTCATTAGGGTATTCTTTACTGCTTGATTGTCTGGTGATAATCTTGGTATTAATCTCTGCTTATCTGGGTGATGATTGCTGGTGAGGAGATGTTCTGGTCTTTTGTTTTCCTTTTTATTGCCTCTTTTCAATAGTATGTAGATGTTGTTTATCTCTATGTGCCTGTTGATGGCTGCCTTGTCTGAATACCAAGCTTCCAGGAATTCCCTTGCATTTTTGGCTTTAACTTGGTCTAAGATGCTGACAGTTTCCCAGTTGAAACTATGGTTAAGTCTGTCCATGTGTTGTGAGATTAAGGAGTTTTCATCGTGTCTTCTGACTGCTAGTTGGTGTTCCTAGATGCCTTCTGCTAGCCTTCTGCCGGTCTGTCCTACATAGTGGCTGCTACAGTCCTTACATTGTATGTTGTAGATGACTCCTGTTTTTTCTTCTTGGGCTACTGGGTCTTTTGGTTTACTTAAAATGTTTTGGAGGGCTTTAGTTGGTTTGTGTGCTACAGAGATGCCATGATATTGACCACTTTGGGAAACCCTGCTCTAGTCTGTAGATCACATGACTCATCATATGTTTCAATGGTGAAAAGCGTGTCTTTGTCGATTCTATATATTGCTAGCATATTTCTTGAAAATAAAGATTTGTTGGAAAAATATTTCAGTTGAAAAAAGCCAGTCTTTCTGATGCTGGAAAAAGTAATTTCATATACATGTAGGCCTAAATACTTTTTTGTTTTGTTTTGTTTTTTGCTGTAATTTTTGTGCAGGTGCCAAGAAAGTTAAACAATCAGTGTGTCCTCCCCCCTCCCACAATTGTCCTCCTTTTCTGTTGTCCATGTCCTCCGTTGCATATTCCAATATCTGGTAACCCAGGCCTTGGTGAGATTTACAATATCTTTTGTCTCAATTTTTCTGCTTCCTCCTTCTATAGCTGAACTCTGTATATGTTTCATTAAAGTGAATCAGCACTCAAAATCAACCACTTCCCATTTTTCTTTTTGCTCATCTTTCTGCCCTGGGATTAAATGTACACAGTCTGCTTAAAATTGTTATGTTATCTGTAGACTTCCAAACACCCAAGGTTCTGGGTTAACCTGTACATTGTTGATTGGAATAACTGACTATTGTTATTGTTTGATTAACTTGAATGTTATAACTTAAAATATTATTTAATACATTGCATAGATAAATTATAGTTTATTAACTGTTATATTAACTTCCAGAATACCTAAGACTGTTTAATAATTTTAGTGTTCATCACTGATGGAATTGGTGCTGTGAGAGGCCCCAGTTTGTTACACAAGCAAAGGATTTTTTATTCTCTCTCTCTCTCCCCCCTCCCCCTCCCCCTCCCCCTCCCCCCAAATGGATTTGAGCTGCTATAGCAAGCAAATCCTAACAGATGAAGCAAAGAAAAACAAGGCATCAGAGACAGAAAATCAAAATTATGTCTGGCTCATAGGAGCTCTGATTGGCAGAATTTACTGAGGTGATAAACTGTGTTGGCCAGCTGTTCATGTCAATGTCAGGGATCCCATCACACAACTCGCCCTCTCCTACCACCTCAGATTTTTCCAATATCTAAATTGTTGCAATACTGCAAAGTATGTGTTGGAATCTCATAAATTGGGGTGGGGTGGTCAGCAATAAAATCTGCAGATTAGTTTTAAAAGAACTGGATAGATACAGAGGCATCTAATTTGATCCATTGATGGATCCAGGCACAGTTTCAGTTCGTGAATCTGATTCAGATGACTGAGTCAAATGGATCTTCATTGGATCAACTTTATTTATTTATTTTATATATATTTCAAATTTAGGTACTACCCATCTCACTCTAAATCCAACCTCTGAATCCAGTTTTTGCACACCCCTAATATATATATACAGCCTCCAGGTATGTGGATTTCAATTCCCAGAATTCTTAGCAATAATCAAGCTGACTAGGCAATTCTGGGAAGATCTGAACTTGGGAAAGAGTACTGTAGAATTCTGTCATACTAAGGAAGTTTATTCAAACCAACTGTTATTGTTGAGAGCAGGTTTGCCCATAACATTGATTTACTCCAGCTTTGTCTGCTGACATGTCTTTCAGATTCATCTCAGCTTTTAGTATATACCTGAAGGAGCTGTCCAGAACTTCCCTTTGAAGGAGTTCTTGGTTGAGTTACGCTCCTTTGTGGTATGGAGTTCCTGCACATATATTGTTGTTCACTCTTTCTGACATAGTTTGAATGTACAGGTGATGAGGTAGAGTCAGCAGACAAGGCTCTCTTACATGGTTCCGTATCATTCTTCATGCTTCACGCTGCAAAAAGTGACACACGATTTTTAATAGTCTCCAGTCCAGGCAAACTGCATTTGTTCAACAATTCAGTTTAAAAATTGTTTTCCATCATAAAAATTATAAGAGCTTGTCAGTAGAGTCTATCGATAAGAAAGAGCCCTTTATCATATTATCTATAGAAAGTTTGTGACACAGTCAGATATACTTAAATTCATTTGTCTCCCAACTCCCGTGTCTTTAAATGCCATAATCCTTGACATTTCAGGCACACACTGAATATTTTATGATTCTATCCACTATGGTAAGTGTAAACATTCACGAAACATAGCTCTGAGTATAATAGAGGACTAATTATGTCACACCTTGTTTGGCTATTTTGGCATTCTGTCATGAACTGCTAAAGACAGTGGTGTGCTCTACAGGAATGCAGAAGCCATTGTTCTGTGCATGGGAGAGAATCATCTTCAGTTTATTCATATTCCTGTGGCTTCTTTGTTTATCATGTCTCTGGGTGCTGCACAAAAGAAATGTAGTGCTTTAAATATATATGTGCCTATTTTCCATCTGTGACAGCAGGAAGAATACTGTGGATCTATGATCTTGTCCGCATTCCAGTTTTCCACAGATTTTCCAGAAGAGATCTTATTTATTTATGTTTTTTAATTAAATTTATATGTGCCACAATCAACCAGACTCTCAGCAGGATTTTGATTAGTTACTGGTAAGGAGTTACATTGATTGAATGTCTCCAACAAATGCCTCTTTAAAAAGGAAGGAACTTTGCCTTCCCTACTTGCTAAAAAATCTGGCCTGAGCAGAGGCAATCAAGTGACAATCATAGCCATATTTATTCTGCCTCAGTGCTTTGGGATCTTAGACCAGATGCCTTATTCAGCAGCATGCTGAAGGGTTCATCTATAGTCTGTCTGCTTATTGCACTGGAACACCAGGTCTGGAAGTGGACAGGGGACAGTATTTTAATTACCAACTAAACAGAAGTCAGGTGAGACAAAGAGCCAATTGCATCCCACTAAAAACCTAAAAATCTACCAGTCTCTGATCCAGGTCTTCAGTCTGAGCATCTCTTGGACTGTCAGTCATATTGATGATAGTAAGCTTCCTTACTTCCAAGTAAGGAAGCTTAGGACTTGAAGCACATGCATCCAGAATAAATATTGGACTAAGGAAAAGATTTAAGAAACCCCCCACCTTTGCTCTTCTCGTTTATAACTAGACAATGACTTTCTTCCCCAGACTCTTTTGTTAAAATCTTCTCCAGTTCCATGTTTACAGAATTCTCCTACAATTGGTTTGTGATGGTTTGAAATACTATCAATCATCAAAATAGATTATGCATGTTGTTAGGATTACAGTAAGAAAATGATGATCAAAACATGATAATAATGTCATTTGTATGATAAAAATAATTATAAAACAGGATGAAGTAATAAGGCAGCGTTATAGTGCTGTTCAAACTACAGATGCTGGTATGCAGTGCCTTTTAGCCACAATTCACTCAGTATCAGCCTGCCTTTATTTCTGCCCACAATTTTGTTTGTTCCTTACATTCTTTAAAGCAAAGCCTTTTTCTGTTTTTCTCTACAACATTCTCATTTTCAGGGATCTGGCTCCATCACTCTGTTGATAATCATTAACTGAGCCAGAAGGCCTGGTTTCTCTTCACAGTTCCTCTCTGAACTGCTTCTTTGTCCTTTTTTTTCTTTTTTCTTTTTGTCCTTTGTCTTGTCTGGGTAACAAATCAAATAAATAAATAAATAAGTGTTTAGTCTAAGAAAAATAAGACTGAGGGGAAATATAACATCCATGTTCAGTTACATAAAAGGTGGTCAAGAATTATTTTCTATTGCCATAGAAACTAGGGCCAGAAATAAAGGGTATAAATTACAGCTGATTTCTTTAAATATATGCAACACTTTCTGTACAACACTGCACAGTCCACCTGTGGAGGTTGTGGTTTTCCATCTCTGGAGGTTTTTAAAAAGAGGCTAGATGGTTTAAATGGTTTTCTGCACATTGCAGAGGCTGGACTAGATGATCATTGTAGTACCTTCCAACTCCCTAATATATCATGCCAAGTGTTCTTTTGTATTCCCTCCAAATCTCTCATGTCTCCTTCTATTTGTTTTCTCATAATCATATATTAAAACTTATATTCAGAAAATGGAAAGGGTTGGGGTTATTTTTAGGTACAGTTAATTTATTACTATGCCAGGAAGTAGTGTTTATTAGTTCTTTATGTGTACTAGGCCTATCATATCCAGGTTGCAAAAATCAGATGACAACTAGATGAAGACAAAGAGATGTAAACAGTCTTACCTCTGGTGGGCAACAAACTTTTTGCAGCCCAGATGTGATAGGCCTAACTTTAATAGGAGAACCAGTTTGGTGTGGTGGATAAGGGCACTGGCCTAGAAACCAGGAGACTGTGAGTTTTAGTCCTGCCTTAGACATGAAGTTAGCTGGATAACGTTAGGCCAGTGGTTCTCTCTCAGACCTAGGAAGAATGCAGTTGCTAATCATATTACATGTTGTTCTGTACCTGTTGATCTATAAGGATTGTAATAGACTGGTTTAATCAAATCTCCAAATCAAATTGACTTTTTTTTTATCACAAAGCACCATCTCCCCCCCGCCCCCATAACCCCTTAATACAGCATTTCAAATGCCTTTAATGTAATTTCACAAAGCTTACCTAGACAAATTATTAACATTCAGATTAAAGTAATACCACTGAAACACCCTTCCGAGTAAATCAGTATATGCATAGAATCAAGTTTTAACACCACTAGTTTTTTTAAACAACTACATAATTGTTTAAAATATGTATAATCCCTTCCTTCCTTCCTTCCTTCCTTCCCTCCCTCCCTCCCTCCCTCCCTCGCTTAAATGATATTTATATCGGTTGATGTCAAATGTATGGAAAAGGAGCTGCCTGTATGTGTATGTGTGGTATCAGTAAATGGTACAATAAAAGCAACTTCAGGTTTTAAAAGATAAGAGAATCTCTAACTAAATCCTTCTTATAACATAATTCTAAGACTGCAGTAGAAGAGGGTAGATAGGAAACATTGAACTACAGTTCCCCATAAGCAGTGTAAATATATGGACTAAGCAAAGCCACAGGGAAAATAGTTTAAATAAGACTGCTTTAATGAGATAAGCTAAATGAATATGATCAGGAACTGTTCTTTGGATTCAGTAGTAAAACAGAAAATTAGGAAATATTAGATACAGCTGCATTGAAATATCTTTCTCCTAGGACAATATGCAAAGCAGAAAAAGGTCCCCCGCCTCCCCGCCCCCCCGATCTCAGAACAAAACAGTCCCCTTCAGAATGTTTCATCGGAATAAGAGCCCTGAGAATGTTTTGAGAATCAGAGAGTACATTGAAAACTTTAAACAAGTCCTCACTTTCTTATTTTGAAGGCTAAAACCACAAAGGGAGTTTTTGCTTACATTGTCTCTCTGGAATTTTTAAAAAAGATTAAACACTTTTTTACAAATAAAAATAAGTCATCTGTTTTGCAATTTTTTATGTTAAATGATAGTTAGTAGTATAGACTACTATCCCACCTACTTTTATGGCTTTCTTCTTTCATATGATAGAACATTTAAAACAATATGGTATAAAACAATCTAGTCTGCCCCAAATTCAGGATTTGTTTTATTCTGTTTTTTTTTTTCCTAAGCTTTAACCATTTATATATTCCCATTTTCCCCCTCATTTTTTTTCCCTCCTCTTCTTTATACTTATGCCTCTTGTAACAGCCATTATACTTGGCTAGAGAAAGATTTGTTTTTTTCTGATACACAGCTACACTGTATGAAAACATTCAACTACTGTATTATATTTATGTCAGGTGACTGGTAACTGCACATTGGCATAAATGCAATTATACAGATTACTCAGAATCTCACCATCAGTAATTTTATGGTCTGGGCTCAAGAAGTTGGTTTGAACAGAGGAAGCTTTTCTCCTTGGGAAACTTTTGTCTGTTCCTCAGTTAGAAGTAAGTGATGCTGTGGCTGCCCTTTCCAGGTGCCTGGAGGCTGTGGGGGTCTGGATGGGGAACAACAGGCTTCAGCTGAACGCTGGCAAGGCGGAGTGGCTGTGGGTTAATGGCCCCTCGGTCCCTAGGAATTTGCCATCTTTGGTTCTGGATAGGGTTGCACTGCCCCAGACAGACCCAGTGCATAACTTGGGGGTCCTCTTGGACTCACGACTCCTGCTCAAAGAGCAGGTGGCAGTCATGGCCAGGAGGACCTTTGCGCAACTTCGTGTTGTCCACCAGTTACGTCCTGTTCTGGACCGAGAGGCCCTTCGAACAGTCACTCATGCCCTGGTCATCTCCCATATAGACTATTGTAATGTGCTCTACATGGGGCTACCTTTGAAGAGTATCTGGAAGCTTCAACTGGTCCAGAATGCGGCCGCGCGGGTGATTTTAGGTGCTTCAAGATCAGCACATATAACACCGTTGCTCCATGAGCTGCATTGGGTGCCACTTTGCTTCCGGGTCCAATTCAAGGTGTTGGTTATCACCTTTAAAGCCGTACATGGCATGGGTCCAGGGTACCTGAAGGACCATCTCATCCCTGCCACATCAAACTGTCCCACCCGGTCATGCAGAGAGGGCATGCTACGGACCCCGTCTGTAAGGGGATTTCATCTGACGGGGTCCAGGAGGCAAGCCTTCTCTGCAGTAGCCCCTGCCCTTTGGAACACTCTTCCCCCAGAAGTGAGGTTGGCCCCCTCCCTTTTAGACTTCAGAAAAAAACTGAAGACCTGGTTTTGTCATCATGCATGGGGTGGGGATGGGAATAGTCAGTTTTGGGGATGGCTGGTTCCCTAGTCTTACCTTTGACCGATATTATCTGGTCACAGGCTGAAATAATATCACCATCTCTTGGATTTTATTATATTTAATAATTGTATTTTATATTTGTATTATTTATATTTTTACTGATTTTAAATTGTTTTGTTGTGAACCACCCAGAGTCCCTCCTTGTGGGGGAGTTGGACGGTGATATAAATTTGATATATAAATAAATAAAATAAAAATAATCTATCCATAGAAGCAGACATTGTCATTGATATTGTTGATATTGGGGCTGCTAATTTCTGACCCTATTCTGCAAAGATCTCCTTTAATATTTCAAATGTTATAGCATTTTGTCAATTTATAAATCCCAATACTGATCAAAACTAAAAGCAGGTTTACATTTCCTTTTCTCTTTTTGCCTGGAATCTTAAGTCCCCTCTAGTATCAAACTGAAATCACAAAGTCTCTAATCTCTGTTACGACTTACAGTAGACAAAATAATTTTGGTTCCCACGAAAAACTGTTTATTTTATATCTAGTTAGTTCCAAAATCTTATAGTAAAAGTTTCAATGTTTCAGATTTGTCTGGACCCTTAATTTGTTTATAACTTTCTTAGTTCAAAATCTTAGCTTTTTGCCATTTATTTCAAATTCTTTGGGTTCTTAAACTTGTAATTTTTTGTTGTTGTTGTTCAGAAATAAAAATAGACTAACCAGGTAGTTTTCCCAACTTCTCGTTCCAAAGATCTCTAGTAGTTTTAAAATGATTAGATAAGCAATTTCTAAAAGTGGTTAGAAAGTGAGGTTAGTGAGCTTAGTGTCCTTTAAAAGATTCCACCACAGCTGTGAGCTTGATAACTGATTCCTTCATCTCCTGGCGCTCAAATCCATGGGAGACCACTGTCCTGTGATCTCCTCATGAGGAGCAGCCATATGGGGCACATGTAGGCAATCTCCTCTTCTCTGGAGTGGTTCTGAAGAACTCGTCTAGTCATCGGTTCTTCCGTTCTTTGCTGCGGTTGTTATCTTCACTCCCCTGGAGACATGTTTAGCTCACCATGCCTCCCCCACAACTCCATACTTTCCCTTAGTTCTCAATGAAAGATGAAAGATACATTGCAGGAACAATGACAAGGAAAAGTGGGTTGAAAGTTGGCATCTTTTTATTTAATTATTTATTTCAAACACTTGCACACTGCCTACATATAGATTGTAGGTGGTTCACAATCAGTTGTCTAAAACTGTAATAAACTAATTCTTAAAACATAATTGAATTCAAAATCAGACAAACTATAGTAAAATTAAAAATGGTTGCACACAGCAATGGTCTTCAAGCTCCTAAAGTTTGCCAGAAAATCCATGTCTTCATCATTTTCTGGAATATGCCTAGGATGGAGGCCATCTGGACCTTGGATTTCTCTCGATCTGAGAAAGTTAGGTTCCAGGCTTCCCTGCCCAGTAGTTTCCCAAAGCAAGACTACCTGTAGCATCTGCTCCTGGGCTGCACACAGGATGGACAGATTCTGCTTGAAGAAAATGGTGCTATAGGAACCTTGGGATCCAGCTATGTATAACAGTGTGTTGAAATGTTGATCATTGTGCATTACCTGCCTTCCTAAATGGTCCTTAATCAAAAGTAAGAATGAGGGATACTGAACTTTTAATGAATGAAGTATTTCATGTTGATTGAAAAAGGATTGAAAGCAGACTGCTGCTATGACATTGAGGCTAAGCCAGTTAGTCATGACCAGATGATGAATTCAAATATTAGCATTCTTCTTAAATTTGATACTCACAGATTGCAGTCTCAGATCTATATCCACCCAACCAAGCTGGTAGATAAATCCCTTCCTGCATATTTTGCTGTTCTCTGCATAGGCAAAACAGCAGGATTTTCAACAGAATGTTTGCTCTTGTCCCTTGTAAAAGAATGTTCTTTGCTCTTGATGATATTGACTATAGAATTGCAATATGGCATTGTGACTTCCAGCAGCATGGTGAACAATCATACCTTTTGTTGCTCTTCTGTGTACAACTCCTAAAACTGTATCATAAATTTATCTTCTAGTTCTTCATCTAATGATCCTTTAAGTTTAACATTATAAATTAAACATGAAATCTGACCTTAGTTTCTGTGGTCTAATTTCAAATAAAAAGAGTTTTGAATAACAACTGTTGTTACCCTTTATTGCATGTGCTGTAGTAAATGTAGCTCCAAATTGCCTTTTGCACAGTGTATTTGTGTTCTTTTCTCTCTTTTTTAATCAACAAAACTTTCCATGTGAACCTTTGTACCTGAAGGATAATTATAAAACAAGACATTGGAGCTTTTGATGGCAATTATGATGTCCTCCTACACAGGTGAAAATGTTTTGGTTGGAGGGAGCAACAATATATATACATATAATTATTTGATTACACATCATATACTTTCAGCATTCTTCATTTTTTCAATACGAGTTATTTCACACATGTTTATGTAAGCTGCTGAATGGAAATTAATATTCCATTTGTCTGCTGAATTTTATTTGTTATATCCTTTAGTTATTTTGAATTTGAGGCCTTTTGAGAGAACATTTTTAATTCAGAGTCATTTTATTTTAAAGTATTTTACTCAACATTTACTATGCTACAGACTGTTTTTCCTAACATAAGCTGATGTGATGTTTTAATTTTTTTCCCCCATTATAAAATCAATAAACAGAGTTGAGTATAATACTCAGATTTGGTGCAATCTGTGTGAAGTGGCTCCCCCCCGCCTTTCTCCCTGAAAATTCTTATGTGTCTATTTATTTTATCCCCTGTCTTTTTGCTCAGATAAACAATCAAGGGGGTTAACGAAATTTCAAAAGCAAAATACAAAACCAAGCTAAAAACACAACATTACATAATAACATTGGTTACAGTTAAGTGACATATTATGGATCAACTAAATATTGAGAAGTGGGACTCAAGTCCCCAAAACAGGAATTCCATAGTTGGGAAGAACACAAGAGAAGGCCTCTCTTGGATGCCAGACAGACAAGTCTTTGATACTGAGGTCAGAGTCTCAGACCTCTCCAGCAAGGTCTTTCCCACAGATGGCCAACAGGTTTGTAATAGGAGAGGCCATTGCTCAGGTCTTCAGCCGTTTAAACATCAAAACCACAACCTTTAATTGTGTCTGGTAAGCAACTGGCAACCACTGCAGATTCTCTCCCTTACCTCAGTTAGGAGACTAACAACTGCATATTGCATCAGTTGCAACTTCGAGAAAATGTCAAGGAAACTGTATTTAGATGCACTGCAATAGTCAAGACAAGATGTGACCAAGGTTTGGAGAACTGTCGCCAAATTTAAATGGCTCAGCAATGGTCACCAATGGTATGCTAACCATAGTATAGACATGGTCTCTGTCACACCCGTCACAGCAAAACCAATGACAACTGAGTATCAAGGAGCTACCACAGTCTGCAGGTCAGCGCTTTCTGGAAAATTGCATTTCATCCAAGACAAGCTGTACTTCAGTCTTCCAAATGAGTTTCCTATTTAACAACTGTCTGTACCTACTCTAGTCTGTATTTAATTCCAGCTTGTTTTCTCTCACTGAGTTCATTATCAAACTTAGACAATGTTCAAAGCTATTAATTGCTTCCTCTGAGTTGGATGGTTATAGAGCAATACTGCTGGGAATCATCACGCTTGACAAAGTTGAGTGTTTCCCAGAACATTCCTAATCTCAGGTCTTCGAAGGAGATATCACAACACCTTGTGTTTTTATGTTATCTCCTGAATCTAGTGAAAAGGGACATAAAGCTCAAGCAGTTTCCTTCTAATTCAGCCATTTCCAAAAGATAACTCAAGCAGCATTTTACATATTTGACTGTATCCTTGAGATGGTATTTTATTTTATTTATAAAAGAAGCTCACAATTTCAGTGTGGCCTTTCAACTAAGTAAAACATACACAGAGTAAATTAGAATCACTTAATATGAAAGCAGTTTACAGTGATTATTACCCTGCCATTCTTTTTTATTCTTCCCCTATATTCCATGTTCGAGCTTGCAAAAAGTCCAGCCTTGTCTCCTAGACTTTCTGCAGCACACCATCTGCAAGCATGTGACCTTTCCTGGCTACTTATTCCTCCTCTTCAGCTTCTCCTGGCTGATTCTAGTAGTGATACTAGAATGCAGAGAGGGATTCAAGGATGCGGACCTCTGATGAGTAAGTTTATTGCAAGAACTATAGAAACCATTCAGAAAGAATTCCAGCAACTGCCTATTATAAAATGCAAGTATATTTATAGGGGATTCAAAGTTTAATCTTTGCATCTCTTTCTCCGGTGCAAGGGGCTAAGGTGTGGGTGTGAGGAAGGATTTCCACCTGTCTCTTGATATGTAATGGACTAGTAGGACTTCATGGTATTTGCTTTGGACCCTGACACAGATAGCTTTCACAGCTGGCCTTGTTTATAACCTCTTGGGCTCCCAAGACATCCCCCATTTCCATTGCCACTGTAAGCTCTGGTAAAGGCTGTGGGTAAAGGCAGCCTCTATCAAATTCTGCAAAACATCCACAGTGGACTCAGCTCACCACCACATTATACCTGCAATGTTCATTAAAAAGTGAATAATCCTAAAACTTGTTAGTAAATTCATGTTCTGTTGCTTCAATTTGAGCTATAATTTTGCCTCCTTTCTTTGATCTCTTTTCCTCTTGATCAAGTGTACTGAAGAACCCTAACTCAAAGACTTGCAGTCTCTAGGATAATTAAGGGGGGTGGGGGGAGGAAATCTGAAAAACTGGAAAGATACTTGCAGTGCCCAGATACCTTTTACAACATGCAACTCTCAGCACAAGCCCTACACTTTTTAATTTTAGTGCTGCTGATTATAGTTGTATAATGCACACTGTATTTGGAGGTCCAAGCATCCTATTGTTCACTTTTACAAATGTGTATTAGCTCACAATGCTAGAAGTAGTCTGAGGTCATCAAACCCAACTTCACTATACCTATACAGCTGTTCCAAAGCAAATTTATCTAAACATTACCATTCTGTTGATTCAGGCAGCCAGGGTAAAATGTACTACAAATAAAAAGCAGTGTCTACATAAGCAATGTCTAAACATCATTCCAGTGATGTGAATTTCTATACCATGGGGGAGAAAAAGGAGAATTGTGGTGACTTTACAGTAGCATCAGGCATTAGTTCAGTGGTTTTCAGTTATCTTCGTTTATTCAGAAGTAAGTCTACTGGATTCAGTCAGATATGGGGCTAGATAAGCAAAGATTGTAGCCTGCCAGGTATACTGATTTCAACGCTTCATTCTGAATATTTAGAACAACAACTATACTTTTGTGTGTCCCTTTTTGTGCAAAGGCTGATGAACGTTTCCTAGGGATTTCATCTATATATTTCAAGAGAGTGAAATGCATGTTTCTGTTCATTTGGTTTTATTTTTGACCCTCCATTTTATGAACAGCTATCACTAATAATATAAAGGTAGATATAGGGGACCTGGCTGAAAAATATAGTTACATTTCCTTTAAAAATGAATTTCAGGGGGTGGGGGGAGAGGAGGAGAGTATTCAAGTGAACTGACATAGATGCTTTACTTTTTTTTTTTTAAAGAAAAGAGAAGAAGTCTGATGCCCAGGTCTGTGAATGAAAAAATATGATACTGACTTAGTACAGTAACCTGCTTCTGTGAACTGATTTCTCATGTCTGATGAAATGCCATGACACATGGAACATTAATTAGAAACTGTATACCTTGATATTACCACATATACAGTGATACCATAAGAATGCAAACCAATTCAACCTTTTCTCCCATTCTTTAATTATTCTGGCATATGTCAGGCAAAAATGGAGGAACCTGCTGTGCGCTAATAGTTTGCCTTGAAAAAAGTTCCTATTGTAGAAAACTTACCTTACAGGGGAGAGGATCTCCTTGAGTGTTTGAGTTGATCCAAGAATTGGAAAACTTGAGGAAGTATAATGATTAAAAAAAAAAAAAAACTGGGGAAAACACATGAAGATGCCAAGGGTCTCAGTTTACATTAATTTGAGGGAACTCTTGCTGAATGTTTGTGTGAATAAAATCCCGTCCTTATAAAGGACATACAAAGTATATCTATGGAAATAGATTGTAATTTTTTTTTCTTTCTATCTGCACTAACACTGTAGTAGCAGGAACTGCTTAAAATGTTGGGAATTGTGCCAGCATAATTCCATCAGGCATATTTGTGTAAGAAGTGACTAGATGGTGGTTCTACTGAGTTTCTCCCTGTATAGATACTATTAAAAAAAAATGGAAATGTGGGAGTATGCTAACTCTTGCACAAAATTTTAGGCACAAATTAATCAGGGGCATTTCTCAAGTGATTGGGAAACTCCGTCTCTTCAGAATCCACCTGGATGCATCCCTTTCCAATCCAAGGTTGACCTTAAGACTAATGCACTCAATGCAGATCCCTAATTTATAAACTCATTTAATATACAAGACTCAGTAAAGCATTTAAAGCTTATGTTATGAGGAATATTAAGCTCTTGATCCTAATTTCTAATTTCCTGGGGGTTTTGAAGCATGAGTGGAAATTGTGATGGTGTTAATACTCTCACCTTAAACTAAAGATTTTTAAAATTAGTACTAAATGTATCTTCCTTGGTGCTGAAACATACAAGTCTTGTACCTACAACCAAACAGGAAGTCAATTCCACAGTCAGAATATTTGTTCTGAGGATTCTACCACCAGAGCACGGATTGTTATACAAAAGTGAACGCCAGCATCCAGCCTTTTATTTCAGTTCTGAAAGGATGTAATGCATTGTATCATATATTGTATTTGCATCCTCTTATTGAAAAACAGTCTTTGTTTACAATATTTTAGACTGTCCAAGTTGTGAAATTCTAGCTGGTAGGTCCACAAAATACATGTGAGGACTGAGATATCTGACTTTAAATTTGAACTTAAAAGGTTGAATTATGTCCTGATATTTAATGTCAAATGGAGCTATTCCATTAAGAATAAATAGGCCTCACTTTGCTGAACAAAATACAAAAAGAAATAGTGGTTGTATATTCTCCTGGGCATTTTAAAATCACTGTTCAGTGTTGCTACAACTTCATATTATTTTCATATTCAGGTGTTTTTTTTTGTTGGTTTCTTTGTTTGTTTGTTTTTTGTCCCTTTGAGTCACAAAACTGATTCCTGTGCTGTGATTCCTGGCAACTGTCTGGACTAATCCCTTCGGTTTTCTTGGCAAGATTTCAGAAGTGGTTTGCCATTGCCTCCTTCCCAGGGCTGAAAGAAAAAGACTGGCCCAAGGTTACCCAGCTGGCTTTATGCCTAAGGTGGGACTAGAACTCACAGTGCTTTAACCACTACATCAAACTGGCTCACTTCATATTAGTTTTACAGAGATATTAATGGATTTTACGTGTTGTGTTTATTGTTGTTATTATTGGTGAAAGTGATTTTTATTTTGCTGATTTTCACTGTTGTGGTTTGTACTGTTCTGTTTTGTGATATATGCTTTGAGTTGTAGTTAAACAAGTGCCATAAATGTGTTGTTTAGAAGCAAAATAGGTAAGCGCATAAATCATTGTATAAGTAAATACGTAATACTACCAGAGCATTGAGAAAACGTTCAGTGAAATATCATGAAAATCAGTGCTGAGGATGAAATGTGATCTTTGAACAGTGGACTAAGAGCCACACCAAAAATGGATGAATGTGGTCAGAATGAAAACTAAATTTAATGTAGTTTCTAATTAAACTGATTAATAGAATTACTTACCACTCACTAATTATATCATTTGCCTTAAATCATATTAAAAATATTCAATTTAGCAATAGCTTTTCTGTGTCTGAGTTTGGCGTACAAGACTGTTGGGGTGGTGAGGGCATCTAGGCATGTGGGTTGAACAAGTTGCCGCACCTTAGCATTCTCCAAAGTATGTTAGCATACTTCACATAAACCCAAGACACAAAGGAGGTTTTAGAAAAAATCCCTCCCATGTTCAAAGTATGAATGAGGGGTCCATAGGGCCTTGTTGATTCCTGAAAGGGGAGAAGACACTGCATATATTTTTCATATAAGATATCCTCTCATGCTTGCTAAGTATGTGACTGGCAAGAGGTATGCCTGAAGATTTTCTGTTTGAATATTACAGGAGGCAGTGTTGAAATAAAGATTAATAGGTAGAAGAAGCAGTGATGGTTAAATTTGCATACATAGCTGGAGGAAACTTCAAGAAATCACAAGTTCAGATCAGCATTATAAGATGTGCAGATATGTTCATAATTATTCCATTATTTATTGGATCCAGACTTTGTTACTGATTTCAACAGACTGTCCAAAGAATGGCTAGAACTGTACGTGAATCTATAACCCCCGGCGGTAAGGCTCTGTGCAAAATATTTAGTACTCTTTAGTATCAGTATATGATAATTCAAACTTGTTCAGAGTTGATTTTAGTACCATCAACTTTGCAGAGACAGCAGAATAATACCTAATGAGTAGCAAAAATCAAAAGTATGAGGAGAAGAGTATGGTAGATGAGTGAAATGAGGCAAGTGTTTCTCCAGATTTAGCTCCAACCCAATTAGAAAAGATTTTTTTAAAGCCTTCCTTTTGTAATAGCAGCAGATTATGGGGAAATTTACTGTTGCTAGTCGAAAGATTTGTCTGAGTAGATTGTAGACTGCTGAATTTGTGGAGATACACAGTAGAAAAGACACAATCTGATTCTATAAGTCTATAAAAAAGGCTGTTCTGTGCCCCTTAACATTAGACTGAATTTGAAGGACCAGAGATATATATGGAGTGTAATAAACCCCTTGGAGGAACAATCCCCTGAAGATGAAACTGCTAAATGAGTAGCACGATCCAGCCAAACTGAGCCATTAAGAATGGAGATGGTTGAAGGCTCAGAAGCAGGACTGGCTCACCTGCATAGAAAAATGCCTTGGATCTATGGTCCACATGAATAAATCTTTACTTCCTTCTTGCCAGCTAATCTAAAAGTCTAAGCATCAGCAGCTGAATCTGAGAGGTGCTCTGAAGGCCGGCACAGAATTCACTTTGTAGTAGACCAATATCAACCAAGAGAGAAGCTATCCTGCAGTTGGTTGTTCAGATTTGTCAGCTTCCTGGATCTTTCCATGACTTTAAAGTCTTTAAACCTTCCAGACTGTAATTCCAGATATATAATACATACTGTTCCTGCTTCCTTTTGTTTGCTGATATTTGTGCTTATTCATCTCTGCTCTAGACTTAATGATTCCTGCCTACAGCTTGATACACAGCTATGGAATGTGGCCTTTTCTTTGCAGCTAAGTGATGAACTTGCAAGAAAGATAAGAATTTGGAAGAAGGGTGTATATAAGGATTCCAGACTGAAAATGTTACTACCCTAGATCAAATATTTCTGCTCTGTAATATTTCTGAGTCCATTTCTGGTGACTGCACAAGCAAATGCTCACCATCTTGACCTCTTCCCAGCAACAAATCTCACCTCCCTTTGATCTCATTCACCTACCTAATCCATTGTCTTCTACATCTGCTTCCTTCATGATCATTTGAATTATTCCACCATTCACTTGTATCACATCCCCGACATATCAGTGCTGACTGATATGATAGGACATAAGCTGTATGTCCCTGCAGACGCTAGAAAGTGGGTCTTGCAAAGAAGTCACGACAGCAAAACAGCTGGGCACTTTGGTTTTGTGAAAACATTACATCTACTCAGGCGTCAATTTTGGTGGCCAACAATGAGAAAAGATGTAGGGGAATATGTAACTACATGCCCCACGTGTGCAATGGCCAAAAAGAGAGGGGGCAAACCAATGCGGCTTCTACAGAGAGTAGCAAACCCAGGGGCTCCTTGGAAGCAAATTTCCATGGACTTTATTGTAGACCTGCCTGAAAGCAACAAAAAGACAGTTATTTGGGTAGTTACAGACCTTTTTTCCAAACAAGCACATTTTGTGGCATGCCAATCCCTTCCATCAGCCCCCAAACTGGCTAAGTTATTTATACAACACGTCTACCGAGCTCATGGTGTCCCAGAATGAATAACTTCGGATCACGGGGTCCAGTTTACTGCCAAGTTCTGGAGGGTATTCCTAAAACTACTGGGGGCATCGCAAGGCTTGAGTTCGGGTTACCACCCCCAGACGGCGGGATCATGCGAACGTTAGAACAATATTTGAGATGTTTCATTAACTACCAACAAGACAATTGGGATGAACTGTTACCGTTTGCTGAAGTAGCTTATAATAATGCAGTGCACCAAAGCACTGGCCTCACCCCTTTTAAAATAGCTACAGGACAAGACTTTGTACCCATCCCAGAACTACCTAAACAATCCACTCAAGTCACTTCAGTTGATGAATGGGTCCAACAAATGACACAAGTGTGGCCTCAGATTGCTGCATCGTTGAAGGAGGCCAGAGCAACGTACAAGAAATTTGCAGATGCTAAGAGAACCCCAGAAAAAGACTGGAAAGTAGGAGATAAGGTTCTTTTATCTACCAAGCATCTTAAATCATTACAGCCTTCCAGAAAGCTTGCTCCAAAATTCATAGGGCCTTTTGTTATAGATAAAGTAATTAATCCAGTTTCACTACGATTACAGATGCCTGCTACCTTTAAAAGAATCCATCCAGTGTTCCACTGCAACCTGCTTAAACCCTATAAAGAGTCATCTCAATGGCATCCCTCCCCAGTACCTCCTAAACCAATGATGGTTGAAGGAGAACAACATTTTGAAGTTAAAGAGATACTGGACAGTAGAAAGCATGGGGGGGAGGGTTCAATTTTTAATTCAGTGGAAACATTTTCCCAAATCAATGGCTGAATGGGTTGACAAGAAACATGTAAAGGCTCCACATTTAGTTAAAAATTTTTATGATGTTTATCCTACAAAGCCTTAACAATTAGAGTGGTTATTGTATTATGTTTCTCTTTGCTTTTTCTTTTTTAGAGTGAAGAAGAGGAATAATCTGACTGACATCCTCTTTCAATGGAGTCAATGGTGTTGTGCAATGGAGTTGTGAAGGGTTGATTGCATGATGGCGCTTCACTCCAGTGATGCAGATTCATAAACTGATTTAAAGAAGCAAATCAAAGCAGGACTTGATTTGAAGCAATAGTACAGGTGACTATGCAGTATTTAATAGCCTTGCAGAGCACTTTGCAGATTCTGTGATAGTTCTACTGCTTTCGAGATTCTAACATATGCTACAGTAAGCCCTGGATTTAATGGATGAAGGAGGGAAGGCAGTTAAATGTCTGTTAAATGAAAGATATATGCTAATTTAACTCCAACAACAAGTAGGGTTAGACTGCTGAGTAGAGCAATACTGGTGTGTATCAACATCTTCCCTCAGCAATTTCCAGCACAGTATATCTCACCATCTGCACAAGCCTATAAAACAGGTAGAGAAACAATATGCATCCTTGTCTCATAATATGAACTATACTCTTTTTCCAGATTCGGTTCTTAGGGTAGTTTCTTGTTCGTTGTAAAGATTCCTCAGATTAATCAGGGGTCATCACATTAGCACAGTGTTGTCCAAACTTGGCCACTTTAAGATGAGTGGACTTCTGGCTTGCTGGGGAATTCTGGGAGTTGAAGTCCACTCATCTTAAAGTGGCCAAGTTTGGACAACACTGCATTAGCATATTCCACAATACAGCATGATCTAGAAGTCCAAGGCTTAGCTGTACTCAGTGAAGCAAAGACATACCACCGTCTTGTATTATTTTACATTTCCCCTTATCCATTTTCTGATCTCATGTCCCTATGCCTTTTCTTTCTTTTTTTAATATATACATTTTGTTAAGTTTTCCACAAAAGTTAAAATACAGAAAAATCAAGAAAAAAAGGGAGGAAAAAAGGGGACATAAGAAAGAAAGAGTAGCTTCCAACTTTCCTTGGTACAGGTATAGATAGAAAATTTATTTGCCTCTTACTCTAATATCTAGAAATTTACATAGTAAAAAATAGTTTTTAATCTAATATTCAGAAAGATTCCTAAAAATTAATCTATTGTCCCTCTGCCTTTTCTGAAGTCTGTCTGTTTGCTTGGCTTTTTTCATTTCAGATATGGCTCTATTCTTCTTTGTAAGATGTGAAGCAAAACTCTGCTTACAGGGCGAATTAGTGCAATGGATAATTCTATTTCATTTCGCTTCTTTGGTAACAGGGGTGCTGGCAGTGATTATCAATGGTATCAGAATGGTGGGTGTGACCAGGTGATCAGAGCCTTGCCCCTTTTTACATGCATGCAGTGTATGGGGTCTTGATTTCCCAGTCATACCCACCATTTGGAAACCAGAGACCTTTGCTGTGGACTCTCACTTGGGTATATATGCTAATTCTCTCCAATCTCTAAACAATAAAGTCTTGTTCCATAGTTGTTGATATGAAGCTGCTAACTATTCGCACCCCTTCATGGATCACTGCCTTGTCGTGGCGAAGGGGCTTGTGTAACTCAGTGAAGCCATGAGCTATACCGTGCAGGGCCACCCAAGACGGACAGGTCATGATAGAGAGTTCTGACAAAATGTGGTCCACTGGAGAAGGAAATGGCAACCCACTCAAGTATCCTTGCCAAGAAAACCCCATGGACAATGTTAAAAGGCTAAAAGATATGACGCCGGAAGATGAGCCCCTCAGGTCGGAAGGTGTCCAATGTGCTACTGGAGAAGAGCAGAGGACAATTCCAAGTAGCTCCAGAAAGAGTGAAGCGGCTGGGCCAAAGCCGAAAGGACATTCAGCTGTGGATGTATCTGGAAGCGAAAAGAAGGTCCGATGCTGTAAAGAACAATATTGTATAGGTACGTGGAATGTAAGATCCATGAACCAAGGCAAGCTGGATGTGGTCAAACATGAGATGACAAGATTGAACGTCGACATCTTGGGAATCAGCGAATTGAAATGGACGGGAATGGGTGAACCATTATATCTACTACTGTGGGCAAGAAACCCTTAGAAGAAATGGAGTTGCACTCATAGTCAATAAGAGAGTCGGAAAGGCAGTAATGGAGTACAACCTCAAAAATGACAGAATGATCTCAGTGCGTATCCAAGGAAAACCATTCAACATCACAGTAATCCAAGTCTATGCCCCAACCACTGATGCCGAAGAAGCTGAACTTGACCGGTTCTATGAAGACCTACAAGACCTTCTAGAACTAGCACCAAAAAAAGATGTCCTTTTCATCATAGGGGATTGGAATGCTAAAGTAGGAAGTCAAGGAGTAATCGGAATAACAGGCAAGTTTGGCCTTGGAGTACAAAATGAAGCAGGGCAAAGGCTAATAGAGTTCTGTCAAGAGAACAAGCTGGTCATAGCAAACACTCTTTTCCAACAACACAAGAGACGACTCTACACATGGACATCACCAGATGGTCAATACCGAAACCAGATCGATTACATACTTTGCAGCCAAAGATGGAGAAGCTCTATACAGACGGCAAAAACAAGACCAGGAGCTGACTGTGGCTCAGATCATGAGCTTCTTACTGCAAAATTTAGGCTTAAATTGAAGAATGTAGGGAAAACCACTAGACCACTCAGGTATGACTTAGATCATATTCCATGTGAGTACACAGTGAAGGTGATGAATAGATTTAGAGGATTAGATTTGGTAGACAGAGTGCCTGAAGAACTATGGATGGAGGTCTGTAACATTGTACAAGAGGCAGCAACTAAAACCATCCCAAAGAAAAAGAAATGCAAGAAAGCAAAATGGCTGTCTGATGAGGCTTTACAAATAGCTGTGGAAAGAAGGAATGCAAAAAGTAAGGGTGAAAGGGAAAGATATAAGAAACTGAATGCAGATTTCCAGAGAATAGCAAGGAGAGATAAGAAGGCCTTCTTAAATGAACAATGCAAAGAAATTGAAGAAAACAATAGAATGGGGAAGACTAGAGATCTCTTCAAGAAAATTGGAGATATCAAAGGAACGTTTAGGGCAAAGATGGGCATGATAAAGGACAAAAAAGGCAGGGACCTAACAGAAGCAGAAGAGATTAAGAAGAGGTGGCAAGAATACACAGAAGAACTATACAAGAAAGATCTTAATGTCCCTGATGTCCATGCTGGTGTGGTCACTGATCCTGAGCCAGACATCCTAGAGAGTGAAGTCAAGTGGGCCTTAGGAAGCATTGCTAACAACAAAGCTAGTGGAGATGACAGTATTGCAGCTGAGTTATTTAAAATACTAAAAGACGATGCTGTTAAAGTGCTGCACTCAATATGCCAGCAAGTTTGGAAAACGCAACAGTGGCCACGGGATTGGAAAAGGTCAGTTTACGTTCCAATTCCAAAGAAGGGCAATGCCAAAGAATGCTCAAACTATCGCACAATTGCACTCATTTCACATGCTAGCAAGGTTATGCTCAAAATCCTACAAGCTAGGCTTCAGCAGTATGTGAACCGAGAACTACCGGATGTACAAGCTGGGTTTCGAAGAGGCAGAAGAACTAGAGATCAAATTGCCAACATTCGCTGGATCATGGAGAAAGCACGAGAGTTCCAGAAAAGCATCTACTTCTGCTTCATTGACTATGCAAAAGCCTTTGATTGTGTGGATCACAACAAACTGTGCCAAATTCTTAAAGAGATGGGGATACCAGACCACCTTACCTGTCTCCTGAGAAATCTGTATGCGGGCCAAGAAGCAACAGTTAGAACCGGTCATGGAACAACCGATTGGTTCAAAATAGGGAAAGGAGTAAGACAAGGCTGTATACTGTCACCCTGCTTATTTAACCTATATGCAGAGTACATCATGAGAAATGCCAGGCTGGAAGAATCACAAGCCGGAATTAAGATTGCAGGGAGAAACATCAATAACCTCAGATATGCAGACGATACCACCCTAATGGCAGAAAGTGAAGAAGAACTAAAGAGCCTCTTGATGAGGGTGAAAGAGGAGAGTGAGAAAGCTGGCTTGAAACTCAACATTAAAAAAACTAAGATCATGGCATCTGGACCCATCAATCCCTGGCAAATAGAAGGGGTAGAAATGGAAGCAGTAACAGACTTCATTGATTTGGGCTCCAAGATCACCGCAGACGGAGACTGCAGCCATGAAATTAAAAGACGCTTGCTCCTTGGGAGGAAAGCTATGGCAAACCTAGATAGCATATTAAAAAGCAGAGACGTCACCTTGCCGACAAAGATCCGCATAGTCAAACTATGGTTTTTCCAGTAGTAATGTATGGCTGTGAGAGCTGGACCATAAAGAAGGCTGAACGCCGAAGAATTGATGCCTTTGAACTGTGGTGCTGGAGAAGACTCTTAAGAGTCCCCTGGACTGCTAGGAGGTCAAACCAGTCAATCTTAAAGGAAATCAACTCTGATTGCTCATTGGAAGGATTGATAATGAAGCTCAAGCTCAGATACTTTGGTCACCTAATGCGAAGAGAGGACTCTTTGGAAAAGACCCTGATGCTGGGAAAGATGGAAGGCAAAAGGAGAAGGGGACGGCAGAGGATGAGATGGCTAGATAGCATCACTGAAGCAATGAGCATGAAATTGAGCAAACTCAGGGAGGCAGTGAAAGATAGGAAGGCCTGGCGCAATATGGTTCATGGGGTCACGAAGAGTCGGACATGACTTAACAACTAAACAAACTATTCGCACTTTCATTGCCACTTCTCCTACAACTTTAAACAGATCAGTGGCTACTTCATCTGCCTCAGGTATTTTCCTATTTGGCAGCCTGTCATTCCTCATTTTCTGGTGGAATTGGTTCCTACACATACCCTCTTTCCACAGATGTTCCTATCATTCTATGATCCTGTTTATAAGGGCTTCAACATAGACTTTCCTTTAGCTTCATTTCTCTATATCAGATCTCTTTCATTATTATTCTTGAATATTCCTATGTTAATTGCAAATTTTCTTATGATTTCTCCAATCTTCTTGAAAAGTTCTCTTTATTTTCTGCTAGTTGTTCACATTCTTGATTGAGTTATTACTCCTTCTCCTTTCTTAGCTGAACATGGCAATCTTCATTCACTTATCATATATCCTTTTACTAACCAAGACTTTCCTCCTTCATTTTTCCCTTATTATCTCAATAGTTTGTTCTGGAAGCCAGATGGATCTTTTCCTCTTTGAAATTTCCCCCCAGCTTTTGTTTTCACATAAATTAAGTGTACTGGAACTGTTTCTTACATTGAAGTTATATTCTGACTGCATCTTCTCTAGCTAGAGCACACTATGCAATAAAATGAGCAATTATTGTTCAAAATTATACTGTTAAGTGTTGCTCATATATTTTAAATGTTACTCCATTTACCAAAAGTTATATTTTAAAGTTAGGTTAGCATAGATGTATCTAGTTTTCTATGTTGAAGGATACACATAGGTGGAAGAATATTTCATGATAGGAGCCACCCATCTATGTATGTATGTATGTATTTATTTATTTCCTAAACCACTTTATATAGTCACCCATCTCACCACAGGTGACTCTGGGCAGGGTACAACAAAGCTAAAAATAATCAATAAATACATTAAAAATATAAAAATCAAAATAGAGCAGAGATGTTAAAAATAAAGGAGCCACCTCACTAATTCCCCCATCCCCTGGGCATAACCAGGTCCTAAGGGACCTCCGGAAGCTCAACAATGACAAGACCAACCTCACCCCAGGGGGGAGAAGATTCTACAGTGCAGGTGCCACAGCAGAAAAGGCCCACTGCCTGGGACCTGTTGAATGTAACTCCCTAGGTGACAGAACCCATAACATACCCTCTCTGCTGGATCTGGTAGGATGGACAGATGAAATCCAAGAGAGTCAGTCCCTCAGATGGCCCAGCCCCATGTAATGGTGTCAGATATGGCTCTAAACATGCTAGTAAGAATATTTATTGCCATACTATTCTTTTCGGGGCTAAGCAAAGCTAGCCCCAAAAACAGAGAAAGAAGGTAAAAAAAGGGCAAGTCAAAGAAATAAAGACATGAGATAAGAACATGAAATATAGCCAAATCTGTTTTCACTGCTTTCACCATGCCCATACACCATTCACATATTGTCTTCTTTAAACTTGTCACTTTATTCTTTTTGAGGATCTCATCAACTCTATCCAACCACAGTTTCTTAATCTTCCCCTTCCTCTTCCTTCACATATTTATTTTGTGATTTGATTCTTGTTAATTCTCTTTATTTAACATCTCCATGTACTTCTTTCAAAGCCATCTCCATGTACTTCTTTCAAACTGGTCACTCATTTTGTATGTAATCCACATTAGTTCAGCATCCATTCATTCTTAATAATTTCTCTTCTTTTTTTACCACCCTTATTTGTTAAATATTCATTCCCACTGTATTACATTGTTATTTTATATTTGTTTAACTTAATTTAAATTTAGTTAAACATTAAAACATTAAAATTTAATTAATCAAATTAATAATTAATGATTTTAATGTTTAATAATTAATTAAACATTAAAAATTAAAATGTTTCTTTCCTGATATACCCAACTCTAACTTCCATATAAGAAAGAGGGATCTCATCATTTTAATTCTACTTTTCAACATATTACTGCTATTCCCATACAAGCTGCTAAAATACTTCTTTCAGTATATTACTTGTTTAGCCCTCTTCACCCACTTGCAAAACTATTTTCTATTTCCTTCAAAATATCTGCGTTTTCTCTTAACCTTAATTGTTTCTTGTTCTCTTAGGCCACATTATTTACTACGATCTTTTTCTTTCTATACAGTATCTTTCTTTCATCCTCATTTTTGCAGCAAGTATTCTCCTTTCTTCTAATCCACAGACTCTTTCATTTCATCATTCTATCAAACAACTTTTTTTTTCATATTTCCATTTAGCATAATTCCATATAACTCTATGGTACTCTTTACCATGACTCTTTTACTCTGTTCAAGCACTTCCCATACTTTCTTTGTTCCACTTTCTGTTCATTTTTTGGGGAGACTGACATCAAATGCTTTTTCATATAGGATTCATACTTTCTACTAATTCTCCTTTCATTCACTTCTTTCTTTTTCCTCCATGTCTATTTTTGCCCAAGATCCACTCCTGACACTACCAAAAAGTGGCTTACTCAACATTCAGCACCTCTCCTTCTATCTTTCACTAAGTCTATCAATACCTCATCATAAAGAATCAGACCAATCTGATATAGGATTATATTCATTCTTTTGTCACATGTATATATGAATACACTTATGCTTAAATTAAATTTGAAAAAAACAGAACTTGATCTAAGCAGTATTTACTAAACAGTCATTGTTACCATGCATTGTTGGGTTTCAAAATGGCCCTGTCACTTTTTATATACCTCTCATCTTATTCATCTCACCTAATGAATTCTTCCTCTCCCTCATCACATTGATTCAGAATGTTCCAGCACAATTTCTGAAAATTTTCTCACAAGAACATCCCACCCATCAACTCCACAAGATCACCCCACCTTTTTTTTACCTTTCAATTAGTTTATGAAACACACACAAATATTTATTTTTTTATTGTATTTCATTTGTTAATTTGTTCCTCCTATATTCTAAGACACAGCTTTCCATATGCATGGACATTACTAGATGAGCCCATAGATATTGATTTCTTTCCCCAACATGACATTGATCCATTAATGTTTTCATACAACTTTATTTATTTACATATTTAATAAAGTTTATATATGTTCAGTTTAACAAGATACAAAGCAACTTACAACAGGAAAAAATAATAACATTAAAAGAGAAACCATAATAAGCAAAACAAAACAAGGCAAAACTTAAAAGAACAACCACAACATCTAGTCTCTAGCTGGAGGATCCCACTCATCACTAATCTATTCTGAGCCTCTCTGGAAAACCTGGGTTTTAATGGATTTCTGAAAGACCAATAAGGTGGTCAACCTGATCTCAGAAGGTATGTTGCTTCAATGAAGCAATAACATTAGTAATATAGAGAAAAGTACACCAGATTACCAGTCTTAATGCTACATGCCTCATTCCCTGGTCAGTTCTAACCATTGATTGCCACAGCTGAGATCAAAGCACAGTTTTATTTCAAGCATGTTTATGCTGTCCTATGCAAGCTAGGATCGCTGAGCTAGAAACTACTTTGCCAAGTCCGCATCCCCCATCTCAGAGACATATGCAATTTACTGACAGATACTCAAGATGCTTAACAGTTATCACCAATTTATGTAATTTTTCAACAAGAGTCTTGTAATGACTAGTTCATCCATATAAACTTAGTAGTTACAACTTGAGGCTATGGCTTATATGTCCATCACAAGTACAAAGTCCAGATCAGTTGTGAACCAAACCCAGGAAGCTGGCAGTAATTTTTTACTGAATAATTTACAATCATAGACCAAAAAGAAAGCAAAATTAAGATGCAAGATACCCAAAATAAAAGCCTTCTTTCAGCAGAAGCTGAGTATGCCTGGGTAATGTTCAGAAACTGGCATATTTTGAACAATTCTGTGAATAGTTTAAGCCTTTTCCTTATGTCATATGTACTTATGGCACAGAACATCAGTACAATGATAATATGCATAAGTGTATTACATTTTTATTACATACATCTTTGCCAGTACAAAAATTTAATTGCCACATCTCTCTAATTCAGAGAGAGAGAGAACCCACTTTAGAAATTATAAAGGCAGACCATGTTAAGTTGGCAATGTGTTTGCAAACTCTGTTCCTGTGTTATCTATAGTCAATATGGATCCAATATCTACACAGACAGAAATACTAAAATAGTAGTTTCATTGTATTCCTTCAACGAGACTTTTGAGAGAGAGAGACGGAGATATATTTAACTGTATTAATATTCATGAGCTCCCCTATTAGCTCCATAATGCTACAGCTGTGGTGGGTTACTTGAACACTAGTTTTTAAGTGTCCAAAACATTTCTGAAAAATTTAAATAAAAGAATATTTTATAATAGGAAAATTATCTCTGCTTGTGCTTGTTTAATAAGGATGACAGTTATGCTTCTTCATTCCTAGTCCTAGATTATATCACTGTAGCTCTATCTTCATGGTCTATATCAGGGTTCCTCAACCTTGGCAACTTTAAGACAGATGGACTGCAACTCCCAGAATTCCCCAGCCAGCCTTGTAGACAGAGTAGCTCTGTCCATTAAACACTCCTCCTTAAATCAAGAACTGAAAAGATTTCTTGGCATTCATTAAACTCTCTACATAATCTTAATTTAGTAAAATTATTTGAATTAATGAAAAAGCATGGATGTAACCTGGACCCCCTGTTTATTTGTTATCTCCAGAACACCTTGTAGGTGCTATTTATTGCCCTTTCATGCTTTTAGGTGCTCTTTCTGCCATTTTGAGGTAGGAAATGCACAACAAAATTTTGTTTAAGCCAGAAAGTTGAATATATATCTTTGAAAAGAAATAAAAATATTGAAATTCCATCCCAAAATCCAGAGGAAAAAACTAAAATCTCAACCCTATCTACATAGCATAGCCTTCCTGACTTTGCATCATTATCACATGCCACCAAAAATATCGTCTATCTGTTCCATAAAGGAAGATGCTAACTTCCAGGATCATCTCTAATTCCAGGAATGTCTCTTGATCATTAATTATGTGCTATGAAGTAAGGGCCAACTTTTTGTGACCACATAGATAGACTTTCTCCAGGAAGATCTGACTTGAACCTAAACTTTCAGGTTTTCCAATGTTGCACCCATCAGTGCTGTAATCAGGTCTATCAACTTGCAGCTAGTTATCCTCTTATTCTCTTTCTTTTCACTTTTCCCAGCATTATTGGCTTCTTAAGAAAGATATTGTGTGCCCAATATATTATAATTTGAGTCTCATTATTTGTATGTCAAATGAGAACTCTGGATTGATTTGTTCTATGATCCATTTGTTAGTTTTCTTTGCTGTGCATGGTATCGTCAGGAGTCTTTTCCAAAACCAAATTCCAAAAGCTTCAATACTCTTTCTATCCTGATTCTTGGAAGTCCAACTCTCACACAGCATATCACACGGAAAACCATTGCCTGCAAAATTCTGTAGATATAGACATGTCACGGCATTGAAATATCATTTCCAAGGCATCCATTGCTACCCTACTGTATAAAATTTTAGTGTATGCTTCATCTTTGTTTGATCTTCTTTGAATCAGCTACTATCTGCCCATTGGCATCCTTCAGCATATCAGTTTGTGGTTGGAACCTTCTTCTCAAATGAGATCTTTTGGAAAACTTTCCTTGCCTTTCCCTATCTGTTTCCTTCTTTGATGTCTTTACATATGTTGTAATACTACATCTTGTCTCTTCAAACAGGTCTCTTAAATTTTTGTTAGGTTCTGTCCTGAGATCTTTGGCTTTCTTGATTCTGGCTTTTCTTCTCTTCTGGCAATTTCTACTGTTGTTCTGACATCCAGTTAGCTTTCTTCTGTTTTTTGGTCTTTGGCAGTGTCTTTTCGTATTAATCTTTAACAACTTCTTTGATGTCATTCCACTGTTCCTCTGGTTCCCTATCAATGAGGTTCAAGTCTTCAAATGATTCCTGATGTTCTCTTTTCAAATGGTCGTTATATATTTAAAATCATATTGTAGAAACTGGTTGGCTTTGCCCTTCCAGTTTAGCTGGACATGAAACTTTCACATGAGCAGCTTATAATCTGTTCCAAAATTAGCTCCTTTACACATCTTTGCTAACTGAGTTTTTCCATCTCCTTTTAACAATAATATAGTAATTTGATTTCTGTATTCACCGTTTAATGATGTCCATGTGTATGCATCTTTTTGGTTGTTTGAAGAATGTATTAACAATGAAGAAATCATTTTGATTGGCAGAACTTGATAAGTCATTATTCTGCCTCATTTCTATTTCCTAAGGCAGAGAGTCCAACTACATTTTCCTCCTTACTATTGCCAACTTGGCATTCCAGACTTCAGCTACAAGTAGCACATCTTGCTTGCATGTTCTGTCAATTCCAGATTGAATTTGGCCACAAAACTAATCAGCCTCCTCTTCTTCTGCATCAGTGATTGAAGTATAAACTTGGATAACCAAGTTTATTTTTAATGTCTTAAGTAGTAAATAGTATAATCTTCTGATTGAAAGTGTCCAATTCTAGTCTATATCAATTGATGCCAATATGTCAATGTGTAGACAATTCATTTCTCTTTCACTGTGTTGAGGTTTCCCATGTTCAGGTTTCTTATGTTCCATATTCCCACTGTTATTCTGTCTTTTCATATTTAGATTTTCCTTTCCTGCATAGTAGTATCAGCAACTAGATGTCTTGAAGGTTTAATCAAGCTGCATCATAAATACATTAGTTATCTGAAAGATTCTCAGCTCTTCATCAGTAGCATGTTGAGTGCTATCCAAACTGAGGGGCCCATAATCTGGTACTATACCATCATATCACTTTATCTTTTCTATCCATGTGATTTTCTTGGTAAAATATAGGAGTGGTTTACAATGCCTCCTTCTATGTAGTATGAAATGATGCCTTTGCCATTATTAGTAAAGTAATCATCCAGTCCAGATTAGTCCTATACCTCACACTGCTATCTGCTTGTTTTACATGTACAGCTAGGATGACTTTCACACCTTGGTGACCCTCATAGTGGGACTCAAGGGGAATAAACATACTTAAAAAATAAAAGTAGTCAGTGTATTGTTTGGGATGTTGTTCACTTCAAAGATGAGACAGTCTGGGAAATAGAAAGCATCCTGGAAAGTCAGTGAGTATGGTAGCAGGACATCCCTTCAGTTTAGTTCTACTGAATGGGCATTTGTGTCTGTCCACACCCATTATGACAGCTATTTTGGTGAATATATATCATATCATATCATATCATATCTTATCATATACATATTCAGCATTATAAATATGTTCACCTACCTGAATGATTGTCCATCCCCCAAATCTCCAAGTGTTTTTTTCAAGTAAATAATTGAGATTACAGTTATGAGAATGAAGAGAGGTCTATGCATGGGGAACTGAATGAGACGAGGGGGCATATGAAAAGAAATCATTTTATTTCATGCAGAAATAAGCATACAGAAAGGTCTCTGCAAAGAGAGGAAGTGTGCTGTGAATGCAGAGAGAAAAGCTTGTCAATAGAGAGATGTTCAAAGGATCGGATGATTGGATGGCAAGAGACCAAAGATGATGCAGAGAAAGGGGAGGGACTAGCTCTGCATACCTGTTGTAAATGAATGCAGGGGAAGTTGGAGGCTGCACCTAGGGATGTAAAAGAAATTTGCCTGATATGTATCTTGAAATATTGTGATCTGCAGAAAAGAATTCATGGCAGGGAAGTTGGCATAGAATAAAAGCGTGCATGAAGAGTAGTTGTGTGGAAAAAGTGTATGTCACATAACATAATATATAAATGGTGTGCAACTCCTTAAATCAAGCATGGCTTTTCCAAGGTCACGCAGCTGGTTTAAAGGGTTGGAGATAAGTCTATTTGCTACATGGGAGTCCCCATGCACTCTGAAACACCTTTTTGCACTCAAATCTGAAGTGCTGCACAAATCTATTAAACAGGTATGAGGACAATTTGTATCCTTCCCTATTCCCTTTCTCATACTGAACTATTCTGAACTCAGTTGTTATAGTAGCTTGTTAGTCATTATAAAGGCTCATCAGAAGAATAATCAGGTGTTCTGACATACACATTAGATTTAATATGTTTGAGACAATCAAAGGTCTTGCTGTTGTCAGTAACACAAAGGTAACTCCTTTCATTCTCTTACTCTGTCCATTTTAATATTACCTATCTGATTTCTTGCCTTTTCTGAACCCTGTCTGAACAAGCAGATGGATCCTTAACCCTTATCTTCTGTACATTAGAGAGCCTTATGTAGAGTCTAGGTGCTACTTTAGCCTGTGCTAACATATGATGTTTTTGCAAGCCTGGGACAATGGATCTTTCTAACTTAATTGTGATCATCCATCCCACCTTTGCATCTTCAGCTATCAGGGTAGTGTCATCAGCATAGCACAGCTTATTGAGGTTTCTTCCTCCAATTTTAATTTTAAAATTATGCTCATCTTCTTCCTATCTAGTTTCCCTCAATATATATTCTATATGTATGTATGTATGTGTATATATACATATATATATATATATATATATATATATATAGAGAGAGAGAGAGAGAGAGAGAGAGAGAGAGAGAGAGAGAGAGAGAGAGAGAGAGAGAGAGAGAGAGAGGTTGGATAAATAAGGAGAGAGTATACAGCCTTGTCTCATTCTTTTGCCAACCTGGAACCAGTCTGTTTTGAAATGTTCCTGACAGAACACTTAGACATAAGATAATGCCATTAGGAAGAGAAAATGCAACTTCTGGTTCAGAAGAAATAAAATTGCATCTTGCAATTGACTTGAATTTCAAATGATGTTCAGATTCTTCTGACTTGCAAAGATACATTGAATTATCAGGTGATATCCATGTAAACCAGGGGAGGTTAATGGGCAGAATAACAAATATTACACCACTTTGTTATTAGCATTTAAAAAGAAACTGTACAACTGAGAAGCAGAAAGCCCTTAAGAAAGGCTGTGAAAGCCTCATCTCTTTCAAATATGAATCTGGAGAATTTTAATAATAATAAAAAAAACCTTTTCCAGCTGTTTCCTTGTTTGCAAAATCAATGCAATGAATTTTAGAATATTTCCACCAGATGGAGAAAATGCCCACATTTCCAAAACTGTTAATGTAATTTAGATAGAGTGAAGTTCTGAACCATACGTTAGGAAAAACAAAACATGCATCTACAGATTTTTTTTAACAGCTCTTCAAGAACCATCTGTCACCATGAACTCAAATGCAAAACGTAAGAGATTCCCTTTGCATGAAAACACCCCTGCCTCGCTGTTTCACTCCTTCTCTCTCTCTCTCTCTCTCTCTCTCTCACACACACACACACACACACACACTGGTACCAAAGATATAGATACGATTTTGTTGATTTATATGGCTATCCTCTTGGCACACAACTCAGGGCTGCGTAAAGCATCAATAACAGTAATGAAGACCACATAATAAAACATTTAAAAAGCTACAGCCCAAAACAACAACATACAGAGAGAGAAAGAAAGAGATTATATAGGTATACAGTAGTCTTAGATATATCACATACACACAAAGGTACACACCTCTGCAAAAAGAAAAAGGATATTTTATATGTAAAGATGTTTTATATGTATATGTAAATCATTTATATCTCAATGATTATGGGCACAATCCAGCCGTAGCTAAACTCTTTGCAGTGCCATTGTTTACAAGGAGAGACGTTTAAATAAGTGTATAAAACTGTTCTTGTCACGAGAGGAGCCTACAATTACTCAGTTCTACCTAGGTCTCATTTATATGATTTTTAATCGTTCTAAAGTCTCATTTAGTGCTACATACAGATGGTCTTTGACTCGTAAAGACATCATGCTACCTTTTAAATTTTCTTTTAATAACCTCATGGCATACCAATCTGGTCTTCTAAAACAACTGTCAAACAACTATAGAGTCTAGAGATTGCATTTCCCCAAAGGTTGTTCTGATGGGCCTTCAGCCTTGGGGCACGGTTAAGGAAGCTGAGGCAGGATAGTCATTGTCAATGACCTACTGATGGATATTGAGGTGCATGGGTCAAAAAGTTCTATTTCCTATCCACTCTTCTTTGCTAACTGCCTTTTTCACTGAATAGAACCCTGTAAATGATGTAAAAATTCAGTCCAGTTACTTAAGACTCACCTCTTTATCTTCAGCTTTGCATACAAAAACACTTCTTGCGATTCATCTCATGCCCTTCATGGGAGAAAAATACGAATTTTGACAGGAATGAATGGATAAGGTTTATATGAATTTGCCATGTAATCTTGTAGAATGTATGTCTGCAGAAGTATACACCTTCAGAAGTTCTGTGATAAAATTATTTCCCCTCAAGTCTGATAATAATGCATATAAATATATATTCCAGGTCCCTTGGAAAATGTGTGTGTGTGTGTAAATGTATCAAAGATATACATGTTTTGGGGAAAAGATTCATAACAATATTTGTGAATTTTTAAACAAATCTTCAGGCACATTTTTTCAGTTGCAAAACTGATAAATAAATAAAACCAAATGTGACAGATTTGCCTACCCCTACTTATGAAGTTCTGTCACATTATGTTGGTCTAATTCTGTCTTCAAAGATCTGCAATCGGCAAGCTGACATACGTATATGTGCAGGTTCCCTGTATTTGCTGTAGACCCTGATACAGGTCATAGATCAGCCTTCTCCATCCTAGACATCCTTCACATATATAGACTCCCAGAACTGCCCAGCCAGCATGACTAACTTGGATGCTGCCCCCAATCTGGGCACCACCCAAATTGGGGAGAACATGTCAAAACCATGTACAGCAAGGACCTGAGATCTTCTATGCAAGATTCCAGCCACCCAGCCGTGTTGTTTTCCAAGCCATTCCATTCAGTTCCATTCATCGTTCTTTCCGTTTTTCTAATTTTCTCCTGCAAACAGCCCGCCTGTTCAAGATTTGAATTCAGGAGGGAGTCTTGTTAGATGATGTGCATATGCAGAGTGCTAAAAGAATACCAAGTAATTAAGCAGCAGAAAATCCCATTAAAAATGAATGTTCATAATATAGTTGCTTGGATACAGAGTGTAGGCTTAGCTATCAATGAATACTAAGAGATATTCATTATATTTGATACAAAAGTTAGAGTTATTAAGGAATGCATAAGATAGAAAATTCTCGCTTCTATCTAAGCTTCTCTTCTATTGAAGAGAGGAAGGTACAAGGGAGAAGGGGGAGAGGGAGGGAGAATAAGTTCCATTTTTCTCTTAAACACAGAGACTCATTTAACCACCATAGGCCAGGTGAGAGAGACAGACACGCATTGTGAAGACCCTTACTCTCATCTAACTCCCACTATCCGCCCTTCTGGTCAAAAGATTAAAGTGCAAAGATTACAGAGGTCCAACACAACAAAAGTCATAGCCACTGTGTATTCTCAGCCCTCACTGGAATGATTTGAAGTTTCATACTCAGGTTTCTCTTATTGTCCCCTCTGGTCCTTTGGCAAAGCTTGTTATCTTCTCTTGGCATTCTTTTGGTTACATGAGGAAATGCTTGCCATTTGTATATCGGATACTAAACTAAATGGAGAATCATACCTTTACTCTCTGTGGATCAGAGTTGCTAATTTTTATCTGTTGGGCTTTAACAATTGCTAACTTTCATCACCAAATGTCTCCGTGAAAAAAAATAAAAGGCAAATGCAGCACCATGCTATTCTCAGGCACCAGAAAAATAGATGATGTAGTTGTGTTGGGTCAAATGAAGGCTCAGTCTTGATCAATTAATCTGAGCAAAGGTGGTTTGCTTTGAAGGAAAGTCTTTTCAGCCTTTTATCTGTTCCAGGTGGGATCCTGGAAAGTTAATAAAATCAGTCTACTCTGGCTCATTTAGTCTTACCTAATAACATATATGTACCGTGAATGTGATCTATATGACTCTAGGGCCTGATTAGAGCATTTATGGCTCTCATGAAGTAGATCCTCATAGATGGCTTGTTAGTCTCTGTCTCATACACACACACACGCACACACACAAACACACCACCACCACCACCACCAATAATAAAAAAAAAAGAGTTCATTTTTGTATGAGACCTCAGGCGTACTTCTCAGTGAAGGAGTTAAATGGAACTATTCAGCCAGTGCCTGGAATTGTGTGTGCTCTCCTCAGAAGTTACATACTGCTGATCAATCAAAATCTGAGGCAGAGTGGAGCAGAAAATACTGATAAAAATTATGGTGCATTAAACTGTCTGATTTAAGCAAACAAAATGGTTACAAGTAGGCTGGAGCAAAAGATGCTAATCAAGCTCATTGAGTTTGAGATTGAAAATGAGCCTTAAGGGCTTATAAATCTCTTCTGGAAGAAGAGGCAGATTTTATGAACCCTAAATTCTGTTCTGACTCAGCTTAACATTTAAGCTAGAGAAGAATTCCTGGTTTCTTTTCCATTCTCCATGCCAGGTCTCACTGAATTTCTTCCACCTACCCTGCCACATTGCTCAATTTCTTCTTACTATTTTTATTATTTATTTATGGCCCCAGACCAATAAAACACAGTACATAATTTATAATACAGAAAAACCAAAACTGAAACAATTAATAACGAAAAGAAGGCATGAACCAAGTTCTGCAAGGCATAGCTATTGCTAGAAACCTGGCCACCTTTGTAGTGGTTGTCCAAGTTAAGTCTGCAGGAGGAGGATTGCAACCTGTTGATTAGAAAGGCAACTAACATTTCTGACAATCAGGTTGATGGGTGCCAACTGCCATGACAGTCCCACAGGCAGTGGAACAATACATGGTTTACTGACTCAACCTCTGTATCTGTCAGCCTTTCAAGGCAAATCAGACTAGGAAACCACTGTCATATAGGCCAGTATTAACTTTATTATAAAGTTATAGCAACAGAATCTTGCAAGTCTGAATGTGCTTCCCCCCTCCCTCCCTATATCTTCATGTGAACCAGGGAGGGGCTTGTCTGAGATGTTTACGGACATTACATTCTTGCCCTGGACTCATCTGCCTTTTATCTGACCATTGCCTTGGCAGCAGCTCTTACTCCTGTCCCTCAAGGCCATTCCCTCTTCCCCCTACAGTATCATAGCATGTATTTATTTATTTAAAGGATTTATATGGCTGCCCATCTCACAATAGTGAGTTACACATACAGTCATTGTATGGGACACTACTGTATTTGTCTATAGTCTTTATAATAGGAAGTGCACCAATCTGACCCAAGTTAAAAATTCTCCTCTGTGAAACATGTAAGATGTTATAGAGAAGGAATTGTCCATGGAGGATCTAGGAATTGTCCATAGAGGATCTAGGAATTGTCCATGGAGGAATTGTCCATGGAGAATCTGCAATTACACTCTTTTGTAGATCTAAATCCCAAATCCTCTGTTTAAGTTTGTTTAACTTTGTCTGGGCTGACTGACAATATTGCCAGAAATGAGAAGCCATAATATGTTCAGATGTGGCAGCCAGAGCAGGTGCAGTTTGATAGAAGGGAGATAGAGAAATGGATGCTTTCTCCTCTTCTCTGCATGGACAAATGTCCCAGTAACCCACAGTAAATGAACTTCAGTTAAACTAATTTCCCATTAAACATTTATCTGGTTTTAAAGACCAAATCTGCTTTCAATGTACAGGTGAAACTCGAAAAATTAGAATATCGTGCAAATGTTCATTTATGTCAGTATGGCAACTCGAAAGGTAAAACCAATATATGAGATAGACGCATTACATGCAAAGCGAGATATGTCAAGCCTTACTTTGGTATAATTGTGATGATTATGGCGTACAGCTTATGAAAACCCCAAATTCACAATCTCAGAAAATTAGAATATTACATGACATCAATTACACAAGTATTGGAAATAGAACAATATCGGACCTCTGCAAAGTAGAAGCATGCATATGTACTCAGTACTTGGTTTGGGCCCCTTTTGCAGCAATGACTGCCGCAATGCGGCGTGGCATGGATGCTATCAGCCTGTGGCACTGCTGAGGAGTTATGGAAGACCAGGATGCTTCAATAGTGGCCTTCAGCTCCGCTGCATTGTTCGGTCTCATGTCCCTCATCTTTCTCTTGGCAATGCCCCATAGATTCTCTATGGGGTTCAGGTCAGGCGAGTTTGCTGGCCAATCAAGCACAGTAATCCCATGGTCAGTGAACCAGGTTTTGGTACTTTTGGCAGTGTGGGCAGGTGCCAAGTCCTGCTGGAAAATGAAGTCAGCATCCCCATAAAGCTCGTCTGCGAAGGAAGTATGAAGTGCTCCAAAATCTCCTGGTAGACGGCTGCGTTGACCCTGGACTTAATGAAGCACAGTGGACCAACACCAGCAGATGACATGGCTCCCCAAATCAACATAGACTGTGGAAACTTCACACTGGACTTCAAGCATCATGCATTGTGTGCCTCTCCATTCTTCCTCCAGACTCTGGGTCTTGGTTCCCAAATGAGATGCAAAAGTTGCTCCCATCAGAAAAGAGGACTTTGGACCACTGAGCAACAGACCAGTTCTTTTTTTCTGTAGCCCAGGTAAGACGCTTCTGACGTTGTTTGTTGTTCAGGAGCGGCTTGACAAGAGGAATACGACATTTGAAGCCCATGTCCAGGATCCATCTGTGTGTGGTGGCTCTTGATGCACTAACTCCAGCCTCAGTCCACTCCTTGTGAAAGTCCCCAACACTTTGGAATGGCCTTTTCCTGACAATCCTCTCCAGGCTGCGGTCATCCCTGCTGCTTGTGCACCTTTTTCTACCACACTTTTCCCTTCCACATAACCTTCTATTGATGTGCTTTGATACAGCACTTTGGGAACATCCAACTTCTTTTGCAATTCCCTTTTGGGACTTTCCCTCCTTATGGAGGGTGTCAGTGATGGTTTTCTGCACAACTGTCAGGTCAGCAGTCTTTCCCATGCTTGTGATTCCTACTGAACCAGCCTGAGAGACCATTTAAAGGCTCAGGAACCCTTTGCAGGTGTTATGGATTCATTAGCTGATTAGAGGGGGACACTCTGAGCCTAGAATATTGAACCTTTTCACACTATTCTAATTTTCTGAGATTGTGAATTTGGGGTTTTCATAAGCTGTACACCATAATCATCACAATTATACCAAAGTAAGGCTTGACATATCTCGCTTTGCATGTAATGCGTCTATCTCATATATTGGTTTCACCTTTTGAGTTGCCATACGGACATAAATGAACATTTGCACGATATTCTAATTTTTCGAGTTTCACCTGTATATTCTTTGGCTCTGAGGAATGTTGAAAAGTTTGATGACCTTTCATCCCAATGGGCTGCAGATTTATGGGTCTGGATCTTATGTGAGAATGATATGCCTATGTGTTGCCATGTGGATCTTACTGGGGATTGTATGACAGCAGTTTTCCAGCTTTCTTCTGGAGAACCCTGATGAAATACTCTTGAGTGCTCCTTCTCATTTCCTCCATCCCAGAGGCATCCCAAACCATTTTCCATATTGTACCTTTATGATGAGTTTCAACTACTGCCAGTTGCTTTATAAATTAATCTTCTTGAAAAGCTCACAAATGACATGCCACTGAAGAAGCAATGATTTACTTACTCTCCTGTATGCAGGTCCAGCCCTAGATATTTAATTCCCTGAGAGGAAGGGCAAAATGGCACCTTCCCCCTCCCCATTCAACATACATAACTGATTAAATTTGAAGTTAAATCTTACTGAAGATGGAAAAACATTCTGTGCTGCAGGAAAGGGAGGTACAGGTAGTATAATCCAAATGTTCTCAGCGAGATTTTACTTCTTATCCTCCAGCATTTTGCCTGACGGTAAGGTCAACCCTTGTAATATTTATGTTAGATTTGCATGTGTCTTTTCTCCAAGAGCTTAAGGCAACTTACACAGAGGACTCCCTTCATTTTATGTCCTATGCAAAATGAAAAATGAGAGAGAGAATGATTACTCTAAAATCGCCTGGTGAGCTTCCATGGATAACAGTGAATTTGAACTTGAATGTCTCTCACCCTAATCCACCTCTTAACCATAAACCACATGAGCTTTGGAAGTCCAAACATATCTGAAAGTCACATATAATGCTGAGGGTTTAGGAGGTCTGAATGTTTTGATTTTTTTGGCAGATAAATCAATTGGAATTTGTGTTGCTTAAAGCTAGGAAGCTGGAAAATGTACAAGTTATCAATGATAACTCAATAGTAGCAGTAGAGCCGGAGTAAAGTATTATCAAAATTAGGCAACAGCTGGTTCTGTTATTAATTCATTTATTTGATTTGACTTTAATAATTTGGGGGAAGGGGCTCATAGAGGAAGTAGCTAACTTACCTTTTTAGTTTTGATTTTGGAGGGAAGATTTATTTGTGATATTTGATCTGTGCCACAGTTTCCAAAAGGGATCAAAAGGAGTGAAGATTGTGGATATTGTTGTTTTTGTTATTATTTCCCCAATATTAAACACTGTCATTGTCATGGTTATTACTTCTGTTCTTATGAACCTTATCCTTGCCACTGACTTCACTGGAATAATTCTTCCAACTATTAATAATCAGATTAATGTTCTCCATTAGTTTGACCCTTAGAAATATCACAGTGTTATCTACCACATCTTCTAGACCTCCCTCCTGCAGGACTATATTATTCTGACTTACCTTGTCCTTTTTATAAATAATTACCAGGTTGCAGCTGCCCATCATTTTTATTTTCTACAAAGCATATATGGATCATTTTGGGACCCAAAGTATATATGTATCTATAGATGATGTTTATAGTGCTTCTTCTGTCTGTCTGTCTGTCTGTTTGTCTAGTCATATTAGGGAGCCAAGCACTAAGCCATATTAAGCCGTATTTGCATTATGCATAGTGTGTTGTATGAACCCGGCCTACTATGGTTCATTCAGTACATGATGGTTAAAGAAACATGATTTAGCATGATATGTGAACCCAGTCATAATTAATGCTTATGGTGCCTATCTGTATGAAGGTATAGTGTTTACCACATACTGTATATTTGTTTGCATTAGCTCCACTTAAAGGCATGGGATTTCAGGAGATCCCTGCCATTGTTTCTGGAAGCTTCCTTGACAATATAATGAATTTCAGGGTGGCTGAGATGTATCCTTCAGCCACACTGAGGTACAGTACATAATCCTATCAGTTCTGAATATGAAATTATGTATATCTTAGAATTAAAAAACAGATTCTAGGCTTAAGGAATTTGGAGTAACATTTCAATGCAGTAGTAAAACAAGCAGTTCACACACACCAGTTAGAATCAACTGATAATATTCTGAGTGGAAAGAAGTCAACATTTAGTCTAAGGCACTTTTGCATTAATTTGATTCAAAGTTTGTAATAGTTTGATTGTGGTGATGATGATGATGATGATAATGATTGTGATAATCATCATCACTTTTTGCCCCATTGCTGTTATTTTGCTAGTCTTGGCTGATTTAAAAAAAAAAAAAAAGAGAGCTACATCCTAAGCCATCAATAAAAATGAATGATTGCAGACACTGTTCTGAAGTAGAAATTTTAACCACGAGGACATCACAACCAAGAAGACCTTAAGTTGAGTTATGGCCCCTGGACATTGCCCATCAGCATCATGATGAACAGAATCTTTTAAATATCTCAAAATGTCAACTGGTACTTGCTAAGACAAACTTCTTTAAAAAGCCTTCATCAATTGTGCAGAGATTTTTTTTTTTTCATTATTTTAAAAACAAACCCTGTTCCAGAGACAAGGCAAAGATTGTCTTTGGAAAACAGGGACCATTGGAATATAAGTTTTCCTAAGGTAGATTTAAGGATATAACTATTTTCCTATATATTCTTTTATTTTTTATTTTCATGAATGTGTTGCTAATATAAGTTGAAATTTAATGCTTTCTGTAGAAATTCTGGGAGCTTTTCCAACATTCTTAACCCCCATCAAAGAAGGCACTGAATTAGTTAAGGAATTCATGCCCACCCCTCCCAAGCTAGTGACATTACAAGATGACTAGATTCAGGAAAACAAAGTATACCAATAAACTACCATTTGAAAAGTACCCAGGATTTAAGTACTGATTAAATCAGAATTCTTTCATTAAAGCAGAAATGAGCAGTGGAGGTGATTAATATAAGTAGACATTTTGAAGCCTTCCTGTTTAATGAGGAAGATCTAAAGAAATTGTCCAGGCCAACACTTCAAAGAGATTAAATGGACTTTTAAAAAGGATGCAGTTCATAGCCATTTCTGAAATGCTTCTTGAACATCAAGATAATTCCTGAGTACACATGCGAGTTTACAGACATTTTAAGGCAGACTCCAGGATTCAGACCACATGTTACAAGAGAACAGAGCTGCTGATACATCGTATATATTCCCTTTCCTTCCTTCATAATATTTAGTAAGCATAAGGTAGAATTAAAGTTCACTGTAATACGTGATGTCGCAGCCCTACTTCACAGCCATGGATTATTCCAGCATCTATGTTGGCATAATCTGTAACATTGTAACAGAGCCAGTTTTACTATGTGTAAAAGAGTAGAGCAAGAGCCCATTGGAAAACTTAAATATCTTCAAAATGAATGGGATGCAATCTCTTAGATATGACACCATAAGCATTTCCAGTATTTGATGCATACTCAGGAAAATGCAGCTGCGAGCCAAAATGTGGATGGCAGATCAGTCTCTGGGTCCTTACTACTTTTCCATGTGCTCATTCAGAAGTCTCTCCTGGTTCATTTCCACACCACTCTACAGTTTAGAAAAACAGCTGAAGTTCATATTTGAATATAAATTTTAAAATATATAAATCTATCTCTCTCTTTTTAAAAAAGGCTTGTTATTTTTTTTTATTTTTTTTTGAGGTGTTGTAGATTTTTTCCAAATGTGTGAGAAGATCAAAAGCTAAACTGAATTCTGGTTCAGTTTCAAATTGCACTTGCAAGAACAATAATCCTGAAATGCTTTCTTCTGCTGCCCTTTATACCCTGTGACATTCCTCCAAACTGCTTCTCTAAACTCCAGTCAAACCACAGTTATCTTCCAAGGCTTTTGTTAAAAAAAAAAATCAGTCCACATTCTGCAACTTCAGTGAAGCTAAGTATTGTAACTGCATCAATCCTGCTGTTTCATTTATTTTCTTTCCCTTCCCTCCACTTAAGCTGTAAATATCTTGGAGTAGTAGAGCCTTGCCTTTACTTTGTAAACCATATATTAATGGTGCCTCACTGGTAAATATAGCAGTGGAGGAAAGCAGTGTTTCAGATGCTATATAACAGAATGCACAGACCGATATAAATAATTCCTCTTATGCTGTCCATGTTAGTAGGACAGTATTCTAGTCCACTGGGGTTTTTTTTACAGTTTTTTGTTTGTTTGGTTGGTTGTTTTTTGAGGATATCTGGAAAAACTTCTCGCTAGCTAGCAGAAAAGATGTTTTTAGATGCATGGTACACAGTCTGTTTGTCCATGGCTGGGTAAATTTTCTACTGGGGAAAGAGGATTGCTAGTACTATAGACTTTGCCCAATGCTCCCATTTGCGCTATAGATGGATTTGACAAAATTTGCAGATCTAACAAAATTTGCAGATCTGCTTCCATAAAAAAATCATAGCCAATATAATTCTAGTAGATATTTCTCCCTACCTTAAAAATAGACATTGAGGCTCTAGAGGTCAGCAAACTATAGCCTAGGCCAGTGTTATCCAAACTTGGCCACTTTAAGATGAATGGACTTCAACTCCCAGAATTCCCCAGCCAGCCATGTCCACTCATCTTAAAGTGGCCAAGTTTGGACAACACTGGCCTAGGCCAAATCTGGCCCACTACATTTTTTTATGTGGCCCATGAGCTAAGAATGGATGGGCGAGCAGGCAGCAGATTGCCAGGTGAAAGCTTCAGCTGAGCTCCTGGGGCAAGGGGCAGGGTGAGGGCCAGGGGTGTGGTGACCTCCTTTCTGGTAGACCAGCACAGTCCAATGGTTGCAGCACTCCTCGACAAAACTAAGCATTTGACTTTCATATTCCATAACTTGGGCTGAGTTAGTTTAACCCTTTACAAAACCAGGTCTGTTTTGGATTTACTTTAACCTCCAGCAGGTAGGTCAACTGAGTAAACTGCTCCCTTTCTGTGTCAGCACAGCACAGGACCCCTGATCTTTCGCTCATGGGAAACGACCATAAGTCTTTGGTTTGTAGACTCAACAATAGGTTTGCAAAGAAGTTGAGGTTTTAATAAAATCCTGCCTCAGATTTATGTTTTGGGAAGTATAAGATGGTGAATATTCAGCTTCAATGGCAAAGGTTTCCTGCCATCAGTTCTTTGTGAGTTACATTGGATCATAGAAATTATCTATCATGCATGGCAGCTATTTTCTACTTTCTTAATAAAGGTCTGTGGGACAATCACAGGTTTAGAGATAGGACAGGAGAGAGATATTGTATTAAGACCCTGTTCTATATTATTTTCTTAGGTACAGCAAGTACATTTATTTCAAAAACTCTTGTTGTATATCACAGAAGCCATAGAATAATCCCCCAGAGGACACGTGCCTTCTTATTTGAGTGAAATACATTCTGAAAATATGTTTTTATAATGTTAGGTGATGTGATTATAACATTTAATTATAGCTTGTACTGTTGCTGGCATTTTTTTAATGTAGACGTTTTCATTTTTTTTGTAGAGTTTTTTTTTTTAATATGTTGCAAGAGAATATAATGTCTTTTATACTGCCTTCCTCTCCAAAGCAAAATAAGGACGTTGATTTACCAGGGAGGAGAAGGAGAAGGAGCTTACCCAAGTTTTGGTTTAAGAAACAAAACAAAATTTAAAAAATTCAGACCAAAACAGGTTGGCTAAAATAAAAATAAACTAAAATAACTATTTCCTTAAAATGGTTATTCTGAAGTATGATGATACAACTATAAAATATGGTATATAGGCAATGAATTCTAGCACTTAGAAAAATAATTCTCTCAAGGCAGAGAGCATCATGATTTTTGTTGCTATAAGAAAAATTCCTTTGGCGCTAGTGATACAGTGATAGTTTATTCCATCCACACTGTTCCCATTTGTAATGCCAGCTTGCTCACTTCCCCTTAGGACTGTGCAGTGTTTCAATAATAGAGTTGCAAGCTTCCCATAGCAAAGAGAAATATGCTAAAAAATAGGAAAACAAAAAGTGTCAAAGTAGTCCCCACCAGAAGTTAAACACTGGTTTTTATTTTCCTCTTCTTTTTGGCATGAAAAGGGTGGAACAAGATAATAGGAACCCATGAGCATTTTGAAAATTCCAAGTACACTTATGTTTCCAAGGTGGTAATTAAGCATTTCAAACACATTTGAATGAAGGTTGTCATAATCATGGCTAGCTTGCTTATCTTACAAATGTTATAAGGGCCTGGGAACCTGGCATTGCCGCTTGGCTGTACTCATGCCTTACCCAGTTCAATGGACGACAAAAAGGCCAGACTTATATTTTTCATACCGTTTCTCCTAAATGAAAGGAAGAAGATAAAAATAAGGAAGAAGTATGGGAAATCAGCACAGTGCTTTAGCTTTACTGTGCCATCTGCTGCCTTTGGTTCTTGTTCCATGGCTGGAAATAAAACTGGTTTTTGTTTTGTTATTTATTTATTTTTTTTTACAATGGACAGATTGGTTTATTTTGAAAATTTTCTTGCTGCAGGCTAAGTTATACTAATTTTCAGAAACTCTGGCAATGTTTCTCAGTAAGAATGTAAAATAAGGGAATCATTGATCCAAATGACAGATCTACCATATCAGAGATTCAGAAACCATTGTTCTAACTCTGAAGTCACTATATTTGCTCTTAGTGATATAATATAGTTTCAGTGGTGGATCTAGCTTGCAGTATGTTGGCTAGGAAGAAGACCTTCTTGGTGGCAGTAACCAATCATGGACTCAGTAAGAACAACTCCGGGACCAGAGTGCCTTTTAAAATGAACTCTATATTAACTTTTTGTACTTTTATTATTTGTATTGTTTCATATTATGGCAGGCCATTTTATTTTATCAGACTTTTTACTGAAGGTCATTTTGCTGTTCATTTTGTACATTAATCTGGGATAGTTTAAGAGGAAGAACAGTTAATAGTGATGATGGAGGTGATGATGATGATGGAAGAGGAGGGAAAGAAGAAGAGGTGAATGGTTTCAGGATCCTTAGAATACTTAAAGTAAAAAATATATCTAAAGTAAAAAAAAAAAGTCCCTTATTAAGTGGCATTTTAAAAATTATGCACATTTATATGTTCTGAAATGCATTCATTTTATTTATGCAATTTAGCTATCATCTCAGTCCAGATGGACTCTAGGTAGTCTACAGATAGAAATAATGCATGAAACAACAAACGATGCACAATTACATATTCTAAAAAGATAATGCTTAAAAAATTGCACGTATCAAATTATAAAATGTAATACCAACCCACCCCCCCAAAAGCTAAATTTTCACTATCAGATATTTTGAAAGTAAAATTATAATATTGTATGTATTATATTGAAAAAATTAACAGGGTACCTCCATATTTTGACTTGGTTGATACAGAGAAAATCTCAGCAGGGTTAGACGTGGGTAATACTTGGATGGGATTTATTAGGAAATTCCAGGACTGTAGGCTAAATTAGAAAGTTTAAAAAAAAAAAAAAATCCCTGAATTGCTTACTGCCATATCTATGTAGTTACCAGGAATTCAGCTCAAGTTGAAGGTCAACCTTTATATTGTAAGTTGATTTGTTGCTTAAATTCTCCTTGTTGTATAGTTTGCTCCTCTCTTCATTTCTCCTAGGCATCCACCATTAACCATGGTGACAAGAAGATGAGAAAATGAACTTCATGAAGTTCATAGCACAAACCCCACTCTTACGTATTTGCATCCTGATCGCAGAGAGAAATATATGTCACAAGATTTGTGTTGGGATATCAAAATGTATCATCACTTGCCACTCTGTGGATGCCTATAGATCCCTGTAGTAATGGTTTCCTTCTGTTCTGGAGGGAACATCCATGCAAGCAAATGTTGTTATGGCTTGAGTAGAAACTGGTCATAGCACACATCATGAAGTTTGGCAATGCCCCTGCATTGTTCCATATTTTATCTGCACAGGATTCTTCAAGGATCTGTTTCATCAAACACAACATGGGAAGTATACTCCCTATCTGTAGATGCACAGGGCAAGGAAGTACTTTTAAGGAAAGGGATCAGGGCACTTAACAAACCATTAGTCACTCCACTAGCTACATGGACCTGTACATGATTAACATTGCTCACTAGCTTGCAGACTCTCTAGCAGGTAAGACTGAGATTTATATCCACTGGCGAGCGTGGGTTGGGAATTTTCCTACATGCAAAGCTACACTGTATCTTGGGAATTCTTAGCACTCACAAAAACATTCTTAGTGATGGACTCATTCTATCTTCCAACTCCTTTTCAGAGGACAATGTTGCAGAAGAGCTACAGGAGTCAGCAGAGGGGGAAGATGAATTGATTCTCTTACCCATTTCCAACTATCTTGAAACAAAGGAAATGTTTGATATAGTGTGAGAGGAAGTGTGGTGCATGGTGTCATAATGGAGTTATACAAATTGTCATATATTTGCATATAGTATCCATATACTTTAAGACTAGAATTACAAGGATAGAAGCCAGGATCTGGATTGTCATCTTTAATTACTGGGTAAAATTACTCTTTAACCCAACAGGCCTGACATCCCGCATTAACAGGGATAATTTCCAATCTACTTGGAAGGTATCCATTAGAAAAAAACTGGCAGCCTATGGCTTTTCTAATGAGGCAGTAAAAAGGATGGGATACGACCAAGCAAAAAGGTCACTTAAAGAGAGGACCCTTGATATAGGATGGCAACATGACATTAGCAGCAAGGCTACATAAGTTTTGGAGACTGTCATTTACCATCAAATCAGCTGATTACTGTCAATCTCTAATAATCAATAGACATCACAGATCATTTGCTCTGGCCAGATTCAACATACTCCCTTCAGCAGTTATTGATGGTCAATATCAAAAATTTCCACAAACAACTTTGCCCCTGTGACTCCCATGCCATAGAAGATATTCAGCATGTCCTGTTGTACTGTAATTTCTATTTGAACCTGCATGAGGTATTAATCCAGCCACTCATAAAGGAATTCCCATGGAGAGACAACCAATGGTACATCTCCTATCTTTTAGCAGACCATAAAAGCACACTATCACCCAAAATGTTGCTATAAGAGTGAGGCAACAAACACTGTCCAACAAAACTGCATTTCTTTGATATCTTTAAACTCCTTCCCTTCCCCTCCCCTCCCTTTCCTTTCTTCCTCTTTAACTCATACAACTTATTTTAATAGCCATCTTTAATGTATATTTTATGTATTTTATATGTGTGTGTATATATACACACACAGACACACATGTTGGTCAAAGGCCATAATAAAAGTTTACCTTAACTTTGTTGTATTCATATATAATTCAAATAATTGCTAAATGCTTTTCTCTAGTTATAGTGGTTGATCCCAATAATATAATATTAATGTAAATTATGTAGAGTAAAAGGAAACAATCTTAAATTTTTATTTCTTTTAACTTTTTTTCCTCTTACGTTCCTACAATTTTGTTTCTTATTCAAATCCATATTTTCAACTGCACAAAAACCCTAGTTCCAAGTGCACCTTTTTTTCCAACAGCACAAAATGTGTCCAGCTTATGTTGAAATAAACTCATGGATCTGGTCTTGTCTCAGAATTGAGCTGTACCATGAAATGTTCCAATCACTCAAAGTAGAGTGACTACATAGTTTGTGAGAACTATGTAATCCCATTAGACAATCAGGAGGAATTGGGTTTATTTTTCTATTGCACATACTAATTGAGTATTTGATTTGGTAGCAACTACTCTCTATATGTGCCACATTAAAAAAAAATACTGCATGCCTTTGTTTTCTGATATTTGAAGAATTTCTAGAAGCAGCATCAGTAAAGACAAGCAGTTGAAAAGTGCAATTCAACAACAGTTATTCAGACAGCAGGGCATATTATTTTCAGAAAAAAGAAATCAGACAGGAACATCTGGCCACTATGGAAGACATCAGGAATCATATGCACATACATTTGAAAATACTATCTAGATATTTGTTCAAGTTATTCCTTAGTGGGGATGCCAATTTGCATTCTGGCATTTGTTATAAGAAGATTTTTAAGCTCTTGCTCTCTCTCTCTCTCTCTCTCTCAACCAAATTTGAGATTGATGATGTACAAAGTTCACAGATTCATCAACATTCCAACACCCCACAACAAACAGAGGGTAGATATGCCTGAATGGGCAGCTAATCTTCTATCATAACATTTTCCATTTTCTCATTACAAAAACTGGCTTCAACTTTCTGGTTTGAGAAAGAGAGAGGCCTAATCATAGTCATCCTGCCCTGAGGGGCTATTGAACAGGACCAGCAAATGCCACAGACTTGCCAGCAGTGATAGCAGCTAGTTTAGCAACAGCTGCCTGACTTTGTAGCCTCCTCTTGGATATAAGTTTGAGCTGTGCTGGGAACCTGCTTGTAATGTTTAGCCTCAGCATGGCATGCTGGACATAGTTACATTATTTTTTGTACTGAACAATGAAGATGCTTGTCTTTGCAGTGCCTGAACTGGTAATTCATGTCTACATTCTAAATGACAGACGGGCTTCTGAGTCTGTCAGCCTTCCCAGGTAGACCAGACAGGAAATATGACCAGATGAGCTAATTCTACTTTATAGTAAGGCTACATTAACAGAATCTTGCAAGTCTGAAAGTGCAAATCTCCTGCCATCTCCTTTACAGCCTAAGAAGCTAGGGAGGGTCTCTTCTAAGCCTCTCGTCCTGCCCACTGTCCAGCTGCAGGTTATGCCCTCTCTTATCTGACTATTACCTAGGCAGCATCTTTTCGTCCCATCTCCCAAGGTCCTTCCCTCATACCATTGCACTCTATGAGATGGCTATCCTCAAAGCCCACTGTGAACACTAGGTTTGCCAGCTGAGTTTATCTGCTGGCCGTGGTATATGTCTGCTTCTATTTCATTTGCTATTTATGAAAGACTGAGTCACATCACTGCCTCACTCTCTACGTCAGCTTATCTTCGCAATGTCTGCTGATTTTTTATCTCTCTGTGTCAGACTCTGTGCTTTGGTGCTTCTTTAATCCCCAATGTGCATGCTATCAGCATGATGCAATCCCTAAGCCATGTACTATATGGAACCTTAGAAGTTGAATTATAAATTAACAAGGGGCTTTCATAAGCAGCAAAACACTGATTCCATCTTGAAATTACACTGATCATGATGCATTAGCAGTTGATGAGAACTAAGAGGAGCACTGGTCTTTATTTATTTGCATGTTTGTTTATTCCAGGCACTTTTCATACTATTCCTCCCCATTAAAAGTAATTTATAAGTAATGCATGATGGTCCTTTCCACGTTTGCACCTAACCATGGCATAACATGTTCTGGCCATTTTTTTTTTATTATTATTATTATTATTATTATTATTATTATTATTATTATTCTGCTGCGTCCCCATCATCTTGCCTTTGACTCATTGCTTATGAGTGAGACAGCCTTATGTCATCCTTAGTTACACCAGTGTGGTGCAAAATAAACACAATGTTGTTTTTCCATTTATTTCAACTCTGTGCAATAACTCAGAATTGATGGCCATGTTTAAACCCAATATATCCCAAACGTGTATGGATGAAAATGATCCATGACAGAGAATGTGTTTGAATGTATCTTTAAGCCCAAGTGACTCTTGCATACCTATGTTTAAAAAGTGGTATTTCACTAAAATATAGTTTTCAGTGAAAAGAGATTTAGCTATAAGGACAAAAATTATAACCAATGATTTGCAAACAGCATTTCATTTTATTGAAAAAGTAAATTTATTCTATTTCTATTAATGAAGTGAGAGTGAGAATTTTTCAGTTATTTCTCACTCCCTCGATGCACGTGCTATATTTTTCATCTCAACTTTTCGCTCTAGAATAAGTTTATAGTCTATCACAGGCTATTTCCTTGAAATAGCCCAGCAGTTCTTCATGCCATAGGCCCTTTAATGCATATATTTTCAACACATTCCATTTTTGTTATTAAGAGGATTGCCCTTGAACTATTTAATCCACTCAGTCTTGGAACATGATTTCAGAGCACTTTATCTTTAAAAAAAAAAGAAGAAGACAAGCTAATTGACCTCCCAGGTATGGAATTATGACAAATTATGAAACGTGCCTGCTGTAGTGTATTATCATTGTGCATCACCATTGAGTGCAGATGCACAGATAGTCCATTCTCCATTCAAACCATGTTGTGCTCATTTTTCTTTGTAAGTCCATTCTGTTCTTTTTTTGCATCAGTCCAAAATTATTGTTTAATTTATTATAATTTATAATGAATTCAATGCATTTATTATTTATTATCTATTTTTAAAAATAAATACATTTTAAATTTATACTTTTGCACATTTTCCCCAAATGAGCATGTGTTTCCCCCTTCAGCTTATATTCTTTGATCAGTAAACGGCATCACCGAATTTGGAGAATTGCAAATCCCAAAAGACATCTGAATTCTAATCCATGTTTTAGTCCAGTAATAAATCAGTCTTGCTCATTTTAAAATTTGGGCTACATTAAACATTACTGTAATTCCAAGTTTTGAACATAAAGCATGAGCTCGAATACTGTCTTTTATAAGATTCTGCTGCTTCTTATTTTTACAATAATTGCCTCATGCTAAAGTTATCTTTTCATATTGTAAGGCTATATAAAAACTCCACTTATGTAAAATATATTTGTAGGATTTTGAGAGACTTTTATAGAATTTTTTTGTGTTGTTTAAATCTCAAGGTTTGCTAAAGGACTTCCTATATCTCTAAGACTATATATTGTATGTGGTGATTCTGGTCAGAGTGCTTCCATTTTGTCTTATCATCCTCCAACACTGATACAATTTAAAATGGTGCCAAATCATGTTTGTGTACTTCCCAACCAGTGATTGCTTCCAGTCCAAATCAGATGTTGATTATGTGATGGCAGCAAAAGTCTGTTAAAAAATAATAATAATAATCAGAAAGATGAGGCTGTACAGAAGCTGTTCCCATGGCAGTTAAAGCTTAAATTTATCCTAAAGCAACAGTAGTGACAAAGGTAGTGCTTACATGCTTCCTTTTTAAAGTATTTTTAAAATGAATGTTAAAAATCTGAAGGAAATTCCATATAATTTCAGCAAAATTTCAGGGGGGGTGCACAGTTTTACCTCAACAGCTTTTAACATGTAACATGCTAAAATATTTATTTACTCCTCCAAAAGTATCTCATATTTTGCTTTGCATTTATCTATAACATGAAGTACCATGCTGAATCTATAGAAGTAGTTAGAATTTGGAAGCATTATATTACTTGTTTAGTCTCTCCTTGTCTATTCATAAGTGGTATGCAATCCTACTGAGATGAGGCTGGATATTATCCATTTCATCAAAATGCTTTCTGCATCCATTGAAATTCCTCAGTTTTCCTCGTCAAGAATCATGAAATTTACCTGAGAACTTAGTTTAACCAAATTGATTGAATTCAGCAGTTGTATTAACCTTTACCTCAAAAGTTAATTTAACTCAAAATTGAGAGCTTCAGGCACACAATGCCTCCTAGCAGGACTCGGGAAGTGGGCCTTCTCTATCGTAGCACCAGCTCTCTGGAACAGCATTCCCCTGGAGATGCGCATGACTAGCCCTTAAAAAAGTATTAAAAACACAGGTCTTCCCCCAGGACTTAGCGTAGGATGACTAGGGGCCCTTTTTCCCCTGTTTTTATATCTCCTGGTATGGTTGAGAGTTGGTTGTTGTTTCCTCTGGATTAAGCTTTTTTTTAAAAAAAAAAAAAAAATTGTTTGTATATGATGCTGTCCAGGTTTGGTAGAATTGGGCAGCCTCAAAATTTTAAATAAAAATAATAGTACCCTATTGCTGGATAAGAATGGCAAATGTGGTTTCCCCCTGTTCTCTGTATAACTTCAGAACAATTATATAAGAGAGGTTTGGGTTGGGAGACAGTTACTGGTTCAAATTGACATCAAGATCTCAACTCAGGCCTCTGACGCAAACCTAATATTCTAGTTATTACGTATCAGTATTGTAAGGGCTTAAGCAAGTAAGCTGTTTGATGGTTCAAGTTATTAGCTTGCCCATTCTTGTAGAGCTCTTGTGTTTCTTCATCCACAAATTTCGAAGAAAATACTTAACACTGGTGAATGACAGATGATGCCAACATCTTAGCTAGCACTCTGCACTAATTATATTCTACGCATCCCGCTTCCCTGAGTCGGGACCCTGAGCTGAGAAATCCTTAGAAGTGGATATAGACAGGAGATCCCTTGGAAAGCAATTTGGACAGACCTTGAACTGGCTAATCAGTTTTCTTCTGAATGTATGCATGTACGTATAATAGGGAACAGCAATTCACAATTTCAGAGAGGAAAACACGGATACTAGGAGCTGGAAACTATATGTTACACATACTGTTTTATCTTCAGATTTTCTTTGGTTCTGCTTGGACAACATACCTGGGTCATAAGCAAGGTTAATAAGTTGTTCCACTTAACCCAGTTAGCTCTGGGGTTAGACAGGGGAGGTTTTAACTCCAATCAGCCAGTGTCTTGAGAACACAACAACCCGTGTAATGAAGGCCTCCCCCAATTTGAACCCCATTGCCTTCAGCCTGTCTTGAGAGACTCTTACCCCTGAAATCCATATTGCAACGTTTAGGTTAATACAAGAGAATAAGCCTGGCAGGTATGGGAGGAAATCTATGGTTACTACAGTGCTATGTTCTCAGGAGCCTCCCTTCTCTTTCTCTCCTCACACTTGTAACCGTGCCTTTGTTTGGCTTTCATGCCAGCGGTACCTATAAGGATAACACATTGTGGGGAGAGGGAACAAGCATAGGCTACTAAATGTACAGAGGCTTGCTGTGGTCCTTCACTGAGCTGGATTTGTTCATTCAATCTCAAGAGGTTGTGGTGTCTTCCAGGAGCTGAAATTAACCCCTCCAGTATGTTGCCTCATTAGACCCTCTCTAGAAGCCCATCCTTCCTGAGCTTCTGCAGTAGCCCCTGATGAGCTGGGTTTTACAGCCTGGAAGAGCTTCACCTAATCAAGTAGATCCAGATCAGATCGGAGCTGTATACCAGTGCATAACACTAGTCTTGTCACCTTAATCCATCTAGAAATACAGGCGCGAGGACAAAGTGACTGAAAAAGACAGGTTTTCCATTATACAACTCCTCTAGAGTCCTATGTTCCATGGATAGCAGTGTGCTTTCCTTACATTGACCGGCTGCAGGAACTGGCAAGCTATCTCCTTTTCCCTCACGTCAGTGAAAGATAGTCCTGTCAGCTGTTACAGCAATGACTCTAAATGAGAAAAAATACTCAGAGGAACCTCTTATGCCTTACCTCTGAAAACTTCCATTGTACCCACCATTGCAATTCAGAGCATTTCTTTTGTGCTCAGAAAAATGATGGCACTGGGGGTGTCTAGTGTCCACTGGTGTATTTTCCAGTCACTTTCACTCCAGGGCAGAGCTGACTGAGCCGGAAGGGAATTTGCGACATCCTCAGATTCACAGCACTGGTCGGAGCTGAAATTACTAAAGGTAAGGCAGCCAGGAGGACCCAAATTTCATAAGGCAACAGCAGAATGGTGGCAGATGAGGCTGACCAGGGACCAGAAGGGAGCAAGTAGTACGTTGAACACATAAGCCTTGAACAGCCAATAAGCAGCTAGCTGATCCCATCTACTATTGATCATTTGACTTGGCACCCAAAAAATGGGAGCAAAACACATTTGACTTTACATATTTGTCAACTGTTGCTGGATGCTGTCAGTCCCCTGCCGCCAATCGCCAGGCGAAGTCCCCACTGCCACTCCCCCTCCCCGAGAATCTATATTAATATGGCATTGCTTTATTATGGACCTTCTTGTTTAGGTAATCTGAATGGGCCTGCTCTGCTTGTTCAGGAACACGCCTTTTTCTTACAGCAACAGGGCAAGCATTTACACCCTGTTGTGGGAAAAATGCTCAATTTAAATAAAGAACCAAAACATTTGGAGATAGATTCAATAAGTTATATTTTATTGGCCTGTACAACTACAGTGATCCCTGGGCTCCTCACCAAAAGGCCCAAAAGCCTACAGGGTTACAGGTTATATACCCTCTGAAATGATACATGAGAAATACAAAGTTAATGTGAATTATAGCATGACCTTTAAGGCCAGAAAGTAGCATTTGAAAAGAACATGGGTTGATCTTACTATGGGCTGCCTTGGTACCTCTAAGTAAGTTCTATTTTACTAAGAAGGCTGCATCTTTTATATTAAAAAGGTAATATTTTAAATAAGTAATCTACTGATACTAGCACCTTTTAATATTAACAATGTGCTTTATTGTGTCCTTATATTGACCCCTTATATTGACCTCACACCAAGGAAAAGACAACAACCTGGTTTTTACTATCTGTCTTCTTCCCCTCCAAGGTCATCAGCAGTTTCAGTTTGTCTACTGCTTCTGCTGTGCAATTCAAAATCCCAAAAATCATGTATGTAAGGCTGGGATATTATTCATCCCCCACATTCTGCAAAGCTAAGATTACAATTGTACATCATGTGGATACTCATGTCCACATTTTGCTCCAGGCAATTGGGGAGGGGGAGGAAATCCTTGTGACAAGCTCAGCTAACAAGTGTGAAGGAAATGTGCCGACCCGCTTGCGCTGTTTCTTGAAAGCAAATTTATGTTACTCACTTTTCTTCCCCTCTTCCATTTTTGATAGATACTGTTGTACCTTTTCATGTTACAAATAGGTTGCAAATTATGAACAGACTAAGCTTGTTTCTAGTGAGGCAAACTGTTCCTCCATGTAGTTCAATGGTCTCCCTCCTTCCCCCACCCCCATGTAGAAAATAAGGAAGATGACTGATGGGTGCAGGATCTGTTTTCTGGGCAAAAGGGACTGAAGCAGTTTGTAAGTCCAGAACAAGAAGGAGGAATAGGTAAAGCACAATCACACTTGTGAGATTCTGTTCTTCTAGCCAAGCTCCATAAAAGTAGTAGGGTTTTGGACACAAATCAATCCCAAATTTACCTGGAAAATGAATGTAGGACCTTTTTTTGTTGCAGAACCATGTGGTCTTCCATTTAGTTACAGTTCATAACATTACTAACGTCTTATAGTGGGTAAGAGATTGAATTGTAAACTCATTAATCTCTAATACTTTTTTTTTTTTTTTTAGTGGTTGGTTCTGGTCACCCTAATCAAAACACCCTCTCTCAGCTTTAGGCACCCATCGATAATACAGATGATCAGGATAATGGTTTAGTATCAAAGTAACATGAAGTAATTTAAACCCTGTGGAAACATGAAAATATTTGAATTGTTTTGCCCCAACAGCATTTAATGTGGCAGGAATGACTAAGAGAGGATGAGGGAGCTGAAGTAAACTATACGTCACCCATGTTGTATTTGGAATAAATTGGAATAAAGAGATTTAAAATAGCTGCATTTTTCCTAGTCTTCTCTAGCCAAGCTACTAGATTACTTCTGGAGTGGCAGGACTTTAGCTATTTCCTATGCCATGATTCTGTTCTGCAACTTGGCATGTTTCTGGCATTCCAACCCCCAGGCTGATCTGGAGCTTTGTTGGTCATCCTATGGATCCTTATGGGCTTCCCATTGCTGGTTCATGAGATACTGTAACTCACACCCAAATACGTACCTTGGGAATAGATCTAATCTACTTCCTCTGCACATTGTGGTGTAGAATGCCTATACTTGCAGAAGTGTGAAATGTCCTATCCCTGTTCATACTTATTTTGATCTGAGAAGGTATGAGCTGTCTCACTACCAGACCATTCATTCAACTTGCCCAGTATTGTCAACAATTTTCCAAGGTCTATCACCTGATATCTGATCCTGTTTTAATTGGAGATGACAGGACTAACCCTTGGATCTTCTACCCGCAAAGTATGTGTTCTGTACTGAGTTATAAGACCCAGTGAGGTCACTGATTATTCTTTTCCACTCTCCTGATTTCTCTTCAATATATGATTTGATTACCTTTGCATGATCCATTTTTGCTAAGATTAGCTCTGTAAGCCCTGCAGATATTGCTGAATTATAGATACCATTAATGGTCAGTGCTAAGAAATGCTGGGAGTTGTAATTTAGCAAGACCTTGAGAGTCATCAGCTGCTTCTCCTGAGTTTATCCAGTTTGCAGAGAAACAAATGGTGATTGCTACAGTCTTCCAGTTGATTCTTATTTAGCATATAAGCATTTCTCTATATATTGTTTTTTATTATCAAAACGAATCTCTCCATCAAATAAATGGTGTGGTAAGAGTAATATTTTGGCTATAGGCATTTGATCGTTTCTGTACCTTTAGCTATATCTGACAGCAATTCAGGGGTATCAATATTTATGCTGGTCTGTTGCCATCTCCATGATTCGCTTGGCTTCTAATGATTTCTTTAATTACTTTGCTGACATGGTTTAATGATCTTTATCTAGTAATGCCTTCCCACTTTAAAATTATTGGCCTTTTGTGACTGAGTTTGGTTCTTCAGCATTCTGCTCCCTGCATTTTATTAGCACGTAACTCTTTTTGACTTCAAAAAGCTGTGTAATTAAATGATTGTTGTATTACATTAAACTGCCGTGAGGTAAGACGATGGATCTTTTAGTGTATTGCTCAGTGAATGACAGGGGTTTTTTTTTCTCTCTCTCCCCTTGAGAAAAGAGTTATTTCTTTCATAAAAGCAAAAATGTATTAGCTGATTTTTCTAAAAAGATTAGCACAACTGCAATGCATGCACCTCTGTGCTGTGTTATTTAAACTACCCAGTGTTACAAAATATGCAGCTCTAAGGTGATGAAAGTACTAATTGATGCTTGGGAATCTGATAATAAAAAGGGCATTCTGAAGCAGAAAATCCTGAGGCCCAACTAGTCTTTTTGCTAAATATGTGACTTTTTAATATTTATTATCTATTTAGTTAAACCTCTTGACAACTTTTCTTTTTCTTTACAAAATCATGTGGGCTGTGCTACCTTAAATTGGATAATAAATAATTACATAGCACTGGAGTATGAGAGTGAGCTTACGGCACCCAAGAATGGTTGTTTATTCATGATAGTGGCATGGATAAGAACTATTCTGCATTCCAGAAATAAATAGACTAAAACAGAACATTGTGCTAGTCAGATCAAAAGAAGATCTGTGTGTTCAGTAATCTGTAAACCCTAGTATATTCTCAACATATTTAAAATGGGCGGGGGGGGGGGGGTAAAAGGTTCCAAAATTGCTATTTATTAAGGTCAAATATTTATTAGTGCTCAGGGAAACTGAAGGCTTCTAAACCTCAAAACAGTGAAGATAACATCTGCAGCAGCATGCTGGCTGGTGAATTCTGGGAGTTGAAGTCCATACATCTTAAATTGCCATGTTTGACAAACACTGGTCTAGATGTTTTGGGGGGGAAATGGCTCCCCTTTTAAACCCATATTTGGTAGTATCTAATCCAGTTACTTCCATCCTTACCAACATTAATTTGTAGTACAGGCTTTATAGCTGTGGATAGTGTACCAATTTTGTAAAGCTGATTTTATTTTGTAATATTATTTTATATTCCTGATTTGTGTACTAAAGCAATACTTAACATGACTATTGGACTTCTGTGAGTTATTTTATAGTAAGGACGATGATGCTTCAGGCTGCAGATTCTCCTCTTTGCCTTGCTCCTTCTTTATGTCATGAGTGCACTTCCTCAAAGCCTTCACTGCTACCAAAGAAGATTTTAAAAAGAGTCATTGCTGCAAAAGATGTCTTTTCATGGAATGGTAAGGTAACAGGTGGGGGGGGGGGGGAGAGGGAGGACTAATTCTCTCCTATCTGTACATTGCTCCTGCTCCAGAATCATGCAGCAATTATGCTTTTTAAAAGCTTCCATTGATACCAATGAAGGATGGAAAAAGATCAGAGAAGGAAAAAAAAAAAAGAGACAAGGAGAGAGTCTTGTGCAGTGAAAACAGTCTAGCCTAGCAGGTGTCTGCTAGATGATGTTATGACAACACCTATATCTTCCTAAGCTGGAAGATATAAAAGAAACAGCTGAGAACCTCCCTGTTTGGAAGCTGACCTGTTGAACAGTGAATATTAAGTCAGCTATGCACAACAGACATACTTCTCCCTAAGAATCCATTAGCACAAGTGTATGCAAGTATGACTTCAGTAATGAATCTTTAGCAATTTTTTTTTTAATGTAACGTCAATAATGCATTCAAACTGGAACAATTTGGTAGCAATAAAGCAGTGTTGTATCACATTTAGTGTTGGTCTTATGGTGTCTTCTGCCAATTTCACAGAACAGACTTGATCACTCTGTTTTGTTTTGGGAATAAAACCAGTTAAAAAAAGCTGCGTGCCTTTCCCAGGATAGAGCTGAACAGATGGACGGGGAATATTATGTTTGCATGTGGGAGAGAATGGGATGGTACACTGGCATTGGATCTGCCCACTTTTGGCACTATAATTGACTAGGTCTGGCATGAACATTTCCCGTGAGGCTATTTGGACTTCTCCTTGGAAAAAAGAATTTTGCCCCTCATTTATGATGAAACTGATAATAAATATGATAACAGTATTCTTAATTAATCAACAGATTATATACGAGCCTGACGTAGTACATTATAGATGTTTTCTCCTTGCACTTACTTCTGGCTCGGTAAAGACATGGTGCAAATCAACTTGTAACAGTGGAAAAAAAAGACCCTCTATTTAATTAACATAAACTGCATTTGGTCTTGGCAAAGATAAAGTATATAGGTTTTTCTTACAAAAATAAATGCCAAGAAATTATTGGATGTAAAACCAGAACTGGGAGGGAGGGAGGGAGGGAGGGAGAATTTAACAAAGGATGATATAAAATCCAAATTATGGTTGCCAATGCTCTTATTAAATCATCCTTTCCTGCCCCTGTTTGGGGATTTATTTTTCTTCCTTTACACATTAACTTGTATATTATGGAAGGCTGAAGATAGAAACATAATTATCCTTCAATTTCTCTTCAGTGAAAACAGGATGCCCAAATTTAGAATCAGATTTTCACATTAAAACACATGCGCGTGCGCATGCACACACACACACACACACACACTGTGATTATTACGTATGGTTTTCTTCCTGAGCAAACATTCAAAGATGAGTGTCCTAGCTACTGGAGTAGGTACCCAAATAATGAGGACTGGGATAATGTGCAACATCCTCAGGCATTGCCAGGCATGGGGGACCATGATGTATGTGTCCAGGAAACGTGACTTTTGCAGTTCTGTTTCAACGGAAGCAGTCAAGCTGAAGGTGCAGCTTTTAGGATTTATTTAACTGCAACCTGAGCATCTTCTTTCAAGCATGATCCAGTGTCTTGTACCTGTGGTTACATGGGAAGACAAAGAGAATAATATGTCAGAAAGAATCTCAAATATTCTGATACTGTAGGGACACATAAGCTGATATCCTTTGTGTTGTCAGAGTCCCTTGTCAAGGTCATATATAAGTTGCCTTCAGAATATTCTTTTTAAATAGATTATGTGCTAAAATTTAGTAAAAGAGATAGGATGGAGAAACAGGTTAATTTTGTAATAATAATAGTAATTTCTACTAACAATATAATAGTGGTCTAATATTGTATTGCATTCTTAAGTATCATGGTAAACAGATGTACAGAATAGAGTCTTGTCTCTGATATGTTAGTTCTTTTTGCCTAGGGTTCTTTTTTTTTTTTTGCCTTTTCAAAACTAACAGGATGGGGAAAGGGTTAGCATCTGAAAGATCCAGTGAGATGGCTAATTAACTTTTAAGAATATAATGGGGAACCCTGCTTTATCCAGTAATGGATGTCATGATCCAGGCTATCCTCTTTCTTCTCATCTTCTCAGTCTGAGTATGTTTTGAGGATGGAAAGGAAAATAACCACTTTGAATAGGGTGGGTGGGTTGGTGGGTTGGTTACTTGTGCTAATCCAGCCAGATGGTTATTCTATGGACTGAGATAGGGTGTGCAACCAGAAAATGGGGTGATTCAGAAACCAAGTTGGTAGTTTTGTGCCATCTGAACCTAACATGGCCAAATGGCTCTGGCTTTTATCTATAACTCTGTAGATGCCTCTGGTTTTTAACTTTTAAATTTCAGACACTCAGAGACAAAGAGCATAATGTTCCAAACAAAAGATTAGTGTTTTTATAAATATATTCTGCTGACATCTATATTCTGCTGACAATCCACAAGTGCTTGCATTTGGGAGTGGGCAACCTTTTGATAGGCTTACCAGATGTGCGCTTCAAGAATCCAGAGGATTACTAGATGGCTTTAAAGAGATACAGAAAACTACTCTATTTTTTGCATCCAAGAGCAGCCCTTAACCTTGAGGAAGAAAAGGCTGCAGTGAGGAACACAATGATTCAAAATGGGTTTAGCTGTGTCAGATGTGTGGCCAGATCAAACTTTGTGTGTGTGTGGTTCCCCCCCTGCAGGCTTGTGGAAGATGTTTTGCAGCTTTTCTTTTTTGTTTTTAATTACGTTGACCATATTTTAAAACACATACTACTGTTTTTGTACTTTTCCCACATCAGAATGAGTGAAGCTGTGCTTCTGATTGTTGGTAATTACAGTTAAATTTCTGTAGACATTAAAAGGATTTCAGGAATCTCAGAACAGTATTTCTGTTCCCATACCTGTTAATCTTGATTTTCTTACTAGTGCCTGTGAACCTAAATTGTCTAGCAAATACCCCATGAGGTAACGAAGTACCTTTTAATGTACATGTTTTTAATAAGAATATCAGTTATAATTTCCTTGATAAAAAATACTGGTTTTCCTTGAAAGATAGCCGGTTTCCCCTTTGCACTGAGCAACTGCAAGGAAATCCTGGCTTATTCCTGCTTTCCAGGTCACATTCTCACTTACTGGACAACACCAAGCCCACTGAGTTCCAAGTGAGATGCTGTCATGGTTGTGCCCATGACACAATCAGGCATGCTAAGCAGGAGTGTCTGCAGGAAATGGTAAAAAAAAGTCAAGATGGCAATCCCAACAGTGTGACTGAAGCTCTGTGTGTGCAACACAGATAAAAACCAAAGCTTCAGTTGTACATTGTGCCTGGCATCCTGACTTTTGTCAACAATACCCAGCAGACATTCTTGATGCTGAGCTTCAGTGGCAAATATAACGAAGGGAGAAAAAGAAAGAGTTAGTGTCAGTTAAAACATGGGTCTGTTAAATTCAGTAATGGCCATACTGATTGGCACAATTCTTTAGGATTTCAGACAATCTTATTCGATTTATCTACCTACCTTTATTTGGAGATTAAAGTCAACTAATCCAGGATCACTAGAGATGTACACAGGAATAAAAAATGTTCTGTTTAAAACAGTCAATACTGTCATGGTTTTCAAGAGTATTCACTTACTTTTATCGGAAAGAAAATAAAAATGTTATAAAGAATAAATTAAATGCTTTAAACACTTTGAATATTCCTTCTTTTAAGCACACATACCATATGAACAAGAATTTTTCAGAAGATATTTAGTACTATATTTGTCCAAATAAAAGCTCACACTTTCACCTTGAAACATAATCAGGTTGTGAAGAGGAAAAGGAGAATATGGTGCAGGTTTGCAGTTGGTGAAGATGGGAACATATTACTCTCAGTGTTCCAGATCTGATTCTTAAATTGCTTGCACAGAATTGTACCTCTTAGCTGTCATAAATCAGAGCAAATGAGTTTAATGAACAATCCTCCAGATGAGAAAATGCTTACATATCACAAAATAGGGATCAGATTTATTTGAAAAGCAGGCTGTAACCATATGCATATCAGAGAAAGCAAAATGGATTTCCAGATCTTCAGTAACTGCTACTGGGCCCATAGCTGCATAAATTGAATTCTGGATTGCCATTCCTACCGGAGGCTTGCTGTATTCCATTTACCCCTTTGGCAGTGAGTATGATTAATATTGATTCAGTTTTACAAGCAATTAAATTAGAAAATGTAAACAGCCTTTTTATTGGCTTTTTATGAGATAGAAATAAACATCTGGATTTTTCCACTCTTCCTGTGACATATTAATATCATAGCAGCCAAAAACATATATAAAGGTCATGCAATTTATAGGAATCCTATTGCATTGATTAATGCAATTAATATTGATAAATAGATAGATAGAAATATACAGCCATATATTGATGAGACAGTCACATTTTATATTAACCACTTGAGTTAAATCTACTTAAGCATGGGTTTAAGTTGCTATTGTTATTATTAATAATGATAACAATAATATAATGTATTAAACTTATTATTATTATTATTATTATTATTATTATTATTATTATTTCTTCTCTAACCTGATTCTTCTTTGTTCTGATAAGATAAAGTGATTTCATGTTGTAGAAGTGTGAGTGGGTGTATCATTAATTTTTGAGATGCCTTTCTGCTCTAAAAATACCCCTCCCCCCCAATCTAAAGAATTTTCATTCTTAGGGCAGCTCACATAAAACTTCAATTTAAAATATAATAAAAGCAAGCAGAACCTTATTAAAACCAATAAAATACCAGAGAGCAAATGATAACAAAAAGGATGTACAGGGGCAGCCAATGTAATACAATTTCTATCTAGCCCTCTCCAAGGAACTACAACATAAAAGCATCATTCGGTATTTGGGAAGGGAAAATTCCCATAAGTTGATGCCAGATTTCATTAAACTTCTCTTCTGCCTTCTTCAGTGTTGCCATTATCCAATCTAAGGGTATTACCAGGGATGAGAATAGTGCTCAGCCAGATGAATTAATGAAAATTAATTCCAATGAAATTTCAATTTCATAGGAATAACAGTGAAAAAGTGCGCATATCCAAAAACAAATTCATGTACAATTAATGTTGGTAGGTTTTGGATAAACTGATCATCTGGAAAGCCACAGTGCCTTTTACCTAGAAACGTCTACCTTTTAATAGCATTTTCTTTAGGTTTATTAGAAGCAATATATTAATTCAGGACCTAGGGCAGGGGTCACCTGGCTCCTGCAGAATTCTTTAGGGGCAACACAAGAACATGGGACTGGAAAATGGGATCCAAGCTACAACATATCCATACCTTCACAGTCCCACACAGATCCATTCATACACACATCCTCTTGCTTCTCACCTCTTCTTTCCCCCTTAAGATGGCTGGGAGGCTAAAGAGACTTTAACCTTGTCTTAATCCCCATTCAGCCATTCTTATCCAAGGTAATTGCTTCTATAATGTTCTTCACAGCTGGGAAACAATATCTGTTCCTCAACTCTCAGTTCAACAGTGAGGAAAACAGGCAGGTTTCTGGCATGCCACAAGGAAAGCAGCAGAAGGCTGTTCCGTGGGTCCCAGCTGGCTCATAAGTATGCTAGGTCACAGGTGTTCTACTGAGTGTATGTCAGATATAAAGTTCTGTAACTTCTGAACTTGGCCAGTTGTTTGAGCTATTTATTGCCAGCTTCAGAAGTAGTTATGCCTCCAAAACTGAAATACAGTGCATGAAATTGCTTGTGTGTGCCATGCCTGGGCGGGAGGAACACCCTCATTTTCATACTTGTCAGTATTCTAGCACCTGTAAGGGCTGCAGGGGGTGGGGGGTGAATGGAAAATGTGAATGGAAAATGTTTTCCCCGTTGAAATCTTGCTGCTATTCTGGAAATTACTACACACCCAGAACGCTTTTCCTGCAGAACCAGATTCATCATGTGCAAAATATGCAAATCCTAAACATTTGCAGCAGCTTTCCTTCCTCTTTTGTGAGCAGCTGGAGTTACTTCTATTGTGTAGAAGGTATTCAGTCAAACACCTTTAAGTATCACCCACCTGAGAAAGATACTTCCTGATTCATATGCAATATATGTATGCACCACCAGAATTCAAATAGATAGTGTGAGACCTCTTCTGTTAAGCTGCCATACAGGAGAGCAGATCTTTCTGGTTAATACAATTGCTTAGTTCACAACTTGCTTTTTATGAAGACTGACACTGGGACTGTCAGCTAAAATTAAATTAGACTTCTTTGCTTTATCTAGCATCACATTCACCTTCTGGAATGACCATTAAGGCACCACCAATTGCTTCTAACAAATAAAAAGCAGGCTGGCTATGATGCTTATCTGGTTGGCTGTTAACAGCTTTCATACACTTGCCTTATTAAGTGATCACCATTTGAAAGCTTCTGCCCATCCCTGCACTGTATAACTGATTAAAAATTATCCTGACTTTGCCTTTCACAGTAATTTAGATTTATGAGCGTGCCAACTTAAGGAATAGGACTCTGTCATCAAACCTGAGAAATATGAGTTCCTTTGCCCCCCACCCTCCAGAATAAGATGTTTTATTCATTGGCAAAATTCCCAGTTCAACAATATGATGGGAATAAATTATGTACGTTTGCATGGCACTTTTGTAAGTTCCTAATTAAGAAATGGCACCACATCATCTGAAAGTATGCATTTTATTTAGTGACTAATGGGACAAATTCATTAACCCCTATAATTCTTAGATCTAGCAGGATGGATGGATTTATGATTGCTGTTAATTTTTCCCCATTGTGCTAGAAAACCTTTCACCTTACAATATTGATTAAGAGCAGAGAGTGCATAAATCATGGTAGCATTACAGGTACAGCTGCCAGTGTGACAATCTCAGCAGTGCATGATTAAGCTTTGGGCTGGTTTATTTTAGCATTTTTAACAATTGCAGAACGGTAGATTCAGTTCACATATGTTCCATCCTCACATTCAAGGAAACCAAGAAAACTGCTTCTATTAATACCACGTTTGATGGAACTTATGATTAGGGGCGTGTAGGTAGAATGTATGTGGCATACTATTGCAAGTGAACCTACTATCTAATACCTTCTAAAGTCTAACCTGAACATATCATTGGTCGCATTACTGATGACATTACTGCACAGCATATAACAATAGCTGAATAGCTGCCAACATTAACACACCCTTTTCTTCATCTATATATTCCTGGTTTGGGTTGTGCCTCTGGACTGAACAACGTTTTTTAAGGTATGTTTTCTACTCACAACCCAAATCCACAATATCCCTGAAGTATATCCGCCAGAAATGTTCTGGACTGTAGCCCATTAAAACTAATCAACTTTTGCATTCTTTGGATCTGAAGGCATCAGTTCCCCTTCAGATACCTTTTGGGATTTTTTTGTTTGCTTGTTTTAAATTACAGTAAGTTGCAAACCTTAAAAAAAAGCCTCCACTACTTTATAATAATATATGTAGTTGATGTAATTTACTTTATACTGCAGCTTAATAGGAAAATCTATGTGAAATAGTAGGGCTCTAATAGGGCAGAGTCCCAGATCATATGGAGAGTCATAATGGATTTCCCCTTCTGACATCTAGGTGAAAGGGCAAAGGTCACATGAAGCATGCTGACTCTTTGTCTACATACTTTGGAGCCATCTACATGTATATCTGAATGTCTAAAGAGGGATAAGGACAAGGTAAAGACATGGAGATGGATTGAGACCACTGCCCATGACTCTAGCTCTAAGCATTCAGATAAAAATATGTGCATGGAATATATACTGATTCTTTCTGTAGCATCATTCAAGTATTATAAAAAAGATCGTAGATCTCTACAAATGTTTTTCTTGATGCTATCACTCTGTCCTGGACATTATCTATCTATCTATCTATCTATCTATCTATCTATCTATCTAATAAACCTACAATACATTAGAAAATGAGTTGACTGCCAAAAGCTGTTAGTAGCACCTTCAGGTTTTTATGAGTTTAGGGGCAAGGTGTCTTCCCTACCACACTATAGTTATAGCTACCCATTTGCTTGTCCCCTTCTTCTGGGCCTAACCTCTACTTTCTCTACTGTACATTTGTACAACTGGAAAATGATTGATCAAATTTGTGTATTCCAAAACTGGATATGCAAATTCTTACCAAAACAGCCCTTTGACATTTCTCTCTGTCTTTAGATGCATTAGCAATTTCAAAGGGTACAATAAGTCTAGAATTTCATAGATATTTATGGCATTTGTTAACAGGTAGTCTTGAACCTGTTGAAATATGAAAGTGGAAATAGAATTTTCAAAATTGTGGATGGTTACTTTTGCTAAAAATTCTGGAAGTTGAAGTCCACACATCTCAAAGTTGCCCAGGTTGGGAAATGCTGCTTGTAGAGTTCTTTCACTAACAGGAAACCAAGAAAAGAAAATGGCTTTGCACAGCATTTCTCCAGTGATGGTTTTCCTCCTCAGAAGAATAAATATATTCTAATTGAACCTTAAATTCCAATTTCACCCTGAGATCCTGCCATTTCCAGTAATGAAAGGATTTTCTCTCTGAAAAATGCAGAGGAATTTTAAAATGGCAAGAAGTCACCCAACACAAATTCAGATGAGAAACAAACACACCAACTAAGCTGAAGATGAAAACATAATCTTTTGTGCTTATTAATGCAAGCTGTCATGGCACCAGGTTGGTGTTGCCCCCCTCCCCCAGAGAATTTTCTAAATCAAAGGTAAGCAAATAATTCATTATTCAATGACAAGCTCTCTGGCAGCTAAGTCTCAATAAACTATCAAAATGTTTATTAAGGATTTTATTATGAAGAAAAGGTCAAATACATAATTTGAGCTGATTTTCTATTCACAAATAATACCTGACATATGATACCTCCTCCCCAAATGACCTACAAATGAGGAAGAGATGGTAAAAACAAATAAACAAGAAAATAAATATTGCTTTCCATATTGATTGCAACATCTACTATTTGCTAACGAATATGAAGAATGGCATGACAAGTATGGTCTCTCTACCATTCTAAGTCAATCTTGTATAGAAACTACAGTGTAGCTAATGAAATATAAGTCCAGTTAGAAATGAGATGGAAGGTCCATGATTGGTTTAATTTAAAATAACTACAGCAGACCCAATATGGAATGGGACTGTGATTCTGGAAAGCTGTATGAATACTTTTTCATGAAGCTATAGTTTGTGGCAGGGGGTAGACAGATACAGTTGTGCCCTATGAGGAAGGGATTTGCACATGCTTTATCTTCTGGTTGCAACAGCAATTCTTAAGAGTAGGTTTATATTGAGAAATTAGCATGGGGAAAAAGGATTCACTTCTCTCATGCCTGCATCCAAATTTCTATCCACAAAAAATTATGGTGGTGATAGGGGTACAACAGTAGTGGGTCATCCTAGTAAGAAGGTACAAGCAGGTATAGTATCTCCTTAGTGTCTTAAAATATAAGATCAGGGATCACCCAAGGAGCTGTTTTCCCACTGTCTAGCAATTGATTGAAGCTAAGGAAAGGGCTAACATTTTCTGTTCTGTATATATATAGTGTGCTCTCCAGATGTGAAATGTAACCTATGTTAGTAACTGGTTACTTTGTGGCATCAGAGATGGTTTACTTAATGAAATTCCAAACTCCAGGGGCTCTGCAAACTCTGGAAATGATGCTATTTTTCTTGAGGCCATTTCTGTGTTAGGAAGAATATAGATGTGAGCATGTTTCTTAGATTTCGCTTTGGGATGGAGAGTGTGACTCCCTATCATCCTCTTTGCCTCCCAGCAAGCTCAGCAAACCTTTGGGGAAATCACTACAGAGGAATTTAATCCTCCACTGGGAAAAGCTTGCAGGAGCTTGCAAATCCAGTGGGCTGTGCTGTGGCAAGGCTCCATGGGGCTGTATATATTGTTAGTTACTTGTAATCCTGCTCCTGATCTGGGCTGCCAAGGACTCTCTTGAAAAATTACTCCATTCAATTATTATCTCTTGAATCATATCAGCATATTTTATTTCTAAACAACATAATGTTGATCAAATTCTTAATTCTTAATTCTTTTTCTGCAGACAACCTACTAACAGGTGTAATCTTTGGATTTGAGTCAGGATCCTTGTTTTTAGATGGCAGAAGACCACAAACTGAAATCTGTGTTCTTTCTTTTGCAGTTCCTAAGCAATTTACAGGCTTGTTATGTGGAAAAGAGAAGCTAATTACATGGGCACTGTAAGGATATAATAAGTAACCAGTTCCCACTGTTCAACAGATCCACATGCTATTCTTGAAGCTGCCTACTAGCTAGTTAATTGGCCATGTAGATTAAAAAAAAAAAAATTCCAGCTGTGCCTATGGTTTCTATGTGCAAGGACATGTTCCCTCAGTAGGATTTTAGCCTAAGTTCTCAAGGTAAAGACTGGACTGCACTGCAGTCTAGAGAAAGCTAGTCATGTTAGTGATCTACTGAAACCCAATGAGCTGATATTTTATGGATCACTCTGGAACAACATTGGATGACCACACAGATTTTATGCAAGACATGCCTCACATATTTCCACACCAAATTGTGATGACAGTAGCAATATATAAACCACATTGCAGCAGTTATGACAGATCTGATTAAAGTCAGAATGACCCCAAAATAGGAAATGTCATCTGGTGACCCATTCTCTGTTATGCCAGGATCATTCAGGCCATAGAATATCATTTCAATAGAGCTCTTTGACTTAGCTCTTTGACATAGTGGGTACCACTAATACAATTTTTAACATCCTGTGCTGTAGCAGCCAATATGCCTTACAAGAACCAACACCTTCCTGGAGGGGTGCTTGCTTCATTAAGGTATACTGACTGCTCCACACACAAACGTTAAAAATTGCATTGGTGCCCTCTAAGGCCAAGAGTTTCTCAACCAGAGGGAAATTGACTGTCTACACTTACTGCTAATAACTCCGGTCTTCTTGGAGGGACTGAGGCTTTTAGCAGTAAGTGAATACCAGCCAGTTTCAATAAAGCCCCTGAAGGCTTTAACTTGTTGCTAAAATAACAATTCTCCCTGAATAAATTCTTATCAACATTTACCAAAATTACCTGTTTAAAACCTTCCCTTGCTTTCCCATGTCTTGTAGCTTGAAATGGCCAGTGATGACTCTTCCCTATTAGCCATGATTTAATACTGCTACTGTAGGTCAGTTTCCTTTGGATTTTTAAAACTACATTATATGAAATAATGAGCAACTGTGCTGTGATGAATAGAATAAGAAGATAGAATACATGTGGAGATGTTGTTGTTATAAATGGTTCCTAAAAGTTGCTGCATGTGGTACATTAGTCAGATGTCCTCTACTTTGTAAAAAAAATTAAAACAGCTAATTGTCTAGACTAGAATGTCTCTTTGCATTGCTAAACCTTTCTTTCTACTTAACATTGGCTCCAAATTTCAGTGGTATGTTCTTGAGGAATTCCTGGGGCACCCAAGGAGCATGGGCTAAGATTACTTACCACCTCTCCCCATTACAAACCATGGGTAACACCATAAAATGTGTAATTGTCTCATGTGGAATTTGTACCACATATACTGTACATATAGCTCACCCATGCATAGTATTAGTATCACCTACCAGAGCTGTATATTGCTGAAATTACATTAAATAGAAATGAGGCTAGCTCATGATACAAGTGCTTTTTAACATGAAAGAAAACATGTGAAATGATTACCAAAATAGGCTTTATTTATAATGGGCCAGTGGTTGAGAAATGCCCATTGACACAGTAAAATGCACTCCCCTCCCACAAAAGAAGCTCAGGCTGAACATAAAAAGGATGATTCCATTGTCATGCCAGTGTAACTCTACTCCTTCCCTTTCTTTGAAGGTTGTATTTTAAACTCATGATACATATGAAAATGCCAAAATTGAATATTTCAGATGGATAACAGAACCATTTTCTGGTTAGCAGGAAAAAATAATAGAGACAGTATTTTCATATACTTTGTATATTCCTCCCCAACACATTCCTTTGGTTTACATTATAAAATGTCCTTTAGTAAAATAAAAGCTTCCTGCATGCCACTGTGTGTACTTTAGTGGCTAAAATTATGAGAGATCTTTAAGACCCAAGTCTTTATATGTCATTTATAAAACTGTTATGAAATGAAAACAGTTAGTCTCCCATCTGTGGAAACCTATAAATTGATAAAGGGTGGTAACTGCTGGTACTGTTAAATGAAAACCAGAATCACCTATACCTATACCTTGTATGTATCTATACCTGATAGAGCTGGATTTTGCACACATAATGTTATGGTGCATGGAACATTCTAATGTGGAAAGGCCATGCTATTTTAAACAGAATGACTGGAGTTAATAAAAAAGAGACCAAAAATAATCAAGGCAAGACTATCACATGTTGGTACCTCAGCTAAAATATTCAAATAATGCTCCCACAGTGGTTAAATACATAATCAACTAACCAGTATAATCAATGGATTGCTGCTGAAAATCCATCTTCCTGATCTCTGCCTCCTGAGGTAGGCTTTTCAACTTGTGTAAAGGCAAACCAGGTTGAAAATAATAATTGGGGGCGGGGGGAGGAGTATAAAATAGTGCTAGGAATAGCATCCCTTGAAATGTATTTTCTCCTCAAGGTTTATTGTTGTGTTTCATGGCAGTGTCTCCTGCTTCTCTTCTTGCTGCTATCAATAGAAAAGCAGAAATTCAGAAAGATGTCCATCTGCAGAAATTGTAACTGTTTTAATAACTTTTTAAGAAAGCTTCTTAAGAAAGGTAAAGGCCAGATTCCAGAGATTGAGATAGATTAGGTAGGTCGGTAGGTAGGTAGATCAAATTAAAAGCAGCCAAATAATGGGTGAAAGTATGACGTTGATGGAAGCAATACCACTTGCAGAAGGAGTGTTTACATGACATTTTATTCATCTGTTATTCAAGGAACCAGGGAGAACATGCATTTTCCCTTGCTCATTTTTTTTTTTTCATAATTTCCTTGTGATGCCATTTAAAAGTAGCTTCAGTGACTTTGACCAAAATCGCAAACTCAATTTTATAGATGAATTCTGATATAGACGTATTCTCCCTTCTTGTCTAATATTCTGAAGTGCTGTATTCTAAAGTGCTAGGAATTGCTTGTATTCATTCATTCATTCATTCATTCATTCATTCATTCATTCATTCCATATATTTATTCATTGTTACATTAATTTATTGCATTTTTCTCACTGTTTTTTTACGTAAGAATGATTTTAGTTTCATCCCCACAATATCCAGTAAGTTCCATGTCAAATGGAGACTAGAACCTGGGTTTCTCCTTAATAGGTTTGTCTCTATCATCTGGCAAGTAGCTTTGTGATTGTATGGGGGGGGGGGGGGGCTGTATTGTTTATTGTTAGCAATATTAATGAGGATTAATTGAATAAATAAGATTTTCCTTGGAAAGGAAATATCCATTAAATATTCATTTAAAAAAAATACCTTATAAGCCTATTGATACCAGAAGCAGAATATTTATTTATTTATTTATTTATTTATTTATTTATTTGAATTGATTAGCCACCCAACTCCAATGGATTCTGGGCAGCATACAAAACTGAACAATCCATAAAAACAGACGAAACATCAAACCACACATAGTCCAGACTAAAATTATCTTATAAACAACACAAATCAAACAAGACAGGACCCCCAGAATTGCAATAATATATTGATACATCAGTCCCAGGCCTGGGACCAAAGCCAGGTTTCAAGAGCCCAAGAGCCCTTAGGAGAGAGGGCACAGTCCTTACCTTTGGGGGGGGGGGGTGCTGTTCAAGGGAGTGCTGTCCCAAAATATCAGTACTGTTGGTGAAGTACTATATTCGGTGTATCTGTCAAATATAGAAATGTGTCACTAGAGGAGACTAAAGATCCAGGCAGGAAAAAGAAAAGTGAAATCTAAAAAATGACAGATAAAGTTAGGATGCTTAAGACATTACAAAGGATTTTTGAAGAATTGGGAGAGAAACTTATAACTAATCTGACAGCAATAATATATCTACCTGTAAATGTATTTTTTTGAAGAGGATTATAAAGAAGAAATAAAAGATGTGACAGACAACAATATGAAAGAAGCTATGGACAGACAGGAGGAAGAGGGCATACAAATGCTAGCTGATGGAGAAATATTGGAAAATAAAGAAATTGAGGATTATAAAGCAAAGACGATAGTGGAAATACAAACAAAAAACCAATAGATTAAAAAAGAATCTGGGCAAGACTTATTTTTGGATTTACAAAAGAGGGTTTCTAAAACTTTGAAGAAATCTTTGAGATGAGAGAAAGAAAATTTGAATGGAAATTCTGTCCTATGACAGCAATCTGATTAATTAAGGATTAAGAGCGTTAGAGGCAATGAAAAGAATGTAAACCTGACTTGTTTGATCAGGACTAAAGTAAGAAATATTTTATAAAATCTGGAAACCCTTTATGGACTTTTTGCTGACATTTAGACAGAAATGACAATGATTTTTGGATTTGTGAATGGATTGGGGGGGGGGGGCTATGGGAAGAAGTGAACCATGTATATAATTTCACAGGGGGTGGGGAACTGTTAATTTGCCTGTACTTGTTGCAAGGAAGATTGGGAGTCACTTCTTTAAATATTCTTTTTTTTTTTTTCTGTCTCCTTTCATTTCTCTTCTTTTTCTTTTTTCTTTTTTTTTCTTTTTGTACTTTGTATTTCTTTTCTTTCTATTATTTTCTTTTTTAATTGATTTCAGTTTCTTTTATCTTTTAGTATTGCAAAACTCCTTAATAAATAGTTTTTTTTTTTAATCTATATACCTATTGTTTCAAAATTATACTTGACTGATCTAGAAATACCTTCCTTGGTGATGGTGGTACTGATAGTAGTAAGAGTAATAATTGTAATTAATGATAGATAGATAGACAGACAGACAGACAGACAGACAGACAGACAGACAGACAGAAGATAATAGACTGTTTATTCATTCATTCATTCCTCAGATGTGCAGTGTAAAAGAAATATACCCATGTGGGTATTGATGGATTGGACAAGATAAGTTTAATTTCTTTCATTCCTGAGTTCCACATGCCCCACCAAATCTATATTAATTGTAGCACTTTAACCCAAGGTTCAAGCTTCTATTTTTACCTCATTCCACCTGAATGCGTTAGTGTAGCAGAAAAGCTTATCCATTAAAATATGCCTGGCTTTTTGTTGCTATTGTTGTTTTTAATCAGTAAATTAAAATAGGCATTAGCCAGAAATCTAATGCTTAGAATCCAAATCTAAACATAGTTACTCAGAAGCAACTCCCATTGTGTTCCATAGAGTTATTCATTAGTAAATATATCCAGAATCATGGCCTTCTTTCCTTTTATTGAGCATTTATTGATACATGATACCATTATATTGATGCTTGTTTAGAAGTGGTGATTGAGACCAATTTCATTTTTCAACAGTATTGATTAGTGGACACTGTGAAAATAGGTCGTGCAAGCGCCTACATTAGGATCCATATTTAACCATAAACTTTGGAACAGAATGATTATTATTTGCAGCAATGTTTTAAAGTTTAAAAGTGTAATGCTATGCATATCTGCTGGAATAAAAGTCCTATTCAGTGAGATTTGCTCCTCATTAAGTATATATAGCATTGCTGCCACAAGGTGCTAAGTATCACATATTTGTTACAGTTCTAAAAGCAGCGAATGGATCACAGGCTAAAGCAAAGCTTTGCTAATTGGAGAACATCACACATTCTCTTACCTACACTTTGTGTACCAAATTAAATAGCATGTTGCTGATTTGTCCTACAGTGTGGCTGCAAGCAATGTATGGTGGAAGAGGTGGGGAGGAAGAGACTGTATACTGAAAATAAATATGTGCAAATACTCATATGAAACCATTAATATGAAACTAAATATATTTAAGAAATCAACCACATAGTTCAAAAAATATTGTTGGAGGTATATATTATATATAATATAATATTGGGTATGTATATGTATGTGTGCGTGTGTATGTGTGCGTGTATTGTATATATGTATGTATATATGTGATTGGCAGACACATCTTCAGATCACACAAAGTCTTTTCATCAAACATCAGCCATCCCAATTAGAGTGGCCCTTGGTTCCCTTCAACTGTCAACTAAGGAGTTGCCACTGAGACTAGAAATATACAATCCAAGGAACAGAACTCTAAGAAATCAGATTAATAATATTTATTAGAAGAAGAATTAAGATTACAATGCAAGAATTCCAATGAATACCTTAATTTCAAATGAGACACCTACATATAGGCTATTTGGGATGGCAGAATTATTTTCTGTTTCCTCCTGCTTTTTCTATTGAAGAAGACCAAAAGTTTGGCTCTGAGGTGAAGACATGGCAGGCTGCATCTGTTCCCGTTTTGGTAACTATCATTCTTCTCAGTGGGAGAAGTAACTGTTACACTCATCCCAGTGTCCTGAGAGAAACAAAATTCTCTTAATTGGGGCAGAAATTCCTAAATTTACCATGCATTTAACCTCATTATTTCCCTTTTCACATTCTTAGCAGCTACAGTACTGTATATCAGGGTTCCTCAACCTTGGCAACTTTAAGACGGGTGGACTTCAACTCCCAGAATTCCCTAGCCAGCAAGGGAGGCTGGCCGGGGAATTCTGAAAGTTGAAGTCCACCCATCTTAAAGTTGCCAAGGTTGAGGAACCCTGCTGTATACGATTATGTTTCTGAGTTGCCTTACGTACCCAACTGGACTGCTTTGTTTTCTAGCACAGGTTATTTCCCAGCTTTCATTCCATTCACAATCTTCAAACAATCATGGGGGGGGGGGGGCGGCTAGCCACTGACAAGGATGGCGTGCTGAGCTCTTCCTTCTCCCTCGACCCAGCTATTTTCTCTAATATAGCCAGTTTACCTTACTAAATATTTTATCAAGCAGTAAGATAATTTAAGCAGGATGTTAAGGAAGGAGAATCTGTGCAAGGGAAAGGGGATCAAAGCTTATTTGGAAGACCTGAAGGGAGGCACCCCTTCCCAGCTGCGAAGAAGAAGCAATGGAGGACGAAAGCACTGCCCACAGGCATCTGATATGGATGTAATTGGACAACTAATAAAACAATTTTAAAAAGAATTGAAGACAGAATGGGATAAACATGCTGTGGGACTAACTAAAGACTTGGCGGGTATGTCTGAGCAAATGAATAAACAACTTGAGGAAATGTCACTGCAAATGACAGATATAGCTCAGGTAGCCAGCAAAGCTTATAATATAGCTACAATACTCTAGAGATAAACAAGGCTCAAAAGAGTATTTCTGAAATAAAGACTGTGTTGGCAAATTTACAGAATCATAACAGGAGACATAATGTAAGGATCAAAGGATTGTCAGAGAAAACCGGAACAACCAATTTGACAACTTATCTCATTTCTAAAATTAATGAGCTGAGCTCTGCTTTCAACCTAACAGATAAAGATATCGAACATGCTCACCGGGTTTACTCTCCTAGGAACACACAGAAACCTAGAGACATTTTGGTCAGATTTGTAAAACTTATGCAGGACAAGATGCATTACAAGTGGGGATTTCCTTTGAAGTTAGTTGTTTTTATGTCACAAGGAAGAAAAGTTATTTCAACTTTGACTGAAGCTTGTTGGCAGGGCTTTCTAACAAGAGATGAAGGAAGCTGTCTGACTTGAGCTTGGAACTGTGGAAAGCAGGCTCAACTACAAGCTGAAGATTAGGTTATGAACAGTGAAAAAAAAACACAAACAATTTTATAATATTGACGCATTAAAACCTCAGACTGGAATGCATAAGAGATTTCAAAATTTAATGCATAGTCATGGATTCATAAATACATGGACAATTATGAATCCTGCAATAAAAGCACATACATTTTATTCAGATAGACATAAATCCCACTCTAGGATAGACTACATATGGATATCTAGAACTTTTTCAGTCTTTTTGCAACAAGTTGAAATTGCACCAAGACCTATATCAGATCATGCTCCAGTGACTATTACGCTCAAATCAGAAGAGATTATTTCATTTTCTTATAATTGGCATTTTAATCCTATAACACTGTACAATGCACCAGCAAAGCAACAACTAAGTCAAACTTTGAGAAACCTTTTTCAAGAAAATAATATAAATGAAGCATCAGTAAGAATGAGGTGGGATGCTATGAAGGCAGTATTAAGAGGGTAGTGTATAAATCAGATGAGCAGGATTAAAAAAAAAAATCTTCCCAAAACATCTTCACAAAATAAAGCAAGCTTTATTCAGAAATTAACAATTTATTAGCAAAATAGAACTACATCAGCTAGTATATTAAAACAGATAATAAATAAAAGGAGATAGTTAGATGATTTGGAGACAGATAAAATCTCCTCTCAAATTATTTTTGCCAATCAAAGATACTATGAACATGATAATAAAAATTCTAGAATACTGGCAAATAAATTGAAAAAAGCTAAGGAAAAAATGTACTAGTGCAATTAAAAACAGCAATGGCCAAATAGTGACTAAAACCAAAGATATCAGTAAAAAATTCAAACTTTTTTTCAGCAATTTTTTTTTTTTTTTTGTCTGCGCTCAGTCATTACTGACCCTGCAGTGACTGCCTGGACGAATCCTTGCAGTTTTCAAGGCAATTGTTTTTTCGGAAGTGGTTTGCCAGAGCCTCCTTCCTAGAGCATAGCCCAGCTGGCGAGTGCAGGAGGCGGGGTTTCCGTTGCTTCGCACCCTTTTCGGGCGAGTGCAGTTTCGTCCTTACCGGCAACTGGTCCCGTCTCTCTGTGCAAGGCGCTGCCAGCATTTTTCCTCCCACCGGAGTGAGAGTACCCATTTACCTACTCACGTGAGTTTTCGACCTGTTGCTATTTCAGAAATCTCTGAAGTCTTTAATTTTATTCAAAGTGGAAAATGTCCTGGCTCTGATGGACTGGCAGGGGAATTTCATAAAGAATTTAAAGAGATCTCAATACCTGAATTTCTATTTTTATGGAATACTTTGCACCAAGGGGGCCCCTTATCAAAGTCTTGGAAACAGTCTAAGATAATTTTGATCCTTAAAGCGGGTAAAAATTCCCAGGAATTGGTATCTTATAGGCCCATCTCACTTCTCAATGTGGACTATAAACTATGCACTAAATTGTTAGTTAACCAATTAAAGGTCATTATAAGTAAAATTATTCATATAGGTCAATCTGGTTTTATTCCAAATCAAAATATATCTACCTCTAAAGGACTTTATTAAATATTATACAAATTAGTAACAATAATAAATCTTCACTAGTCATATGTTCTTTAGATATATTTAAAGTCTTTGATTCTCTGGAACTATCATTTTTAAAACAAATATTAAATACATTTAAATTTGGGGCTAGCTTTTGTAAGATGATTGAACATACTGTATATATGAACTGACTAAAGCTCAGATAAGACTTAACAGTTATGATTCAGATTCTATCACAATTTTAAGAGGTACAAGCAGGGTTGTCCCTTATCACCTTTATTATCCACCCTGGCTATAGAAGCACTGGCAATAGCACTTAGATCCAACAATCAGATTTACAGAATAAAATTGGGAGACAAGACATATCTTTTTGCTGATGATACGGTTCTGACCTGCTCAAATGCTTCCCATTCAGCTAACTATATTAAGAAGGTGTTAGAGGAATTAGCAGAAGTGTCAGGACTAACGGTTAATTTTGACAAATCACATCTGATGTTTTTTTCATATACCCCCAAAAATTCAAAAGGAATTTTCTACAGTTTTAGGGATTCCAATAGTATATAAATCTTTAAAATATTTAGTCATCACTATGACTAAGAATATTAATAATTTTTTTACTAATAATTATATACCAGCAGGGAACAAATTAAATAAGGAAATGAAAAACTGGGCTTTGACACATTTTAACATTTTAGGGTGAATTGCAGTGATAAAAATGAAAATCCTTGCACAGCTCAATTTTCTATTTCAGTGCCTCCCAGTGGAAATTCCAGAACCGGTTTTAAGACATTGGCAAAAAAAAAAAAAAATAGAAAGCTTCTGCTTTCATGCAAAAAAAAGAGAGAGAGAGAATAAATAGAAGGATTTTATATAGACCTCAAAAACAGGGAGCCTGGGACATGCCCAATTTGATAATATATTATCAAGCAGCATGGTTAGGGTATATGATTCCATTTATTATGGAAGACTCTTCTAAACAATGAATCCAAACTGAAACTATATTAGAGCAAATAATTTGATAAATCAATGTTTTTTTTTCACCCAAAATATTTTTCTATAATAAAACAGATGTTTTTATTAAAAGAACACTTCACATTTAGAAGACTAAATACATAGCTTTGATAAAGGATACTTCTCCTTTAACTCCTTTAATTATACACACACACACACTTTGGTGTGACTACCCTTTGGCTTCAAACCAGCATAAATTCTTACACTTGCACATGTTGTACACTTGCACAAAGTCAGGGATCTTGTAGGATTAGAGTCAGGTGTATGATTAACCAATTATACCAAGCAGGTGCTAATGATCATCAATTTCATATGCATGTTGAAACATAGTCATTAACTGAAACAGAAACAGCTGTAGGAAGCTTAAAAGTGGGTGAGGAACAGCCAAACTCTGCTACTAAGGTGAGGTTGTGGAAGACAGTTTCATGTCACAGGTCATATCCATGCAAGACTGAGCACAGCAACAAGGCACAAGGTAGTTAGAGTGCATCAGTAAGGTCTCTCCCAGGCAAAAATTTCAAAGCAGACTGGGGTTTCAAGATGTGCTGTTCAAGCTTTTTTAAAGAAGCACAAAGAAACAGGCAATGCTGAGGACCTTAGATGCAGTAGTTGGCCAAGGAAACTTAATGCAGTAGATGGAAGATACATCATGCTTACTTCCCTTCAACATCAGAAGATGTCCAGCAGTGCCACCAGCATAGAACTTGTAGAAACCAGTGGGACCTAGGTACACCCCTCTACTGTCTGAAAAGTCTGGCCAGAAGCCATACCTCTGATGTGGAAACAAGGTTAAGCAACTCAACTATGCAAGAAAACATAGCAACCAGGGTGCAGAAAAATGGTGGCAGGTGCTCTGGACTGATGAGTCCAAATTTGAAATATTTGGCTGTAGCAGGAGGCAGTTTGTTTGCCAAAGGGCTGGAGAGCAGTACAATAATGACTGTCTGCAGGCAACAGTGAAGCATGGTGTAGGTTCCTTGTAAGTTTGGGGCTGCATTTCTGCAAATGGAGTTGGAGATTTGGTCAGGATCAATGGTGTTCTCAATGCTGAGAAATACAGGCAGATACTTATCCATCATGCCATAGCATCAGGGAGGTGTGTGATTGGCCCCAAATTTATTCTGCAGCAGGACAACAACCCCAAACATACAGCCAATGTCATTAAGAACTATCTTCAGTGTAAAGAAGAAGAAGGAGTCCTGGAAGTGATGGTTTGGCCCCCACAGAGCCCTGATCTCAACATCATCGAGTCTGTCTGGGATTACATGAAGAGACAGAAGGATTTGAGGCAGCCGACATCCACAGGAGATCTGTGGTTAGTTCTCCAAGACATTTGGAACAACCTACCTGCCGAGTTCCTTCACAAACTGTGTGCAAGTGTACCTAGAAGAATTGATGCTGTTTTGAAGGCAAAGGGTGGTCACCCCAAATATTGATTTGATTTGGGTTTTTTTTCTGTTTGCTCACTTTACATTTTGTAAATTGATAAACATAAACAATTAGAATATATATTTTTGAAAGCATTCTTACTTTGCAGCATTTTTTCACACCTGCCTAAAACTTTTGCACAGTACTGTATACACACACACACACACATCAGGATAATCATTATGGTTTGGCTACAATGAAATTTCTGAGATAAAACAATCTTTATAAACTAACGGATTTTTATAGTAATAGGGAACCTCTCAATAAAGATCAGATAAAGCAATGAATAGGTGATAAATTACTACAGCTCTTTCAGCATCAACTCAAATTTCTTTTGGGAGATAGAAATATTAGAGCTTTAGCAGCATGGCCTTATACCAATTTTGAGAATTTAATACCTCACTATTTAGAACATCAAAAGGAACAATCTCAAACATGTATAGGTTATTACTGCAATTAGAAATAGGAGATCCACCATATGGCTTAAAGGAAGCTTGGGATATAGATCTCAGTAATTCCATACAGGAGATAAATGGCAGAAATTATGCAAACTGGTGGATTCACTTCAGCTTCAATGCAAGAATTGTAGTGGAAGATTATACATCACTGGCATTTGACTCCCATTAGATAATATTTATATTATTCTTCCAAATGTTGGAGAGGTTATCAAAAAAAAAAAAGGCATTTTTTTTAAATTTATGGTGGCCGTGATAAAGCTATACCCCTTTGGTGTTAAATTTTTTGTGAGATAAGTGACACCACTAAACAAAGAATTGAATACTCTCCAGAGTTAGGCTTACTTCATTGATTTACAGGACCAACCCCCAAGCTTAAAAATAAAGAACTTATTATCCATTTAATTTTAGCAGCCAAAATAATAATTGTGCAACATTGGGAAACTCTAGACAACGTAACATTTGAGATGTGGATTAACAAGGTCTCTTCAATTCCCATATTAGAAAATATCACAGATAAAATTGAAACAATGACACATCAGAGGCAGCAACCACAATTTCATCAATTTCATTCACTTGGATGGATTTTATGATTTACCTCAATAGCAATATAATATAGTATACTTTACATATACGGTAAATTTGTACATATGCAGTACCTGTCTCTTTATTTACATTGTAGCAGTTCTTTTTGGTGTTTTCCTTTTTTTTCTTTTTCTTTATGTGCTTCTTGGATTTATGTTAATGCAGTTACCTGATATTGTTCGTTAATCATACTTCAGTAAAAACAGTGGAAAAAAATTAACAGTATTTTTGTAATTATTGTTTTTATGGTTTTATTGTATGCCACCCAGAGTCACGTTTCTGTGAGATGGGTGGCATATAAATACGATGAATACATAAATAAATAAAGTTGATCACCAAAAATCACCAAACAATTGTGTGCATTAAATGCAGCTTTGATTGTTGCTACTGTCCCTTCCTTTTGCACAAACCCTCCTCAATGACTGTTTACCTGGCTAGGTGTCAGTTTGTTACAAATGTCATCACATTTTGTCTCAAAAGGAAACAAAAATGAATGGGCACTTAAAAATCAGATTTTAAAATGAACTTAGACAAACACCGGAGTTTTTCTGTGAAATTTGTCTGGAATTTGATTTAGCTTTTTTTCTAAAATTCCATCATTTTCTGGTGGAATGGAAAGAAATTTATTAGGGACTAACACAGAATATTACCACCCCCACCGCTTTCTACTATATACTTTATGAATGAATACAACTGAATGCAGACTGAGTGCATGTGACTCTGGGTGTGTGACTAATTCTCATCTCTGGAAATTAGAGAGACCTTGACTAAAAGTGTGCACTCAGTTCAACTAAGTATGTATAAAAAAGCTGTTATCACAGAGTTCCTCAACCTCAGCAACTCAGCAGAATCTCTCTATCGCTATCTTTATCATCACTACATGCGTGCAAGTAAACACACACCAAATAGTACCATAAATGTCAATAGGCCTTCATTATAATCTTGTTGCCCTCAGTCTAGCAAGCATATGTAGCATGAATGCATTTGTTTAAGCAGGTAAATGTCCTTTGCAGCTTGGAATGATTTTTTTTTTCCTTATAAAAAAATAAACACTTGCCTCTCTAATTTGTATATCAGTTTAAGAGTCCCATTTCCTCCAATGCAGTGCTGAAATAGCTGAGTTGTAGAATGCTTAATTGTAGAATTTTTCTCTCCCCTCTTTTTTTTTTTTTTTACTTTGCCTTTAATTTGTTTAATTATGGATGTAAAGGCATAGTTAGGGAAAAGATTGTTTTTGTCAAGCCTTGTACAATAATTAGCATTGATTATTCAAGTGCCTTTTAAAATAAATGCTTAGTGAAATAAAACTTTTTAAACTTGAGTGATAATCTAGTTTTTTTACTGTCACCAACCATTTCTCTGTTAATTTGCATAATGCATTTCTAAGGGATTATGTTTCTATAAAGAGCCAGTATGAAAACTAACAGCAAAGATGTCCTAACTTCAGATAAGAGAAATGTTTTCTTTCCATACTTCTTATGCCTACCTCATCTTTTATTTCCTATGCTTTTGTGTGTGTGTGTGTGTATACTCCTCTTGATCTCCATTCTAAGTTTGTACAGATCCAAAAATTAATGAAATATTTACATAGACCCACAATAACAAAGGGCAGTTGTGGGCCTGGACTGACTTGGAAAGCTAGCCGGTGATCCCAGTTCAGATAACGTACTAACAGTGACTAGTGTAATCATACCCTGACTTCCATGTCATTATACAAAGTTTGTATTTCTGGCTCTTGGAGATGGGAAGTGACAAAAGGAAGCACTAACAAAAACCCTACTCCATCTCAGAGATATATGCATCTGAAGTCAGGAAATAAAAATGTTGGTAGGGAGTCTAATGCAGACCAGGCAGTGTGGGAGGAAGACCTCCTGTCTTTTTCAACTACCTTGGTACTGTTTATTGGGACCAATTATTTTATTTTTTTAAGGCAATGGTGTTATATGAATGCCTGTGTTTGGTCATCCCTGCTTTATTAATTTTTCCCCAGGGAGGTGGGCTGGAAAAAGAAAAGAACATTTGAAGGTAGGTCAAGGCTGAAAGCAACAGTGCATTATTAGAAATGATTATGGAAGGCCATTTCAAAAAGTAATATTTCCAATTGCATTCATGATATTGCCATTTGCCATACTTTAGGTGTGATTAAACTTTGCCATGTGTAAAAATATTCTTCCCAAGACTCTTAAGCATAGAAAAAGCAGCTAGTGTGTTTATCAGGAAACCAAATGTCAAAAATCAATAATGCTATTCATCACACCTCATGACTTTCACCTTGTCCCTACAGTGAACTGAGAAACAGAATTATCCAGGAAAATATCCAGCCTATTGTTTCATGTTTTAAACAGGGATGAGAAAGAAGTTGAGGCTTTAGGGCCTTTTTTTTTTAATTACTTGTTTAGGTCTGACAGCTGTATATCTGCAGTTTAAAACCAAATGTGCTCCAAAGCTCTACCATATTGATCCAGAGGAAATGAGCATTTTAAAATGAAAATAGCAAGTCAAACACTACGTGTGTTCATACACTCACACTGCATAAACACACAGAGAGACACACACACACACAAACTGACACACACATAAGCATTCCCACGAGGAAGTGGGGGAAATAACAAAATGTGCTTTACAATATCATGATGCAGACTTTGCCCCTTACGTACCTACATGTGACAGCATGATACAAGTATGAAAGGGCAGAACTCAAGTTGTAATCTCACAACACACATTTCATCATTTTGGTGTATTCATGAAACTAACCATCATTTTTAACTTAATTTGTCTTTTATTAAAAACTAATATAAATTTCCTATTTTTTTTTCCAAATTCATTTCTTCTGTCTTTTCTGACATCAGTAGTGATTTTTTTTAAAAAAAGCCAATACATTTTTATGCAACTTTCTGAAAAAATGTATGTATTTGGGTAGGCACGTTCCTTAATATGCAATTTTTTTTTTTCTAATACACAATCAGCTTTGTGCATTACCTGGAATAGGCACCATCTTGTCTAATATTTCCTAATACATTCATTTTTTAAGACATTATATTTTTCCCCCAACTGCCAATAACTATGGATGCCTATGTTCTGTTCATGCATATTACTGAAAACTTTGAGTTAGGCAGCTCATGGGATGTATGTACAGGTTCAGGGACCTTGACTTGAATGAGACAGTACAAATAGTACTCCAGGTTTTTTCCCCTTTTTATACAAGCTTCTGATAGCATGTAGCAGAAGTAGTTTTGGTTCCAGCTAAGCTACACAACTACAATTTACAGCCAACTAATTGCCCAACATTCCATCACGTACACTGTCTCCCTTCATGTCTCCTGATGAGTCTGCCTCCTGCTGCTAGTGCTGTAACTATTTATTTTCTCTGAATGGCAACTTTCAGACCTATAGGAATTATAAGTGTGTGTGTGTGTGCATGCCTGCACACATGTGTACATGTTTGTGTGTGTGTGTGTTTGTCCAAATTATTATTGAAGTTTAGCATATGTGTACTGCTCTAGTCTTAACCCTACCTAGGTCCTAATTTTAGAGTGAAAGGAAGGACTTATCAAGATATAAGGGTAATTCCCTCTCTCTCTGTCTATCCCCTGTTTGGCAGCTCAATCAATCAGCTCAATCAGCTCATTGTCTGTTTGATTTTCTCTGGAAGATAAACTTTTGATCTTTTTTTTTTTTTAATTTTCTGATCTTCTATTATCTTCTGGCACCTCCACTCTTCCCTCTGTGTTGTTTTGTAATTGTCCTACCACCTTCCTCTGGTCTTCAACATGCTTCTTTGGATAGTGCCAAACAATTCTTTCCATCAGTACAAATGCTGCCCAGTCTAACTCAGATTTGCCAGTCCTTATCATTCTTTACTGCATTCAACTAACCATGTTCAACAATCATTTGGTGTCTACATCCATCTTAGTTGTCAATCATCAGCTCCCAGGTCAGTTCCCAAGCTTCTCCTTGCCTGATGGCTGGCTGGCTGGCTGATTTATTTATTTATGAAAGTACCTTATAAAAAACAATAGGAAAACAAAAAACAAAAAATGAAACAAAGTATAATACATTGTTTTAACAGTTAACAGTTACAATTTTATATATACTTATCTAATCTAAATATTATTCAAATGTGTATATATTTATTTCTAATACACTTATATAACTATCATTCTTTTTTTTTTTAACCTACTGTATTTTGTATAAATGAGTTCCATATTTCATTATACTTGACCATACAAAGTCTACATCTATAGGCAATCTGTTCATAGGTGGTAGGTATAATCAGGTCTTCAATCCATTTGGTAAATGGGGTCATACATTTATCTTTCCAAGATAAATGTATGACCCTGCAATATTAGTCTTTTGGCAATAGTAAGGGCACAGAGAATCAATTTACATTGTCCAGTTCTCAAATTCCATGTAGTAGGTATATAATTCAAGAGAATGTTATCCTCTGAAAATTTTAACTTTTGTAGCAAAGTCATATTTATATAGTCCACTAACTTTCTCCCAAAATTTAGTAAGTACAGGACATTGTAAAAACATATGTTTTAAAGAAGCATTATCCTTATTACATCTTCAACAGAATGCTGTCTTCGCCAGTCCTTTTCTATACAAACATAGTGGAGCCCAATAAATTCTAAATATTATTTTTTTGTTGTATAAGTTGTAGTCTGAGGTCCATTGACACTATTGCTATAGAAATTAAAATGTCCCATTGTCTAGGCAATATGGAAACCTCTAATTCTTTATTCCACTCATTTCTAAATTGATTTATTGATAACAGATATCTATAAAAACTAATAGTAGGTTTTTTAGTTGTAAAATAATTAACAAATTGTTCGAGTATCTCTGGTGTCTCAGAAGCTGAAAATGCTGCTGGTCCAAACAACGTTATTAATAAATGTTGTAGCTGTAAATATTGGTATTGGGTTACATCTGACATGTAACACAGTGTATGTTAAAAATTCATCTTCATCATCTATCAGCTGGTCCAAAGTCAATATTCCTGCTTCCATCCAATTTTTCCAAATCACCATCTTTCTCCCAATTTTTAAAATTGGGTTTCCCCATAAAGTCAATTTAGCAATTTAGCATTTAGAAAAGGTGTCAAATCCTTTATTAGACATAATTCCATAACGTTCTAATTGACATAATTGTTTCCAGAGATACTAGAGTTCTAATGTATTTTAATCCTAATACTGTCCAGCCAACCAAAGGTGCTCTATATGTATATTCCAAAATTGCCCAAGTCAGAAAATTGGCACCAGTTGTTGGCTTTCAGTATTTAATACTTGACAATAGGTAAGCATGATGATATAGCTCCAGATTCAGAAAACTAAATCCTCCCTCATTAATTGATAGTTGCATTTTCTGTAAAGATATTCTCAGAATCAAAGAACCCCATAGAAATTTTCTAAACGAAGACTTTATTTTCTGAAAATATTTTCCAGATATATGAACAGGAATTCCTCTCAGAATATAAGTTAATCTGAGAGTAATATTCATTTTGAGAGCGCTCACCTTTCCGCAAAGGTTGAGGTTTAATTACTCCCATCTATTGATATTTGAAGAAACCTCTCTATTTATGTTATTTATATTACATGCTACTGAGTTATATCTTTTGGTATGCACATACCTAGATATTTAATGGATTCAATACAAATATGAAATTGATATTTCTTAAATGAATGGCTGTACAAATTGTCACCTATTTTGATTTGGATCAGTTAATAGAATATCCTGTTATTTTACTAGTGGCATCTATCACTTGCATCAACATTGGGATAGTAGTGTGAGGTTTAGAAATAAACAAAAGAATGTCATCTGCAATTTGTGTTCAAGTAAGTTATGTACTATTTCATAAATCTTCCTGTGTTATCTAATAGCACAATCCAAGGGTTCCATGCATATATTAAAAAGAAAGGGTGAAAGTGGACATCCTTGTCTAGCTGGCTTTTAAAACTCCACTCCTAATGCCAGCGTAGCATCTGATGTCAGCTTATGTGTTGCCCCTCTATTCCTGTAAGCAGTATGTCCTATGAGAAATGAGAATCTAAACCAACACCAACTCTCAACTCCTTAGTAGCAAAGCAAGTGCAGGCTGTTTGCGTTGGGTGTCTGCATGGCTGAAGGGAGGCCCATCACATGATAGATCAGCATTAAGAAGTGAATGAATCATTTTCCCCATCTTTTCTGTGGATATCTTACCAATAACTTCAATATAATTGTTTGTATAGCTACTCAGAGGTATTTTTGTTTTAATGGGACTCATTAACCTGATAGACTGAAGTATGGACAATCCAAGGGTCATATGCACCCTGCAATCCTATTTTGTACCTCCAAGCATCCTACTCATGTTGCTGAAACTGGGCAGCAAAACTGCTGTTTTTGACTTTATTTTTATGTTTTTAAGATTCCCTCCAATTCAGATAACTGTGTTAACTCGCTGCAAGGCTTAACACCCACATTTCATCCCTTAAAATATTTTCAAATCAGAAAGGCAGACAGAAAAGGCAAATGTTTTTCAGTTTTCCACCTTTTAACAGAAGCTTATCATTACCCATGATACTTACAGAACTTGGAAGCTAACGTTCTTGAAAATTAAAATACTTCCCCAATTCCTCAGAAAGGACCTACCTACCTACCTACCTACCTACCTCCTGATTAAGAATATATTTAGTCTCTTATCAACAATTTTTCTGGCTGATGGCCTAAGATATTAATCAAATATTCAAATACAACATTAGATGATATAGATGTAGATGTAGATGTAGATGTAGATGTAGATGTAGATGTAGATGTAGATGTAGATGTAGATGTAGATGTAGATATTTCCCTGCTGTTCTCTATCTCAAAATTTGTGGTGTGTCCTCAGAGCATGATAGTGACAGAGAGCAAGACAGGCTTATATTCAAAGAGGCCAAAGTGAGATGGTCCTTGAGTGGAATGAAACCTATCAGGGCTGAAACCTATCTAATAGTTGGTATGTGAAGTTAAAGGGATAATAGTTGCCGAATACTTACTGGTTTGGTATAGTGTTCTTTCTAGTTAATTGATTCAATTGCCCAAAGTGCTGATGTTTCAGTTAATGAATAGAGCAGAAACTTCTTGAACTTGTAAAATGAAATTTATAAACACCTTGGTTATTGATTAAAAAAAAAAAAAAGTTGCTGTTCAGGTATGCTCTGTGTTTGTACTATATAGCTCAGTAGATTCCTTCTTCAATTTATGCATGAAATAAATTATTGTAATTACAACTATAATTCAGAATAGCTACAGGGTGCCAGTAGATATTTAAGTGAAGTATTCCTGACAGAAGCAGGCACAGTTGCAATCCAGAGTTCTTTGAAACTCACATTGAGTGCTATTGTTTAGTGGTATGATGCTTCCAAAAGCTGACTGTATTAATGTATTCTACAATGTTTATTTATGCACAGTTCATTGAATTGTGACATCATTGTCCTTAACAAGAGCAGTGCACATTTAATACCTGAAGATTTGACTAGCTGGCAAAAGGCCTTGCTCAGTGGCCGAAATAATTAAATCCTAACTCATGATTCCATGGGATAGAAGGTGTTAATAAGAAAGGAAGTATTTTGTCATAGCTTAGTGCTTGCTAACATCTCAGGTCTATTTTTGTCTTTCCTATAGGCAAAGTTAGCATATGCTAGCCACCCTCTTTTGAATGGACTAAATAAGTGCTTCCTACCATCTGGTCAATAGACCTTCAGATCTCCAGAAAGGTCCCAAGTCTGTCTGTCTCATTCTTCCAATCAAATCAAACATCACAGCTCAGCCCTTGAATGAGTTTTGAGACAACTCAAAGGTGGAGAACATTCAACAGTGACCACAGGAAAACCTATTCAAAGAACAATCCAATAAATTCTTGACAGCTTTTTATCTTTAAGACTGGGGCTCTGCACCCAGAAAGACCCAGTCATTTGTCATGACTAGGCCTTTCAAAGCCACTTGTGTGGGCTTTGCCATCTTTTTCTTGCCTTCTGGGCCTCGTCTTTTCTGCTTTACAGTAACCAAATGATGGTTGGGCTTGTGTCCAGGTGCATCTGTGGGGGGAATCAAAAAAGTCAAGGTAGCAGCTGCAACCACATGACCAAAGCCTTCCCTTTTTATGTGCAGCACATTGCAAGGCACATAAAGAAGGGCAGGGCTTCAATTTCACAGTTCTGGATACCATATTGATTTTTTCTTACCCCCCCACCCTCATCCCTGTGGATGTCCTTGCTCGTTTCTAATATAATGCTTGCATACTACCTTTGCCATCAACTGTTTATTGAACTATTCATTAATTCTGGTCTGTGATCTTTCTAATTACTCCCCATCTGGAGGTCTTGATCTTTCCATGGTATAATTTTAATTAAAGAACCAAGTATATGGTCTATACTGATAACATTATAGTTATCTTTACAAGGTTATATGGAAACAAAGGGACCACTGCATAGTTATTGCTACCACAATCAAGCTATCCCTCAGCTTGCAGCCACTGGATAATAAAAACCCAAATAAGCATTTCTGATGTTGCTATCATATGGGATCATGCAGATTATTGAAAGTTTTAAAACGTTTACCTCTTCTTCCCCAGACCACAAAATATTTTTGCTCTTTTACCTTCAGTTCACATAAGGAATCTAAATCTTCTGAAGAATCAAAAGATATCTACAATGTAAGATTTATTTGCACATATTAATACAAAGATGCCTTCATTTGCTCCCTTCTCCTTTTATTGTTAATAAAGATTGGTTTGAAGACTTCTGGTAGTGAAGCATAAGCTTTATCTATTTCCTTCATATTTTATTCAAAGAGCTAAATGAGAACCCTTTGGTGATGAAATACAGACAAAAATTTAGCACTGTGTACCTCTGACTTTACTAAGTCTCTGAAGACATCTACCAGACTAGATAAAACAAACTATGTTTTTAATTTAGTTTGAATCTTGAGAGACCTAACATTGCAGTTTTCTTTCCTTCTTGATCAAGCTCATAATAAGCAAAAGGATAAACAGATGGCATAATTTTTATCAAGTTCTCAAGGTCCTGCATATTAAAGATAGCTGACTCTGTCAGGAGGTGCATAATTCTCACCTCCTGTGCAGTGGCTGGCACATACATTATCTCAACACAATAGAATCAGAGACTCATAGAATTATAGAGTTGCAAGAGACTACAAAGATCATAAGGTCCAAACTGTGCAATGTGGAAACAGGAAAACTGGTGAAACCATTCTCAAGAGGTTATTGTCTAGCCTCCTCTCAAAAACCTTCAGAGATGCAGAATCCGCAACTTTTGTAAGTTGGCTGTTCCAGTGTTGTACAGATCTTATTGTCAAGAAACTTTTCCTTATATTTAAATGTACAGGTGAAACTCGAAAAATTAGAATATCGTGCAAATGTTCATTTATGTCAGTATGGCAACTCAAAAGGTGAAACCAATATATGAGATAGACGCATTACATGCAAAGCGAGATATGTCAAGCCTTACTTTGGTATAATTGTGATGATTATGACGTACAGCTTATGAAAACCCCAAATTCACAATCTCAGAAAATTAGAATATTACATGACATCAATAACACAAGGATTGAAAACAGAACAATATCGGACCTCTGCAAAGTATAAGCATGCATATGTACTCAGGACTTGGTTTGGGCCCCTTTTGCAGCAATGACTGCCGCAATGCGGTGTGGCATGGATGCTATCAGCCTGTGGCACTGCTGAGGTGTTATGGAAGACCAGGATGCTTCAATAGCGGCCTTCAGCTCCACTGCATTGTTCGGTCTCATGTCCCTCATCTTTCTCTTGGCAATGCCCCATAGATTCTCTATGGGGTTCAGGTCAGGCGAGTTTGCTGGCCAATCAAGCACAGTAATCCCATGGTCACTGAACCAGGTTTTGGTACTTTTGGCAGTGTGGGCAGGTGCCAAGTCCTGCTGGAAAATGAAGTCAGCATCCCCATAAAGCTCGTCTGTGGAAGGAAGCATGAAGTGCTCCAAAATCTCCTGGTAGACGGCTGCGTTGACCCTGGACTTAATGAAGCACAGTGGACCAACACTAACAGATGACATGGCTCCCCAAATCAACACAGACTGTGGAAACTTCACACTGGACTTCAAGCATCGTGCATTGTGTGCCTCTCCATTCTTCCTCCAGACTCTGGGTCCTTGGTTCCCAAATGAGATGCAAAAGTTGCTCTCATCAGAAAAGAGGACTTTGGACCACTGGGCAACAGACCAGTTCTTTTTTTCTGTAGCCCAGGTAAGACGCTTCTGACGTTGTTTGTTGTTCAGGAGCGGCTTGACAAGAGGAATACGACATTTGAAGCCCATGTCCAGGATCCATCTGTGTGTGGTGGCTCTTGATGCACTAACTCCAGCCTCAGTCCACTCCTTGTGAAAGTCCCCAACACTTTGGAATGGCCTTTTCCTGACAATCCTCTCCAGGCTGCGGTCATCCCTGCTGCTTGTGCACCTTTTTCTACCACACTTTTCCCTTCCACATAACCTTCTATTGATGTGCTTTGATACTGCACTTTGGGAACATCCAACTTCTTTTGCAATTCCCTTTTGGGGCTTTCCCTCCTTATGGAGGGTGTCAATGATGGTTTTCTGCACAACTGTCAGGTCAGCAGTCTTTCCCATGCTTGTGATTCCTACTGAACCAGCCTGAGAGACCATTGAAAGGCTCAGGAACCCTTTGCATATGTTATGGATTCATTAGCTGATTAGAGTGGGACACTTTGAGCCTAGAATGTTGAACCTTTTCACACTATTCTAATTTTCTGAGATTGTGAATTTGGGGTTTTCATAAGCTGCACACCATAATCATCACAATTATACCAAAGTAAGGCTTGACATATCTCACTTTGCATGTAATGCATCTATCTCATATATTGGTTTCACCTTTTGAGTTGCCATACTGACATAAATGAACATTTGCATGATATTCTAATTTTTCGAGTTTCACCTGTATTCCAGGTAGCTGCAACTTGTATTCAATATTACTGAATGAAAAAAGAGAATTTTAAAATAGAATGTATTCAAGTGTAATATTATCTTCGAAATTAGATTTTGACAAGATTTCCATCACACTCTCTTCTTTTTCACACATACATTTAATAAAAAGCAAACACCTTGTGATTAGTGACTTCAAGCTCATTTTTATTTTTTCTCTGAATCTGAGAAAACTTACTGGAATTTCTTTTTGTTAAAGAAAGGATACCATTGCCTTTAGGTTTGGTATAAATGGTGATGGAAACTACAGACACAAGTTCAATTATTATATGACAAACTCATATCTTGAGTAATTTCAAATCTTACATTTTAAGGCTTAATGCTTGATCCCAGGCATGTTTGTTCAGAAACAAGTTTCACTGGTTTCAGCAAGACTTACTTTCAAGCAAATACACTTAGGATTACAATGAATATCAAAATATTAATGGATCAAGCAATAAATTAGGGAAGCCATACAAAAAATGCCAATGCTAATTGCTCACAGAAAGGTAGATCAACATAAATAATCTAAGAAAGTGCTTTTGAATATTAAAGCTGCTATCTACAGAAGACTGTAGGCATCTGTAAAGGTGGATGGAAAGGGGGGGCAAGTGGCAAAATGTGTGTTGTGATGTTGTAATGCAAACTCCTCCCCTTTTGTATTTGGATACAATGTTGTGACACAAATAGAAAAGTGTGGAGATTATGTTTTGGCATTTTAGTATTGTAGTGACAATGACTGAGAACACAATTGGGAGGTTTCACCCTCCCCTCCCAGATATCCTCTGGGTTTTACACACTGTGACCCACCTTCCTGCATTGGTTGCAACTGCTTGATATTTTTAAGGTTTTCACACCAATCTCTGGAGGGAGGGAAAGCCCTGACCTGGCTTCTTCCCCCATAACAATGCTTTGTGAGAAAGCTAAGGCATTTCACAGCCTGAACATTTACTTCTGGGAAACTGGGAACAAGAGTGAGGATGAAGATGTAAATGAAGAAGGACAATTAAGCTCTGTAGCATCACCTCTTGGCCCTTGTAGATTTGAGGTGTGTGGCCACAGGAAGAGCAGATGTCACCCCCTCAGTTTCTTCTGGAAAAAAGAAAGTATATGTGAAAAATCAATTTCATTAAAAATTTTAAAAAGGAACCCTTTAAGTAGTCACATACATAACCACATAAAGATGGATGAAACAAGACCTACAGGACTGCAGCAGTGAGAAGTTCAGAAACAGTACCTTCACCATCAATTTCCCATAAAATTCCACTGGTAGACTGGGCACAGTTCCATGGTAGGCTTAAAGATTGGGATGGGAAGTACTGTGTTTACACAAGTACAAAACACTTCATATACACAAATTACTAGAGACAATTACTAGAAACAATCAGGCAGAGCAGCCCACGGAAATAACATCCAAATTGTGTGTCTTAGAATACTGATCCCTGTTATTCTGTGATTCAGATGAGCATTGCTTCTCATAGATTTCCAACTTATTAGGAAGAATTCAACTGTATACATTTATCTTTTTGGAAGCTTCTGGATCTTGATTCAGAGTCTCTCACTCGCATTTATTTTCCAAAGAAATCAGCTTAGTTCTTTTTACTATGCATCTATACAATTTACCTCTCATAGACTGGAGAACTGTATGTTTTTTTTAACCTCTGTCTTTCTCTGTTGATTTCTTAGAGGCTTCAGGATCCCAATCCACAGTTTCCCCCCTTGTCTCTATTCTTCATTATCTTTTTTACATTATATTTCCCAGCATTCTCATTCTCATTCTCATTCTCTCTCATCTCATCTCATCTCATCTCATCTCATCTCATCTCATCTCATCTCATCAAATCTCTCTCTATCTCAAGACCTTTAACCAGAAAGGGTGGGACTGGGGAAATTCCTTTTGTGCTTGTTAGGGCAAGCCTTACTCCTTCCTGTCTAATAGCTAGCATAGAGTTGCTGGGAGTTGGGTGGCGTATAAATTTAATCATTGTTGTTGTTATTCCAACTCAACTAACCTGGTGTCCCTATTATCAGGAATGTCCTACTCAGAAACCAAAGCTGATGATTCCTGATAGATTGTATACTGGCTATCTGTGGCGAATGTGGAGGTGATGGTAGCTGGTCTGCCCAAATGTATTAGATTTTGGAGCAAATGTGGCTTATCCATTCACTACAAGTGTTGTCATAGTTAGGAACAGGTATTTATACATAAGACTTAAGGTTAATCCTGAGCATTTTTATTCAGAAATAAATTTCATTGATTTCAGTGGGACATACTTTCAAGAAACTAGTGAAGCATCCTAATCAGAACAGTATTTAGTGGTGTCAAAGGTGTGTTTGTAAAAACAGGTGGGATGGTAGACAAAGAATCACGATGCAAACCCGACCCCTTTTGTCTGTGTGCTTATGTCACATACACATATAAAAGAGGTGGGTCTTTCATAAAATGCTACATCTGCCATTTGTCTGTCCTGCACACCCCTACCCACCACTGATGACAGCATTTATGCATGTTGTTTGTTTTTAAACATGACTTTCATCATACTTTGTCCATTAGTCAGTGTCTGGATGTCCAAATATCTAGTATTCAAGTCTCAGCTGAACAAGGCAAAAAAGTCATGTTTTAATCAGTTTAATTCAGCTTAAAATAGTGCAAAGTATACAAGGGAAACATTTTTTCTGTCTCTCTTAGAATCAGTTTAGAAGGACAGACATTACATAAGGTCATTTGCTTAACACATAATATCACTTGTCATAATATACATCACATTGTGTTCTGAGTTAACAGGAAAATGTACGTTATGTGAAGAAAGCTAACTGTGCTTCAACTATTATGGCATTTGACTTTGATATCTCCATCCTGCTAAAAGGTTTTTCTGTAGGATGCATCAGCAAGACATAGTAGAAAGCTATGATAAGAAAACTGATCTTCAGAACTTGTATCAGCTGAAAACAATAAAGAACAAAACTGAAAACAGCTTGGCAAACAGCCATTGGAGTAGATAGAGTAGTTATGATTATCAGTCCTAACAAATCTAAGCAAACTATTTGTTTTTTCTAGTTTAAGCCTTTATTAGTAGATATTCACTTCCAGAATATCTTTACAACACTTCGACAGAATATCTTTATGTGCTCTTCAAACAGTTGCCATCTATTCAGATGCCCTAATAGACTGAATTTTCCCTGGCATGTCAGGGCAAAGTTCACCTAGTCCAATATGATGCTTCCAACAATGGTAAGTCTGAACTCATTTAATATTTAATGGAGATTGTGTGGGCTGTAATGGGCAGGGCAATGGTTCACACTGGGTGGAACCACATCATGTCTGGGAAATTAGATTTTTATTTTTCCCCCTTGATAGAGCTTTCTCTGTGTGTGTTTTAAGAAAAACTATGTACCATGTGCTGTTCATGGGTGGTGGTCGTGGTGGTATCAGATTATGTCCTAGTCTTATGCACGGCAGCATATTTGCTTTATTAGTGCAATATACCCATCAGGCCAATTCATTGTAAATCACATTCATGTTCAGAACATCAAAGTAAGCTCATGAAGGATCCAGCCATTTAATGGAGTAAATTAAATAAGAAATCAAGAAATGACTCAAAGTCAAATACCAAGGATTTTCTTATGGCAAGGATTCTGTCAAACCAGGAATCAAGGATGACTTTCACAAATCAATATTGCTTCAGCAGTTTTGCTATGCTCTGGTTCTTCCCTATAATTGAATCCACTGACCCCAGCTATGCCTGGTCAGACCTAGTTTCCCTTAACAGGTTACTTACTGCCAAGTTGCCCTGTCTGATTCAGCTGTTTCTCACTCTAACTGAGGGTTTCTATGCTGCACCATCTTCTTTCTACTCCCAGGGACTGAGTGGAGGATGCTGTTGAACTAGGGTGGAATCTGCTGGATCCAGGGCAAAGATGATAGTGTCTGTTATTGCTCAATGTTGTTGCTGGGGCTTGGAAGCTCTTGGCATCTTGGGCTGCATCTTCCTCTTCTTCTAAGCATGGTTCTGGAAACAGACCTATGGCAGATTACTGACTCCAAAGGGTAGAAGAGGCTATGAAGCTGGGATCTTTTGCATTTAAGCAGGTGCTCTACCATTCCCAATGTGCTCTAGTCTTCAAAGGACTTTCCTACTGATCTAGTGCCATTCTCCTACTGGAGAGTTCAATAAAACATTTGGGTAGACTTACATACTTCCAAAAAGCCTAGTTCTTTGAGTATAATGGCAGGGACATAATAGATATCAAAAATATGTCATGCTATATTTTAACATCATGTCCCAGACTTGACATAAACCATCAAATCACTAACATCAATGTCCCTACTCATTAAAAAGGATTCAAGGTCCATCTCAACAATGTGAACAGTGTTTAAGGTTACTTGAAACATGACTATGTTTCAAAAGGATTGTGATGTTGATTACTAGGACTGACACAGAGAAAAAAATAGGGATTTTCCAGATAAGGGCAATGCCACATCCCTCCCCCCCCCCCCCCCCCGCCCCAAGTTCTGTTCTTATGCCTTTACTGCCAGTTTGACTTTGGAGAGAAAATTTTATACTTTTTTTTGGAGGGGAGTATGGAAGAAATAAAATGATGGAGCAATCTTCATTTTACTATGTATATGTTTATGCACATTTTTATGTGGGTATTTAGAAGAAAAGCAGCTATAACAATTTGCTTTGTTGCAGAAAAACAGGTTGGAAGTAGGGTGATTTTCAGCAAACATTTTCTCTATCAGCTGTACTTGTCCCCCACTCCCAATTTAAGGATTAAACCCTTGGAGGAGGCTGAAGTAAAAGAGCAAAGGGTATGGGTGGGAAAACAACCACAGGCCTGTCAGGCTTTTTTTCAGCAAAGAAGCAAGCTATCAGTGTTTTATGACCTGTGATTAAATGATTACATTTGGTCTCAAGATTGCTATTAAAAGCAAAGGAGCAGGATTGCTCAGTATAAAACTGATAATTCAAAGTATGGTTTATTGTTTGAAATGATCAGATGGATCAATATTTTCCATTCAGAGTGATAAAACTCAACTGTCAAAATACATATAAACACAAAAGTTATGTCAGGCTTCCCCACACACTCCCATTTACTGGGCCATTGATCTTAATGGACAAAACACAGTGGAGGAAAAAAAATATGCTGCTTTAGGATGCAGTGAAAAGAAAAGTGGTGGTGGTGGTGTGGTGGTGGTGGTGGTGTCAAATGAACATTTTGCCTTCAGGCCTCTTCAGAATTTAAAAAGGCCCTGGATAGCTGTGCACATATATTGGAGGGAAATCACCATTCTGTTGTAGAAAGTAAGAATTTATATGTAAAGTACAAGTAATAAAAACACCATCTATGACAGTGTACAAGTCCAGCCAGCTATGCTTTGACTATAATGAATGTGGAGGAGTAGGAGTAAAGGAATGCTACAGGCAAGCAGTTTCAACCCCAGTAGACCTCAAATCACTCTAGAGATGAATACTAGGTCTACTTAAGGCTGTGTGTTAAGGTAATGCTTCCTTGATTCTGTCACCTGCTGGGCAGGTCATCTTGTGTCCTACTTGTCACAGGAGGTGATGGGTTAGAGAGAGAGAGACCATCTCTGCTTCGTGTCTAATTGCACTGGCTGAGAGATTTAAAGTCCCATATCTAGAACAAGAACCCAGCCATGCACTTGCATGCCAGTCCCAAGCCCAGGTAAACAGGGATGGTTGAGGAAAGACCTGGTGACCTACTTTGTAAAAACCTCACCAAGAAAATGTTATGGAAAGGCTCTCAAATGATTCAGATATGGTGCCCAATGGTAGGACTCCCCAGGCCAGAAGGTATCCAACAAGCTACTGGGAACGGCAAGGACCTGCACTGAGTAGTCAAGGCATTAATGATACACCTAGGGCAAATCCAGCAGGAATCCCAGCTGTTGATACAGCCATTGGTGAAAGCAAGGGTCTGTATTGCATGAAGACACACCAGAAAGCAACGAAGAATGTCTGAGAAATGAGCCAGGGTAAATTGGATACCATCAAATGCAAGATGGTCAGGTTGAAAATCGATCTTGGCATCAGTGAGCTACCCTGGATAGACCATGGCTATTTCCAGTCTGAGGTATTCACTATCTATTACTTGGAACATGACACCAGGAAAACAAATAGAGTGGCATTTATCACAAGCAAGAAACTTTCCCAAGCACTGGAAAGTTTCTCAACAGTAAATGATCGCATTATAACTATCCAAATCTGTGCTAAGCCCCTCAAAATCACAGTTGTCCATGTCTACAGCCCCAACAAGTGATGCAACTGAACTTAAAATAGAGGGCTTCTATGCCAGCATCGAAAAATATTAAAGCAAGTGCCCCCAAAATACATTGTTTACATATTGGCTGAGTTTAATGCAAAAGTCAGCAGCCAAGCAGAAACAGGCATCACTGGCAGCTTTGGACTTGGGGAGAGGAATGATCCAGGTGATTGTTTGGTACAATTTTTCCATGAAAATCGATTTCGAACCATGAATACCTGGTTCAAACACCACAAGCGTTGCTTATACACTTGGACCTCACCAAATAAGCTGCACTGTAATCAGGTCAACCATGTCCTATGAAGCCATTACGGACCAGTTCAGTCCTCGATGTCAAGACATATCTGGGTGCCGATTGTGGTTCAGATCATGAATTGTTGGTGGCTAAGATCAAATTATGCAACGTTAAAAAGACAGCATCGCCAAAGAAGTTTGACATCACCAAAATCCCTTCCATGTATGTAACTGAGGCAAAAAAAATAGGCTTGAACTGCTGGACACTGCTGAGAAGATGCCCAACGAATTGTGGCAGGAAATTAAAGCAGCCATCATTGAAACAGCAGTTGAACACATACCATACAAGAAGCCAGAGAAAAAGCACAAGTGGCTCTCAGATGAAACCATCAGAATAGCCGAGCGAAGAAAAGCAGCCAAACCAACAAGCAAACAGGAGGAAGCAAGGAGACTGAATGCAGATTTCCAAAGAGCAGCAAGGAAAGACAACAACATTTACTGGGACCAGAGTTGCAAGCAACTAGAAGAGGACTGCGTGAAGGGCCACATCACGAATGCATTGTGCAAGTCAAGAGGATTCGAACACCATTTACTGCTCTTAAAAGCATCACCAAAAACAAGCAAGGGAAAGAACTGTCTGACCAACAAGTGTCACGAACAGATGGCGAGAGTATACAGAAGAGCTATATGCCAGCAGCAAAGAGGCCCAGCCTCCTCAGGATGAGGAGGAAAGGGAAGCAGAAATAGAACCAGCCATCCTTCAGGAAGAAGTCATGTGGGCAATGAGCCAACTGCCAGACAACAAGGCCCCAGGTGTTGATACCATCCCCACAGAATTGCTGTGGCCTGTACCTCCCACAACCATCACAGCCTTGTGCCAGAAAGTTTGGGAAATGAACACATGGCCACAGGATTGGAAATGATCATTATTCATTCCATTGCCAAAAAAGGGTGACTCCAAGGACTGCTCCAACTACCGCACAATTGCCCTCATCCCTCCCACTAGCAAGAGTCTCCTTAACATCATACAACAACATCTGGCACTCACCATCAAAAGGGAATTACCAGATGTTCAAGCTGGCTTTGAATGAGGTTGTGGCACTTATGACCATATTGAAAATCTATACTGGATCATGGAAAAATCTCAAGAATTTCAAAAGAACATCTACATCTGCTTTCTTGATTACAAGAAAGCCTTTGATTTTGTCAATCATGACAAACTGTGAAGAGCCCTAGAAGACCTGGGCATGCTAAAACATCTGGTCAGGTTGGTGCAGTCACTGTACACAAGTCAGGAAGCCACTGTGCAAACACCATATGGAGCACTGATTGGTTCAAGATAGAGAAAGGAGTGCAGCAAGGTTGCATTCTTTCACTTATTATTCAACCTATATGCTGAAGTGATCATAAAGAAACTGGAACTTGAAGAATCAACAGTTGGAGTAAAGATTGGAGGAAGGAACATCAATAATCTTCAATATGCCGATGACACAATTGTCCTCTCAGAAACCAAAGACGGCCTGAAACATCTGATCAAAAGGGTTAAAGAAAAAAGAAATTTGCCTCCTCTTGAACATCAAAAGGACCAAGCTCATGACCACTGCATGGAATGGAAATGACAAAATAGCATTTGATGGTGAAGAGATTGAACGTGTGCAAGAATTCACTTTCCTAGGATATCAGATTAATCAAAGCAGTGGATGCTGTAGAGAAATAAATTGTCAAATCGCACTAGTTCGCGCAGCAATGATGAGCATGAATCGAATATGGAAAAGCAAGGACATCAGCCTGACAAATACATGCAGATTAGTCTGTACTATCGTGTTTCCCATAGCTACCTACGGTTGCAAAAGTTGGACCATGAAAAAATTAGACAGGAGGAAAATGAACTCATTTGAGGTATGGTGTTAGAGAAGGCTTTTGCACATTCCTTGGGCAGCAAAGGTGACAAACAGGCAAGTTCTGGAACATATAAAATCAGACATATTGCTGGAAGGCAAAATCACAAAATCCTGCCTTACTTATTTCGGTCATGTCATGCAATCAAACTCACCAAAAAAAAGGCAGTTATGCTCGGAATGGTCAGCGGTAAAAGGAAAGGAGGCTTCCAAAACACACGGTGGGTAGACACCATCAGAGCTGACACCAATCAGAGCACAGAACAACTGAAAGAAGCCATACAAGATCAGAAAATGGGGAGAGAGCTGGTCCATAGAATCACTGAGAATCTGACAAGACTGAACAGATAACATCAACATCATCATCTAGTAGAAGGAGGCAGTGCAAACCAAGTCCTTGCCACTGTCACCAAAGATGAGCATTGCATGGCCTGAATATAAAAATCCATTTTTTGGATTTATATCTTTTTAAGTCTTTGGTAACAATGGTAGATTTTTAAATGTCAGAGCTTAATGTAAAGCATGCATTATAAACACATTGCTTGGGAAAACACTCTTCATGATAATAGGGTGTTGTTTTTTTTCCCCTTCCATTTTACTAAAAGAATCACTTCTAACTTCCCTATTGGGTCTGTGTTCCTCACAATGGAAATCATTTCTGCATTTATTTTCTGAATTGCTGTGCTGGAACCAATATAGAGATAAGAAGGGGCAACTGTGCAAGGACATTCTCAGCCATAGAAATGTATCAGCAATGAATCTGTAAGCTATTACCAAGAACTGCTTTCAAACAGATGACTAAAAAAAAACAGTGACATGTGTTTTATTGTTTGGTGGTATTTCCAATCACTTATTTTATTGAAACTACATCTTAAACATGCTGTACACATCTGCTGACCCCAATTCTCATCAGTCAGATCCAATCAATTTCACCTTGATATTAAAGGCAGAGGAATAGAACTGGGAAAAAATAAAACCTACGCTTGAAAGTGACAGCACCTTAGGTACAGTCTGTTTTATGGTGCAGTAAATATTCGTGCTGCATAAGAATAATAACATGTTTTCCCTTCTGTAAATGATGATTTTGGACATGCACGTGTAGATATCATGCTCTATTTTATTTTTGCTCCTTTTTCTTAGAATCCTAAGGATCAGAAATCTGAGCGCACTTCCAGAAAGGTAGCTGGGAAGGAATATTCCCCCAGAATTAAAAACACCTTGAGCAATTCCTCAGCTGAAAAGTAATGTTTTCATTATTAGAAATGAACCCTTGGTCATTTCACGTATAGACACATGCAAATCCATTCTTGGTTCTGGAAAAAGAAAAAAGAAACTTTCATATAAGTAAACTCATTTGTTTGTTTGTTTGTTTGTTTGTTTATTTGTTCGTTTGTCTTTCGGATTTGGTCACCGCCCATCTCACGAGGAAGTGACTCTGGCTGGTTTACAATAAATTATGTAGCTCCTCTTTTAACACAGAAACTTTTTGAGTTTGAGAAGCTGGCTCCCTTAGAGATCTCCTGGCAGGATCCCTTTGAGCTATTTTTCTGTTTACTTTAAGCATCCCTGCTACCAAGGAAGGGGCTCTAAGGAGCAATTTCCCCTTCCCTTTTGGAGTATCCAGCAGGAGAATCCTGCTATTACGAACAGACAATAACAACTTTACTACTTGCATTAAAAAAATGACAACCACACACTCTTGGAGGTTGAAGCTTTCTGTATGAGCATTCCTGAGAGTGGGAATCTGACCTGAGCAATGATTAATGAAGGTGGTTTAATAACAGAAAGGAGATTTATATACAGGAAATATATTACAGGGATTTGAAAAGCCTAGAACTAGCTAGATATATCCCATCAGGAAGAGAGTCAAAAAAGCATGTGTTCTCTGTGTGTCCCTGAGGAAGAAATGGAGAATAAATCTTGTAGCAATTTTATAAAGAAAGAGGAGATAGAATGGTAGATAAGGAGGGGACAGAGAGTGAATCCTTTACTTTCTATCTATACCCTAGTGTCTCTTTATGGTCAGTAGCTCATAAGACGTTAGACAATTAGTGCCATTGGATTTGGACCTCCAACACAGACAATGTCATAGTGGTACAGGAATGAGGTTAAACAGTCTTTATTTTATTTATTTAAGCAATTTATATGGACGCCCAACTCACTCACGGTGACTCTGGGTGGCTTACAGGAATAAAAATTCCAAATACAAAACCCACTACACCCCCCACCCCCTGGCAACAGCAGCACTAGCCATTTGATGGGCTTCAGGTCAACCTGGGATCCCCAGGCCTGCTTCAGGGCCATGCAGAAGAGCATCAAGGTGGGGGCCAGTCTTATCTCTGTGGGAATTATGTTCCACAGGGAGGGAGCCAGCACAGAGAAGGCTCTTCTTCTTGGTCCCACTAGATGGACCTCCTTAATAGGGGGGACCCGTAACATACCCTGCCTCCCCAATCTGGTGGGTTGGGCAGATGAAACTGGGAAAAGGTGGTCCTTCAAATACAAGTTTTATTTGACAAGACAGGGATGGCATTGAAAATGGATCTACACATGACAAGCTATGAGAATGACATGGAAAAGGATGTCTCACTGGGCATACAAAAGAAATGGGTTGATGTGTTAAAAATCAAAAGGTAAATGCAAATAATAAATCAATAGAGTGATCTGGATCTTTTATGTATTACAAAAGAGGCTTGACAAAGCTTTGAAGAGTCTTGTGAGAAGGGACAAAGAAGAAATAAAAAGAAATCAAATTCTGTGACATTATTTGAATGGACTAAAGAGTAAGAATGTTAGAAGTAAAAGAAAGGAATATAAAATTGGTTTATTTGATCAAGGTTAAAATAAGATTTGCTGTTATTTCTGGTAATCCTTAATGGACTTTCTGCTGACACTAGGACTGAAAAGATGATGCTTTATGGATTTGTCTATAAATAAAAGATGGGATATGGGATGAAGAGATCATTGGTTGTAAATGAAGAGGGGGTGAAGAATTACAAAAATTGTTTATACTTGTGATGAAGGTTGGGAGTCACTTCTTTATATATTTTATTCTTTCTTTACTATATTCTTACTTTTTGTTCTTTTTTTTTTTATTTTCTGTTTTTTTCTTCCCCTTTGCACCTTTCACTCTTTCTTTCTATTCTTCCTTTCTTTCTTTTACTTTGTATTAGATTTTACTATTGTAATTAAAATCCTGTATATGTATGTATATATGTATGTGTGTATGTGTGTCTATGTATGTATACATATACAGTAATACCTTGGTTCATGAACGCTTCTGTTCACGAACAATTTGGTTCACGAACAGCAGCGTTCACAAAATGTTGCTTCTGTTCGCAAACTCTGCATCAGGTGATGAACACGACCCATGGCCATCTTCCCTGCTCTGACACGTGGTCGTGGCTTCCTCTAGGTGAGATCGCAGTCACAGATCTCACCTATAAAGCTTTTTGGTGTCGCCTGAAGCAAGGTTAGTGTTCTCTCTCTTCATACTGTACTGTACTGTACTTTGTTTCATATTTTTGTGGTTAAAAAGAAATACATATGGTTCATAACGGATTAACCTTATTTACATTGAACCTTATGGGAAAATTTGATTCGGTTGGCAACCAATTCGGTTGGCGACCACGTTCGTAGGGGTCAGAACGGATTAACCTTATTTACATTGAACCTTATGGGGAAATTTGATTCGGTTCGTGACCAGAATTGTGGAACGAATTAAGTTCGTGAACCGAGGCACCACTGTATACATACACTGTATGTATACACATATACATACAAACATACATACATGTACAAGTAGTACAAAGCTATTGTACTCGGCTAGTTGAATCTCCTAGTAACCTGTAAAGAAGCTAGGTCATAGCTAGCAGTTCAACAGACTGAGCAGTCTCTTAAACATTTAAACAATCCAACTCACCTCCTTCCCTTGAAAAATGCCAACATCAACAGCTGTGTTTGTAAAAATCTCATATAGATGTTTCCTCTCATATAGATGCTTGTTCCCACTTTCTGACTTGGATCCCATCCATCTTCACCCATCTCCAGTCTGCTTCTTCTCTCAGTTCTTCAAAGCTTGATCCTTCCCCACTGGATTTCCTGGACAGTTATTTAACTGGTGCAATCTGCCAGCTTCTCTATCTCTGCATTGGTTATTATTCCTCAATCTGATGCACTCCCCAAATTGCTCTTCTACCCTTGTCATGATTTTCCCTTTTTATCTCCTCCTTGTTCATGAGTAGGCTCTTTCTGTGCTTTGATACTTTGTCTCTTATTACTTTCTTCTCTTTTTGTTGTCCCTTTCTAGGTTAATCTTTCCATTCCTTTTTACTCTTTTTCCTACCTATTAAATTGCTCCAGGCTACACCTCTTCTGCTTCTTTCCTTTATCCACCCCATCCCTTTGTGTGAATGTGTGTTGTACTCACAACTTTTTATGTCTTTTCCTAACTGTTCTAAGTTTCAGTTCTTCCCTTTCTACTCTTTGAGACAAACACCCTTCCTTGTAGATATGCCCAGTTCAGAATTCCTTATGGACTCCATGCTGTCTACCAGAAATATTTTTATCATTTTCCTTAACTCTTACTTCTTTTTTTCACCTTAGCAACTCTGAGGAATTTATTCCCTCTGCTTCTACTTACAGTCCTGTAAAACCAGATTCTTAGCACCCAAGCTAACTTTTTTACTTCTAGCAAACTCCTACCAGTTTGCACTGGATTTTGTTCCCTTTTTTTCTCAATTCTACTGAAACCAACCAGATTACACTTGGAAGGGAGAAAACATTTGGCTTTGTTAAACTAAGGGAAATCTGAAACCATCAGTGATTTACTACAAACTATCTGAAGATACACTATTAGATTGTAATCAACCTTATCTTCATCTGTATTTGACATCTAAGAATGCTGGTTTATTTCAGAATAATTATGCTCCACTCTGGACAGATATTAAAAAAAACTTAGACCGATGGGAAAAGTTACAATTGTCATTATTAGGAAGAATATCGGTGACTAAAATGAATATTTTGCCACGAATCTTATATCTTTTCCAGACAATTCCAATATTGACTTCAGAAGCACCCTTTAAACAATGGCAATGCAATATTTCTAAGTTTATATGGCAAGGGAAAAAAACAAGAATAAAATATAAAGTTTTGCAAGATGTGAAAGAAAGAGGTGGTTTGGGTCTTCCTGATTTGAAATTGTATTATGTAGCTTGCTGTTTAGTATGGCTTAAAGAATGGATTACCTTGAGAAATGAAAAACTATTAAATTTGGAAGGTTATAATTTGAGATTTGGATGGCATGGATATTTGTGGTATGATAAAGTCAAGGTTAATGTGGACTTTAAAAACCACTATATTAGATTATCTTTATTAAAAGTTTGGACTAAATGTAGACCACTTTTATGCCCTAAGATGCCGATGTGGACCTCTATACAAGAAGCATTTTATAGAACTGAAACAAGAGATAAAAATAAATGGATGAGATATAAAGACTTATTAGAAAAAGAACAAGGAGAATATAAAATCAAATCAAAAGAGCAATTGGTTTTAGAAGGACATGCTTTTCAATGGCTTTCTTATATGCAATATAAAGAAAAATTCAAAATTGATAAAAAAGAATTTGGATTTGAACAGAATAAATCAGAATTTGAAATTCAACTATGTGAAACAGATGAGCACTTAATAGCAAAAATGTATAAATTATTGTTGAGAGAAGAAATGGTTGAAGAACAAGTTAAAGAATGCATGATTAAATGGGCAAAAAATATTGGACATAATATACATATGCAGCAATGAGAAAATATGTGGTCTAAAGGACTAAAATTTACTTTATGTTATAATTTGAAAGAAAACTTTTATAAAATGTTGTATCGATGGTATATGACACCCCAAAGATTATCAAAGATGTATGGGACAATTTCCAACATTTGTTTGAAATGTAACCAACAAGAAGGGTCGTTTTACCATATGTGGTGGACATGCAAAATTGCAAAGAAATTTTGGACTCAAATACAATCTTTGATGCACAGCATACTACAGATACAGGTTCCATTTAAACCAGAAATATTTCTGTTGGGGATAATGGACTTTCAAATTGGAAAGCATCTTTTCAGAATTACTCAATACATGATTACCGCAGCAAGACTTTTGTATGCACAATTTTGGAAAACCCAGACACTACCAACAATACCAGAATGGTTGCTAAAACTGATGGGAATGGCAGAAAATGATAAACTGACTTGTTTATTAAAAGAAAAATCAAAGAATTATTACCTTAAGGAATGGAAACCATTGATGGACTATTTGCAAAATGCAGGCGGGGCGAAGCTTACATGGGGATTTGAAGATTAGATTATAAATGTAATGTGATATGTTTTGACAAAGAATTATTCCTACTAAATGCATTAAAAACTAGCACCTATGACATTCCTATTATTCTTAAGACCAGAGATAGATTGGAAGCTATCTATTTTTCATGTCTTTCTTCTTTTCTTTACTTTACCTTATGTTTTCTTTTCCTTTTCCTTATAATTTGTATTTTTCATTTTCTTTTTCATTTCTAACTTTTAACTTTGTAATTTTAAAATTTCAATAAAATATTATAAAAAAAAAACCCTTATCTTCATCTGTCAAGAATTAATCTAAGATTTCAGAATTAAATCCATGATGATACCAGTGGTACTTCAAAGTACATAACTTTGAGCTGGAATGTATTCTTTTAGGGTGAGGTCTTGCTCAAGCTTTCTAAGAGCCATGCTGGATCTTCTGACAGCAATCATTACAGTTATTCAGAGAAGATAACATGGGACCTGAAGGCTTTTTCTTTGCCTGAAGCATCTGATTTTCAGGAAGAATTGCTAAGATTTTGAATGTCCATTTTGCCATCTTGGCTTCTATACTCATCAGATTATTATTTAGAGAGAGAATATTAGATGTGGTCCTCCAATTGTTGTAAACCTACAACTCCTGAAATTCCTATACCATTGGCAGTGCTCTCATTGGGGCTTCTGGGAAAGTGATATAGCAGTATCTGGATGCCAATAGATTCCCCACCCATTAAACTTGCCCCCAGAGAAAACTAGGGTGTGTTATACGAAACTAAGAAGAGTCCTGAAAGCAGATTCAGTCTGAGAAGTTATAAACAACCTTGAGTAGTTTTCTGAATTAAACTGATTTGCATTAGCTGTAACTCCAAAAGCTCCCAGGAAGATCTTTCAGGAGCCTTTTGACACCTTTAGACAAGTTGATTTTTGCAATTGGGCAGCATACATACTGCCAGCCTGAGTGCTTCCCAGAAAATGACAGATACTGACTCTCGATCCAGGCTGAGAAGGGAGGAAAACAAGATAATAGACTGTTCCTTCTAGCAACTATATTCCTTTCCTTTTTGTATCATCCAACAAAGCACCAGCTCCATCAAAATCACTCTATCAAGGTGACATGAACAAGGAATCTTAACTATTGAATGGTAGGTCATGTAAATAAATCAATAATAAATAATGGAACTCAATCCTCTTCAGAAGATCTTTATTTTTACAAGTAGGACTGCTTAAGAGAGTTCAGTTCTTTTTCAAACAGAGCTGGAGGCTGAAGCCTTGGCTGAGCTAGCTCAACCCTAGACTGAGCTAAAATTGGAGGAAGTAATCTAGCTTCTTTTGAAGGTGAGGATTTCAGTGTGAGAACTCTGTCATTTTCTTAGTGTGTTATATCACCTATGGATTAATTGGAGGTTGACTCACGGCAACTGGACTTCTTTTCTTTTGGTTTGATACATTTCACTGCTTGTCCAAGCAGCCTCTTCAACTAAAGTTGGTTAGGGGGAACCCCATAATGTCTTCCAGTTTCTCACTGACATGATGGGCTGTTGAAGGGACAATAGGAGAGTGATTAGTAGAGTCTTTGGGATGTGGATGTCTTACTCCTAATCCCTCACTCATCCCCAAGTGGGTCGTTAAGTGCTGCCTCCCTGGTGAACTTGTAAAGTGGTCTTAATCTTCCTGGGGACTGATGAAAGAGCAGGGTGAAAAATGGGAGACAAGTTGTGTCTGAGGCCTCCACCTCTCTTGAGGGAAGGATTTTCCACTTTGGCATAAATGGATTCCTTCACTCCTCTCTCAAACCACCCAACTTCTCTGTCCAAAATGTGAACATTATTGTCCTCAAATGAGTGTTCTTTTTTCCTTTAGATGAAGGTAAACTGCTGATTCTGGTCCTGTGTTGTTGCTCTTCCTGTGCTGGGTCATCCTCTTGTGTAAAGGCTGTCCGGTTTCTCCAGTGTGGAGCTCTGAACACTCCTCACTGCACTGGATTGCATATACTACATTGCTCTTATTATTTCAGTGTTTGATCTTCTCTGACACATCAGCCATGTATGGAATGACAAGATTCTTCCATTGACTCTGGGTCTTAGCTAATGGCAGACAGAGCTTGTTTGTGCAGTTATGAATACAACAATGTGTTTTGTTAACCAAATATTGGGGTTTATGGCATATTTATGAACTGATCCACTCCAAATATTTTTCATGGGTGGGTTTACCAAGTTCCTTTCTGTTGTACTTCAAGACCTGTATAAATGGCCTGCTGGGCAAATGTGGTTCCTCTCATCTTCATGAAAAACTTAACCTGCTAATTTTGCTTTGAGCAGGCTTTTCCCATATTGTGTCATTGTGCTGGAAAAAGCTTTAACTAGTTTGGCAGCAGTTAAGCAATCCCAGTTAGATACAATGGATCTTGTTTTTAATTAAAGATGCCCACAATTTTCCTGTTGATTTCTGTACAACAGAAATCCTATTTTTTGTTTTTGTTTTGAAGCTGACAATCCTATATGGATGCTTTACCTCACTGTGGTTTGGATGGTTTTCCCTATACAATTCCCAGCTATTTCTATCAGTATAGGAAATAAAAATGAAATCCTTGTAGAGAATGTCATTGTACACCAGATGTACGATATACAGATGTACTTTGTGCAGGGCAGTTTACATTATGCTTCAGAGCCCATCTACTTAGATATGAGCCACTGAGTTTAAGCGAGCTTCTTAATAAATGACTTTGGAACTACAACTAGCACCTTCACATGATGAATTAGACCCTAGAAACACAGTTATCTTTTTCTTTCTGAAATGTTAACAATTCTTCTTGCAGTGTTATTGAAAATTATCTCTGGATGCAAATAATATCCTACCTTGCCCAATAGGAGCACTTTCCAAAAGTGTGAACTTCAACTCTCAACATTCTCAGCAATGGCCATGCTGCTTGGAGAATTCAGAAGCTAAAGCCCACACATCTGGAGGGTGCCCAGGTTGAAGGAATGTATTTATTCCTAGCCTCCTAGGAAGAAGACGCATTTCATAGGGAAGGCTGAATTATATGGTTGAATTATCCATCCTTTCAAGTTTAGAAATATTTAACCTCAGAGAGGTTACACTCTTGCACTGTTACCAACCTCTTGTTCAATACCACAGACAAGACTAAAGCCTGGAAGATATCAATAGCACAAAAGTGTACTGGTTTGTGCCAGGTCAATTATGATGTATGAAGTAGTGGTTAAAGCATTGGACTAGGACTGTGGAGACCCACATACAAGTTGACCCTAAACCATAGAAGCTCACTGAACATCCCTGATTGACTATTATGCTTTTGTATATTTATGGCACTTCTTATGGTGATTACACTTGTGCTGAAAGTTTTCTTCATATACAGTTTTTCAAGTGTTCCTGTTCAATTTAAAATAAAAGATGTTTCTCTCAGGAATAAAAGGGAATGAGAGAAAGAGGTTTTGGCAAAATACTCATGGGTAGATAAGAGGCTTTGTACTTATCTTAATTATGAGGCAAGAGAGGGGTGTGTGTGAATGTCCAATTCTTCATTGTACAATCATCTCACCAGCAGTGAAGAGGTTTGTAATATTGTAATATATAAATGTTTGGGTATGTAGATAGCAAAGCAAGCCCAGAGCTGTACTAATATCGGATTGTGTGGGAAGGAATTGCAGAGTAAAAATAAAAATAATCTGAGCCTCAGGGTTCAGATGATGGAATCCATATTACGTGCATCTTTACACTACTTGATTAAACACCCAGTGTCTCCTCTGCTGGTGAATTGTCACCACAATGGTAACCAGTTCCATTTATTGTAAATGTCAATCACTGAAATGTTAGCACTTCAAATCTATATCCTGGTTAAGTGGGGGATACTTGACATTTGTTTCCTATGGTGCCACATGCAAGGCCTGGCTAGTTATACATAAGGCGGTGAGCTGCTAAAGAACATGAAAATATTACATAATTCTGTATAAATTATAGAGCTTAGGGATGTAGCAGCAGTGCCAGAAAATACTTTTTTTCCGTAAGCTATTAAGTGCCACCATAGAAAATCTTTTAAAGATCAGTAAAATGTCTGTGGTTTTTAGAGAGCCCTAAACTTCTGGTCATATTTTATATGGAAAGCCACAATATTCTCTTTCACAAGAAACTGGGTTCACACATCATGGGATGGCATGGTTTGCTTTACTACAGTTTTTCTAAATAAACCGGATTTTTTTTAATAAATCATAGTTGTGCTTGTACAACATGCTGAGGCATAAAGGCACACTTAAAACAAAACAAAACATGCCAAGTCTAAACTAAAACACTGCATATTATAGACATTGGACAGGTAGACAAACAACTTGTACTCAACAGTACATAGCAGACACATGTTGTTATTGACTTAATCATTGCTTATATATATGTATGTATGTATGTATGTATATTTTCCTCAGCAAGTGATCATATCTTGTTTAGATTCTGGATCTAAGCAGAGCCACCACAAGCTGAGCTCAACTTGGAGTAGACTTTATTTGTTAGGGCTTTTCAAGTTTTTCATGCCATCATCTAATTCCCTCCATTTGAAGTTGTGAAGGAGAAAATGCGTTCTCCAAATAATGCTATATTAAAAAATAAATCACAGTTAATAATGCTGCAGTCAAAGCTATCATCAGTTGTCTGTCCTCCTTATAAAAGGGAATCTTATGAAAGATTTGTGTTTGTGTTTGGGATTGATGGACAAACAGTTGGAAAAAAGCCATGGAACTGTTTTTATACATGATAACTGCAGCAAAATTATTGTATGCACAAAGATGGAAAGATTTGGCACTACCCACAATGGAGGAATGGTTGGTGAAGATAACGGTGCTGAAATGGCTAAATTGACTTCTTTGATCAGAGAAAAGACAATATCTATGTTTATTGCTGCCTGCAAACCCCTTATAGACTTTTTGTGTGAAATAGAAAAAAATGAACTTATGATTTATGGTCTAATGATTAGCAGAATAGATTATAGAAAGAAGAGAGTTATGTTGCACCACAGAGTAAGAGGTAACTTTATAATTGTACTTATAACTGCTGTAAAGAAGATCAGAAACTACTTTTTTTGTATCTTTCCTTTCTATTTTTCTTTTACCTTCTTTTCCTTTCTTGCACTTTTAGCTTTCTGATTTCTTTCTTCTTAATTTTTTTCTCACTTTATATTAGTTTGTATTTTAAAAAAATGTATAATAAAATTATATATAATTTTTGTGTTTGTGTGTGAGAATCGCATGTCTGTATTTGCTATCAGACTTTAAAAAGTAGAGCAGATAAGACTTTTTACTAAAATTTGCATTTCGTTTATCATTATATTTAAACATTTACTTTGCTGTATCGATGTTTGTATTAGATGATCAGGCATGAAAAGAACATCTTCTGCACCAAAGAACTGAAAAAGGTTTGAACGTTGCAAGTGAATTTGATAGGACTTTGTTGTTCTTTCAGTTTTAGAACTGAAGCTTTAGACATACTGCTGTCATACAGATTAAAAAACAACAGATTACATGTTTATTTCCTTTTCCCCTCCCAGCTAAGGAAATAACAGCCATGAGACATCAAGCAGTAAGAAGGAAAGGGGATACTCAAAGGAGCATTTTGCCCACAGCACAGTTTCAGTGAATTGGAAATAAATGCAATGGCAATGTGACACAGCTGGTGCTAGAAGCAGGGGAAGACAGACTTCCTCACGCTTACTGGTGACTTCTGCTGTTGTTAATAAGGGAGTCAGGCATGAACCCAGAAAGCACCACCCAGTTTCACTTCTGCCTTTCTGCTTCTAGTGGCATGAGTAAAGGATTGCACAATTTGAATATGTGACAGTTCCCTATGGAAGAGAAATTATTCCAGGCTGGACAATTTCAGGGTTACATGCCCAAAGTCCTTGGATCAGTTTCTAGCTTCATTAGATGAGGTAGAAAAATTCCAGCTTGGAAGTTGGAAAAGTTCTACCTAGACCTGTTCTACAACACTGAAATAGATTTCTCAAGAAGAAAATTCCCTAGTGCAACAGGTATCTATCCAATTGCTGTTACTGCCTTCTCAGGTAAGGTTCCAGCATGATAGAAGGAGAGAACCATACTCCCTGTCCTCCACTGGTTTCTTACCATGCATCCTTCAAAAGACTTTCCAAATTAGATAAATACATGTATTCATTTTTATAAGATTGAGGGCTGCAGTCTGTTCAGTTCATTAACTAGTCTCTGCTCTTTCACTGTTTCACTATTTTGTTTTAACGTAAAATCAAATTGATTTTTTAGCTTTGAGATGTGAAGAGTATCAAAAGCCAAAACTAAGCACCTGATTGTGTGGAACCAAAATCATCTCACAATTCTTTGACTTCAGCCGCTCAACTTAATAATAGCTGAATACCAAACCATAAGAGAACACCAGGCTCTCTATCCCAGGTATAAGGAAAAGTAGGGGTATAATCATTGTTTCATCAGATGTTAAACTTTAATGACAGCAAGAGGTTTTGTTTTGGCATTCAGAAAAGAGCATGAAGGCTTTTCTTTATGATTAACTTGAGCTTGCTTGTCATCTAGTGCTGCCTTGAAGTTATAAGCACACAAGTTGTTCTTTGGAATAGGCTAAAACTTCATATTCAGTTTTTCACCATCTGTGTCAGTGTGAGGTCTACCAAAGAGAAATGTATTGAGATTTGAAGTTAAGGATCATAATACCCAGCTGCTATTTTTGTACCTCCTGTTCTTTTGTAGCATTTCTAAGTAAAACAGAGGTGTTGCAAATATACAGGGCACAAGGAGCAGCATGAGTTGGATGGGAAAATGTCAGTGGAATGCCAGCCAAAGATGATGGTGATGGGTGTGCTATTTATATGAAATCAGGAGGTCACAGGAATAGAGTTACATTAATTAACTGTCAATGCTTTATAGAACATTCTTGGCTCCTGGAGTGGAGTTTCATTTGTATGAAATTAAGTTTGTAAGCTTATAGTTCCTGTAATTGTTAGAAAAGGTGACATGCCAATTTGGCTAAACATCTGCATGAATTTTCTTTAGTCATTTATGAGCCTAACAGCTGGAGCTGTGTAGTATTTAGCTTTTGGGATAGAAAGCATAAGAAGGAAGAACCAAAACTTCACAGTGTGATTCAATGCTAAAAGAGGAAGAGGGCTTGTCACCAAGCTCGTTTTTTGTTCTTCTGAAACATCTCTATCTTTTCCAGTGTAGCATCAGTGCTAGAATCTCATTAGTTTATGTAGAATATATATACTAAAAAGTAACATCTGGTTTTATTTGCTTATCCCAAAAGTGCAAAGTTAATTCCTTCGATATTACATTTTATAAACTGTATATCATTTTATCAATTTAGGAAGAGCGATTGCCATTCTAGGATAGAGAGCTTCCATCGAGTAAGATGGATACAATCTGCAATGCATTTGAGATAAATCAAACACATACTTGCCTTGTATTGGGATTTGAAATATACTTCACTACAGGATGTTTCTGTCTGCAAATATCCCTTTTCTTTCTTAGGGGTTGTTCCCTGTGAAGGTGAGAATGCTGGGCTTTCTGACATGAGGCAGTTGGTAAAAAAAAAATGCTCGCTGTGCTCAGCTGGGATGGTTTAGCATTCAGTAACCTGGAGTGTTGACAAGTATCTTCTGAATGTGCACGAGAATGGGCAGATGAGAAACTGAAGAGCTGTTTTCTAAAGCTGCAGCACATATCCGGTAGACTTACATGTTGCTCTTAATTAGGTGATGAATATTTTCTTTTAAGACAGACATTTTGGTGTAGTGGTAAAAGGCACAGGACTAGAAACTGGGAGACTGTGAGTTCTAGGCCTGCCTTAGGCACAAATCCAGCTTCAGTAAAGGGAGCCATATTATAATATGAAATCCTGCCCCAGCCTCTCTTCATAACTCATCCCCAAGAAAGATGTCTTTTAGGATCTATATTTTAATCCTGGAACAAGTTAGGCTGAGTTTCTATTGAGTAAAACAACATTCATTCTGATCTTCCACCAAATCAAAACAGGTGTTATCAATATACATAATAATGATACTTCTAATTTGCTGTTTTTTAATAGTCATATGCCGTATGATGCATGCTTCATCTCATAGGAAGAGTTCTGATTTTTATCAGGACAGGATTTTACACCTCCTTATGAGTAGATATTCTCTAAATTAACTAATGATCTCTTTAATTTATGACTAATTAAAGAGATCATTAGTTATTTATGACTAATTATGTATGACTAATGAGAAGAATAAACCAGCTCTAGCAACCACACATGTACTTGCTTACCATCCTTAGAATAATAAAACATAGTGATGAACGTTCTGCTTTTCTCTTACTAATTTGTCACTCATTCAGTGTCTAACTCTTGCCCTTGGAGAAATGATCTACAGGAAAGTTCTCAACATGAATAAGCTCTGATTTGAGCATTAACTATAACTGGATTCACATATCCCATTACGTCTGACATTTCCTTCTACTGACTGTAGGAGTAACTTAATATTTTAAACTGAATATAACTTTGCTAGAACCCTGATATTAAAACCAAGCATTTCAAGGTAACAGTCTTTAAAAACATAAATTCAAATTACTATCTGTGTGCAGCTTTCCACTTTGCTGAGGAATAGATTGCTTTTGTAACTGATTGAAGCAAATCCATTCATTTGTCACTCAGTAATAACAATAATGAGCAGAACCTGCATTCTGTTAAAATGATTGGCTTAAATCCCATTAAAATTTCATTATTTTTGTATATAAGTGCAAAGAAAACTACAGGTTTAGAAAAAAGTAAAAGAAAAAAAAGTGATGTACTGAAGTTTACATTTTACATTTTAGAGATCCTGACCTTAATAAAGCAATAACAATCCACTTCTTCCAGTCCTATTATTACCAAGTTAAAAAAATGAATGAAAAATATTCCATTATGGGTATTTCAAAACTGAAAAGAACTTAGTCCAAGTTTTAGAAGAGTATAATATCTTGTATTTATAAAGGCTAGCTGGCTTTTCATAGCATCTGGCATTTTCTTTTAGTATTACTATTTCTAATATAATGCCATAATTATATTTACTTTCTATGTCATGTCACTCTTATATGAAGAACTTTTACACTGTGTTCAAGAGTTTGTAAACAATTTGTTACATCTTCCCATCTGTGCTGGCAATGTCAAAATGGTTATTCATTTTGATCAAGCATTTTGACAAACCTGGAAAAAATTACACAATAAATTAATATTAGTATGGCTTTACTGTCTATTCTTCCCCTGGTTTTATAAAATTGTGTAACTTAAGAAATAATTTCAAGTTTTGCTGTTAGTTGTCAGATTTAGTGTAACAGAACACCGACAAACTAAGCTACTTATTTCTTTGGATCAGCGGTATCTAAAAGTGTGGGAAAGAGCTTTGGATGAAAAATTAACACAAGAAAGAGTCCTAAAGAAATCTTTCATTAAGGCTTATGTCTCCATTCTGTAAGGTTTGGAAACCTGAATCTTAGGGAATCTGATGGCAAGAATTCAGGCAGAGGCTCACAAAAAGACAACAGCTCTTTATTTAGCCAAATTAATCAGCTGGGTGGGCAGCAGTCCCAAAACACCGGCAGCAGAAGGTGCTGGGAAGCTCCACACCCCAACAAGATTTCAAACCCAGTTTTGATAGCATTGCAAGGACAATAGATTGCAAGTAATAAAGCAGTTTAAGGCAGTTTGAACCAGCGTCCCCCCTTTACCCTCAAGACCTTTTTCCTGTGCTCTTCCCCCCCCCCGCCCCCCAAGGTCTTCTGTGTACATGTCCTTCAGGCAGTTTCTCCCTAGCACAAGCAAAAAAATACAGAAGCAAGATAGTGAGAGCTAGGCTAAAAAATCCCCCCCCCCTCCCCTTTCTCCTTCAATTCCTTAGTTACATTAACAAAGTAATGTAAAATTCCTAAAAGTTTACTTACTTCTGAACAAAAGTGTTTTAGATAGAAATGTCTCACTCCTTAAGATTAGAAATGTAGTTTCATAGATTCTAAAGTAATGCAGTTATGAGATCCTGCATAATTTTAGTTTGTTTTTATTCTGTTCTGGTTTTTTTTTTTTTTAGAATATTGCTGCTACTTTTAAATAAAATTGTTTTAAAAATTATATATAAATATAATTAGTATTTTTCCTTGTCTAGCACATTGTCCAAACTCATTTCCACATTTGCTTTCTTAAAATGTAATGGTACTAGGCTACACCCAACATTATTTCTACAAAATTCCCTGTTGTGCAAAGAATTCAGGGTGTTGGATATTAATTATATAATCAGAACATATTAGCAATCTATTTTAAAATAATTCCAAAAAGGATGAAATTAAAGGAACTGACAGCAAACCTTCACCTCTAATGCGTATTAAAAGTCATCCACTTGACAATAAACAATCTAAGAAGTTCAGGAAGTTTTACATGAAAACCAGAAAAGTCAAAGAGAAATCTTGATGCTGAATCTACCAAAGCCCCAATGGCCTTATCTCTTATTGCCTTCAATTACTGTAAGTAATCTTTAGCTTAAGGTTGGATTGGTTCTTGTAGGACTTTTGAAAAGCCAGTTCTCCCCATATTTGTGTAAACTAAAAGAAAAAGCCTTTTTTTATTGGCCATTCAGGATCACATTTCGAATTTGATGGACATGGTGATGTGGCCAATCACAAAACATCTGTTTTCTAGAAGTAAATAAGTGAGGTTGCTTCCTGACACTAGCAGGCAGATAAACAAAGCCAGAGTCTTCTATGACTCTCCCCACCCCTCCACCCCCATGTATCACTCATCAGAATGGCAGATTTGTGGCCAGGATGCTTTATAGTAGTAGGGGCATCAGCATATTCTTGCATTCCTTGCAATTTTATGATAATGATAGCTTTAATTGCCACTTCTGGAATCAAAAATAGTTCATCATCTCTTCTGTTACTGGAGAGAGTGTGTTTGCTGGTTGTTTGCCTCATTGTATCTGATGAAGTTTTGTCACTACAACTACTTTTGAACCAATGTTATCAGTCATATATGAGTCAATGCTGCCTGCATCTTTTTATATACATATGTGTGTATGCGTGCTTGGGTGTGAACCTATTTCCTCTCTAACAGATACACAGGCGTGCACACACACACACTTTTTAAAACACCTGATTTCTCAAAGACTGATCTCCTTGAACATTATGAAGAGAATGCTTTGAGTTTCCTCTAAGATGTATGCTGCTGAAATGGCACTAGACAGCTCATAATACCTTATAAGACTGTGATCTGTGCTGTTGTGTGTGGGTTTTTTAACACGATGTTTAAACCTCCAAGGTTGTAAATCTGTCTGTTTTCACAGGCACTACGTTCACTCAAAATAATTTTCCAGAGTAGCAAATAAAAATAAGTGCCCATTTAAACAAGATTGAAACATTTGCTGCACCTGCTCGACATGGAGCCCCATCAGTGTTGTTGCTAACAACCGAACATCAATCACAGCACACTTGAAATAGGGCATGTCATAACAGACTGAGCCTGTCACACCTGGGTTCAACTTTTTCTGAATTATAAGAGCAACCAGGTTCTGAATCTCTGCAAGGGGAACTTTACTAATCAGATTCCACTTTGAAAAATGACATCATGCCAATAATTCTCAAAGTTTTGTACTCTTAGAGTCTGGTTTTAGAATCCCTCTTTTGTCTGGATTTTAAATTTAATTTAAAATCACAGCCACATTTAATTTCTTGCTTTTTGTTGGTTTGTTTCTTTAAAGCTTCTTTAAAATACTCCCAACATTAAGAGCAACAATGAAGAACAAGTCATTTTCTATTCTTTAGAACAATAGTGTGTGTTCATACCACAATTATTTCAGTTGTTCTGATGTTATGCAGAAATTCCAATGGGATTTTAACATAACAGTCAAGCTACAATGAAACTTGTTTCTGGCTCTTGTTTGTCAGTCCATTTGAGCAACCTATTTAAGAATTAAAATACCAATGAGGGAGGGCAGAAATAATGAGTCTTCTATCTCTACTGCTTTAAATTCTTATTACCTTTCTCAGATCAGGGCAAATTTCTACACCGGGGTAGATATGCTGTGGCACTCTGAATCTTGCTGTCCTACAACTTCCTGCAGCCCCAACTAGCATGGGCAATGGCAAGGGAGGCCTGGAGCTGGTCACATGGTGGCTGCCTCCTGATGGTTGATGTGACTGAAAACACCCCACAGGCAAACGTTGTGCAACAATAGAGCAATTTTTGGGGTGCATTACATTGTCTACACCTCTTCTAGATCTTCTGCAACCCTAAATAAACTCTGGCTTTCCAGGATTTCATATCACACACAGATAGAAGCTTCTATGTTTCTACTAGTTCACCCTGAAATAGTGCTAAATGACATCTTTCAGCTTTATTATTTTATATTCTAAATACAAGGAAATTGAGAAGGACTGCAAAGCCAGGGTGATTCTCTTTTCTTTTTTTTAAAAAAACCAGGGCTTGGTTGCCTTTTGGAGCTACACCTAATATTTCTTAGGTGTAGGACGATGGCACAAAGGGAGTAAGATCAAGAGTTTTGGGAGAGAATTTGAGAAGAAATCCTTGGTTTGGTTTGGCTTTTATAAAAACGATATTGCTAAAATAATATTTAAGGTGTGCCTTATAGTTGTTGTGTGCTATTGCCATTGAAGGGGGCTCTGGAAGCAATGAAAAGGAGGATCAGAGGCTGCATGTGGCCTTTTGGGTTCCATGTTGCCCATCCCTACTATGATCCTTAAACTAAATAGAGACACTATGCAAATTTGTATTGCCAACGGCATGATTATAGTTCTGTATTCAAACTCACAGAGGTTGTTAGTCTGTGAAACATTTGTCTGATAAAGAGGGATTTTTTTAAAAAAAATTCATCCTCCCCCCCACTGAAAGTATTTTGCTTGACATTGTTCCACTGCAAAGGGGCAACTCTTGGTAGTAGAACTCTTTCTGGGTAGAGCTAATATCTGTCCCATCTCCTTATTTCACACTGTATTTCTTCAAGGTTTCCAAATGCATTAGAGCTACCCATGCCACAGAGTTGGGTGAACAGATTCATCACCATTGATCAGAGTTGACTTTGAAGGTGTCCTCCAGGTGTGTCAGCTTGTGATTTGAAACAAGTGCCACTTTCTGGATGTCTATTGTTTTTTATGGTTCCTAGTGCACATCAATAATATGAATTCCATTTTAATTCTTCCGTAAGGGATTTTATTTATAGAGCAATTTCCATTGCAGTGTCTTGTCCCTGTGAAATGATTGCCAACTCAGGCTGCAGTTAAAGTTTACAGCGTAGGTCTTCTTTCAAGGTACAATATGAATATAACTTTTTTTTCCCTCCAAAAAAGTAATTTAAAATACAAAGCAGTGGGCACGCACTAACTGCTTGAAAGCGTATCCATTCAGGGCTGAGTACTCTGTGTAAGAGAAGGATGATGTCATTTGCAAATTTGCCAAAAAGGGTGTATCTCTGTGTTTGGTACATCAACAGTCATGCACGTAGCAGGTGTATGAAGAAGGAAAGCTATATAAATCTGCTTTTTTTCAGAATCAAAGCCATCCAGACTGTTTTTTCCAAGAATGTCCAGTCTACTCTTATATAAAATAAGAAGTTTGAGAATGCCATGATATGACATGTATGCATATTTGGTAGCTTGCCAAATGCTAAAAAATAGCAATGTATTTTCATATAAAAATAAGAAAAATAAAATACACAAGCTTAACAATTAATAAGAAAGTTTTAACACAGAAATTCACTAAACTACAACAGAAGTATAGTAATTAAAATATACTGTTATGTGCAATACTAACTTAATCTAATAAATCTCAAGGCAGAGTAACCAAGCCTATACTGGAGGACTGAGAGAAAAGGAGATGTTTGGAGCAATCCAAACATAAGAGTACTGATCTGAGATAGTTGATTGTTCACTTTCTATGTGCCATATTTTGGTCAAGATATAAAGTCAACAGAGCCTTATTTGGTTAAGGTTATTTATACCTTAAATGGTACAAAATTTAAAGCATGAGCAAAGTTTCTTATAAGCCTAAGAATTCTTAAATAGTCATTCCTATTAATTAATTCAATTGCTCAAACATTTATACTTACAGGGCTAATTTGGATGGCTAATCCAGAATGAGCTTGAAGCAGGGCAAAGAAAATAAGCTTGCCATGTACAGTCTCACGGTTGCAGAACGAGTCTTCTCTGTTTTTTCAAAGCTGTTTAGGGGATTCCAAGCAAGACCAATATGTCTATACATAGAATTGACTCTAGTGGTGTGGATATCAACAAGGGGCAGAAATTTGGTGGGGGATAAGTGTTCATTCTGGGTAGAAATCTCACCACCAACATCATGCATTTCCCTCATTTTTGAAGAAGTGGGTGCAATGATGCCTATATAACTGATGGAAACCCCACTCCCTCTTTTTTTATATAATAGTTTTATTAAAGGTTATATTGTACAAACTACATAGTATAAAATATCAAAAAAAGAAAAAAGGATATTTAAAAAAAAAGTGCAGAAAAAAAAGAAGAAAAAAGAAAAGGAAAAAAGAGAAGAAGAAACCTCCCTCTCCATCCCCAGCAAGTATAATCAACATTAACAACTTATCACTATCTCCTAAGGTAAAACCAAGCAACTCTTCATCCCATTCTCTATAAACCAATCTTTAAAACTTCATCTCTCCATATTAATCAGCAAAAGTCCATTAAGGGTTATCAGAAATAACAATTTATTACAAACTATATCTACTAAACCCAATTTGAATCCTTTTTATATTTATATCTCAATTTCTATTTAAGCATATTCCCCCTATTTCCTCTCTTCAGATAAACAAAATCTTTAAAACATTGTTATCCAATCCCAGTCAACAAACCCAACAAAACCCAAGGTTTATTTTAACCTTGATCAAATAAACCAATTTTATATTTTTTATTTCTCCCAGCAATCTTTAAATCCCTCAAAAAAATTCTAACATCTGCCTTCTCATACACTCTTTGTCTCTTCTCTCAAAATCCTTGGCATTGTTATCAAGCCCTTTTTGTAATTCCAGTAGGAAAAAATTATCCACATCACTGTTCATATTCTCACTGTCTCTTCTCAGAAAATCTTTGGCAGCTTCCACAAATCCCTTTCGTAAATCCAATGTAGAGAAATTATCCACATCACTCTTCTGCTTTAATATTTGTATGTCTTTTTAAATTATTAAATCATCATCCAGTTTCATTTGTAAATTCATTATTTCCAACTCTTTCTTATAGGCTATCATTTTTGAATCCACCTTCAAATCAATTTCATTTTTAATCAATGAGACTTTTTCCTTTTCAGTAACATCTTCTAATTTTTCTGTAATAGTAACTAACTTTATAACTTCCTGAATCCATTCATTGGAGATTTCTCTTAAAGTAGCCATTGATGCATTTATTTCCTTCTAGTCCCCTCTAGCGTCCAATCTTCAAAGTCATCTTATTAGTTGTTTCCAAATATAAACATAGACATTTTCCCATAGGAAGGATTCTTTCAATTAACTTCAAAGTCTTAAATCAAAGTCTTAAATCAAGTCCATCTGAGCACTAAAGCCAACACTAATCATCCTTTTGCTGTATATTGGAAAAAAAAATATTAATCTTTAAACTTGTTTTTAAAACTTCTCTTTTAAGGGATTGAAGAAAACTCACCCAGTAATTTCAATAAGACTTGCCGATCTGAAGGTTCTCAATCTTTGAGAAGCAGAAAATAAATAAATAAATAAATAAATAAATAAATAAATAAATAAAAATCCAAAGTGATTAAGGGGTGAGCCTCAATCGAACCTAGAGTCCATATAGGCCACATTAGCAGCTATAAGCTTGGTGAATCCCACAACTGCCAATCGCAAGCAGACCACAAAAACACAGTTCCTGCTGTCTGCTCACAAAAAAAACCCCCAAAAACCAGCTGTCTCGAGTACATGCAGCTAATCTTAGATCACTCCTTACTCCAGAGAGATGTTGGCAGCCTAAATCCAGCATTCAGACACCATTTTTGGCCGCAATGCTGTCCCTCTAATCTAGGGATGTCAGTTCACCATGGTACTCACCAGAAGTCTTCCAAAACCCCACTCCCTCTTCAAGAAATGGAAAGCAGGTGACAAGTAGTATTTCTTTATGTAATCAATATCATCAACACCACCTTCATTACTGATGTTGTTAGAATAGTTAAATAATTTAACTTTAGCACCTGATTCTGTCCCTGAACCTGCCAGAAAGCTCTGAAAATCCACACCTGGGCCCCCATATTTAAAAATAGAAGTAGATGAGATGTGGTTTTCAGTATGCTATTTGTAATCTCCTCTGTTATTTGCATTTTATGCAAACAAGTCTAGTTTCATAGCTGGTTTTTAACTAAATTCATATTATTTCAGTTTAATTAGAAAATTCATGGCACCACTGACTTCCAATATTGTCTACTTGGGAAGTAATACCAGAGCTGAATATAAGAAATACACAGACTCTTGACATTTAGAATATCGGGTGGGCGGTAGGCAGGTTGAATGAGAACATTACGCAAAAAAGTAAAGAGAACCTCACAGAGACTTGATGTGGAAATTAACCTTTGTGTATAATCTCAACAGTTCACTAGCAGTACAAATTGGATCAACAAGGAATTTATTTATTAGGGTGTAATTTCTTCTCAAGCAGCACGGAAGATAACATTTTTCTCTGGTTTTGTATTAATTGGAGTATGTTGCCTGCTTTCTTTTAGTACTGATGCAAAGAAAATTTGCAAGGTCTGATGTCAAAGATCATCTTAAGAATCTGAAAGGTTATACAACGGCCCCAAATAAATAGGGATCATAATTTGTCATAATTTAATAGATCACCAGAAGTAACTGTAGCCTTGGATGTCCAATTAGCAAACACCTGCTTTAAAATACTGGACAGAATCCAATGTTCCCTGAGCAGGTGCATTATTCAATAAAAGCATGTTTTGGCCTCATGTCACACACTACAGCATAGCCTCCTGAATGGATAGATGTGCCTGTTTTCTACAAAGGGCTAAAGAGCAGCTTTGGGAGGAGAATTTTCAGGGAGAATATAGTTCAATACTTTCCCTACCAACTCAGACATAATTAGAGGCCCAATACTCTTTATTAAAAAGTAGAAAGATGTGGAATTGGCTACATTGTCTAATTTAGAACTTAGGAACAGCTTTTGGCTTCATGTTTACCTCATGACTTTAAGATCAATCAAGAGCGGCTTCTGTTTGGACCTGATCAGTGCCAAACATTGTTAGAAATTTGGGGGAGGATTGTTCTGAAACTGAAAGCTTTTCTTTTCTTGTTGTGTGTGTGTTGTTCTTTTTTTAAAAAAAAAACACCCATAATTGAATGAATGATGCAATGCCTGCATCGCACAAAAAGGAAGAGGTCTCCCATGCAGTTACAGAAGGCAGGTTTCTCAGGTTTGGTTTCAGTTTCAGTCAGGTTTTTCTTGCAAGTCTGCTAAGTTTAGTTCTATTGAGTTTCTTTTTTGTGAATATGTCAAATTTGATTTTGCACATACATACACATGCAGAGAGAGAGACAGAGAGAATCTATGCATTTTGGAGTAGTTTTATCAACACATAGGCATTTTGTTTGTCAATTCTGCACCATTTTTGTAAACTATTCTTCATGCCATGCCTTTTGTGTATTATTTACATGAACATTTGCATGTATTTATTTATTTGTGATTTAAATTTCTAGGGCTGCCCAGTCATCCACATCTCTGGGCAGCATACAAAGATTAAAACTGGGAGCCAATACTTTACAAGCCACAATCAAAAGACAAGCGTGCCAGGGGGAAAAAACGGTAACCACTGAATTAGATAAAGTGCCATCTACTTTATTTTCTCTAATTGTTGGCAAACCTTCCAAAATTTGGAAAACAGCACACATCAAATGACAGCTAAGGTTTGGTTTGTGTAATGGTTCCTCGATGCAAACTAAACAAATTTTTTCCCATTCTGCTTTATAAGGTTTGACTTGAATTCTAGTATGTAAGTAGATGTGTGTGCACGAGAGACAGAGAGAAAGAGAGAGACACCGTATAGTTTGTTTGCAAGAACTCCACAACTGTTACCAGCCTCACAGGATTCAATTAAATAGAAAGCAAGACCTGTATACTTTTTTTGGACTAAAGTGCAATGGATTCAGCGGAACTTTCTCCAACATTTGAGTTGTATGTTGTAAACTTAGGAACAGGGTGTCATTTGAGTTAAGTCCTTTTGTTTATATTTTTTGCATAGGCACATCTCTTTTCTTAAAATGTAACTTTTTTCTTTGGGAAGTACTTTCTCTGGGATGGAACAGAAGTGATAGAAATGGAAATGAATGGTATTTCAGCTGGGCATTATTTTCTGAATCTGAGTTTTATCTTAGATTGTTAATCCAATGGAATTACTAGGGAAACAGCCAGTGAGCAGAATGCAACTTGAAGTGCAGGTAACCATGGAAAATATCAGACTCCACTGGTGAAACCTAATACTTTGTATACGATGCATGTATCAACCTATTTCAGATTAAGCACTTTTGAATCCCCTCCATTTCAAAAAGATAGTTACGTATGAGTTTGACTCATATATAAATAAGGACATGCAGCTGATTCCATTCATATTTGCTTGAAAATCATTTCCCCTCAAGACTTACACTGCAGCTTTAACCATAACTGCCAGGGAGTAAGCCTGGCAGATTTTCAGTGTAAACATTAATGGTCTGCCCACTAGTACTCTAAGAACATTCTAAATATTGATTAAATCAACCCTAAAGTTTAGAACAGTTGCTTTCCAAGTAAAGAGTCATCACAATCCAAACTTGTTTTCCAGAGCAATTTTCCTGGCCTCAGGAATATGCTTCACTAAATTGAGAACTTACTTCTGAGGAAACCTTTTTAAGACTGTGCTATATGTCAACTTTCAGCATCCATAGTTCTGACAAAAATGAAAGAGAGATTAAGAGAGAGAGAGGTTTCTATTGTGGGTTGAAAAAGAGAGAGATCCCCATGTCTTTGTTCACAAGTAATTGGTGACTTGCTACTTCTTGACCCTTCAGTCTTACTGAAATGTCAGTTGTTCAACAGCTGCATAATGCATTGGCACTTATGTGTCCTCTTTTCAAAATATCAGTTATTATGACTGATCTGTTTATTTTTCATAATTCCACTTGGCACTGGAATGGAGATCCCCCACCCCCACCATTTATATATGCAAACAAACCTTGCTCATTGTTTTCATTTTTCGCTATTGCCTTTAAAGAGAGTGACATTAGAGAGCATCAAAAAATAGGAGTGGGCAAAATTAATCTGTTCACAGATGAATAAGCAACTTTTTATCAAAAATGTCCTAAGAGGGAGGCATCTGTGGAATTTTATTACCTATTATGAATCCTCTAGTAAGGAAAGCTTTGGCTGTCTTTGAAATGAAGTGCAGAATTACTTTGACATCTGAGCCCTAAACAGGCAATACAATGAAGGCAGACATTCCAAGTTGGGTACTACAATCCAACCTCCTGAATTAATTAGGACACAGTTTGTAGACACAATAATAACTTTTCATTAAATCTGTATAAAGCAAAACTCCTATCAACAGCTACCTTGGAGTAAATTGCAATAAACTCAGCAGAATGTACATCTGAGTAGGTGTGTATAGGAGTGTGTACATATAGGTGAATTAATTGGGCCCAAAAGGAGATGCACACCATTTCACATGAAGACTTTTTCTTTTTCCTTGCTCCATCCCTTCTCAAAAGAATGTCCACTACAGTGGAAATGAATGTAGTTTAATGGTCAGAGAAGAATGAATTAAGATGGTTTACATCTTTGTTCAAATCCTTTCTCAACCATGAACATTTACTGTTCCAATGTGAACAAATATCTGGGTTTTGGTATGGCATCTAAACCCTCTGGTGAATTGAACCAATCCTGAGAGGCCTGAATAAAATAGAATTCAGCTTTTATTTCCCCCAAACATCTCCTCAGTGCAATTTCATTTGTACAATGGCACAACTGGTGACATTTTTATAATTTCACCAAGAGCTGTGAAGAAGGTGGCTTTCACTATTAGATAATTTCTGATTGATTGACTAAATCCAAAACATCAGAGTGAGAGAGAGCATTTTCCTTGACTGGGCAAAGCAACATTCTCCCCAAATGGGCTTGTTTCCACTTATACTTTACCGTCTATAAAACTGAGGTGACACCAGAATAGAAAATAAGTTGGCTGACAAATGAACATCTAAATAGAAAGCTCTGATGATCTGTCTCCAAGCATTCTCTGCAATGAAGGTTGAACCTCTGCAGAAACCCAGGTTCTTCTTCAAGTATTAGATTTACAAAGGCTGCCTGCACTGATTTTATTTGGAATTCTGTATGTCTGATTTCTTCCTCATTTTTCAACAAGGAAGGGCAACAACTTCTATGCATATCTAAAGATGTGGCTTCATAGGTTTAATAAGATTAGTCTCATCAAAACGTTCCCCATGTGCAAGACAGTATAATGCAGAGCTGCCTCTTGTGCTCTGAAAGAGGCATAAAGTTCAGTAAGTTTTGTATTTCAGGGCTTTTGGCAGGAATATCCAAAGTATCATTCTTTTTTTTATTTCCCTAGATATGAACTGAATGGAAATGTCCCTGGTACGAGGACTGAGAACTTCTGAACAAGACAGATGTTAGTGTGTCAGGAGGTTTAGCCTGAATAGTGGCAGCTTATCATACATAACATGTTGGGTAAAATTCTTGGAAGAAGAGAGCTGCCAGCTAGGATTGACACAATTTCCCCCACCCAGTTTGTTAGAATCAACTTGACTCAGTCGCACTCTAGGATTTTCTCCCATTCTGAGATGAAGTGCTATCCACCATCCTTGATAGGATTATTGTTAGGATATAAGTCTCTTGGTTGTTTTAAAAAATGTATAAACTGATCCTGTTGGGAGTGACCTGAATGTTTTGTTCTCAACAAATGTTGCATGGTTAAATGTTTATTCCATGAAGTTCCCCCAAAAGAGGGAAGTATCTTGATGAAAAACTCTGGGTTGCTCTGAGCTACCCATAATATGGAAAGTTTTTTTTTTTTTTAATTTCATTTTTTTAAGAAAACCAGTGTGGTTAAATAATGGTTAAAATGTTGGACCAGGACCAGAAAGACCCTGGTGGAAGCCCACCGTGAACCATGGAGGTTCACCCAGTGTCTTTAGGCTGGTTACTGTTGTGGATTTTTTTTTCTAGTAGGTTAATAGCATGTAAAAATAATGGCTCCAATAACCCTTCTCAGGTTGGTGGAATGGAACATTCCTAAAAGTCTAGAGATAAGATAAAGGGGGACTGAAGGAAAACTGAAATTGAAAAAGGGGGACCTGAAGCTTGTTGTATATGTTTGGCTTATAGAAAGTATGCTTATAGTGTAACTACTGAATTATAATGGGAACTCTGTAAACCTATAAAAAACAGTGTTAATTATTTTTATGGGATTCTCCTGTAAATCCTATTGTACAAGAATCCTGCTGAATAAAATTACCTTGCTTTATTCACTAAGTCTGGTTTATTGGTGAATACAGTTAGGAACCAACTCCTTCTGCAAGTGGACGTTTCTATAACAGTGCTGTCTCACAACCTAACCTACCTCACAAGTTGCTCCTCTAGGGGTAAAATAAAGGGAGATCCCTGAGTAAGCAACCTTGGTCTACTGGAGAAAACACAGGATCCAAATTTAATTCATTAATTCATAGTAAGTCCATCAACTTTTTGCCTTTTAAAATTACTTCTGTAGGAAAAACACCAGAGCTGAAATCTGTCTCCCCAAAGTAGTCAGATAAACCTTAGAGGGGACAAAGTCAGAAAAGATAAAAGCAAAACCTGCTATGGTTTGGATGCTGTCTATAATTGCCATCCTAGTCTAGAAGAGTTTGGAGAAATTAATATACAGACAGGGAAGTTGTTGAGTAAATTGTACTGGAAAATATAAACAAAATCCATTTGATAGAAACTGTCAAGGACTTTTAAAAAGGGATTCACTGAGAAATTAGATTAAGGATACGTGCAGCACATCTGTCCTCATTCCCAAAGTATACATTTGCTAAAACAAAGGCATTAACCAATCAGCACTAAACACAGTCAGATTTCCTAAGAACATACAGAATTGGATTATTATTTTTTACCAGAGCTGGACCCTGAAGAAGCAAATAATGTTGTTTGGACTGGACATCATGTAAAGGTACTTCCAGACTAGTCCAATTGCTCCAGGAATGTCCTCATCAAATTCACTTTACTGAGACAAGATAAAGCATGCTCTCTTGCTCTCGCGTTCTCTCTCTCTCTCTCTCTCTCTCTTTTCGTGGTGCCTTTGAGTCAGCGTTGACTCCCTGTGGCTGCCTGAACAAGTCACTTTAGTTTTCTTGGCAAGATTTCAGAAGTGGTTGGCCATGGCCTTCTTCCTAGGGCTGAGAGAGAGTGACTAGTTGCTTCTGGCCATAGCTATACTTTCCTACTTTACATATTACATTATTCAATGAATAGATGACTGTGGATAACATTTTCTTCATGTGTGACTATACTAAAGAGTTATCAGTGGCCTTCATCATGAATGCAAGTGCGTCACTTACCTCATATTTCTTCCCCACTACAATTTATACATTTATATTGCTTATAAATTTAGCTTATACATTTATATTGCTTATAAATTTAGCAATAACAGCTACAATGAAACTAAAATGAAGTCATGATCAAAATTGTTGCTTTTTGTTGTGTCTATCTGGCAGGTATACTTCTAATTTTATTATATAAGAAACAACTGGAGAGGCAGTGTGAGATAGTAGTTAAGATGTTAGACTAGAGTTGTGGAGACCAGGCTGTAGTCCACCAGAAGAAGAAGAAGAGGGAGGGGGAGGGGGAGGGGGGAAGAATCCATTGACAATACTATAGCGGTATGTCCAATTGCAGATTGATTGTAGAACAGGAAGCTAGACTAAATGATGTTCAAAATACTTTCCAGTCCAATTCCATTTCTTTTTTATGTTTTCTAATATAAAGGAAGCCCTGCAAGGTATATTTTTGTCTACAAACTAATACATTTGTTCTCAAGGCTTCTGATGCCAAAGTTAGAAATTTCTGTCCCTCTCCTCCCATCCCTTCTCGCTCTCTCTCTACACACACACACACACACACACCCCATGCAAAGAGAAAAAGTGGAACACACAGAATGTTACTTTAATAGCTGATAATATGGATGGGTGAATCTGGATTCAACCACCATCACTCCACACACGGTTCATCTGAAGGCACAACAAGGCCTATACGTTCATTTACCTTTTTGTTCTTGCTTATTTGACAATAAAGTGAGATACCTTTACATAAATTATTCTAAAAACTCTAATAAAACAATCTCATCATTTATGAGTGATGGTAAAACAAATTAGTATTCATATCTGGGCATATTTCTTACATTATCTGAAAAATATTTGGCCTTCCAGATGTTGAATTACAGTTTCCAGCTGTTCCAATTATTGTGGTCAGTGGAGAAGGTGCTTGGAGCTATAGTTTGACAGTATCTGGATGCTTACAACCAGATTTTCCTTAAATGATCGTTTTTGCTTTTAGCCTGCTTTGTTTGGATACATTTTTTTGGAATTAAAGTTGGAACTCGCAAAAGGAATAAAATTCTGTTGCCATTTAGTTAAATGAAACAGATTTTTTTAATGCATTCTGAAAATCACTGCAAAGGTTCATCGCCATTCTGCACAACATCTCCTACCCTTTAATTTGCTCTGGAAATCTCATTTGCATGATTGCTTGTTATATCCTTTGTCTCAAAATATGTTAAGTGTTACTGTTGATTGGGAAAAAAAAGATTGTTGTAGAGGCACAATTTCCCTCAAGTGCCATGCTATGCAATCACAGATGCCAGTTTCATATGCCTTTAGCTTTCCTCATTCTTTGCTGATGGAAATTATGTTAACAATAAACATGAGGACTTGCAGCTTGGTAATTTACCTCTTTCCAGGTGCATCAGCAAATTGTCCAAACTGTGTTTTATGCTGCAGCTTTGAGCATGCAAATATCATCTCCAACTGCCATTGAGAAAAGGGGTAAACACCAACTATGGTATTGGCCACATTGGCAATTCTAGTTCCATATACCCAGGATTCCCATTAGGATTACACTTCTTTTTGGGATTGGGGGGGGGGGGTGTCAAAGAGCCAGGAAACCTTTGGACTCAATGAATAAAATGGACTTTAATTTAACTAAATGCATTTTAGTTAAGTGGGATAATGAAGAGGTAATGAATATACCTATAAACTAACAATAAAGAAGAACATCATATCCATGCCATGGGGACAATGTCATGCTTCAAAAAGAATCAAGGTGAGCATATTTTATTTATTTATGTATTAGATTTTTATCCCATCTTTATTATTTGTTATAAATGACACAAGATGGTGAACATACATAACACTCCTTCCTCCTCCTTTGGCTTCCAGAAAGTTCAGAAACTACCCCTAAATATTTAAAGGTCTTAACCTGCTCAATGGTGCATCCACCTAACTTCCAGATTCACTGTTTCAGGCATTTGGAGAAAGTAATTATCTTGGTTTTGGCTAAGTTATTGCTAATGTCTTGTAATTGAAACTATTGATGAGTGATCCCAAAGCTATTTTAAGACCAATAGAAGTCAAGGATAAAATTACTATATTCTATTCTATTCTATTCAGTAATGCACAGATATGGGGTTGTTTAAGAGGGATGGAAAACAGAATTGCTTAATTAGGGTGTCAGTGAATTTATATAATAGTTAAATAAAGCTGGGGCCAATAGACAACTTTGACTCACCTCCTTACTGGCATCCCCTTGGTAACATGTTCATGGTTACCACATCTGACCTTCAGTCTAGAATTCTCATGTATTTTAATAAACAGAAGCAGCAAACATTTGTCTATTGTAGATTATTTAAGTTTATACCAGAGTTTAGATCTAGATACTGTGTCAGAAGCAAATCTAAAATCAACAAAGGCTGCATAAAGAGATGAACCAGGTCTGTGGATATACTTTTCTGTCAAATATACCTAAGCATGATCTAATGGTGATTGGCCAGGCCTAAACCCAGCCTGTTCATACATCAAAATGTCTTCGGATGCAAGCCAGCCAAGAAGTTTGGTTTGCAGGTACATAGCATGCATTTTGCTAATTTGACTTAACAACCTAATTGGGTAGAAATTAGCAGAATAATCTCTTTTGCCTTTCTTGAATATTGCTATTAAAATAGCCAAGCTCAAAATCCTTAGGAATCTTGACAGAGTGACTATTGCTGTAAAAAATTAAGCCAACAATTCAATGGCTTTCTACTACTTTGTAAGCAATGAGATCTGAACAGGAGGCTTTCCCTCCTGTATTTTTAATTTCTAAGCATGTCACAGGGGGCCACTGAAGCAAGGAGGTCACATCTAGCACAAAATACACCAAAGAAGTCTCAGTTTGAACATATAAAGTAAGAAAATTATCTTTCCATATACTGTCCTATATATGTGAAGAGGAACAGGGGATAGTATTTGAAAGAGTCGGGGCTATTTATTTATATAAAGATTGGGCCATATTCAATTTTAACTAATTATCCAGGTACAAAAGAGAATAAATAAAAGCTTTGGAGTGTGAAAGCTAATGAAAAATGAGCATATAAGTTTTCCCATTGTAATAGTAGACTCAGAAAGATTATGTTACTTCATACTGAATGTTCATTGTGAATGGCAGACATAAGAAGAGAGAAATAGCAACACTAAAATGTTTTGATCTCTCTATATTAGCCACACATTCATGAGCACTGATGATTATCATCACTTCACTAGGCATACCATAAAAGTTTTAAAAGGCCTTCTTATTTGTCTAATGTAATACAGAAGATTCAGATTTCTACAGATAAATGCAAGTACAATGTCCCCCCCCCCTTTCTGTTTCATACAATTTAATTATGAAATTACTTAATTTTATTTATTTATTTATTTATTCGATTTGTCCCTGCCAATCTCCCCTACAATGGGGGACTCTGGGCAGCTTACAATCACTAAAATCACAATTAAATTTTAAAAAGTTTAATATAATATAATCTTTAGCCTGGTTCTTTGAGTAACAACATATCTGGGCCCCAACCTAAAATTTCTCTCACATTATTCTGTAAAAAAAGAATATAAATTAAAAATACATAAATGATGGATAAATGGCACCAATATTTTCTGCATATCTGTAGAAAAAGTGAGCCCCACTCTATTTGTGGTGGCTTTCTCCTGTGTCAGAAAGTAAAGAATCACAGCCTTCAGATATTTCTAAATCCAAGTTCTGGTTCAGGGATTTTAGGATTCACTCTGTTCTGAAAGAGGTGTGCTCCACTTGAAAGATCAGATTCATTCCTTGGGAACTTCCTTGATTTTAAATTTTCCTTGGATTGCCAGGAATACAAGGGGCAGAAAATACCTTGGAATGATTACATTTAACATCCTTAGTCAATATGATTTGCTAACACTTAGCCATGCCCTGGTTACATCACATTTAGGTTACTGTCATACACTTCATGCAATGCTCCATTTGAAGAGTGCTTGGAAGCTTTAATTTGTGTAAAATACAGTAACTAGATTAACATGTGTGGACTTGAATCCACATTGCACCAGTTCTGAAGGACTTGCAGTTGTTAACCGTTGTTCTCCAGACTCAATTCAAGATGTTAATTTTAACTGTAACCCTAAATAATTCAGGATTTAGGTTCTACAGTCTTCCTGTCTTTTTTATGAACCTGCCTAGGCATTAAGCTGTAGGAGAAGCCTGTTAAGGTCACTACAGCTCCTGGAGGTTTACTTTTCAGACATGTGGGAAAGGGCTTTCTCCAATGTGGCAGCCAAACTATGGAATTCTGTCCTTCCAGGATCATGATCATTTCAAACCTTCTAGGCTTTTAACAAAACTGTTAAGATATACAACATGACCTTAGTCTTGCATTATCTTAATGTTTCATTTAATGGTTCTACTGACAGTTTTTGTGGTTTATTTGTTTGGTGTTTGATTAGATATATTGTAAAGCTAATAAAGCAATATTATTATATCTACCATTGTATTAATATATTTTTGTGAATAACTTTGTATTTGACTTTTTTCTAAAAGCCACCAAAAGCTTAGCCACATAGCCCCTAAAAGCCACCAAAAGCTTAGCCACATAGCTGATTCATTTCATGTTGTCCCTTAGGGCTTCCCCCATCCACTTCAATGGCATCACAACATAACCAGCTGCCCTGAAGTTTTCAGGCAAGACAAAATAACATAATGCAGTACTCAGATCAAGAAAAATTGCTAGAATCTGGCCAGCTTCTATTCCCTTGTTGTTGAGAAGTGTTTTTTGAGAAGCATGATACATTTATGAGATACTAGCACAACATTACATTCTTCTCTGACTTCTGTTTAAATCTGAGGTGGGGAAGAATAATCTTCCCCCAAAACCAGAATTCTCCTTAATTCTTTTTTGCTTTCTAGATGAGAAATATCATAGCAATATCAAGTTGCAGGAAGAGCCACTTTTCTTCCTTCTTCTTTTCTGGGCAATGCTTTGGGCAAGGCCATGCAGTTCATTAAGTTAGCATGTCTTGCAATGATTCTTAGCAAAGTTTGGGACCACACTCAAAATTTGTAATAACTTTTTTTTTTTTAACAAAAAGTGTAATCCTAGACAGCTAACATATGATTGTTTACTTATCAGATTAGTTTTCTTTGGATCATTTTTATTTTAGCATATTAGAACAGAGAAAGAAGATAATGGAGAGGCAATTTAAAAGGTCATGGGTGGCATTTATTTGCTACTCAATACGTTCATCTGGTTTGGAGTTATTGGGTCATAGAGCACAGGACTTCACTGAATTTTCAGTTGAGGGAAAATACAGTGATGACTTTAGGACTAGAATATCAAAAGAAGGTAGTTAGAGGCATTTTGGAAAATTAAGTGCTGTTTAGATGTAGGTTTGCTGTGTGGTCAAAACATTCTGGAAAAAAAAATGAATGAATGAATGAATGAATGAATGAATGAATGAATGAACAAAGATAAGCCTACTGAAAATATTGCTAATTCATAAATTTGTAGAGAAGCGCACTGGGGATCCAAAAGATTTCCAAGATTCTACAAGGAAAAAATGTTGCCTCAAGAGCTCCATTCACCTGCATACACAATTTCTGTCTGTATGCTGTTATACAGGCAGTCATGGGAATGAGGAAAATTTTTTTGGCTGTGGCATCCATACAAAATATTTATATTCTTGGTTTCAACTAACACTTTGCTTCAACTAACAAAGAACAGCTGTTAAAGAATAATTAACAGAATTCAAAGGAAAATATATCTTCACTGATGTTTAGTAAAATAGAAGGGCACATCTGGAAAAAGAGAGTGTTGTGGAAGAAATGCAGTTGCTAGCTGGCTGGAAAAAAATGCAATCACTTCACTGCCTCAGCAAAGAAAATAAAGAGGATACCTAATTGATATAGTTGGTACAAGACTATTGTACTTTCATTCCTGGCGAGACCACAAAGGAAATGTGACATTGGTCTTTATAAGTGACTACCTTTGTCCCATCTGTCCGACACAACTGGTTCATAGCACTGCAAATGAAAAGATGCTACATGTTTAACATTTCAAGATCAGCATAACATTTGTAAGTTTCCAAATGGACAGAATGTCTCAAAATGGACGGAATGATAAGGAACTAGAACTTATCTCTCATCTCAGAAGCTTAAATAGTTGTTATGTGTTTTATAATATTTGTCTTTGTAAATAGCTAAATATTACTTTCAGGCTTTGAGTGGTTTACCGCCTTAAAGTTACCCCCCCCCCCCCCCCAAATCAAGAGATCTGTTGTCACCCTTATGATTGCTTTATATATCTCTCTCTGGTACATACTTGTGTCTCCTTTACATTCCACTCAAAACTTCAGCATATTAGAGGATCCTCTATGATAAAAATATGAAACAGGGCTAGTAAAATTATTATTGCCAAGTATTTATCAAATCATATTGTATCTAAGAGCTACAGGGAAATAGGGGAAATTTTTATGCAGGACAATTTTAGAATGTAATAAGTCAAACTTCCTTGCTCTGCCTAATACTAGAGTTTCTGTAGCCCTCCCCAATAGTTTCAGACTCCCATCATGATAATGAGTTGTGCTGACTGGGGTGATATGATGGGAGTTGAAATCAGACATTATCTGGGGGACCATAGATTCTTCACTCTAGCTCAGTGTAGGACCAGTCTGGTTTCTAGACTCCAGCTTGATCATTTTTATAGATAATGAAAACATTATTGTTTGTATAAGCATCTGTATAAAAATAATGCGAGAAAGGCATATTTTAAATATCAAGGCATGGATACCTTCAGTGACATGGACCTTTGCCAAATGTGTTTTGCTGTTCCACATGTTTTGTCATATTTGATTACACTCAAATCCCCTTAAGCCCTTTAGCTGAATTATACAATCATCACTTTGTTTTGGAAACAAAGATGCACACAAAAGCCTTTTTTATTCAGACTATAGGTTTATTGACTATTATGATCCATTTAAACAATTTTGGAAATACGGTGTCAGTCATGTAATTGAATCTAATAGATTTAATTCAGTGGATATGGGAAAATATAGCACAAACATACAGCTTGCAATTTAAGTCTTTAACCAAAAATAAATGAGTATCTTTGGAACCAGAACAAAAATGTCTGGCAGGTGGAAAAAGGATAAAGTAATACCTATTTTTTTGTGGGGGGGGGGGGGGGGGGGGCGGGGAAGAATTTACAGCAGATTTGTCTGTATTCTTGAAGGCAATTCATAGGGAGATGGCTGTTTTATTTTAATATAGTCATCATTAGTTTGTGTTCATTCTACCTTTTGTACACAAAGCAACATTTTCATATACAAAATAATGAGCAGATACAAAACAAAGATGCTAGAATATACTGTGTTACTTCAGATAGAAGATGGGTATTTCTCTTTCTCTCCCTCTCTCCCTTCTAGAACCTGTGTCTCCCTTGAAGCTGTTTTCAACAAATATGTTAATCTTTCATTTTTTTACAAAATTAAAAATACAAATAAGTGAATCTGGGAGTAAACCTTGATATTTTTCTAATTACCCCAAATCCTTCTCCTTCCCTTTCTTTTTCCTCTTCTTCCTCTGCCACCTCCTCATTCATCATTATCAAGAGTGGGGGAGATATTAACCCAACTAATAGAAATCAAAGAAAGACAACAGAAAAACATTGTATTTCATCAATTGTGGATCATCCAATCCACACTGATTGGAACGTGAATCTCTTGAAGAGACAACACACATAGAAAAAGTTATTCTCGTTCATACTTGGCAGGGAAGATACCACAATCATGAAAAGTCATTTGTTGGTTGGTTTGTTTTCTTTGCTTTGATCTTCTATTTCCAGAAAAAGTATTCTACTCATCTCACTCATTCTCAGCCCTCATTGGTTTTTAGGAAAATTTGTCACAAAGGTTTGAGATATTATAGATTCCAATGTGCTGACTGGGGTAACTGTAAGAAATTCAGTATGTATATATATATACATGAATGTGTATCTTTCCATAATGTATAGTCTCTACATGTGCGGTGGTAGATGTTATGTCCATACACACACACACACACACACACACACACTCAGATGTATGAATCTAGAAGTATGTCTAGAAGTCCAAGTATCTATATTGTACTACAATGGTATCAATAGAAGAGAATATATGTAGCTCAGGGTTATGTATACATAATATATGTAACTACATGATATATATGATTTTTTTTTTAATCCGTTCAATTGTGTCCAATTCTCAGAGACTGCCTGGACAAGCCCCTGCAGTTTTCTTGGCAAGATTTTTCAGAAGTGGTTTGCCATTGCCTCCTTCCTAGGGCTGAAAGAAAGTGACTGGCTCAAGGTCACCCAGCTGGCTTTGTGCCTAAGTGGCACTAGAACTCACGGTCTCCCGGTTTCTAGCCTGATGCCTTAACCACCACACCAAACTGGCTCTCTCCATATATACACACAATGTATGAATATTGTGAGTGCATATATGTACTCTCAGTGTAAATGCATGAGTATGAAGAATGCATCTATTAGCTTAAGAACATTTGTATGAGTGTTTCTATTGGCACAGTGAGAACTAAAGTTTTGTTTTTGGCTATTTTAGAATGCGTCAGAATATTGAGAAGAGGTCTGTAGATACTGATTCATTTTCCTGAATTTTTGGAAGGTTTACTAAGAAAAAGACTGGAAATACCTGGCAGTCAATAGATGAGGCCACTTAATTTCATTAAGGATACTTCTATCATCTCATTCTTTTTTGAAGCTAACAAAGCATTTGAACTCTGAGAAAACCCTATCTAAGCCCACCAAGTTTTTTGCTGACTTTTGTGACTTGCAAATACTAGCATACAGCCAAACATAGACTGTTGTTGAACCACTGTTTCTGTCAGACATATTTCAAATGTATTGTCTCCAAAGTTCAAAACAGTGGCTTCAGAGTTCAAAATCAAATTCAGTAGACCATTTGAATTTTTTGAAATGTTCTTCTTTATTAAACTTTGTGTAAAAATATTGTTTCGACACTATTGTCTGAAACTTTGGTTAACCAACCTGTTTTGGCACTAATTACAATTGATTAATTAAACCATACCACTGAAAAAGTGAATAGCAAACACCTCTCATCTAAAACAGCAGAACATTTGGAAGAAAGAGAATGCCATTTAAGTAGCAATTTTTGGAAACTAATTTTTCATTGTATGAGGGAAAACAGTGCTTGGAGGCAAGAATCCTAGGAACTAGATGGGGGAAATCCTATAGTATATTATTATAGCTTCTCCCCTTCTGTCTACCAATCTCCATTGCCCAGATTCACTTACTGAGATGGGCAGCCATACAAATGGATTAAATATAATAAATATTCTATAAATATTCTCATCCTCAACAGTATGACAACAGTACAAATCTTTCACCCTATCACTTACTAAGTAAGCCTACAGACTCCATGCCCAATTCCTGCACTATAAATTATTGGATTGGCTGGACCGGGAGAAAGTCCTAGTTGATGAGCAAGCGGAATTTAATAAGGATAGATTCCTAAAGGGTCAGTCAGCCTTCTTACAACTCTTAATAGAAAAATACACATGAGGGCAACACCACCAGCCTTACTGATTTAAAATCAGCCTTTGACTCTATTCCAGGAGTTAGACTCTGGTGGAAACTATCCCTCACATCTATTGATCTGTGGTTACTTTCTTTAATTAGGGTGCTGTATGAAAGTACAGTCACCCAAGTCAGATGAGAAAGGGCTGGCCATTTTACTGCAGACATTTGAAACTGTTGAGGGGTGAAACAGGGTTGTATTCTAACTCCTCTTTTCATCAATATCTATGGGGACTCAGTGGTAGCTGACTTAACCAAACAGGAATTCCACCCTCCTAAATTTAATAATAGACATTTGGCAGTGCTGCTATATTGCTGACGATGCAGCAATTCTTTTGCTTACCCTGGTGGGCCTTAGAAGAAGCCACTGGGCTTTAGTGATATGCTGTAAAGATAAAAGGGCTTACAATCAACAGTTCAAAAACTAAAATTATGGTCTCCTCAAGAAGACCGAGTCACCACAAATGACAAATTGAAAATAATAATATTGAGCAAATTCCAGCTTTTCAAATACCTTGGTGTAATTTTTCAAGCTTTTGGATGTTGTAGGGAACAAATCAGACCCCTTATTGCCAACACCAACAATAGCCCAAGGCAGTTCTGAACTTTTTCAACTCAAAGGGGGGAAGATGCACACCTGGTGCTTTCCAGCTTTGTAAAGCTAAGACTATATCTCAAAGGTATGTGTCTACAATAATCTAAAGCCCCAAGATATTGTTCAATCTAGGTTTTTAGGAGCACTCTGCTGGGCCCCATTCTGCATTTCAAGCCTGCAATGATCTCCTACTTTTATTGGTTTAAATTTCTGTTCTCCAATGGTTCATTGGCCCCATTAATTCTCCTTGAAAACTCCTCATCAAGGTGAAAGCAAAAACCCAAACTGACCTGTGTTATTGCAGCCTCTTTCTCTTTTCTTTGGGGCCCTTCGATTTAGAGAGAGATAAAACTGAAATCTGTCAGAGTTTTGAATATCGTATGGCAGACAGACTGAGCAATGGTGGGTTCCAATCCTCAAATTACTTGGCCAATTTCATTTGCCCAGCACCCTCTAGAGTCTTTTCTTTGGCTCATCTCAATGCTTTTCGTTCTGCTTGCAGGTGGGAGATACAACAGAATTCCATCCAATGGGAGATGCTGCTCTTATGGCCGGAAAGAACTGGAGACACTGATGGATTTTTTGTTGTTTCTTTTATGCTAATATACATGTTGGTATACCTTTATATCCTCCTAACCAAAACTAAATCTATTATGAGGGAGTGGTGGTTTGTTTCAGACCAGTATCCTCCTATACTTGATAGGGTTGGTAAGTTTTTTATTTGCAGAGATTTCCATAAGAAGCCATAAAGTGTCGTAATCATGGAACAGAGATATTGTGAAATTTTATTTTTGCTTTTCTTCTTTATATTCCATTTTATTTCCGTTTATTTTATTCATCTTTTTTCTTTCAAGTCGCAACTTTTTAGGTCTCATGTAAATGATTCACTGCTTCTGTTTTATGTGGCCATTGCTTCTGTGTTATATCTTGCTGGTCATTGACTGTAATTAGATTAATTGGCGATGGTCAAAAACGATTGTTTCAACTCCAATGTCTTTGCAGAAGAGTACAGGAATGGCCTTGAAGAAGATATGCAGCAGCAAGTAGTAAAACATGAGCTTAGCTCAGGAAAACAGGAAAGCATGCAAAAGAAACTAGAGATTGCCCTGCCTTGATTCTGCTTGGCATAAGAGGAGGGGAGGGGAATATTGTCCGGATTTTAAAATTCTCATAGCCTATATCAATAAAGTAAAATTCTTGTATTTCCTGGGGTGTCTGTTTCCTAACCTGGCCTACCTCAAAGGGCTGATATCCTTAAACCTTGGTTAGCCAACCTGTTTTCATAGCCCACTGTTATGCAGGACTGTCTGGAGGGCCATCTTTCTGCAAAACATACTACTGACAACACAAATTGTGAATATTGCTCTTTTAAAACCACATAGTATGTTCAATACACTTTGAAGAAAGAGAATGCAACATAAATAATAGAAATGTTAGCCTCTGAAGTTATTTGAGATTTGTGCAAATCATCATCAGTCATGAGTTCCTTGAACTCCTCAGAGTTTCTTCTGGTAGATGGGCAACATATACATTTGTTTAATAAATAAATGAATAATTACCACAGGTATGTGAAAGCATGATTTAGTACTTGGCAAATTAATTCTTTGAGTAGCGCTATGCTTTCCCTAACTCATGGCATTCTGTCTTTGTCTAATAATGTGCATGGAAGAAATTGTATGTAACTATATAAAATTCCTGAGTTGAATTCAGTTGACTTAAAAACTTTGAAAAGTTCTAAAGAGGGAGGGAGGGAGGGAGGTATTTGTTAATTCATTGCAATGGAATTTCTTTACATGTTGGGATGGGGTTCTGTGTATAGGAAAAGATATCACTCCAAATATTTTTGTCCTTGGAAAATAAATTGATATCCATAAGAGAATGGTACCATCAGAACAGAATGCTGTGGCAGAATTCCAGGACCTTATTGAGTCCCTAATGACTTACCACATTTTGAAATAAATGAAATAATATGCATAACTATCTAATGAGCCATCTGCTTTCATCACACCATTTAGTCTCAAGTCTAATATTCTTTAACTGAATTTCCAGAAAATGTCTCAACAGACGACAGCACTGCCCAACCTGGTCTGGGCTTGGAAGCTAAGCAGGGTCAGGTCTGGTTAGTATCCGGAAAGAAACTATAGCTATGAGCTAAATTGGAAAACCAAAAAACATTCAGGAAGAAAACATTGGCAAACCACTTCTGTAATGCCACCAAGAAAACTACATGGACATGTCCATGAAGTCACCAGAACTTATTTGGTTTTTATATGTATTGTTTTAATGTACAAACAAGAGCAACTGCTCCAGAACAAAACAAGAAAGAAAGAAAAAAAGAATATACTATATAATTTTTAAATGTACCATTAAATCCTGACCGCAAGAAATGACATTGGCCAGTCTTTCTGTGATACTAATAGGGAGACAGTTCATGAGTGTAAGGCAAACACTTATTAATGATTCTAGATTGTAAACTTAGGATTGCATCTTCTTCCCAACACTGAAAAGTAATCTTTTTAATTGCACTCCATGTTTGCAAAAGCATAGTTCCTTTTAAATGAAAAATTCCAACTTTTGAGGACATCCTTTTTGGTACATAATTCCAAATTTTTGGTACATATTTTAAACAGCATTCATCCTTGTAAAGACAGATGAATGCAACCATGAATATTAAACCAAAATGGGGCAGAAACCTATATAATATGAATAAATGTCCCCTCACCATTTCATTCTTCCAGCATGGTGACATTGTCAGACAATCCTTTTAAAATATCCTTTGTAGATGTGAAAAAAAATGTTTGGTTGAATTAAACTCAATTTAAGATAGTAAGAAAGAGTGTATTTTAAACCTTAACCACTGATGTATTGATATGGAGTATTCCAACTCCATTCCAATTGTTGCATATAATTAATATCCGCTTTAAATTATATTCTTTAGTTTATAAATATATACTGAAACTTAAAATAAACCAAAACACACTAATACTGAAAATAATACAAATGTTTTTGATACTGCATGTGGATCAGACTGAAATCAAGAGTTGTTTTAAATGAATATAATATAATTTTGCATTTGGAGAATAAAATTTTATCTTACAATAACATAAATTATAAATGGCATGATTAGTAATGAACTGTTCCAAAATATGAATACCTCCAGCCATGACCATCATCATCATCATCTGCAGTATTTCTCTATCTTTTTCTGTCCTTTTTGTGATATCCAGCAGCCCTGTTTTAGGTGGCCTCCACCCTAATAATGTAGGTCATGTCATTAGATCTTCCTCTTCACTGCTATGAAAGGTTTGCTAGACATTTTTATGACAAGCCAATTCATATTTGTTCAGAGCGGATGCTGCATTGACAGAATTAAAGGGTACATGGGCTAAGAGGTACATGGGCTAATATGAGACTACCAGTGATTCTTTCAGTCTAGTGGACTCTTAGGATATGGGCAGGATTCTTGCAGCATAAGCTGTGCCACCTGAAGGCTGGACCCTTTTTCCTCCTTATTCCTTTGGGCAGCTAAAGTTGAGGTAAGGGAGTGGATTCAAGTTGTGGTCTTGGAGATCAGTAAGAAATTGAAAGTTGGTAGAAGAGACATCAGGTGGTGGTGAGGAGTGCTATTAATAATACTCTAGAGAAACTCCCAAGTGATAATGTCCTTGGGCCACTATAAAATTCATAGATAGATAGATAGATAGATAGATAGATAGATAGATAGATAGATAGATAGATTTCAGGACTTCCAGTGGCGTGGAAATCTAAGCAGCTGCCTGTTTAATCCTCTCCTCTCCCTTCTTTAAAAAAAATATTTGGAGCAAAATTGGGTGAGCCTTTTTTACAGTTCTGTTTTGTTTTGCTTTAATCGTGCTGGGTTTTTTTGCTTTTTGTTTTAATTTTATCAGAAGAAGAGTAAATCATGCCTTGTAAAATGAAGGCAAAAATTAGTTAAAACTGAAGCTGTGGAGGAATTGAGTTTGTCCTCCATGGAGCAATTAGTCTTGAAGGTGACACCTCAAGATGAAGCTGCTTCAGCTGTGGTGATTCCTAGAACTGAAGCTGAACTGTGTCTTCAGGCTTAATTTGATCAAGGGCTGAGAGTCTTTTTCAGGATGAATCAACCTCCCAGGTGCTGGATAAATTGCAGTCAATGTGTACTCTTATGGAGGCTAATCATGGCAAATTATTTTCTGAGATGACTAATGTTCATACAGACATTGCCTTACTGGATAAAAATATTACTACTTTGGATTGCAACATGAAGTTGATATGAGAAGATATGAAAACTATGAAAATGCAAATTAATAAATTTCAAGAGGAGTTGGAAAATGTGAAGGCAATAATTGTTCATTCTCACAAACCAAGGCTAAAAGCAGCTGAATCTACAATTGAAAAGCAAGTAAAGAACGTAGATTTGCATGACAAAGTTTTGATTAAACTACAAGGAGAACTGATTCACAGAAACCTAAAGATAAGAGCTTTTCCTATAGATATAGAAAAAAATGGAAACTTTGCAAGAGTTTTTCGAAAAATGCTTGCAAGAAATATTTTTGTTGCCCTCAGAAGTGGATATGAAATCAAGGATGTCTATCAAGTTAAATCACCTTCAAAAATCCATAGGAGTGCTCCTTTGATTATTGTTAAATTTTGCAGGGTGGCTGTTCATGATGTGGTTTTGAGGAAGGCACATGATTTCCTTATTGAAACATAAAGAATATAACTTGCAAGTGTTCAGTGATATTCCTCAGTCTGTGATCACTTTGAGAAAAGAGTTCTTTTGGTTCTTTAGCTAAAGAAGAATCTATCCAAGACTTTTCTTTCCTTATTTCCTGCTAATTTTTGTCTGCCCGGCTCTGATGAGATCAAGCGTTTTATGGATCCTGATGCTGCACTGGCATTTCTGACTGTGCAATGACTGATCATTGCCATTTTGGAAGGCTCACACTGTGGTGGGAAGAATTTCTTGCCTTGTCTTTATCTTGCTAGCATTGCCCTCTGTTGAATCTAGTTACAAAGCTCTAATGCTAATCTTAATTTTCTGGTTCCTTTAATAACAGGGGGAAGGAAGGAGGAAGGGGTAGGTGATGAATTAGTTCTCTATGGAAGTCACTGCTTTTTTCTTGTTTATTCTTGCTGGCTTAATTGAAGGGGGGCAAACATGTTAGTCTCGATTTTTTGTGTTTGGATGTAGGTTTTCTGAGTCAATGGTAGTGTCAATTTCTTAATACTTGTTAGTACTTATATATTATCTATACACATACTGTTAAGTTTAATATTCAGTGGTTTTAAAGGAGGTTGGTTTGTTATGGATTTAGGCTGAGAATAAATAAATAGACATAAAGCTGATGTTATACTTTTACAAGAATCTCCTATCAAAGATGATAAAATATCTTTTTTGTCTGAATTTGGATGGTCAGGTTTTTCTTATATGTGTATATTTTGATTCACATGGGCATTTTATTATTAGAGGATATGTGAATTTGATAAAGCTCTCATAAATTTGTATAGGCTCATAAAAATTATTAGAAATTATTTCATAAATGCATGGCAAGAATATGTGATGTAGTATTTGGCTACCTGATTCTAGGGGGTGACTTAAATATTTTGATGGATGTAAAAATGGACAGAAATACCCCTCCCAAAAAGTATAGTTATAATCAAAATTGGAAAATATTCTAGGCTTATAAGCAAGAGTTTCAGTTGATAGGTTTATGGTGTTAACTCCATCCCCTTGTTAGAAATTATACATTTACTTATGCTCATAGAATATGCTCTAGATTTTTTTTTTTTAATTTCATCTTCTTTAATGGTGTATGTCTTAGATTCTTCTATTCATTCTATTCTTATATCAGACCAAACAAGGTTATGTTATCTGTTATTGCCTCTAACAGAAAGTGAGAAAACAATCTTAGGCATCAACAGCTAGAAACTTTAGTTAAAGAAAAACTGTTAGATTTTGCAAAAGAGTCCACAGAGCAGGCTTATGAAGCATATGTGTTAGCCAAGCTACAGTTAAGAGATTTCTATGCTGAGAAGGTAGAATTTTCATTGAGCAGATTAAAATTTCAGTATTGGGAGTTTGGTGAAAGACCTGGTAAGTTGCTGGCAAATCATTTGAAGCAACAAAATCAACAGAGCTTAATTTCTGAGGATGGCCAGACAGTTTTTGATTCTGCTGCTTAATAATTAGTTTTTAATTTTTTACAAGTCAGTGTATAGTTTGGATGAGAAGAGGACCATCATGAGATTAATCAATTGCTGAGTCAGGTGGACATTCAATTGTTATCATGAGATAATAATGTTCTGAAAGCTCCTATGTCGCTCCAGGAACTATTAAATACCATTTATTTATTTATTTATTTATTTCATTTATCTCCGCCCATCTCCTCCCAATGGGGGACTCTGGGAGGCTCACACAAACCATTAAAACAATAAATATATATAAATACATAAAGCATAAAAATTTATACAAAACATTACCAAAAAGAGAAAGAGAGAGTCCAAGAGGATGATGGTTCTGGAGCTGAGAACAACAGGCCTCTATGGGGCTAGCCATCCCCACACTTCCCTCCTCACCCCAGGCCAAGTGGCAGAGCCAGATCTTCCAAGCCTTCTGGAAGGCCAGGAGTGAGGGGGCCAATCTCACCTCTGGGGACAGAATATTCCAAAGATCCTGGGCTACAGCAGAGAAGGCCCGCCTTCTGGACCCCGCTAATTGAAATTCTTTTACTGTGGGGGTCCAAAGCATGCCCTCTCTGTGTGATCGAGTGGGACAGGTTGAAGTCATGGGGAAGAGACAATTATTGCAAAATAAAAAAGCTCGTGTCCCACGTGGCTTTTCAGTGGAACAGTATAAGGCATTTATAGATCTGTTGGTTCCTATACTTTTGGAGGTATATAATGAATCTTTTAAGGATGGTAAATTACCATCACCATTCTATGAGACATATATAAGATTCATTTTAAAACCGGGTAAGGATCCTAAATTTTGGGCCAGTTATAGACCTATTTCATTGATTAATGTGGACACCAAGTTCTTAACTACCATACTGGCTAGATGCTTGCAGAAGGTCTTACTGTATATAATTCATCTCTCCCATTCTGGGTTTATCAAAAATCATCAGTCATCAGGTAATTTATGGTTACTAATTAATATAATTAGAAGCCACAGATAGAATGGATTCTGCAGTATTAGTATCTTTAGATGCAGAAAAAGTCCTTGATTTGTTTCAGATTAAATTTTTGAAGCAAGGGATGATTAGATTTAGTTTTCCATGGGAGTTTGTCTAGTGGACTGAGATTTATAATCTGCAACTTTCTGCCAGTTATAACAAACCAAATGATCTCACACTCTTTTCTGTTACAATGTGGTACACAGTAGGGCTGCACGCTTTCTCCCTTGCTATTTAATTTGTTTCTTGAGGCTTTGGCCACCATGGTAAGGCAATCTTTAGATATTGGCAGGGTGTGAGTGTAAATTATTCCTGCATGCTAATAAAATTTTGGAAATTTTGGATCAATACTTTGCCTAATTTTATAAAGGTTGTGCAGTATTTTGGAAAGCATTCTGGTTATAAGATAAATTGGGATAAATCTTTTTTGCTTCCCCTGGGCCCTGATATATCAATACAGTTATGTAAAGAGATGGGTTTTGTGATTTCTACTGATTATATCAAATATTTGGGGCTTTATATGCCCCAAAATGGTTCTAAATATGTGGAAATAAATTTGTTGGAACTTTTAGAAAGGGTTGAACTGGCTATTCATAGATGGCTTGAAATTCCTTTAAACCTGTGGAGCAATGTTAATGTTATTAAAATGAATATTGCTCCTTGCTTGATTTATGTTCTTAGAAATATTCCTATGTTAATATTGAATAAATATTTCCTTTGGAATGATAAGTTATTTAGGAAATTTATTTGGGATAGTGGACCACCAAGGCTTTCCTTAGCTAAATTGAGATTACTATTTGAGGAAGGTAGTTTTAATTTATCTGATCTGCAGAAATACCACTGGGCCAATATTTTATCAGCCACCTGTTGGTAGAATGAAAATATAATGGAATATAATCCCTCATGGACTAAATTGGAAAGTTAGTATTTATTTCCTTTCTGATCATGCCAAGTACTTGGAACAACATATAGCAGAAAAGATCTTCTATTTCCAGGAGTACAAGTGGTAAAAAATCATTGGGCCATATTTGGGATGTAAATTGAGTGTTGATAATGAGACTCATGAATATCTAGCTTTTTGAAAAAATTCTACTTTGAAAATTGGCAGTAAATAATTTTATTAGAAAGCTTAGGCAGAAGCTGGGATCATGACTTTAAATAGACTGCTATGTAATGACAATTCTAAGGATTTTTCTTGACTTCAAATTGAATTTGGTCTTCCCAATTTGCAATAGTGGAGGTATCCTCAGCTTAAGCATGTTCTAGCAGATCAGTATGGACCAGATGCTTTGGCTGCCTCAAAGGTACCTAATTGTTTTCTTGCTTGATAGAATCTGTTACAGAATAAAACCTATGACGTATCTCTGTCAAAAGCTCAAGAATATTTTTAATGTGGACATTTCCGGGATATTTCAAACATGAACTAAAGAACTAGAATTTTCAATAAAGCCACAGCAATGGCTTCAGGTTCTTAAAAATGTTAAAAAGGTATGTACAGATTTGAGATTAAGGTTGATTCATCAAAAAAAAATGTATATAGGGTGTATTGGACTCCCCAAACAATGTATTTGAAATGATGGACATCTGATTTTTTTATGCTAAAGTTGTATGAAATTTGAGGGCTCACTGACCCATATGACATCCCAATTTTGCAGCAATTTTGCAGTGCACGGCTCCTTTGCAGATGACAATTAAAGATCCCACAGAGTTCATAATGCTCTATGCGACTGCCTCTTTGCAAGTGCTCATCGTCTTGCAAATAGAGTAGCTTCAGCTGTACAATCCAGATGTAAGTTGGGCACAAGGGACACTCTCATTCCCTTTCCCTAAATGCCTTTAGCATCACTTACAATCAGTGCAAGTTTACTCCCCTCCCCCACTCCAATACAGGACAGGGAGAATTAACACTAGCAAAAAAATATGCAGACTTTGCAGATGTGTTTATGGAGGAACAGTATGAGATGGAAGTGGTGCTAGACTCTAGATGCAGAGGGAAGTGGGTTGAATGCTTGATGCATTGGAAGAAGCTACCCAGAGTTGGAGAGGTATCAGGCATATAGGACATGGGGGTGGGGGAGACCAACAGATTCCTGATGGAGGAATAGTGGTCACCTCTACAGGCATAGCTGAGTTACAGGACATCTTGTGTGATCTCAAGCAGCAGAAGAGGGGAGTGATACAGCTACATTTTGTTCTCATAGCCCACAGTTTCCCCTGTGAACTTGGGAAGGGGGATGGGTCTGAAGGGGAGAGTGTTGTAATGGAATGTGGGAAAGACCTTCAGACCTGCTGAAAGAATGGTCAGATAAGAAACAGCATAGCCTGCAACTGGATAGCAGGTGGGGCAAGAGGCTCAGAGGAGACCCTCCCTAGTTTCTCCGGTGGTAAAGAAGACCGGGGGGGGGGGGGAGAGAATTGTACTTTCAGACTTGCAAGATTCTGTCAATGTAGCTTTACAATCAAGTAGAAGTAGCTCATCTGGTTATGATTCCTATCTGGTTTACCCCGCGAGGCCGACAAAAGGAGACATGAGGGAGTGTCTCAGCACCATCCTCCCCAAAGAGTAATGCAAGGATGTGAAAGAGTACTGAGGGAGTTTAAAATGACATACAGAAGCTTATTAAGTTGTTAGATTATTCATCAAAAGTAAATTCTAGCATAGTTACTAATTAAGATTTTATTACATGCATTTGTTGCTTGCTAATTAGGTAACTGAAGCTCTTTGTTTACAGTGTATCCACTTGCTTTAGAGGGCAAACAGCAATTAGTGTGGGCTGCTGCTGTTGCTGCCTTCCATATCCATTCCCAAAATTACTATCATTACTTGCGCTTTCTACTCTACTGCAGTCTCCCTCAAGGTTTAGTCCATGCACACATATTCAGTAGGAGGGAGAGAGAGAAATAAAAATAACAAAAAGCCTTCTTTCCAAGATTTAGATTTTAAAAAAGAATGAAAATGGAGCTCAGACTTTGGTTCCACTTTAAAGAAGATCTTAACATAAACCAGATCACCTTTCCAGTACCACGGCATTTCATGATGGAGGGTGTTTCATGATAATGTGGTGTAGGAAATTTATTTTCTTTTCTTTTTAACCATTCTTATTTAATTTGAGGGGGAATTTGTTTTCGTTTTTCAAAAATTGCGTGTGGTGGTGGTGGGGTCTTTGCTGGAGTTTTGTTTTCTTGTACTTATTTAATTAAAACCTATGTGTGAGAGGATCCTGCCACCTCCATGGAGCAATGATCTCTCCAGTGGCCTACAGAAGTCTTTGCAGCCTCCTTCCATGAGACTATTTCTGAACAGGAACAGTCAGGGAGATCATGAACTAATCTTTACACCTCACTTACCCCAGTGTGAGGATGGGCCACCAAATATTTCAGGAGGGCAGGAATAAATGGTGCCACTCTCAACCGATCCCTAGCCTGCTGGGGAAGCCATCTCTACCCAGGTTTTCTTGCTATGCAACAAAAGTAATATTGTTCCCTCTCCACTGGTACAAGCAGGGCATCTGCTTGGTCTACCTGCTCACCTTCATTCTGTCTTTCACAAATGCCTTGGATCCAGTTGGATACCATGCCATTACTTGACATGTTTTCTATATGAATAATTTGGGAGGAGGACATGCAAAATGTGGCTAAGCCAACCACAGGTTGCATCTGACTCTTGATGACCACAGTGACATAACCATGACAAGTGTCGGCGTTAGTGGAGTCAGGAAGTAGTTTGCCACTTCCTTCTTCCAGGATGCTTTTCAACTACCCAGATCCAGCTTACATGTGGAATCTCCTGCTTGTTTCCCACCCAAGTAGTAACCAGTCCTGATTCTTCTTGCACTTCTAGATCAAGCAAGGTTAGACAGGTTCTGCCATCTGGCTGGGTTCAGAAGCTAAGTAATCTTGGACTGGGTTAAGACTTGATGGGAGACCTCTGGAAAGTCCCAGCCCTATGCCATAGACTAGAAGTTAAAAAAAAGAAAAGAAAAATCAGAAGAAGGCAGATCATTTCCAGATGTGCCCAAGTAAGTCAGCAGGAGTTGAGTTCAACTTGAAAGTAACTTTAACAAAATGGAAACGGTGTTTTTTTTTAAATAATCACATGAATCCCCCATTCCATTTTGAAGTAATATAGCTCTGGCAGAGGTTCTGCATGAGGCCTTTGTAGTAGCTGCAGATTACCTTGAACATAAAAGTCCAGCAGGATGAGACAGCCTGAGGTGATGTTTTCATTTCCATTCCAGGGGAAAGAAAAACATTGCAGGGGAAAACAGCACAGATGAAAGAAAATGGGAGCAGAGAGAAAAGCTGCAGTTATAATTTTACAGGTAACTTTGCAGCTGCCTCCTCATCCACCTTCCAGGTAATAAAAGTAGAAAAAGCCAGCAGAACATTTTACTGCTCATGAAGAAGTCAATGCTTCCACTGTGATCGACGCACTAGAGTGATATCATGGGGCTTTTCTTTTATGCTGTTCTGGAGGGCGCTGCACTTGTTCACTCACACTTTTTCTCTCTCTCTTTTTCTCTCAATCCCTCCTAGTTTTATTTTTCTTCCACCCACTCTAAAATGATACCAGAGTTTGGGAATGATTATCAGATTAGGCACAACCACTTTGGCATTCTGCTGCCTGTGAGTGGCAAAACAATGCATTCCGTTATCTCCTGTAGACTTCCCTTGACATTTTTTCTTTTCATTCTGCTTCACAAAAAAAATAAATAAATAACTCAGTGCATGTTGTTGTCTGTGATTCCCCCTCCCCCTTCGGAACACATGCATAATATATTTCCCCTTATCCTCTTCTCCCTTTGCCTGCCAAGTCCAGATTATTTCTCCCCCATCCCACATGAAGGAATATTGAAAAGTTTTCTACAAACCACAAGATGCTTGGACTTCTCAATATCTAACAGGCACAGTAACTGTGATCTAGCTGCACTAATCATCAGTGCTTTGCTTCCCTCCAACATTTGTGTTCCTTACACGAAGGAAGTGGTAGTTCTTCCTTCAAAAGTAGGCAGGGATATTTATTTTGGACAGGAATTTCATTCCCACCTCCAAATTTGGTATTAATGAAAGATGTGTGGGTTTGTAAGTGTGCACACGCACCTTCAGTATAGCAGCTGGTGGCTTCAAGCAAAGTCAGACCACTTTTGTTTAAGGGGTAGACCTCAAAAGGCAGCAAAAGGCTGCAGTCCACTTTCATAATATTGGTGTGGCAAAGAAAACATTACCTAGGGTTTCCATATCTGGTGACCATTAGAAGACAGACAATGCTGAATCTCTGCTACCATCTAATGGTGATCTATAGTTTTGCAGCCCATACAAGGCAGCCTTACCTTTGTCAGCTCCAGATTTAGTATCAGTTTGCTGAGGGGGCATTGTGCTATAAGCAACAGATGCTCTACAGTAACGAGTGTTTCTCTCTCTCTCTCTCTTTCTCTCTCTCATGCCAAAGAACACAGCCGTGCTTCAGAACTCAAGATTGCTCCATGAAAATGGTGTTTATTAGCCAGTGAAAAGTGAAAGCTTCTTTGTAATTTTTCCTAGGAATGTAGATTTGGGAACTGACAGGATATCAAGGTATTGTCCATGGTGGATACACAGAGTCTTTCATGAGATCAAATGATACTCTATTTGTGCAACCAGAAAATCATGATGACTGTTTATGAGTTTACCCCATCACACACCACAGCTGTTCTCTTATCTCAGTTTGGGCCCCACGTGCCTGGAAGGAGAGAAATTTATAGCCATATAAAATTTCAATGGTGAAACATTGGCCATTTTATAGACTGATATATGTATGGGAATGCAGTTTCCTAACTAAAGCACTGTGCGTAAGAGTCAGTGTTTGTCTTATATTGATATACTGAAGAATCACCATGGCAGGGCTCTGGATTTATTTACTGTAGCCTATTGATTTATAGCCAAGCCACCTTCATTCCAAAGGCTCAGGGAAAGTAACACCAAATTAATTATAAATCTGCAATGACAGCAGTCCTCTGATAGGGGTGAGGAATTACATGTGAGCCATGCCCCAAACATTCTTAGACACAGGAAACCTTAGCAGATCTTGCTGTTTTGGATATATATTTTGCTTTCTGAAGGAGAAGGAGAAGGAGAAGGAGAAGGAGAAGGAGAAGAAGGAGAAGGAGAAGGAGAAGGAGAAGGAGAAGGAGAAGGAGAAGGAGAAGGAGAAGGAGAAGGAGAAGGAGAAGGAGAAGGAGAAGGAGAAGGAGGTTTCCAGACTGGAAGATTTTGAAAATAAGCACATGACATAGATGTGAATTCTGAGTTTCACTTCCAGAAATATCTATCTATCTATCTATCTATCTATCTATCTATCTATCTATCTATCTTCCAGAGATAGATAGACGGACGGACGGATGGATGGATGAGTGGATGGATAGTGTAGTGGTTAGAGCACTGCCCTTTGACATGGCAGACTGGGTTCGAATCCTGGCTGGTACCTACCTTACCAGTAGGGATCCTTGGGCAAAGACTCCTAATGCTTCATCTGCCTGCCTCAGATATGAGAGTGACACAAACTAAGAGAGTCATGCCAGCTTGGACATCATCCAGATTAGCAAGGTCCACGTCAGATGTTGGGGAACCAGGACAATCTGACGATAAGTGACCTAGTGGAACAAACCATACATGGACAAGACAAGAGAACCTGGAATTAATGGAATACTACTACAACAGTAGACCTAATGAGACAGGATATATGAAATGTATGAGGGAACTATGGATGGACAGAAGACCTACATCCAAAGTGCTAAACTGAGAAACAGCTAGTTACCCAGCACTTCAACATAGTGAATAGGAAGCTGCTGTTACAATTTGAGATAGACCAGCTACACATTACATCCTGGACTCAAGAAGACTTGGAAGAACAACTGGATGTGCAGCCAACGTCTGAAGACAGAACATCACTGCCACCCCCTCCATTACAGAGCACAGCAGCTGGTATGAGGCATAATATCATGGATAAACTAGCAACAGTCAACCCTTGAGACTGATGACCAAGGCTCAGTGTATGCCAATAGAGCCCTCACAACAATCCTACTACCATCGTAACTCAAACCAATGAACTGGTATAAGTGACAGTCACTGTAATTCTGGAGATGCTTGACTACATCATCAAGAAGAACAGCAATACATACCCAACGTGGAAAATGAGGTTGGAGAGTAAGATCAAAGCAACTCAGCTGTAGTCAGCTGGTGGAACTACAAAAGGGTGTGGAGATTAAGGATAAGACTTGGCTACTGAAAAAATACAAGGGCCTGACTCCATCTGAAGCCCTAGAGACTGCTAAACAAAGGCTCACAGATCTGGCTATTAGGCTAATGAGATACAAAAGAGAAGCAGATACACAAGAGAAGCCAAAAAGATAAATGTCCTGTTCTTCAAAGAACCATCCAAGGTGTACTCCCAACTGGAGTGCAACAACACAGTAACAACAGAATCACCAACAGCAGAAACTGAACAGTACTGGAAGAACATATAGGAGAAAGAGAAGACCTATAACACCAGTGCAAAGCAGCTGCAGGACCACAGCAGACTGGTTGCTGTGCCAGAACAGGAACCAGTCACCATCACAGTAGCAGAAACTGGCTAAAGAAACTAACAACACTGCATGAATGCCTAGCAGCACAGATGAGCCAGTTGCTCACAACAGGCTCCCAACCAGACTGACTAACACAAGAAAGGACAGTGCTGATCCTGAAAGACCCCCACAAGGGAACAGCACTGTCCAAATACTGGCCAATAACCTGCTTCCCCACAACATGGAAAGTCCTATCAAGCATCATAGCTGCCAACCTACAGGACCATATGGGCCAGTACATAAGCACAGCTCAGAAGAGCATTGGGAACAACACCAGAGGCTCAAAACACCAGTTGCTCTTAGACAGAGCAGTCGCCCGAGACAGACCACTCTGAGCACAGCCTGGATTGACTACAGGAAAACCTATGACTCAATGCCACACACATGGATCTGTGAATACCTGGTGCTATACAAAGTCAACAGGATGCTAAGGACCTTCCTCAAGGACTCAATTGAACTGTGGAAGACAACACTGGAAGTCAACTCAAGATAGCTCACACAAGTGGCCATCAAGTACAGCATATACTAAAATGATGCACTATCCCCTCTGTTGTTCTGCATACTTTACCCCCGGCAGCCAGATAAGTACAAGGACTGGATACGGACATAAATTCAAGAGTGGAACTACCCTCAGCCACTTCCTCTACATGGATGACATCAAGCTGTGTGCGAAGAGTGATTTGAGACATTGATTTGCTGATCCACCTGACACAGATCTACAGTGAGGACACTGGGATGTCATTCGGACTGGAGAAGTGTGGCTGGATGGTACTATGGTAGAAGACCTGAGATTGAGGAAGACACATACCACCAATGGGGATGAGAGGGGATTTTTTAAAATCTATCTGTCCATCCATCCATCCATCCATCCATCCATCTTCTTTTCACTCATGGAAGAGATTGCAATCCATTGGAGAAAGGAAGCAATTTTGTACAGTTTCTCTTATCTCTTTGTAGTACCTCTGATCTGTTTCAGATATTCCACAATCCTCTGGAATATATTTTCAGTAATCCTTAGGTTGCAGGGAAAATGAAAAATCAGAGAAAATTGCAAGCTTTTCTGAGCAGCATTTTTTCCTCCAATCCATACTAGTCTGGGTAATTATATGATATGTATTATTATAAAGATAATTGTTGCATCAAGTGTTGCAGAACTATATCTTCCAGGATCCCTAACTTGCAATTCCAGTGTTGAGAGATATTGGTAATTGTAATTCAGCAATAATTGGAGGGCCATATTCCCCATCCAGTTTTTTTCCCTGAAATAACAGTGGTTGATATAAAATCAAGATGAAATGAACATTGTGAAAGATTTTTTTAAAAAGGTCATTACTGAAAAAAAGATGTTTTTTCCCCCTGGTCAGTTGGCAAGTCTAGCTTCAGAGATTATTGCAAAGGTAAAATTGGGTAATTCTTTCAAATTTTGCATTTGTTAGCCCATGAATACAAGCATTATCCCTGGGTTTTACTCACACTCTGTCATGACTAAATTAAACCCCAGTGATTTCAACAAGTCTGCTCTAAACTAGGTATATGCATATTAGCAGAAAGTTTACCCATTTTACTATCTGAGTTATTTGGGCAGTATTACAAAACATAAAAATAATGCATTTATTTCTTTGAAACATCCTTTGAACACAGAAAGTTTCCACATACAGTAGTTAATGTTAACTTTCCAAGGATCTTACGTTGAATTTCAAACTTTCTTGAGATTGTCTTTGTTATATATTCTTCTCTGATATAGCCTTTTTAAAAATGAATGTCTTTAATGTAAACATTTCTTTTAAAAAACTACTTTTTGTACAGAACTTTTATATACATTCATTCTTTTTCATATGCATCACTCACAATCAACTTATATGGTTTTGTGTTCAGATTTCCAACCAAAAAAAGTCAGACATTATCAGATTCTGTTTAATGGCCCTTGCTACCTATGCTGTGATAAAGTCTGCTTTGGCAGATATCACCAATCTGCTCCTATAGAAATCCATGATAGATCCCTTTATGTCACTTCTTTAAATGGACCTCTTTTCATATCTAATCCTTCTGTTACAACAAAAGATAATCTGAGAACTTTAGCTGTCTACATGATGACTGAGTCAATATCCAAATTCCTTATTTGCAAATGTCGTCAGATATATGAAACAAGTTAAAATAATCACAGCCATAGCAGGTAACTACTTTAGCTCCATGCTGGGATTTTTTCTTTATCTTTGTTTCCTTAACATTTTTATACTTCATTAACAAAGGATGTCAAGGGATGACTTTATGACATTTTGAGCATTTTTCTTTAATGAATAGTATATTACTGTTTTGAATGGAAAGTAACAGGAAGATATTAGCATGAAGTCAGGTACCAGCACAGAATGCATAATCCTTCAACTTTAAAGTTAATAGACGTGTTGATTTTTGGATAGGTTTCCCCAAACATTACACTTAGCAAACCTGAATGGATTTCTCCAAAAGTTGTATCTCAGCGTCATGTGTGCAAGGTTAACAGTTTCAGTTTCAGGCAATATTTCTGACAGCATATTTCTTTCCTGAGAGTATCTACTGTATATGTATATCTATATCAGCTACTGAATAACATAGCTTTCTGACTTGCGCACATAAGTAATAGGAATAAAGTCCAATGTTAAAAAGAAACATCAAACAATTGCAACATGACATAACCAGAAACAAAATGCAATATAATTTTAAAAAATACACAATAGGAAAGTCAGTAGATTTAGAATTTATATTTATAATGTTTGACCAAAGAGGAGAAAAAAAAAACCCTCAGTGGCATCAAAAATCCCATAAATAAGGTGAACCTCTCTGGTTGCTTATTCCATCCTTAGAGACAGTTTGCAGAGAGAATCTTCTCCCTAGTACCCTTCAAAAGATACAACTCAGCAAAATATTTAAGGGTTGGCAGGAATATGTGGGAGATGGTAATTTTTTCTATAATCTGAATCATTTGAGTAATGAGCATGATCGTGATTTGGTAACTTTTCAAAGGTCTGACAGTGACGGAAATTAGCCAGCTAAGAGTAGTATTTTAGCTAGTCAGGAAGACAGGAAGACAGAGATGACAAAATAATAATAAAACATAGGGAATAATAACAATAACAACAACATCATAGGTCCTTGGGAAGCACTCAATAGGTGGATAAACTGACCAAATCCAGTCTAAATTTAATAAATAAATAAATCTGGCTGACTGTGCCACCTATGGAAATAACATCAAGAGCCTGGATGAAGAAGACCATTACAAATATCTGGGCATCCTTCAAGCTGACAACATCAAGCACATTAAAGTCAAGAAGAAGGTTAGTAATGAATACATCAGAAGAGTGAAGAAGATCTTACAGTCCAGACTCAGTGGAGGAAATACCATCAAGGCGATTAACACCTGGGCAATGCCAGGCATTAGATACACAGCTGGAATAGTGGACTGGACTCAAGCAGAACTAGAAGCCCTGGATAGGAAGACCAGAAAAATAATGACAATGAAACAACAAGACCTGGCAATGGCTAAGAGCAGGAAAATTGATGAAAGAGACAGAGGGGCTAATTCTGCCTGCAGAAGATGAAGCCTTATGAACAAATGCATATAAAGCCAGAATTGAGAAGACGGCAACAGACAGCAAATGCTGCCTCTGCAAAGAAGCTGAAGAAACAGTGGACCACCAAGTTAGCTGCTTCAAGAAGATTGCATAGAGTGGCTACAAACAACAGCATGACAAAGTAGCAACAGTGGTGCATTGGAATATCTGCAAGAAATACCATTTGACTGCAAGCAAGAACTGGTGGGACCTCAAAACAAAGTAATAGAAAATGAAGAAACTAAAGTGCTCTGGGACTTTAGAATTCAGACAGAGAAGCACCTGCCACACAACAACCCAGACTTAACAGTTGGTGATAAGAAAGACAAAAAAGTTTGGATAGCGACATTGTAATACTGGAGGCAAGAGAAGAGAAGAGAAAGAATTGGAGAAAATCACAAGATACAAAGACCTACAAATAGAAATAGAATGACTGTGGCAAAAGAAAACAAAGATAGTAGCAATAATAACAGGCACATTTGGTGCAATCCCAAAACATCTGGAGTACCACATGAAGACCATCCGCATTGACAAAATCACCATCTGTCAATTGCAAAAGGCAACTTTACTTGGAACAGCTTACATCCTGTGACGATACCTTTAACACTATCAAACAACAGCATCTGCCTATCCCAGGTTCTTGGAAAGGACTTGATAAAAATGCCAAATCCAGTCTAAACATCTGGCTGATTGTGCGACCAACAATAATAATCAAAGCTTTCCAGAAGTAGCTCAGACTGTTGAGGCAACCCAGGGGGAGTCAGCAGTAGAGGAAGCTAGCTTACATACTGCAACAATACCCTTAACACCATCAAACAATGACATCTGCCTATCCCAGGTGCTTGGACTCAAGGTGAATAAAAATGCCAAATCCAGTCTAACCATCTGGCCGACTGTGCCACCAACAATAATATAACATCCAATTGCCTCTAATGCATGAAACACAAAGGAGTAAGAAACAGAAAACTGGACTGTATTTGCATAATGGAAAGTGTAGGCAGAAGGGCTACTGTGTAGGCAGTGGCGATGTAGGCAGAAGGGCTACAGAAGGTCTTCTTTCATTAGCTGAGAGTGGTCAATTGTTGTATGGCTCCCATTCCTGAGCTCAAAAGAGCTTTGTTCTTGTCTGTGTTATGCAAGTTCTTGTAGAAGCCGCAGCTTCAGAGTTCCAGTTTCATAGGATCAGTTCCTTGAATACTGCATGAAGTCCTCAATAATGCATTAGAAAGTGGGGGGGGGGAGGGGGGAATGAAGTAGGTGTCTTCTTCATAGCTTCGTAGAATATCTCTTGTTCTCATTATAAGATTACATGTATGTCTTCTTCTCTCTGGGAACAGAATCCATACTTTGGTAATTATCTGAGGCAGGTGTAAAAATGTAACAATTTAATCCAACAAAATACATTCGTGAATTCAGCCTGAGCTTCTTGCAAACTAGTATTTCTCAGCTGGATAGATTTCATTTGCCTGGGAGAACTGGATGTACATTCAGGATATAACATGACCTTTTTGAGTGGCCTTCAGAAATTTGAAAAATAGTGTGGTATTGTGCTGGTCTGAGATCTATGAAACGTGGGTTTCAAACACCATTTTGAAATGAAGATCCTAGGTATCTGTGGGATAGTTGCTATGTCTCAGCCTAGTTATTTCACATGATGAGGATTAACTGATTGAATGTGTGTATTTAGGCCTGAATGTGAATATTGCATGAACTTCCTTGAGCTCCTTGAGAAAAGGTGAATTAAAAAACAACAACATAATAATAAACTTGTGTATCTTTGTTAGCAAAAAAACAGTGAGCTAGCTTGCTGAATTTTTATTCGGAAGTCTACAAAACAACATGATGAAGGAATTTGCATGTGAAGTTATTCATGGTACAAAACTGACTAACCATAATTATTGTAATGCTCAGTAGGTCCTGAATTGGGGTTAATGAACATATGCAGCAAAATATAGAACTGTGAAGCAGAAGTGTGCATCTAATCTGGTTGGACTCCTTGACTGGGTCAAATCTGCCCCATCAAGCAAAACAAGAAGTTTCTCCCATCTGCAGGTGTAGTATGTATCCCCCCTCCCTCTCTCACAGACCCACAAAGAGAGTTTTATCGAGTATTTAATGATAGCCTTAGCTCAGCATGGAAAGGACTTGACATTGCTTAAAGTGTCAGAATTTTAATTAACAAAAATACATATTATAAAGCAGCTGAACACATGCTAATCACAAAATGAAAGCTGATGGGTAAAAAACAATTAGAACCTAACTTGGAAGGGAAAAAAATGTTCTTTGCCTTGGCTTTGCAAAAATTGCAGGCTTCATCCTTATTTAGCTTATGATTCACTTGTTCACCATATTAGATGATGGAAATCTTCCCACTTCCCTGCAGTACAGACAATTGCCTTTTACTTTTTTTTTTTTTTTTTTGCCTTTAGTTTAATTAAAGCCATTTTCTTTCAGCTCAGAGCTACGTCCCAGCTTCCGTCATTAGATATTTGAAAGGGCGGAGAGCAAATGAGAAGCAATTTGCCCCTTCACTGGATAAAACAATAAAAATATATGCAAAGTTGATTTTTGCACAAGACAACACAGTATATTTCTTCGGCTCTCCTTGGCATCAACATGTCCCTTTAGGACACACATGTGTTCTGATTGGAATAGATCTCAGTCTCTCCAATTGTTTCTCAACAAAGTTGCTGAGGAGGGGAAAACAATGAGTCTTTTCTCACCACCTTCTAGAAACCTGGTTTGCAGACTCCTGCTTTTATAGCAGGGTTCCTCAACCTTGGCAACTTTAAGATGGGTGGACTTCAACTCCCAGAATTCCCCTTGCTGGCTGGGGAATTCTGGGAATTGAAGTCCACCCGTCTTAAAGTTGCTAAGGTTGAGGAACCCTGTTTTATAGTATGAGAAATAAATTATTTTGAGCATGATTATGGGGCAGAGGAGGAGAAGCCTAGTCTTCTTCTTAATGTTTCTGGACAATATCATTGGTTTATCATTGTTCAAGAGCTGAAAACTCTTAGTCTTTAGAAGGATTTCCTACTCCCTTCCTTTTTTTTTTTTAAGAACTTTATTAAGTTATAAAAAGCATAAAGGTAAAAGCAAACAAGAACTAATAATCAAGGAGAAAAGTAGAAAACAAGAGAGTTAGAGATAGAGAAAGAATACAAAAGTGAGGGAAAGTAAAGGAAAGGAAAAAAAAAATAAAATGAATAACTTCCGACTTCTTATACAGTAGATGTAGATAAATCATATAATAACTTCTTACTCTAAAACTACATCTTAACATATTGTGTATAACCTATTAATTTAACTAATCATCAAATCCATATATCATAACTTCATTTTTTTTCCTGTCTCCTGCAAAAAGTCCAAAAGGGGCTTCCAATTGCCACTGATTTCCCATGTCCTTCCAATGACTCTCCTAGTATCGATGGTTTACTGCTGTAATAGCAATGGGAAAACAGCTGTCTCTTCTTCACCAGCCAGCTGCCAAGCCTGATCCTTTGGCTGATAGGGAAAGAGAGAGACTTTTCTGGCCAACCAGCATGATCAAAGGCTCTTCTTCATGGACATATTAATGTGCTTTCCTCCAGTCCCTGAGGTGGCAAGTGTATGAAGTGGCCTCTTCATTTCTGAACCCAATTCTGCCTCATCAATGATATGGACTACTGTTATCATCTTCACCAATTTTACATGGGAAACCTCAAGCAAAGTGACTGATGGATTCTGCTGATGTCATCTGCTGATAGACAGAACAACTACCAGTTGCTCTTCCAAAGGCAGGAGGCAAGGTTTGACAGATAGCTAGACTGATACACAGAGGGTATGTACGCCTGTTAATGGGAACATGCCCCCACCCCCCACATCAGGTCAGGTGTTGCTTTATCAGGCAGAGCATCCTTTCTCATGGGATGTAGTAGTGATTCTCTCCAATAAAGCAGGAAACACTCTCTTGCTTCCCTCCTCCAGTGTTCCTTGCTTCTCTTGGCACTCTCAGCCTCAGCAGCATGACTGGGATTGGAGGACTGGGAAAGAAGTGGGTATGGCTTTGCAACTTCCTGCTCTCCAATCTGACAGATCATTCTGTGGGATCATCTTGTCTCTTGCCAGCACATTTTATACGTGATAGGTGTGAAAAAAGCTGCAAGGGAAGGATGGGAGCAGCTCTTTAGCCAGCTCAATCAGCCCCTCCCAAAAAGTGACAGATAGGGAGGAAAAGGAATTAAATAACTATTTACCTGGGGGGGGGGCTGACTGGAGAAGTGGGGAGTGTTTTTGTGGTCTTCTGTAAGTCCTCAAGATCCATGTGTAAAAATAGCTGTTCCCATTTTTCCTAGCTGCCCAAAAAAACAGCCAGGTTGGGGAGCGAATGGGGAGGATAAACTGTAAAGAATTATTATTCAAATCCATTTCCCCAACCCCAGCACCCATTTCTCAGGCTGGTAGAAGTAGGGACTGCTATTTTTAAACACAGTGCTTGCATTCTTGCATACAAGAACCATGTTTAAAAATAACATTCCCAAGTTCTTCTCCCAACCCACACAACGGGTGACAGTTGGGGCATTCAGCTGGGGATTTGGAAGCAAGCTTTGCAGAAGCCAGACATCCATGTTGTCTTAAAGCTCAAGATGAAAGCACTGCAGACTGGAGGTGAGCACCCTAAAGAGGCCGATAGGAACTGGCCTCTGATTCCAGCCCCTCATCACATCTTCATTGAAATCATGCAGGAGAAGGCATCATAGTTTATTCATATGGGAAGACCTGTGTCGGGAGAAGAGGAAAGACACATTAGAACATCTAAATATTTTTAGATGCTTTAGGCTGCATCCAAAGCAGGCTGGGGGTGAGATGAAAGCAATGTCATGAGGATAAGTCTAGTTAGCAGCCCATGAGGAAGAGTCCTAAGTGATGGGTAGCAAATCACTGGTTTTTCATTGGTATTGGCTTTGAGAGACCATCAGCTTGTTTCCTACCTTACAGCCAGCTGATCATATTACCCACCCACCTGTCCTGAGTGCATTTCCTAATTTTGATGCTGTCTAGGAAAATTCACCTTGATCCAGGAAAAGCAGGTCAGTTCATTTCAAAATGTCAACTAGATGAAATCCTTGGGTTCTGTAACTTCCCTGCACATATCCAGTTCTTAATTTAATATTATCTTCAGTGCAAACTTCCATACCTTAAGCTAGCTTGCGTTTTCCCTCTTAGTACCATAAGCACACACACATTAAAGAAAATTACTGAATCACCCAAAGATTAATTAAAAACAGGGGAAGAAACAGTTCAAAGCACTCTCCAACCTAAAGACCCTGAGATCATCACCTAATGAGTAATGAATGCAGTTAATGAGCAGTCACCAAGTGCTGGCATTAATGAATAAACATAAGGTTTCTGGCTATGGTTATACATCTATTTTCTCTTTTGGACTTTCTCACCTCTACACATAATGGAGGTCATGTAACTTGCAAGCATCTGGGTTTCTTCAGAACAAAATTATTTTTTAAAAGCATTTAGGTGGAGTTACTTCTGCATCTCTTTTCGGACTCTCTCTCTCTTTGACTTAATTGGTGACAGATACCTCAGAGTCAGGCATCCTGAGGTGGCAAAACCTCTTTTGATAATATAGTGCTAGAAAGGAGCAGGTTTGAACGGGCAGAGAACTTGCATGGTACTAATTCCACAATGTGTTGCATATACAGGTGAAACTTGAAAAATTAGAATATCGTGCAAATGTTCATTTATGTCAGTATGGCAACTCAAAAGGTGAAACCAATATATGAGATAGACGCATTACATGCAAAGCGAGATATGTCAAGCCTTACTTTGGTATAATTGTGATGATTATGGTGTACAGCTTATGAAAACCCCAAATTCACAATCTCAGAAAATTAGAATAGTGTGAAAAGGTTCAATATTCTAGGCTCCAAGTGTCCCCCTCTAATCAGCTAATGAATCCATAACACCTGCAAAGGGTTCCTGAGCCTTTCAATGGTCTCTCAGGCTCTTCAGTAGGAATCACAAGCATGGGAAAGACTGCTGACCTGACAGCTGTGCAGAAAACCATCATTGACACCCTCCATAAGGAGGGAAAGCCCCAAAAGGGAATTGCAAAAGAAGTTGGATGTTCCCAAAGTGCTGTATCAAAGCACATCAATAGAAGGTTATGTGGAAGGGAAAAGTGTGGTAGAAAAAGGTGCACAAGCAGCAGGGATGACCGCAGCCTGGAGAGCATTGTCAGGAAAAGGCCATTCAAAAGTGTTGGGGACTTTCACAAGGAGTGGGCTGAGGCTGGAGTTAATGCATCAAGAGCCACCACACACAGATGGATCCTGGACATGGGCTTCAAATGTCGTATTCCTCTTGTCAAGCCGCTCCTGAACAACAAACAACGCCAGAAGCGTCTTACCTGGGCTACAGAAAAAAAGAACCGGTCTGTTGCCCAGTGGTCCAAAGTCCTCTTTCCTGATGAGAGCAACTTTTGCATCTCATTTGGGAACCAAGGACCCAGAATCTGGAGGAAGAATGGAGAGGCACACAATGCACGATGCTTGAAGTCCAGTGTGAAGTTTCCACAGTCTGTGTTGATTTGGGGAGCCATGTCATCTGCTGGTGTTGGTCCACTGTGCTTCATTAAGTCCAGGGTCAACGCAGCCATCTACCAGGAGATTTTGGAGCACTTCATGCTTCCTTCCGCAGACAAGCTTTATGGGGATGCTGACTTCATTTTCCAGCAGGACTTGGCACCTGCCCACACTGCCAAAAGTACCAAAACCTGGTTCACTGACCATGGGATTACTGTGCTTGATTGGCCAGCAAACTCGCCTGACCTGAACCCCATAGAGAATCTACGGGGCATTGCCAAGAGAAAGATGAGGGACATGAGACCGAACAATGCAGCGGAGCTGAAGGCCGCCATTGAAGCATCCTGGTCTTCCATAACACCTCAGCAGTGCCACAGGCTGATAGCATCCATGCCACGCCGCATTGCGGCAGTCATTGCTGCAAAAGGGGCCCAAACCGAGTACTGAGTCCATATGCATGCTTATACTTTGCAGAGGTCTGATATTGTTCTATTTCCAATCCTTGTGTTATTGATGTCATGTAATATTCTAATTTTCTGAGATTGTGAATTTGGGGTTTTCATAAGCTGTACGCCATAATCATCACAATTATGCCAAAGTAAGGCTTGACATATCTCGCTTTGCATGTAATGCATCTATCTCAAATATTGGTTTCACCTTTGAGTTGCCATACTGACATAAATGAACATTTGCACGATATTCTAATTTTTCAAGTTTCACCTGTACAATAGAACTGTATCTACACTTAATTGAACTCAAGTTTAAGATGCTTTTGTTTCCCGCTAATCCTTCCTGCAGGTAATACATTGGATTTGAGAGAAGCAACAATGTAATAATTTACCAGGGAATATTTGTGGAGATTTTTTTTTTTCAAGTCAAGCACAGTAAATTAAGTGTATGCTCTTTAAATACAGCTCTTACCTTTCCTCCCTCTAAGAGATTTCGAGAAACCCTGAGTAGCTCTGTTGGAAAGCCTGATAGGGAGTTATATATAATGAATCACTACCAACAGCTATGTAGAGCTTGAATTAAATAGTCGAGATTTAACATTACTTAGCTTTATTAATTTATGGCCAGAGGGCAAAATAAAGATTGAACATTGTTGTTTGCAATGTATTTTGATGAATCAAGTCAACAGAGCACATATAAACTCAGGAATAAAATATGAAAGGAAATAAACCAAAGCATGACACCGAGCTCTGCATACTTGTCTTCTTTATTTACAGCTAGTACTGTTTTCTTCTCTCAGAAGATTCAACACACCGAATGTTGGGTTGGTAAGTTGTTTTACACCAACTAATGCAAGAATGGAAACTTCAGTGGGTTTTGAAATATTGCAGAGATATTGTCAGCAACACCTGGTTCTTTTTCTGTTTACAGAAGGGATGGGACGCTTGCTCTTTCAAGCAGAAGCCAAACTCAAGACTCCCCCACCATTGTTACATCATAGATTAGGACAAGTATGTTTTATTAATCTGGCTAGGAAGGGGCAAAGATCTTTATTAATAAATCAATTTAGTGGCATCGAGTAGAACTGAATGTAATTCTCAGATTCATAGTCAATAAGGTAGTAACAGTAATGCCTCTGTCAGTGATTGGCTGCTGTACCTTTTGGTTCACAGTATCCAGATGTCCAAGGTGGGTCCTTTTCTTATATTAGTAGGTCCAGGGACTTGGCTGGTAGTATCAGCAATATGCAAGCATTTTGTTTTTCTACAGTGTTCCCAATGGCTGACATTTTGGAGGCACTGCCTATCTCTAATAGTTTCTGCCTGCTAAATAAGATTGAGCAAAGTGGGTGCCCTCCAGGTCCCTTCAGTTAAACAGTGTCATCTGTTGGGGCCTAAGAAATGTGCCTTCTCTGTCGCAGTACCTGCCATCTGGAACAGCGTTACTCCCCAGAGATCAGTATGTCTCCTATCCTGTTGATGTTCTGAAATTCTCTGAAAACCTGGTTGGTCTCCCAGGCCTGGCAGTGGGATGGTGGTTTAGCCCTTGCTGAAATTCTTTGGTGTGCTGTGTTTTTTTTTCCTTCCAGAAATGCATGATTTCTTTTCTTTCTATCTCATGGTTTTTTAGTTTTTTAAAGTGTACGCTTTAAAAATACACTTTAAAAAACTGTCATCTGGAGCTGGGCAATCTCTATATTTAATAAACAGATAAATGAATACATTTTCATTACTTACAATACTGTCGTGCAATTTGGGGGACAATGGGGAAAATTTAAGTGGTCTTTATATGTCAGGTCAGCCTCTGTCTGGGGATCCTCAGTGGGTATTGCTGCTGTTGACCACTGCCAGGATGCTGAGGCTTAGCATCTTTCTGTGAAGGACTCCATTAGAAGCAAACCCTTACTCCAGGATTTAAGGGGGAAGAAAGATTGTAGCTTTGGAATCCATCTTCTGGGTTGCATTTGCAAATGTACCACAGTCTGACCTAAGGTCTATTGCACTGGTAATTTAAGAACATCTTGTTTTCTTCCTTTGGCTTTTACAGAATGAGAGAATGTAAAATATATATAATGTCAAAAGATAGGATTAAACATAATTCCAAAGATTTACAAGTTAAAGAACCCTAAAGATACTCAAGATACAGGACATTCAGTTACAATTCTCCAAATCCTGCTGCAGTACAGGTAGTCCACACTTAACAACCACAATTGGGACTGACGACTCTGTTGCTAAATGACACAGTTGTTAAGTGAGACATCACATTACCACAACAGGCTTACGACCTCACTTCTGCCATGGTCACTAAGTGAACCACTCACGGTCATTAAGTGGGACATCATGTGACTGCGACTTGTGATTTTACTGCCGGCTTCTCAATTGATTCTGCTTGTCAGAAGCTGGCTGTGAAGCACACAAATACCAATCACCTGACCGTGCGATGCTGCAATGGTCATAAATGCCCACCAGCTGCAAAGCACCCAAATCTCAATCACGTGCCTACAGGATCACTGTGACAGACATAAGTGTGAGGACCAGTTGTAAACAGCTGGTTGTAACTTTGAATGGTTGCTAAACAGGGCAGTCGTTAAGCAAGGACTACCTGTATTCCAGAAAAAAATAATTTGGTTAGATTTCTCCCTCCAAGTTCAAAAAGAATTTTCTCAGTGATGAAAAGGAAATGTAGCATGAGTTGTCCCCTCCCATCTTCCTGCCAATCATTCTGATTTAATCTTTCTCAAACTAAGTAACCTCAATCTCTAAACAACACCCTTAAAGAGAGTGTTGTAAGTAGTGGAACAGGATGAGATGGAAGAAGCTTTGCATCCAGTAGATTCTATGTCCTCCTCATCTGCCACACTCTTAAACTGGATGAAAATATAAATTGTAGAACTGGTTTACATTTATCCCCTCAACCCATTGTGAACAATGGAAAGGATATTTTTCAAATAAGAAAGCCGTGTTTACTGCTCTTCCTGCTCTTCTCTCCTGCTGGGATGAGCTCAGCAGGATGTTGTTTTTGCCAAAGCCTTCGATGTCAGAGCATGATTCAGACTCCATGATTTTCTGATTATTTCCTTAAATTCAAAGGTGCTAAGATTGCTTTGTGCAAATCACATATGGAAAGGGACAAAAGGAAATGCATTTTTTATTTTCCTGGCTACAGTATAGGATGTTAGATCCCTGAGAGAATAAAAGCTTACTACCAAGGAGTAACTATGACAAATATTAAAGTGCTGAGTTCTTTTTCTCCTTATCATGGGAAACATATTAATTGTTGTGTGACCCTCAGTCAGAGCAGCCAGGAATTGTGATTGCCAGTACAGAAGGATGGAATGTATCCAGTTGTAGAGATATGCTGAACTAAACCAAATCAGCATAGAGCAGCTGTTAAAATATTAGCTTGTTTGCATATACAGCAGATGTTTTCAGCATCTCACAATTGGCTTAGTCATCTAGGCAGACCTAGAATTAGAGGTAGAAGAGGTTGTGTTTTCATAAGAAATTCTATCATTCTGAAGGCAGCCCAAATGAGACAAAAATCAATTTATATATAACTGAATTAAAGATGAGAAGATAAATTTCTGGAAATGATAGGAGAAAATCCTGCTTTATGGAAAATCCTTTGACAGGAAGAGGATTTAAGCAATTAATTTAAGTATCTGTTCAACTGATGGAATTATTCCAGGACTATTGTTTGACACCCCCTTCTGTCATATGAAATAGGTATGCCATAGGAAGTAGCTACTGCTACTTGTCAATGGAGGAATTGTGGGTTTTGTTTTGTTTTGTTTTGGATAATGGATCATTTTAGCTCATGATCAAGTTCCAAATAATTTCATTTGTTTGGTACACATGAAGGTTGCACTGAGTTTTCTGAATCATGGCAAAATTGAGAAGCCAAGCTATGCCTCAGCTTTGGATCCCATTTGCATGTTGGAGAAGTAAACTCAGGCATTGTGGCCACATGATTTCATCTGTTCAAACAATGAGGGAAATTTCAAACTAAGGTGGCTTTTGTGCATGGAGGGTGTGCACGGAGTCTATACCTCACATATTAGGTTACCTAGAGAACCAGTAGTTGAAAGAGCTTGTGAACTAATCATATTTCAAATTTTATTTACATTCATGAGATGTATGTGCTTTCTTTCAGGAATTCAAGCTGGCAAACACATACAATATTCCCTCCCGCTTATCTCTATTCCACAGAATCATTCATCTCTTTTGAAAGAATGCACAGGGTTTCACCTCGGTGGACTATTGTATACTGTAATGGGCTGTGAGAATAACCTTGAAAGACAGGAGGAAGCTTGGACAATGGTCTGAAAAGAGGAATAGGAATGGAGAAGGTACTTCAGAATTTATTCTTCCTAGTTCTCTGGAATGTAAAGGGAGGGAAAGGGGGGAGCACTTTCAGACTTGCAAGGTTCTGTTACTGTGACCTTACAACAAAGGTAGTATTAGGATTCTTGGTTTGGTTTCCTGGTCTGGACAACCTGGTAAGAACATTCTGATTTCTTACTGTAGTTCATGTGGCTGCACAAGATATAGGGATTACATAGGACTGGCTTTTATTTCTTTTATTTCTTTATTTATTAAATTTTAAAGACAAATGGCATACCTCCTTGTTATATGGTGGCCTCCTAGTGACAGTAACAAATTTTAGCACAATTTGTGTCAGATATTGGTGAAAACTCACTGACTTTTATGGTTCTGTTTGCCCCTGGGCTTTTGCAGGTAGGTAAGTATATTGAAGCTACCTACAGCAATCTTGAAAACCTTTGATTTCCTCTTCCCTTGTCAACTTCCCCCATCCTTGCTTCCGCACCTCTCACAACATCTCTGAATACTTCATATGCAGATTCTCTGTAAATTCCCATAAGAACTACTGTACAAAATATCCATGTTTCAAACTTTGCAATGGACTATACTGAGTGAAGAATGACTATATATTATTAACTTGCTCCTTGTTAGCTCCTGATTTAGGCAACTATTCACACTGACCTAAGTTTTGCCACAGATTGTGTATTACTTTTTTTTTTTACTTTCCAAAGATAGTCAAAGTGTTGCACTCCATACGAAGTTTCCTCTGTCAACATTATCTTTGTAAACACGTAGCTCACGTCTAATTTTATACCCTCAGAGAAAAAGAAAACACTTCAGAGTTAGAGTTCAGAGTCATTAAAGACAAATGTTACAAGGATGATCTGGCCAGGTTAGTGACATTAGCTCAGCTTTTAGAAACTGGGTATTAACAAATTACATTTATTGCTGGGGAGGGGAAGAAGAATTTGTTTTAGCTTTCACTGGAGGTAATCTAACACATATGGATTTTTTTTTCTTCAAAGGAAATAATCATTGCTTTCTCTAATTAATTTTAGATTGGCTCTATCAGGAATGTGCAGAACCCTAGAGGATTCTTTAAATTGCCACAATTTAGTTTGTGTCCTCAGAATCATAGGATTCATTCCCTTCTGCATTTGCAAAAAGAAATACCTGACAAAAACTGGAAAGACTTGCACAGACCATTCAGATTGTGGCTTTGAAAGGGCTAGAAAAGAACTAGAGCCCTATTTAAGCATGGTCATTTACTGCTGGGTGGAGCACTTGAAAGAAATATTAAACCAGTTAAAGTTGCCTACAGCCCATGATTTTTTGTGCTGATAACCTTCCTGAGATTATGGATGTACCTATGAGCACAATTACTTTTAGCAAAACTGATAAAGTGATATCATTGAAGAACAACAAAGCTGCAGGGTTAGATCAAATCACCACAGAACTACTTGAAACCAGTGGGACCACCATGGTCTACGAGTTAACGCAACTGTTGAATGAATGCTAATGACAGGAGTATGTCCCGGCTGAGAGGAGAAGAGGAGTGATCATGAAAATACCAAAGAAAGGCAACACCAGTGATTATAATAATTGGAGTGGCATCACACTGATCTCAGTGCCCAGCAAGATATTCTGCATTTCCTGCTCTGACGGCTCCTTGTAGATGACCCTCTACGTGAGGAATAAGCTGGCTTCCTCCAAGATTGAACTGTGAACAAATCTTCATGATGCATAACATTATTGAACAAAGCCTTGAATTCCAATGACCAGTGATGATCAGTTTCATCGACTTCAAAAAAGCTTTGGACAGCATGTACAGAGAATCATTATAGAAACTATCAGAAGCTATGGCACTCCCCAGCAATAGGTCAATACTTTCTGGAGTCTGTACCTGAACTCTAGTTGCTGTGTAATGACTGACAGGTGCACTACTGAGTTTTTCAGCATTATCAGTGGAGTTCAACAAGGTGGTATTCTGTGGCCATTTTTGTTCCTTCTGGTTGTGGACTCTGTTATGAGAAGATCCATGAACCAGTTGAATTTTGGAATTCCATAGGAAGACAGTTCTCAGTTTGCAGACCTTGATTTCACAAATGATACTGCACTACTAGCAGAAACCAGGGAAAGCCTACAAGACATGACTGATAAGATGGAAACAGAGGTCTCCAAAGTTGAGCTACAAATTAGTACCACCAAAACAAAGGTGATGCAAATGGGAAATGCAAGAGGGACCACAAGACTCTTTGTCAGATGTGAAAACATTAAGGAAGTAGAGCACTTCACCTATTTGGGAAGCACACTTTGCAGTGACGGAAATGCCGAGGTAGACCTCAAATCCAGGATCAGAAAAACATTGGCAATGGCTCAGTGGTTGCATCCAATCTGGTCCACATCAACTATTTTTTATAACAGTATTGTTTAAAGAATTGCAACATATGCCAATGAAAGCATGGAAGACGACACAGTAAGTAATACAAATATTAAATGTGTTTCACCGAGGAGAGGAGAGGAGAGGAGAGGAGAGGAGAGGAGAGGAGAGGAGAGGAGAGGAGAGGAGAGGAGAGGAGAGGAGAAAAAAAGTATGATTTCAGTCATTCCTAATAATGTCTCAACATACTGTCCATATTATTCATAGTTAAAGATTTTCATGAAAGTTCAGCAAACTCTAGAGCCATAATTATACAAGGACCCAGTAGAAACAAATCTATAGTTTTAAAACCAATAAAAAAGTTGACTATATTCTAAACAAAGCTGTTCCACAATATATATTTTAATCTGTAAGGATCCACAAGACTCTGTTGTTTTTTGAACTTATGCTCAAGTAATAATGAGTAGAAGCCCAATTCAGATGGACTATTTGACTTATGGAAATTGGGTATGTTAAGGGTAGACCTGGCATGTACAACCCCAGTCCTCCTAATATATATTTGTGTTCCTTTTCAGCCATAATACCCGAATAGGGGTCTTGTAGGTCACACTTGGCTGAATTATCCAGATGTTCTGCCACTAGAAATATATTATAGAAAAGTAGCAATTCCACATTTAGAAGATCAATCTGAAAGGCCATTTGGTTCTTATGCCATTTACTTGATAGTTAAAAATTAATTATTACCATGAGGTTTAGGTAATTCTATAAAAAATTACATTCTCCCTTAAAATGATTTGGTCACAGTATGTTAGCATGATATAAAATTAAGTAATTTAAGAATGCAGGGAACTGAAATCCTTTTTAAAATATGGTTCATGTGCTATTCCAGATTGGTTCATAGTAGGTCTTGCATTCTTTCAGAAGACTCACTTCCTCTTTGAGAAGATACTCTGTATACATTGTCATCCCATTTTAATTGCCGCCTAGTATTTAAAAATAATAATTGCTTAGCACCATCTGCTTGGAGAATTCAAACAGCTTTATCAGCAGAGCACTCCAAAACTGAAAGAATTTTACAAATTTAAGGAGAAATATAGCAAGGAGAACTGTAGAATCAGTCCTCATGACTTCATTGAAGGCATATCTGAACTTACTGTTTAAGAGGTCTCTATCTTTATGCTGGCTTCTCTCTCTCTCTCTCTCTCTCATGTACGTATGGGTTACTTGGGCTATCTGAGAGCTGAGGGTGAAATCCTTCTATCTTAAGTGACTGGAAAACAGTGAAATGGTGCACTGGGACCACTTCCAAGTAGAAAGCTCAGGAAAAGAAAAATAGTGTTATTGTTAGTTGTTGTTGTTTTTAATTCTTCCAAGTTTCAGATCAGCAACCTTCTATTTGCAAGCCAAGAATTATAACCATTATTATAGCTTAAGGTCCAATGTGGCCTCTGTCCTCAATATGTTCTACTCCCCTGATTTAAACTTATGATAACAAGAAGTTTTGCCTTGACATAAAATATAATATTCAACTTCCTATATCCTATATTGTAGTTTTATAGTAGTGCCTTTTGCAGAACTATGAGGAGGGAAGACTGAAAGAGCTACGGTTTCCTAACACTCAGATATATTAAGTGATTAAGAGTGTGACATCCCAGTTTTCGTCCTCCAACTCATCTGTTCTTGGCCAATATTTTATAAAGTTATTTCCATAAAAGTAATTTGCTCTTATTGGACTGTGCCAAGACTTGCAACATAAAAAGCTGACAGTATCATAGAATTATATAAATGCTGCTTTGGGAAGATCCCAATTCCTTGTATTACCCTATCTTTAATACTGGCCATTTCCTCCTTTTCCTCTTGGACACAACTGTTTTTCACAGATGTTAAAGTGTTCATAAATATCCAGAAGTGACCTCCCTCTTCCCCTTCATGTGACACACTTGGGTGCTGTCCCACCAAAATTTCCATGGATGAATCTTTGCTTAAAAACAGAAATACTCCACAATTCATTTTTTCCATGTCAATCTCCCTTTAACTCATATGATGTATGATTAAGAAGCAAACATGTCATCCGCAGGAATGAACAGTATGTTTGAAGTCAACCATGACATAATCTATTTGTTATTCTGTTATACCTTTGTTCTGTACTGCTTCTCTTTCATAAGGGCACCAAGGTTAATAAATATATTTACTTTAAACTGAGTCTTGTTGAGAATGACAAAAGTTTGAATACTGCTGTCATATGTATGTCACCTATTAATGCTTAACACAATTTCCCACTGAGCTATTCCTCTTATCTCTTTACCAAATGCAAATGAAGTAATTATCTAGTTAAATTCTGAACAGCATTATTCATTTGAGAAATCTGTACTTTGAAGTGCAAAGGAAGCATTTTTCCCCCACCTTTGGCACTTTACAATAAACTCATTTTGATTTAAATTGATTGCTGTGGGATTATCTTGGAGTCATTAAAATATTGCTGTATTGACATTTGCTAATGTCTTTAATTAGCAATTTCAAATTTCAAGGTTTGGTATTAAACATGCATAGATATGACTTCCTATAGTTCAGTGGTGTGGATTACACCAAAAACAATGCATTTCTCTAAGTGAAATTAATTCTGCTGTTCATATTTATAAGATAACACATGGTTTTTTTTTTCCTGTCAGAAGACGTCATTGCCCAGTTTCTCTTATAAAGCTTCCATAAGAAAAGCTTCTATGCTATAGGCAGATTTACTGATACAACATTGAAATGTCCAAATGACATTTGTGCATAGCAATAAACCTATCTTCCTGGTCTACTCAGCAACTAGTTTTCCCTAGAAGACTGCTTTGGGAAAGAAGTACACATCTGTGACTCAAGGCTGCCTCCCAGTCTCCTATATGAGAAGGAACTATGAGTTCAACTGACAGTGTGAGTTTGTCTTCCAGAGATGTCCAAATTATATGCAACCTAAAATAAGTTGCTCTGCTCTTACCAAGCTACAGTTCTTCACATTTTTCCTAACTTAAGATCAATACACAGCAAATCTCTAGTAGAGATTTAGTAGTCTTTGTTATAGACTACTAATCCGTTCAAAAACTAAGGAGAAACTATATTAGGAAAGCAGTAAACTCATACTTAGATGCAATGGCACTAAGACAAGAGATGGGACCCTCCTAGAAGCGTGGAGGGAACCACTTTCTCTGGAAGGCTCATCACAGATGCTTTGAGAGCTTCCCCAGGTTGTCTGTGCAGGTACTTGCACACACAAAGCCTTCCACTGGAATTTCTGGAGAACTGAAGCAGATATGCATGCACATGGGGGCAATCTGGAAAGCCTCTGAAGCAGCTGTGCTAAATTTTCTGGAAGATATGGCTTCAGCTGCATCAAAGGCCTTCATCTCTTGAAATGCTTTGCACGGTTTTCCACAGCACACAACTTTGGAGTGGTTCCATAGACAACGTGATACGTAGTTATCCAGGTCACTGGCTCTTAAATGACAATATCAAGAATATTAAGCCACTGGAATTGGTAGCTATCTTTTAATTTTAATTGACAGGTAACGTCTAATGTAGATCTCTGTGAGGCTGTGTTTATACATTACGTTAAATATGTTGTTTTAAAACAATCTATTATTGGGGAATAAACCACAATATCCTGGTTTGCACGAGACTAATAAATAATGGGAAATTTCATACATCATGTTAAGCCATAAAATAACGAACAACATTATGACTTAATGTGATGTAAGAACCAGGTCTGTATTTCTCTAGAACTCCAAAGGGCAAATCTGTTCTTTACAATCATTTCTACCATGTTTCCTAAATTACTAACATAAAATGATATGATCTGGGCATCAGAATAATGAGTGCTCAATTTTAGATGGAGTAATTCATGTAACCTGATCCTTTTTTGTATTTGCTCAGACATATTCCTATTCAATTCAAGGGGATTTACCCCCAACTTTATATGTACAGACCTACAGCCTTAGGGTTGAATGATTCATCTTAAGGTTTATGTTCATTTCTATTAACTGAAGTCAAAAGTAAACTACTTGAGGAAATAATGCTTATTGCATTTAAATATGCTATTAAGAAACATATAAATATAGAGGAGTCATGTTAAGGGCATGAAGAATCAAACATATTTTGTGATGCATTATGAAATTGGAAAGATTACAGGTTGGAAAAGAGAGACTGTGATTTCGGGTTCAGGTTCTACCTGTCTCTATTTCTATGCCACTCTACTCCAAAACAGCTTCAAGTGATATACAACAGAAATAAAAACATCAGAACTATTATTATTATTATTATTATTATTATTATTATTATTATTATTATTATTAAAATTTATTGGCTGTCCAATTCCAGTGGACTCTGAGTGAACAAAACAATATCGATTACGGTAATATGAACCAGCAGAAGTAGATCATAAAAGAAAACCTAATGTCCCCCAAACACTCTCTTTCAGAGCCAGGCTTTTACCTCTTTTTGGAAACTGAATAGGGAGGAGGCAGTTCTTATGCATGGGGGCAAGCTGTACCACAGCAAGGGTATCACCATTGAGAAGACCCATCTCCAGGTCATTTGCATTATTATTACTGCATTTCAATAAAGCAAAAGTTAAACCTAGCCTACTTTTTTTTATTAAAAATAACCCCTACATATTGATACAGGTAGTCCTCGTTTAGCCCCCTCCAGATCAAGTCAGTTCCTGGTCTCACAAAGTCTCAGTCCACTCCCCAGGTGTCACATACTGGGCATTCCTTGATCACAATTCTTCCTGCAGCCCACAAACTAGGTGATTCCTTTCATGGGTGTCTTCTCCTTACCCCAGGTGCAGGCAGGCACACCAGCTGGGCACAAGAATCTCTTGCTCCTGTGTAATCTTTCTGTAACTTTTCTAATTAAAACGCTTTCTGCCTTAGCTTCCTTTCATCTCCTTAGTTTGCCTCTAATTCATTAGTAATCTTTCTCACACTTTAAAGCTTTTCCTTCCCTATTTTCTGTCTCCTTTTTATCTCCTCTGGTTTCCTGCTAAGATAACCACTTCCTCTGTTTTTTCCTTGCTTTTTTTTCTAGGCCTTGTCTCTCTGGGTCAAGCCTGTTTCTATTAAGCATGCCTAGATCTGTGTTGTTGTTGTTGTTGTTGTTTAGTCGTTAAGTCGTGTCCGACTCTTCGTGACCCCATGAACCATATTGCGCCAGGCCTTCCTATCTTTCACTGCCTCCCTGAGTTTGCTCAATTTCATGCTCATTGCTTCAGTGATGCTATCTAGCCATCTCATCCTCTGCCGTCCTCTTCTCCTTTTGCCTTCCATCTTTCCCAGCATCAGGGTCTTTTCCAAAGAGTCCTCTCTTCGCATTAGGTGACCAAAGTATCTGAGCTTGAGCTTCATTATCAATCCTTCCAATGAGCAATCAGAGTTGATTTCCTTTAAGAATGACTGGTTTGACCTCCTAGCAGTCCAGGGGACTCTTAAGAGTCTTCTCCACCACCACAGTTCAAAGGCATCAATTCTTCGGCGTTCAGCCTTCTTTATGGTCCAGCTCTCACAGCCATACATTACTACTGGAAAAACCATAGCTTTGACTATGCGGATCTTTGTCGGCAAGGTGACGTCTCTGCTTTTTAATATGCTATCTAGGTTTGCCATAGCTTTCCTCCCAAGGAGCAAGCATCTTTTAATTTCATGGCTGCAGTCTCCGTCTGCGGTGATCTTGGAGCCCAAATAAAGGAAGTCTGTTACTGCTTCCATTTCTACCCCTTCTATTTGCCAGGGATTGATGGGTCCAGATGCCATGATCTTAGTTTTTTTAATGTTGAGTTTCAAGCCAGCTTTCGCACTCTCCTCTTTCACCCTCATCAAGAGGCTCTTTAGTTCTTCTTCACTTTCTGCCATTAGGGTGGTATCGTCTGCATATCTGAGGTTATTGATGTTTCTCCCTGCAATCTTAATTCCGGCTTGTGATTCTTCCAGCCTGGCATTTCTCATGATGTACTCTGCATATAGGTTAAATAAGCAGGGTGACAGTATACAGCCTTGTCGTACTCCTTTCCCTATTTTGAACCAATCGGTTGTTCCATGACCGGTTCTAACTGTTGCTTTTTGGCCCGCATACAGATTTCTCAGGAGACAGGTAAGGTGGTCTGGTATCCCCATCTCTTTAAGAATTTGCCACAGTTTGTTGTGATCCACACAATCAAAGGCTTTTGCGTAGTCAATGAAGCAGAAGTAGATGCTTTTCTGGAACTCTCGTGCTTTCTCCATGATCCAGCGAATGTTGGCAATTTGATCTCTAGTTCCTCTGCCTCTTCGAAACCCAGCTTGTACATCCGGTAGTTCTCGATTCACGTACTGCTGAAGCCTAGCTTGTAGGATTTTGAGCATAACCTTGCTAGCATGTGAAATGAGTGCAATTGTGCGATAGTTTGAGCATTCTTTGGCATTGCCCTTCTTTGGAATTGGAACGTAAACTGACCTTTTCCAATCCCGTGGCCACTGTTGCGTTTTCCAAACTTGCTGGCATATTGAGTGCAGCACTTTAACAGCATCATCTTTTAGTATTTTAAATAACTCAGCTGGAATACTGTCATCTCCACTAGCTTTGTTGTTAGCAATGCTTCCTAAGGCCCACTTGACTTCACTCTCTAGGATGTCTGGCTCAGGGTCAGTGACCACACCAGCATGGACATCAGGGACATTAAGATCTTTCTTGTATAGTTCTCCTGTGTATTCTTGCCATCTCTTCTTAATCTCTTCTGCTTCTGTTAGGTCCCTGCCTTTTTTGTCCTTTATCATGCCCATCTTTGCCCTAAACGTTCCTTTGATATCTCCAATTTTCTTGAAGAGATCTCTAGTCTTCCCCATTCTATTGTTTTCTTCAATTTCTTTGCATTGTTCATTTAAGAAGGCCTTCTTATCTCTCCTTGCTATTCTCTGGAAATCTCCGTTCAGTTGCTTATATCTTTCCCTTTCACCCTTGCTTTTCGCATTCCTTCTTTCCACAGCTATTTGTAAAGCCTCATCAGACAGCCATTTTGCTTTCTTGCATTTCTTTTTCTTTGGGATGGTTTTAGTTGCTGCCTCTTGTACAATGTTACAGACCTCCGTCCATAGTTCTTCAGGCACTCTGTCTACCAAACCTAATCCTCTAAATCTATTCATCACCTTCACTGTGTACTCACATGGAATATGATCTAAGTCATACCTGAGTGGTCTAGCGGTTTTCCCTACATTCTTCAATTTAAGCCTAAATTTTGCAGTAAGAAGCTCATGATCTGAGCCACAGTCAGCTCCTGGTCTTGTTTTTGCCGTCTGTATAGAGCTTCTCCATCTTTGGCTGCAAAGTATGTAATCAATCTGGTTTCGGTATTGACTGTCTGGTGATGTCCATGTGTAGAGTCGTCTCTTGTGTTGTTGGAAAAAGGTGTTTGCTATGACTAGCTTGTTCTCTTGACAGAACTCTATTAGCCTTTGCCCTGCTTCATTTTGTACTCCAAGGCCAAACTTGCCTGTTATTCCGATTACTCCTTGACTTCCTACTTTAACATTCCAATCCCCTATGATGAAAAGGACATCTTTTTTTGGTGCTAGTTCTAGAAGGTCTTGTAGGTCTTCATAGAACCGGTCAACTTCAGCTTCTTCGGCATCAGTGGTTGGGGCATAGACTTGGATTACCGTGATGTTAAATGATTTTCCTTGGATACGCACTGAGATCATTCTGTCATTTTTGAGGTTGTACCCCATTACTGCCTTTCCCACTCTCCTATTGACTATGAGTGCAACTCCATTTCTTCTAAGGGTTTCTTGCCCACAGTGGTCGCCTGAATTAAATTCACCCATTCCCGTCCATTTCAATTCGCTGATTCCCAAGATGTCGACGTTCAATCTTGTCATCTCATGTTTGACCACATCCAGCTTGCCTTGGTTCATGGATCTTACATTCCACGTACCTATACAATATTGTTCTTTACAGCATCGGACCTTCTTTTCGCTTCCAGATACATCCACAGCTGAACGTCCTTTCGGCTTTGGCCCAGCCGCTTCACTCTTTCTGGAGCTACTTGGAATTGCCCTCCGCTCTTCCCCAGTAGCATATTGGACACCTTCCGACCTGAGGGGCTCATCTTCCGGCGTCATATCTTTTAGCCTTTTAACATTGTCCATGGGGTTTTCTTGGCAAGGATACTGGAGTGGGTTGCCATTTCCTTCTCCAGTGGACCACATTTTGTCAGAACTCTCTATCATGACCTGTCCGTCTTGGGTGGCCCTGCACGGTATAGCTCATGGCTTCACTGAGTTACACAAGCCCCTTCGCCACGACAAGGCAGTGATCCATGAAGGGGCTAGATCTGTACTTGCCCCATAATCTGCAACTTCCTTCTCTATATCTGCATGTCCTTTCCCACAACTCCACATCTTTTATATAATTTCCAAACTCCAAGTGTCATTTCTTTAGGATGACCTCCCCACTTCTTTAGTCTGATTTCCTTGCAGGCTCCTCTTTATTTACTAAGCAGGTAATTATCTCATTCTGTAATTATTGGCAATTCCCTTTGAACTACCTGTGAATTACCTTATTGGTAATAGAGGTTTAGCAACCATCCTGAAGATGTGCTATAAATATCTCTTTACTGTTCTTCAGTAGCATTTGTTCCTTCTTATGGAGAAATATAGAATATGGTTGCACTTGGAGACATTGTGATGCGGACAGAGTTCAACTTCAGCAAATCAACTTGCTGGGCATATTTATTTGTGCAAATGTGCTACATTTTAAAATTAAGTGTTCTGTGGTCCTTTGATTTTGTGTGTATGCTTGTATTCATAAATACATTGTCGCCCCCACTAGGTAGACCAGACCAGGAAATAAATTCTACAGGAAGGCTAAAACTACTTTTATTGAGATTGGCTATAAAAAAGAATCTTGCAAGTTTGATTGTGCTGTACCTCCTTCTCCTTTTTATAGTTCATTGAATTAGGGAGGTATCTGTCTGAGCTGCTTCCGAATGCTATCTGGCCACTCTGGACTTAAAAAATGCTTCAGGTCCATTTGCCTTGATCAGTGTTTCTCAGCCTCAGCAACTTTAAGATATGTGGACTTCAACTCCCAGAATCCCCGGAATAATGTGTGGCTAGGGGATTTCTGGGAGTTGAAGTCCACACATCTTGTGAGGTTGTGAGGTTGAGAAACACTGGCCTAGATAATGGCTCCGCATACGGACATTTTGCTAGTATTCAGTGCTATGCAAGAACAAAATGCTTCCTTTTCAGTTGTACTTATTTATAGTCGTTTTATTAAGTTGGTGGTTTTCATCAAAATTGGGGTACCGGGGTGGAGGGAGTGGAATTCCTAGCACTCTCTTTATACACAGAGCATTAGACCTACTAAATTCCAGTAGCTGCTGTAAAACATCAAATGTTATAGAAAATTCTAAGGAGAGGCATAGTCTGCTATTCAAATGAGAATTTTATCTTTCATTGTCACTTTAAAAATGAATAAGGGATATTTTATTTAATTTTTTAAAATAAAAACAAAACATTCAGTCTTGTGCTACTCCAACATTTCTGCAGGAAGCTTCTGTAGCTGCAAATACAAATTTTGCACTGGGGTTTTGACTCTCCAACCCACACAGGTACAAAGTGTTCTTTTTAATTAAATGGAAAAACACTCCTCATCCTATCAAAAACATAAGTTGTTAAGGTACACAGCAAGCAGTGTCTGAAAACTGCATCAAAATTATGTCTTCTGTCCTGATACTTTTTACTGGCCAGAGAGGTGAGGGGGCAGGACTTCATTCACCCAACCTTGCATGAATGGCTGAAAACATTTACTTTAGCAAAAATACCAACCTGGAACTAATTTGGAATTACTTTTGGGGGATGGTGGAGGGAGGGGCTTAACTGACAGGAATCTATGTTGAAACTTTAAGGACCATCAATTTTTTCCCCCATATCTTCCCACATTCACCCTGACTCACTTGTTACAGATTTAATTTAACAAATGTATCAATATTTAAGAATCTTCATTACTTTTTCATTTATTACTCATTAGGCATTATAAGATACAAAAATTGCATGTACAAGAGAATTAGGGGATTCACTATCTGGAGGGCAGAACATGTCTCCATTACTACTGGGAAGTTAATTTTGGTTCTGATTATTCTGAAAAGTTTTTTTGTATTAACATTAAGAATGGTTAGTTTTGTAAATCTATTTCCTATTCCTTGAGTTGCTTTATAGATGTATAGAGACAGAACAATTTAAGAGGAACTGAATTAGAACTTTTGAAGGCTATATCAACACATAACTGTTTCCTCAGAGATGACACTTCCACTTAAACAAAACAAAATAGTTAGCCCTGGTATATTGAGTCATAAATACTGAATGACTCTCCCATCTTAACTCTTCTGCAGGAAATGCTGTGTTGAGGCATCCTAAATGAAGAGATGAAATGAACACCTACCCTTTTAATTTTTGAGATGAAAATCCACCAGCCTACAGCTGTTAAAAATGGAGTATGTTATGATATATTTGTAGCTAGAGATGTGTATAGTCCCATTCTGAAATTGATTCAACCTCACTGGAAGTTTTCTGACCCTGTTCCAACTAAAAACACTCCATTTTGACTTTCAAAAGTCAAAGGTTGAAATGAAATATTTCAGGGCTGGAACATTTTCAGTAATGTTGGAAGAGCATCAGAATATTTCCATTGAGATGCAGACAAACTGTTCCAAGCTTGAAATGTTTTACACATCTCTACACTGAATCATAAACTGGTCAAATGGAAGTCACATTCAAAAGGTCTTTCCCATTCCCTCTTACTTTATTCTATCAGTGAAAAGCCCTTTCAGAAAGCTGAACATTGAGAACTGTGATTCAGAAAATAGCTGGAAGAGAAAAAGCATCCTCAAACTGAGTAGAAACAAATAACAACCCTCTGAGGTGGCTTGAGGTGAGAGTGGGTGACTGGCCTAAAGTCAACCAGCTGACTTTCATGCCTAAAAGAGGCCTAGAACTCACAGTCTCCCAGTTTCTAGTTCAGCATTTTAACCAATACATCAAACTGGCTCTCAGCTAAGTCTTATCAGCATCCAAGAGATGCATTTCTACTGAAATAAATTGAGGACTGTGATTCCAGGAGGAAGATGTATTTATTTATTTATTTATATGTAGAAGGCCAAAAATGAATCCCAAACATTGGTATTCAATGTTCTTTCAAACAATATTCAGGAGAAACAAGCTTTTCTAATAGCAAAATCAGTAATAGCAGACAAACTTTCCGTAAAACAATGTCAGTCATTATAAGTTTTTCCACAAGTGTGTGTAATGCAGTTTTAGCTACACTCAGGGCTCTGGCAGGGGGTAGCCTCACCTGCTGCAGAAGAATGGTGAGGCCCCTGAAAGCTAAAATGGAAGGCTGCAAAATGAGCAGCTGGAATCTTTCCCAGATTTTTCTATGACACGCATGAGTTCTTTTCTTACAACATGGAAAAGCTTCTCAGTGTTTATGTCAATATGGAAAAAAGTACCCTGGAACAGGATAGGCTAGACTCCCAGTTTGGATGAAGCTTTGAAGGATCTCACCCAGGACAGTAATCACTCTGCAGACCTTACAAACAGAAGTGGTAGCTTTCCATGACTGCAGTGTTTCCCATGGAACTTAATAATTGGTATGCGATTCTGGTGTTTTTGTGCAGTATCTTCCTGTGAGGATTAACAGGTTCCTTTTCAGCACTTACGATAGCCAGCTGCACTGCTGGGCACTCAGCCAAGCCACAGCCTGAGTTCTTCATGTGTAAAGGAAAGAGAAGAAAAAAGAAGATCTCGCCTCCCAATGATTTAACTTAAATTATAAGTTGTAGCCTGTCAAAACATCTACACCTTCAGCAGAGCACTTTTAATGGAGGCCTCGTTTTCCTTTGAAGTAGGTAATTCATAATTTTGTTCTACTTTAAAATCAAAACTTTTCAGGGGCAATGGGGGGGCATCTTTGATGTGAGCTCTGAAAACAAATGGGCTGACCAGTCAAGCCTTTGTGCAATCCTGTTTTATAGCATCTCCCTGCTAGAGGCGGAAAGAGGGGAAATATACACTAGATATTATCATTGCAAGAGGGAAAAATATCATTAAAAATCCCTCCTGAAACTGAATGTCAGGACCAAAGATATATGTCTCCAAAGATATATAAACCAGCATATAACTATTTACCAGCTTCTCTATTTCTCAGAGAAGCCCAGCCAAACTAGGTTACCATGCTATAAGAATCCCATGAGCATGGGCAAATGGGAGTCCACATATGTAATTTGGGTTTCCCTTTAAAACAGATGAACTGTTTTAACTATTTAAGAAACATATTTCAAGTCAATTGCTAGTTAGCACAATATGTGCAACTACCGTTGTCTCAGTGTGCAAGAATCTTAGCTCCTTGCCAGCCTTTCACAGTGTCTCAAAGACAGTTCTAAAAAATAAAATTAGGTTGTGTTATTAAAGTTACTCTGAACTCTCTCCTCTTAGAAGAAGGTCAAGCCTATCGTTTGTGTAATAGAATACTCAGAGATATTTCAACTGGATTTTTTGGAGACGTTACAGACACTGCACCCTAAAGTAATCAAACATTAGGCATACTATATCCCAGTCGGTGCCTCCTCAGATCAAGAGTCAAGGTCTTGTGCTGACTATGCCTCTTTCAACTGGGTCACCTTTCCTAGAATAACAGACTAAGGAAACAGAATTATTTCCTGACTTTTTTTTCTGTCCTTTCCCAAGACCTTTGCATCTCCCCCCTTTCCTCACTAGAGTAGGGATTCTGGGGTGTCTACAAATCCCTAGTAACAAACTCACAAATTTCCCAGGATTGTGCCACTTTTCAGACAGGGTCACAAAACCCTTCCCTAGAAAAATCTCAGACCCCAAAGAGCTGAATTCAATAACACTTGCTGGTTCTTCCAGACTCCATTTGTTTACCCCACTTTGAGGCTCCTTCTGGGCAAACTCCTTTTATGGGCATTTGATCAATGGAGGACAATGCTTCTGTCATAAGTTCAGATAATATCAGGCAAAGTTTAAGGCCTAATCAAGACTCTGCTCTAGGACAGTTTCAGTCCCTGGCACTTCTGAAGAAACTCTTCAGGGCAACTGCCAATCACTGTCAAGAATACCAGACCTGTCACAAATTTCATGAGACTGCCATATTTTTCACAGTGCACTTCTACAAAGTAGTTTACTGTGAAGAGCTGCATATTGTTCTCTCATACTGTTTTTATGTATTTCTTTACCCCGCCCCCTCATTTTCTCTAGAAGGCTTCCCATGGGCTGATGCTCATTTTATCAATAGAGGAGTTTTCTTCCTCCTGCTGGAAGAATAATCTTTATGCAGTCAATTAAGTGCAAAGGCAACCTGATAACAGTAAATTAACAACCTTAGCATCCAATCCTCATTGGCTGAATATTCCTTTTGCATCCAGGAGCTCCAGAGTTCATTAGGCTTTTTTTCACTGATGTTCTCACTCTTGGTAGGCTTGCAAAGAAAAGATGTGTGAGGTGCTTCTATAGCACTTACTGTTGTAGATATGCAATAAACAAGCCTATCTGCAGTTAGGTATTGTTTATTGCATGACTACAATTATTACTTGGTAATAGTAATACAATTATTACAATTATGACTACAATCTATTATTCAGGACATGACACCAGGAAAACAAATGGAGTGGAATTTATCACAAACATGAAGCTTGTCCAAACTGTGCAAAGCTTTTCAACATTACGACCATCCAAATCTGCGCCAAGCCCCTCAAAACCACAGTTGTCCATGTCTGTGCCTCAATGACTGATACAACAGAGTTAGAAATAGAGGGTTTCTATGCCAGCATCAAAAAAACTTTAAAGCAAGTGCCCCAAAAATACATTGTTTACATATTGGCTGAGTTTAATGCAAAAGTCAGCAGCCAAGCAGAAACAGGCATCACTGGCAGCTTTGGACTTGGGGAGAGGAATGATGCAGACAATTTTGCCATGAAAATCGATTTTGAACCATGAATACCTGGTTCAAACACCACAGGCGTTGCTTATACACTTGGACCTCACCAAATAAGCTGCACTGTAATCAGGTCAACCATATCCTAAACAGCCATTATGGACCAGCAGTCCTCGATGTCAAGACATATCTGGGTGCCGATTGTGGTTCAGATCATGAATTGTTGGTGGCTAAGATCAAATTATGCAACGTTAAAAAGACAGCATCGCCAAAGAAGTTTGACATCACCAAAATCCCTTCTGTGTATGTAACTGAGGCAAAAAAAATAGGCTTGAATTGCTGGACACTGCTGAGAAGATGCCCAACGAATTGTGGCAGGAAATTAAAACAGCCATCATTGAAACAGCAGTTGAACACATACCATACAAGAAGCCAGAGAAAAAGCACAAGTGGCTCTCAGATGAAACCATCAGAATAGCCGAGTGAAGAAAAGCAGCCAAACCAACAAGCAAACAGGAGGAAGCAAGGAGACTGAATGCAGATTTCCAAAGAGCAGCAAGGAAAGACAACAACATTTACTGGGACCAGAGTTGCAAGCAACTAGAAGAGGACTGCGTGAAGGGCCACATCACGAATGCATTGTGCAAGTCAAGAGGATTCGAACACCATTTACTGCTCTTAAAAGCATCACCAAAAACAAGCAAGGGAAAGAACTGTCTGACCAACAAGTGTCACGAACAGATGGCGAGAGTATACAGAAGAGCTATATGCCAGCAGCAAAGAGGCCCAGCCTCCTCAGGATGAGGAGGAAAGGGAAGCAGAAATAGAACCAGCCATCCTTCAGGAAGAAGTCATGTGGGCAATGAGCCAACTGCCAGACAACAAGGCCCCAGGTGTTGATACCACCCCCACAGAATTGCTGTGGCCTGTACCTCCCACAACCATCACAGCCTTGTGCCAGAAAGTTTGGGAAATGAACACATGGCCACAGGATTGGAAATGATCATTATTCATTCCATTGCCAAAAAAGGGTGATTCCAAGGACTGCTCCAACTACCGCACAATTGCCCTCATCCCTCCCACTAGCAAGAGTCTCCTTAACATCATACAACAACATCTGGCACTCACCATCAAAAGGGAATTACCAGATGTTCAAGCTGGCTTAGAATGAGGTTGTGGCACTCATGACCATATTGAAAATCTATGCTGGATCATGGAAAAATCTCAAGAATTTCAAAAGAACATCTACATCTGCTTTCTTGATTACAAGAAAGCCTTTGATTGTGTTGGCCATGACAAACTGTGGAGGGCCCTAGAAGACCTGGGGGTGCTAACACATCTGGTCAAGTTGGTGTAGTCACTGTACACAAGTCAGGAAGCCACTGTGCAAACACCATATGGAGCACTGATTGGTTCAAGATAGAGAAAGGAGTGTGGCAAGGTTGTGTTCTTTCACTTTTCTTATTCAACCTGTATGCTGAAGTGATCATGAGGAAGCTGGAACTTGAAGAATCAACAATCAGAGTAAAGATTGGAGGAAGGAAAATCCACAATCTTTGATATGCTGACAACACAACTCTCCTCTCAGAAACCAAAGACAGCCTGAAACATCTGATCAAAAGGATTAAAGAAGAAAGTGAGAAATTTGGCCTCCTCTTGAACATCAAAAGGACCAAGCTCATGACCACTGCATGGAATGGAAATGACAAAATAGCATTTGATGGTGAAGAGATCGAATGCGTGCAAGAATTCACTTTCCTAGGATATCAGATTAATCAAAGCAGTGGATGCTGTAGAGAAATAAATTGTCAAATCGCACTAGTTCGCGCAGCAATGATGAGCATGAATCGAATATGGAAAAGCAAGGACATCAGCCTGACAAATACATGCAGATTAGTCTGCACTATTGTGTTTCCCATAGCTACCTATTGTTGCAAAAGGTGGACCATTAAAATACATAGAGAGGAGGAAAATTGACTCATTTGAGTGGAATTGGCTGGTGCTGCCCCTTTTGTTGGAACTTTCATTATCAGGTAGGTTTTGCCAGATGTTAAAACAATCTTCAATTTCGCCTCCTGCAGTGTGTTGTTAAACTTCTGGGCAATGAGTGGGTGCAGACCAGTGAAAGGTTTCACCCAAAAACCATGCAGTTCATCTTCACCTTGTTCTTCTTGTTCAGTTGTTAAGTCATGTCCGGCTCTTTGTGACCTCATGAATCATATTGCGCCAGGCCTTCCTGTCCTTCACTGCCTCCCAGAGTTTGCTCAGTTTCATGTTCATTGCTTTGATGATGCTATCTAACCATCTCATCCTCTGCCGTCCCCTTCTCCTTTTGCCTTCAATCTTTCCCAGCATCAGGGTCTTTTCCAAAGAGTCCTCTCTTTGCATTAGGTGGCCAAAGTATCTGAGCTTGAGCTTCAGTATCAATCCTTTCAATGAGCAGTCAGGGTTGATTTCCTTTAAGATTGACTGGTTTGACCTCCTAGCAGTCCAGGGGACTCTTAAGAGTCTTCTCCAGCACCACAGTTCAAAGGCATCAATTCTTCGGCATTCAGCCTTCTTTATGGTCCAGCTCTCACAGCCATACATTACTACTGGAAAAACCATAGCTTTGACTATGCGGATCTTTGTCGGCAAGGTGACGTCTCTGCTTTTTAATATGCTATCTAGGTTTGCCATAGCTTTCCTCCCAAGGAGCAAGCGTCTTTTAATTTCATGGCTGCAGTCTCCGTCTGCAGTGATCTTGGAGCCCAAATAAATGAAGTCTGTTACTGCTTCCATTTCTACCCCTTCTATTTGCCAGGGATTGATGGGTCCAGATGCCATGATCTTAGTTTTTTTAATGTTGAGTTTCAAGCCAGCTTTCGCACTCTCCTCTTTCACCCTCATCAAGAGGCTCTTTAGTTCTTCTTCACTTTCTGCCATTAGGGTGGTATCGTCCGCATATCTGAGGTTATTGATGTTTCTCCCTGCAATCTTAATTCCGGCTTGTGATTCTTCCAGCCTGGCATTTCTCATGATGTACTCTGCATATAGGTTAAATAAGCAGGGTGACAGTATACAGCCTTGTCGTACTCCTTTCCCTGTTTTGAACCAATCGGTTGTTCCATGACCAGTTCTAACTGTTGCTTTTTGGCCCGCATACAGATTTCTCAGGAGACAGGTAAGGTGGTCTGGTATCCCCATCTCTTTAAGAATTTGCCACAGTTTGTTGTGATCCACACAATCAAAGGCTTTTGCATAGTCAATGAAGCAGAAGTAGATGCTTTTCTGGAACTCTCGTGCTTTCTCCATGATCCAGCGAATGTTGGCAATTTGATCTCTAGTTCCTCTGCCTCTTCGAAACCCAGCTTGTACATCCGGTAGTTCTCGATTCACGTACTGCTGAAGCCTAGCTTGTAGGATTTTAAGCATAACCTTGCTAGCATGTGAAATGAGTGCAATTGTGCGATAGTTTGAGCATTCTTTGGCATTGCCCTTCTTTGGAATTGGAATGTAAACTGACCTTTTCCAATCCCGTGGCCACTGTTGCATTTTCCAAACTTGCTGGCATATTGAGTGCAGCACTTTAACAGCATCATCTTTTAGTATTTTAAATAACTCAGCTGGAATACTGTCATCTCTGCTAGCTTTCTTGTTAGCAATGCTTCCTAATGCCCACTTGACTTTGCTCTCTAGGATGTCTGGCCCAAGGTCAGTGACCACACCAGCACGGACATCAGGAACATTAAGACCTTTCTTGTATAGTTCTTCTGTGTATTCTTGCCACCTCTTAATCTCTTCTGCTTCTGTTAGGTCCCTGTCTTTTTTGTCCTTTATTTTTTGTCCCATCCTTGCACAAAACGTTCCTTTGATATCTACAGTTTTCTTGAAGAGATCTCTAGTCTTCCCATTCTATTGTTTTCCTCAATTTCTTTGCATTGTTCATTTAAGAAGGCCTTCTTATCTCTCCTTGCAATTCTCTGGAAATCTGCAATTAGTTGGTTATATCTTCCTTTTTCACCCTTGCTTTTCACGTTCCTTCTTTCCACAGCTATTTGTAAAGCTTCATCAGACAGCCACTTTGCTTTCTTGTATTTCTTTTTCTTTGGGATGGTTTTAGTTGCTGCCTCCTGTACAAAATTATGAACCTCTGTCCATAGTTCTTCAGGCACTCTGTCTACCAAATCTAATCCCCTAAATCTTTTCATCACCTTCACTGTGTACTCACAAGGAATATGACCTAAGTCATACCTGAGTGGTCTAGTGGTTTTCCTTACGTTCTTCAGTTTAAGCCTAAATTTTGCAATAAGAAGCTCGTGATCTGAGCCACAGTCAGCTCCCGGTCTTGTTTTTACTACCTGTATAGAGCTTCTCCATCTTTGGCTGCAAAGTATATAATCAATCTGGTTTTCGTATTGACCATCTGGTGATGTCCATGTGTAGAGTTGTCTCTTGTGTTATTGGAACAGAGTGTTTGCTATGACCAGCTTGTTCTCTTGACAAAACTCTATTAGCCTTTGCCCTGCTTCATTTTGTACTCCAAGGCCAAACTTGCCTATTATTTTGATTATTTTTTGACTTCCTACTTTAGCAATTTAATCCCCTATGATGAAAGGACATCTTTTTTTGGTGCTAGTTCTAGAAGGTGTTGTAGGTCTTCATAGAACCGGTCAACTTCAGCTTCTTCGGTATCAATGGTTGGGGCATAGACTTTGATTACTGTGATGTTGAATGGTTTCCCTTGGATTCGCACTGAGATCATTCTGTCGTTTTTGAGGTTGTACCCCATTACTGCCTTTCCCACTCTCTTATTGACTATGCGGGCTACTCCATTTCTTCTAACTGTTTCTTGCCCACAGTAGTAGATCTAATGGTCACCTGAATTAAATTTACCCATTCCCATCCATTTTAATTCGCTGATTCCCAAGATGTCGATGTTCAATCTTGTCATCTCATGTTTGACCATATCCAGCTTGCTTTGATTCATAGATCTTACATTCCAGGTTCCTATGTAATATTGTTCTTTACGGCATCAGACCTTCTTTCTGCTTCCAGATACATTCATGACTGAGTGCCCTTTCGGCTTTGGCCCAGCCACTTCACTCTTTCCGGAGCTACTTGGAATTGCTCTCCACTCTTTCCCAGTAGCATACTGGACACCATCTGACCTGAGGGGCTCATCTTCTGGCATCATATCTTTTAGCCTTTTGATATTGTCCATGGGGTTTTCTTGGCAAGGATACTGGAGTGGGTTGCCATTTCCTTCTCCAGTGGACCATGTTTTGTCAGTATTTTCCGCCGTGACCTGTCCATCTTGCGTGGCCCTACACGGCATAGCTCATGGTTTCATTGAGTTACGGAAGCCCCTTTGCCATGACAAGGCAGTGATCCATGAAAATCCACTTCACCTGGTGCTGACCAATTCTTGATCTTCCTTACCTTTTTCTCCACCATTTCTGCTGTTATTACAAGTTCTTTCATTTCAGCTTCTTTTTCATTCTTATCCACCTCCTTTATCCAAGCTGCATTCTTGTTGTATTTCTTTGGGTTGTCCCATAGCTGCACCCAGAACTGCACTGTTTCTTCTTTGTCAAGTGTTGACTGGTTCCCTGCAGTCTCACCATTGATGGATTGATAGAAATGTTTCCAATTTGACTGAAATTGGAGATTCTGCCTATAGTGTGCAGTTTGAGCTTTGGATCTGCTGATCTTCTTGGCTATGGCTGGTACTTGCTGCTTTATTATTTCCAGTGCTTCTTTGATCTTCCTTGTTTCTAGGTGATATTTCTTGATCAGGTATTATTTGGTCTTTTTTGTGCTTCACTTTCTTTTCTTTCATCTTTTCTAGCTTGCTTGCATCTGATCTTAGCATGTTGATCTTATTTTCCAGCCTGATCTTCCATTTTGCTGGTACACTATTTGGCTCCCCGCCTCCCCCCGGCCATTTGTTGATTTTGCATCCAAGGTCTTCAGTTATAACTTCAACCATGCTGTACGTCCGTTGCTTTGTTTCTTGTGGTGAGCTAGTGCTTATATTTGATATTACAGTATTGGCATCTTTTAATAGTGTGCTAGCTGTTTCTTTGTAACAAGCTTCAATGCAGACAACCTTATTCTGTTGTTTTTGTGCTGTTCTAGATGCTCAGTTATTCTTTGTTTCAATTCTTGTTTTTTTAGTTAGAGGGCTTTGTTCTTTCTGAGGAGAAGGCATAGGACAGGGTGCCTGGTTTGGGAATAAAAATGATTCAGTAACTATGCTGGCTTCCTCCTCTGCCAACTCCCCCTGCTTTGCCTCTACAGTCTGAGGTACTTCTTCCAAGACTTCAATTTCTTTGCCCTGGGTAGACCTTTCCAGTTCTTCCATTCTACTTCTTTGAATACTTTATTTCATATTCCAAACTGACATTGATCTGCTGGCCTCTCTTCTGTTATTTCTGATTCTGAATGTTGTTCTTTCCAGAACTGGCATATTCTTTTCAGATATTCTCTTCTCATTGGACTTGATTTGTAATAGCAGATCATTATTTCGTTTTCAGTCTTTGTATATTTGTGACAGATAAACAACTTTTCTTCCAGTAGTCCTGCAGCTGTTGAGCTGGCTGCTCAGCCAACAGCCCTATAGCCCACTTGTCACCAGATGTCCAGGAACTAGAACAACTAGCATGGTCCTTATTGACCCAGGTGATGACCCATCCATTATAGATTTCCATAAATTATATCTCACCATATTGTTTATGGGAGAGAATCTGGCTCTTCTGGTGAGACCTGTCCAGTACGGTTAAACCTCTGGCATAGGTCTTATCCTCCTCATAGCACCCAAGCCCCACAACCATGTCAAGGTAGTGCCTCACTGGGGTTGTTATTGTTATTGTTATTATTATTTGGGTAATCTACAATTAGATTCACAGTCAAAGCAAAGAAGAGAGAGAGAAGTTAATAATTCAAGTCCTAACCAAGTACCTAAGAATTATTTAGGTAGTGTCTGAGGATATAGGTAGTTTTAAGCAGAGTATTTTTTTGTAAAACTAGTGTGTTCAGGTCCAATTAATTCAAAATTTCCAAATAGCAAGGGAGGTCATTCAGTATTTCTCCAAGGGCTCCAATCACAACTGGTATAACAGTGGATTTCTTTTTCTATAAGTGTTTGATGATGATGATGATGATGATGATTAAATTTGCATGCCGCCCATCTCCCCCCAGCGGGTGACTCTGGGTGGCTCACAGTTAAAATCAAAAACCCCATCAACAATTAAAAATACCCCATAAATAATAAAATAAATTAATCCATTAAAAATCAAGTATAAAAAACAAACCCTGTACATAAATACTAAAAACATTCAAGATGATGGGGGGAGGGCAAGGTCAATCACCCCACAAGCCATCTCCACTGGTGCAAGCCCCCATCCGGCCCCCAGGCCTTCTGGCACAGCCAGGATTTCACACCTTTCCTGAAAGCCATGAGAGTAGGGGCACATCGGACCTCGGGAGACAGATTGTTCCATAGGGCAGGGGCCACAGCAGAAAAGGTCCTCTGCCTAGACCCCACCAATCAAAATTCCTTGACTGGTGGGGTTTGCAACATGCCCATTCTGCTGGACCAAGTGGGGTGGGCTGAAGTAACTGGGGTGAGACGGCTCCTCAGATAACCTGGTCCTGTGCCATGAAGGGCTTTAAAGGTGATGACCAACACCTTGAATTGGACCCAGAAGCAAACTGGAAACCAGTGCAGCTCGCGTAACAGTAGTGTTATACGTGCCCTCCTAGGGGCATTCAGAACTGTCCACGCTGCCACATTCTGCACCAGCTATAGCTTCTGGATACTCTTCAAGGGTAGCCCGATGTAGAGCATGTTACAGTAATCCAACCGGGAGGTGACCAGGACATTATTATTATTACTATTATTTGGCACTTTCAAAAAATTTTTTTTCTAATTACTAAAGAAAAAGGACAGGAAGAACTGAAATGTGAAGTAATGATTTGTGCACTTTACAGCAACTAATTCATCAACTGCTTCTGCACAGATGATATTAGAGAAAGTAAGAAGCTGAGATACAGGTAGTCCTCGACTTATGACCACAATAGGGACTGGAAAATTCATCATTAAGCAGTGCAGTCATTAAGCGAGGCATCACATGACCACACCTGGTTTTATGACAAATTTTGTGGCAGTCAATAAGTGAATCACCATGGTGGTTAAGTGAATCATGTGTTGTTAAGCAAATCACACATTTGTTGATGTATCACACGGTTCCCTATTGATTTTGCTTGTTGGAAGCCGGCTGAGAAGGTTGCAAGTGGCAATCACATGATCTCAAGATGCTGCCATCATCATAAATACATGCTGGTTCCCAAGCACCCGAATTTTGATCACGCAATCGTGGGGACACTGAGACAGTTGTAAGTGCGAGGACCAGTCAAAAATCACTTTGTTCAGCACCATTGTAACTTTCAATGGTCACTAAACAAATAGTCGTAAGTCGAGGTCTACTAGTACCTAGTGCGGGATTTCGTGAGATTAGCTGAAGAACCACTATTTTCATTGATTACACAAATGGTTGGATTGTAAGATAGATCCTTAAAGTGCAATAATAGCACTGATTGAGAGGTAAACAACAGCTTTCCCAAAGTTGCTTTAAATGAAGGTTTTGAAATACCAATTCATTATTATCTACAAGGTATTCTGTGCTTGCTCTTTGGTAAATGTAGGGTTCATTATATTTTATAGCACATTAAGTCTACCATCAGACAAAATGATTAACTTTGCATACCTTTACCTATACCTTCAATACAACTACCCATTGATTCCACTGGCATTAATTCCAACAGAAGTGTGCTCAGGATCCCAAATTTACTTATTAAAAGTTTTTTTTTTTTTTTTTAGTGCCAAGAACAGAATTAGGGGAGGAATGTAGGGATGGATATTTTCTTTTCAATTAGCTAGAGGGCAGTGCAGCACAATAACATGCTGTGCACTCTGCAAATTGGGTGGGAAGCATCCAGTGTATTGGTGAATAAAGTTTAGCAATGACTTATTACTTTGTTCAGCTTTTTTCTTCTCCAGCTGTTTCAATGTTCTGCAGAAACATACTTTGTAACTAAGAAGTCTGTTTTGTATACATGTTCTATGACAGCCTTTCCTTGTTTTTTTCAGCTATCCACTCCTTCTATCCAACCACCTTTCCGCGTTTGTTTCTATCTTGAGGTTTCAGTGTTTGTTACTGTGAGCTGCCCAGAGTTGCTTAAGATGGGCAGCCATATAAATCTTTTAAATAAATAAAATAAATAAAATAGATCTCTTCTATGTTGAGATGGAACTCAACAAGCCAATGCCAATGGACCAATGATGGCTGCTGTAAAGATGAGCTAAGAGTTTCATTTCATTTCATTTCATTTCATTTCATTTCATTTCATTTCATTTCATTTGAATTACTTATACCACTGTCCAACTTGCAATAATGACTCTAAGGGGCCATATTTATAAATAGAAAAACAAAGAAGCCAATACAAAAGGTTACGCACACCTGATAAAATAACGGAGGCCAACTATAGCATATTCCAATCAAATCATACCATTTCTAGATGAGCTTATCCAGCTCTTTGGTCCAATTCCTGGGGGGAAAGCAGGTTGTTGGGACCTTGCAAAATGCCAGCTGGTTGGGGCCATTTGAAACTCTGGGGGAATGCTATTCGGTGGGCCAGGTGGCATTATTTTATAGAAGGGAAGCCTGCCTACTATGCTGGATCTTGTGGAACAAGCAGAAACAGTCAGATAGGCAGCTCTTGGCCCTGTGCCCTGAAGGGCTTTATAGGAGACAGCCAGCTCCTTGAATTGCACCCAAAAGCCTCTATGGAGCCAGTACAGGTCACAAAGCAGTGGTGTTTTAAAATAGGTTTAACATTTAAAGTAAGTTTAATTTAAGTATATTTAAATATTTAAATAAACTCTTATTTAAAATATATTTACATTCATTTATTTTTTTTAACAATTCCATTCTTTTTTCAAAAGGAAGTGGAGAAAACATGTATGTTTCCTCCTGCCCTAATGTCTTATTGCTCCTGTTTCAGGAAACCTTTCATTTATGTTCAGGATAGTCATTCAAATAAGAATACAGTTAATTAACAACTTGCTCATCACTGATGATGATGATGATGGATTCAAATCATGGACGATTCAGTTTAATTAGTAAATCATGTTGAAAAAATTACCAATTTTGTCTGCCCTAATCTCATTCCCTCATTTCATAGAACCACTAAAATATTATCTCCTTGACTTGATGAAGTAAAGCTGAAATCTGAAATAAATTTACCTAGGACCAAGTCAGGTGATACACAGTTCATAATTACTTCCAAATAAATTGAGTTAGTATTGCCTTGTAAGATACAGTGATTCATTATTGAGAAACAGGCACATTCAAATTATAATCACGACTAGATTAATTAAACAGTTCTGGTAGAACTGTGAATCAAGATATGTTAAGCCCATTGTATTCAATGGGACATGCCAGGATAAATACTTTAATTATGTTTTCTTCTCCAACAAGGGCTAGTTTAGGATTGCTTTCATTAACCATATGTGGGTTGGGAAATGACATCCAGAGTTGTACAGTATATGTTGCATTCTTTCATTGAATGTTTGTTGAACAGGAGTTTAGATTAAGATCTCTAACTGCATATATCATTGGGTGGTGGAGAGTGGATAAAAGCATCACTTGTCCATGAGTGATGATTATGATCAGATGATGAGATTGTTTCAGAATATATTGGGTAGAGACAATGATGTATAGGTTGTACAGGTGAAACTCGAAAAATTAGAATATCGTGCAAATGTTCATTTATGTCAGTATGGCAACTCAAAAGCTGAAACCAATATATGAGATAGATGCATTACATGCAAAGCGAGATATGTCAAGCCTTACTTTGGTATAATTGTGATGATTATGGCGTACAGCTTATGAAAACCCCAAATTCACAATCTCAGAAAATTAGAATATTACATGACATCAATAACACAAGGATTGGAAATAGAACAATATCGGACCTCTGCAAAGTATAAGCATGCATATGTACTCAGGACTTGGTCTGGGCCCCTTCTGCAGCAATGACTGCCACAATGCGGTGTGGCATGGATGCTATCAGCCTGTGGCACTGCTGAGGTGTTATGGAAGACCAGGATGCTTCAATAGCAGCCTTCAGCTCCACTGCATTGTTCGGTCTCATGTCTCTCATCTTTCTCTTGGCAATGCCCCATAGATTCTCTATGGGGTTCAGGTCAGGTGAGTTTGCTGGCCAATCAAGCACAGTAATCCCATGGTCATTGAACCAGGTTTTGGTACTTTTGGCAGTGTGGGCAGGTGCCACGTCCTGCTGGAAAATGAAGTCAGCATCCCCATGAAGCTCGTCTGCGGAAGGAAGCATGAAGTGCTCCAAAATCTCCTGGTAGACGGCTGCGTTGACCCTGGACTTAATGAAGCACAGTGGACCAACACCAGCAGATGACATGGCTCCCCAAATCAACACAGACTGTGGAAACTTCACACTGGACTTCAAGCATCGTGCATTGTGTGCCTCTCCATTCTTCCTCCAGACTCTGGGTCCTTGGTTCCCAAATGAGATGCAAAAGTTGCTCTCATCAGAAAAAAGGACTTTGGACCACTGGGCAACAGACCAGTTCTTCTTTTCTGTAGCCCAGGTAAGACGCTTCTGACATTGTTTGTTGTTCAGGAGCGGCTTGACAAGAGGAATACGACATTTGAAGCCCATGTCCAGGATCCGTCTGTGTGTGGTGGCTCTTGATGCACTAACTCCAGCCTCAGTCCACTCCTTGTGAAAGTCCCCAACACTTTGGAATGGCCTTTTCCTGACAATCCTCTCCAGGCTGCGGTCATCCCTGCTGCTTGTGCACCTTTTTCTACCACACTTTTCCTTTCCACATAACCTTCTATTGATGTGCTTTGATACAGCACTTTGGGAACATCCAACTTCTTTTGCAATTCCCTTTTGGGGCTTTCCCTCCCTATGGAGGGTGTCAATGATGGTTTTCTGCACAGCTGTCAGGTCAGCAGTCTTTCCCATGCTTGTGATTCCTACTGAAGAGCCTGAGAGACCATTGAAAGGCTCAGGAACCCTTTGCAGGTGTTATGGATTCATTAGCTGATTAGAGTGGGACACTTTAAGCCTAGAATATTGAACCTTTTCACACTATTCTAATTTTCTGAGATTGTGAATTTGGGGTTTTCATAAGCTGTATGCCATAATCATCACAATTATACCAAAGTAAGGCTTGACATATCTCACTTTGCATGTAATGCGTCTATCTCATATATTGGTTTCACCTTTTGAGTTGCCATACTGACATAAATGAACATTTGCACGATATTCTAATTTTTTGAGTTTCACCTGTATATGTCAACACCTCTGATTTTGTCTTAATCACCAGCCATTTTTTTATAGTAATTATATCAGACATATAAGTATCCATTCTACTTCCAAATTTTTTCCCCAACAACTAAACTTTGTGCAGTATATGTTTCCTGCTTAGCAAAATGTATTAAAATGTAGAGAATGCCACTCATTATCTATCTGAAATCAGGTTATATTTTGAACTTAAGTCTTTTGTGAATAACCAATTTAAAAGAAAGTCAATTAAGATGCATTACATAGACTACCTCATTCTCTGTACTATTCTTTGAGAAGGCTTTTAAACAGATAAATTAATAATATATATAAACCAAAATAAAAAGGGAGAAGACATGGAGAAGAGAGAGTGTAACCCCACCCCTAGTCTGGAATGAAAGTAGAAGGATAGCTCCGTGGAGTAGGTGTGGGTCTGGAAGTCTGGCTCCTGGGAACAGAAAGACAGCATGGAGGTTGAAGGGATGGTCTTCTATTTTTTCACAGGCCTGTCATTCTACTTTTCTTTAGGGAGACTGAACATTCTGCAACTACACAATTGGTTGTTATGGAATGTTGGCAGGAGAAATTACATTTACTGTTAGCCTTTGTGCTTACTGCAAAAGATGCCTTTAAAGCAGCAAAGTCCTGTAGTGGATTTAATTTACATCGCTAGTTGCTATTGTCCCTGATGCCCACAAGCATCCTAATGCTTCACAACAGCTAACATTCTAATACACTAATCATTAAAAAACAAAACAAAAAAACTCTAATTTTATGACCAGGAGATATTAAATAGGGAAAATAGGGAAGAAAATCAAATCCAGATTATTTAAGTCTATAGCAAAGTGTACTTTGGACTACTGGTACCATCCATTCCATATAGCATAGTCAACACAAAAGAATTGTGGAAGTTGTATTCTGGAAGGATACAAAAAGTTGTATTTATAAGGTGAGGTCATCTACTGACATGAGTATCATCAGTATACCTACTGTAGCTTTATTCTTTGTCCTTGACCAACCAAGTGATGCTGTGGAGGTTCTGCCCCAGTGTTTGGAGGTTATTGGGGTTGGATGGGGAAGGAAAAGACTTCAGCTCAACCCTGGCATGATTGAGTGGCTGTGGGATTTCAGGCCCACTGGATTCAGGGTTCTTCCATCTTTAGCTCTACCCCAAACAGGACTGGAGTGAAATTTGGGAGTCCTCCTGGACTCAAGGCTCCTGTCAAAGAGCAAGTGGCAGCCATGGCCAAGAGAGTTTTTGCACAACTTGATTTTTGCACCAGTTTTGCCCTTACCTGGACTAAGACACACTGTTCACTGTCACTCATGCCTTGATCACCTCCTGAGTGGATTACTTCAATGTGCTCTACATGGGGCTGCCCTTAAAGACCACCCAGGAGCTGCAGCTCATCCAGAATGCAGCAGTGTGGGCAATAATGAGTGCACCTCAGTACACCTATGTTATACCTCTGTTATGCAAGCTTCACTGGCTCCCAGTCTGCTTCTGGGTGGAATTCAAGGTGCTGGTTGTCACCTATAAAGCTCTCCATGGCATGGGTCTTGGTTATTTGTGAGACCCCCCTCTCAATTGTTTTTACCCATCACATTAGGTCTGACAGGAGGGGCATGCTTTGGGTCCTTTCAATTCAAGAACATCATTTTATGGGACCCTGGAAGCCTTTTCTGTTGCAGCAATTGCCCTTTGGAACATCTTGCCCCCTGAGATTAGTTTGGCCCCAACCCTGCCAGCCTCTCACAAACCACTGAAGACCTGGATGTGCTCTGGGCCCTGAGGGTTGGGAAGGTAAATGGCCCATTGAGTGGTCATTGTCAATGGTTTGTCAAGATTTATATCCTGCAATCATTGTAGGTTTTTACCCTTTGCTAATGTTATTTGTTTGTTTGTTTGTTTGTTATTAGTCACCCAGAGTCACAGTTGCCAGATATATAATGCCAGTTGCCATATAAATCAAATTAATGAATGAATGAGCTTAAAAGGAATTCAACAAAAAGTTGAATTCCTAATTCCAGAGGACCTTTAGCTAGAATCCTATGGAAAGGCCTGAGGAGATGAACATTTGGTTCTTAATCATTATAAAGTTTTCAGACTTTGATTCTAATTAACTGGCCAGCATTATAAAAGGGCAAGCCCTTTAAATTACTTGTTGAGTATAAATAATGCATTAATTAGTCTTGTAAATGTGCTCAGTAGTGTCCTATAAGAAAATAATTATTTTTCTCTCTCTCTTTTTCTAAAGATTAACTTAATGGAACCATGATAACACTAAACATTCTGAGTCTCCCAGGCTATATGCTAGCAAGGAAATTTACAAATGAAATAGCTGCAGAAATGTTTAAAGCTATGACTTAAAAGTATCCTCACTTGACTAAAGGGGAAGCAAGATTACAATCATATAGGAATGTAATGCTAAGGATTGTTTTGCCTTCTCAGTTTCATGACATACACCCACACCAATTCTCCAGCATCTTAGCTGGGTATATATATATTTTTCTCATTAGTTCTAATTAGTTCAGTTGCTGGACAGTAGCTTCATCCAGCAGGCTGTATCCCAAATTACAATTGGAGCTTTGCAAGAACCAAGTCCCAAATCCTCATTTACTATCACTTGCTCACAAACTGTATGATCAAACTTGTCCAGAGGTGAACTAGATAAAATAGAGAAAAAGAAGGAAAATGCAATGGTCCTCAAAGAGTTATTTAATTCATCAAAGACAGGATTGTTTTAAGAACCTGATGATATGGATACTCTTTTTTTTTTTTTGATGAATGTTCAAGCAACCTGCATGAAGATTAAACTTCATGATAATAATCTAAGTAACATTATATAGTATTAAATCACAGAGAGATTGAGGTGTTTATCCATCTATCCATCTATCCACCCATCCATATATTTTGTTTTTTTTTTCAATTAATTACCCAAAGCCCATAGATCATCAATATTATCATTCAGATGATTACATTTCTAAAGAACCAGAAAAACCCAAGTCATGACCTGCCAGTATAAGGCACCAAACAAATGTGATGGGAAGTTTAAATTTCAGTTGAAAAATTGTTTCACCGTCAACAACTGACTTAAATGACAAGAGTTTCAGCACAAAGTAGGGTTGGAAACATTTTCTAAAACCAGAGAATATGTGGAGGGATAGATGGATGGACAGATGGACAGGTGGGTAACCAACCAGCCTTCGAAGGCTACAAGTAGCATTGCCAGTAACCTGACAGTGAAGACAATGTTTTGTCCCTTTGGGGATAAATGAGCATTTAAAGGGCCAAAGATGTAAGTTAAACCTTACAGAGACTTAAGACATTTATTTCTCTCCCTATTTCTGCAAAAACAATTAACTAAATAAAGTGCAGTTAAAATTGGCTTTTTGCTGAAAATACATGAATTAATAGGGGACGCGGTGGCGCAGCGGCTTAATGACGCTGAAAGTTGCCAGCCAGAAATGGTCGACACTTCAGTGGTTCGAGCCCAGCTCCACACAGCAGAGCAAGCTCCTGCTTCCTCCCCAGCTCCTGCCAACCCAGCAGCTCGAAAACCTACATGAGTAGATAAATGGGGACTCTCACCCCGGTGGGAGGAAAAATGCTGGTGGCGCCTTGCACGGGAGACGGGAGCAGTTGTCAGTAACGTGGAAGCTGCACACACCCAAAAAGGCATGAAGTAACGGAAACTCCGCCTCCTGCGCTCGTCAGCTGGGCTCCGCTCTAGGAAGGAGGCAATGGCAACCCCCTTCTGAAACACCTTGCCTTGAAAACTGCAGGGACACATCCAGGCAGTCGCCGCAGAATCAGTAATGACTGAGTGCGGATAAAAAAAAAAACCATGAATTAATATATGACTCGTATATGTCCTCTTCTCAGGAAAGAGTACTGCACAGCTGCCCCTGGAACTCCTGAACACATTCATTTCTGGAAAAGAACTTAAAGTTTAGACAGGGAAAAGGTTTCATAAAATGTATCTTGAAAATTAAATTAAATTGAAATATAGAAATGGATAGTCTTCTATAAATGTGTTATGTAGTACCCCCTAATTCTTCAGTCCCCCTCCCACCCCTCATCCCCATCCTGTGCCAGCAAAATTCAGCTGCAAAACTGCTAATTTTAATGGCACAATTTTCTACTTGGGGAGGGATAAGGTGCTGAACTGAAAGGTGTAACATGCCCTTAATTTCCCTTAAAATCCCCAAGCACCCCAAATGGAGCAAAACTCTTCAGCCCCACCCCACTGTCATAATTGTCATCAGATAATGCAGCCCTCATAGCTGAAACTAAGAAGAATAAGAACGTGTCGCATAAAAAAAATCTGCCTCCCTGATTTAAAAGACAATTGTATCTTATCATTTATAATGTATAATTGTTGTTTCTTCAGCAATTGATGAAAGTGGTTGTTAAAAGAATACCTGAATAAATGATTACATAGATATGGAATTCCCAGTACAGAACCATTGAGTTCATGGATATCTTCCTTGGTGCCTTCTCTATCCCCTACTTCACTCTATTTTTTTTAGATTTATAATTATTTTAATATTAACCCCCCCCCCCCCAAATTAAAAGGAAATTAGCCTTCTACTTGCTACACATGTGAAGTACTAGCTTCTAAATTAATCCTTATGCCCAGGCATTTCCTTAGATTCCAAATAGATTTCACAAATGTTATTAGAAACTAACAATGCTGAAGGTCATAGGCTATGGTTTATTTGTAAACCACCCTGTCAGGAGGGAGGGATGGAGGGAGGGAGGGAGGGAGGGAGGAAGGAAGGAAGGAAGGAAGGAGCCGTAAAAGGCAATGGGGAGTAGTCTCACTAGTATACATTTTGACTTGTGTTGTGTGACCAGATTTCTAGTTGATGTCAGTCCTCAGGACTCATCAGATAAAGCATGCACACAAGGTCTTTTTTTTATGAAGCATTCTGATTGTTTTTCTTTATTTTTAGCATAACAGAGATAGAATGATATCCATTTCTCTGAAAGGTTGACTTTTCCAGTGAGATATCTAAGCAAGCAGATTCAGCTATTGCAAGCAAACAGACCTAGTCGCCCTCTTGTGTTTGCTGTCAAGGGAGTTTGGAATGTAGTAATCTAAGTTATGACCTAACGTCTGTATGATTGAAAGATTAACATCTCTCTTCAGGCAATGCTACTGTTTTTATTAAAATTATAGTGTGTCTAGGCTAAAATGTAGCTGTTACTAAACTCCTTAGAGTCAGTCAGGATCCATTTATAGCTTAACTCTTGTGGCTACTGAAACTTAGATCTTCTTTCTTGTGTCTTCAGAACTTCTTCTATCTCTGGATTTCTCCACAGGGTAGACAGATCTCATGCTCCATTGTTCTTGCATAGTAATTCCTATGCCAATTCCTCCTTGGTGGTCCTGAATCACCTTGGAACTTGAATATCTTCAGATTTTGCTTGCAAATCATTTCTTCTTCTTCCTCTCTCCCTTTCTCCAACTTCAGTTTTCCTCCAACTTCTTCTTCCTGGTTTCTTAGTCCATTTCAAATTTCCCCTTATTCTCTCAAACTGTCAAATATGCCCTCTGGCCCAAAACTCTGGGGACCAATGACAGATATACACTAATAAATGGAAGAGGGACAATGTAAGTTGGCCCCATCTTTAAATCTGCCGAAAGGGAAAAGGGATCAAGGGAAAAGTTAATAACCTAACCTATAAGTTCATTAATAACCTAAACCTTCTAAAAATTAGTCAGTTGCATGTACTTTTCTTGGGAAAAAATACACAACAAATATATATTTAATTCCATTGAAGAATATTACTATATATTTGCTGAAAAGGCCAGTGCTGTATTAAGCCTCTTGACAGTGACAAACAATCTATTCATAAATTATTCTTCCATCATAGGGTAACTGATTGACTAATGAAGGGATTTAGCATGGAAAGGTGAGTGGGAAGAAAATAAAAGCCTGTTTAGTTTTAACAAGAATCTTAAAGAAGAATTGCTCTTGAATGAGTACTGATTGCTTTACAGGCCCTAATCAAGGCAGGGAATACCTATTCTTTTTAAATGAAAACATTTCTGAATGATCATTTCTTGACAGTATAACTATATTTAAAATAGCACAAGGAGGACACCTTTCTCCACTTTGACTAACTCAAGGCAAACTAGGGCTGTGTGGCTTCTCCTAACACTGGAAAAAGAAGACATCTTAATAAAAAGAGGAGAAAGATTTCCTGTAAATTCAGCTTTAACTACATAGAAAAGAAAGCACTTTGCATTTGCATTTGTATCTGAATTCTAATTCAGAGTACTATGTAGTGTATGTGTGAATATGTTGCATTAAGGCAAAGCTCTTCCAGGGATCCAGTGTAGAAAACAAGGACATAGACAGAAGTGGAGTATCCTGAGACCTGTAGAGCACATGTAGACCCCTAAACCTCCCCAGCTCTGACCTTGCCGCTCAAATAATAGCTTTTCCCATTATGGCACTCAGAATCGTCACAAACAAAAACAGATAATAGTCCTTCCATGCAGCATAGATGGCATCATAAAATGACTATGGAATATGGTCTTACAATTTTGTCGTTTTTGGAGATTATAGTGTTCTGAATGAGCACCTAAGGGCAGAGGTGCACTTGTGATGGCAAGCTACAGACATGTAAAAATGGGTGTAGAGAATCCCAACCATACACTTGTACATGAGAACCTTCCATGTATTTCTTAATGAGGGTAAAAATTCCCCTCTCACCCCTATGGGTGGTACGTGTCTTCCTCAATCTTGGGTCCTCTACCAGAGGCCTGGGAGTTTGAGGGTTCTGTGCAATATCTTAGCTGTTCCTAGCACTGCACTCTTCTGGACAGAGAGCTCGGATGTTGTTCCTGGGATCTGTTGGAGCCACTCTCCCAGCTTAGGAGTCACAGCCCCGAGTGCTCCTACCACCACTGGGACCACTTTGGCTTTGACTTTCCACATCCTCTCGATTTCCTCCTTCAGGCCCTGGTACTTCTCCAGCTTCTCATGCTCCTTCTTCCTGATGTTGCGGTCACTTGACACTGCTACATCTATCACTACCGCTGTCTTCTGGTCTTTGTCTACTACCATGATGTCTGGTTGATTAGCCAGTACCTGCCTGTCCGTCTGGATCTGGAAGTCCCACAGGATCTTAGCCCTGTTATTCTCCATGACCTTCTGTGGAATCTCTCATCTGGACTTGGGGGGGGGGTCTAGCCCATACGCTGTGCAGATGTTCCTGTACACAATGCCAGCTACTTGGTTGTGCCGTTCAGTGTATGCTGTTCCTGCCTGCATCTTACACCCTGCCACTATGTGTTGGACTGTCTCTGAGGCCTCTTTGCGCAATCTGCACCCTGGATCCTGTCTAGTGTGGTAGACCCCTGCTTCTATGGATCTGGTGCTTAGTGCCTGTTCTTGTGCTGCTATGATCAGGGCCTCAGTGCTGTCTTTTAGGGTCTTTCCAGCCACTGATAGGATTTCCCAATGTCAGCCACCTCAGCTATCTGTCGATGGTACATCCTATGCAGGGGCTTGTCTTGCCATGGCACTTGGCAAGCTGCAGACATGTAAAAATGGGTGTAGAGAATCCCAACCATACACTTATACATGAGAACCTTCCATGTATTTCTTAATGAGTGTGTGTGTGTGTGTGTATGTATGTATATGTATGTATGTATGTATGTATGTGTATATATATATATATATGCTGAGGGGGAGTGTGTCCTAGTAAAGCAGCCGTTCCCATGCATATTCATTCAACTCAGGACAGGCAACTTTATCTAGCCAACCACATACATGCTGAGTGTAATTCCTGAGTCAATGCCCACCTTCTGAAATCTGTCCTGCATAAACAAAGGGGAAATGAGGATTCCCTGGCTGTTCTTGCCTAGAGAAATACATGCTTGAGAAATCACTCCCTGCTCCCATAAAAAAGTGTACAATAAAGTATACAACATAAAGCCCATGAGCTGCACGTGGCCCCGAAGAACTCCATTTTTATCATCTATATATTTACTTACAAAATGTAGCTTTTAATGTGGCAGAAAAGAAAAATAGTGTTAAATGACTGGCTGGCTGGCTGGCTGGCTGGCTGGCTGGCTGGAGATTAGCATGCTAACTATATTTAGTTTTAATTCAATTTAAATATGAATGAGTTGACCTCAAAGATACCCTGTCCTGGGCCACTTTTTTTGTGAATGTGGCCCTTAGGATGCTTTTCACAAACCCGGTCTGGCCCCTGGGCAGGGAAGAAGTTGGGCATTCCTGTTCTTGCACAGAGAAAGGTGCTCTGTGGGAAAGTCAGCCTTTGCATTGAATGCTTTCCTAGGAAGGGCTTCAGATATTTGGGAGAATAAGGACCTCATGGACGCAAAGTCTTTATAGCCAGATTTGATCCACAGGGTGAAAATGCCTCCCTCCAGAGCAACTTATGGTTCTAACAATGTAAGCAGAATTGAAGAAACACAAGCAGTACAATGAGCTGAAGGAGTTTTAAACATGAATGCAAAGTAAGGGTCAACTATTAGATACATAATACACAATTCTATACCCATTTATTTGTTTGCTTTTGGGTTAGATTGACTTCCTCCAGGAGCTCAAAGGAGCATACACACCACTCCCTTCTTTAGTTTTTCCCATCAACAATCCTGGGAAAGAGGTCAGGCTGAGACAGAGTGAGTGACCAAAATCTTGCCCAGCTTCCATGGCATAGAGGGACTTGAACCTGGGTTTCTCCAGATTTCTCTGTGATTGCAGAATGAATATGCCACACAGTGGTAATCTGATATTCCTAGTCTCTTAGATATTTTAAAGGAGTTGAGGAGAGAGGAGAGAAGAGGGAGAAATCGTGCTAACTTCCCCCCTCCCTATTGCAAACTGATGTGAAAATGGAATGGAACAAAATTAAGGTTGGGGGGAAAAAGACAAGTTCAAAAAAAGCAACTGAATTTGAGAGAAGAAACTTCTTTATATTTTATGGATACCTTTATGGCTTCCCAAGGTGCTAGAGCAAACATTCACATACTGAAGATGCAATAGGTTTAATTCTTCACATGACTAGGTAAGCAGAGATGAAATAAAATTTTGCCTGAGACCCTGGAGACTTACCACCAACCAGCATAGTCAACAGTGGATAATCTTAACCAATGATGTGATTTAGTAGAAGACAGTTCAATTATTTTTTTATTGTTCTTATTAATACAATTTTTAAACTGTAATGATGACCTTTTCAATATAAATTGGTTTTATTCTAGTAAACTGAGGCGGCTTTAGATTTGAAAACCAACTTTAGGTGCTGAAGAATCACAGTCCAGAACGAAAAGCATAAAAGTCACTTCTGCTCTGGAGTTAATAAAATCCAGACTTTATTTCATAGTGGATGCTAATGATTTGGCACTTTATGTACTTAGAGGGATGTCTAATTTGAAGCAAATGTTTTCCAATTATTACTTGAAGGCTTCATTAGCTCCTGTGATTTCCTCTTGCCTTTGGAGAGACTTAATCAGGTAAAACCTTCCTTTTAGCTTTACATTTGTAGGTATCTAGCCTCTAGATTTTAAAAGAGTGCTTTTTCTGAATATACAAATTGCAGAGGTGCACTCAGGGAAAAAAAGATATTATGGTTATTTTGAACTATATTTTAAGAGAAAAATATTTGATACTTCCCACCCCACACCAAAAATATGCAATTAAAGTAAAGTTACTGGCAGTGTCAGTAAAGTTACTATGTCTCTTATGAGGAAAGAGTTTCAGCTGCTTTTTTTTTTTTTTAATGCACCTTGTATCTTTTCTACTTCAAACTAGACCCCATAGGAATGAAAAGCATTGCAGATAGCCATACACAGGCATAATATGTACTGTATTGTTTTGCTGGACTAATCTTTGAGACAGAGCAAGGTTCAGCAGACAGGGCAGCACAAGGTATGGCAACCTACTTTTCATCCAGTTTCTAGACTGGGAACTAGTGCTTTAACATGGCTGTCTGCCTATGCTCTACAACCAAATGTAGTTCTTGTTCCAGAAAACGTGTTGCACTGTTGCTGTAGGAGCTGAATGCGTGTCCTGTTTCACGGGGGTTTAATGTTTGTTATGTTCTACCCTTTTTGAAGGACTCCGATAAAATATAAAAGAGTCCTACTTATTATAAAAGATATAATTATTCCAAATTGTTTTTATTACAATTATGTACTTGTATAATAATTAAAATCTCACATGAATGTATTTATTCATAATGATGAGGTGAAAAAGTGTTAGCTTCTTACTATGTTAATTTATTCTCTTCTAAATTCTGGAGTGTGTTTTGTTTGTTTGTTTATGGTTGCATGTGGCACATTTCTATGAGGGGCTTTCCTCTTGTCCCCATAGTGAGAACTAGATGACAAATTATTAGAAACTACTGAGAAGTTTAAACCATATTGTAGGATATGGGTGAACAGAATTTTAAACAAGAGCTTTCCATTTTGGCCTCCTAGAGGGCACTTGAGAAATGCCATCAGAGAAATAAAGTATTTTATGAAGTGTCAAAATAGTTAATACACACTAGATGTTATTAACTGAAATCCCTTTATCCTTTTTTTTTAAGGCACATGTGTACATTTGAACAAGATTCCTACATTTCAGGATCATGAGAAAACGAACCGCTATTTTGAATTCACTTTCCGGGTAAATGTAGCCCTAAGGGTTGACACTAAGCAGTTGGAGATGGGTCGACCTTCCTTGTCTGTGAAGAGCTTGTCAGCAAGATGGAAGACATCTCCTGACAAAATCTTTGCTTCCAGGTAGAAATACTAACATCTCAGAATTACCACTTGGCCATGTCCAAACATAAATGCATGGAGCAGAGGACAAGGAGCTAAAAACCTGACAAAACATGTCCTTTGTGGAAACACATTGTTACCTCAGGATATATTTGACCAGATATGGACTAGCCTGAGGCATTGAGTTGTTAGTTACAGCCCTTAGCCAATGTTTCATGCCCCTGCCTTTCTTATCTGTGCTGTTTCACCTTTACAAAGAAATTAATAGATTCCCTTTCTAGTGACACTCCATTCTTGAGGCAAATATGGGATTTGTGCTGTTTCACCTTAGCCACTTTTCTACAAATTGGATTATTTAGGTAATCTCAGATTGCTACATGGTGGATGTTATGCAGTTTGGCAGAAAACCTATCCTGTAAATTTTAGATGCCAAGTGCTATTGAGATGAATATGTGTAACATATTTTTCTATGTTAACTAGCACCACATTTCTTAGCAGCCTGTTAGTATATCAGAGGAAATAAAAAAAGATGGATAGTTTTACTATGGTTAGTTTATCTATTTGTTTCAGCTTGGTTATTTATACTTTTGCCATAGTTGTGCTTATTTTTCTATACTATAGCAAGATAAGCCTATGCAGAGATTGTTATCTGATTTTAATGGCATTTCTCCATTACTGTATACATTTCTCCGTTCAGTGAATGCTTGAAATATGTCCACTAGGAGAAACAGATAAAATGTGTGAGGTGCTATGCAGTTTTTCAATGATGGCAGCAGTTTTGTGAACATTTCTCTAAATCCATGACATTTTTGTGTACTGTTGTCCCTGGGGAAACAAGTTCAAATTAGATTGATTTGTATTAAAAAGTCGTCTAAACACCCCCCCCCCCCCCCCCAGTCCTACTCTAATTTTGTCTTCATTTATCCATCTCATTATGGTGCTCTTCTGAAGCTGGTCACTTCAGGTTAAGCCATGACGAGGCCTGCACTTTCTGGGGTTTTGAGAATGTGTTTATTTTCTATGCCAACCTTCCCCAACTTGGTGCCTTCAGATCCCTAGCCAACATGCCTTTACATTTACAGCCATAATAATGCCAGCCCTGAGACGTCTATACTCAAGTGTGTATGATTTTATTTATTTATTTATTTATTTATTCATTCATTCATTCAAAAGCCTGTACTTGGCCTAAGTCATTTTCTCTATCCTTGTAACCACCATGCCACATTTGTACTGTTTTTTCTTGTTTTCATCAATGAAGGCACTGGCCATGGCAAAGATATGAGACAGTGTCTGCCACACCAGTTTGCACAAAACGTATTCCTTCCTGAATTTGTTTTGCTCGTGGTTGCTTCCCCTGTAGTACAGTTTTTTAGGGGTATATTTGAACTGGAGACCAGGGTGCATTTCATTGAAGCACAGATTGGTTCGTGCACAGCACTGGAGACAAAGAAAGGCACAAGAGACTTATGCAAATTAAAGTGTGCCTGTGATTGGATAGAGCAGCCAGGAATTTCATTGGATATAGCACATCATGCGGCTCGCAAGGTCAGTGAGGCCCTTAGGGTGGAATTATGATGTAATGGGACAGGACTTCAAAGGCAGTGGGGTTCTGAAAGAGCAAAGAGGCAGGAGCCCACGAACATAGTTTCTTTCCAGGGAATCACCGTATTTTTCCGACAATAAGATGCCCCCATGTACAAGACGACCCCCATTTTTCCAACCCCAAATTAAGAAATCAATATTTTAAAGATAGTGCAGAACACATTTTTATTTAGTAATTAGTTAACATTGACCTGATACACTCGGTGGGAGGAGGTCCAAACCGTCTCTCTGCAGCTCTATTTCCAGGCTCTTTTGCATAACTGATTACATTCAAGCACGAGTGAAACTGCCGATAGCTTCTCTCTGCAAACAGCCTTCCTCTAATTGGTTTGTTCAGCATCAGCTGACATCAGTTACATAAGGCTCGTGATTGGAGGAAGTCTGTTTGCAGACTCAAGCTATTTCACTCGTGATTGGAGGCTAGCAATAGGAGGAAGCCCGTCTCCAGAATCAAAGTATGGGCAGTTTTGCAACAGCGAGGTTTTCTCTCTTCGGCTGACTTCCTTGAATAAGACGCCCTTCAATTTTTAGGGTAAGGATTTTAGAAAAAAGTATTGCCTTATAGTCGGAAAAATACGGTATTTTATTGTGTTTTCCCAGAACTCTGCTCACCTTCTGAGATCTTTTCCCAGCTTATCAAATTCCCTGGTCTTCAAAAAGTTTTTATGGTTGAGCTGATCATTTTAGTTTCCCTGGGAAGGTGTTATTTGTAAAGGGGTAGCTAACTAATTTGACACCATATGGCTGAGTCAATGGGATTTTTTTGGCAGGGGAAGATGTATTTCTATTTACTCCCTCTCCCATTTCTCCCTTTTCCGTCTGTACCTCTGTGTGAACTTATTGTCAAGACATCTTGACAATAGGTATCAAGACACCTACCCCCTTTGTTCATTTCCCACGCAGTTATCTGGAATAACATTCCTCTGGAAACTCCTGACAAATGGCCATCTTATCTCAAATTCAGCTGGCTGAATATTTAATGGCAGGGGAGTTTTATCTATGCATTTATTTCTGTGTACCATCCTCTGAAATTGTTTTTTCAAACAACAACAACTGAGCATCTGTTTTAACTGTTAATTATGCTTCATAAGTGTTTTTTAATGCTGTTTTCATCCCCCCCACCTTTTTTTTTTGGTCAGTATATATCTGCCAACTCGACCACCTGACATTTTATCACAAATCTCACCTGCATAATCTTAATAACAAATTGCTTTGTTTTTATTCATGACTGGACTAAATTTCTTCACACAAATAAATGTGCGCAACTTCATTTAAAATCCACGTGTCTGCTGAATGCTATCTCTACTGGCAAAGATGTATTGCGTTTAATATAACTAGCATGTTACTAGCCATTCATCTTGCAGGGAGGGGCTATTTAAAAAAATGGAAGCTGAAGGAAAAATATTAGTGTTTAAGAATATTTTGCTGCTTGAGTCCCTTCCAAAGCTCCATCCTAACCTGCAAATAAATATCAGCCACATGTGGAATTTCTGCCATTTTTCTGAAAAATATGTGCCATAGTAATGTGCCATTGCTATAATTCTGTCGCACTCTAGCATGATCAACTACAAAAACACTGAAGCTGAACTGATGGAAGGACAGCAATAATTGAACAGCAAATAAGTCAATAAACTGGAAAACACAATGAAATTTGACAAAGCAAAGTCAAAACCGTGTAATGAATGTATTACTCCTGTCCAATAAACTTTGGCTAGTTGTGGGGATCAATGAATCATTAGTTCTGCATATGTTCACCCAAAGGTCTGTGCCATCCTGTTTTGGCATATTTGGTAAATATTTTTCTCAAGGCAGAGAGTTAAATTCCATCTCATCCATGATGAATGTTTCTTAACTTGTTTCTAGACTTTTTTTCTTAAAATATCTGTAATAAAGCACCTCTGAAGATAACACTAGAGACCTATTGTCTGTAGCACTGAGGCAGCTGGCCTTATGTAAACTTTTCTGAAGCTTCCTATGATAGCTGGTGTGGGTCTTCCGGGCTGTGTGGCCGTGTTCTGGAAGTTTTGTTTCCTAACGTTTCGCCAGCATCTGTGACCGGCATCTTCAGAGGGTAGGAGCACAGACAGGAGCAGAACATCATCCTGGGCACAGAGAGAGTTGCTCCTGTCTGTGCTCCTGCCCTCTGAAGATGCCGGTCACAGATGCTGGCGAAACGTTAGGAAACAAAACTTCCAGAACATGGCCACACAGCCCGGAAGACCCACACCAGCCATATCAGTATTCCGGCCGTGAAAGCCTTCGACAATACTTCCTATGATACTACAGCTTCTATCCCCAAAAGGGCAAATGATATAATTTCTATCCCCAAAAGGGGAACCATTTGCTATAAAAAGAGGGATACTAATATGATGATGATGATGACGACAGTGGTGACACTGTTAATAATAAAAAGAGGGATACTAATCCCTTAAATAATACTGATAATTCTCTCTGTGTGTGTGTGTGTATGAGTACCAACAGAGAATTACCAGAATTATTTAAGGGATTAGTATCCCTCTTTTTATAGCAAATGGGTCTATATATGTGGAACTTCCCTCCCAAATAATTACATGCTTCCACAAAACCAACTCAAAATCCATTGCCTCTGGGAAACATATAGCTTAATAACATTTCCCCTCTGGCATATATGGATAATTTGTAGCCTGCAGGCCATATGCAGACTTTTACAAGTCTTCAGTGTGGCTTGCTGTGGGTGTCCAAATTGTTGCTGCTCAGCAACACAGTCCCCCACCCCTGTCAGCTATTTTTTTCTGAGTTGGGGGAAGAGCATGGTACAGGCACCTTCTCCAGTTGTCTCCTTCCCCATCTAAATTGTGCTCCTGACGGTCCTTTAAGCAATCTGCCAAATAGCCTTCCTTAGTTATATCATGTGTGTATGTGTGAATTAATGTTTCTGTGTTAGAGAGATTGGAGGGAAAGGTTCATGTAAGTGTGCATGTAAGTGTGCAGTGCTGATTCACTGCCAGCCATTACATACAGTTCTTAGAGACAAAAACCCTGACTATTCTCAGTCAACAGAAATAAAATCTTAGACCACCAAACTACAGCTATTAGTATGGATACGATCACCCCTGACTGCCCTTTCTGGTGTTGTGGACCATGGCCTACTCCCTGATTTACTCAGGAGCTCTGGGCAAAGAAGCAGGCCAGGAATAGCAGAGCAGAAATGGTAAAAGACTCATGTTGAAGTTGATTGAACAAGTCTTAGCACATAAGTCATGCCTGCTACATAGCAGTGAAGAACTCAAAGAAAGATTCCTTTGCAGTCTCCACTAGATCCTCAGTTCCATCAGAATTTTGTAGGGTGGTTAAGGCTTATTGCTGGGTTCCATAAATTTCAGGGTTGGAACCCTGAAAGATCTGCAACTGACTTGCAAGGCACTTTGAGAATAAAACCCCTTGTCTTCATGCTAACGTGAATTCCAAATTATGCTATTTTATCTCTTTTATTGGGCTTAGTTTTTAACTTGTATACCACCCAGAGTCGTCATGAGTTGATCAACTTTATAAATATGATAAATAAATAGATAAATGAACAAACAAGCAAAGCCAGCGAGCCAGCCTGCAACTTTTTTGGGGCAAAGTGCTTGAGAAGATGGTGTCTGTACAATTGCAGACATTATTCAAGGACAACAATGATCTCAGTCCTTTTCAGGCTGGGTTGTCTTCTGGTTTGGAGTCAGAATCATCCATGACTATTCTGATGGATGATCCTGCAAGAGAAAAATGGACTTTGACTCTGTTGACCCTGTTTCATCTCTTGGTAGCTTTTGATATCACTGATTTCACATCATACTGTATTGTTTATATGAGCTGGGAGTTGCATGCACTCTGTTATAGCTGATTTACTCCTATTTGCAGTGATGGTCTCAGACAGTAGTAGTAGGGGGACTATTTTATCCTTAGTGCTATTGATTATCTTTATAAAACTACTGGAAATGGACATCAGGAGTTCTGCAGGTAAGTGTCACCAATATGCTGCTGACACTCAGCTGTATTTCATTGAAATATCTGTATCAGGAGAGACTGAATGCATTCTAAGTCAGTACTTTGATGCAGTAGTGAGTGATAATGGCTAGTAAACTAAACCTGAACCTTGATGAGGCAAATACCTTATGGGTGGGTAGTTCTCGTGTATGGAAATAAGGAAGTTTACCTATTCTTATGGTTGTATTTTTGGAAAAGTGGGTAATAAAAGGTTGGTTTGGAGACTGCTAAATATGAAATAGCATTTGACTTGAAAATTCTAGTGATAAATAGTTAATGTCTATACTGTGCCAAGTGCCCTTAATTCAACTGTCTATTTTCACCTAGAAGTACATATAATGATAAAATCTCTCTCACAAAAACTTACTCCCTTCATCTGATGTAGAATTGATTTAGGACAGCCGATGACAGAATAATATTGATTAATCTTAAAGGTGACACTAATTAATTGATTAATTTTTCATTCTTTTCCCTTTTTTGCTGCAAAAAAATGTCTGCTTTAGAGTATTTTCTAAGATGGCATGATAAAGAAATCATGTCTCCTTCCTTTTCCTTGGGGAGCTTACAATCAAAACATGTAGAAATCAGACATGATAATAAGAGATAAATACTATATTATTATTTAATCTATTTTTATACTGCTTCCTAAGCAGAAGTATCTCAAAAAGGTTTATAGTATATGAAGTACACAATGACAAGAACAGGAGACACAGAGCGCAACATTCCTACAACAAAGCTTTGGTGTAGAGTGAGGGCTTCAAGAACTGCTTTGAAAAAGTAATAGTAGGGACCTCCCAAATTTCACAGAGACAGCATTCCTTGGTGCAAGTTCCAACATTTGCACCCACTCACAAATTATCACACAGTGACACTCTGGGGTTCTAGGCACATTATGCAATATTCCCCAACAATCTCAGTGATAGATCAGATCTGCAATGGTGAAGATTAAGTAACCTGCTTGCAGGGTGATGAGAGCCTTATATTTCAGAAGTATTGGATTGTTATAGCTAATTGGCCACCAGTGTAGTTGCTTCAAGAAAGATGTAGCATGTGCATGAAAGGTTCCCAGTTTGCAGCCTGGCCACTGCAAGCTGCAGTTTCTGGACTAATGGCAAGGGTAGTCCCACCCAAAGCACATTACAGTAATCTAAGTGTGAAGTTAGTAGTCAGGAACAATAGTATCTAAACAGTCCATGTCCCGGAAAGGTCATAGTTGGTATGCCAACATAAGCTAATCAGTATTCCTGGCCATAGAATAACTCAAGCTTTCCAGCCACAGTGATTGGTCTCTATATTATTTCCTTCTCAGGAAATGCTCAGGAAAACCTTTCATTCCTTTTCTGAATGTGCTATTTTCCTTTACTCTCTTTCTTTCTGATCAGAGTAGAATTAAATATATAGCAGCATTCCAGACAAAGCACTGAGCTGCAAAAACTCACCTGTTATTTTCTGGGAGTGCTTATGGGGTCCATGTGAAGGTCGGGGACATTTTTAGGATTAAAGCTAAGTGGAGCCTGGCACTTGGTTTTGTAGCATGTCAGCTTCCCATTTCATGTTCTTTACATTTAAAGAAGCTGTTTTAACTGAGGTAGAGATCAGGCAGGCACCAAATAGAACCTTTGTAGGTGTATCAGTGCCTAGGGACACCACTCTGGGGTGTTCAATGTATTAAAGGAGTGACGTGTGTGCCTTCTTTTTCTGTTTTTTAAGTTCCCCGTCGCGAAGTGCATAGTGACAGTGCATTGTCAGTCAAGATGGAGTTGCCAAAGCATCCAGAACCCCAGACTAGAATAACATTGGTTAACTGCCCTGTATAACAGTGGAGTTTCCTGCAGTTTGGGACCCCTTCCTGCAATTTGCACTACATTATGACAAGGCCAAGCCCAACTATTTTAAAATGGTATTAAAACCATGACATACATACAGACCTTTGGGGACTATAAATCTGGTGATTAAGGGAGTTGCTGGTCTTCCGTGGCCCGTAAGATGTTTGTTAATTTTGCTGGATAGGAATACAATGTCACATAATAGTACTTCATCGACTCTAGGTCAGTTATTATTATTTTTTTCGGTCTTCTGATGCCTCCCAAATAAACCTGCTTCTAAACACCATTTTTTTTTTTTCATTTTTGACTTTTCCCATCCCCTTACAACCATATGTAGTTTTAAAATACCTCTCCCAGAAATGTACTACATTAATCTGATAAACTGCGCATGATATACACAGGATGGTCCACAGGTGTGGTCAAAACGATCCCTGTGATGATGCAGTTGAAGTTCCACCTGAATTTTATGTGACACCACACACCTAAAAAAACAGGCAGAGCTTTGATTACACTGTCACTGCCACTCTGTTGAACATTTTGACCATACTCTGCAAATGCCCCTGGATTGACAAAAGGTTATAATAAAATCAGGCTTAAAGGTACAAGACATTTCTCTTTTTCACTGACTTTTTTGGGTGGTGATGATAATGATAATGAAAATAAGACTGCCAACCCACACCGTTTTCAAGCTAACATGGAAAAAAGAAATCCTGATTATATACCTCAGAAGGCTATAGGAAACATGCTTGACTTCATCTAAGCATCCTATAACCTAACTTCCTCATTCCAGCTACTGATTGTCCTTTCTAGGCCCTGCTTGGATGTCAACCATGAAGTCCATGATTTATTTCTCAAGGTAATTATTTTGAAAGTCAGTTGATTGGCTCTGCATGACCCTAATGTCACATGTGTTTAATATTAAAATTATTCCTGATATATTAAGAGACATGAATCTTATCTAATGAATGTGACTGAGATTGTTCAGGCTGGATAATCAGACTGCAGCTATTTTCTCTGATTCCCAGACATTACTTGCATATTATAGTTGTTATTCAGTCATTCAGTCACTTATAGTAATTTGTGATATGATGGACACTAGTTCACCAGGACTGTTGTTAGTCACAGTACTGCTTCTTTGAGTTCTTGTAAACTCATGCTTGTGTCATGATTGACAGTATCCACAGGTGTCTGTAGAGGGATGGGGGTGGGGTGGGGTGGGGTGGGGTAGAAGAAGCAGTAAGTGACAATGTGCCTGAAATTCAAACTCTGCCCTTTACATACTTGCATGCAACATTGCAGTACAAATATGAATGAGTAGAGCTTGCACTGTGATGCTGCAATGAACATTTTATCATTCAGCATCATCATGAGGTATGACAGTATTTAGCCACCACATCTTCTGTTGACCTCTTTTCTGGTTGCCTTCAATTTTTTCAAGCACCCAGATCTTCTACAATGTCTTGTGCCTTTGCAATTTGTGCCCAAAATATTTAAACTTCAGCTTCATTATTTGTGTTTCCTGTGAGCAGCTGGGTGTTCTTCCTGCAATCCAAGGTATTCTCAACAGTTTTCTCCAGCAAGACACTTAAAAGATGATAGATAGATAGATCGATCAATCGATCCAACAAGACACTTAAAAAGTAGGTAGGTAGATGGATGGATAGATAGATAGCGCTATATATATTCTGTATTATCTGTAGGTTTTATATTACAAACTGTCAGAGTCTTCTGCTGGATAGCCACTTTGATTGGCTCATACATACGTATTCCTCACATTAAGGGTGCCATATTTGGGCTGCATAACCCTGACCACTAGAGGAAAGCAAAGAGCACATTCTGCATCTCTTTGCTACCATCTAGTGATTGTATGGATTTTTACTGCTCAGATATGGTATGCCTACCTTGTTAGATTCTGCCTAACGCTGTATGATTGTAATACGATTTCTTTACTTTATTTGTTATATTTGTATCTTTCCACAGTACCATTTAGAGCAAGAACATCAAAATATGAAATCAAACATGTATCCTGATTAAATGAAATACAGAATCACAATTAGCACAGATACGAGTTTAATAAATTATTATTATGGTTGGTCACATAGTCAGTAAGATGTTTAGACTGGATTGGGCATTTTTATCCACCTATTGAGTTCTTCCTGAGGACCTGGGATAGGCAGATGTTATTGTTTGATGGTGTTAAAGGTATCATCACAGGATACAAGCTGTTCCAAGTAAAGCTGCCTTTTGCAATTGACTGGTGGTGTTCAAGTGGTGCTCCAGATGTTTTGGGATTGCACCTAAGGCACCTATTACTATTAGTACTATCTTTGCTTTCTTTTGCAATAGTCATTCTACTTCTATTTGCAGGTCTTTGTATTTTGTTATTTATGTTTTTTCTCCAGTTCTTTCTCTTCTATACTGCTGTCTCCAGGTATTGCAATGTCCACTATCCAGACTTTTTTGTCTTCCTTATCAACAATGGTTAAGTCTGGGGTGTTGTGTGGCAGGTGCTGGTCTGTTTGAATTCTACAGATATGCTATGCCTACCTCATTAGATTCTGCCTAAAGCTGTATGATTGCAACACCATTTCTTTTCTTTCTTCTTGTTGTTGTTATACTTGTATCTTTCCACAGTGCTCTAAATGGCTAGCAAGAACATCAAAATATGAAATGAAACATGCACCCTGATTAAATAAAATACAAAATCACAATTAGCACAGATACAAGTTTAATTAATAATAATAATAATAATGAAAAAGCAAATCAATTAAAAGACACCTATTAAAAATAAACAGCACCCACCAATTAATAATGTCCTTTTTGTCATTTGCTTAAAAACGTGCAGCTAATCAAAAGAAAAGGAAAATCGTCTGTCTAGAGTGGCATCATATGTAAAATTCAGGAACAGGAGAAAAACACTGCCTTAGTTTTTCATTGGCAAGAGACCTAAACAAACAGATTGGCAAGGTCATTAATCTCCAGTTATTCCCACAATATGCTTTTTGGCTCTAGAAAAGATATGAAGGACTTACATTCAAGAATAACACTGCTCATTAGCTGTACAATGGCACACCTGTTCTTCTTTGAAGGGCCTTTGCAGAAATGAAATGAGGATGCTGTTCTCTCTACCGGTGCATTATTGGTGGCCATTGTTCAAAGTGGCCACTAGGTGGCATGGGACTTTTTGTCATTTCTTGTTCTTGGTGAGCTTCACATTTTTTTTACCTACTCTCCTGGCTATCCTCTATGACAGGGATGGCCAACCTTTCACATCTTAAGTCCTACTGTTCTTCTGTTACTATTTTTATAATTTATGTTTCAAAGGCTTTATTGAAGTTTCAAGGACTTATCCAGCATGGGTGTTACTGGTTGGGAATCATGCTTTAAGACAGTCCGTGTGGCATAGTAGCTACAGCATTGGACTAGGATCAGGAAGACCCAGATTCAAATTTATCTTTAGGCATAAAATTCACAGACTTTGGACCAGTAACTTTTTCTCAGATCAATCTATCTCACCATGTGGCTGACTGGGGTTAAAATAAAGGTAAGTAAGATCTCCTTTTTAAAAAATTATGTATTCCTTAAAAAATTATAAGCTGCCCAGAGTATTTTTGGAATCAAGCAGCTTTGAAATCCAAGAAATAAAATAAAATAAGTAAAATAAGCTACTTTATCTTTTGGGAGAAAGGTGGGATGCAAATATTTATTTTTCTTAAAGGCTTCCATAATCTTTTTCTTATCACAGCAACTATAAACTCATGGCAATGCACAATCAGGCTTTGAATAGATAAAAGTGGAAATATTAAAGTTTTCTGATTTAACAGGATGAAAGAGTTAAGAACATTTTTTAAAATTTTTTTCCCGAAGGCTAGTTGGTTGCCTAATACACGCTGAAAATCAAGATTTTCTTGTGGTCCTTTCTGCTTAAACTTTTTGTTTGTGGCATGTCGAAACATCTCATAGCATTTCTTTTTTTAAATCATTACTTTAATTGAAGCTTGGAAATAACTAAACAGCACACGTATCTTGTCCCATTGTCTCAGAAAATCAACAGAAGCAGTAGAGTTTCTAGGGATTAAAATTTTACCCCCATTAGGAATTCTAATCCCCAAAAACCCATTCACTGGAGGTACACTGTATCATCATATAATATTATTCTGATGAATTGTGCCACTAATCAGCAGTTGTTGGAAGGACCACTAAAAAACTGGAAAGCTTTGTCCCCACTTCTAAAACTCATAGAAGTTAAATCTCGGCTTCATCGTTGGGTCTCCCCAAATAAAGGTACTATGCCAAAGAGAGAAGAATTTCTGGTTTTGGCTTTAGAATCAAGGATTCTTCACCTGTGCCTCTTCACTTCTCCTCATTTCATCTTTTTTCTTAATACTGATCCAGGAGATTCTTCCACACAAGGGGAGAAATTAAAAACATCCCCAAAATCTACAGACCTTTTTTGAAATGGAACATTTTTGTTTGTAGATGCTGTAAGAAAAAAAAAGGAACTATACTGAGGACAGCAGTTCTAAGTCTGTACTTCCAACACATGATACATGTGGACTACAAAATGCATTTGATTCTTCACAGAAGCACCTAAAGGCTGGGATGCGTAAAGTGGAATATTTGAGATTGGTTGCAGACTGGCTTTCTGCCATGTTCAGAATACACTGCAACAGGTACTTAAAATTTAATATCCCTGAGACAAAAAGAAATCAATCAAAATCTTTGGATTTATTTATTTATAGAAATTTATAAGGCCCCCCAACTCTACAATGACTCTGGGTGGCTGTCAGCCCTTTGAGGTTGCCCAGATCAGGAGACAGACTCCACAAGAAGACAAGAGCTGAGCTGTACTGAGAATCTAGCAAATCTGTGTTTTTCCTCTCCTCCCTCATATACCCCAGTGAGCCAGGGAGGAGTCAGCCTGAGTCTCTATCTAATACTACCTCCTTTTCCAGGGCTTTAAGAAATCCTTCTGCCCTTCCTGTTGTTGTATTGGCTTCTGAATATTTCTCTCAAGAGCTGTTGCTCTTCTAGCCAAATCATCAAAGGAGGCTCGAAATCATTGCATGAAATCCTTGTCCAGTTCTTGGTAGTTGTCATCAGTATTGGGTACAGCCCATTTGGCTGCTCCTTCTTTAAACAAACTCAGCATAAAAATCACTTTGCAATCTGTGGGAAACTCTGCTGGCTGACCCACCATAAGCAGTTCACAAGTTGTGAAGATCAGGAATTGGTCCTGGTTTCTTTCAAACTTCTCTGGCAAACATCTGTGAGAAAGTAGAAATACTGTCTGGGCTGCAGGCTGATGTGCCACTGCTAGCCAAGATAAATTCTACCCCAAATGCTGTGTTAGTTGCATCATGGCCTCATGGCATTTTGCAGATTAGTTATTTGTAAATCCACTGCGTTAGTGTTGCAATAAAGCTGCAGCAAAGTGTCCCACAGACAGAGGAGTGTCCTGAGGGTGAAATGCCATCTTCACTAATAAAGGTAAGATTCTTGGCCACTCTTGAAAGAGAGTAGAGACTTTCAGGACTGATATTAACAGAATCTTGCAAGCCTGACTGTGTTTTTCCTCTCCTCCCTCTTATACCACAGTGAGTCAGGGCGGACCTAATACCATTTCTTTTACCAAGGTTTTAAGGAATGCTTCTGCCCTTTTTGTTTTTGTAACAGTTTCTGAGTATTTCCCTCAAGGCCATCTCCATGGCTCTCTACAGTGACATACTATAAAAACATTCATACAATTTAAGAAAACCCAATGCCAGAAAACAACAACCATCATCACCACCACCACCACCATGCAGGACCTGCCACCCACTTAACCCAAGGCCAGGGAAAAGAGCCAGGTTTTCAGAGCTGTTTTGAACAAGGCCAGGGTGGGGGGCAAAACCTAACTCAGAGAAGATGGTGTTCCAGATGGCAGAGAATAGGCCAGAAGCAATGTCATTTCCTCATGAATTCAGTACTGTGCTATTCCTGGAAACTCAAAGCACATCAAATACATCATCTTCATAATCCTACTATAAACAATAAAAAACACTTATTTAAAAAACAAGAACAGTCAGACAAACAACCTAAGTGCAATATGATAAATATATCATCAATCTAAGACTAGCCACAATTATCAGCCTCTATTATAGATTCAGGATTAGTCTGAATGATTGATGGCATGCCTAAACCACTCAGTTCATGGCTGAGAAGAGATTTGAACCACTTCACTTTCTCTTAATGACTGTGTTACATTATATCACACATCACATGCCTGTAATACAACTGGGATAGGTGTCTTTGTTCAAAAGAATGGAATACAGCTGATTGACAGACATTTGCTAGCAGGAGTTTACTGGCAATTCTGCAAAATGGAATAAGTGAACACATCTGGGTTGATATTACATTTTCTCCTCAAGGAGAATAATGGAATTGGGAACTTAATTTAAATGGGAATGAGATGGTAGAATGGACCTTGCCAGTTACAGTTAATGACGGCAATTTGAATACTCCCCCTCATAGGCAAAATAAATAAAATTATTGTCCTTGTTCTGAAATATATTTTTATCCCCCTTCCCATGCAATCACTTCTAAAAGCGGTTGGCAGTAGAAATGAATAAAAATACAACAATAAAAACAAATTAAAACAGTACAAAAATGTATTCATTGAAAAGATGGGGAACGAAGTCAAAAACAAAACAAAACAATTTATGCAATAGTCATACAGGGAAAGTGTGGGTGAAGAGATAGGTCTTGAACAGAAAAAACAATGAGCATCTCATGAATATCATAGTGGAGATCATCCCAGATGTAGGACCATCACAAGGAAGGCCCACTTGCAAATAACTGCAACATAACACTGTCAGTCAGGACACGTGCAGCAGGACTTTTAATGATCTTAGCTATTGACAAGTCTGTAGTGGTGAAGATGATCTGTCAGGCGTTCATCTCAATTTGTTTATAGACCCTCACATCCAAAGCAGAACCTTGGACTAGGCTCAGGAGATGACTGGCAGACAGTGCAGTTGCTTTTGCAGGCACAGTACCCCACTCAGAAACCTGGCCACTACATTCCACACCCGGGGTAACCACAGGACCCCCCACATAGAGCACACTTGACTAATGTAAGTGTGATGGCCAGCTACAGTGCATCGTCTGTTGTTGCTGGATTGATGACTTTTGGGAGAATTAGACCTCCAACAAGGTGATTTTGATTCTTACAACTGAATAAATCAGATGAGAAGCTGGAGAAGAATGCTGCATGTTGTTTAATGTAGCCCTTAAACACTTGACACTCCAATCATCTAGTCCTATGCTTTTAAATTAGACAGTTAAAAGGGAAGCCGCAATCACTGATACACAGACATCTTTCTAAACAGTGTGATTTTTAAAAACAGAAAAATTCTCCACGCGGTGCCATCCTAATCAATCTGAGATCCTTATCCTGACTGATCATGATGATTCCTCTTTTCCTTATTTTAGTGTGGGGTATTGGTTTTAGGTTTCAGTGGCAAGGATGTGCAAACTATGCTTCAGTCATTTTGAGCAAAACATCATTTTTTTCTGGTCACTGTGATAAACCCACGTAGACAGATAAATAAATACAATAAATAATTTGTAAAAAAGGGTGAGAAACCTTCTAATAAAAATTCATGTGTTTGTGAAGACTTTGATATCAGTCCCTGGATAGATGTGTGCGACCTTTGGAGAACCTCACACTGTTTGGGATGTTTTTTAATTTTGTGTGTGTCTTATTTGTGGCCCCTCACTTTACGCTTGCCAGGAAGAAGCTGGCAGGAGGTGGCTGAAGGCCTCATTGGAGATTGCCATCTCCTGCTGCTTTACTTTCCTATTGGTTGGCTATTATTAAAGTTAACTGGGCAACAATAGAAAACCAATAGGAAAACCTTGCGGGAAGCAGGTTTTTCACTGTCAACTCAAATTCCTCAGGCTTAAGTCTCAGGCAGTGATTGTGGGTCCCATACCTGCTGTTATATATATATCTTTCCTCTTCTCCTACTAATTAATCCCTGTAAAGCAAGAGAAGCAAAATTAATTGTTTTTCCTGCATGCATTCCAGGCCCAGTGTGCATGTTGTGTGATGGAATTGGGATCAAAGGATTCTTCTGCTGCTTTCTGTTCTTATGTGTTTGTTTAAAAGCACAGCACATCCCAGTGCAAGAGATTTAAGGGCAGACTTAACAGAGCTGTTTTAATGACATGGATTGTTCCCTTGTTATTAATCTTTAGATTGTTGTATGAATGCTTAGGGCAGGGACCTTTCTGGCTGGTGCTGAAAAACACCACAAGAAGCAGGGTCACTAATAATAAAATGTGTCCTATTTGTATAGTTGTTACTCTACGGGGAAAGGAGGAAGAAGGCTTGCTGTTTAATGAGCATGAAGTGAAGAAATGTGGACATTTCATGATCACAACAAGGATTATTTGGCTTTTGCCACAGACCCAGCAACATCATTAGCAAATGTATAGTAAGTTTGCTAGAAGGGTCTTTGTTCTCAAGATATAAGTGTGTGCAGTTGTGCGTGTGTGTTTATGTATGGCTGGGAAAGGGAAAGAAGAAAAGCAGTTACTTTAATTAATGTAATCAGATATATGCTTGAAATTGTGGAAGGGTAGGGAAAAGTGTACTGTTTTTAAAAATTGAGTTTTATACTTGAAATGGAAGAGTAATTTTAATTAATTCTCCTTCCTAAACTATAATTCTATTCCTTCTTTATCCATTTTATGTCAAGTATTCTATATGAGGAGGAGGTTTCATGTAACTTAATAGACTCCCTGTTTTCAGGGTCTCACACAGTCTTTGACCTTGACTGCCTTGTGGTGGCAGCCCTGAGCAGTGGCTTCAAACCTAAAGCTGCTTCCAGCCCAATTAAAGCTGTGCCTGTGGGGCTTCCCCATGTTCAGAGCGCTTCGGGCACACCATGTCAGTTATCCTTTCAGCCATGATGTAAACTGAGTGGGGGTTCTCACCTCAATAATTTCAGGAAGCCAGTACAGTCTACACACACTGAAAAGGATCGATGGGCTAAGGAAGACCTTATTGTTCCTCCCAAACTTATCTCCGTAGCTAAACCACTGATAAGCATGAGTGAGAAATTGGATGATAGAATGATGTTTCAAGTGGGATGCCTAAGACTAAGAAGTGTGGTCATGCTAGGAATGACCAGAGGCCATCACTATGCAAGCGTTGCCCTTTGGTATGTGCATGGAGTGTCACAGAACATGCATAAAAGAAAAAAGAGCTTGTGTTATAATGCCATGATGCTGCTTTCAACATTTACATCCAGCCCCAGACCATACTAGGGCAGTGGTCTCTTCAAGACTCATTGCTCCCCATGAAAGATGGAGGCTGTTTTCATTGTTTTCAGAGGGAGGAAAGAATCTTATTTGGATTTCAGGGAAAGATCAACTTACCTTTGTCGTCTTCTTATAAAGCACCCATGTATAATCTCATGCAATGTAAGGATTCTCCCATCCCAGCTTTTTTTCTATAAATGTTTATCATGGGGCTGCACAATATTGAGTTATCATCTGCTGGTTGCAGGATCACACAGTCATTGTTCACAAGTAGGAGAGGCCTTATGCTATATGTGAGCCTGCCTGGCTGCTGCTGCTGCTGCTGATTTTATTTATTTTATTTTTTTTACTACTACTACTACTACTACTACTACTACTACTATTTAAGAAAACAAAGGGCACAGATAAGTTCTCTTCCTGTGACCTACTTCTAAGCTTTCACACCAGTTAGGTTTCAGAGGATGGAGGTCAACTTTTAGCCTTCACACCACTTGTGAGCATGTGGAAGCATTTTCTTTTAAGTCAAGAAGAAGAAAAAAACAGGGGGAATTGATCTCTTCCACATTTTTTAAGTAAGAAACTTGACCTACCTTTCCATTTGCTCCACTTTAAAGTTCTTACTGTTTCATGAAAAGGATGACTTATGTAGAGCTGATGTTTGCCCAATATATAAACCAAGCATTTCCTAGTTCCTCGGAAGTTCGTAGTTCAAATCTCAACTTATAATCAATATATTACATTTGTAATAATGAAGAGAATAATAATGAAATTTCATGGCTGAGATAAAAAGATGGCTCTAGAATTTTCCTCTATTCCCCATCTCCTCTTCTTCTCCAACTTACCTTATTATCTCTTTCTAAGAACTTCCAACAATCCTGCCTATTAGGGTAAATTCATTGTCATCTTTCATCTCCATTTGTAAGGCAGACCTAAGGATTCACAAAATCTTTCATTCCTCTTTCAAAGGAAACTGCAATGGTTTGAGGAACAAAAGATTTTGTAAATCCTTCAACCAATTCAATGACTGCCATTTCCTATTTTATTGCCTTGGGGGCATTAGTGCTTCCAGAAGTCCCTATAGCTGATGGTCTCTTCCCCCTCCCCCCTTCCTGGCAGATTACAACATGAGAACAAGTAGAATAACTTTCTTTCAGATTGGCACTGAAACCATTAGCCCCAGTCTGATTTGCTCCATGTTAATGCCATATCATCACATTTTTTTGTCTGGTCACACTCAGCACACCATGCATAAGAGGAATAGCTGCATTTGAAGGACAAATTACATATTGTTTGACACTGCATGATTAATAAACAATGAAAGCAGAAATGGTCTATATTTCTTGTATGGCCTGCAGTAGGATTGTAGACAAAGCCTGTCTCCTGATTTCCAGCCTTACTCTAGCTTTTAGTAGGGGAGGATGGTGTAGAGCCAGAGGCTTATGGAGATTGCAAGCATAGGCACCCTTCCTAACTGTATGCCACAGTGGAGAAGCTGGTGTCTCATTTTATGTGGCTCCAATTGCCTCACACCAATCACAAGCAATGAGATCATTAGTGGTACACACTTGACACAGCAATGTCTACTTTCTGGCATGATGGCGGGGAGTTCACCAGTGGCCATAGTAGTTATAAGCAGCTGTTCCCATTATGAATGAAGCTGCAGACAGAACCATCATAGTTTCTCTCCCAACAGAAATAAAAATGTTTGTTCATCAGAACTGCAGTGAGGGCATAAAAGGTCTTAATGAGTACAAAATGGCCCCAGATCCTGATTCCTCCTCCCTTTCCCCTAGCAAATTGTTGCTATTTCTTTTTAAGGAAGTCACGGTATGTCAAACTTTATGTTTAATGTAACACATAGTTTAGCCTGTCACATAATACAAATTATGGCAAATGTTTCAGTCGTTTTAGATGTATTTGTTCTATATCGCACCAAGATACAAAAGAGATAAACGTTTCAGAAGTACGAAAACAAAACAATTAACTGGCATGGTCTCCCTCTCTCTTTTGCCTTAATGATTCTTTGCTATACTTCATTAGCAGTACTCATTACTCATCACTGCCTGCCATGCAAAAGGCAATTGCATGCAGTGTTGTGTATTTTTCCATAATAGTTCATGCTGAGTCAACACCTCGTTCAGTGTCATTTATGTAGCTTTTATAACGAGCTCCTAAAATAAACACAAAAACAATTAGCTTTATGCATATGACAAATTATTCATGCTCCATGGATAAACAGTCAGGAGAAAGCAAAGGGGCTTGGGAGACTTTAGCAGACAATTGGCACTCCCTAATTACCCCATCGGTACCCAGTGGCTCCTGAGATTAAGTGAGAGCTTTGATGATTTTCTTTCTTTCTTTCTTTCTTTCTTTCTTTCTTTCTTTCTTTCTTTCTTTCTTTCTTTCTTTCTTTCTTTCTTTCTTTCTTTCTTTCTTTCTTTTTCTTTCCTTCCTTCCTTCCTTCCTTCCTTCCTTCCTTCCTTCCTTCCTTCCTTCCTTCCTTTCTTTCTTTCTTTCTTTCTTTCTTTCTGGATTCAGTTTGTTTGTTTGTTTGTTTCAACTCAATTTGGATGCCCCCCAACTTCAACCAAAGAGTAGGTAAGGACTTCGGCCTTCATGTTATGCTTATGAGCTTCTCAAAAACATCTGCCTGGAATGCTGGACTAGAGAGACTCTTTTTCCTGATTCAACAGATCTTTTGTTAAGTGAAAATAAATGGAGTTGGCAGTCTGGGGTGAGGATGTATGGTAGTAGCAAAACTTTCAGAAGGTTAGGAAGAGTCCAGGTGTGATGGAATGGAATTATGAAGGCCAGGCTCAGGGAGATAAGTGTTTTCTTAGCTCACCGAAAGAGCGTGGGAACTACAAGAGGATGAGGCTGGCACCTCCCTGAGGAATTCACGGTGTTGTGGCTGGCTGGCTTGGGAGCTGGGGTTTGAGTCTGGGAAGATTGATGTCAGGTTTAGCCTAAAGAACTCCAAGAGACAGTGCAAAATCAGTTCAGCTATGTTTATTAGCTACAACCTCTAGCAAGAATCTTCCCAGACTGAAACCCCAGTTCCCAAGCCAGCCAGCCACAACACCGTGAATTCCTCAGGGAGCTGCCAGCCTCATCCTCTTGTAGTTCCCATGCTCTTTCAGTGAGCTAAGAAAACACTTATCTCCCTGAGCCTGGCCTTCATAATTCCATTCCATCACACCAGGACAGCTATCACTTTTGATGCTAACATTCAATGTGATTTTGGAGGAATTTTTTCCCTAGGAAAAATCACAGAACTGGAAGAGTTCATTAAAGCTACTGAGTCTAGCACCCTGCTCAGTGCCTGAGTCCAAATTGAAACACATAAAAATCCAAATTAAAGCATTTTAAGGAAGGCCTGAGGAAGACCAAAGAATGTTGATGATGCATTCCATATTTATCAGAGAACCTCTATGCTTAGTATCAATCAAACCAGCAGAGACACAAATTAGTTCACACATCACACACATCTGACATCTCCATTCCTGATTGTTGTACATTTGGTGATGGACAGAAGAATGTACATATCAATTCAATGCTTGCCATCTGAGATGATACAATTTTTCTCTCTATGCTATTTGTATGCTCAGTAAAAGTACACAATTGTTGTTTTAGTGAAGTCTTATTGAGGACCATGGTTTAATGTTCAATTAAACTGTTATTATTAATTTGTATTTTAAGAAGAAGAAACAGGACAGGAAGAAGTATCTGTGCCCTCTGTCTCTGTCAACCATATTAAAATAATAATAAAGAATGTAAGAACTGGATTCTCACTTTCCACTAAATTCTTAACTTTTTTCATAAATGTTAAATCGAAAAAGACCATTGGAAAGTCCATTGGCTAAAATCTCAATACACATACTGTGTGTGTGTGTGTGCGTGCGCGCACGTGTATGGGTACACACACGCACACACGCCTCTATCTCATCATAGCAAATCAACAAATAACAACAACAACACAATAATGTCACCTGAGGACAATCTTACTGAATCTGCAAACTACAATCTGCTAAGAAAAATCACATTGACAGGCTCACTGAACCTCCAGGGAGCATCCAAGTCTTCCAGAACTTATGAAACATCAGTAGGGTAATGGCCAAATGAATCTTTGAGGGTATGATGTTCCAAAGGGTAAATGCTATGACAGACAGGGCCTGCTGCCCGGGTCCCATTAAATGGCATTGCTTAGTAGATGAGACCTAGAGCTTGTTCACCCTGCTAGATCTAGTGGGTCAGGCAAAACAATTTGAAGAAGGTAGTCCTGCAAGTAACCTGGGCCCATGCCATGGAGGGTTTTACTATCTATGTGGTAACCAGCACCTTGAATTGTACCTCAATGATTATTAGAAGCCAGTGCAGCTCATGGAGCAGTGGTATAACATAGGGATACTGAGGTTTCCCCATAACTGCCTGCACCACCATATTCTGGTACAACTGCAGTTTCTGAGTGGTCTTCAAGGGTAGCCCCATGTAAAATGCATTGCAGTAATCCATTCAGGAGATGACCAAGGCATGAGTGACCATGAGTAATTCCCAATTGGGAAAGGCTGCAATTGGTGCTCAAGATAAATTAATGAAAAGGTCTACCATAGCTACCACCTGTTCCTCAAAGAGGAGCTGTGAGGCCACCAGGACTCCCAAATTGTGCACCTGTTCTCCCTGGGGTACTGCAACCCCATTAAGGAGTAAAGCTGGAAAACCACTGAATTCCGGGTGTTGTAAAACTCAAAACTACTTGGTCTTCCTGCATTTGAGCTGAAGCCCATTCTTTCCCATCCAGAGCCCCACAACTTCCAGGCACCAAGAAAGAGCCTCAACAATATGCCCCTTGAGCCAATCTAGAAGGATACCACAATTGATAGTATTAAAAGCCGTTGGGAGATCAAGAAAAGTGAGGATGGACACATCGCCCTCATCCCCCTCCCCCAAGTAGATGTAATCTATAAGCACAATCAATCCATTTTGATCTCATATCCAGGCCTGAATCCCAACTGGAAGGGGTCCAGATAATCCGCTTCCTCCAGTGCCCTCTGAAGCTGTACCTTCTCAACCACCTTCCTTATGAAGGATGCAAATTGTCCAACCTAGTTAGCTTTTTGAGGAGAGGGTGGACTACCACCTCTTTAAGTGTTAGTGGGACCACTTCCTCTCTCAAGGATGAATTCACCACAGCCTGGGTCCAGCCACATGTAATCTCCTGGGAAGCTAAACTAACCAAGAAGTACATATATATGTAGCCAAGCTCACAACTCTGAGGACTAACAGGATCAAACTCATCCCAAATAATAAAGCCAGACTGTGCCTCTGTCAGCTCCATAGAATCTTGCAGCCAATCTGATTCCAACAGATATCCAACAGATACTTAGAGTATTCCTCCCAATGGCCCTGCCAAGAAGGGACTGAGTCACCCTAAATTGGGCTGCCAACATCTGCAGACATGAAAAGGGTGGAAAATATGTATGTTTTACCACCCTTATTACCATGAGGTAGTCTTGAATAATGGCTGTAATCTGTGTCCAGTCAGGTTTGCTCCTCATTCTCCAGTGGTGGTCTAGGCATCTATTCTGCTGTTTCATCACCTAGGGTTCCTCTGTAAATAAAGGGCAGCCCCAAGCTCCATGGATAGGGAGAAGCCTTCTAGACACAATCCGATCCAAAGCTGCTCTCATTCTAGGTGGCAACTGAAGCCTCAGTTGAACCTTTTCAGGAGCAGTCTCAAGCTCCCTCCCTCTGAAACTAACCCAAGCTGCTGGGGGGGGGGGGGTGAGAGAGGGAGGGAAGGAAGATATTGTCAGAAGAAGACTGAAATTCAGTAGTAGTGAAAAAAAATTCAGCAGTGAAAAAAGAAAACACCCAGAAAAATATTTTTCTAAGAAATGTAGTACTAACATTTTATCACCATATTTCAAAGTAAATTTGGAGAAGGAGGATCCTCAGGTATGACAGAAACATAAAACTGACTTTGTTATAACTTAAAACTAGATCAACTTTTCAGGAAGCAAACAACAGCTTATGAAATACACCGTGGAGGTATTGCTGTTTTTATTACAAAGCATCTTTCCATTTTACAATGTTCAGGAGTAATTTAAAAATAATATTCTTCTAGGAAGGTCCATTCTTGTTTGGTACTATTGACTCATCACACTGGATGAGCAAGTTGGGCAGCAAATTCCACATAGCCATGAAAGTATGGAGAGATGTCTCCTGTTGACTTGGGAATTATGTGATCCACCCAGAGACATATAGACCTAAGTTTCTGATGGTTTTCAGGTTGGTGGACAGTAAATAATAGCATAATTGCTATTTAAATTCTTCTGTATCTGTTATAGTATTATATTATTATATTTTAACCATTTAACTGTAAAATGCTTGGGGATTTTTTGTTTTGAAAATAAGATTTATTTAAAATAAATAAAATTTATTTATTTTAAAAATAAATTATACTTCACAATTTTTTTAGTAATTTTTTTTTTCCAAGATGGCGTCAGGGAGCGGATGCCTAGTGTGGAGCTCCCAGCCATAACCTCCTTTTTGGCCTCTACCATAACCATAACCAACTATGCGGGTGAGGAAAGTTGGAGGTGCGTGATTTTCGTACGAATGGGGGGTGAATGAAGAGAACCCCTGGTGTTACCTCCGTCCGAGGCGGGCCGTGGCCATGGGGGAGGAGTTGCGGTGCCGGCGGTGGCTGGAGCAAGGACTGAGAGGAGAGGACGTGGGCAGGCGCAGCAGCGGGCGACGCTTGGTCCCAGAGGAGGCGGTGACGGGAGAGCGTTGGTGGCTGCCATGGTGTTGGCAGAGCCGAGAACAGTGCCCGGGCTTGAGGGGAGTGACGCCGGAGTTGAAGGCGGGCCCTGCGGGGCCAGGAGTGCCGGCGGGGTGGTGGCCCAGGCCCAGCGCAGCCGGCCTCGGCAGTGGGAGCGCCTGCAGTGAGAGCGCGGGCACTGACGGCAGGACGCCGGCGGCGAGGCTGAAGGGAATTGGAAGCCAGAGCCCGGCAGCCACAGTGACTTTGAGACCTTGGGGGTTGGGAGATGAGCCCCTATGTGGCAAGGGGTGCCTCCTCCCCTAGAGAAGACACGGGGGGACTTGAGCGGGTGGGCGTGTGTGAGTGGACACTGCGGTTGGAGGAGGTGAATGGGCTGGGTGGGAGACGGGCAGAGGGTAGGAGTGAATGGGGCCCTTCTCTCCCTGGCCAGTGAGAGAAGTCAGTGGAGAGAGGGTGAGTGTTTGTTAGAGGATTGGGAGTGGTGACCCCCTGTTGGCGCTGAGAACGGTCAGCTGAAGTGCCACAGGGGTGTGCGGCCCCACCCCCTTTTTTGTCTCCTCTCCCTTGTGCGGTGGGTGGTATGGCGGGCCCCTTAAGTGGGAGGCCTGGAGGGGGGGAGGAGGAGGACCTCGGGCGGTTTAGGGTGGGCATTCAGGTGGTGACGGGCATGGGGCGGTTTGGCGGGAGCCAGAGGGCAGGCCGTTTCAGGGGAAGACACCCCTGATGCATTATACCGGTGGCGTGTTCCGGCCCTCAGAGCTCAAGCCCAGACCCTGGTCAGCAGGCCTACAGAGGCCCGGGCTTTCATCTGTTGCTGCTCAATGCCAGGTCAGTCAATAATAAGGCCCCCCTTATTCACGACCTTATTGGGGAGGAGCAGGCTGACCTGGCGTGCATCACCGAGACCTGGCTGGCACCAGAGGGGGGAGTAACCCTCTTGGAATTGTGTCCAGCCAGGTTTAGGGTGTGGCACCAGCCGAGACCCCAGGGCAGGGGAGGGGGAATGGCAGTAGTCATCAGGGAATCCCTATTGGCCTTCAGGGGCCCTGCTGCACAAGTTGCTGGATGTGAGACCCTGTTCCTGAGGTTGGGCACACAGGATCAGTTGGGAGTGCTGCTAGTGTACCAGCCTCCCTGCTGCATGGCAGCCTCCCTGCCTGAGCTGCTGGAGGCCATCTCGGGGTTGGCAGTGGAGTTCCCCAGACTTATGGTCTTGGGGGACTTTAATCTGCCGTCCCTGGGGTTGGCCTTGGAGGCGGCTCGGGAGTTCATGGCTACCATGGCAACCATGGGCCTATCCAGGTCATCAATGGCCCGACCCGGGACAGTGGTCACACTCCAGACATGGTTCTCTTGTCGGAGCAGTGGCAACGTGATCTGGTGGGGGATTTTATATTATCCCCCGTCATGGTCAGATCACTCCCTGGTGGTGGCAGGATTCTCCTATGCTGCCCCCCTCTGCAGGGAGGTGGGACCTATTCGAACGGTCCGCCCCCGGCGCCTGATGGACCCACACAGGTTCCAAAGGGAGCTGGGGGTTGTTCCTGAGGCCTTGCTGCACGGCCCAGCGGAGGCTCTGGCCGCAGCCTGGAACAAGGAGGCGGCTGGGGCCTTGGACAGGATCGCGCCTGTGCATCCTCTCTTGGCCCATCACTCCCGGTGCTCCCCGTGGTTCACAGAGGAGTTGAGGGAGCTGAAAAGGGCTAAGAGACGGCTAGAGCACCGCTGGCGGAAAACTGGGGACAAATCAGACCGAACACGGGTTAGAGCTGGTATTAAGGCCTACCTAGTGGCGGTAAGGGCGGCGAAACATCAATATTTCTCCACTCTTATTGCATCCTCAGAGTGTCGCCCTTCAGCCCTGTTTAGGGTCACCCGGGCCCTCCTTGGAAAAGGGGGGGGTGGAGGACTACTTGCAGGGTCGTGCAGAGGAATTTGCTGAAACCTGATGGATAAAATTGCTCAGATCCGTTCTCAGTTGGAAGCCAAGCGTGGAGTAGGTCCAGAGGAGTTGCCCAGGGAGCGTTCTTGCCCAGTTATCTGGGAACGGTTTGATCCTGTTGTCCCTGAGGAAGTGGACAGGGTCCTTGGGGCTGTCAGTGTGACCACCTGCAATTTAGATCCGTGTCCCTCCTGGTTAGTTAAAACTACCAAGGAGGTGACCTTAGGGTGGGTCCTGGTGGTGGTTAATTCATCCTTGCAGGAGGGGGTGTTCCCGAAGCCTTTGAAAGAGGCTTTGGTCCGCCCACTCCTCAAGAAACCGTCGCTAGACCCCACCTCCTGGACAACTTTCGTCCAGTCTCCCACCTCCCCTTTTTAGGGAAGGTGGTAGAAAAGGTGGTCGCGCAGCAGCTTCAGAGGATCCTGGAGGAAACGGATTATCTGGACCCCTATCAGTCAGGATTCAGGCCCGGTTATGGGACAGAAACAGCATTGGTCGCGCTTTTAGATGATCTCCGGCGAGAGCGGGATGGGGGGAGTGCATCCATCCTTGCTTTTCTTGACCTCTCGGCGGCTTTCGATACCATCATCCATGGTATCCTTTTGGGTCAGCTGCAGGAGTTGGGGTTGGGTGGCACAATGTTGTGCTGGTTCAGCTCCTTTCTCCAAGGCCGAACCCAATCGGTGTTGATAGGGAGCGAGAGGTCCAGCCCCTGGCCCCTACTTTGTGGGGTGCCACAGGGGTCAGTGCTTTCACTGCTCCTATTTAATATCTACATGAAACCGCTGGGTGAGATCATCCGGCACCATGGGGTGAGGTATCATCAGTATGCTGATGATACCCAACTATACATCTCCATCCCAGGTACCCTAAGTGACGCTGTGACTGCCCTTTCGTGGTGCCTGGAGGCTGTGGGGGCCTGGATGGGGGACAACAGGCTTCAGCTGAACCCTGGTAAGACGGAGTGGCTCTGGATACGGGGAGCCTCAAGATCTAGGACTTTGTCAATTTTGGTTCTTGACGGGGTTGCACTACCCCAGACAGACCCGGTGCGTAATCTGGGGGTTCTCCTGGACTCACGACTCCTGCTCGAAGAGCAGGTGGCAGTCGTGGCTAGGAGGGCCTTTGCACAACTTCATGTGGTGCGCCAGTTACGCCCCTTCCTGGATCAGGGGGACCTCCGCATGGTCACTCATGCCCTGGTCACCTCTGGGTTGGACTATTGTAATGCGCTCTACATGGGGCTACCCTTGAAGAGTATCCGGAAGCTACAGCTGGTGTAGAATACGGCGGCGCGGACAGTTCTTAATGCCCCTAGGAGGGCACATATAACACCGCTGTTGCGTGAGCTGCATTGGTTACCGGTTTGTTTCCGGGTCCAGTTCAAGGTGTTGGTCATTACCTTTAAAGCCCTTCATGGCACGGGACCAGGTTATCTGAGGAACCGCCTCACCCTGGTCACTTCAGCCCGTCCCACTCGGTCCAGCAGAAGGGGCAGGTTGCAGACCCCACCAGTCAAGGAATTTCGATTGGTGGGGTCTAGGCAGAGAGCCTTTTCTGCTGTAGCGCCCGCCCTATGGAACATCCTGCCTTCTGAGGTCTGATGTGCCCCCTCCCTCATGGCCTTCAGGAAAGGTATCAAATCCTGGCTCTGCCAGAAGGCCTGGGGGCCAGAGGGGGGCCCACACCTGTGGAGATGGCTGGTGGGATGATGGGTTGTCCCCCCCCCCAGCATCTTACGGGTTTTTTTTTTAGGGCCAAAATCAGAGGAGGTTTTTTAGGGCATTTTTAATATGTTTTTTAATTATTTATAGATTTTAGCCATCTTTGGAGAGAACTGTGTTTTTTCTTTTTATTGTGAGCCACCCAGAGTCACCCGTTGGGGGAGATGGGCGGCATACAAGCCGAATGAATGAATGAATGAATGAATGAATGAATGAATGAATAAATAAATAAATATGAGGTTGTTGCTAGTTTGCAACCATAGCCAAGACAACCTTCTCCAGATACTTTGGTTTATAACCCCCATTATTCTTGGCTATTCATTGCACTGACTGAAAGAAGCTATACAGCTTGTCCTCGCTTAATTACCACAACTGGGACCGGCAACTCCGTTGCTAAGTGACACAGTCGTTAAGTGAGACATCATATGACCATAGCTTGCGATTTTACTGCCTGCTTCTCCATTGATTCTGCTTGTCAGAAGCTGGCTGTGAAGTGCACAAATGGTGATCGCATGATTGCAGGATACTGAGATGGTCGTAAATGCCCATTGGTTGCAAAGTGCTCAGATCTCAAATCATGTGATGCTGTAAAAGTCATAAGTGCAAGGACCAGTTGTAAAGTTACTTTTTCAGTGCCTTTGTAACTTCAAACAGTCACTAAACAGGCATTTGTTAAGTGAGGACTATCTGTAATCCAAAATATCTGGTTGAGAAAATCTGCAATACGTAGCAAAAATCAGTTTTGATTAGGGAATCTCCTAGTTTCTATGAGAGATACCACTTCTCAAAGATTCACTCATTATATCTAGAACTCCTTAAATGACCACTCCCTTCAATAGAGAACTTTAAATGCCAAGTGGATTCAAACATCTTGGAATTACAACTAACTCCCTTTATGAATCCCAAAACCTATATATCGTCACATCCCATGTCATTATTTAAAATAGTGTTGAAATATTTTTAAGCACGTAACAAATCTCACATTAATATGTTTCCCAGGCACAGAGAAAAGCACAAGGCCAAATGTAAATGCTTATATAGCCATTGCTAGTATGTGAACATCTCATTAGGTAGTCAGAAAATTAGATTGCTTTCATCGTCGCACGAAAAGTGGCAGCATATCACATCAAGTAATTAGCAGTTAGTAAAATCTATGAAGTGTTCTTGCATTTTGAATTTAGAGACTTTGTTGTAACATTCCATAGAAGTGATTGACAGAGTAATTCTACATAAAGGAAATTAAATTTAGAGTTGCACTCACAGCTCATTCCAACTTGTAAAAACCTTCCGTACCGCTGCCAACTCCCAGAGCTGAGACAAGGCTGATCAAACAGCCCCGCAAATGGAGTTAATGAGATTCTTTTCATTCTTGAACTTCACCAGATTTTAACCTTGGCTCATTTGCTGAGAATTTTCATTTGGACAAAATCTGTAGATTTGGAAAAGACTTTGGCAAAGCTCCAATGGAGACCCATAACTCATTATGACAGGACTGCAGTGGTACCTTTAACTGAGCAAAATGCTCTATGGTTCAGATGCTGATGCCACGTGATTTCAAAACTCCAGAGGAGAAGAAGAAGGAGAAGGAGAGAACAGATGAAAATGTTTTCCTTAAATAATATTGATCAGATAAGATAACAATTAGAGAAAAAAAGCTGTGAGCAGAGGAACATGAAGACAGAGCAAAAAAAAGTGACATTCAAATGATCTGCAAAAGGGTATTTCTGAATGAGAAATTCTGTTGTGGATGTCTAAATATTCTATTCTTTATTCACCGCCAATTACATTTCACATCCTTAGCAACTGGGGCCAGGATGTCTTAAGAAAGACATTGGGAATTTTCTGTGCAATTCAGGCTTCAAAATTTTCCTCTTTGGATCATTCTTCTATGATTCTGCTTTTATTAAAACAACAAAAACTAAATTGGAAAGTTGTTGTTGTTATTATTATTATTCTACACTTCCCATGAATAAATTTCACATACATTCTGGGCTTTTTGGAGTCTCCTTTTAGTATTTGTTTTACTAGTTCAGTGTTCTCCAAAACACCTTTGTAGCAATTTTTTGATAGTAGGAGACAGAAGTTCTTTACTATATTTAAACTCTGGATTGCTACAAGCTGTTCAGGGGTATCTAAACAGGGAGAGTCAACAATGTCAAAATGGTGGTCAGGACCAGGTAATCAAAACTTTGTCCCTTTTTAACAAGCATCACAAAAATGTGAAAGGGGCAAGACTTTGATTGCTTGGTCACACCTATCATTTTTACATTATGAACAGTCCCCCTTCCTGGGGCTTCTGGGGGAGGTATGGCAAACTGAAAACAACTCTGTGAAAGTGTAGGTGATGAGCACGGCAAAGACCAAGGAACCAGTGAGTAGACGAGTTCCTTGGAACTTCTGTGGATAAGGAGAGGGTGGTAGATCATACAACTGACAGGCCAAGAGAATGACTTAGAAAAGGGTGTTTCACTGGATCTACAAAAGAAACTGGCTGAAGTTTTAAAATTGAAAAAGGAAATAGAAATGACAAACCAAGAGAGTGACCTGGATAATTTTTTCCTACTGGATTTACAAAAGAGGCTTGTTAAAGCCTTGAAGAACTCTGTGACAGAAATGAAGAGAAATGAAACCCTATGACAATATTTGAATGAACTAAAGATTAAGACTGTTAGAAGTAAAAGGAAGGAATATAAAGTTAGTTTATTTGATCAAGGTTAAAATAAGATAGGTTGTTACTTCTGGCAACCCTTTTTGGACTTTCTGCTGACACCAGGACTGAAAAGATGATGTTTTATCGATTTGTTTATAGATAAGAGATTGGATATGGGTTGAAGAGATAAATGCTAGCAACTTTAGAGAGGGTGAAGAGTTACTAAATCTGTTTATACTTGTTGTGATGAATGTTGGAAGTAACTTCTTTATATATTTATTCTCTCTTTCTTTTTATATTCTTACTGTTCACTTTTTCTTTTTTCTTTCTTTCTTTTCCCTTGCACTTTTTACCCTTTCTTTCTATTCTCTTTTCTTTCTTTAAGTTTAGTTTGTATTAAATTTTACTATTATAATCAAAATTCTAAATAAAAGTTATATACATTTTTATATTATAAAAAATTAACAGTTCCCCCTCCCAATCATGGTTGCCCCTGCTGTTACCTATTTTTAGAAGTTGGGAATTATAGCTGGGCCATCATGCATAAATTGGTATTTTAAAAGTGACTTCCTTGTTTACTTCTGAGTAACCGTGCATGGGGTGGAGTTTACAATTAACATTTCTGCATCTGAATAAGCAGGCATAATTAACAACTGGTGTTGTTTACTCTGGTCTCATCTATTTTTATTTTGGCTTCTCCCATTATGAGACTGTAGTCCTTGTTCCCAAACTAGTACTTTAGTTTTATGCTGTCTTTTAATGTTATATTCTGTTCTGGAAGTTGGATATGGAATATCATAAAAGAAGATAATTTAAATAAGAAAAAAATAGGCAAGAGATTTTAGTTACTGGATGTAGCTACCTGTTTGCAGGTAGCCTCAACTTTTATGGGTGGAGAAAGATTAAAGGGAGTGGGGGTGGCAAAGCCACAAAAGAAAGCCCAACATGAGTATAGTAACACTTCTTTATTTTCTCCTAAGATTTTTATTTTCACCGCAGATGGCCCCTGGCCTTCATTTTGCATCATCCTAATGTCTTAGACCTAAATTTATTTGGTACCGTCTGAGTTCCTTTGACCAAACAATGCCCTCTATCAGGACCCTGGAAACATGTCTGTGCCTGCCTTCTGGAATGAGGTTCCCCCTGGCTCTTCTCTCTGGCTTTTGGCTAGGGTAGTTGGGGTGGCTTCTAGGATAAATATAAGATGTAAGCATGTTGATGTTGTCTGGATTTACCATCTGCTTTCTATCTGGATTGTATGTTGTTGTTTATTTTGTATTCTGTGAGCCACCCAGTTTGATTGGAGCCAGGCAGTGTCCAAGTCCAATAAAGACATAAAAGCAAGCCATTGTAAGGAAAGAGAGTGGCACTCAAGAAGGAAGGAGGGAATGGAAGGACCATGCTGGAGAAGTAGTCTTCTTTCCCTAAACAAGTGAGAATAAAAGAGGGTTAGTGTCAGACAGTGTCGCAGATAAATATCATATGAAGATGTCAATGGATATTCAATGAGATCTGACTATATATGACAATTGTCTTTAAATATATAGCTTCTGATATGTATGTCTTTAATCACTGTCCCGCAAGCCATACATTATGGTTTGGGTTGAAGATTAGTGAATTAAGCCAAAGATCATGCTAAAAAGGTGTTAAACAAAGAAAGCAAAACAAATCTTCATAGTATGGCCTTTTCTTTTGTCAATATTTCATACAAAATCCCACATAAAAATGCGGACTTCTTCTCTGCAAAACCCAATAATCAGATTGCATCTCTCTGAATGTGATATGAGTATTGAATGAACAAAACTTTGGCTCAGTTTGCACTGCAAGGAGGAATTTCACGGCATGACATTGAAGCAAGGATGGGAGGGAAGACGGAAAAGTTTGATCTGTTGTTTTTGTAGTATCCCTCCCTAGCATGGGTCTGGTCAGCAATACTTACTGTGAGAGCTTGTTCCTTGCTGAGATTAGAAAGCAGGAAATTCAACACAAATTTGTATAGGAAGAAAGAACCCAAAATTGCCCTCTGGCAGGCCATATGTTTCAATTTGACTAGGGCCATATCGGCACTGTACTCTAAGCTGGTTTACATCCATATCAAGATACTTTGGTAACAGCTTGCAAGGTATTCAGTCCAGGCTTCAGGCTACCACGTCCTCTCCTTGGACAAATTCCCGTTCTACTGTGCCCTCCCACCTTCTCTTCTCTACTGTTTCAGTCAGCAGGTCTGTCACCTATCTGGCTTCTGTGCCTAAGGGAAGACTTAGAACCTCAGTCTCCCTGCATTCAGTCTAGTACTATAACAGTTACACCATATTGAGACTCCCTCTCTGTGTCTCTGTGTTTCTGTCTCTGTCTCTCTCTCTCACACACACACACATAGAGTTAATTTATGCATACAAAGGTAAAACATCAACATGCAGCACCAACATATATGCAGGCACAACAATCAGAACAAATAAACACTTTTTCCAGATAGCTTTTATTGTTGTTCTTGTTTATTCAATTTGTCCCTGCCACAATCCACATGAAACTGGGTGATTTAAAACTAAATGCAGTGTTTACATCCATACAACAATACAGTGATGCATCCATGTTAAAAAGATAACATCCTGAAGAAAACAGCAATTAAAAATATAGAATGTAAAATACAAGGCTTCATAGGTTAAAAACAACACTTTGAATTGCACTTAGAAGCAAATAAGAAGGGCCTGAAGGACTAGTGTAATGTGCTCAGGGCAATGAGTGCCACCTAGCAAATGGGCCGATGCATTCAGGACTTACTGAGTTTTCTAAGTGCTCTTCAGCAGCAGCCCCATGTACAGCGCACAGCAGAAGTCCTGGTGCATAGTGCTGGTGGCATGACTCACTCTTGTCAGGTCCTTCTGCTGCATGCAGGGCTGCAATTGGTGCAAAAGCTGGAATTGGTCAAAGATCCTCTTTGCCATGACCTCCACCTGCCCAACTGGCAGTAGCCATGCATCTAGGAGGACCCCCAAGTCATGGATGTACAGTGTAGTATTCTGAGTTGATAGTGGTGCTAGGGTCAAGGAAATCCATGTAAATAACACCAAAAAATGGCAACCTGTTGAAAAGCTATGGAAAAAAAATCAGAATTCAGGCTTTAGCAGGCAAATTCATTTTTAAAATTTGTGGGATGCAGATTGTGACATTCAAAACTTTGTTACAATGATTAAGCAGAAGGAAATTTTGCTGCAACATGGCAACACTAGACCTCACCCCTCATGAGACACTCAAGAGGCATTGTAAAGTTGGACCTGGCAATCTTAATTTACACACCATGCAATCCAGACTCGGCTACGTGACTTCCACCTTTTCACATAATTTAAGGAATACCTCATGGGTACCTGTTTGACTCAGATGAAGAGGTGGAAAGGACTGACTGGACCTGACTGAAGAGACAAAATGGGGAGTTCTTTTGTCTCATCTTCAAGAAGCTTGTCCATCACGGGCAAATGTGTAGCAAATGTTGATGATTATGTGGAGAAGTAAATGCAGCTATCAAAGGATCTCATTTTAAGGAATATTTTCCTGTTTCATTTATTAAAATACCTCTATTTAAACTAAAGTTATGGGAGTAGAGGCATTACTTTTCCTTCAACCCTCATATTTATGATACAGTACAGAAAACAAAATTATATTTAAAAAAAAACTATAGCTCTTTCAACTATTTCATGCATGCACGTGTACACACACACACACACACACACACACACAGTATACAAATACTATGACTGGTTTTCCACTGTGCTTTTGCTCTCTGTGATGGCACCTGAGTGCAGATAAGGCAGTTTGAGAGGAGAATGGCTATTCGGAGAAGAGTTAAAGTTATTTCACAGGATGTCAAAGGGAGAAAGAGTTTTGTCAGCAGGAAAGGAACAAAATCTATTAGTACCTCTAGGACATTTTTGTTATAAATTTATTCCATTTACACTTGTAAAAGCGCTGTTTAAAAAGTCTAATTAGCAAGAAAAACAAGATGAACGTGAACAGAAATCTATTGTTTTATTTAATACAGAAAGGGAGAATTTTTGCCAAAAGCATCAAAGTCAATGGTTGGAAACAGCGTGCACTAATGTATATTTTAACAAAGGAAAGAATTAAATTAACTATTGCCATTGTAAGTTAACCTTCCCCAAAATGAAGCTACAATGCCAATTTTTGTGCTATAGAACTGATGATTGTTGTCTTATGTTTTAGTCAATTTGCATGTAGTCAGATGAAATAGAGTTGAACACGAATGAGAAATTTAGTGAGCTACAGTGGTTCTTATTATATTGTGAAGTGTTAACAAGTATCTATCATTTTTCATGACAAAAGTTCAAATTTGTTTGATATGACACGAAATAAGATTGTCTTTCTTAAGTGCTTCCAGATGAGCTGGATTTCATCTCTCAAACTTTCTAGCCACCTTGGTCTCCACAGTTCTGCATTTCCAGAAAGCATTCAGATCTAGTCCAGCATTGGCCAACTAGCTCCTAAGAAGGCAATTTGGGAATTGCAGTCTAACCCATCCGAAGGCTACTGGTTGAGAATGATATTATATGATATTGCATCAAACCATCTGTGCATCTTGCCTAGAGCTGGGAATTCAATTTAACAACAGCTTGTCAAATACTTGGACAAGTAAGTTTTCCAGTTCTGCTCCTTAAGACCTTCCTATCTGGACATGCCAGAGATTAGACACTGAATGTTTTGTTTCATTCTCTCTTCCATAAATTGAGCAATATGGGTAATTGTAAATCAAATTAAAGTAACAAAGAGTGAAACAGTAAATAGACTATCCTTTGCTAAATCTGTAGCAATCATATACGTACTAACCTCATTCAGAATATGATTAACATGTCAGATTTGAGGTGGTGAAGCAAGCATGTTAAAGTCCTTTCATAGATTATTTTAGATTTTATTCTAGCTATCTCATTTATAGCCTACGTAATCAGAAATTTAGTTATTTATCAAAGCAGAGAGTAGAATTCTTAAGCTGCTACTGCTGTTAGTGATCTAGAATCTCTGCAGATTAAATGCTTTATGCTTTCATTGGCTCCAGTGGAAGAGATTGAATCTTTTCCTCATTTTTGCTACTGAAATTAATAACAGTTCACACAGGGATGGAACAATCAGTTTCTGAAGATTACTGCTTTTATGTGGTTCACTCAGAAGTCTGATCCATTCTGATTATTTTTTAATCAATAGGAAAATACTCATTTGAATAATAGTGTACATTTCAATTGCATTGTTTAATTTTATGATATTTTTAAAAAAGATATGCATGATGCAAAGTAGCTGGAATGATTGCACAGTGAATATATGTTGGACAATTTCAACATTTTCACTTAAAATTCAGTGGAGATGCCTCTGCCACTAACAAACTTAGTGTGCTGATTTGCTGTTCATCAAACATGTAATCAAAAAAAAAAAAAACCTTATGGCAATTTGCATAAACTGTATTGTCACTTGAAAAATATTTGCTCTTTATCATGGTTTATAGTTTTAAATTTCAAAGCTTTAGTGCTTTGAGATAGAATGCAATGGGCTGGATAATTAAACCAGCCCAAATTTTCCATAGGGACCTTTGGGCTGTTGATAATTCGTAATTCTTTCTCTAATTACAGTTTGGGAGATTTACCTTTTAAGAGAACCATCAACACTATACTTCTTTTTTAACAAATGGACTGGGAAATCAATCTTTATTGGTAGCAATACAGCAAAATGATTTCCTCTAAAATTGTATTGTATCATCATAATAAGCTAGTATATACTGGTAGTTAATGAAACATGAAAAGTATAGTGTAAATCTTCACTTAATGCATGAATGATGGCCCAAAGTTTAAAGCCTATAAAATAAAAATACCCTTATAGTGGGATTTAACCCAACTCCCACATGTATAACTATTAACAACTACACATAAAGTCAAGATGCACTAAAAGATTATTCATGCATAATTCTTTGTTCCCTGCTGTTTTGTTTGCTCACTTTGCTACTACTAATTTGCAATGTTTATTATGAATTATTGTTTTAATATAGGCTATATATTTAATTAAAATAACCACCATCTTATATTCTATAGTGTTGCATTCCCATTCGCTCATTAGACACAATGTTTTTCTTATATGCTCCAGCATGCTGAAATCATGGCTAACCATGATACTGTGTTTGTGCATGGGTGGCTGTGTGTGTATATATTGTGTTATATTAATTGTATATTATATTATATTATATTATATTATATTATATTATATTATATTATATTATTATATTATTATACATTTATATATTAAATTCTGTATTAGTCTTGAATACTTTGTCTCTTTGGTTACACAGTTAAGGAAAATATTGCCATTTCCAGTGTAAAGACTAAAATCTCTTACCAATTGTTCCAACATGTGTTGTGGCCTGTTCATCCCTGATGGACATGACGATGGCCCTCAGCTATTCTCTGCTAAATGTTTACTTTTATTTCTATCCTCTTATGGGCCACAGGACAGAAAAACAATGTTATCTAATTGATTTTATTCTCCAAATACAGCAAGGTGATCAGGTCTGCTTTGTGATATCACCTGAGAGAGATAAAGTGAGGCAGTCCAAATCACAGTCAAACACTTAAATGTAATGTAAGATCATTTTATTGTTACAGGAAGGATTGATACATGGAGAATCATAAATTAGTCAGATGATTCAATCAAGAATGAGCAAATTTAATCTTGAATGATAATCTCCATTCATTCATATTTATATCATTATACTTTTTTATAGCAAATCCAAAGTAAAAGTGTGTCAGGACACAGAATATGGCTTGGTGGTCTCCCACAATTGTAGAATGAGAACAGATCCAGAGAACCTGGATGGTCCATCACATGTACAGGTGACTGACCCACCCTTCCTCCCTCCCTCCCTCCCTCCCTTCCTTTCCTCAGCTCCCAAATATATGAATCTGTTTGAGGACAGGGACAAAACATTTCTATCTGAAGTGACAGAAAAAAGGGATGACACAAGCACCAATGAACATATTCTTTTAAAACGTAGTAAAGTGGGTAGTCTCAGTAAAATAAAAATAATGCTTCCCCCCACCACCAATGTTTCTTTTGAGTTTTAACATACAGTAGGATATTCTCTGTGTCAGGCAAACATTATAGCCACTGTACTATTGAGATGCTCAGTCCTATAACAAAGAGTTGCAGTCAATCTTATTGAGGGAAAACACAAGAAAAGAATGTTTATTTAACAGTGGTTGTTGTGCCTCTGGGTAACACAGTTTGATGTTTGAGTTTTGTTTATACAGATTTAAGTTTATATACATATATTTTTGTGGAGTCCTTGGGGTTCTCTGAGCTTGGTTCTTTTCTAGCAAAAATTTCATTACCTGGCTAGGTAACATCTTCAGTGCTAAAATCAGATGGGGTTTGCTCTCTATTTACGTGCTGTGGCCTGCCTTGCCAGTGCTGGTGGAGGAGAGGGGTTTGTTTTGCTCCTCTGGTAGTTCCTTGATTAGCATCTGTTTACTGCTTGATTGTGTGCCTGGTGGTAACCTCTGCTTATCTGGGTGATGATTGCTGGTGAGGCGATCTTCTGGTCTTTTGTCTCTTTTGAATAGTATGTAGATGCTGTTTATCTCTATGCATCTGTTAATTGCTGCCTTGTCTGAATACCAGGCTTCCAAGAATTCTCTTGCATATTTGGATTTAGCTTGGTCTAAAATGCTGACAGTTTCCCAGTTAAAGCTATGGTTGAGTCTGTCCATGTGTTGTGAGATTAAGGAATTTTCATCATGTCTTCTGACTGCTAGTTGGTGTTCGTGGATGCGCTCCGCTAGTCTTCTGCCTGTCTGTCCTATGTAGTGTTTGTTACAGTCCTTACACTATATGTTGTAGATGACTCCTGTTTTTTCTTCTTGTGCTACTGGGTCTTTTGGTTTACTCAGGGTATTTTGGAATGATTTTGTTGGTTTATGTGCTACAGAGATGCCATATGGTTGTAATAGTTTGTTGGTGGTTTCTGAGACGTCATCTACAATATCCTGTTGCCTATTTTTACAACTTTCTGACACATTTCACTATCTAGCATAGTATCTTGACCATTTCATTGGCAGTATCTGCCACAAGGAAATCATGCAGAACCTCTTGCTTCAGATTAATGTCCTCTGTTTGCTCACCAATTGATTAGCAAACTTTCCAGGAACCTAGTATTCATCTCAGTAGGCCTTACATGGCTGTTGACATTCCAGACCATTATTTCTAATTTCTCCATTCATTGGGCTTTCATTTCCCCAGTCTCACTCCAACCAATTTCAGACATTTCACTCTTTCTTCTACTTGCATCCCAAAATGGCTACCTACAGATTAATGCCACAGTTAGCATTAGTTGCCAGAGTATGCCTAAGGTGTCTCGGTTGCCTAAATTTACAATACCTCATGAATTTATCAGGAAACATTCAGAGCTGATGCTATCAACATTTTACTCAAAGCAAAGTTCATTTGAATTTTCTTAGAAGAAATATCTGAGGGATGTCAAAGAGTTTTGTTAAGGCATTTCTCAAGCTGCATAATGCACAAAATCTGCACAAAGCTTTGCCTGCATGAACTTTTGCCTGTTGTTCATCTGAAATGGAATTCAAATTGGACTTGGAGGTTCCTCCTTAGGTAAAACATCTGAGGAATTGCTGAGGCAGTCAAAACAATTTTGCTAGTTGGCTGATTTCTTTCAGCTTGGGGAAAGTTATTACTCACATTTTACATTTGTTGACTCTGGGGTGCTTGTGTAAACTGTTTCAACTTGTCATAAGATGAAATCTCTGTAGTTTCTGTGATGGTTTATCTGTGATTATGGCTTCACACATGCAGATCAGTCTCACTGGGTAAGGAAATAATCTAAAAACAGCCTTAAGACCTGACATCATGGAAAAGCATGCCCTTGTGCGCACTGCTGTCTTTGAACTGGATCAAATGATGTATGGGATCACTTAACAGAACACATGCACACCTACTTGTCAGTTCAGTATCGACCTACTTATTACTAACGTCATTCATATTGTATGGATCTTCTTTTTCATTACATCCTTGATTTAAAGCATCATCAAGCCCTTCTATTCTTAATGCATTCATCTTCCAAATCTCAATGCTTTTCTGACAGATGTATCCCTCCATCTTTGGTTTCCTATTAGCATAGATGACATTCATTCATCTCCACGCTGCTTCCTCTTTGAAGCATTACCCTGCTTTCCTTACATTAAGATCTCCACCTTGTTTTTGCTTGACTTCCCGTGTCATATCATCATCCAATACTTTTTCATATCCTATGATCTTCAATCAAGGCCTTGACTTTTCGACACCATAACCAGCATTTAATTTTTCTAAATAAAATTAATGTATTTATGCTGTTTTACTTAAGCCCTATCTACTTAATTTTACTATGTGACAAAATTACTTTTGAGTTTTGTATCTATTATACAAATTTAACTTTAACATGCTATACGACCTTGTGAAGGATGTTACTCTGAGAACCATTGACTGATTGAAGGTCATCCCTATCAATCTGACAAAATCCAGCAAAATATGTATTTTATGAGAAAGCATGCTTCATTTTGGAGATAAAATTGCAAGGCAAATGGAGGAAATAGTAAACCCCCATCAGTCCTAGAAAAGATCCACTGTAATCTGGGCATGTATGAAATTTGCTTTTTGTTTCACCAGTAGAGAAAAAGAGGCAGGAAGCACCCCCTGGGTATTTCATTGCACTGTTTCTTTATAGTGCATCATGTCTTTTTTATTACTATATTACTATTTCATGCACACATTGGAAAGGCAAAACCAACGCCAGCCTGTTTCTTGAGGGAATTTCAGAAGTACATTCATCCTTCTGTTTTTATGTAGTCGAAGTGAAAGCACTCCTTATCTGTAAAGTTGACAAGGATGCTAACTTTTCACAGAACTGGACAATACACACAAAGAGAGCCAGACAATATACATGTGGCTTTATTACAGCCCTGCACTAGTGCTGGAGACCCACTCCAAACCCCCCACCCACCCATCTTCATCTATCCATCTGTCTGTCTGACAGCCAATGTGATGTAGTGGTTAAGCTGCTGCATTAGGAGCCGCTTGATCATTTTAGGCTAGTCATTCTCTCTAGACTGGCATCTGCATTGAACCAGTGTGGTAAATTAAGGACCTTCAATGAAATAGCTATAGCTATAGCTACATAGCTATAGATATTCTCCCAAGTAATGCTTGGAATTAAAAACAAAACAAAACTGATTTGCTACTTCTTTGGGGAAGGTGAATCATAATCTTTCCAGATAACATTATTTACAAACCTCTAAAGGTGAAATTGTTGAGAATGCCATATTCTCTAATTATACAGATTATCCTGTGTTGAGAGGACAGAATGCATACTATAGAAAGGGCATACAGAGGGCATACTACTACTATTACTACTACTAAAAATAGTAAAATATGGTTGAATGGATCTTAGATACAAGCTTAGGATAAGATGAAAGTTAATACAAGATTTCTTTTCTCTTTTTTTTTTACTTTCACAAGTCTCTACAGGAACAGTTTTTAGACTTTAAATAAGTCTTCCAATAGTTTTTAGAGCAGCAAGAAAATACACTGAGGGAATTCATCTGTGGAGAAGCAGTAAATAGTGACAGAGATGAAACCGCAAAGGTGAAAACCAGTAATTATGGACTCACTAGAAATATCTACTGACTTGAGAGTGATGTTCACCTGCAGGTTTAGAGATTTCAGTCAAAGTTCCATGTCTGAATCTATTTCAAGAGTAATATATTCTTCTTTACAAGTAAAACAAGCGTATAGATCTGAAACAAAAAGGAATTTGTATAGCCTCAGATGAGGTAATATTTTGGGTGTGGCTACAGGAAATGTGCTTAAAAACAAAAATGTTCCATGGCATGAAGGGGGTTGGGGGTTGGGGGGGGGTTGGAGGGTAAAAAATATATATATGTATATTTTAATCCTGTGAAAAGTAAACCTCTTTGACTGAAATGATTTGAAAAAGATTGGCAGCTGAGAATTACCCATTACTATGTTGCTCAGGATATCTTTATTATGTTTTTTTAATAATTTTTATTGAATACATTTTTAAACAGAAATAAAGCAGTACAAATTTTTAATCAAAGAATAAAGAAAAGTAATAAGAAAGTGAAAATGAAATATAGAAAAAGAAATAGAAAAGAAAAATAGAAAAAGAACAATTCGAAAGAAGCAGCTTCCGAACTTCTTGACAGTGGTTATAGATATATTTATACTTTACCCTCACTCTCTAAGGTTATATCATAATTTGCTTATTTCTATAAGCTACCTTTTCTAATGTTCAAACCCATAAATAATAATTTCATTTAAACCATTTTTCTCTTTTTTCAGCAAAAGTCCATAAGGGGTTTCCAGCCATTAATAAATGTAGTTATTGATCTTTCTCTAATCAAACAAGTTAATTTTGCCATCTCTGCAAGTTCTGTCATCTTCATCAACCAATCCTCCAATGTAGATATTTCAGAGTTTTTCCATTTTTGCTCATATAATAGTCTTGCATCAGTAATCATGTATACAAATAATCTTCCATGGCTCTTTTCTAATTGACTGTCCATTAATCAAGAAAAGTTCTAGTTTCAGTTGAATGTTGACCTTTTAAATTCTTTGTGTCATTATATGTATCCGAACCCAAAAATTTCTGGCTTTTTTACAAGTCCACCAGGCATGATAAAATGACCCTTCATGTTGTCCACATTTCCAATGTAAATTTGAAGTACATTTATACATTCTAAACAATCTTTCTAGAGTCATATACCAACAGTACATTATTGTATAAAAAATATCTTTTAAATTGTAACATAATGTAAATTTTAATCTTTTTAACCACACATTTCCCACTGTTCCATAAATATGTTATGTCCAAAGTTCTTAGCTGATTTTAGCATACAGACTTTCACTTGTTCTTCCTCTGTTTCAAATTTCTTTTTTTTAATTGTTATGTCTGTTTCCTTTTTTTAATAGTAATTTTATTAACAATTACACTTACAATGATAAAAAACTAAATACAAAATAAAAAAGAATAAAAAAAAGTAGAAGGTGCAGAAAAAATAGAAAATAGAAAAAAAATGGAAAAGAAAGAAAAAATAAGAATATAGTAAAGAAAAAGAAAAGAAATATGTAAAGGAATGACTTCCCCTGTCAGAATCCTCATAATCAATCAACCATCCTGCTAGTTTGCTTGCTTTGTTTCTGCCATTACAGTGAAAGTGGGGGGGGGGGGGAGAGGTTGGAAGGTGGACTGTTAGGTGCAGATGGACTGTTATCTGGTTCTCAGGAATGCCCAAGGCCATACCAGCGTGAGACCAGGAGAAGACCAGGAGAGGACCGTTGACATGCACAAGAGAGACTCAAAGACAGAAGGGGGGAGGTGAAATGGGAAGGTGGTAAAATCAAGTTTTAGTGTGCACGGGACTCAGTTCCAGCAATGCTTTAGAGCTGTACACTACTTCTCAATAAATGAACTTTTCTTTGAACCTGCATCGGTGTCAAGGGGAGTTGCTTTCACTGGGAACTGAGTACCGCAGTTTCTTACAACCCCCTTCATTACAACAAGTATAAACAATTCTAGTAACTTATCTCCTCTTAACAAACAACAAATGATCTCTTCTTCCCACATCACATATCTTAGCTATAAACAAATCCTTAAAACCTCAACATTTCAATCCTGATCAGCTAAAGTTCATTAAGGATTACCTGAGATAACAACATACCTATCTTAATCATGATCAAATAAACCAACTTTATATTCCTTCCTTTTACTTCTAACAATCTTGATCTTTAGTCCCTTTAAATAATGTCCTAGAACTTGATTTCTTTTCATTTTTTCTTTGTCCTTCTCACAAAATTCTTCAAAGCTTTAACAAGCCTCTTTTGTAAATCCAATGTAGGAAAATTATCCATCCATCAATATCAGCTCTGGTTGTAATTGGGGGGTTATATACAAAACAACTCAATTTCTCTTTTTTATTTACTTTGTTTCATTTTTTTTTAAATAGTGAATTTTTTTTTTTTTTGAGAAGCATTTGCTCCATTTATATTCCATGTTAGGCATTTATAATTCATATTTACGCCAAAAACATAGAAAAGTCAATGCTTATAGCATCTAATGTGGTGGTTTCTCCCTCAGTTTCTCGTTGTTGCTAGTCCAGAGTGCTAGGGCCCTTTGTCATCTCCATTTGCATTTCTTCCAGTTTTCTTTTAAACTTTTCTAAAAATTCTCTTGCTTTCTGGACTGAGTTCAATCTGAATCTCTGTTGTTTAAAAGTGAAGAACCCTCCTTCCAATTTATCCCATGGAAATTGTATTTTTTCTGTTTAAGTTTGTCAGCCCAAAAGAAATATTCTTTCTGTCTATACAATATTCTAATTGGAATTTCTTTAAGTACAAGCACATCTGCATTGTTCATCTTCAGTCTGTTAATAAAATGCTGATGCAAAACTTGATATCTGGTCTTCTTTCTGACAAAATGCAGAAGAATATCCCTTGGTACATTTCTTAGTTTCACAAATTGCATATTGATTCTATAAACTTTATCAATTTCTGCCTCCATATCCATTCCAGAAAGTTTGTTAAAGACTGAACAACCTTTTCTCTAGTGTCTTCTCCAAGATCCTCTGGAACTGCTCTAAGTCCCAGGCAGAATTCTTTTTCTCTCAATTCTAGTAACATCAGACTGTCTAAGTCCTTTTCCATCTCTCTGTTTATTATTTCTGTTTTACTTTCTAAAATTTCTGCTTTGTCATTAATTTGTTTAACTTTTCCTTTAAGGTGCCGTATAGATTCTTCAACATTTTTTTTGGGGGGGGGGGCAACTTCATTCATCAACTCTTTCATCTTTACAAATCTTTTTTCCATACTCTGTTCAGATGCAACCAGCTCACTTTTAACAGATTTGACAGATTCAGATACCAGCTTTCCCATCTCTTCAAACAATGTGGAGTAATTCCCTTTTCTGTCAGTTGCTTAACAGACCTCTTCTTCCTTCACCCTGCTTTGTAGCTTTTCTGGTGGTCGCCATTTTTAAAAAAATTATAATCCAAAGTAAAAGCAAATCAATTACAAAGCTGAAGGTAAAAGGCAGGCTTCAGTATTTTTTTCCCTTGTTCACTTTTTTAAACCCATAAGGCTTTAGTCCATTCTGTCTCTCTGTAGTTTTCATGATACAGTCCATCTTATATTATACTTATCTTCTTATTTTGTAACTTCCACCAAATATCTTTTCCATTTGATATCAAACAATCAACATTCCCAGGAAGGTCTGGTCTGTTTATTTAATTCCACTTAATGCCAAAAGCACTTCACCAAAATCTTTCTTGATATAATAACTTTCTTTTATTTTCTTCGCTTTTGATATTTACTTCTTCTTTTTTCCAATTTTCCTTTTCTTATCCTTTATCTTAATATTAGTTTGTGTTAGTTTTTACTGTTTCTTATTTAAAAAATTATCTTTCAAATTAATACTGTCCCCTTTATCCATTTATAACTTTCTTGATCAAAAGTTCTTTGCTGTTGTTTTGAAGTCTTTTAAAAGTATTATTTTCCTCTTTATTTTACTTTCTGTAATTTAGAAGGAAGGCTGACTCACTGAGAAGTCTTATTTGTCCCACTGTTTACAAAACCTCTTTTCAACTATAAATTGATTATAACCCAAAGTGGTCAAGAAAGTGAGGATTGGTCATACTTAGTGTCCTTTAAAAGGTGAGCAAGTTGTTTTTCCCCATGACCCCCAGCTACTGTACTCATAAGACCACAAGACTTCCATCCCACAGTCTTCTCCTGAGGAGCAGCTGTCGAGGGCATAGGTAGATGATCTCTCATTCTCTCCTTTATCTGGAAAGACTTTTGATGACCAGAAATCAGCACTGGCCAGTGTTCATTTTGCTGCCCTATCCCTGCTACTTTGGAGATGTCTAGCATGCCATAGAACCTCACCTAGAAGCCATTCAGGACCTCTTTAAAGAAACCAAAGGTCTCTCACCAAGGCCTTTTTAAGATTCTGAGAGAATTCATCTTACTGCATTCTATTCAGTGTAAATTTTTTCTTCATTGTTTTTGTTCATTGAAATCAGTACCTTGGTAATTTGGAATCTGTGGAGAAACCTGTAATTTTGAAATAACCAGAACTGTTATATTTTAACTGATTAACTCTTCTGCCTTGCATGAATAAACAATTTACCTGATAACTTTAAATATGTAAATATACTTCTGATGGCCTCCTTCCTATGCCAGGAAATTGCCCCTGTTCTCTCCCCCCCCCCCTTAAAAGGCCCTAGTCTCACCACCAGCTCTTCAAAGGAATTATGACTTTTTAAACATAATTCTATCAGTCATGCTTGACTGCTTTCATCCTCTTAGAAGGACAAGCATCAAATCTGTCCAAGGAAACTGACTGTACAAATTGGAGGAGGCTGATAGATGGAGATCTCTGTTCTAATTCTTCCAGATAGCTCTTATATTCATATAGTTATTCATTTGTAGAACTTCGTAATTTTGCATGGAACTCTGACAGTCTGGAAATTGGTCTGAGGACATCTTTTAGTTTAATCCTTCTCCACCTTCAGTCCATTTTATCTTCATGGATATTTCATCTCTTTCTTAAATAATTTCAGTGAACTATCTAATGAATCACTATGCTGTAATTGGCATTAACTTTATGGTTTTCTCCCCTCCTCCTCTTACTTCTTGCAAATGGATACATTGCATGTCAGATGAGATATTTGAAGTGTCAAACTTCAAGGGCAATTTCATGATACTTAATAGTCTTTCCAGTGACTAACCACAGCATCCCTTCGTTAACAAACAAGCAATCATCATTCTCATTATTATCATTTTTTAAAACTCATTAAGATTGCAAATGAATTGAATGGCTTCTTAATGCTGGACTGCAGGGGCTTTTTGAGATTGGTATATTATGAAAAAAAAAAAAACAGATTAAACCTCTATCTTTATTCATAACAAAGAATGCAATACTTACATCTACAAAATGCAATGTCTTATATGGCACAAGTTATACCTGTGAGAGATTTAAATAAAAACTCATTCTTAAAAGACCTTAGATGCCAAAAGAAAGGACATTTTACAGTGTGCCCCTATGTTACTAAAAATAATAATTAAAAAAAATCTAATACAGGCAAGAGGTTTTACCTAAGAAATACAACTTTTGTTATAATTTATGACTTACACAACTCCACCAACCCAAGTGACACTTTGCAGAATTTCTTGAAGTCCTAATGTTGCATTACATTGCAAATGCTATTTTTTCAAACATGTTACATATGAATTGCAAGTGTAACATAAAACTAACAACAACACAAATGCTGAATGGAGTGCTCTTAGGGTTAGCCAACTAGCTATACTTATTTCCAGTATATTCTATTGCATTCTTGTTTCACCCTAGATTTATGTTCCCCACACACCCAACAGTCAGTTCTATGGCCACTGAGCATACTCAGTCCTTGGGTGTTTATTACTATACTGCTTGGGTGTTGTTTTGCTACACTGAAAAGGAGATGCATATTTCTGCAATTCGACCCCTAAGCAAGCTTTTGACACTGAAAATGCTCAGTCCCAAGTCTTAGATTACAGACAGTCCCTACTTATGAACTTTTGAGTTGCAACCATTCGCCAACATGAACAAGATGGATACAGAAGTCAGGAGAAGGCAGGAAAAGATTAATTTCTGGTGTGCTGCAAACTAACCCTTTCCCACTTTCTCCCACCTTCTGAGAGGTTGGAGGTTTGTGCTGGAGTTGGAGTTCCTGGAAAGGGTTAGTTTACAGGGTGAGGCAGGAGGGGTGATGGTGGCTCCCTGGGTAAAGAGACGAGCCAGTGGGGTGCAGTGCACTCTGTCACTGAGTGAGGCAGGAGCGGTGATGGTGACTCCCTGGGTGAAGGGACAAGCTGGTGGGGTGCAGTGTGCTCCATCGCTGGATAAGGTAGAAAAGGTGGTGGTGGCTCCCTGGGCGAAGGGACAAACCAGTGGAGTGTGGCGTACCCTATTGCAGGTGAGGCAGCAGAGGTAGCAGAGGCTCCCACACAGCTGCCCCCTTCACCCAGGCAGCCACCACTGCCTCTACTGCCTCACCCACTAAACTAACCATTTACAGTACTTTTTACTTGGTTGGACTTGTGAACAAAATGGACGTACGTACAGCCTCTTGGAACATAACCTGTTCACAAGTAGGGAACTGTCTGTAGCTATTTTTGTGAGGAGCTCAGCAAATAATCTAGTAACTTGGTAAATTGTCTTCCTGAAGAACCCTCCTTCCTGACTGGCACCCTGACACAATTTCAAAGATCCATAAGCTCATCTTCCATCTAAAAAATGGTAGCTGCTGGTGATCTAATTCCATCTGAACATTTAAAATCTAATGCAGAATGATGATCTCCAGGCTTCTTTATTTACTCAGTCTATCCAGATGCCCAAGAGTAGAACTGTTCAATTACCACTTCCATTTTCAAAAGGGTGATGGGTCCAGCCCAGCCCATTATCACCCTATTATTCTATTAAATTTAATGACTAAACTATACACTAGGTACCTCTACATGTAACTGATGGATTGGATGCCTCAAGAAAAGGTTTGGGCCCAAGGAAAAGCCTGCTTTAAGCCAGGCTTCTCAATTTCTGACCAAGCCATCACCTTACAACACCTGGCTGAAAAAATATTCTAGCTGCCCTGAAGAACCTTGCATGCCACGAGATGGCCAGCTATTTAATTCTTTTAAATAAATAGACAAATACATAAACAAACAAACCCTTTACCTTCACTTATATGATGGTGGCTTTTGATCTGATTCCTCGTGAGCAGTTTTGGCAGAAATAAGCTACCTCCTCTAGATCACCAGCTTCTGCAGCTAATTATAATATTTCATGAGGACACCTTCAGGCAAGTTAAATGCAAAGCCATGTCTCCATAAGAGTACCGGCCCTCATGCAAAAGGTAATTCATTTTTATGATAGTGGAATTGATCAGGCCCTCTCCCTTCCTAAAAGTTTAGCTCTTTTTGCATTGATGACTCTGCTATTCTCTCCCTGACCCAAGTTGGCTACTATTGTAGCTTTTGGGCATTGGTTGTATATGGCCAAATTGAAGAGCTGGGAATAAGCTATTCTAGTGCAAAGCTAATGCTGACCACCAAGAAACATTGCCAATGTAACTGGAAAATTAATAGTCTTTTTCTGAGCAAGTAAAAGTGCATAAATAAGTTGGCATCTATTTTCAGACTTCCACTTCTTGGACATAGCAAATTTGAAAGGTCACCACTTAAGTGCAGAAAGCTGCCAACCCAATTCTTAGATTTGCTAGCTGCAGTGGGAGCAAAGTGCTCCTTGCTTCTGCTAAGATATTTCATGTTAAGGAACCCAGCCTAATATTGTTTGGTGCTCAGATTTGTGACATATTGTATTTTGCAGCTATTCGGTCTAACTTCATCAGAATGCTATTACAGTTCTCCCACTCCTCTATGCGTACCTTTCTGTGGTTAGCATTGGGACGCCCCCCTGTAAAAAATCCAAAGGAGAATCTGCCCCTTGAAATATTGGCTGCAATAGACTCTCTAGGGTGAATCGCTGGCCCAGCTCACTTTTGCTGATAAGTTGATTTATGTCTGGAAGAAAACCATAGCCAGTGACCTGTCATTTTGCAGCTTCTCTGCCTCATTCCTATTATCCCATGGAATTGATAAAGCCACGCAAGCCGTTCTGCAGATAGTCCTTGATCAGGAGGTAAGAATGGCGGATCTAAAATGTCTTCATACTGTCTCAAGGATCTCCTTTATAGCTCTTCTGTCATCCTTCACTATCTTTACGGGATTTCTTCTGCTACACACAGAAAAGCATTTATGTTAACCTTGTCGGTGGAGGAGAAATACACTAAGATCCCTTATGCAGAACATTTCTGCATTCATTCTGATAGTGCAGTTAAATTAGTGGCTCACATCTTATTTCACTGCCTTCTTTATCATGTTTGGCATGCAGAACTTATATCCCCACTCCATATTTATGGCAAGGGCTGGGCCAGAACTAAAGTTCTTTTGTTCTCTACTTGCTAAAGCTTCACCTGTAATCTCAAGGATGGTAGCAAAGCTCTTTCTGATTGCAATTAGCTTAGTTTTCCCATCCTGATTGTTAGAAAGTTGGATCTTCTCATAATAGTCTAGGTTTCCTGTAAATTCCAATCCTTTCCGACTATTGTGGGCACTTAAAAATATTTTTAAAGTATAACTAAAATACCTCTGCAATGATTTCTACATTTGGAGTGATTAATTCCTTCATACAGTCTAACTTTCCTACAAATGTCTTCTCAGTCTGAGAAAAAAGAACCAAATTCTTAGTGGTTTAAGACCTAAAAGACCTTTGGGCAACTTCTTGTTGTGCGTCAGCTGAGTCCCTTCCTGGATCGGGAGGCTCTCCACACAGTCATTCATGCCCTGGTCACCTCCCAGTTGAATTACTGCAATGCACTCTGCAAGGAACTACCCTTGAAGAGTATTGGGAAGCTACAGCTGGCAGTGTGGACAGTTCTGAATGCCCCTAGGGGGGCACATATAACACCTCTGTTACGCGAGCTGCGTTGGTTGCCGGTTTGCTTCTGGGTCCAATTCAAGGTGTTGGTTATTACCTTTAAAGCCCTTCATGGCACAGGACCAGGTTATCTGAGGAGCTACCTCACCCCCGTTATATCAGCCCACCCCCTCAGTCCAGCAGAAGGGGCATTTTGCAGAACCCACCAGTCAAGGAATTTCGACTGGTGGGATCTAGGAAGAAGGCTTTTTCTGCCATGGCCCCCACTCTGTGGAACAATGTACCACCCAAGGTGCAGTGTGCCCCCACTCTCATGGCCTTCAGGAAAAGCATGAAATCTTGACTATGCCAGATGGCCTCGGGGTCAGATGGGGGCTCACACCAGTGGAATTGGCTTATGGGGTAATTGATTCTACCCCCCCCCTCATCATCTTGAATGTTTTTAGTCTTTTTATGTATAGGATCTTTTTATATAGTCAGACTTTTTAACTAATTAATGTGGGTATTTATATTTTTAATTGTTTTTGGGTTTTACTCTAACTGTGAACCATCCAGAATCACCCTCCAGGGGAGATGGGCAGCATACAAATTAAATAAATAAATAAATAAATAAATAAATAAATAAATAAATAAATGCTTTGTGCAGTGCATGTAGCAGATATCTAGTTATCATCCGAATTGGGCTTGTGACACTTTTATATCTTACCAAGCTAATGCAACCTGCCTGCCCTGTTCATATATATGTATGTGTATGTGTGTATGTATATGTATGTGTATGTGTATGCACACACACACACACACAGACAATATCATCATCATCATTATCATCACTTTGCTATGTGCCACACAATACAGGCCAGTTTTAAATCTCAGTGTTATCCAGAAATTCCACATGGGAATGAGACTATTGAAATGAAATTGCTGAACAGCAGGGCAAGGTAGCAGAGTAGTACTCTCCTGTTGTAGCAGACCACATGCATTAGGTTAAATAAAAAAATATTGAGAAAACTCTCTTGTAAGCCCCGTGGTGAGTCTTATTGCTCTTGTCCACCTTGACCTTTATGTTATTTTCTCTCTAAGAAGCCAGTCTCTCCCCCTTTCAGCTCATATCTCATATCTTATAGCTCCCAAGAGGTGATATGTTTTTAGTCAGCTCATGGGTGCAAGCACACTTCTTGATCTGTGCTGGCCAACTTGGAGCCCCATCATCCCCTCCATGCACTCCAATGGCCTCCTGGGTGTTTGCCGGGGGGGAAAAAACAAGAAAAACCACTTAAGTGCTGTTGGGGGCATCCATGCATAATTCATCTTCTTCTTTCCTTCTGCTGTTATATGGAGCTTTAAAGGAATGCCCTTTTTATCTGAGTTTTTTTAAACCAATGGAGGAAATGAGAAGACCGCTGCAGTATTTGTGATATGTGTATTTTTCTGAGTCTCACTTATTTGACTTTCCCTTTAATCTTTCCGATACCTTTCTGATTAAAGACTCAAATATATTTGTTTACTTGTGTCTGTCTTCCTTATTTGACTCTTCCTTTAATCTTTCAGGCACTTTTTGGGTTAATGTACGTTTTTGTGTGAATCAGTGAAAAAGGGAGGTATTAATGCTCACTGTCTCTCTCTCTCTCCCTCCACCCATCCTTGTCTCTATCACCTTTATATTATTGGTGAAACATGATCCATTATTTGTGTTATTTTTAAGCTAACACTCAGCAATTTTTTCCACAGATTCTTTTTCCTTTCTTTTGTTGTGCAGCCATGATCACATCACAGATTTATTTCTTTAACAAACATTGTGTTTTTAAGTTGTTGTTCCACTATCTGTGGTGGCTTCATGTGAATACTAATTTTTTAATAGTAGTTGTAATACCATACATAGCAAGACCAGCTACTTCATGCTTGACATGTTAATTAGTCAAACCACCTCAAGGGAAGGAAATATACGGATGTTAATATCTTTTCTACCATTTACATGAGGTGCTCTTTTGATGGTGTAGTTGGTGAAAATTTAGAACGAAGGTTATCTGTTTGGCCAAATACCTGTTCTTTAGTTGTTATGTTTTCAATATTACAATAGCAGGAAGATTCAGGGTTTTGTTGTTGTTTTTGAAAAACCTTTATTGTAAGCATATAGTCACTATACATCCTTCAAGCTGATGATTAAAAAAAATAAAGAGTGTAGATACAAAAGAGTAAATGCTAAAAGCAAAATGAAAAGAAGTAAGAAAAAAAAAAGACAAAAACATCATTTTGATAGCACATATTTTCCTTCCCTTCCACTGTTCCCAAGATTCAGGTTTTTTTAATCAGTTAAAAAAAGAAGTTATTTTGTTACTTAAGATGTTTTAATTTAGAAATCATAGGAGGGAGAATTATTTGATTTCAGAGATATCTAGTACATTCCATGGAGTCTTCACTGATCATTCACAATTGCACATATCAGGGATTAGTAAAATCAACAAGATGGTTGCAAGATCTCTTTCTTTCTTTCTTTCTTTCTTTCTTTCTTTCTTTCTTTCTTTCTTTCTTTCTTTCTTTCTTTCTTTCTTTCTTTTTTTTTCCTATGGCAATCAGGCTTCCAAGTTCCAAGTGCAAATCAAAAAGCTTCATTTTTTTTCAACTAAGTGATGCTGTACAACAATAAACTTATCATTGTCTAGGGCAAACCATTCAATAATCTCTGTGTCTAAGCTGGAGAGAATTTTTGGCTTTTAGTCATTATACTTTTGAATTGAGACAATGGTTTAACATTCCCACTGATGCTCCAGAATTTTATTTATTTATTTGTTACAATTTTTAAATTACCCAAGAACTGAAGCTCTCTGGGCAGTTTACAATGAAGCACACTGAAAAATACAGTTTGAATAAAAACATATATAGTAACATGCAAAATAAAGAACCCATATTAACTAAGCAGCTGCAAGGTAGTCATTCAAAAACGAAAACAATATCAATTAAAATACAGTTAAAAAGCCTGGGAAAATAGAAAAGTCTTCACCTGGCATTGAAATGATGCTTGTGTGGGTACCAGTCCTCTGGGGAGAAAATTCCATAAATGGGACACCATTTTTTATGAAAGGAGAAATAGACATGGGCTATCATCATGTAGATGTTAAACAATGGATGACAAAGCAGAGATATGCAGGACACCAAGCCTTAACAGCGATGGGCAAAAGGGCACCCTTGGGAATTGTGATTCGTTCTGACTGTTTTTAGGACCATCAAGATGCAATTTAGCTTTTGAAATGGTTTGAATTATAACTTTTATTGTTGTTTTAGGGATGATGATCACGATCGTGATCATGACGATCATAATGATACCCTTTTAATTGTGTTAAGGCAATTTTTCTCTTAGCTACTTGTTCTTTGGGGACAAAAGATCATATGTATTGATGGCTACTATGACTACACTACTCTTACTACTAGTCTTTGGAGTTTCAGCATGCCAAAGTGGGGGTGGGAAAAAACCTGCGTCTCTGTTAGGGATCTTTTATGTAAAAACGTTTTGTCTCTACCTGTTGTAAACAGGCAATCCAAAAGAGCCTTTTCTAGAGTTAATGCAAATGTTTGCTAGGGCGATGCCTTTGTGAAAAGCAAGTTTTGGTGGGAAAAGCCTACCCCCTGCAGAGGAGCCTTGGGGTTAAGAAAAACAGCCCTTTAGCAAAACAGTGCTGATGTTCTCCGTTTATTACTTATAGAAGCATTTCTTAACCTTAGCAACTTAGCAAGCTTCCAGGATTCTATTACTGTAGCCCAGTGTCTCTCAACTTTGGCAGCTTTAAGGTGTGTGGACTTCAACTCCCAGAATTCTCCAGTCAGCCATGATGGCTGGGGAATTCTGGGAGTTGAAGTCCACACATCTTAAAGTTGCCAAGGTTGAGAAACACTGGCTTAGAGTCTGCTTTGAACAGCTGGAAAACTGCAAATGAAGGCCAAAATCCCATCTCCCAATGAAGACCAACTTGCCCCAAATTCTCCCATGTGGGAAGAACTTTTGCTGTCATCTCTCATTTTCTCAGTACGCCAAGACTTAAAGCAAAGGACCTCAGGTCTGAAGCACACCAAACCAAGATTTCTTTTCATGAGGGATTATAGCTGGAAAAAAAAAATGTTTTGTTTTGTTTTTTTCATGGAGAAAAACAACATCAAGAAATGTGGGGATCTACTTAGACACGGGATTGTCAGGTAAGTATAACTGAATCTAAAAAGGTAAGAAACTTAGCAGGATACATCTACTGACCACTCTATGAGACTTTCTCCCAAGTGACTGCATTTGGGGATTACAGCCGAGTGATTTCCTATTTTCACACTTATAAGCAACTGTCCATAGCAAGTGCATTTGAACAACACGGACAGTGTTTCATTCTTCTCAGGTTAAGTTTAATTCTACTGCCAGAAAGATATACTACATGTTTCTCCTACCCTGTCAAAGAAGGATTGCCTTAATAAAAGAGCTGTGCTTTGGTGGAAGGGTGAGAAAATTAACCTGGCAAAAAACAGTGCTGTAACAAAGCCTTTCCAGCAAAGTAGTAATTCAGAATGTCAGAAATTAAGTTTGCACAAGTGCAAATGAAATCTTATCATTCTTTCTCTGCCCCAGTTAATTATTGAAATGGTTTGCAAAATGAAACCTTTTCAAACATTGTCTCTGCTAGGCATCACTCATCCCAAAAGCAGGAAAGTTATGACTACAACATAAGGGTCAAACTCACCTTTAGCTGAGTTTGCTGTCCAAGTTATCAGATGGTTGGGACAGGGACAAAGATGGAGAAGATTAACCAAACTGATTCAGGTGGCCCTTCAGACAGTTACTCATGCCGTGGTCACCTCACGATTGGATTGTTGCAATGTGCTCTACATGGGGCTACCCTTGAAGACCACCTGGAAGCTACAGTAACAGGTGACCCTGAGTGTGCCCATGGGCCACCACTGCTACAGGAGCTGCATTGGCTGCCAGTTGGCTTCCAAGTACAATTGAAGGTGCTGGATACCGCTTGTCTCCAGCTGTTTCTGCCCGCCCAGTATGTTCCAGCAAAGAGGGTGTGCTCCAGTTCTCCTCCATTAAACACTGCCATCCTGTGGGACCGAGGAAGTGTGCTCCCTGGAACAGCATCCCCCAGAGGTAAGGACAGATGGCAACCTCTCTCCTGGGGTTCTGGAAAGCTTTGAAACCCTGACTTTGGTCCCAGGCCTGGGGTTGACGTTTATGATTTGTTCAATGGCCCCTGTTTTGTTTTGTTGATTTTGTTGTCTATTAGATTATTTTTCATCTGGGCTGTCTGTTTAATTTGACGTTTTTAGCTGTTTTTATGTTTTCTCTAGTTTTGTACACCACCCAGAGTCCACTGGAGTTGGGCGGCCAACGAATTTAAATAAATTAATAATAATAATAATAATAATAATAATAATAATAATAATAATAATAATAATAAATTATAATAACAATCACAGGAAGTCCTAGCTATCCCCACAAACTTAAGTGATCTGTTTTGCTATCATCTACCTGATACCGAGAAGAAAAATAATCTGGTTCAGCCAAACCTTTACTAAGGATTGATTCTAGTTCAATTAACCTCTACTAGTGACAAATGTTAACAGATTTTCATTCACTTTTATAAAGCAGATTTCAGGTTTTGTACAACTTGGGATCACATATTGTCCCAGTAGCATCATTCTCCATAAAGAACCTTGGCTGATTTGACGTTTTATTGGTGCAGTGCAGGGTTCTCCAACCTGAGAAAACGGCACAGTGTTGAACTTCTTTGAGAGATTCTGTTATCAATGCCCACGGTAAGGCTTGAGGGAGAAATTCTAATGCAGATTGGTTTTGGCCTTGCAACCTTGTTGCAGTTCGGACAACACTTTTTATTTTCCAGCAGCCAAAGGCACTGAGTATAGCATCTGTGCATACATAACACGAATGCAGACACAGTTAACAGTATGGAATGCAGAAATCTATTATGTAAAAAAAAATAATAGAAAACTAGGTGAGAGAGGAAATGAAAATATATATCTTGCAAAACAGCAGAGTGGATAGGCTGGAATGCTGAAGAATCTACACTGCAACCTTTCGTTGCAGCTCCAGTTGACATTTCTTTGTAGCATCTGATTATTAGAAGAGGATATCTTGGTTATAGAATGAGAGAGGCAATTCAATCTCTGCTCATACACTCTAATTAAGAGCAGGTTCTAATGTCTCTGCATGAAAAAAAAATTACAGGTGGAAGAGCAGAAACCCTGTCTAAAGCATATTTAGAAAGATCATTTGGAGGAAAAGATATTTCTCTGGGATCTGGCGTGGGATAGCTTTCTGAGACTTCCTAAGAGAGCTAAGTTACAGCAAGTGACAGCATCTAGCCCACATGGACTGATCTTGAAAAAAAGTTCAGCAGGATCAGACCAGGTTAAAACTTGGATGAGACCACCAGGCATAGGTGTCTATGGGGGGAGGACACAAGGGGCAGGTGACAAAACACGCATCATGACACAAAATCCACAATTTATACACTTGCATCAGATGGTAGGATGCAAATACGTAAGGGTGGAGTTAGTATCATGACATTACCCTGCCCGCTATCAGTTTCATGCAATCTCAGTTTGCTATGGATACCTGTGCCACCAGGAAGTCCTATGGCTATAAGCTGTATTGAGAAAGTAATCAATAAATAAAAAACAAAACAGAACAAAAAACACACCCTGGAATGAGATAATGGAGAGCCACTTCCATACAATTGCCAATAAAATTTCATGGATGTGTTCAACAGGTGCTAGGATTTGAGTTAAGCTTGAGAGAACCTTTACCTTTACATTTAGAAGAATGAATGCTGTTTGCTTCTACCTTCGCCCTATGTATATCTTTGTAAATAAATATTTTATGTCTCCAGCAATTTCTCCTTCCAAAAGAAACCGCATCAGGTCGTATCGCCCCCTGAATTGCTCTGGCATCTAGTAAGAAGCTAAAAGCTTTATAAATGTCATTGTTACGGTTATTATTATCTGCAGATTTGCTGTAAATGCAATTTTTTATATAATTATTATATTCTGACTTAAGATTCCCATGTTCACAATTTGTTAAACATTACAAAACCTGGCTCAGGGCTAAACAATATAGTGCTTACTAGATGTCAGTTCCTATCAGCTCCAAACAACAAGGCCACTGGCAAAGGATTATGGAGCTCTGGGACAAAACATCTGGAAGCTACCAGAATTCTTTTATCTGGCCTTGGAAGATGTGATATTGGTGAAGCCTCGGTAGATGCTTGAGTTGTGGCATTGAAGCAAACCTTTATTTTGCTTTAGAGGAACAGAATTCTTTCATGCTTCCCTAAATGTTCACAGAAAATTAGAAGACCGGCTTCTCAGTCAAGGTTAATTGCTGCATAAAATTTAAATAGAGTGTGCTGCAAGATGTTTTGATTTGTGGGGCACTTGATGAAAACAGCCCTTTCAATGCTGAATGCCTTCGTTTCATAGTGATTTGGAACATTATTGAATATATTTTCTCCCTCTTTTAGTTTAAAATCTGGCTTCATAATTTATTCCTTAGGCTGCTAGCTATGGCACAGTATTCTGAGAGTGAAATATCAAGGGAAACCATTCACTTAGATCTTCCATGCGTGTGCTGTGATGAGTGTACAACAGAGACATGAAAGGGCAAAGACCCTCCTCTTTTCTTCACTTTTCCATTCTCCTCTTCTTTTTAACGAAAGCTTTACAAGGTGGATTGTAGTAATGATCGCTTGGATAGACTGTAAATGCTTAAAGGTGCAAATGAATGAATAACAAATACTAACAATGAAGGGCAGAATTCACCAGGGAAGCCTGAACAATTTCAGTTGTCATGAATGAGCAACCTACATATTACTCCCAGGTACTGTTAGGAAAACAAAAGGAAAACAGTTCTGTAAGACGGGGTTCAGAGCTAGAAAATTTTGAAAGTGAGGAGGCAAAGCCACAATGTGGGATGCAATTGTGATTTGCACATTGCTGTTGCATCCCTATCCACTTGTTTTCAATGTGTGCTATTGATTTTTTTAACCACATTGTTTCATATGTTTGATAACTTCATAAAGTTTTGTTGGGGAAAGTGTTTCATGTTCTAGAATAGGAATGCGATGGGCAACTGCCTTCTGCCATGTTACCAATTCCTCAGCTAATATAATTTGTATTATTTGTATAGCCGCCTAGAATTTCAAATGTGAGATGGGCGGTTATAGAAATTGAATCAATCAATCAATCAATAAATCACAGCCATTGTGCTTCTTGGATTTTATACTATACCAATGATCTCGGAACTGTATGCTTGTTCTTAGAACTGCAGATTTTAAAACTACTAGTATGCACATGTGACACATTTAGTAATTAAAATATTTACTATTTAGTAGTAAAAATATTTACAATTATTGTTGGTCAAACAGTCAGCCAGTTGTTTAGACTGGATCTGGCATTTTTATCCACCTAGGTTAAAAGGATCTGGGATAGTCAGAAGCTGTCATTTGATGGTGTTAAAGGGATCGTCGCAGGATGTCAGCTGTTCTAGCTAAAGCTGCCTTTTGCAATTGACTGAGGGTGATTTTGTCAATGCCGAGGGTCTTCAAGTGGTGCTCCAGCTATTTTGGGATTGCACCCAAGGCACCTATTACTATTGGTACTATCTTTGCTAACCGCAGTCATTCTACTTCTATTTGCAGGTCTCTATATTTCTTGATTTTCTTCAGTTCTTTCTCTTGTATTCTGCTGTCTCCAGGTATTGCAATGTCCACTATCCAGACTTTTTTGTCTTTCTCATCAGTCGTTAAGTCTGGGGTGTTGTGTGTCTGTTTGTATTCTAAAGTCCCAGAGCACTTTAGCTTCTTCATTTTCTATTACTTTGTTTTGAGGCCCCACCAGTTCTTGCTTGCAGTCAGATGGTCTTTCTTGCAAATATGTCAATGCACCACTGTTGCTACTTTGTCATGCTGCTGTTTGTAGTCAGTCTGTGCGATCTTCTTGCAGCAGCTAACCAGGTGGTCCACTGTTTCTTCAGCTTCTTTGCAGAGGCGGCATTTGCTGGCTGTTGCTGTCTTCTCAGTTCTGGCTTTGTATGCATTTGTTCTTAAGGCTTGGTCTTGGGCAGCCAGAATTAGCCCCTCTGTCTCTTTCTTCAACTTTCCTGCTCTTAGCCATTGTCAGGTTTTGTTGTTATCTGCTTTGCCTGCTAGTTTTGTGTGGGTGTGTGTGTGTACTGGCCATGCAATACTTTGCCTTGCTGTGTCTCTTTTCTATTCTTCGTTTGGCCTTTCTTATAGGCCAGTTTGGTCTCTTTGGTATTCGGTAAGCCTTCATGGTGTCCTAGCTTCAGTGCATCTTCTTCACTGTCCTTCAGATATACTTCCAATGCCCTTTTTTCTTCTTCAACTGTCTGGTGTACTTGCAGCATTCCATGGCCACCTATGCTCCTTGGTAAGTAGAGTCTGCCAACATCGCCGCATGGATGAAGGGCATGATTCATTGTCATTATTTTTCTGGTCTTCCTTTCCAGGGCTTCTAGTTCAGCTTGAGTCCAGTCCACTATTCCAGCTGTGTATCTAATGCCTGGCATTGCCCAGGTGTTAATCGCCTTGACAGTATTTCCTCCACTGAGTTTGTACTTTAAAATCTTCTTAATTTTTCTGATTTATTCACTACGAAACCTCTTCTTGACTTCAGTGTGCTTGATGTTATCATCCTGAAGGATGCCAAGGTATTTCTTTGGGTTGTGCCCAGAACTGCACTGTTTCTTCTTTGTCAGTTGGTGACTGGTTCATTGCAGCCTTTCCATTGATGAATTGGTAGAAATATTTTCAATTCAACTGAAATTGGAGATTCTGCCTATAGTTGTGAGCTTCATATCTGCTGATCTTCTTTGCTATGGCTGTTATTTGCTGCTTTATTATTTCCAGTGCTTCTTTGATCTTCCCTGTTTCTGGGTGATATTTCTTGATCAGGTATTCTTTGGTCTTCTTGTTCTTCAGCTTCTTTTCTTTCATCTGTTCTAACTTGCTTGCATCTGATCTTAGCATGCTGATCTTATTTTCCAACCTGATCTCCCATTTTGGTGGTGCACTATTTTTGTTGTTGTTGTTGTTGATTATGATGATTTTGCATCCAAAGTATTCAGTTATAACTCCAGATGTGCTGTACATCAGTTGGTTTGTTTCTTGCAGTGAGCTTGTGCTTATATTTGATATTACAGTATTGGCATCTTTTAATACTTGTGCTAGCTGTTTCTTTGTAACAAACTTCAATGCAGGCAACCTTATCCTGTTTTTGTCTGTTTGTTTGTGTGTTGTTGTAGACGCTCTGTTATTCTTTGTTTCAATTCCCCTTGTTTCTTAGAGGCCTTTGTTCTTCCTGAGGAAAAGGCAGAGGAGAAGGTGCCTGGTTTGGGAATGAGAATGATTTAATAGTGATGCTGGCTTCCTCTGTTACTGGCTTCCCCTGCATTGTCTTGATTGTCTGAGATACTTTTGGCAAGGCTTTGATTTCTTTGCCCTGGGTAAATCTTTGCAATTCTTGTAATTCTATATTTGTGAATACTTTATTTTATATTATAATGGATGTTGATCTGCTAGCCTCTGTTCTGTTATTTCTGATCTTGGATGTTATTCTTTCCAGAAGTGGTGGGTCCTTGTTGGACTTGATTTGTCCAACAAATCATTATTTCTTTGTTTTCAATTTTCATATATTTGTGATGGGTAAGCAACTTTTCTTCTAGTAGTCCTACAGCTACTAGCCCTGGTTGCTCAGCCAAAAGTCCTGAACCTTGTGGCTTGTCACCAGATGTTCAGGAACTGGAACACCTAGCATGGTCCTTGTTGGCTTGGGTGGCAACCAATCCAGTATAGGTTTCTGTAAATTTCTGTAAATCTCACCAGATTGTTTATAGGAGAGACACTCTTCATCTGGCTCCTCTGTGAGTCCTGTCCAGTATGGTTGAACCTCTGGCATAGCTCTCATCCTCCTTGGAGCATGCAAACCCCACAACCACATCAAGGTAGTGCCTCACTGGGGGTTGTTGTTGTTATCATCATCATCATTAAAAAAGGCCAGAAAGCATCTAAGAATAGATCTACCTTTTCCAAGATTTCTAGTAACCTAACAGTTTGAGCAATAGGACTATCAAGGTTGATAGGTCTGATCATCTGAAACTGGTATACAATCCCTTAGGTAAACTTGTGGTCCAGGCAATATTTTTTCTGCCTATGGCCAACATTTTCAATGACTGAAATCCAAGGAATCTGCTGAAATCTTAAAATAATGCTTGATATTAATTATGCATTGGATTAAAAAAAAACATTGAATTTGCTTAATAAAGATTAAACTGAATTGCTTTTGGTCAGTTAAAAGGGAGACTTCAGGAACTGCTAACCATCTTGAGAGCCAGTTTGGTGCAATGGTTAAGATATCAGGCTAGAAACTGGGAGACAGTGAGTTCTAGTTCTGCCTTAAGCACAAAGCCAGCTGGGTGACTTAGGGCTAGTCACTCTCTCTCAGCTCTAAGAAGGAAGCAGCAGCAAACCACTTCTGAAATCTTGAGAAGAAAACTTCTGGGACTTGTCCAGGTAGTCAATAGGAGTCAACAATGACTCCAAGGCTCCTCAATAAAATCAAATTAAATCACCTTGAGGGTATTTTGGAGAAAAGCAGGTTGCAAATCTAATGCATACCTCCATGGATTCCTTAAACCATATAAAACAATCTGGCCTACTTTATTGGCAACTCTAAGCTCTGCTTTCCATATTACGTACAACAGTAAGTCCATCATAGAAATATATCAGAAAACACTAATTTCTGAACCTCAGTACCGAGGCTTGTTCTTAGAGAGAGGGAGATGATCCAGAGAGGGAGAAATACAGGAAAACTTGCAGCCATAACATAACTATAAACATGCATATACCCCAAAACCCTCCAATCTGTAATTGATTGCATTGCTACTACAGGTGAACAAAGAGATCAAACACACACACACACACACACCAAGAAATTGGATGACAAAACACTGGACAACTTTGTGGAATTTTCACACTCCCTCTATGAAAATCTATAACAGTTATGAGCTTTGTCTCCATGTTCCAGCAGTTAACTATTAAAATGCCTGGACACTCTTCCTCACCCCGTCCCACCCCCCATCACCAGTTTTGCAAAGTTCTGAGTTAGAAATATTACCAACTCCTGTCTTTCTTGTATCTTTGGTTTTATGCAGACAGTCTAGTGCCCGATCACAACTACTTTTTCATTTTTTTTAAGGAGGCTGAAATCACTTTCTCCTAAGGAAGCCTAAAACAACACTACTTCGGTTATGTCAGTCATTGTTAATATTCTTAATTTATTGGCTAATGACACTGAAATTGGTTTTCTTACAAATGGGCAGAACAGCTGTGTGTGTGTGTGTGTGTGCGTGTGTGTAAATGCATACAAGTGACAAGCTCTTTTTTTAAGAGCCTTCAGAAATGGAGCAGCATATAACCTGAAGTAATAGAGAGGCAATTTGTCCATATTGTTTAGATTATTTTATATTCCCCACATACATGTCCAGATAGTGCCCTACCACCGCCGCCAGTTTTTCCATGGAGTTCAACGAAAAATTGTGATTATAGCACTACTATTTTTGACCTCTGAGGCTCTGAGGGAATTCTGGACTGGGGTGAGGGTTATTCTTCCCCATCGTGCCTTGGCATCCCTCTTTATTACCATTTTTTTTTCCCCTTCTACAAATGAGGTTATCCAAGTGGTAAGGATGTGCAGATGAGTTTGTTTCCTACCTTAACTCAGTTAAGAGGTACTACCTCTCTTTCATGGTATGGGAATTCCAATTTTTTTTTTTTAAAAAAAGCCTTTCTTGATGAAGTTGGATAAAAACGTGGCATGTTTGTTTGTTTTTATAACAACATGTCAACATTTGCAAAATTCTTCATAATAAATTGGATGGAAGCAATTTGAGATTTTAAAGCTTTCAGTGTGGTAGAATGCAGAGCTGACACATTCATCATCCAAGCAGGTGGTTTTGAGTGCTTAGCTCTTAAAAACTGAGTTGCAATCTACATGTTTCCAGTGACATGGTAGAAGTTTTTATGATTAGGCAGGCTAATCCTATGGCAGAAGTTCTGTGAGAGTGCTCATGAAAAGCATTCAACAATCCAGGTGTGCCCATTGGCCCCATAATTGTGGGGATCTCTGCATTAGATAGAAGGCTGTAATGAGTTATACGACATTTTCTGGATATTGAAAAAAATATAATATACTAGTATTTGTAAGTAGAAAAAATAACAAAACCAGACAAGACCAGACTTTCTTTGTTTTATTATTTCTTGTTAAAAATGACATCTAAAAATATTATCATTTATATAACTTTCAAATAAACTTATGAACACCCACACCATGCCACAAATCAAAGATTCTTTAGTGTCTTTAAAAATATTAAGCTTTTTGGGTTATTGTTGTTCTTTTTATGTTTTGTGTACTTTCCCTTTTAATGCCCCCCAGATTATATTGACTATCACTTCTTTTTAATAGAGAAAAAAAAAGCCTATTGATGAATGGGGCCACTAAGAAGCAGGCCAATTTTTTGACTAATAACAACACCTACTAAAACACTTCTGCTTTGTAGATAAAATGAATATGCTGCTTTTTAAGAGTTGATTGCTGGCTTCCACCTTCATAGATGCAGAATCTAGGCATTAGATGATTGCACTGAATGTATATGTTTTAATGTGAGAGCCATACATCGGAGTTAGGGAAACTGGCTTCCTGAAGTTAAGTATCAACTTCCATAGCCTACCCAGCATAACAAATGTGAAGATGCTATCAGTCATGAATCTCCATCTCTACCATATTCCTCCAGTCTGCTTGCTTGAAAATGATCTGTGACGGAGAGGCCCATTGAATGGATTATCGACAGAGCTACCTAATCTAGGCTGCAAAACTTCCAACGACTACCAGATGATAACAAAGAGATATAGAAAACCCTTTTTGCTGCTAGCTAGTGGTTGTCTGAATATTTGCAGCCCAGATCTAAGAGACAATGTTTACAGGCTTAATTGTGATTCTGGGGTTCCAAATATATTCAGCTGCATGCTGTTCCCCCCCAAATGATCATGCATAAAGGGATATAAGGGTGATACATACATAAGGATATGCAAACCTTAAAAAAAAAAAAAAAACTTTTTGCTTTAACAGCCACAGTAGTAGACATTTTAGCAGTAGTTTGGTTCAGTAATTGTTTTGATGTTTACGTTTTATTTCTGGGCAAGTCTTTGTTACCATTTATATTTCATGACTTATTCCAGTTGTTTGTGAGTTGTGGGGACAGTGATGTGTAGGCTGAAGCCTTGTGAAAGTTGCATGTGCTTAGAAGTTGTGTCAACCACATCTCATGTGCATTTGTAATCTGTTCCATTCATTTCTGTAAGTGTTCTTCTTCAGTATGGATGAGTGGTACTTATGGCTGGTCCTCAGAGTTCCAGCCGTTGCAGCATCCCGCAGCCATGCAGTCACCATTTGCGACTTTTTTGCTGATTTCCAAAAAACAGTCAATGAGGAAGCCGGCAGGAGGTCACAAATGGTGACCACATGACATCCTTGCTTAATGACCTGCAGTGATTTGCTTAACAACATCAACCAAGAGTGCTGGAATTGCCAGTGCTAAGTGGCATGATCACATGACGTCGTGCTTTATGACCACATTGCTTAGAGACGTTAATTATAGTCCCAATTGCTGTTGTTAACCAAGGACTACCTGTATTGTTGATCAGGCAAAGAAAAAGAAATTACAGTTTGGCACAGTGGTAGTCAGGTGTCCTGAACTATAATTAATTTGCATTACCAAGTCAGTAGTTGGATATTCCCTAGAAATCAGTACATATCAGATGTAGGTTGCAAAAGTCTGGATGACCATGAGATGGCAGCAAAGAATTAGACTTTTCTGTCCATCTCTTTACTGACATTCATATAGCTTCACCTGGGGCAGATTGTCAGCCTTACTAGGTAAACCAGCAGGAAACAGGACCAGATGAGCTAATTTTACTTTACTGTAAAGCTACATTAACAGAATCTTGCAAGTTGAAAGTACAATTTCCCCCCGTCTCCTTTATAGCCTGAGAAATTAGGGAAGGTGTCTTCTGTGTTTCTTGCCCCACCCACTATTGAGCTGCAGGCTATGCTGTGTCTTATCTGATCATTCCCTAGGCAGTGTCTCTAGGCCCACTCTCCCAAGGTCTTTCACACGTGCCATTAGACAGATGTAGTGGAAAGGTCCCGATGTGAGATTGGTCTCTCTCTTATTGAGTGCCTTCCATTCAACATTCAGAGCTAATCCTATCCTTCCTTCCTCTGCACTACAATTATCTAATGTCCCCCCCACCCCCAGCCAATGTTTAAGGAATCCCACTTTGGATCTTGTGCCCTCTGCTGTTGGAATGTGCCTTGATTATATGTTCCTTTTATATCATGAGGTTTCTTGTCCTTATAATAAAACCATCAGATGTTACTAGAGTGTTACAGAATCTTAAATATACAACAGAACATCTTGAGAATGATAATGGACACCATCACTGAATTCCTTGTAGGTATTTGAGCTCCATTGATTGCCCACAAAAGTGGACATATGTAGAAACAATATTGGAGTCTCACTTCCCCAACATATCACATGCTGGCTATTTCCAGCTGGTGATGTCCTTGTATGCAGCATGGATGCCTACAGGGAGGTTGTGTGGGGCACCACTTGAATACCATTGACATTGACAAAATCAGTCAATTGCAAAAGCCACCTTTACTTGGAACAGCTTACATCCTGCAATGATACCTTTAATATTATTAAACAACATCTGCCTATCCCTGGTTCTCGGGAAGGACTTGATAGGTGGACAAAAATGCCAAATCCAGTCTAGACGTCTGGCTGACTGTGTGACCAACCATAATAATAATATATTAAATCTATATCCTCCTGACTCCCAACAACTCTGGGCAGTTTACAATTGTTAAAACATTTAAAAACAAAGAACAATACAAACACACACACACAAAACAGCACAAGACAAAAGAACAATGATGGCAAAGAAAATAGACCCAGAGGGAACAGAAGGAAGAAAGGAGCATCAATCGTCCTCTCCAAAGCCTGGGTGGAGAGCCAGGTCTTTAAGGCCTTTTGAAATACCAGTAGGAGCCATTCAAATTTCGGGGGAAGCCTGATTCCAGAGGGCAGGTGCTGCTACAGAGAAGGCACACTTTCAGGGTCCCGATAGGTGGCATTGTTTAATTGATGGAACCCAGAGCATGCCAACCCTGTGAGATCAAACCAGTTGGGCAGATACTATGGGAGACAGGCAGTCCCTCAGGTAGCCAGGCCCTATGCCACAGAGGGTTTTATAGGTAGAGACCAGCACCTTGAATCACACCTGAAAGCAAATTGGCAACCAGTGCAGCTCATGAAGCGATGTTATGTGGCTGTATGGAGGAATGCCCATCACTGCCTGCACCCCTGTTTTGAGTGCCAGCCAAGCTTCTGGGTGGTCTTCAAGGGTAGCCCCATGTAGAGCATGTTGCATTAGTCAAGCCATGAAGTGACCAGGGCATGAATGACTTTCAGTAAATTCTCTGAAAAAAAATATATGCGCATTTCCCTGGTGTTGTTCTTTGTTGTCTACATTTCCTAGAGATGGGGATTTGACAGAAATTTCTCTGATGAAAGTCGTCTCCTTCTACATGACTACATTTCCTTCTATGTGGCTTTCAAAAACAGATTAATTGAGTGCTTTTATCTATATCATTGTAGAGCCTATTTTGGTGGATATTCAAATCAATCCCAGTAAAAACCTGTATGTTATATGTAGTACCTAGAAAGAGGCCCTTCTCTATTGAGATGTCCTGATTATGAAATTCCTTCCCCAGAGAGGCTCACCTGATTTCATCTTCAGTGTGTTTTCAGTGTCAAGTGAAGACTTGTTTTATTTTCCTTCCTTTTTCAATTTGCTGTGGAGTCTGTCCTCTACATGTAGCACATGTTTTTACTGCTGTTTTCATCCTGAAGGTGATGGATTTTTGTTTTATTTTTGACTGTAGTAAATTATCCTGATAGTTTTCTATTGGATAACAGTATATAAGTCTGATAAATAACCCTCTTGCATCTTCCCTCATTTTTCATGAAGCTAGTGCTTTTATGGACTTCTAAAGTTAAACTTAGATATATCTGGCTGTCCTTAACTCACTAGTCTATTTCTAATAATAAGCAGCCATGAATCTGTTAACTTTATAGCAGATCATATTTATATATAATCTATCTCTAAATTACTGATGACACGCCGGTACAATGAAGTAGCTATATTCATGCTGGGCTGTGCCACTCTCTGTATTATACAGAGTCTCTGGGAAGGAGAAACAGATTGTTGCTGAGAACATTGTGTTTATGGAATGCTGCCCAGACATTCACTTCCAGCCCTTCCGAGTCCTACTAGGGACTTTGGCTGCTACTGATATCTCATATCACTCTGCAGTTAATATAGCCATGTGTGTGTCGATTAGTTTAGCATTTGTGCAAGAGGAGGAGGAGAGGAATTAGAAGAAGAAGAAGCAGCAGCAGCAGCAGCAGCAGCAGCAGCAGCATTGTATTTTTACATAGTGAGAGCAACCTGTCCCTCTGTTACCACAAAGCACTCAAGCACTTTACAAAAGTGAGCAGCTACTGTTACACCAGAGGCATAATGAAGTAAAGAGCTTGTCTGAGGTCATTCATCAAAGCATGGAATAGAATTTGGTCCCTGGGTGTCTCTCAGTTGTATTAAGGATTGGACTAAAACATACTTAGCCCTCAGAGCTAATTGGTTAGTCCAAACCATGTTGCAGACTTATAGGTTGTTTTGCCCCAGGTCCTTTTCCATACATCCCCTTAAATCTCCTTGAAGTGGTGAGTAGGTTCATCCTTCAACTTTTAGATCTTCTGAATATTTGTTATAATGTTTGCCATTATACTTGAAGATGTCTGTAAGTTTTGCTTGGGTAAATGTTGAAAAATGAAATCAGTGATCCATTTACAGTGTACTGGGAGAGGCAGAGATCAATACTATCAACTCTTTAACTCCTCCCTACCTCTCAGTCTATGCAGGAGCTTATCACAATTCAGATTCCTCCTTCAACTGTTCATAAGGAGCAGGGACCAACTTTTGACAGGAATGTTTAGTGCTAAAAGGAGCCAAGGAAGCATCAACTATAATCTAGGTCAGTCTCTAAGGTAGTAGGATGTTTGCATGTGCCTCTTTGAAAGAATTGTCAAGGCTTTTAACAATTTTTATTAGAGTGTTGGAAACAAGTGGCACAGGATCCTTTTGTGTGACCTGTGAATATGCAAAATTTATTAACTATAATTCAGTTATCCAATCATTGATGCTAATTTTTAAGCCTCTAGCATGAGTCCAGGAATAACTGGGCAGAAATTTCTCAGAGATAACTTCAAAGGAGGTGGCAAATGATGAAATGAACATATCCATATAACCTCCACCTGTACATATATATAAGGGGCAGAAACCTCTGGATTCTGCAGACACCTCTGACATATTTTCAAGTTCTGGAACTTCTTGTCAAATAAGTGGAGAAACAATGAGTAGCCCACGAATAGGACTTTACTCACAGATTATCCATAGCTAGTGAGACTATTATCATTAATAGTCCAATCATTGATGAAAGGTTTTAATACCTATACTAGTACAAAAATGTAATTGTGCAGCATTGCCCGGTGTGTGAACAGCTTCTTACTTTATATAGTTACTTGTACATGCATGGATTTTATGGAACTCTTTTTGCATATTAGAAGATTTGCAACAGTCTCTAAAAAGTAGAAAGCTGGTAAGGAACAGCTGGTTCAAAGTCCAGCTTTATTTCAAGGCAGGTAAAAGTTATGCTTTAGTTTGAGAAGTGTATAGGCTAAACTAGGGGTAGACAGCATAAGATCCAGGGCTCTGCGCAAAAGCAATGAGCAGACTAACATAGGAAGAAAAAAGTCAAAGGTGTGTCTAGAGTATGGATGGGTTAATAGAATTTGTCTCAAAAATCCACTCAGATACAAAACTCAGGTGTCCTTTACAGAAAGATCTCTGCCAGCAATTTATGTAGCCTTAATAAGGCTAGGCAACATTTCATAATCAATCTCCAAAAGGTGTACCATAAATCCCGCCCCCCCCCCAAAAAAAGGTATGGCTGCTTTGAAGGTGTTATAGACGGGCTACATTCATACTGCCACATAATCCTAACAACTATCTGGAGCTCAAATTTGAAGATATGTACAGCCCTAATTTTTATTACATATTCTACACACTTTATTTTCCTGTTTGGGAGTGCTAACTTCTAAATGAATCTAGAGGAATATGCCTATTTTTTGAAGACTATGGCTTACATTTGGAAAAAATAAACTGTTAATTAAAGCACACAAAGTAACTGCTGACAAGCTGCTGTGATCCAGTCAGAGATTAATTATGCTTGGGTTTAGAAATAACTGCCTATATTAGTAGGGAGTTTACATGGATGAAGGTATATTCTTCATCACCATAATTGTATGCGATCCAGGTTCCGCAAAGATACTGTAATAGTTGCCAAATGCAATATCTAAGAGTCTCTGTTTTCATTGCTTGTAAAAAGTCAATTTGCAGTCTTATGGATGCAATTACTTTGTTTGTAGGATAATTTGGAAAACTCCACATGCAATGGTTGGGGTATTATGGTTGGTCACACAGTCAGCCAGATGTTTAGACTGGATTTGGCATTTTTATCCACTTATCAAGTTGTTCCCAAGGACCTGGGATAGGCAGATGTTGTTGTTTGATGGTATTAAAGGTATCATCGCAGGATATAAGTTGTTCCAAGTAAAGCTGCCTTTTGCAATTGACTGATGGTGATTTTGTCAATGCCGAGGGTCTTCAAGTGGTGCTCCAGATGTTGTGGGATTGCACCCAGGGCACCTATAACTATTGGTACTATCTTTGCTTTCTTTTGTCATAGTCTCTCTACTTCTATTTGCAGGTCTTTATATATTGTCATTTAATCTGGTTCTTTTTCTTCTATTCTGCTGTCTCCAGGTATTGCAATGTCCATTATCCAGACTTTTTTGTTTTTCTTATCAACAATTGTAAAGTCTGGGGTGATATGTAGCAGATGCTTGTCTGTTTGAATTCTAAAGTCCCAGAGCTTGTTAGCTTCTTCATCCCCCCCCCCCCCATTAATTACTTTGTCTGTTTTGTGGTCCCACCTGTTCTTGCTTGCAGGCAAATGGTATTTCTTACAGATATTCCAATGCACCATTGTTGCTACTTTGTCATGCTGTTGTCTGTAGTCAGTCTTTGCAATCTTCTTGCAGCAGCTAACTAGGTGGTCCACTGTTTCTTCAGCTTCTTTGCACAGGTGGCATTTGCTGGCTGTTGCTGACTTCTCAATTCTGGCTTTATATGCATTTGTTCTTAAGGCTTGGTCTTCTGTAGCCAGAATTAGCCCCTCTGTCTCTTTCTTCAACTTTCCTGCTCTTAGCCATTGTCAGGTTTTGTTGTTATCTGCTTTGCCTGCTAGTTTTTTTGTGTGTACTGGCCATGTAATACTTTACCTTGCCATGTCTCTTTTCCATTCTTCGTTTGGCCTTTCTTATAGGCCAGTTTGGTCTCTTTGGTATTCGGTAAGCCTTCATGGTGTTCTAGCTTCATTGCATCTTCTTCACTGTCCTTCAGATATTCTTCCAATGCCCTTTTTTCTTCTTCAACTGTCTGGTGTACTTGCAAAATTCCATGCCCACCTATGCTCCTTGGTAAGTAGAGTCTGCCAACGACACTGCATGGATGAAAGGCATGATTCATTGTTATTATTTTTCTGGTCTTCCTCTCCAGGGCTTCTAGTTCAGCTTGAGTCCAATACACTATTCCCTCTGTATATCTAATGACTGGCATTGCCCAGGTGTTAATCGCCTTGATGGTATTTCCTCCACTGAGTTGGGACTTTAAGATCTTCTTCACTCTTCTGATGTATTCACTACTAACCTTTTTCTTGACTTCAGTGTGCTTGATGTTGTCAGCTTGAAGGATGTCCAGATATTTGTAATGATCTTCTTCATCCAGACTCTTGATGTTATTTCTACTGGGCATCTTGATTCCTTCAGTTTTCACTATTTGCCCCCTGTTGATGGTAAGGGTGGCATATATGTCCAATCCAAACTCCATTGCAATATCTTGGCTATATATTTGGACAGTGTTGAGCAGCGATTCCATTTCGATGGTGTTTTTCCATACAGCTTCAGATCATCCCTGTAAAGATATGGGATAACCTGACAGATGTTTTTGATGTTTGATAGCCAGGGCCTGACTTGTTCAGTATTGTTGACAGGGGAATCAATGCAATGACAAACAGTAGTGGTGATAGTGAGTCTCCTTGAAAGATTCCTCTCTTGATGTTAACTTCTCCCAGTCTATCACCATTGATCAGCAACTGTGTCTTCCATTGTGCCATTGATCTTTGCACAAAACTTCTGATGTTTTTACTGACTCCTGTTATTTCTAGGTACTTGATTATCCAGTCATGTGGCAGGGAGTCAAATGCTTTCTTGTAATCAATCCAAGCTACAGTCAAGTTGGTCTTCCTTCTCTAACAGTTTTCCAAAATCATCTTTCAGTTAGGAGCTGATCTTTTGTTCCTCTGCTGTGTGGGCAGTTTCCTTTCTGTTCAGATGGAAAAAGGTTGTTTTCAGCTAGATGCTGTTGGACTGCATCAGCTACCACACCAGTTAGCAATTTGAAACTTGTGGGCAAGCAGGTAATTGGGCTATAGTTGCCTGATGCTGCCCCTTTTGCTGGATCTTTCATTATCAGGTAGGTTTTGCCAAATGTTAACCAATCTTCAGTTTTAACTCCTTGGAGTATGTTGTTAAACTGCTTGGCAATGAGTGGGTGCAGAGCAGTCAGATGTTTCAGCCAAAAACCATGCAGTTCATCTTCACCTGATGCTGACCAATTCTTGATCTTCCTTGCCCTTTTCTTCGCCGTTTCTGCTGTTATTACAAGTTCTTTCATTTCAGCTCCTTTTTTTATTCTTATCTACCTCCTTTATCCAAGCTGCATTCTTGTTGTATTTCTTTGGGTTCTCCCATAGCTGCTCCCAGAACTGTTTCGTCTTTGTCAGGTGTTGACTGGTTCATTGCAGTCTCTCCATTGATCGATTGGTAGAGACATTTCTGATTTGACTGAAACTGCAGATTCTGCCTTAGTGTGCAATTCAAGCTTTGTATCTGCTGACCATTTTTGGCTATGGAGTCCTTGGGGTTCTCTGAGCTTGGTTCTTTTCTTGCAAACATTTCATTACTTGGCTAGGTAACATCTTCAGTGCTAAAATGGTTTGGGGTTTGCTATCATCATCATCATCATCATCCAATACTGTAATATCAGATATAAGCACAAGCTCACTGCAAGAAACAAACCAACTGATGTACAGCATGGCTGCAGGTATAACTGAAGACCTTGGATGCAAAATCAACAAACAAGAAAAAAAAGGCCAGCATCACTATTAAATCATTCTCATTCCCAAACCAGGCACCTTCTTCTCTGCCTTTTCCTCAGGAAGAACAAAGGCCTCTAAGAAACAAGGGGAATTGAAACAAAGAATAACAGAGCGTCTATAACAACACACAAACAAACAGACAAAAACAGGATAAGGTTGCCTGCATCGAAGTTTGTTACAAAGAAACAGCTAGCACAAGTATTAAAAGATGCCAATACTGTAATATCAAATATAAGCACAACCTCACTGCAAGAAACAAACCAACTAATGTACACCACATCTGGAGTTATAACTGAATACTTTGGATGCAAAATCATCATCATCAACAACAACAACAAAAATAGTGCACCACCAAAATGGGAGATCAGGTTGGAAAATAAGATCAGCATGCTAAGATCAGATGCAAGCAAGTTAGAACAGATGAAAGAAAAGAAGCTGAAGAATAAAAGACCAAAGAATACCTGATCAAGAAATATCACCCAGAAACAAGGAAGATTGAGGAAGCACTGGAAATATTAAAGCAGCAGATAACAGCCATAGCCAAAAATCAATAGAGGCGAATATGTGTAGCTCAGGGTTGAACTGTGGAGTCCCTGGGGTTCTCTGAGCTACTACCAGAGGAGCAAAACAAAAAACCCCACCCATACCAGCACTGGCAAGACATGCCATAGTATATAAATAGAGAGCAAACCCCATCCCATTTTAGCACTGAAGATGTTACCTAGCCAGGTAATGAAACATTGGCAAGAAAAGAACCAAGTTCAGAGAACCCCAAGGACTCCATAGCCAAAAATGGTCAGAAACACTGTGAATGGGGGTAAGGGGGAATCACCTCTTATTCTTCATGTAGGGAAAAATGAGGAGAAAGTGAATAATGAGGAGCTAAATTTTTTTGCTTCTAATAACAGGAAATCATATTGTCAAAAATCTACCATCACAGCACTTTGTGATATTTGAAAAAAAAAAAAAACATTTTCACACAACTCAGTTTTCCAAATTGCTACATTGGGTTCCAAACTGTGATTCAGTTTGTGACCAGTTTTTTTTTTTTTTTAATGTAAATCAGTGCTTGCACCCTTAGAAACTAAAACAACTGGACAACAGACCTCAGATGCCAGATGCATTTTTTTCTGTTCCATCTGTAAGAATTGTCAAGACCACATTTTTGGAATTTAATTTAATTCCTAGACTTTAAGGGCTTGCTTTACTTGTTTAATGGAAAGACCAGAAAGTTGGCATTGAGGTAGCATCTCTTGTTAAGAGCTCCCTCTAAAGCCAATTTTTGCTTTGCTTTGCTTAAATTTCATTTCATTTTATTGTTCTTGTTCTCATTCTTGTTCTGCTACAGTTTTGGACATACTGGGAGATCAAAGCAAAGAACACCCTTAAGATCTGCATTTTTACTATGGGGAAAAGGAAGAAGAGGCAGTGCTCATATTCTGTTTCCCAGACTTTACTCAAGCCTACCAAACAGTTCAAAGTTGGCAGATATCTAGAAAGCAAACAGCTACTTGCTGTAAGTAATCAATGCCCCCCCCCTTCCTGATCACTTCCCTAATAGATATGACCCCCTTCAATCGGATCTACAAGCAGAGTTAGAGAGCTCCCAATTTTAGATTTTTCCACTTCTATGTCTGAGGATGTTCCACCCTCACAGATCACAGCCATTTGTCCAGCCGCTGAAAGACTTTCATAACAAGGAGATGAGGACTTAAAATCTGAAAATGTTACTGATTTTATAACCAGACAATGCCTACTGACAGCACAAACAGTATTCTCAATTTTTGAGCTTCTAACTACAATTAACAACAAAGTGGACACTTTAAAAGAGACCTTTATTAAGCTTATACACAATCATCCAAATACTACTGCTGAGACAGTCAAAGCAAGCACATGTGACAACTGTGACAACTGTGTCTCAAAAGCAGTTAATACTGGTGGAAACGTGGATCCTACACTGGAACCTAAGAAGAGAGTGAGGAATAAATTAAGAGATCTCAACCTACATTCCCAGTAGTGTGCAAGGCAAGCATCACTCTTCCAGGAAATATTGGACAAAAGGCAAATAAATCACAACCGTCACTTACAGATCACTCTACAAATCCAAAATACAGAGTGAATAGAGGAAAGTGGGGATCCAGAAGTGCAGCCATTCTCTCCCTCAGTCAGCTTCTACACTGTGAAAGGCAATTGATTGATTTGCAGAAGGTTGAATGGCTTCCATCCAGGAGAGACTCCAAATGAATCCTCCTAACATTTAAACATTCTACTATCGCCAGCATGTTGTTTACAATGAAGCCTTTTCTAAGCAAGTTTGAGATCTCCCCATTATGTGTGTTTCACACAGTGGGAGTTAGCTCATTAATAACTCATCTTGGCAATGAGAGTACCTTAAAGTTTAATTGTAGCAACATAAAAGTTGGTAACTCCAAGGACGTTCTATCACCACCGTCCTTGAGAAGACACAGTCCAAGTAAACAATCTGTACCTCCTACAGCAAGTCAGTCTACTTAAGAACCCTTAGAGACAAATTTGATTAACTCTTTCAGTACCTTGCCAGATCCTGAACAAGCAGGTACAGTATTATAAAAAGGCTAGACGATCTGAGGGAATTGTATCAACAACATGTAAAGCTGCTAAACCTTTCATAGAGCTGGTCACCCTAACTGCCCAAGAAAATAGTACCTATCTTGAGAAACCATCTACTGGTTCACTTCCTACTGTAATTCAGAATATAGACACACAAAACAACAAGTACTTGGGAGTAGTTTCTACCCTACTCTCCCTGCTTCCTGGAAAAATAGTACACCCCTCAGAAAACATAAGGAATGGAATCATAATTGAGGCCAATAGATGAGATGAAGCAAGATGCAGCCCAAACCTTTGTGACTTACTCTGAGAATGGCGGCGGAGTGGGGCAGAGTTTCAAGGAGGACATCTTGAGCTCAGCACTTCTAAAAATAGACCCAAGCCCCAAATCATCTGTTAGGGCTACAGCTCAGGAAGAATTTGAACCAGGAAAATCATCATCATCTAGGGGCAAGCCATCCCGATACTATTCTGAGCTGCAAACTCCACCCAATCGCTCCTCATTTCAAAACCTGTCAAAGCTCATACAACAGTGAGGCAGTGACAAAGGTAGACAATTTTCCAACCAGTGCATCTTTTTTGACCCTGAAGGAATTTTGGACTGCATCAGTCCCACTGAATGACTGAAAGACGCATGTTCTTTAATCCAAAATTCCAATATTTTCCCAATCACCCCCCACTGATATTAAGCACAAGGGTTATATCCAGTTACTGACATGGTATATCGCTGGTTGGAAGAACAAAGCAACAGATGGGGTCCTGATGAAGTTCCTCTCTGACTGATTTCATAGCACTCCAAGAGACATGGCTGACCACAGATGATGAAAAGATTCACTTACCAGGCTTTAGTTCCTGGACTATTCCTGCAAGGAAATAAAGGGTGGGCATCAGGAAGACTGACTATACTTGCCAAGACAAAGGGCTGGCAAGGACAGGAATTCATCCTTGGAGATGACTCTCCCCATTATTTAGCTGTTAAATGTTCATACAAATTCACTGAAATGGTGCTACTGGACATATATCTATCCCTATGCTTGTCTCCCCACTTTTCCCTTGATATTTGGGTGAACCTAGGAAAGACAGTGTTAAAGATACACCCAAATCACCCTAAAGCTACTGTAATTCTAGCAGGAGATTTCAGTGCCAGGGTGGGGACCTCCTAACACAATTTTAACACCTCTGGGTGTTATCCATGAGGACTATCTTATAAATGGCCCACCCTGGCACTCTAGAGACCCCAAAAGAAATATGGCAGGCTTGATCCTTGATGTACAAACGTAACCTCCACATTTTAGGAAGTAAATAACCTGGTCTTATATATTCTTTTACATACAATACTGGAAACTCTAGCAGTGTTTTAGACTATATATGAGTTACACAAAACAAGACTGGGCTGTTTTCAGACATCCAAACCCATGTGAAGGAGGACAGCAATCACCAATCAATCACAGTCCATTTCCAAGGCAGTTCTGATACTAGATTATCCATGTTTCACAATAAGAGGCTACTAGTTAATCTTGCAGTGAGGCAGAATAGAAGGCTCAATTGAGCCAAGGTAGACACTAAGGCAATATCCACCTTTCTGAACTCAGAACAGGCCCACACCTGGAGAAATGCAATCTCCTCCCCTACCCAAGGTCCAGATAAATTCCTGACTCTACGCTGATCTGTCTTTCATTAAGAAATTCTTAACAGATAAATTCCCCACCAGAAATCAACAGCAAATAAGTTCTAATTGGTCTGATTCTGTCTATGTACCAGAAAGTTACTGAGGGTAGCGATATGCCAGGCCCAGGGACACCCTACCATAAAAAAACATGATAAAATGTTAAAAATTAGGCATGATTATAAAAACTGATAGCCTCTAAAAAAGCTTGCCATATGGCTAAAATCTGCTCAGACCTGGAAATTTCAGTGAAAGAGACAAACTCATTTTTTTTTCTGAAATACTATATCTGGTTTACTGAAGGAATGTAAATTCCACCTTGTTATTCTTATTCTACCTTCAGTTTGGGAAGATTTTTACACATATTTATTTGCTAATCCTAACCAGGGCCTCCCACATAAGTAAATCACTGACCCATTAGCCTTTGAAAACCTTCCTCCCTGACCTCCAGTGTCAGTATCAGAAATCAAATCTATTATTCAATCTCTGAAACCCAACAAGGTGCCTGGAGATTTTCTTCTCCCAATATTTTCAGGACACATATTGGTTGGTGGGCCCCATTCTTAGCAGGGCTGTTCTCCCATATAAATAACACAGGTTGCATCCTGTGGGAAATTGCCATTATAGTCCCCATATATAAAAAAGGAGACAAGGGTGACCCAAAAAAATTATAGACCTATAAGCCTTATTGGAATTGTGGCTAAGATGCATGCAAAACACATTTTGAGTAAAACAGAAGACTGGGTAATGGGGAAAAAACCTCTTAGTGGAGGAACAAGCTAGATTTAGACCACAGTGCTCCACAATAGACAATTGTTTTATTTTACACCATCTCATAACGAATCAAGCAATTAAAAGCAAGAAACATACGCCATAATCATCACAATTATACCAAAGTAAGGCTTGACATATCTCGCTTTGCATGTAATGCGTCTATCTCGTATATTGGTTTCACCTTTTGAGTTGCCATACTGACATAAATGAACATTTGCACGATATTCTAATTTTTCGAGTTTCACCTGTATATGCTGACTACATGGTTCCAATGGCACATTCTCAAATAGGCCTGAGAAGACTGTTGTGAAAGCTAAATATCTACTGCATTCTCAGTTCTCTAAATATCAATAAAACCAAATCTAAACTGATGGTATTTAGCAAAAAAAAAAAAAAAAAAAGTGTGAAATTTAACTGACAGCTGGATGGGGAGCCTCCTGAACAAGTGAATTCTTCCACCTATTTAGGAGTGACCTTAACGCTGGCTTATGGGCAAATCATTTTAAAAGAAGCTCAGTGAGGGCTGAGGCAAGTACCAAAAAATTATGTAAATTATTATAATTACCCAGGTACCTTGACTCAATAATGCCCCCCAAAGTATTTAGGCAAAAATAGTCCCAATGCTGACCTATGGCACGGAATTGTGGGGCCTCACAAAAGCTACCTCACTTGAACAAGTTCAGCCCCATTTTTTTAAGAAGCATATTGGGAACTGACAAGAACACGTCAGCCCCTGGAGTCAGAGCAGAAACAGGTATCCACTCCATACACAGCCACTCAACAATCCAAGTTTTAACCTATTGGCAGAGAATCCATTCAATGGACCCTGATAGGCTACCCAAAATACGTTTCACTGAACAAATAAGTATGGCTCAGCCAACCTCCTGGGTAAGCCAACTTACCAAACTTATTTCACACCATGGGTTTTCCACCCAATATTTACTCCCAACTGCCTCCCCAGCAAAGGATATTTTTAAACACAGTCCTAAGATGCCAGTGCCCAAAAAGACTTGGAGTTATTGGCAAAAAATTGATTTTTAAATTGATTGGCTAAGAACAAAACCATTTTCCAAACCAAAAAAGACCTCTCAGTGAAGCAATTCCAAAGAAGGGCTTTTTCTAGAGCAAGATTTGAGTTGTTGGATTCCACGGCCAAATGTGGGCGCTTCCACCACCTGCCATATCATGAGAGGACACGTATATGCAGTGCCCCAGCCACTGAAGATATTGCTCATGTTTTGTTTGATTGTCAACTGTATGCCCATTTTAGGCTTAGATATTTAAAATTCCTACTTGAAAGAATAGTCCACTAGGACCTGAATTGCAGATTGTCCTATTTCCTCCTGGTCTTTAACGTATACATTATTAGCAGAACTGCTAAGTTTATACACAAGGCAGTTCAGCTAAGAATCTGAGGTATCATGTAAAGGCAATGTATTTAGCTGAATGCTGATTCTTTGTATTTAGCATATATATATATTATTATTGTATTTTCTTTTTCCTATTTTATCCTGGAAATAGACCTTGTATTTTGCCTTTGTTTATTTTGTTTTCTTTGATATGGTCGTAAGACTAATCAATCAATAAACTATCTATAACTACTTGTTTAATCTATGCTACTTATTGACTCCCCTTCATGGATCACTGCCTTGTCGTGGAGAAGGGGCTTGTGTAACTCAGTGAAGCCATGAGCTATACCGTGCAGGGCCACCCAAGACGGACAGGTCATGACAGAGAGTTCTGACAAAATGTGGTCCACTGGAGAAGGAAATGGCAACCCACTCCAGTATCCTTGCCAAGAAAACCCCATGGACAATGTTAAAAGGCTAAAAGATATGACGCCGGAAGATGAGCCCCTCAGGTCGGAAGGTGTCCAATATGCTACTGGGGAAGAGCGGAGGGCAATTCCAAGTAGCTCCAGAAAGAGTGAAGCGGCTGGGCCAAAGCCGAAAGGACGTTCAGCTGTGGATGTATCTGGAAGCGAAAAGAAGGTCCGATGCTGTAAAGAACAATATTGTATAGGTACGTGGAATGTAAGATCCATGAACCAAGGCAAGCTGGATGTGGTCAAACATGAGATGACAAGATTGAACGTCGACATCTTGGGAATCAGCGAATTGAAATGGACGGGAATGGGTGAATTTAATTCAGGTGACCATTATATCTACTACTGTGGGCAAGAAACCCTTAGAAGAAATGGAGTTGCACTCATAGTCAATAAGAGAGTGGGAAAGGCAGTAATGGGGTACAACCTCAAAAACGACAGAATGATCTCAGTGCGTATCCAAGGAAAACCATTCAACATCACTGTAATCCAAGTCTATGCCCCAACCACTGATGCCGAAGAAGCTGAAGTTGACCGGTTCTATGAAGACCTACAAGACCTTCTAGAACTAGCACCAAAAAAAGATGTCCTTTTCATCATAGGGGATTGGAATGCTAAAGTAGGAAGTCAAGGAGTAATCGGAATAACAGGCAAGTTTGGCCTTGGAGTACAAAATGAAGCAGGGCAAAGGCTAATAGAGTTCTGTCAAGAGAACAAGCTAGTCATAGCAAACACCCTTTTCCAACAACACAAGAGACGACTCTACACATGGACATCACCAGATGGTCAATACCGAAACCAGATTGATTACATACTTTGCAGCCAAAGATGGAGAAGCTCTATACAGACGGCAAAAACAAGACCAGGAGCTGACTGTGGCTCAGATCATGAGCTTCTTACTGCAAAATTTAGGCTTAAATTGAAGAATGTAGGGAAAACCACTAGACCACTCAGGTATGACTTAGATCATATTCCATGTGAGTACACAGTGAAGGTGATGAATAGATTTAGAGGATTAGATTTGGTAGACAGAGTGCCTGAAGAACTATGGACGGAGGTCTGTAACATTGTACAAGAGGCAGCAACTAAAACCATCCCAAAGAAAAAGAAATGCAAGAAAGCAAAATGGCTGTCTGATGAGGCTTTACAAATAGCTGTGGAAAGAAGGAATGCGAAAAGCAAGGGTGAAAGGGAAAGATATAAGCAACTGAATGCAGATTTCCAGAGAATAGCAAGGAGAGATAAGAAGGCCTTCTTAAATGAACAATGCAAAGAAATTGAAGAAAACAATAGAATGGGGAAGACTAGAGATCTCTTCAAGAAAATTGGAGATATCAAAGGAACGTTTAGGGCAAAGATGGGCATGATAAAGGACAAAAAAGGCAGGGACCTAACAGAAGCAGAAGAGATAAAGAAGAGGTGGCAAGAATACACAGAAGAACTATACAAGAAAGATCTTAATGTCTCTGATGTCCATGCTGGTGTGGTCACTGACCCTGAGCCAGACATCCTAGAGAGTGAAGTCAAGTGGGCCTTAGGAAGCATTGCTAACAACAAAGCTAGTGGAGATGACAGTATTCCAGTTGAGTTATTTAAAATACTAAAAGACGATGCTGTTAAAGTGCTGCACTCAATATGCCAGCAAGTTTGGAAAACGCAACAGTGGCCACGGGATTGGAAAAGGTCAGTTTACGTTCCAATTCCAAAGAAGGGCAATGCCAAAGAATGCTCAAACTATCGCACAATTGCACTCATTTCACATGCTAGCAAGGTTATGCTCAAAATCCTACAAGCTAGGCTTCAGCAGTACGTGAACCGAGAACTACCGGATGTACAAGCTGGGTTTCGAAGAGGCAGAGGAACTAGAGATCAAATTGCCAACATTCGCTGGATCATGGAGAAAGCACGAGAGTTCCAGAAAAGCATCTACTTCTGCTTCATTGACTATGCAAAAGCCTTTGATTGTGTGGATCACAACAAACTGTGGCAAATTCTTAAAGAGATGGGGATACCAGACCACCTTACCTGTCTCCTGAGAAATCTGTATGCGGGCCAAGAAGCAACAGTTAGAACCGGTCATGGAACAACCGATTGGTTCAAAATAGGGAAAGGAGTACGACAAGGCTGTATACTGTCACCCTGCTTATTTAACCTATATGCAGAGTACATCATGAGAAATGCCAGGCTGGAAGAATCACAAGCCGGAATTAAGATTGCAGGGAGAAACATCAATAACCTCAGATATGCAGACGATACCACCCTAATGGCAGAAAGTGAAGAAGAACTAAAGAGCCTCTTGATGAGGGTGAAAGAGGAGAGTGCGAAAGCTGGCTTGAAACTCAACATTAAAAAAACTAAGATCATGGCATCTGGACCCATCAATCCCTGGCAAATAGAAGGGGTAGAAATGGAAGCAGTAACAGACTTCATTTATTTGGGCTCCAAGATCACCGCAGACGGAGACTGCAGCCATGAAATTAAAAGACGCTTGCTCCTTGGGAGGAAAGCTATGGCAAACCTAGATAGCATATTAAAAAGCAGAGACGTCACCTTGCCGACAAAGATCCGCATAGTCAAAGCTATGGTTTTTCCAGTAGTAATGTATGGCTGTGAGAGCTGGACCATAAAGAAGGCTGAACGCCGAAGAATTGATGCCTTTGAACTGTGGTGCTGGAGAAGACTCTTAAGAGTCCCCTGGACTGCTAGGAGGTCAAACCAGTCAATCTTAAAGGAAATCAACTCTGATTGCTCATTGGAAGGATTGATAATGAAGCTCAAGCTCAGATACTTTGGTCACCTAATGCGAAGAGAGGACTCTTTGGAAAAGACCCTGATGCTGGGAAAGATGGAAGGCAAAAGGAGAAGAGGACGGCAGAGGATGAGATGGCTAGATAGCATCACTGAAGCAATGAGCATGAAATTGAGCAAACTCAGGGAGGCAGTGAAAGATAGGAAGGCCTGGCGCAATATGGTTCATGGGGTCACGAAGAGTCGGACACGACTTAACGACTAAACAACAACAACAACTTATTGACTATTCACCATTTAGGGTTGTGAGCATTGTGTTAAGTTCTTATTGCAGATGGCTGTGTAAGGACTTGCCTTAAGGAGAGTCTTCTGAAATCAGTTCATCCTCAGCCAGTTAACCCGTCAAAAGTTATGCATTCAGACATAGTTTAGATCAGAGATGCAATATTTTTTAATGATTTTTTCAATGATTTCCCTCTCTCTGTGAGGAGCATACCTGGTCCACACTCCAGAAAATGGACAAAGTGAAGACAATGTACTGGATGGAATAAAGACAAAAACATATTTGATTGAATTGAATGTATTTTTAATTATAATTAATTGAATGCAATTTAATTCATCCTCCTGAATTTGATCATTTTCTTGTCCTGTCACAGAATACAGTGGATTTGAGGGCTTCTGGGAGTTATTCTCAGTGGCTTCTGGGGCCACATGCAGTCCTAGGAGCTTCATTTGGGCACCTCTTGTTTGGATCTGACTTCTTCCAAACCTACGTCCTAGGAAATCTTCCCAGACCGAGCAGGCCATGAAATATGGAGCTGTGGTGCATTTAAAATTGTATGTGTAGGAATAAACTTTTAAAGACCACACTGTATGTTCAGGGAAGAGCGTTTCCTTGAGTTGCTGAGTAAAACCCATGTATTTGTAAACACTGAACTGTTTAGGTTCGGGGTAGGAGATCTAGAGTGAAAAAAATCACATGAACACTAGAAGGCAGCAGTGGGAAATGTCTGTATGGTGGTAGCCCAAATTTTTGCGGCCAGATCTGGTAGCCCAAAGGTTACACTCTATCCATTAGTTTCTAACAGCCATTTTAAAATTCTTATTTGCCACTGGTTTGGCAATGCAAACACAAGGATGTTCTATTACAATACAAGCAGAAGCAGGCAGGCATTCAGCCAGCACTATAAACAGTTTTGAAATAGTCTGATAATGGCTTGGCTCCTGTCACAAAATCCCCCCTTCCTACCCCCTTTGCAGCCAACAATAAATCAATATTAATCAGTTCTTACAAGACTCTTGACAACCCAATTTTGCACCTCATGGAATAAAGCCTACATTTTTGCAGAATATTATTTTTTTTTTCATTATTCAGGTTGGATTTAATGCTCATCTACATTTGTACCTATGAGAGTGGATAATTATGTGCCTTGGATCAGTGGCATGCTTATTATTGTTCTGCAACACGGTATAATTGAAAGGCTATAAAGCAATCACAGAAAAAATACTGTAGCATCTAAATTCCTCTCTAGTGTTGATAATGGGTGGTTCTCTCCATGGTGGCTTCTGCTGCAGCAAAACCAAAATATATGGAGAAGGAGTTGGACCCCGAACCTTCCTTCCTTCCAGCCAGCCTCCCCGCACTTGTTGCCTACCGGATATGTTCAACTACAACTCCCATCCTCCCCCTCCCCAGCTCATCTGAAAGGCATTAGGTTGAGGAAGGCTATTGCAGGCTCACAACATATCGATCCTTCATTCTGCAAGAATAATACCCAAAGAAGAACCCGGAGTGTGCAGTAAAAAGGATGATTTGGCTATTTTTTATTATTATTATTATTATTATTATTATTATTATTATTATTATTATTATTATTTGTTTTTAGGATAAATCCATCCTAAGAAAAAAAAATACCCCCTTTGACAACAAATGTTTTTCCTGTGAACAAAAGTACATTGCAAACAAATGACCAACCATAGGATGAGTATAAATTGCTTTGATAGGCTGAATTAAGTGATACTACTATAGTTGAAGCCTGAACAGTCTTTCCTCCTATAAACCTTGTGTCATTCTGAAATATTTATCTTAGCATAGGAAATTTAAATAACAAATATTAGTACGCATGGAAGAAAGGAGAGGAACCTAATAGATTTTAGAAACTAGAAACTGAAGTGGAAAAAGATCTGCCCCTTTATAATATGGTGAACAAAAATGAAAGAGTCAGTTGTACCTAGTAGACATAATCTCGGCCCCAACTTCTCCTTTTATTCCTCTCCTTATTTTTATTTTATGTCTCCTTCCCTTGCAGCTTGGCTGTTACTGAAACACCGACACAGATCCTGCTTTATGCACCTTTCCTAATATAAATGTAAGAGCATAATATTGTGTCTGATTAGGAATATTCCTGCCAGTTTACCACCGAGTAAAACATGGCTGTACTTACACCAGATATTAAAACCTCCTGCTTTAATTGTACATTTTGCTATAAATTATCGGTGACATTTAGTTGCTCCCTTGTAGTTTGGTCTGTGATGGTAATTAAATTTTATCCATCTTATGTCCTAAAACTCAAAAAAACAAGTTTGTCTCCCTCAGATTACGACTGCTGCTTCTTGGCTCTTAAAGCCGTCCTAGTTTCTAGCTGTGATGCTGCAGTAGCAGCAGATGCAGAAAGCGTTGCTACAGATCTCCAGAATCTATAGGATTTAAGACACTTTTTTCCTCTTTTTTTCAGTCCTTCATATCTTGCTTCAATTAACTTGGTTTTTACTTATGGACCATCCTGAGAAGATACTCCCCACAGCATGCCACATACAACTTCCCTCCCCAAGACTAGCATCAGGATATGGTTAAGAAGCTGCTCAAAGGGTAGGCATCCAGAAACACCACATCGTTAACTGGAAACTTTCCTGGTACAGCCCACTGTGAAAGTGTGAGATGGATCTCAGACCTGCAGCAGCTACATGCCATGTTGCATCCCTCAAATTCAGTGTCTAATCCAGTTTATGTCAGGCCAGGTAAATTGGATGATCTGTGAGCGAAGCAGACAGCTAAGCAGGGTCAAAGCTAACCAGTATTTGGGTGGGAGACTGCCAGAAGATCAAAAGCCTGTGGGCTAAAGCAAGGAATAATCACGATCATCCTGGAAAAAGGCAGTGGCAATCCCCTTCCATTTTGTTGCTGGTAAAACTACATGGACCAATGCCAATGCCAATACCAATAAAATCACCAGGAGTTGCAATTGTCTTGAAACAGAGTTATTTTGGTTTGAATCAAATATTGACCCACCTTCCATTCAAAAGTGCCACTGCGGCATCCCAAAACTCATACATTCATTTGAGATGCAGTCCAGGTTGAAGTCAATGTTTTATTGACTAAGCAGCAACAGCCATCAGGGGCAGGTGTTCAGTATCAAGAAGAACCTCTAAAGTTGGAGAGCAGTCATGGAAGCAGCCTGAAGAAAGGGCACATCAGTGGCCTGGCCAAGGATTCACTAAACTCTGGTTTCAACTGACTCACATCTACAGGATTCATATATAATTTCATCTAGCTAAACTAGAAACTTCAACCTAATTGAAACTGAAGCATTCCCTACCCAACCACCCAAGTAATGTAATGAAAGTACCATGTTTTAAGCCAGGAGATGGTCAAATTTCAGGCTTGTGCACCTATTTTGTATTTTAGCTGAACCCCCAAATCCACAACTAGGGACAGTATATAAAAATAACAAAAACAAGGCAACCATATTTTTCATATCCAGGAATTTTTGCAATCCTGAATTGGACTAAATTCACCACCTTCCTTGCCACCATCCTGTTCTAGCCAGAGGTATCCATTACAAGCAACAACATCCAAACAGCAGCACATACAACATAACATCATTCCACAAATGATGTCGTTATGTAATTTGTCTCAATATATCAAGATGTCTGATTCAAATATGGAAGTCATGTCATTAGATTAGATGTATGTCCCACCTTTTATTTTCATATAACTCAAGGCAGTATATAGAACTCTTCTACCTCTTGTTTTCCCCACAACAACCCTGTGAGTTGAGAAAAAATTACTGGCCCAAAGTGACCCAACTGGTTTTAATGCTTAAGGGAGGTCCAGAACTCACAGCCTCCTGGGTTCTAGGCCAGCACCTTCACCAGACTGGCTCTGTGTCAATGTTTGTTCCCAGTCCTGAAGCCACCAATGGTTCCAGCCACTCCTACCTCACCCTAGCTTCCTTCATTTCAGCGTTATAATTTAGGAGGTAGGAAGAGACTTTGTGGTTGCTACTTTAAAGAACTAGCAGGTTAGAATCCCTGAAATTTAGGTCCCAGTCTAATATCTATCCACATAGATGGAAAACATTTCACTCTATGGGCACCAGAGGCTTCAATACAGGTTACTACCAAAACGTTTTGCCTCCTGACATATTGGCTCTGAGAATAAACCTGCATCTGTTTTATAGGCCGGGTTGAGAAGCCTGGGACTTTTCAAATACCACTGATTTACAAGTTCCAGGAGTTCCAGTGGAGGATGGGTTGTTGCGAGCTATATTTCAGCAACATTTGGCAAACCATGATTCCCCAAAACCTATTAGAGCCTACTATAAAACTTCTTATTTGAGATTTGCTACTTTTCTACAGAACGTCTGCTCATACACAAATCGATGGCTTGCATGAAAAGCTTGGTGTCTGCCTCTCTTATGGTTATATTCCTTTTTCTGGGGGTCCAGATGATTCCTTGCCCCTAATATTCTATAATAATAAAGAACCATATCTTGCTGAATTGTCTTAATTAAATATTGCTTCCCAATAATGAAAGAAGCATCCTGCTGTTAGTCAGCTACAACGTGAGTAAGATGATTCCTTATTGAAGCATTTGGACATTTAATCTATAGCATTTAAACTGAGAGACACCCCATTAGCTTCCTTTTCTTTCATGCTAGCATGAGGTTGAAAAGAACAGGTGTATCTTCTGTTTCTTCTAATTGTAGGAACTGTAAAACTGAGTTTAAAAAAACACCTGAAATCTGGCTTTTTTAAAAAAGAGACAGAGAGACAGAGAAATCAGCAATAGTAATCCTTGCCTAGTAATTATTTGAACAGTAGGTGGTTGAAGAGTGTTCTTATGTTCCACCTGCATTCAGCTTTTTAATTTGATTGCACTTTTGACATGAGCTTCCCATATGAAATAAATGTAGAACATTTCCTGTTTTCAGGATTACATTAAATAAAGGAAAAAGACTGTGCTTACTTACATTATTAATGTGTTCTTTGAGGGGAAGAAAAGAACTACAACAAGGCAATTTGCAGTAATGAGTTTACAGTGATACAACAATACCAGGAATTTGAATTGTATCTATTTTTAAACTTCCTTCCTTCCTTCCTTCCTTCCTTCCCAGGATCAACTCAACTTCACCTGCCCTGCATCCTTCCCTTCTGATGAGAAAAACGGGGACGGAGACAAAACAAATTATATCAGGGCCAATATCTGCCCACGAGAAGTGTTCTTTCTTCTCCAGAGCTCCATCTGCTCCTATCATTTGGCCTCCACAAGATGGGCGATGCTCTCAGGAAGAGTGGCAGGAGACTTCTTCAGTTCTTCAGCTTTCTTGTGTAGCTGCCAGTTGTGGTGGCAACTGCCTTCTGTGCCCAAACCTGGTACAGAAATCAACCACACACAAAAATAATTACCATTCTTTCTTTTTTTTTTCCTGGCCTGACATGGTAGGAAAGAAGTGATGAAACCAAAGACATTTGCTGCTACCACAACCTCTGCAGAGTATCTATGATATACAGCATTCTATAAATGGAATGAAATGCCATGAATGGACTCCTCACCCCTTAAATATGAATTAAAGTGAAGAGAAATGGCTTAGGAACTGGTTTACTTTTCCTCCTCTTCCTGAAGAGATGTGACTATCTTAACAGCCTTCTTTTTATTCTGCCCAAGACCAACTGCTTTGCCTTCCTGTGGGTTTCACATTTATGAGAAACTCTTTTAAAAAATCCCTCGGGCCATAATATGATGTACATTTGCCAGAGAATAAGCCCTATTGAATTTAATGGATCTCACTTCTGAGTAATCTTGCGTGGGATTATGCTGTGAAATTGGTCTAGCATCCTTTTGAAATTGATTTTTCCCAGAATGTCTTTTCAGGAGTGAATCTAATTGTAGTTGGTGGACACAGATGACACTTTCTGTAATCAATGGCTGGCTATGTAAAGTGACCCAGAGTTTACAGTAATTAAGACTATTTCTCATGTTAGGCCATGGCGGCATGAAGCAACCTTTCAGGCTAATAACAAAACAAAACATTTAATAGCTCATTTTAAGCTGAAACAGAATGAAGGGTGCCATAAAAGAAAGCAAATTTTGAGATGAACAGAGAACAACAAAGCTAAAACTAATTTTCTGTTTGTTAGTAAATTTAGTCTGCTATTCTCACCTATCAGAATAGCATACAATTTAAAAATCAGAAAAGAATGCACAATTATATATATATTTTTTTTTTTGTCTGCGCTCAGTCATTACTGACCCTGCAGTGACTGCCTGGACGAATCCTTGCAGTTTTCAAGGCAATTGTTTTTTCGGAAGTGGTTTGCCAGAGCCTCCTTCCTAGAGCAGAGCCCAGCTGGCGAGCGCAGGAGGCGGGGTTTCCGTTGCTTCACGCCCTTTTCGGGCGAGCGCGGTTTCGCACTTAGCAGCAACTGGTCCCGTCTCTCTGTGCAAGGCGCTGCCAGCATTTTTCCTCCCACCGGAGTGAGAGTACCCATTTATCTACTCACGTCAGTTTTTGACCTGTTGGGTTGACAGGAGCTGGGGAGGAAACAGGAGCTCACCCTGTTAACGCGAAGGCTGGACTCGAACCGCCGAAGCGTCAGCCATTTCTGGCCGGCAACTTTCAGCGTCATTAAGCCGCTGCGCCACCGCGTCCCTACAATTATAAATAGAATAGAAAAATAAATACATTCTGTATTTTTCTTCAGTAAACCTTTAACACAAATTATACAATTGGTCTCTTTGATTTTCATATTCAGTCTGAAACAACCTTGTGAAGTGAAATAGAACTTCTTTGCTTCTTAATCTGGACTGACAACCACTCCAAAATATTTGAACTTCCCAAAGAAGAGTGCTATCTATCAATTTATTAATACACATATAGGATCCTAGGACTAAGAATTAAATGCTGCAACGTGAGGTGCTTCTGTTCAGGATTGTGGCCTATATTATTACTCAGAATATTTAATATATTTATGTATAGAGGCTGCAAATACCTAACAGAAAACTCTAGCTGTTTGCAGGGCCATCTGGATTTTTTGCAGCCCAGATATAATATGTTTACATTTCATTCACATATACCACTTTTTTTTAAAATTTTTTGGATATATGTACATACCTCATCTCAACACATAGTCTGTTGCACCAAGCATAGAAATCTTATAAATAAAAAATAAATAATTGTATGGCCATTTCCCTCTTATGCATAACTGCAGTTATCCTTCATGTGGGAGTAGTAGCTTACTTAAGGACCAGTGGTTAGAGAGAATGAATGTGCTATTACTTATAGCATGGGTGTGTAGGCACATAAGCGTACTGGGTACAGCTAGACAGTTCTAAAGCCTATGTTTTTATCTTGATAAGGGAATTCTGTTTCAATCACTGTATCAATTATTGGGAATAAAGCAGTACTTTGTTGTAGAAAAATGTCATTCTGTATGTACCAAAAACCTGGCTCACTTAAAACAACCAAATCACTTTGAAGATGCAACATAAATTTATTAAGCATGCAAGCCACAAACAGTGTACACTGAGCTCCCAGCAAAGCATTGGCAGCTTGCTTGAGCAGCCCTGAACAAAAGCAGAACCGCAGCTGATATACCCTTGGCCTACTAAATTTCAAAGTCAAGACAAAGGAAAAAACAGACACAGTGTAAATTACAGCATGACATTGGAATGTTTTTGATAAACCCATCTGGGTGACCTTATCAATACTTTTCCCTTCTTACTAGGTCAGCATGGCAGCTATACTACCTCTGAGATACGGCCAGTGAATATAAACAATTTGGTTTACTAGGCCACTGGTCCCTGACTGATTCTTCCCCCTTTTGCCACTCAGGGTCAATTCAGCTTGCTATGAATGTTTTGTGGAGTCCTTGGGGTTCTCTGAGCTTGGTCGTTTTCTTGCAAATGTTTCATTACCCGGCTAGGTAACATCTTCAGTGCTAAAATGGGATGGGGTTTGCTCTCTGTTTATATACTGTGGCATGCTTTGCCAGTGCTGGTGGGGTGGGGGTTTTGTTTTGCTCCTCTGGTAGTTCCTTGATTAGGGCATTGCTTACTGTTTGGCTGTGTGCCTGGTGGTAACCTCTGCTTATCTGGGTTATGATTGCTGATGAGGAGATGTTCTGACCTTTTGTCTCTTTTGAACAGTATGTAGATATTGTTTATCTCTATGTGTCTGTTGATTGCTGCCTTGTCTGAATACCAAGCTTCCAAGAATTCCTGTGCATTTTTGGATTTAGCTTGGTCTAAAATGCTGACAGTTTCCCCGCTGAAACTATGGTTAAGTCTGTCCATGTGTTGTGAGATTAAGGACTTTTCATCATGTCTTCTGACTGCTAGTTGGTGCTCATGGATGTGCTCTGCCAGTCCTCTGCCTGTCTGTCCTACATAGTGTTTGTTACAGTCCTTACACTGTATGTGTCAGGATCTACGCAAGCTAGAAAACTTAGTTGCTTTTAATTTAGCTTAGCAAGGTATGTTAAAGGGTTAATAGTAAAATGTTAATTGCAGGCCGCTTGCTTGTCCTGCCATTGAAGTTAGGAGAAAGAGGGGGAGAAGATGCCAGGTGCTGTTATCTCTTCAGCAGTGCTTCCAAGGTCGAGTGCTGTGAGAGCCGGAGTGTGGCACGAAGAATTCAAGCAGGAAAAGAAAGGAGAAGGGGGGGAATTTGGGCTTAAAAAGGGAAGGTATTGCTTTGTAGAATTAGACTCAACAATCTATGATGCTGTGCACTTCTCCTAATAAAGAAATCTTTGATGGAACTGTTTCGTCTCCAATGGATTACTGAACTTTGGGAATGAGTGTGCAGACTCTGACATTTTGTTGAGTCTCACCATTCTAATGAGGGATTTACCCAGGGAATAATTCCACCGTGGAGACCCCTCCAAAAAAACCTCCTGCAGCTGCAGAGATGGAAGAAGAATGCCCTGTACTCGGGGCAGTAGGGGGAATTGAAGAGGAGGAAGAACCCCTAACAGCAACCTATGCCCGTTTCCCTCCACCCCGCAAACCCGAGCGGCGCTTAACCAAGTTATGGAGCATGGATGAGCTGGCCGGGGGAATGTCGTTCCTGGACATGGATCCCGAGCAGCACTGGGCGATGACTACGGGGAGAGTCAAATCCACCCGCATGGGAGCCCTAGAGAAGTGCGTGAACATGCTGCAAACCAAGAACAGCTGGATGCGGAAGGAGCTGGTCGGGATGAGTAATATCCTACGGTGCTCAGGTATGTTCCCGGTTTCCAAGGAAGAGGGAGAATGCAGAGAAGAGAAGTTGGAAGAGGCGCTATCAGCTCCCCCTTCCATTTCCGTAACGGCAACTCCGGTCGCCCCTGTGGCACAGGGGCTTCCAGCTGCTCCAGCCGTGCTGCCCATGGCCATCCCGGGGGCTCGGCAATGGGTCGCCCCAGCCCAGGCCAACCAAGAAGCTCTCCTAAAGAGATGGGGGTTAACCGAGAAATTTAGCGGAGACCCGAGCAAATTGCCCAATTTCATGGCTCAAGTTACCATGTGCATAGAGCAAACGGGCCATCTATTTGCCTCTGACTGAGAGCGCGTGCTCTACATCTGCAGGGCGCTCACCGGGAAAGCAGGGGAGTTGCTGATCCAACTGCGTGGGGCCCAAGCACCAGAATTGCGCCACCTTGGCCGGTTCTTAGCAGCCCTACGTAGAAGATTTGAGGACCCGGGAGAAGTTATGAAAGCCCGCTCACAACTAGTTAAAGTGCGGCAGGGCTCGGGCAGCATTGGAAAGTACGGGTTAGAATTTTGGAGCCTCGCAGAAAAGCTACCCGATTGGCCGGACAAGTTTAAAATCACCTGCTTCCAGCAAGGCATGCGGCGCGACTTATGGCAATTAACTTTCGTGCGAGGGAGCCCACGCACCTTTGATGGATGGATCGAGCACGGAGGCGAAGTTGAAGCCGAATGGAAAGCGATGGATCCGGAATTTGACCAGAAATCCAGCAGTTCTGCACAGGCGTTCCGGAAACCACCAACGAGAGGAGGAGATGAGAAATTTCCCAGAGCGGCGAAGCAACGCGTGTATTTCCATTGTGGAGAGCCGGGGCATTTCGCACCAGCCTGTACCAAACCAGCGTCGACGCGTGCGCAGGAGCAGCGGAGAAGCTCGGAAGCTGCCCAGAAACCCGCCGTGAGTAAAGGGAAGAAGGGAACCACGGCTGGGGGAACGAAGTCAAAATTCCAGGACCCCATATTCTATGAAGGTGGATCAGTGGGGAAGGAGCGAGAGAACCCTAACGGCCAGCCCAGAACGGCTCCTGACAAAATGGCGACTGCGACAGACGACGAGGACGACGATTCCGATGAGGATGAGGGGGTGAGTGTAACAACCTTAAAAGTGACTATCTCAGCACCCAGGACGGAGCGCAGAGCTATGCTTACTGCGTTAATGGACACAGGCTGCTTGCGCTGTTTAATCAGTCCCATACTTGTCAAAGCTTTAGAACTAAGAGTGAAAAAACTGAAAACCCCCATTGTTTTTAACCAATTGGATGGATCTCAAGCAGGGGGAGGGGCTGTACCGCACGGAGCGTTTTCAACTACAAGTGGGGACTCACCACGAGACTCTTAAATGTTTGGTGGCTCCTTTGGGCAGTTACGCCCTGATTCTGGGAGCAAACTGGGTGAGACGGTGGGACCCTAGAGTCTTTTGGAAAACAGGACGAATGCAATTCGTGGATGGGGTCTATTTGGGTTCTGAAAACCCCAAGGGGAAAAGGGCAACAGCTGCAACTGCAAGCAGTGGGAGTTTGCCTCAACCACTGGACCCAGAATCCATTGAGAACATTCCTAAACCTTACAGAGATTTGAAAGCTGTATTCAGTAAAAAGGAAGTGGACACGCTGCCTCCCCATAGAGTTACTGACTGTGCTATTGAAATTGAACCAGGGGCTAAATTCCCAAAGAAAAAAACATATTCTATGACCCAAAAGGAACTGGCAGCTCTAAGGGACTTTATAGACACCAACCTGGCCAGAGGGTTTATACAGCCTGCTAAATCACAGATGGCTGCACCAGTACTATTTTGGGAGAAAAAGGATGGAAGTTTGAGACTTTGTACTGACTATAGGGGCCTCAATGCTATTTGCAAAGAAAACAAATATCCCCTTCCCTTGATGAAAGACTTGTTAGCTCAATTGTCCAAGGGGAAAATATTTACCAAGCTGGATTTAAGGGACGCATATTTCCGGGTGCGAATTTGAGAAGGGGACGAATGGATGACTGCATTCTCCACTCCTTTTGGCTGCTATGAGTACAAGGTCCTCCCATTCGGGCTTTCTGGGGCCCCAGGGGTGTTTATGCAACTAATTAATGAAGTTCTTCATGAACATTTGTATCGGGGGGTATTGGTTTATTTGGATGACATCCTCATTTACTCTGATAACTTGGAAGATCATGTAAAATTAGTCCGTGAAGTGTTAAAAAACTACTGGAAGCTCAGTTGTATGCCAAATTGCCAAAATGTGAATTTCACAAACAACAAGTGGACTATTTGGGGTATCGCATATCGCATGCAGGAATAGAAATGGACCCTTCCAAAGTAAAAGATGTTTTGGGTTGGGAGACTCCCAAAACCAGAAAGCAATTACAGAGTTTTTTGGGTTTTGCTAATTTCTATCGCCAGTTCATTCCACACTTTGCACAGGTGGCCCTGCCTCTAACTGATTTATTAAAAACTAAAGGCAAAGGAACACCTAAGGCTCAGAGGCCTGGAGCCCCATTATTATGGACTGAAGAGTGCCAAAGAGCTTTGAAGCTCTAACAGCGTTGTTTACTGCTGAACCAATTCTGAAACACCCCGAGCCTAATCAACCATTTGTAATTCAAGCAGACGCCTCTGATGTGGCCATTGGGGCAGTCTTACTCCAAAAAGATGAAGGGGGATCACTCAAGCCTTGTGCTTATATCTCCCGTAAATTTACTGAGACAGAAAGGAGATGGCTTATTTGGGAAAAGGAAGCTTTTACAGTTCGTTGGGCTTTATTAACATGGAGACACTTATTAGAAGGGTCACCACATCCATTTGAAGTTTGGACAGATCATAAAAATTTAGAAGCCCTTACAACACCTAGAAAGCTTTCTCCTAAACAAATTCGTTGGGCTCAATTTTTCAACCATTTTAAATTTACACTGAAGTTTATCCCTGGAGGAAAGAACTTTTTGGCTGACGCTTTATCCAGATTGCCTCAGCACAACAGCCAACAAGAGCAAATAGTCGCTCCTGTTATCTCAAACCCTCAGCCTGCCTCAGTGGCACTTACCAGAGCTCAATCCAAAACCAAGACTCCTAAACAAGCACCTACTACTGAACTGCTTCACAAATTAAACGCAGCATTAGATTCTGATGAATGGTTCCAAAACAATAAAAATACTTTAACCCATGAGCAACAAGCCTGGTGGATGGGGGACAAGTTCTATGTACCATCTTCACTATGAAAACTCATTTTGCAAAAAGGCCATGATGACAAAACTTCTGGACATTTTGGATTTATAAAGACTTTGCATTTATTACGTAGACAGTTTTGGTGGCCTACCATGAGGAAGGATGTCTCTGAATATGTGTCTACATGCCCTACATGTGCTATGTCGAAAAAGAGGGGTGGAAAACCTTTAGGATTACTGCAACCTGTCTCCTCTCCTCAACAACCCTGGAAAGAAATTTCTATGGACTTTATTGTTGATTTACCTGAAAGTAACCATAATACTGTTATTTGGGTTGTAATTGATCTTTTTTCTAAACAAGCACATTTTATTCCATGTACTTCAATTCCTAATGCTAAAAAACTTGCCAAACTCTTTATTCAACACATATACCGCCTCCATGGAGCCCCCAACAGGGTGATTTCAGATCGCGGCCCTCAGTTTACCTCTAAATTTTGGAAATTTATTACATTAATTGGGTCAACTCAGGCCCTGAGTTCTAGTTTTCATCCGGAGATGGACGGATCGACTGAGAAAATGAACTCTTTGTTAGAGCAATATTTAAGATGCTTTACTAATCATCAACAGGATGATTGGTCAGAACTTTTACCATTTGCTGAAGTAGCCTACAACAACACTGTGCATCAGAGCACTGGATTTACTCCTTATAAAGTAGCAACCAGTCAAGAATTTTTGCCTTTCCCTGAACTGCCTCTAAAACAATTTCCTGAGCTTTCAGCTGATCAATGGATCAACAGTATTACACAACTGTGGCCTCTAATTGTAAAATCTCTACAAACTGCCAGAGATCAACATAAAAAATTTGCTGATCGAAAACGTTCTGCAAACCCTCCCTGGAAAGTTGGGGACATGGTTTGGCTGTCTACAAAAAACCTAAAATCTTCCCAACCATGCAGAAAGCTTGCCCCAAAGTATGTTGGGCCTTTCTCCATTGAAAAAATTATAAACCCGGTTGCCTTTAAATTGACTCTTCCTAAACATTACAGGAAAATACATCCAGTTTTTCATGTCAATTTATTAAAGTCATATAAGGACTCTAGTACATGGCATCCCACAATAAAACCTCCGAAGCCCATCATGATTGAAGGTCAGAAGCATTTTGAACTAAAGGACATTTTGGACTCTAGAAAATATAAAGGAAACCTACAATATCTGGTTCAGTGGAAACATTTTCCGAAAACACACCATGAATGGGTTAATGCTTCAGATGTTAAAGCTCCTAAAATCCTTTCTCAATTTCATGAAAAATATCCTGATAAACCTAAATAAGCTATAGTTTTGTACATAAAATGTCATTCTGTATATATTTTATTTTATATTTTTCAGACAATATTCCGAATGTGAAACCATTCATTCTGTTGGAGGGCGGCATGTCAGGATCTACGCAAGCTAAAAAACTTAGTTGCTTTTAATTTAGCTTAGCAAGGTATGTTAAAGGGTTAATAGTAAAATGTTAATTGCAGGCCGCTTGCTTGTCCTGCCATTGAAGTTAGGAGAAAGAGGGGGAGAAGATGCCAGGTGCTGTTATCTCTTCAGCCGTGCTTCCAAGGTTGAGCACTGTGAGAGCCGGAGCGAGGTGCGAAGAATTCAAGCGGGAAAAGAAAGGAGAAGGGGGGGAATTTGGGCTAAAAAAGGGAAGGTATTGCTTTGTAGAATTAGACTCAACAATCTATGATGCTGTGCACTTCTCCTAATAAAGAAATCTTTGATGGAACTGTTTCGTCTCCAACAGATTACTGAACTTTGGGAATGAGTGTGCAGACTCTGACATTATGTTGTACATGACTCCTGTTTTTTCTTCTTGTGCTACTGGGTCTTTTGGTTTACTTAAGATATTTTGGAGGGCTTTAGTTGGTTTGTGTGCTACAGAGATGCTATGTGGTTGTAATAGTGTGATGGAATGGAATTAGGGAGACTCAGGGAGAGAAGCATCCTCTTTCGTCTCCTGAGGGGCGAGGAAGAGATAAGAGGATGAGGCTGGCACCTCCCTGAGGAATTCACTCTGTTTTGACTGGCTGGCCTTGGGAACTAGTTTCAGTCTGGGAAGATTCTTGCTAGAGGTTGTAGCTAATAAACATTGCTGAACTGAATCTGCATGGTCTCCTGGAGTTCCTTGGGCTAGGCCTGACAAATAGTCTGTTAGTGGTTTCTGAGATGTTTCTGATATATGGCACTGTGATCGTTTTCATAGCATGTGTTGATTGTGTTGTAGTAAGTTGAGTGGTCATACACTTTTTCATAAAGTTGCATGGATATCCATTTTGTTGGAAGATGTTGTATAGGTGGTCTTTTTCTTTTTTCTGCTGTTCTGGGTTGCTGCAATGTGTTTCTGCTCGCTTGAATAATGTTCTTACACAGCTCCTCTTGTGGGAGGTTGGGTTGTTACTTTGGTAATGGAGTACTTGATTAGTGTGGGTTGTCTTCCGATTAACTTGGGTTTCTAATTTACTGTTGTTTCCTCTGCTGATGAGGATATCCAGGAAGGGTATCATGTTGTTTTCTTCCTCTCTGGTGAATTTTATTCCTCTGAAGATGTTGTTGATGGTTTTATGTGTCTTTTCTAGTTGTTCCTTTTTTATTATAACAAAGGTGTCATCTACATACCAAATCCATACTTTGGGTTGTATGTGTGGAAGTGCTATAGCTTCTAGGCATTGCATTACAATCTCTGCTATGAGTCCTAACAGAGGTGATCCCATGGGTGTGCCTCTGATTTGTTGGTATATTTGTCCATCAAACTGAAAATAGGTAGTAAGGCAGAGGTTGATGAGGTCCATGATTCTGGGTATTTTGATCTGGGTGTATTTTGTAAGGTCGGGTGTGTTGTGTAGTACTGCTGATATGGAATCTTTCACTAGTTCTGGGTTTATGGATGTAAAGAGGGCTGTGACATCAAATGAGACCATAATTTCATCTTCATCTATGTGTACATCTTTGATTTTCTGAAGGTATTGTAGTGAAGAGTTGATAGAATATTCACTCTTCTCTGTGAGATGACCAAGTTTTTTGTCAGTTCTTTCTCTATGTTGTATGTTGGAGTCCCTGGTAAACATACAGTTGGTCAAAGCACAATATACAAGATTGACATACCGCTCCACAACTTTATGAAAAAGTATCTGACCACTCAACTTACTACAACACAATCAACACATGCTATGAAAAGGATCACAGTGCCATATATCAGAAACATCTCAGAAACTACTAACAGACTATTACAACCACACGGCATCTCTGTAGCACACAAACCAACTAAAGCCCTCCAAAATATCTTAAGTAAACCAAAAGACCCAGTAGCACAAGAAGAAAAAACAGGAGTCATGTACAACATGTACAGTGTAAGGACTGTAACAAACACTATGTAGGACAGACAGGCAGAGGACTGGCAGAGCACATCCATGAGCACCAACTAGCAGTCAGAAGACATGATGAAAAGTCCTTAATCTCACAACACATGGACAGACTTAACCATAGTTTCAACGGGGAAACTGTCAGCATTTTAGACCAAGCTAAATCCAAAAATGCACAGGAATTCTTGGAAGCTTGGTATTCAGACAAGGCAGCAATCAACAGACACATAGAGATAAACAATATCTACATACTGTTCAAAAGAGACATTTTTTTTTTAAAAGAGACAAATTGATTTTTAAAAATGATAAAAAGAATGGGATGCTGTGCCACACAGTGTTAGTCCCATTGTGGCTCCGTATACCCATGCCATCTCATAAAGCACAGTAGGAGGTTTCATCATCTGCTGATCCTGGAGTGAGTTCTCATTTGAGGATCTTTGACCTTTGAGCTCCTATGATTGATTGGTATGTTTGTATGTGAAAATAAAACAAAATGAAAAAATAGACCATTAAAAGGAAGAAATTGTTGGAAAGCATGCATTGGCTTTATATACCATAGTGCAAGATTGGGAGATTGTGTTGATTTCAGGATGACCAATCAAAGCTGAAAAGAGATGAAAAGCCTTTCATAAAAGAGGTCTAGAAAAATGCAAGCTTAGTTCAAAAATTGCCAAGATGTTAACTCTGCTTCAGAAAGTCCAGTAAGAGAGTGCCTTAGCTCCTATGTAGAGGAAAAGAAAAAGAGAATTAAATCACATCTAGGATGACTCATGTCTGTATTGTGCAATGTACCTTAAAGTAACTTTTTTTGGGTACCCTAATCATGAGGTGCCATCCCTTTTGTTTTTCTGGTGTTTCAGAAATACTGATTCTGATGACTCGCTTTTATTCTATAACAGAAACTATGATTGTTCCAATCCAATGGACTTAGAAAAGGTGTGATTCTGAGCATGATATACTGTTGGGAGCACAGATTTTGCAAATTAGTTTTATGGGGAGAAAGGGGAACTGCAGAGGGGACACAGTAGAAGCTTCTCCCCATTTTTTCACTGAAGAGCTAGTTATTATCCATTAGGTCCAGTCTATATTTTATTGGATACCTGTCCTTTAGTCATCTTGAAATCAGTAGGACTTAGAAAGCAGAAGATCTATGTTCTTGACACATCAGGTTTAATTATGAAGACAATTAAGGAGTCATAATCATTTTTCTATTTTAATATGGTGGAAACTTCATCCAGCTCATGCTGAACTCAAGGCATCTAACAATAAAGGTAAAGATATTAAAAGACTATTTAAAACACTAAAGAGTTAGAAAACTATAGAACAAGTGATCTGTTAGAATAAAAGTGCCATCCTAAAATAGATTTCACCTCCAAAAGTCTTTAAGGAGAATCAAAAGGGACCTGACTTAAACAAGAATTTCACAGTTTATACATATGGCAACTGAAAAATATTTCTCCATGATTTCAACTAAACAAATTTTGAGGGACCATGAAACACACTGAAGTTCCTCCAAAGTTCTTTTCATAGGCAGATCCCACAAATGATCAGTAATAGTTAATGACACATTGAGGTGCTAATTTTACTTTTTTACAATGTTGTTTTATATAGTATGTTACACCCACCCACCACAATTTACACTCTTAGGCATTGGAGCCATCAGGATGATTAAGGTAATGCCCATTCGGTATTTAGATTTAATAGACTTGGTTCAGTTATATTATTACTAATTATATTCAAAACACAGTCATAAAATGAAATAACAGCTACTACTACTAATAAAAGTAGAGTATTTAAGAAACATTGGTTGGATTACTTTTTCTTCCTGCTTAGAATTATAGCAGTAGTATCAAAATAAATGAAACAATCACATTACAGGTCCCTTTTCCCCCAAAGGAAGGAGTTTGTGCCTTTGACATTAATTCCAAATACACAGCAAAGATGGAAAATGATTTTATATGTGTTAATTCATAAATCTAGATTAATCTCTGCAACAGAATACATCAATCTGCATTAGAACACCTACTATTCAGATCTGATAGGGAGGTTCTTACTAAGGTATCCATGGACAGTTTTCATTTTCAGTTTATTAGTCTCCCTTCCTCAAGATCTCCACTTAGACTGCTCTTTATCTTTCTCTGCCTAGCTAGGGTAAATGATGATAATAAGAACTAGAATTTAATTTGCTTGATTTACATCCAGCTGCTTTTATCTGGCTTCTGGATGATGCAACTATGTCTGTTGCTATGTATTGATTAATTCATTTTATGATTGTTGTTTTGCTTGTAAAAAAGCCTGGATACTAGGTTTTTGTTTTTGTTGTTTTACCTTAAAAATTCAGATGGCATATATAAATGACTTCAGAAAAACAACTGCAACATGAAAACTTACCAGGATAATTTCTATCTCTCCAATTGCCCTTCCCAATTTAATTTTGTTAAATGATATTGGGAATGATCTAAAAAAAAAAAAACACCCCTCCAGTCTTGGCCAGGCACATTGAACATCCTTGGGTCTATATTCCACCATAACTTCACAGGCTTCTTGTAAGCAAACTGGATGACATCAGATGCCTTTTTTGGGGGAGGGGCAAACCCTCCTAGTGGGTCTTTCTCTTTCATATTAAGGAAAAACAGAGGAGAAGGAGAAGGAGAAACAGTGAAAATGTCCTTTGTTGAATGATTCTTTCTACAGCTAAGAAAGAGGAGGAAGTAGAGGGAAAAGAGATAGATAGATAGATAGATAGATAGATAGATAGATAGATAGATAGAGGTTTAAGCTAGGAAAGAGTCACAAAGAGCCCATCTCACTGGCTGCTAGTTGGCTTTCAGTTTCAACTTTGTATTGCTTAACCCCAGGCAATTAGAGTTGCTCAAAAGTGAATGGAACAGAGATACCTTTGTTATATCTCCATTGGATCCTTTTCAGTCCATTACTGAATTTTTATGTCATATTCAGGTAGTAGAGAAGGACAGTTATTAGGGCTTTGCCAACGCTTGGAAAGAAGTGCTTCAGAATAGGAAGTGATTGATTATGTGCCATCAAGTCATTGTCAACTCTTGGCGACCACATAGATAGATTTTCTCCATGAAGAATATGAAGTAGCAAACATGATATGCCTCTTTTTGAACTATTAAAGCAGCTGGGCCTTTCCCCAGGCTTCTACTAATGTTCTGGAAGGTGTTCACAGCCGTTTCCACATGCATCTGGATGAACAGCCACATTGCTTCATTTATTCCCTTTCCAGGCATGTCCTCAAGTACCTCTTTTGAAGGATTTGTACAACCTAACAATTCCTACAGTATCTCTGATCCTGAGCCTGCTTTTCAAATTTTTGATAGAGGTTACAGTATATTCTCTCTCTCTCTGTGTATATTTGTGTGTGTGTGTGTGTGTGCGTGCGTTTGCGTGTGTGTGTATACATATAAATATAATTAAATTTGTATGCACCCAGAGTCACGCATGGGGAGATGGAGATCCATTGAACAATTAAAAATACCCCATAAATAATTAAAATTAATTAATCCATTAAAAATCAACTGTAAAAACAAACCCTATACATAAATACTAAAAACATTCAAGATGACGGGGGGGGGGGGGCAAAATCAATTACTCTGCAAGCCACTTCCACTGATGCGAGCCCCCATCTGGCCTCCAGGTCTTCTGGCATAACCAGGATTTCACGCTTTTTCTGAAGGCCATGAGAGTGGGGGCAAACCACACCTCAGGAGGTAGGTTGTCCCACAGAGTGGGGGCCATGGCAGAAGAGGCCCTCTTCCTAGACCCCACTGGTCAAAATTCCTTGACTGGTGGGGTCTGCAACATGCCCCTTCTGCTGGACCGAGTGGAGCAGGCTGATGTAATGGGCGAGATGGCTCCTCAGATAACCTGGTCCTATGCCATGAAGGGCTTTAAAGGTAATAACCAACACTTTGAATTGGACCTAGAAGCAAACCAGCAACCAATGCAGCTCACGTAACAGCAGTGTTATATGTGCCCCCCTAGGGTCATTCAGAACTGTCCACGCTGCCGCATTCTGCACCAGCTGTAGCTTCTGGATACTCTTCAAGGGTAGCCCCATGTAGAGCACATTGCAGTAATCCAACCAGGAGGTGACCAGGGCATGAGTGACTGTGTGGAGGGCCTCCCAATCAAGGAAGAGGCATAACTGCTACACAGTATGAAGTTGCTCAAAGGTTCTCCTAGCCACGACTGCCACCTGCTCTTCAAACAGGAGTTATGAGTCCATGAGGACCCCCAGATTATGCACCGGGTCTGTCTGGGGTAGTGCAACCCCATCAAGAACCAAAGATGATAAATCCCTAGATCTTGAGGCTCCCCGTACCCACAGCCACTCTGTCTTACCAGGGTTTAGTTGAAGCCTGTTGTCCCCTACAGCCTCCATGCACCAAGAGAAGGTAGCCACAGCATCACTTAGGTCACCCAGGATGGAGATGTATAATTCGGTGATGATACCTCATCCCATGGTGCCGGATTATCTCACCCAATGGTTTCATGTAGATGTTAAATAGGAGTGGCGAGAGCACTGAAACCTGAGGCACCCCACAAAGTGGGGGCCGTGGGTTGGACCTCTCGCTCCCTATTAACACCGATTGGGTTCGGCCTTGGAGAAAGGAGCTGAACCAGCACAGCACTGTGCCACCCAGCTCCAACTCCTGCAGCCGACCCAAAAGGATACCATAGTCGATGGTAATGAAAGCCACTGAGAGGTCAAGAAGAGCAAGGATGGACGCGCTACCCCCATCCCGCTCTTGCCAGGGATCATCCAAAAGTGCGACCAATGCTGTTTCTGTCCCATAATCGGGCCTGGAACCTGACTGATAGGGGTCCAGATAATCTGTTTCCTCCAGGATATATATATACACACACACAGAGTATACGTTGCAACAGACTGAGGATTGTCACTTTGGTAAATATTTGTGTGTGTGTATGTGTGTACGCATGTGTGAAATACTCAGGAACTGAGATTTCCTGGGATGACATTGAAACTGTCTCAAGAGTCTTAAGATTCAGACTGCTTTTTGACAGTCAGGGTACAGAAAGGGATAGAATAGAATCATAATATCTAGTTACCTTTCTTGGGGCCCTTTGGATGAAATGACTTGGAAGTTCAATTAAACAATAGCTTTCTGAAGAAATGTGTTTTCTCGGGCTCTGTATTGGAAGGTGCCCAGTAATGAGACCTCTGGTGGCTGCTCCTCATCTGTTAGGGCTTTTGACAGAATTGTCTAGATCTCTGCATTGGGCAGCTAGGCCTTGTCTTCATTTCCTATCTCACACACTAAACCCAGTGCAATGTTGTTTCAGGTATCACCATGGGGACTACAAATCACTGAGATTCCTTCCCATCCCTGCTGGAACACTGGGCAGAAAAACAGCAAATATTAGCTGTGGACCCATCATTTTTTTGGCACCCCTCTGCCTGGCTCCATGTTTTGTACTCAATACACACAGATACATTCAGCACAGGACACAGTATGAAGACAGTCAAGAAAAGAAGTGCATTCGAGAAAAAAATCCCTAGTGCTCGAATTATACAACTTCATATTCCTTAATCAGGTCAAAGGTAATTGGGAAAGCAGTTGGAAGAATAACCATTTATTCTATTTTTTACAATCACAATATTCCAAACTATGTTAATTTTTTTACATGAACTGTATGAGTAGGGAGGGTGTTCTACATACAAGGAGGGCCAACAGCTGTTTTTTACCCATGTCCCCATCCCTGGTGGCAGTATTGCCACCACTTACCTAGCATATGATCCTCTCCAAGCTATGCATTGTAAGACGGCTGCAGTAGATGACAGAGCTGCATTCCTTAGGTGCAAGGAAACAGCTGTTTTAGGCCCCAGGGAAGGGGAATAGTGTATGGGGGCTTGTCCCCATCCCATACCCTTCATATCCCAGTCCTTTTTGAAGTGGCAGCTTTATTGAGTCTGATGGTGAGAAGGAATGGTTGGATGAAGGCCGCGCTCAGGGAGATAAGCATTTCCTTAGCCCTCAACAGGAGTGTGGGAAGTTCAAGAAGATGAGGCTGGCATCTCCTTAAGGAATTCACGGTGTTGTGACTGGCTGGCTTGGAAAGTTAGATTCAGTCTGGAGAGATTTTGTCTTGAGGTGGAAGCTAATAAATGCAACAGAACGGTATCTGCGCTGTCTCGGGGAGTTCTTTGGGCTGAACATGACAGATGGTAGGACCAGCCTTGCTTGTATAAATGAGAAAGAACCCTAAACCAAATGTTTTTTTTTTTAAGTATTGTTATTAAGATGCAACCAATCTGCCACCATAATATGCAAGAAAGAGACTTTGTACACGTCCTGCATTCCCAGAGTTTTGATATTTCACCTAGATATATGGATTTGAAACTTAGTTGCCCCCCTCCCCCAAAAAAATACTTGCACTCCCTTTGCTAGCACAATCAATATTTTAGGCAAGGCCAGACTTAATGACAAATTATATTGGTTGCTAAGTATGAAATGTGTGGATTTACTCATTGAGTCATGACTGAGGTCTAATAACTTTTGTGCCAAATGAGGCATGAAACATATTGTCAAATTCTTAATGTCAGCCAGTGCAATGATACTGGGTTTTAATTTTATTCAACTGTAAAGTATATGATATCTGCTTCAAATTGTATCAAGTGTGCAGCTGAATCTGAGAGGTTGCCATAACATCTGCTTGGTATTTTTATTATGAGTGATCAAAGATTTCCTTTCAAATATAAAATTATTATAGATGTTCATTGCAATATACAATTGTACTGTTACAAGGATGAACCTCCAATAGAAGAGAATATCTGCAGCTCAGGATTGAACTGTGGAGTTCTTGGTGCTCTCTGAGGTTGGTTGTTTCCTTGCAGACATTTATTACCCAAATAGTACCTAGTTGAGTCATGAAATGTCCGCAAGCAACCAACCAATCTAAGAGAGTACCAAGAACTTCAAAGGAATAACTATTACAAAGAAGCCTACTCATAAGAAGAATGTCCTACTTCCACTTTGCCTGAGAACTCAAACAACCTGAAAAGAGGAAAATACGCAGTATGCATAAGCTGTTAGATGGAATAACTCTATTTATTTTAATACTGTTTGAAAGGGTGCCTGGGATGCAAATTCTGGCCTCATTGCCTTTCTACGATGACCTTTCTCTAATGATGTTTCATTCATATTCTCTGTCTCTTTCTCTCTCTCCAACATATTCAGGGCAATATGCATAAAAAGCATTCCATTTTATCCTTGCAAGAACTGTAGTTTCATAGCGAGTTTTAACTGGCTTTCTGTCACCCAAAGTAAGTTCTCCAGTCATTCTCTCCATAGTGGCTCCTTGGAGTCCCATTCCAGGTCTTGTTTCATGAATCAGCTCTTGGAAGTGCAGAGTGAATGCTGGGAACATGAAGTCTTCCTCATTGACCAAAGTACACAAAGTAGCTGCAGGTTGAAAGTATCTTAGTCTGGGTAGAGCTGCCCACCCACCTCAATGGGAGGAGGTGAAAAGCCTACTTTAGGGAAACCCACTCCCAAGATTTAAGCCATGAAAAATATTCTTCATCTTTAACCAGACATGGCTGTCTCTCTGACTTTTTTCCCTCTATGGAAAAAAAATTACAAGAGAAGATAAAGCTCTTGTACTTTGATACTTGCACATATTTTCAAGTGATCCTTATAAGCCAAAACCAGATACATCTCTCTCAAAGTGTTAACTTCAACAAGAGTCTTAAAAGTAGACCATGATGCTTACTTTCTTTTCCTCTGGGCATCCTCCTTGTAGCTTTCTTCTTGTTGTAGAGCAGGCCTGCACAACTCATAGAGGGGAAAGAGCCAGACTGATACCTTAAAACTGAGAATAGCTGGTGTGCTGATCAACTGTTTGGTGGCTAGTGGTGTGGTGGTAGTGATGGAGTTGGCAGTGTCTCTGAGGCCTGGAAGTGTTGGAAGTACTTAGTAGTGTATCTTTTGGAATGGAAGTGGCTGCAAAAACTGCATCAGCAGTGGATCTTTCCTGGTGCCAGTGACGTTGGGGACAGTGCACTCGTTATTTTTCAAAAAATGCCAATGGGTTGCATGAACACCGGGAGTCACTGGGAGTCAGGCAGCATAAAGATTGAACAAACAAACAGATAAGGCTGCTTGGCAGACTGCAAGTTGCATAGGCCTGCTATAAAGCATGATGGCATACCAGGACCAAAATTCCAATTTTCTTTCTCATCCCCCATCCATTCTATATACTTATCAACCACCCAAAAAGAAGGGGGGGGGGGGGGGAAATAGCAGTGAAACTACTTTGATCACTCTTAGGCTAATGACTAAAGCATTAGAACAGCTACAACATTTGGGGTTGGATTCTGCATATACTTAGAGAGTGTGGTGCTCATTTGCTGCTACATTATATAAATGAATGCTGGGGGAAGGAACAGTGATTGATTTCTTGACATTTGATATATTGTCAACTGCTGACAGCTGTCACTTGAAAATTGCAGGTGTAAGGGAGACCAAGATGTTTTCATTGTGTGTATTTTGAGACTGAAGAAAAATGTCGTGTTATGTGCTGGTTAAAACAAAACAATATGAAGGATCAAAGAGCCAATCAGTAACTTTGTCAAGGAGGCTGATGAAGGAAGGAAGGAAGGAGGGAAGGAAGGAATTCTAAGCAAGTTAATGTAGATGTAGTGATTTCCATGTAAAATAAATCTTAGCATTTTGTTGTTGTTGGAACTGTGATTGGATGCTACCAAAAATCAAGATAAGGTCTAATTATCATCATGTTCCACTTGGATAATAGGCACAAGTCATGGCAAGACATCTTTCTACTCCGTAAGATAGCTGCAGCTTGCTTTTATTTTTTAAATTTTAATTATTATAATTATAATCATTATAATTATTACTATTACTGTTAGCATTATTAAAAACACAATTCTCATTTCCGTTGCTCCAACCATAGAGAATGTAATGGCTCTACCAAATTATCAACCTGATTCTTACCTTTATCTTTGATCTCAGGAATCCAGGAAATGTATGTATAAGAGAGGTTAAATACTCAAGCAATCACATCTTACACATCTTTTAGAAGACATAGTCCCTTCCTGCAAGTTACACCTGAGTCTGAAGAAAGATAAAAATTAAGTATGTAGAAAATTACACCACATATCTTTGAGAAAAGCCCCATGTTTTTTGTAGGTAAATCATGACACAACTTATGGCTTACATTCTGCCTTCTGATGAGATCTCTAAAGATGTTTAGATCAAGAGATACAAAGGATCTCCAGCTCTTATAGAAATCTGAACTTTGTGTGAGATCATTTTAAGAGGAGCTACTTGAGAGGTTTTTCATTCCTTTCTGCAAAAGATAGTTCTACTAACCTCTTTCTGACCTCCTGGAAATTCTTGACCCCTACATGCATCCATGTAGTTTTCATGGCAGAGTTACAGAAGTAGTTTGCTATTGTCTTCTACTAGGATTTTTTTTCAACTTCCCAATCAAGCCTATAAACTATTTTTTTAGTGTTCTTCCATCCATATATTAACCAGGGAGTATTCTGAAACTGGCAAGGTCAGCTAGGTGCTGCCACACAGCTGGGCCTCCTCTTCGTTACACTCCAAAATTTATCCAAATCTCACATATTTCTCATCAACACATGAGAAGTTTACATGGAGGGGTGGGTGAGCATAGAGGGTATAAAATGGCCTTGAAGGACAGTGGGAAGATGGTGTTACAAAGGCAATGATCAGACACATGCAGCTTAAGCCCATTCCAAGAAACTAACCTGAGAAAACATCTCAGACAGGCTCCTCCCTAATTCACCTGAAGATAAAAAGGAGGAGGGAAGCATATTTAGACATGCAAGATTTTGTTACTATAGCTGCTCTAATAAAAGTAGTTTCAGACCTATATAGTGTTAGGTTCTTGGTCTGGTCTACCCTATAGGGTTGACAGTGAGTGAGGTATTGTATAGAAGACCGAAGGAAACTATAACAGATGCACAGAAGGAGATCTGTACACAAAAGATGTGCCAGTAGACCCTGGTAATTCATCAAGTACATGGAGAGTTTTAAATTATTCCAGATTGGCTGAGAGTTGAATGTTTCATGCAGTCATGTTGATGAAATCACAGGCTCTGCTAAGAATTTTAACTGTTGCTGAAAAATACAGCTGAGCCATGCAATTTGTATTCAAGAGCAACACAAATACTAGGGGGAATCTTCACATAATGAGCTCTTGGTCATAACTCAACTTTGGAAACTTCTAATCTTCTCAGATCATAATTAATATTGTGACTCATTATTGATTTAAAAAAAAAATCAAAATGTGAAATGCATCTTTTTAAATTCTGGTAACAATTCTTTCTTGGCAGTCATTGGGACTTCTGTATGCAAATGATCTCATTCTGTTTTAAAAGCTAAATTTATAGATAGAACTCATTATTTTTTAATTAAAAGCCTCCTCCACTGTAGCTTTTGTGCTTCAAAGTCTTTTGCAGCAATCCTCCCCCCCCTCCCCATTTTTCTAGGTTCTGAGAACAGACAACAGCAGGAGCTTGCAAGAAACGATATTGCTCCGCTGGCAGTGGATATCTCAGCAAATGTTTTCTGGAGGACCAGTGGCTGGGAGGAGAGGTAAATGATTGAATAAGCCTATAAATAAACTAGACCTTCTAGCAGAGGATTTAAATATCCATAAACCTGGAGCCTGTGAACTTGCAGGAAGGGAGCTGCTGTTCAAATCCGTTAGGGGAAACCTGTATGTAGTATGTTCAAATGGCTTGACAATTGCATCACCAACATAGATAAATGGGAACACAGTTCAGAGGTTTCATGGATACTACAGATCAGATATGCATACCTTTTGGTGGCAGGGGAGGGTGCCACCACACACTCAGAAGGGCAAAAAACCGTGGGCACATAGTGTAGAAGTAATAGGCAAGGCCCTGTACTTTGCATCAACATTTTTTTTTCCTTACAGTTTTTCCCACCTTAGGATTCTTTTTCTTTTAAATTATATTAAACTTTGAAGGGGAAAGAGTTAACGTTCTGTGCCCCTCACTGGGTGACTTTGAGCCTGTCTAATGATTATTACAAGTTTGCTGTTTGGGGGCTAAAATGAAGAGAGATCCCATGTAAATGCTTTGACCTCCTCAATGGGATACAAGTATGAGAGAGAGACAGTTTACTTTCAGGAGTCCCCCCCCCCCCCAAACATTCATTTGGATCTGCCTTCCTGTAACTTAAAGCCATTATTCATGTCTTACACTCTAGAATGATAGTGGATAGGTCTTGATCTTATGCAACATCCTTTCAGATTTGAAAAATGCTATCCTTCCTCAGTCTTCTATTCTCGAGACTGAACGTTCCATGTTCCTTCAGTTTAACTTCATAGGATTTCGTTTCTAATTCCCTGATCATCCTCATTCTTTTTCTTTGAACTTGCTTTGATTTACCTAAACCTTTTTCAAGTCCGATATCCATAACTGGACACTACCTCCTCATCCAGGGAATTAATACAAATATTAATACAGCTTCACAGCACCTACTCAATACCTCTCTCTATTTTGGTACAGAACTTTTGATGATATACCGTACTGCCTATTTCATATATATACCAAAACAATGTTCACTGGGTGCTTATCCTCAAAGACAGGACAAATCAGTCTCTGATATAGGGTTAATGAGATCTATTTCCCAGTTTGTTTTTAGATTACAACATTGGTAATTCTAAATCCAACAAATAATAATAATAATGGATGCATTTTTACTCTGTTTCACTCTGCATTTTTAGAAACGTTAACTTTTTAAACCCTGAAAATGATCTGATCTTGGGAAGTTAATAGCATGGAAGCACCATTATATTTAATACTGAAAAAAAGATTTGAGAAGGGGTTTGTAGGTAAATTATCAGGATCTTTCGTACATTTTATGTACCTTGAGGGGAAAAGCTCTATGATTTTACTTGAAGTGTTCCAAAGACTTCTGACTAATAAATGGATGCATGTCTTCTTTATTAATGATTGAAGTTCAGGCAATTATGCAGTGAAGTGTGGCAGTAGTTTATTATCACCTAGACTTGAGAGAAGAGAAGGACATCAGCATATCATTGTTTCTATACATAAGAATTAGGCTGAAGGTATAGTTTTACTCCAGCTGGAATTTGAGCAAGGTCGCAGTAGAAGAAAACTACCTGCTGCATTGTCCATGCTGACCTCCTTCGGCCCTAAGAAGTTTTTCATTTGAAACTGAAGTGTCCCAACTGTGAAATTTGATGGCTGATGAGATCACAGTAGAAAAAGAAAGGTTACAGAGTAGGAGAAGGATGGTTCTGGTAATTCAGGGCACTGCAGTGAAAAATCTGCAGTACAGATCAACAAGAACTGAACATTTAGTCCACTGACCATCACTAAGTTAATATGTGAGCTTCACAAGTTACTTAATGGCCTTGGCACTAGGGTGTTGTTGTTGTTTTTGTTTTGTTTTTGCCCACCTCTGTAGAAAATGCCCCATCTTTTAGGAAACTGAGCTTTCTTTGGTCATCCTGAAAAAAGTGCTCCAAATGTGCAAAAATGTTCTCAGTTCTTGTTTGCAAAATGGCAACATGTGCAACATAGTGAATATCAATAATGACTGAATGGTTGACGGAACATTTGCAATTTAGTGGTACTTTCTCTTGTGCATGTGAGTGTGTGAACACTGCCTCTATTCTCTTTATGCTGGTGTTATAGTCCACAGAACAATAGATGGATAACTGGTGGTGAGAGAATCTGCACCCCAGATTGGATTGCAGGTTGCAGGTTGGATTAAAAAACTGTGGGCCTTTCGCCCTAAAACTGGGAGGTTAATCAACATGGTCTGTCCAATGCCTTTTATATAGTCTCAAGGCCAGTTCCATTGCTTCATTCTAGGCATCCTAGAGAAAAACAAATAGCTCATCCTTCTGTTTTTTCAAAGAGTCTATCCTAGCTATGCCAAGATAAGATTGTCCAGACAGTAGGGATGCTTGAGGGATTGGAATTTTGTAGAACTTTACAACTCTGCTACACAGAAGACTACAGCTAGATCAGACTAAAGGCTGAAATTCCAGCTGGAGTAAAACTGTACCTTCATTCTAATTCTTATGTATGGAAACAAGTGTATGCTGATTATGGTTTTGCAGCTTTTTCCCCCAGGGGCCAATGCGAAGTCCACAAGCAGAGCCCAATCCAGTGGGATATCTCTATTTAATGTCTTCTGCATTTCACATTAGATTATGTCATAATCTAAACATTATGACATAGCTGATGGCAGCTGAAATGTATCAAATTATGCTTAGAGCTGCATGCTTTGAGAAAAAAAATACATGTAAGATATACAGTATATGTTGCATGCCTTAAAAGTGCATGCTTTTGTGGATTCATGTTCAGACGAGATGGTGTCAGGCTTATGGTGAATAATACACCTGATAATGATATGGATTGGATTGGATTGGATATACATCTATTTTACCTAGCTGAGTCTTTCATTCAGATGCCTTCAGATCTGAACTACTAATGCAGATACTGCTTAAACAGACAGCAAAGGAATCCAGTATCAGTTGACAAGATCCATCAAAATCAACTCTGTCATAGCATTTTACAGCAGTGAAGGTAGCAACATTGTTCTCTGCACATTTTGCATACAAGACTATGGGAAGAAAGGTCCAGAAAAGGAGGGTGCATACTTGTGGACAAACTGCATATATAAGAAACTCACACACAAACTGTATTTATGTGTACACATAAGTTGATTGATACATGTGACTCTGACATGGATTGTATCACTAATCTCAATTTTCAACAACTGCCTATCAATCCAGTATTCAGAAATGAGATGATTTTGTAAAGGAAGTATGCAAACATGAGTTTACATCCATCAACACTGCTATTTTTGTTAAGTCAAACATTACCCAAGAAGGGGAAAAAATGATTGTCCATATGATGCAGATATGAAAGTTGAAGGTTGGTAGTTTTGTTCTTTTTCTTTTTTTTAACTGTCCTGTTTAGATTACTTATTGATCTGCATAAATGAGATGAGAATGATGCATTCAGTACATAAATATACTATGGATGATTACTCTGACCTTCCCAAATTGATTTTTTTATTGCTGGCTAGCCAACTTGAATACAGAGGGGGAATGGAGCAGATTTGGTCACTGGACTCTTAATTTTTAAACAACCCTATAAGCAACAGCCTCTTAAAATGGAAATGTTAATAGTTTCAATTAAAGTTCCTAGCACAGCTGATCAATACATGACCTTCCATGTAACTTTTCCCCATAAACACTGGAGTTTAATATACATGAAATAAAGCTCAGAAGGTTTCATTTGCATGTTAGGGACATGACTTGAAAGCTACTGGGGTATGGAGGCTCAACATACTGTAGTAGCAATAATGTACATAACTGCCATAGGTAGTGAGTGGGTACAAATGCTGGATATATGTCCATAGTGGCAGATATGATGCAAGATAATAGTAATACTTCCTTTAAATGAAAACTATCACAGAGAGCTGTTGTCATGTGAAAAGACCTCCAAAAGCATTGAAAACTTCAGATATGGCTACCTCTTGGCTATTCATGTGCCAGTGGAGAAACTCAAACAACTGCTTTGTGCTAGCTAGCTAATAAAATAACATGAGAATAAAGGGATTTTTGGGTTGTTGTTGTTTAGTTTTTCATAGGAAAATGTTCCCACAGGAGGAAGAAGACATTTAAGAGGGACTCTTAAATTAGCATAGGAGCTTTGGGAAAGAGAACTGGGGGAAAGAACTGGAATGGAGGGAGTTGTATAATGGCTGCCAACTAAGGTGGATCTAGACAGATTTGATTGCTGAAGACTGGCAGTTGGTTTTACAGAAGCACATGGGTAACCAGGAGACCTGAAAACAACTGGAGAGTGTCACACAGTTGAAGCTTTGTTCTGTTCCTAAGATGGTGGAAGGCACTTCAAGTGGCAAGGGAGCACTTCAAAGATGAAGAGGAGGACATGCTGTGGAAGATGATCCCTTTACAGATGATTCAGGGATTGAAAAAGATAGAAAAGAATTTTGCCAGCCAGAGGAAGAAAGTTGCCAGGTTGACTGACAGAGGGATGTTGATGGTCAGTGTCTTTAAGCCCTTTGTTAATTCTAGATAATAGCAATGAGAGTATTTAGAAATATAGGCACGCATACAGTAAGTTAAGAGTATCTCTTGCAAGCATATACATGCTTGGAGAAGCTTTAGGTTGCACTAGTCAGTAAATGGGGGAAAAAATCCAGTTCCAAGGTATTTTAGTTCTCAAGAAGAAGCTTCACTCTTGTCTTGGTTTCTTACCAATAATAGCAACCAAGAGGAGGTGGGAGGGGCCATGCTTGGCTTGGCAAGCTGTAAATACTCTTGCAGAGGAATGCATCTGAAAGTGAAACTGGATTGTTCAATAAAGGGGGGGGGGAGCCTGAAGTGGTATTTTTCACTAAGTTTTTTAGATCAAATCCTAGGAACCTACAGGAAACCCCAGTCACAGGATGCATCGCTTTCCTGAGGAAACACTTTTATACTAGTGCAGGATTCCACCTTACTCCACATCTCCTTAATGCGTATTTGCCAATTTGTAGTTAACATTTGCATGACAGTGATCTCTGGCATGGAGCTGATAATAAAACTAGCCATTATGCTTCATTTACAGAGTTAATTTCTTACTAGGCTTTTTCAATGACCTGGTGCAGGCATACACCTGCAGCAAGAATTAGCACGGCTATGACAATGGAAGCTTTCTTGAAAGCAATCAAATTAGCAGAAAAGAGGCAACAGCAATTATGAAGCTAGTTAAACTTTTTTAAACACCTTTGTTTTTAAAACAAAGGATTTAAGTACTGATCACAAGCAGGCCATTCCTAAATAAAACAGACTGGCATACATACATCTAATTAACACAAGCTTTTGGATGCTATTTTCATAGGTCCTCAGGTGCTCAATGCTTTGGCTGGAAATGTGCAGGTATTCCAAGCTGTCCTGAAAACCCAAAGGTAAGGAGAGACGCTACAACGTATCCTTGAGAATTGAACATCTCCTCAATTTGTTTTTGAGTCAATGCATGTTTTGTGGCTGGCAAATACGCCATGACCATAATTCTTTCCATTCGTCACAGAGCAATCAGTTTCTGAGCAGGCTTGCAACATGCTTCGTTGCTGCCAAAGATGCCCACCTGTCAGGCCTAGCCCAAGGAACTCCAAGAGACAATGCAAATTCAGTTCAGCTATGTTTATTAGCTACAACCTCTAGCAAGAATCTTCCCAAACTGAAACCCCAGTTCCCAAGTCAGCCAGCCACAACAGTGTGAATTCCTCAGGGAGGTGCCAGTCTCATCCTCTTGTAGCTCCCACGCTTCTCCGGCAAGCTAAGAAAATGTTTATCTCCCTGAGCCTGGCCTTCATAAATCCATTCCATCACACCACCAGTTAGGGATCCTGGTCTCCTCTGACAGGCAATGATTCTGCGGAGGCACAACTAGGGATCTTACTAAAGGCAGATTCTTGAGAATGTGATTATCAGCAAGTCTTTTTCTAAGTACTTTACGGAATTCTCTGCTTTAAGCAGAGAAATAATGAAACAATGTTGCCTTCACTTTTGCTATGAAAGCTTCCATATTTTAATAACTGCTTGCAGTGTACCAGGTGCAGTGAATTTTTTTTGTTTCTGTTTTTTTCCGGGGGGCTGGGGAAATGAACCGAGTGGTGTTGTCACAAAATGATGTATGGAAATGAGTAACCAAAGAAATGCAGCAAGTTTGTCACACCTTAAAGGTTAACTAACAAAGTTATTTATTGCAAACCTTTTGGGGATCACAGTCCAGTTCATCAAACATAGTAGATGTAATACATGAAAACTGATGTGATAATAAATATTTTAGCGCTTAAGTTGGCACTAGCCTTCTTGTGGTATTTTCTACAACAGCCTAACATCATTATCCCTCTGGAAACCAGTATAAATATACTTTCCAATTAGTAGCTGATAAGGATGTGAGAAATATCCCTGAAGAATTTAGCTCATCTCCTAATAACACCTTTAAGCAGCTTTCCAAATTCTTCAGATGATGCATCTAAACAGAAATCTCTCCTTTCCCCCCTACATTCTACAAAATTCTGTAGCGTATCTGGGGGTTGGGAAAATTTCTTGTGGAGCTCCAGAAAAGGAGTAAAATGGGTCAGTTTAATTTGTAGCAGCTGACACACACAAGTTGATGGATTGTGTTCACCTGATGAGTTTCAAGTTGCATAGGCCAGTTGTCTACTAAGTTAAAGCCTAAAAGAGCTATCTGCAGGCTTCCAGATGCTTCTGAACTCCAATTTCCAGCAACTCTAGCCATTTTGGCCAAGCATGAAGCACTTTAGTTTAGGGGAATTGCTGGAAGGACACAGGATCCGCACCTTATGTTAAATGATCTTCTCATAAAGGATGTTTCATGCTTAAATGCTGCTGAGAAAATCATGTTCTCCCATCTTTGTAGCTCCAGCTTTAGACTGTGAATACAAGAAGGTGTATTTTCAGTAATTCCCTTGAAAAACAGAATATAAGTAGAAAGTTTTTGAAGAGTGGAAGTTTTGCTAGTAAAAGTTCTGGTTTAACGTTGTAATTCTTCTTTGCTTTAACCTAAGCTTGTTTCCAACTCTGCCTCACATGCACACACCTGTGAACACGGTTTTCTTCAATTTGCTCAATAAGAGCTGAGCCCCCCCCAAGAAAACCCCTCAGAGTGCATTTTTCAGATGATTTAACTGAGATTTTCTATTTTTCCGTGCCCCTCCCCTCAGAAACAGTTATTTTGCAGAAGAATTCATATTCATCTTTTACTTGCCTGTTTTGTGTATTATTCTCTGTTCCCTCTTGCCCTGCAATTATGCCCTGAAGCAGCATTTTGGGAAATTAAAAAATGGTACCTATTTTCAATAACAGCAAAAAACAATACAGAGGATCATCTCAGGAAAAGGAGAGAACTTAAGAAACAATCAAAGACTGCTCCCTTTTTCCTGGAAACAGAATCACTTTTTCTCTGCTTAAGACTAGGGTTGCGATTTTGTTTCTTTGTTTTTGTTTTTTTTCACCATCTTTATTTTTTATTTTTTTTTATTTTTGTTATAATGTTGTAAATCACGATACACTGTATTGTTTCAATGCAGATTTCAATGCAGCAATGTTTATCTAATATGATTAAAAGTATTAACATTCTATTATTTTAAAATAGAATGTGGTTCTCCATTATTGGACAGAAAAATATTTTGTACCCCCTCGAGGTTCCCATTTTTCAACTTTTGTTGATTTTAAGTCAGCTTTTGACCTAGTGCCAAGGGAGAGACTGTGGGACAGTCTGAGACAGTCTACCATTGATAAAAAGCTGCTCCTACTTATTCAGTCACTTTACTCAAATAGCTCCTTGAGAATTAGATATACTCCTTGGGGACATTTATCTAAAGCAGTCCCAACTTACAGAGGTGTAAGACAAGGTTGCATATTAGCTCCACTACTTGTTAATCTATACTTAAATCCAGTAATCCAAGCACTTGCTGTTTCAGCCCATCGCCTACCTATTTTAGCTGATAGTGCGATTCCAGAATTACTCTATGACGATGATGTAGTTATTATGTCTACTTCACAGGTGGGAATGAGAAAAGCACTTAGGGCACTAGCTTTATTCTGTACAGAACAAAAGCTATCAATAAACTAGCAGAACACCAAAGTTTTAATGTTTGCCCAACATTATCATAAAATTCACAAATGATAAATAAGTGGGAGTCCACTGTTCATCGATGGATTCTGAGGGCTGTTGGAATTCTTTTGCAGACCTATCTATCGTATCAGTCACTGCCAGCTGAGGGAGCATTGACTCCTGCTGCTCTAATTGGTTTCCAAGACCTTATCATAAAGAAAAAAAAAAAATTTCTTCAGGGTAAATGGGACCAATTGTACAGGGCTATCAAATGTAAGGACAGTAAATCTTTCTGGAAACTTACTTCGAGCAATTCCAGTGATAACTCCTCTTTCGCCACCCCTGCTATTACACCTCAGCAATGGGTGGCACACTTCTCAACATTGTATGATGCCCCTGTAGCTCCCTACAATGAGGAAGATGATTCTACTGCCTTAGATTTACCACCGTCGCCTCTGGTGAGCACAGATGAAATCATTGAATTAATTGCCCATCTAAAAATGGGAAAATCGCCTGGCCGGGACGGGCTCCCAGCTGAACTATTTAAAAAATATGTTGATTGGTGGGCCCAGCCGTTGGCTTCCTTATTTACACTCATTGATCATTACAGCAAAATTCCGAACACTTGGCTCAATTCAATAATAATTCCAATTTACAAGAAAGGTGGGTTTGATCAGCCCGGTAATTTTCGTCCAATCAGCCTTTTATCTATTTTAGGCAAGCTTTATGCTAAACATCTTGAACGCCGCCTACTAGATTGGACGTATACAAATGATGTAATCGGGCCTGAACAGATAGGCTTCTGCAAAGGAAATTCTGCGATTGATCACTGTCTCACACTGAATTTCCTAATTGAAAATACATGATTTTAGGAAAGAAAAAGCTTTTTGTAGCATTTATAGATCTCAAAAGTGCTTTTGACTTAATTCCGAGGGATGTACTATGGTCTAAACTGAAGAAACAAGGAATAGACCTGAGGTTGCTGTTCCTATTAAAGAAACTGCATACAGACACCTCTTGCCAAGTTAAATATTCAACTAAGGGTCATTTAACAGAGAGAATACCCACGCAGAAGGGAGTTAAGCAGGGCTGTGTCCTTGCTCCTCACCTTTTTAATCTTTTCTTGAATGATTTGACCCACTCCCTTAGTTCGGTTAATGGTCATCCCCCCAGTCTTGGCGGCCTTCCTACTCCTTTGTTACTCTATGCCGATGATACCACAGTTCTTTCCTGCTCGAGGGTGGGCTTACGAAGATATTTGGAGGCATTTTATAATTATTGTCAAAGTAACTCACTTACTATCAATTTTTCCAAATCAAAGGTAATAATATTTGCTAAAAGATGGCATCCGGCGAGATGGTCTATGGGCAGTATAGAAATCGAACAAGTCAAAACTTTTAAATACCTTGGCATTACTTTTAGCTATAATCTTTCTTGGGTAACTCATTGTAATACGTCAATTCACCTAGCCAATTGTTCCGCCGCCCAGATCAAATGGTTCTATTTTACAAGAGGCAACCAATTTGTACCAGCAGCAATTAGGTTATTTAAAGCCAAAACTCTCTCTCAAATACTTTATGGTATCCCTCTTTGGTTGAGAGCTTTTAACGCTAAAGTGGAAGGTATACAGGCCTCCTTTCTGAGGCACCTCTTAGGGGCTCCTAATTGCGTCTCTTATCCCATAATCTGCCTAGAAACGGGTCAAAATTTAATCGAAACTAAAGCCTGGATCTTAACAATTAAATATTGGCTCAGAATCTTATATAGAGCAGCTCCTCGAAGTCTGTTATCATATCTCAAAGGAGACAAATGTATCTCGCTGTGGTCGCGACATATTACATCCAAGCTTAAACAGATTGGGATTGCAATTGAGGACCTATACCTCTCAGATGAAAGCTATGCATTTAGCATTATTAAACAGAGACTTTTGGACTTAGAATACCACAAATTCAGACCAGCCCAACCTCGTGTATGCTCCCCTGCCATGCTTGGTATAGAAAATCAATTGGGCAAGATGGCGCATTATTTCAACGATCTTGTGTTACCTTCCCAGCGACGGGCCTTTTTCTCGGCTAGAGTGAATGCTTTTCCTTCTAAGGTGCTCCTTGGAAGGTATAAACGCATTCCCATCCATGACAGGCTCTGTCTTTGTGGCAGCCCAGATACAATCTATCATATCATTTTTGATTGTTATTTATTTGTGTCTCTTCGGCATGATTTGCTTCTAAGACCTTTGCAGGGCAAATATCCTCTGAATGATGTGAATCCTGTGTCATCCTGCCGGTATTGGCTTTCTGATGTTATACCTGAGATTACCCAAATTGTTGCTAAGTTCCTGGAGGAAGTGTTCAAAAGGAAATGTAACCAAACTCTTCTTTGAGTATTGTTTTCCTGCTGTCATCCTTATGATATGCTAATGCCTTGTATTTTAATGTGTGCAATGCCAATAAAGGTTTGAATTGAATTGAATTGAATTGAATTGAATAAGTGGGACTCAGATTGAGCAGGTGTGCACCTATAAATATCTTGGAGTGTGGTTCCATAGTTGTCTGTCCTGGAATGCTCTTATTTTATTTTATTTTTTTACTGGGCAAGTGTTGCACAGCATACCTCTATAGCTATCATAAGATTTTACCACTCAAAAGGAGCACATTATAGCCCTGAAGCTTGCAAGGTTTTCCAAGCTAAGATAGTCCCTCAGTTCTTTATGGCCCCCAGATTTGCTCTTTTATAAAGCTTAACCTTCATGAAACTATTCAAAATAAGTTTATTCATTCCATACTGATGGTTCCAAAAAAGTATCCAAAATGTCATCTTACGTGTAGAGACAGGTATAGTCTTGTTAGACGCTAGAGCATAGTTTCTTCTTGTTACTTGTTGGCTAAAGTTAATCCTACTGCCTATAGGTTTGACCCCATTAGTACTTGGTTTTCAATCATCATGGCTTAAAAAAGCTCTAGATAAAATTCATTTACTGGGCTTCTCTATGGAAAGTTTGAACTCATTAGGTTTTGATAATGCTAGAATTTCCCTCAAATAATGAATTTGGGATATAGGTCTCCAACAAATTTAAGCAAGGTGTCACACCCCAATATTTATCATATTCTTCCAAAATGGTTCACTTCAGCCCCCTATTTATCATCCATTATGATTCTGAAATTTCATAAGTCCTTCATTTTAGCCAGGCTGGATGCATTACCCTCAACGGTCCTTTTTGGACATTTTAAGGGTACTCCTATGTATCTTCAATCATGTCCATGTGGTGATGGATCAATAGAAACATTAAGCCACATGCTACTATGTTGCTCCCTATACAAGGACTCTACACAGAACTTCATTTATCCGATCTTGAAGACATTTCCAGGTAGGGAGTGCGATTTCTACTTAATGTTATTTCTTTCAGACGATAACCCAAAAATATCTTCCCAAGTCTTCCAGTTTTGTGCTACCATCTGTACAATATGCTGCACCATTAATTAAGTTGTAACTTCTTTTAATACTATTTTTATTCTGTTTTATTATCTCTGTTCTTAATTATTTTTAAGATCCTATTATGCTTATTGTTTTTCTGTTTTATATATTTGTATGTGTGTGTGTATGTAACAATTCTAGTATTAGATATTTTATTGTACCTGGCCTTAAGGCTGTAATAAACTGTTTGATCGATTCTTTAAAAAGCTTAAAGTAGTGAAAATAAAAAGAGAAAAGTAAAAATTCTATCAGTATTAATTGCCATTTAGGATGTCAGTGTTACAGGCATAAGATTATTTAACTTTTCATCCAAAGTTGAATATAAGATAAAAAAGAAAGAACCACAGCAATTCACATCAAAGTATTTTGATGGCTGGCTGGGGAATTCTGGGAGTTGAAGTCCACACATATTAAAGTTGCCAAGTTTGAGAAACACTTCCATAGAAGCATCACACCCCAAATACACCCTGAATTCCCTCCAAATTGTACAGTGAAAAAGGTATAATGAAAGCTTTAGAACAGCACTATATTTAAATGTTTTCCTGCCAAAATAGAGTTTTTGCCCAAATGCAGGAAACCCTTTCCCTATGAAATAGCACTGCAAAGGTTATTTGGGGTTGGAAGAAAGCTCCACTTAATCACAAAAACGTCAGTAATTTAAGTGAGTGGCATTTATAATATATAACAGGTCCTGAATCCTTGAATATGTCTTACTGAATCTTACTATAAATAAGCAATGCAATTACATTTGGAAATCCTCTATTTTCTGAGCGAGACAAACCAGGTATTATCTTTTTGTGAGCCTTGTTTCTCTTTGCTTCTTTTGGACAACACAAATACTCTCCTGAATAGTGAGCATAAGCTGGGAGAACTTTTTTGCATTACATGGAAGAAGGAAACAGAAAGGACTGGAGGAAAAAGAAAGAAAGGCTGTCTTCAAAAAGTTTTGAACAAAAGTTTCCAGGTAACTAGCAATCTGGACTTCAGAGACTGAAAACTGTTGGCAGGATAACTTGAGGAAAAACACTGAATAACACTTGAGAACAATTCTTTGAAACAACATAGTGAGAGCAATTTAGCTAAAGTGTTAAGTATCTGAGTGGCTGCGACCCATGCTGTGTAGCAAGGAAGAGCCTTAAACTGGGGAACAAATTAGAGAGTGCCAACAAGATAAACAGGTACTCATTATCCAGAGTGATTATTCCAAGTATTCTTAGCCTGGTAGGGGAACCAATTATTCTTTTTTTAAAAAAATATGCTGGTACTATCTGGAAACTGAAGGTAGCAAAAAATTAGCCAATTATGGCACATCATAATCCTTCTTCCTGGAACAGCTGCAGTGGCCAGCATCGTTCTTGGTGCTACGGTTCAATGAAAGTGGCAGCATGACAGCACATCCTGTAGTACACCGGTAATGATTTCATCATCTTTTTCAGATGATGAAGTTTTTGGCAGGGCACAGCACACTGTACAGCCCTACTCTGCTGCAATACCAAGGAGCTCAATAGCTACTCCTCAACCATCTCCCAACCTTTCCTGGTTCTCAGCCATCTATCCCCCTCCCCCCCCCCAAAGAATTTGATGCAGCTATCTGATATCCATCTGGACATCCTAAATATTTCCCTCTTGGAGGGCTGGACAATTTTCTGGAATGGAGTGATAAGTATCTCAGGTGGCTGCAAATGCTGTTGCAGTCATAAAAGGGCAAATATAGAGCCAACTTTTTAAAGGGCAATTTTTAATTTATTTTGGCTTATATGAACAATTTTTGAATGAAGAAAAATAGTTTGAGATTTTTTTAATGTTTTGTAATCACCCCATTTTTCAAAAGCTGGTAACTGAATTTCCCCAACCTTGGCAAATATGTACATTTCAACTCCCAGATTCTTCAGCAATAACCATGGTGGTCTAAACAATTCTTGGATTTGAAATTTATACATCAGGAGAGCATTCAGGTTGGAGAATGTTATGCTAGATAGATGCCCTTCTGTTTGTGTTATACAGTTTGTGGCCAACTGAGTGGCTGGTTTATTTTGGGGGGTGGGGTTGTTAACATTCAAGAGCTGTCAGACAATATAAAATAGAGGCATCTTTAATGTTAAAGGCAAGATGAGGTTATTTTGAAACAGATTCAAAATGTTTGTGTCCAAAAATAAATGTCTCTACAATATTCAAACTCTCAATAAGAAATTGCTAAACAAACAATTCTTAAAAATGAGCCTTCAACTTGTGAAAGCATCTTAGTCTAATACAGGTGAAACTCGAAAAATTAGAATATCGTGCAAATGTTCATTTATGTCAGTATGGCAACTCAAAAGGTGAAACCAATATATGAGATAGACGCATTACATGCAAAGAGAGATATGTCAAGCCTTACTTTGGTATAATTGTGATGATTATGGCGTACAGCTTATGAAAACCCCAAATTCACAATCTCAGAAAATTAGAATATTACATGACATCAATAACACAAGGATTGGAAATAGAGCAATATCGGACCTCTGCAAAGTATAAGCATGCATATTGGTTTGGGCCCCTTTTGCAGCAATGACTGCCGCAATGCGGCGTGGCATGGATGCTATCAGCCTGTGGCACTGCTGAGGTGTTATGGAAGACCAGGATGCTTCAATAGCGGCCTTCAGCTCCGCTGCATTGTTCGGTCTCATGTCCCTCATCTTTCTCTTGGCAATGCCCCATAGATTCTCTATGGGGTTCAGGTCAGGCGAGTTTGCTGGCCAATCAAGCACAGTAATCCCATGGTCATTGAACCAGGTTTTGGTACTTTTGGCAGTGTGGGCAGGTGCCAAGTCCTGCTGGAAAATGAAGTCAGCATCCCCATAAAGCTTGTCTGTGGAAGGAAGCATGAAGTGCTTCAAAATCTCCTGGTAGACGGCTGCGTTGACCCTGGACTTAATGAAGCACAGTGGACCAACACCAGCAGATGACATGGCTCCCCAAATCAACACAGACTGTGGAAACTTCACACTGGACTTCAAGCATCATGCATTGTGTGCCTCTCCATTCTTCCTCCAGACTCTGGGTCCTTGGTTCCCAAATGAGATGCAAAAGTTGCTCTCATCAGAAAAGAGGACTTTGGACCACTGGGCAGCAGACCAGTTCTTTTTTTCTGTAGCCCAGGTAAGACGCTTCTGACGTTGTTTGTTGTTCAGGAGCGGCTTGACAAGAGGAATACGACATTTGAAGCCCATGTCTAGGATCTGTCTGTGTGTGGTGGCTCTTGATGCACTAACTCCAGCCTCAGTCCACTCCTTGTGAAAGTCCCCAACACTTTTGAATGGCCTTTTCCTGACAATCCTCTCCAGGCTGCGGTCATCCCTGCTGCTTGTGCACCTTTTTCTACCACACTTTTTCCTTCCACATAACCTTCTATTGATGTGCTTTGATACAGCACTTTGGGAACATCCAACTTCTTTTGCAATTACCTTTTGGGGCTTTCCCTCCTTATGGAGGGTGTCAGTGATGGTTTTCTGCACAACTGTCAGGTCAGCAGTCTTTCCCATGCTTGTGATTCCTACTGAACCAGCCTGAGAGACCATTGAAAGGCTCAGGAACCCTTTGCAGGTGTTATGGATTCATTAGCTGATTAGAGGGGGACACTTTGAGCCTAGAATATTGAACCTTTTCACACTATTCTAATTTTCTGAGATTGTGAATTTGGGGTTTTCCTAAGCTGTACACCATAATCATCACAATTATACCAAAGTAAGGCTTGACATATCTCGCTTTGCATGTAATGCGTCTATCTCATATATTGGTTTCACCTTTTGAGTTGCCATACTGACATAAATGAACATTTGCACGATATTCTAATTTTTCGAGTTTCACCTGTAAGTGATCCCTATGCAAGAAAATATTAATGGTTCTATTCCACTGGATAGAATTAAAAACACTCCATCTTTAAATGGAAAGAAAGAATTCTAATTGTTATTTGCTTGTAGTCAGCCACCTGTTCCTAGCAGATGGAGATCACTTTTGCAAACTTTAACTTCTGTGGAGGAAAGAACTGAGAAAAACATCAGGGTAGAAAATAGTACAAGGTTTCAAAGGTGCATAGAGCAGTGATCTTGAAATTGTTCTGGAGAACTTAGCGTCCTTTTGGAAATTATTGTGGGTTTCTCAATGAAAAGATTAGAAGTGGCACTAGAGTAGAGCTGATTTGTAATGTATCATGGTATTTCAAATACTGAATGCTTACCAAGTAAATATTTACCAAGTAAATTCTTCCTGACCAGCCACCCACACAATTTTTGCTATCTACAGTATCTTGTGGAAATATCTATGGATTCAGCATGGATGTTTTCAAGAAGAAAGCTTTGTTTAGCCTTGCAGTTTAAAAAGTGTTGACTTTCACATGTACAATCATATACACAAAAGCTCTTCTCCTACATATATCAGTGCCTGGATGCTTGCAAGAATCTGATGTCATTTGACTAACATGGGAGAGTCCAGACTTAGCAAGTATATTTATGTTGTTAATATTTGCCATATTTGTATTGCCTGAATAAAGCTAACATTGGGCTTGAAATTCCAGTTGTCTCGCTTACAGTAAGACAGTGTCATATGTTCGTAAATGTCTGATATTACTAATCAAATCTTTGTAAGATGTACCTTGATGAAATCAATAGGAATCAACAGGAAATTATTGTACAATTGGATTTCTTTAAAAGATATTCAACATTTGACTTTACTGGACGTCACAAATGAGGAGGGAATATTTCTTTGAAAACCTATGAAGTGCAACAGTAAGAACTGAGCATTTGTCAAAGTTGGTATAATTCTCAATGTCAGGGGGAAAAAAAAAGATTTTCAATCTCTGATTCTAATTCTGCTTGATAGCAAGTATATAATCTTTTTAAAAGTGGGGGGACTCTTTTGCTTGCCTGTTCTTGCAAAAGGAAACAGTGACAGAAAAAAAAAAGAAAATCTTTCTGCCCTTGCAAAATACAAACTGCCTGGTACATGTCAGCATTGTATGAAGGTGGCTGAATTTGTGGTTAGAACTTTGTCCCTTGTATCCTTAAAGAGCATATTGAATGATAGAAGCGTGTGCTTACAAATCTGAGTTGCACAGGAAAAGTTGGTGGTGAACTCTGAGTTTCTGCATTTCTTGCTGACTGTTGAAATATTGTCATTTGGAACCATGCTACCTCTTTCCCTGATATTTTTAATTGGCTAACAGCGAGCTACTGAGTGAATCAATAAGAAAAAACAGAAGCAGATGACATATACTTTCTTGGCCACTTCATCAAATGCCTACACACCTCTCCTCCTCCCCCCCCACCCCCCGCCAACACAAAGCCATTAATAGCTTACCAGCTCTTGAGAATGGTTCATCACTTCCCATCTCAACCAGCAAAATCTCTGAACATTTTGCTGGCAGAACTTTCAAACTGGATCAGCTTTATATATGGCAGCCATGGTAGGTGGCTATGGTATGAGATCACTCCTTATAATTGTTATAATTGTTTTCTAGCAGCAGAGGATCACTCTAGTTATTCCAACCTTTGTGACTCTAACATAAGTGTGTTATCACCAATCCACAGGCCTTGTCTAGAATGAGCAGTAGCCCCGTTTTGGGTAGCTCTGATATCATCACTGCTGATTTTGACTAGCCCATGACTCTAGTCTTCTCTGGTAACAGCAGCCATGGCTAGGGACCCACTTGCCCTGATCCGGGAATCCCCTGGAGTTTTATGAATTGAAAATAGAGGTGTCCCTCCAACAAGCCAAAGGCAAAGTAGGGCTATAGGAAGAAACCTACCACAGGACATTTTGCAAGGTCACAAAGTGTTTTTCCCCTTATATTTATATAAGGAAAGAAAATAAAAGATTCTCGTGTCCAGCTGCTACAGTCTGCAATTTGCCTCCTACCTGGTGTCAACCATATGGTTTTCTGAAAACACAGAAACTGCAGAGAATGTAAATTGAAAATGGAGGTATCCTCCTGTATGAGCCAAAGGCAAGGTAAGCCTTTAGGAAGGAACCTACCACAGAATGTTTCTCAAGGTCACCATCGCATCAAGTACATCCCCCCCCCCCCCGTATTTTGGAAAGAAAGAAAGGAAAAGGAAAAAGCAAGGTTCTTGTGTCCTGATGCAATTTGCCTCCTGAGTACCAAAAATGCCAAAAAAAGAAAATGTTTGATGCAAATCCATTCAAAAGACTTGGACAGCAACTAAATGGCAGACTGCATATTGACTTTTTCTTTCTGCCCACTTCTCTGAGATATTTAAAGGAGACGAGTTTATGAAAGTAGCTAATTAAATGGATCTTGCTTTGGGGAACAAGTGACAAAATGACTTGTGTCACCAGAAAAATGGCTTGAGGCTAAATGGCTTCTGCCCTATGATGTATTTGCTGTAAATCCACTGAATATTACTTACCTTGAGATTATGAATTTTACTTGACCATCCTCATTAATCACATTCAATTTATTATTTTTTTTAAGAGTTCTTCTCCTTCTACTCTTGTTTCCCTACTATATATCATAACCCAAACAAATGGAAAAGGTGGGAAAGACTGGTAACAAGGCTATTTTGGTTGTTTCCTTGTTTTGCTCTTGCAGAATTAGGGTTCCCCCCCCCCCCAAATTGGTAATAAGCACAGATTTTAGAAGAGTTACTCACAATATTTATTAATTTTGTTACTGTTTCATCTATTACAGTTCTATACCACTAATCACTTCTCATACCTTCACAAATGCTCTGGAGGTTTATTGTAGACCATCAGCTTCCTTTTGTTGATAGGTTGGTCAGGACAACATGTTACATATTGTCCCAGATCCCTTTGAGATAGTAAAATTACACCAGAATAAATTCAGATCTTCAGGATCATAGAAGCATAAAACAAGTCTTGGAACTTTGGGATTGTGCTGAGAGGACTCTCTTCAACACTTAAATCCTTGGGGAAGCCTGGGGAAAAAATAGGGAATGCCTAGTTTCCAGCTGGGATGGTGCAGACTCACTCTCCAGTAGGAGTTAACAGATGCTGAGATACTATATAATATATCTCATACATTAATAAATGATGGTCTTATATTAAGGTCCTACCTTCTTTTTCTCCAACTGTGAGCACAATTATATGAATGGCTGCATCCAGATTCTTTCTGTGTAGTGATCTGTCAACTCAAGTAGGCATTTCTGAAGATTGGTACAGTGGTATATACACAAAAGAAAAAAGGGGGGGAAACCTTATTTATTTATTTAATCAGTTTATATGCTGCCTGATCCCAGTGGTTCTAGGTTATTTACAAAATACATGCTTTTAACTAAATTGTAACAAGGAGGGGAGCAGCCTTAACACCAATGACAAATTATTCTGTAATATAGGTCTGCCAACTGAAAAAGCTAAAGAAGCCGTTGATACTAAATATATCCATAGTAGAGACTTGAAAATGATACCTTGCTCATGATCTAAAAGTACAAGGTGTAATATATGGGAAGATATGGGATTAATAAATGATTAGTATTAATTTGGTGGTGAGAGTGGTGGATGGCAGCAAGAGTGGTGGATGTGTGTTGGGTCTCTGGCTGTATTGATGGATTGGTATGTTTTAGAGGGGGTTTGCAAATTGTTGAAGATTGTAGAAGGGTTGACTATGGAGCACGATTGGACTGTGTCACTGGCTGGGGGGTTTCTTTACTCACTGTGCTTTTCCCAACCCAGAATTTTTCAGTCAGTGAACCTGGATGGGCCCCTAAGCCAAATCAGCTAGGCTGTGCATCTTGTACTGCTTCTCAGGGTGGGTGCTGTGAGGGAGCAGAGGGAGCATGCCCATGCCCGTGCCCCCTGTGGACTTATATCAGTCGTGGGAGTTTTGCTGGGGGCATTTTGGAGGGAGAAGTCTTACCAAACTGGCATTGTTCTGGCGATTGATTGGATGGGTGCTGCAGTCATGTTGGAGTCCATTGCTGGAGGCCGGAAGGTGGTGCCTGTGAGAGGGGTGCTCTGCCTCTTGGGACTGCTTTATATAATGCCAGGTACAATGCAGGGGACAAGGGTGACTGGAAGCTTACTCAGCTAATGCCAGAGGTGGTCAGCATGGCAGGGTGTGGCTCATGATCCACGAATTTGGCAGGGATGTGAAGAACTTTTTGATTCCCCCTGTGGAAGCATTAGAGAGAGGTGCCTAGCTGAACGGGGAGAGAGAAGTGGCAGGGGAATTTTTACATATGATAAAAATATATCAATAACAGCAGCAAGACTTTTACATGCACAGAGATGGAAAGACAAGATATTACCTACAGTGGAAGAGTGGTTGATGAAGTTGATGGAGTTAGCAGGATGGCAAAATTGACGGTGTTGCATCATGATAAGACATTGTATAATTTTAATACTATCTGGAAACCTTTTTTGGATTTTTTGTGAGTTACTGAAAAAAGTGAAAGTTTTGTTGTATGAATTTGATGATTAGAAATAATATGGATTAATAGAAATAATGGAAGTTGTTTTTAAACTTAGAGTAAGAGTTGGATGTATATTGTTACATATATCTGTTGTGAGAAAGGTCAGAAGTCAATTCTTTCTTTTTGTTCTTTTTTCTTTTTGCACTTTTACTATTTTCTCTCTTTTCAACTTTCCTTTCCTTTTTCTTAATATCAGTTCTTGTTAGTTTTTAATTTTTTTTCAAAAGTTAATAAACTTTTTTTTAATAACTTTATTATGTATTACTCAGGCTCTCATGTGATGAACATTCATAGATGTGTGATAGTGAGCCAAATATCAAAGCTAAAGGAATATTTTAAAAATTGAGTTGTGAACACTATCTCTGCTAAAAACAAAAATGAATTCTCATATGCCATTCAAGAATAGATATATTATTCCCTGCAGTAGCTGATAGGTGTAAGGCTTGTCCCATTCATCAAGAGAAACTCCCGTGACACATGTGGTTCACAAAAGAGGTTTACTCAAGCATAATGCAACAGTTACAAACAAAGCCAGGACTGGCTTGGTACAATTACATTGGTTACTTTATACCTCTCCCCTTCCCGCGTTTTCGCCCCGTGATCGCCTTACATGCTGTGGATTATCAGCACCCCAATAATCCCCCTTAATTGTCCAGATGGCAGGTTCAGCCTGAGTCCCATTGTTCTTTGATTGTTGCTAGCCCTTGGCGTGGTCGTTGCCTTTGTTGGGCTTCTGTCGTGCACACAGCCGGGAGCTGTCCCTCGCGTGCTGATTGTTCTTCCTCAATTCCGCAGCTCTTTCCTTTGTCCATAGCACCCGCGGCCCTCTGGCATTAACACAACGCATCCGCTCCAGATTAGTGAAGTGCCAGGTGGCCCATTCATTAGTTTGCGGTTTTGCACTTCCTCTTTCTGTGCTAGCGCTCGAGTGGTGAAACTGACTAAAGTGCGCCTGGGGAAGTTCCTAGCCATGCAGCGCCGGCTGAACCTGACAATAGGAAGGCATTCTTATATGGTGGAAATGCAATTTCCATATTGCCAGGAAGAGAATGAAACAGCTGTGGCCATTTCAGCCCCTTCCTCTTATCACAGGATGTTGCACTACAGCATCCTATTAGTCTACAGATGTATCTTCAGAAGGAAGAGTAGGAAGCATCCTCATTCCTTTCTATAAACAGAAGTTATGGGGAGTTACTTACCTTTCTCCAGTGACACTATGTAATCTCTATTGTTAAATATTTACTAGAGATATAGTGAAGATCTGGACTTACAATTTTCAAGAGCAAAAATGGCAAAACTATGAATAGGAATCCTCGTTACATGGATAGATTACCAAACTAATTTGCAAACTGACCAATGCAACAACAATTGAAAACTCTTGTGTAAAAAGGAATAACTACCGAGAAACGTGAAATACCCACTGTTGCAGTAAAGTAAACCCAAAGCAACTTGATACTTCTTAAGATGTTGAACATTTGTGATGGATGGACTTCCCCTATCCAAACTAGAATTACAACCTTTAAACATAAATTATGAAGAATGCCCCCAAGTAAATATCTAAAATGGATCTATTTAAGGAGATCTAATCTGAATTATAGAGGCTCCTATTTCTTGGTAGTGCATTTTCCTTGAGCTGTTTTATTAATGCAGTCAAAAATATGGCTGGATCTTTTGCATCTAACTGCTGGGGGCACGTATTTCATAATTTTTATGATCTGTGTGAAATTTCCATTCAGAGAAGGGGTAATATGTAATACAATCCAGTTACTGAAAGCATGTGATAGTTAATATGATAGTTAGCATGAATAAATTGGATGTTTATTAATAGAATATTTATATATCACAACATTTCAAACAAATGATAAACAAATACTTATTTTAATCTTACTTGGGGTTTGATTTTTAATTTTTTTTTCTAACTAATTATAAATTAAACTCTAACCCCTTGATACATATCTAAACATGTTTCTGTATCTCTTGTAAATTATTTTTGCTTCCCAGTTTCCTTTGATAATAGTTTTTACATTTCTGACAAATTGTTCTTTTGTGCAAGTCACTGCAATAGGCATTTAGTTCTAATATTTACCAAAGGATAGCAAAGATATCTTTCCAGAGGAGGAGATATCATTAAAATAATTCTCAGAGACAAAAGATACAGTATGCAAAACACACACAAAGATGATTTTATCTATACACATACATACATACATACATACAGTCATTTCAAAAAAGAACTTTGAATTCTCAATACCCATGATCCTTCTGACTTTTAACATGCCATCTCTATTTCCTTCAAGAGATTAAACAGTGACTGATATTTAAATACAGCTGGGTAAACAAGATTGGCAGGTGTTTGAGGTTTACAGGATCATCTATTTCAGTGAGTAAAATAACATTTACTCAACAATACATTAATAATTATTCCACTTTAATTCAACGGTAGAATATTGCTAGCATTAAGGCTGACAGCATGCATCTCCATCAATTTGGCTTAAAGGATGGCCTTGTTACACTGCATTTCCTAAAACTGTATTAAGAGTTTTTCCTGACTAGGTTGGGCTATTGGCTTGTGCCATTTTGAAGGGTGACCCCATATTTTAATCAATCAGGGTGCACATTAGTCAGCCAAAGAGCCACATCAGATTTTGTGTGGCATACCAAGGACCACTCTTCAGAAAGGAGTGGGACCAGGTTTAATTGGGGAAGGGGGAGGGAAGAATTTTAAGAGGTAGAATTAACAGGAAAGCTTAAGGCAGCCATTTCAACCATTAATCTATCCTCCCAAACAATCCTCCCAAACAATCCCTTATTTATCACCTATCTGTCTGTCTGTCTATCTAGCTAGTCCATCATTTTTGGTCTTCTCTGCTGTGGAGGTGAGCTCTGATTACTACAAAAGGGAAAGTCGTGGTCCTCTAATCCACCTGGGAATTTAGGAAGAAGAATTTTAAAATTACCTGCAGCAAAACTCTTGAAGTCTGTTCATAATGCTGCACACGGTCCATTTGAAAATGTTATATGCGTTAATTGTCCGGTGAAGGGGTCATTTGGGGGAAGCAGGGGAAAGAGAGAGAAAGGAAGAGAAACTGTGCAAAGAGATTTAGATGTGGTTAGAAAAAGCAGTCTGTGCCATGGAGAAGATGATGTGATTTACCTTGCTGAAGCAAAAAGGTGAGCTGGTTTGCCTTGACAAGACAATTTTGGTGTCCTTGAAGAATTTCTGGCTAGTGCTGCAACAGAAAGCTCCTCTTAGTCTTCTCCCAGCCCTGACTCAAGTGCTTCTAAACTGGGCAGCTTTGGGATTACCCAGATGTTTGCTTCTGTCCCTTTGTCAGACTTCTGGCAGGATGAAGTTCTGTAACTGGAGCTCCACCTTCTATTATTTTGGGGAAAGGAACTACAAGTAGTCCTTACTTAATGATGGCAGTTGGAACCAGAATTTCCATCGCTAAGTGATGCAGTCATAAAGCATGATGTCACATGACCATATCGCTTAGTGACAGCAATCCCAGCAGTCCCTGTTGCTGTCATTAAGCGAGGATTGCAAGTCATTAAGCGAGAATTGCAAGTCATTAAGCGAGGACCTCACATGACATGACTTGTGACTTGCTGCTGGCTTCCAGCAAGCAAAGTCAATGGGGAAGCCAGCAGGAAGTTGCAAGTCCCGGGAGGCTCACAAGCAGGCCAGAGGGTGAGTGAGTGCTATAGAGTGCAGCCTATCTGTAGACAGCATCTGTTTTTATTGAACTTTTACTGAACTCAGGTTACATCTGAGACTCTCTTCTCCAAGTAAAAGTCTGCCTATCCAGTATGAGCTGGCCAAGAGAAGCACTGAGAAGACTTGGCCCCTGGGTTTTTAGGGGCTAGTAATTTAGAGTTAGGCCTTGGTTGTACCCCTGCACTCTGAAACTTGCCTCTCTCCACATTTAGGATGGTTTCTTCCATACTACCCTTTAAAAAGCCTCTTAAGATGGCTTATACCACCTTTGGAGCATGAGGGGTCAAGTAAATTGGGGGTTTATATTGGTTTTTGTTCTTGGTCTTACTGTAAGTTGATGGCTGAGGTGCATTTTATGACTTTTATGATGTTTTTATTTGTTTGTTGATTTAATTATTGTGTTGTATGGTGTCTATCATATTCTGCACACCTGGCATTTTAGGTAGAGGTAGCATACAAATGAAGAAATAAACAAAAAGTTGCACTATCTGGGGCAGGGGAACCAAAGGAGAGCTAGGGATCTCTGCCTGTGTCTCCTTCATGAGGAAAGGACTAACTGTGTCTGTTTCTAGGATTTCTTTGACTGCTGAGTATGTGATGTTCAGAAAATATTTAGGGAGGTAAACTAATTTTGAGATTTGGGGCCGGGGTGGTTGTTGATTCTTTGCAGAGGAATCAGCGCAATCTGCTTTAGTTGTTGATCCTTGTTTCCAAATGTATTGATCCTATGAACTGAGCTTTTTCTCTATTCAGTGTTTTGTGGCTCGGGGGATGATCTTTTTTTCATGGTGGTTGTAGGTCAATCTGTTTTTCCTTTAAAACAGATCTTTAAGCAGATATATCCTTTAAAACAGATTTTCCTTTAAAACATTTGTAATCAGTGTAGCCTAAAATACAGTGATTGATGCTATTCACATCAATTGATGCTATTCACATGTCTCTCTCATTACCAAATGGGCACATACAAATATTGCCAATACTTACAATATGTGGAATTAGGGTCACTGGCCAGAGACCACAATCAGGGAGCAACCAGTATGAGCAATTGCATAAAGGAGTGATTGCATATGGATTGTGTTCTACATATATTCTTGCATTTTTGATACTCAGAGCTTGTTTAGAAATTATTGAGCATGTAGAATTTTTCAGTGTTTTCAAGTCATCCCTCCCCACAGACACACGTATTAAGACAATCCTGGTGTTTTCTAGTGTATTTTATCAACTTGCAGTGCAAGAAGGTTTCTGGATCAGATTATGCAGCCACATGAAGACTACTTTTTTGCACGCAGATTTAAACAGTGTTCACATGTACTGGAGCAGTTCAGCAACCTGTCAAGAAAAAAGAGAGCTATGAAAACTTTTAACAAATTCATGACTGTTTGAAATTAATTTTTTTCCCCATTTTTCAGATTAAATCAGAAGGAACATGGAACAAAGAGCAGAGCAGAATGAATTCTCAGACCAATATAGGAACGGAACAGGGAAAATATATTAAACTCTATTCTTTAATAGAAGAAAAGTTTCTGCAGAACTATTTATTTCTGCAATTTCCTAGGAATTCTTCTGAACCTGTTCTGTTATTTGAAAGAGTCTTGTTTCCATCATATTATCTGAGGGACCAAGATTTTCATTCAGCATGATTCCCATTTCCATTTTTTTTCATTTTCCTGTTTAGTTAACCTATACGATTTAACAACATACACAAATTTACAGTCCTCAGTGTCTCTATATAGGACTGGTGGGGGAAAAAAAAACTTTTCTGCAAAAAAACACTAGAGAGTTATACCCACTGAGTACAGACTAGCCTGAGTTAGCTGAATCAAGGTTCTGACTTAATGTAAGGCAACTTCCTATATTAAATGTTGAATAATGGAGGGGAGGGAAAGGAGATGCAGTGCAGAAAAAATATTCTGTATTTTTTTCTACCTGTTCTTATTCAAGAAGAACAAGAGTTTATTTTCAGATTTTATTCCAAAGGAACAGAGAATTTCAGAGAAACTCTCATGGGTACACTGTAATGTTCTTATTCTTATTTTAATACAAAGTAGCCAAGAAAAATATGTGAATACCTTTTTTTAAAAAAAGTGTAATCATCTCTTCAGTGATTTTCAGACACTTCAATTACATCTCCATGGAAGACCTCAGGGATGAAGCTCCTCCCATGAGATGTTTTTTCCCATACTAGATAGCCAATGAAGCATCAAATTAATGGAAAGACGAGTAGTGGAAATCACAACACCAGTAGTGATGAATCCCTCGACCTCTAACAATAAACAAAGTCAAAAACACTTGCAAGAAGAATTCTGAAGAAAGTCACAAGCATCCTATGAAACGAAGGAGAGAAAATAACTGAGAAATGGTAAGGCAAATTTCAGCAAGGCAGTAATGGTAGCAGGAGACGTGGAGAAGAAGTACAATTGGGCTTTGTTTAGGTTTAGAATATAAATTAATCAAATAAATAATGGATCTGCCAAATACACTCTTTTTATAGATGTCCCCTTTCAATGATGAAATAATCCTTCATAGAAGAAATCCCCCAAATTGACATATTTTTCTAACTGCTTCCTAGAAAAGGCACATTTTGAGATGAGTTTTTCATCATACGTTATTAACAGTGGGCAGGGCAGCCTTTGGTGTATTTATTCAATGAATAAAACATCCCCCTGACCAAATCTGATATATTTTTCTTGGCAGAACAGTAGAAGCCTCCTTTCATTCTGCAACACAGAGAGAGAATAGCAGCTCATGACGCCTGAATGGAGACAATGGTACTTCACCGATAGGTCATCCATAGAAACCTGACAGTGTGCCTCTGAACAGCGTTGCTGCAGATGATAACCTCTCGTTTGTTCAGCCTTAGCTGCAAAACGATAACTGGGAATGGATGTAGTTAACGTTAACCCCTCATTCTTCTGAACAAACACATCCCACAATAGGCTAAGTTGCCAGCCAAACAGCATTCCAGAGAGGGCCAGAATGCTCACTAAGAAAAGTTTGTTTCCAAGATTTTGTTAAAGGAATGCTTTTGTGCCTACACACAGAACAAAGAAAACAGGTAAATGGAATAATCAAGAATACAATGGTATGTATATATTAATGGGAAGAGATATGAACCACAATTCATCAGCAGTAGAAGCCCTGGGTGAAACAGTACCACTTGATGAGTGCTGTCTTGCATTCCTATTTACAGTATAAGTGAGCCTGCTGTTGCTGAGGGCTGGAAGAAATAAGATGCCATACTTATGGGGCATCTGGAATGGTGTGCTGCTTTTGTCCCTGTTTGATTTTGAGAGAGGTCTTCTGAATTGACTATCCTCAAATCACAAGTCCCATAAAGCATCCCTCAACCATAACGGTATTCTATGGTATCCACCAATGATTTTGTAAGCTATTTTTCTCTCCATTCCTTGCCTTCAGTTCCAATACTGTACCCACCTACTGGGGTGTTTCCTACTAAAATTAATGGGCTTACTTCCAAATGAGAATACATTGGTTGAACATGGGCTGGAACCTAGTTCTCCGCAGCCCCAGTTTAACATGGACTCAGTAACGAAACAGCCATTAGAGTAGGTGTGGCCAATCTCAAACCCTGTTTACCAGAATTGATTGATTATATGCCATCAAGTCATTTTTAACTCCTAGTGACCACGCAGAGAGATTTTGTCCATGACAATCTATCCCTAACCTGTTCTTTCAGGTCTCCCAGTGGTACACTCATTGCCTCTGTAACTGAATCTATCCTCCTTGCTGCTGGTCATCCTCTTCTTCTCTTTCCTTCTACTTTTCCCAGCTTTAGAGCCTTTTCCAGAGAGCTAGGTCTTTGCATAATGTGTCCGAAGTAGGAAAATTTCAGCCTAGTCATTTTTGCCTCAAGTGAGAACTAGGGGTTGATTTGTTTGATGATCTATCAGTTGTTTTCTTGGCTGTCTACAATATTCTCAGGAGTTTTCTTCAACACCATAGTTCAAAGGCATCAATACCATTTCTATCCTGCTTTTTCAAAGTCCAACTTTCGCTTCCGAGTGTCATTCCATGGCTTGCACAATTCTGATCTTTGTAGATAGAGACACATCATGACATTTGAATATCTTTGCCAAGGACCTCATGGCTGCTCTACCAAGTGCTAGTCTGTGGTGTATTTCTTTCTTTTTTCATATATGTAATTTTTATTGAGAATTTTTACTTGAATAAAATAAAAATAAGATAAGAAGAAAAGAATAAAAAGTTCAGGAAACAATACAGTTAAAGAAAAAAAAAGAAAAAATATAATTAAGTGACTTTTGACCTTCATTACAGCAGTTACAGTCCAAATTATTATCTCTCCTCCCTCTTAAACATAACCATAATCCCTTTGTCCTCTTATTCAACATTTTTTTCAATTGTCCAGTCTAAAAATCATCATTTTAGCTCTTCCTGTTTTTAACAAAAAGTCCATAAAAGTTTCAGTATTCCACAAGAGTACTTGTTATTTTATCTTCCATTGTGCGTACTTCAATATATCTCTATTTTATACACATATAATAATATTACTTGCCAGTGAAATAATATCCTCTTCTATAAATGTATCTGTCATAAACAAATATATTATTCTGGAGTAGTCCAACAATCTTTTCCTCCCTTCTATAACATTCACTCAACCATTTTTCTTTATTTCAAATTTATAATCCATAAAAGGGGAGTAAAAAATAAGAAAGAAGCTTTTTTCCCCATGTCCATAGCACTTTAATTCCTTTCAGCACTCTGTACTTCTGTAATCACATGGTCTTCTCAGAACTTCATGTTTCCCTTCTTTTTCTACTTATCTCTTTGTTTAACAGTGTTGGGTAATCAGCTCCCTTAACAAATTTAAACGTTCTTATTTCCCATGGAGATATATGTTATCTGATAATTTAATTCAAAAATACTTTAAATGAGGCAATATTCCAAATTTAACTGTCCCTTTAGTCCACTTTTTAACTTTCTCATTCCAAAATCCCAGCAAGCTTTTTGCATTTAATTCTTCTTGAATCCTTGTGACTGGTTCCTTCCTTTTCACTTTAATCTTTCCTAGATCAAAGATACACTCATCCAGGTAAGCTTTAGGTACTCTGCTGCTCTGAAGGTCTCTTTACACTTTAAATTTGCTCCATTTAAATGTGCTTTAAAAAGTGGATTGGGCAAATCCTGTGTCCTTTAAACAAGCTTTGTGTGAGGCTGCGTGCATGGTGTCTTCTCCCATGGCTTCCAGCACTCTACTCGTAGGTCACCCACAGGGTCCCTCCAGACTCTCTGGGCTTCCTCGTGAGGGGCTGCTCCTCCAGAGCTCATGTGGGCAATCTCATGGCTTCTCCTTACCTGGAGAAGCTTTGTTAGTTCAGGCATATTGCCTGGCTGTCAGTCTTTGCTTCTGTGTCATCCTCACTGTTTCACAGAGACCTACTAGTTTGCCATGTTTCCACCTGGAAGTTGTCTATGGTGTATTTCTTGACTGCTTGTTCCTTTACTGTTGATGGTTGATCCTAAAATGCAGATACCACTTGGATACCTTCACTGCCAAGTCTAAGGCTGGTTGTTCAACCTGTTGTCATTAGTTTGGTCTTCTTTATATTGAATTTTAGTCCCATTTTTTTCCACTGTGCTCTTTGATGTTTAGTACTAAGGCTTGCAGTTCCTTTGTATTTTCAACTATCAGGGTAGTGTCATGAGCATAGCACAAGTTATTGATGTTTCTTCCTCCAGTTTTAAAACCACACTCATCTTCTTCCAATCCAGCTTCCCTTAATATACAGTATATTCAGCATAAAGGCTGAATAAATAAGGGGAGAGTATGCAGCCTTGTTGCACTTCTTTGCCAACCTGCAGCTAATCTATTTCACCATGTTCTGTCCATACTATGGCTTCCTGAACTGTATATAAGTTTCTCGGGAGGTCAATGAGATGTTCTGGGATTCCTATTTTTCTGAGCATATTCCACAGCTTGATGTGATTGACATAATCAAAGGCCTTTCTATAATCAATGAAGCACAAACTGACTTTGTTTTGGAATTATTTGGCTTTCTCCATTATCCAGCATGCATCAGCAATAATGTTTCATGTTCCTCAACCTTTTCTAAAGCAAGCTTGAACATCTGGCATCTCTTTTTCCACATAGGGCTCTAATCTGTGTTGGATGATTTAAGAGGACCTCTTTATCTCTCAGGTATGAGCCCAAAGGTATTGCAAATGAATGTAATGCTAGAAACTAGTGCTTTACTTTGTCATGTGCCAACTTCCTGTTTAGTTTTGTTAATGGAATATTTTGAAAAGGATCTCATCCCCATGGGAAGTGAAGGGTACATAGCCTAGCAGCCAAGCCTCCCCAACATGGGAGTGCCCACATTGTGGAACACGCTATCCCAGAGCTGCAAATAGCTCCTGCCAAATCAGAGTTCTGGTTTGCTCAAATATCAGTCCAGAGAAGACAGATGGAAGTGATCGATGAATGATGTAAAATAAATAACAAAGTTCAGGGTCTCTGAACTTGGTAGGCACCAAGGAAGATATCTGGGGCATATTGGTACTCATGGCCTACTCCTGCTATATATTTACATAGGACTTACCAGATGTTTTATCAGGCCACAGTATGCTTAGTTTCAGCATCAATAGTGTTGCTCATCTAATGTTTGGACCTTTACTTTACAAGCTTTACACAATTTAAATATTAATAACTAAAAAGATTCAGCCTTCATCCCTAAGAAAAATATTATATTGGTGGAATGAATACTTTCTGGTTTGGGGTTATTCAAGTATTTTTAGAAAACATTTTTTTTTTTTTTGGAGATTGACGATGGTTATCACCTACCTTCAAAGTCTGTTTGGCTTTGAATGCTGCTTGATTGCAGTTCAGATACAACAAATGTACTTTTTCCAAAAGGTTTGCTATTTCCAGTAACATTTGATATATGTTGCACATATCTAGCAAGCAAATAGCCTAATCTTGTTAAAAGAAAAAAAAAACTTTTATATTCTTATTAAACTTGCCAAGATTTGCAAAAGCTATTATATTATTCTGAAGGCTGTAATGCATTGGCTTGGCATAATTTTATTTATCTTCACTATGAAACCTTAAATTGTATGGGATAAAAATAAAAGGTCCATCTTGGCACATTGTATACTTCAAATAGCTTGACTTTCCTAACTATCCGCCCTCCTTTTCTAGTCATTTTTCTAGTCTATTCATAACCTTCACCTTGAGATATCAGCTCTGCTCTGCCATGTAGCCATTTCTCTGCTGTGACAGCCCTGAGAAGTGAGCAGGGCAGAGGGAGGATTAGATCACAAGGGAAATCCTTGACACAAGTCAACTGGTGCAATAGAGTCCCACTTGTCAACGGCATGGGAAAAGATGAATTGATAACACAGATTGAATGGACAGAAAAGGTCAGAAAAGCCACAGAAAATCTAGAGTTCTGCCTCTGACATCAGGAGATGCAATGCCTCTGCAGATCTTTATGAACATAAATCTATGAGATACCAGTTGCAACAGCTTTCAGCAGCAAGCTAAACCTCAAACTTGGGTTGTAATATATTAAATGTTGAATAAAAGTGGCCACTCCAATAAGCTGCAGTTCAACGGAACTGTTGTTGTAAAGATGTGAAGGCTTAGAAAATGTCTGCAAAAACTCACTGATAAAAATAGGGACTTTCCATTTTTTGTCCCCCCCAAAAATATATTTTTGCCCAAGCCATTTGGGAAAATTGAAAATGCTTGGAAAGAGTAAAAGAACCCTTTGATTAAATGTTTTCATTTAGAATAACAAATGCAGTAAGAGAACATTTTAGTTTCCCCAAATGACGCTGAAAGTTGCCGGCCAGAAATGGCTGACGCTTTGGCGGTTTGAGTCCAGCCTTCGCGTTAACAGGGTGAGCTCCTGTTTCCTCCCCAGCTCCTGTCAACCCAACAGGTCGAAAACTCACGTGAGTAGATAAATGGGGACTCTTACTCCGGTGGAAGGAAAAATGTCGGCAGTGCCTTGCACAGAGAGATGGGACAGTTGCCGGTAAGCGCGAAACCGCGCTCGCCCGAAAAGGGCGCGAAGCAACGGAAACCCCGCCTCCTGCGCTCGCCGGCTGGGCTCTGCTCTAGGAAGGAGGCTCTGGCAAACCACTTCCGAAAACAATTGCCTTGAAAACTGCAAGGCTTCGTCCAGGCAGTCACTGCAGGGTCAGTAATGACTGAGTGCAGACAAAAAAAAAAATGTATAACTGAAATACATTTATCTACAGTATTAGTTGCTGTACACAGAGAACTGTCATGTGAAAGCAAGCTTGCCTCAACCTAAGCCATCCTTCAGTCATGATCAGGACTCTGTGTGGAAGAGAAAATGAAGTCTCAGTGCCAGAAGCAGCAGAAACTACTGATAGTAGTAATCGTTCAGATATTAAGACTGAATAGACAAAGTCTAAAGATAAGAGTTTTAGGATAAGACTTCCTATTCTTCTGATGTTTCCAGAAATGTGATGGAATGGGGAGACGCCTAAGGACAGAAACCTTACTGTTTTATGCTCAGGTACATGGTTTCTCCTATATATGCTCAGGTAGATGGTTTCTTCAACATTCAGTTTTATTTTAACCCATTTGTCAAACCAACCAAATTAAGAAATCCTAGAATTTGTTTTTTAGAGTTCTAGAGCTTATAATTCTATTTTCCGCACAGAAACTGAATTAGAAATTGTACTTAAGGTTTGACTAAATTATAATTTTACATTTCATAAATATACAGCATGACATTGTTAAATGTAAAATATGGCATACATAGATAGCGCTTATATATTTTTACAGTAGCACTCGCTAAAGGATGGTGCAAAAATGATGTACATATTTTTATTTTTTTTTATTCATCCATTTCCCCCACCAAAGCTACACTCACACGCACACAAACTCCGTGAGTTCAACATTTTACATTTCTATTCTGTATCAGATAACATAGCAACTTAATTGCCTCAAATCTTTTTGCATTCCATTTCAGAGGACAATCAGTCCAAAAATAGCGCATAACTTCAGCCCCAGTTTCCCTCTCCCGCTTTCTGGCTTTCAGCCATTCTGCCTGAAGAATTTTTTAAACTCAAAAACTTCCACTAGGCATTCCTATCCAGTTCAGTTTTGACTGACTGATATCTAGCAGCTGAAATTATTTCCATCTTTATGAATATAGAAACTTCCACCAGCAATGCGAAAGGCTGTCTCCCGCTACATTTCAGGATGCAACTCATAGGAAAACAGCTCATAATATCAGATATGATTCCTCCAACTTCAGGATTTAAACTATCTTACCCAAAGAAGAGTTTACATTTTGGAGTGTCCATGATTTCTGTCTGCGTGTCTGTCAGATGGGCTGGAGGACCATTTGATGGATGTTTTACAATCATATCCATGATTTCTCATTAAAAAAAATAAAATAGTGGGGTGTGTGTGTGAACTGTCACTTTCAGCTACATTTTATGTCATTTCAGTTAGACATTACAATTAGAGTAAATAACTTTTTTTTTTTTTTTTTTTGCTACACTGCACACTGTTCTTAAATATTTCTAGTTGTAAGTTTGGAAATAAACAGAGACATAAAAATAAAAAAAATCCCTCTCACCCCTATGGGTGGTACGTGTCTTCCTCAATCTCGGGTCCTCTGCCAGAGGCCTGGGAGTTTGAGGGTTCTGCGCAGTATCTTAGCTGTTCCTAGCACTGCACTCTTCTGGGCAGAGAGCTCTGATGTTCTTCCACTTTGGCCTTTACTTTCCACATCCTCTAGTTCCTTCTTCAAACCCTGGTACTTCTCCAGCTTCTTATACTCCTTCTTCTTGATGTTGCTGTCACTTGGCACTGCTACATCTATCACAACCGCTGTCTTCAGGTCTTTGTCTACTACCACGATGTCTGGTTGATTAGCCAATACCTGCCTGTCCGTCTGGATCTGGAAGTCCCACAGGATCTTAGCCCTGTTATTCTCCACGACCTTCTGTGGAATCTCCCATCTGGACTTGGGGGGGGGGGTCTAGCCCATACGCTGTGCAGATGTTCCTGCACAATGCCAGCTACTTGGTTGTGCCGTTCAGTGTATGCTGTTCTTGCCTACGTCTTACCCCCTGCCACTATGTGTTGGACTGTCTCTGAGGCCTCTCTGCACAGTCTGTACCTTGGGTCCTGTCTAGTGTGGTACACCCCTGCTTCTATGGATCTGGTGCTTAGTGCCTGTTCTTGTGCTGCTATGATCAGTGCCTCAGTGCTGTCTTTTAGTCCGGCCCTTTCCAGCCACTGATAGGATTTCCCAATGTCAGCCACCTCAGCTATCTGTCGATGGTACATCCCGTGCAGGGGCTTGTCTTGCCATGGTATTTCCTCTGCTTGAACTTCCTCCCATGTCTGCTGCTGCCTGAGGCATTCTCTCAGCAGCTCATCTTTGGGTGCCATCTTACTGATGTACTCCTGGATACTCCGGGTTTCATCCAGGACAGTGGCTTTGACACTCATCAGACCCGGCCCGCCCTCTTTGCGGCTGGTGTACAGTCTCTGGGTGTTGGACTTGGGGTGGAAACCTCCGTACATTGTGAGGAGCTTCCGGGTCTTCACATCGGCAGCCTCCATGTCTTCCTTTGGCCAGCTCACTATACTGGCAGGGTATCTGATGACTGGCAGGGCATACATGTTGATGGCATGGATCTTGTTCTTCCCATTGAGCTGGCTCTTCAGGACCTGTCTTATCCTTTGGTGGTACTTGGATGTTGCTGTCTTCCTTGCCTCCTCCTCATGGTTCCCGTGTGACTGTGGGACGCCAAAGTATTTATAGCTGGTCTCTATGTCTGCTATGTGGCCCACTGGTAATTCCACTCCATCGGTCTTAACTACCTTCCCTCTCTTTACTATCATCCTGCCACACTTCTCCAGTCCAAATGACATCCCAATGTCCTCGCTGTAGATCCATGTCAGGTGGATCAGTGAGTCGATGTCTCATTCACTCTTAGCATACAGCTTGATGTCATCCATGTAGAGGAGGTGGCTGATGGTGATTCCACTCTTGAACTTGTACCCATATCCAGACCTTGTGGTACCCTGCATAGGGTTTAAGCCTATGCAGAACAGCAGTGGGGACAGTGCATCACCTTGGTATATGCCGCACTTGATGGCCACTTGTTCGAGCTGTCTTGAGTTCACTTCCAGTGTTGTCTTCCACAGTCCCATTGAGTTCTTGAGGAAGGTCCTTAGTGTCCTGTTGACTTTGTATAGTGCCAGGCATTCACAGATCCATGTGTGCGGCATTGAGTCGTAGGCTTTCCTGTAGTCAATCCGGGCTGTGCTCAGATTGGTCTGCTTAGACCTTGAATCTCGGGTGACTGCTCTATCTATGAGTAACTGGTGTTTTGAGCCTCTGGTGTTGTTCCCAATGCCCTTCTGAGTTGTGCTCATGTACCGGCCCATATGGTCTTGTAGCTTGGCAGCTAGGATGCCTGATAGAACTTTCCATGTTGTGGGGAGGCAGGTTATTGGCCGGTGGTTGGATGGTGCTGTTCCTTTGTGAGGGTCTTTCATGATCAGCACTGTCCTTCCTTGTGTTAGCCAGTCTGGGTGGGAGCCTGCTGCTAGCAGTTGGTTCATCTGTGCTGCTAGGCGTTCATGCACTGCTGTTAGTTTCTTTAGTCAGTAGGTGTGGATCACGTCCGGGCCAGGTGCTGTCCAGCTTTTCATGTTCTTGACCTGCTGTTGGATGTTTGCTACTGTGATGGTGACTGGTTCCTGTTCTGGGAGATTGCTGTGGTCTGCTTTCAGGTCCTGCAGCCACTTTGCACTGGTGTTATGTGTCTTCTCTTTCTCCCATATGTTCTTCCAGTACTGTTCAGTTTCCGCTGCTGGTGGCTCAGCTGTTACTCTGTGGTTGCACTGCAGTTGGTAGTACACTTTGGATGGTTCTTTGGAGAACAGGGCATTTATCTTCTTGGCCTCTGCTTCTCTAGTGTATCTCCTTAGCCTGGCAGCCAGTGCTGTGAGCCTTTGTTTAGCTGTCTCTAGGGCTTCAGATGGAGTCAGGCCCATGTATTTTTTCAGTAGCCGAGTCTTATCCTTAATCTCCACATGCTTCTGTAGTTCCACCAGCTGACTGACTTCTCTCCGAGTTGCCTTGATCTTAGCCTCCAATCTCATTTTCCAGGGTGGGTATGTACTGCTGTTCTTCTTGATCGTGTAGCCAAGCAGTTCCAGGATTACAGTGGCTGTAGCATATACCAATTCATTGGTTTCAGTTATGGTGGTAGTAGGGATTGTCTGGAGGGCTCTGTTGGCATCTTCTAGCATACTATCTGATGGTACTTCTCCACTGAGCCTTGGTAATCGGACTCGAGGGTTGACTATAGCTAGTTTATCCATGATCTTATGCCTCATATCAGCTGCTGTGCTCTGTAATGGAAGGGGTGGCAGTGATATTCCAGCTTCAGGTGTTGGCTGTACAACTGCTTGTTCTTCCAGGTCTGCTTGAGTCCGGGTTGTAATGTAGAGTTGGTCTATCTCGAGTTGTGAGAGCAGCTTCCTCTTTACTATGTTGAAGCGCTGGGTAACTAGTTGTTTCTCAGTTAGTGTGGATGTAGGCCTTCTGTATATCCATAGTTCCCTCATACGTTTCATATATCCCCTCTCATTAGGTCTGCTGTTGTAGTAGCATTCCATCAATTCCAAGTTTTCTTGTCTCGTCCATGTATGGTTTGTTCCAGTAGCCCACTTAACATCAGATTGTCCTGGTTCCCCAACATCTGACGCGGACCTTGTTAATCCGGGTGACGTCTGAGCCAGCATGACTCTCTTAGTTCATGTCACTCTCATATTTGAGGTAGGCAGGTGAAGCGTTAGGGGCTATTTGCCCAAGGACCCCTACTGGTAAGGTAGGTGCCAGCTGGGATTTGAACCCCGGTCTCCTGCATCAAAGGCGGTGTTCTAACCACTACGCTATCCAGCCACTCTAGATGGATGGATAGATAGATAGATAGATGATAGATAGATAGATAGATAGATAGATAGATAGATAGATAGATAGATAGATTTGCTGAGTACATAAGAATGGGCAAACAACCTAGTGTTGCCCACCAAGCTTATCAAAACCATTTATCAGGCTAGTCTTACAATTAGGCACATTGAGAATTCAGACCAACCAGGATGGTCAGCAGATCAGGTTATATCAGCTCTCACTTGCTGGACTTCCATTTGGGAGGAGACTTGTTCGGAGGGCTCAGTACAAAGCATTGGAGTGGGCATGTGGCTTTCTGAAGTCGCATTCTGAGGAGTCCTAAAAGCAAAACACCGAAGCAGCTAATCACTCAAATGTATCATGTTTGCTCTGAGGGTCTTCCTGGACAGGATCCCAATGCTGGATTGCATTTTGGAGACAACTACATCATTGCAATCTTGCAACAGTGTCATTTCTCATATAAGGACATCATAGTCAAATGACTCATTCTGAAATGACCATGGCCATGTTCCCCAAAGCTGGCATTGTCTAGGCAGGGAAGTGGAAGAAAAGTGACAATGGTTGATCACTTGGTAGAGCATGCAGGGGTTCTTCCATTTCAGCTGTCAGGTCCTCTTCAGCCATCCTGCAGACCACTAGCTAACCTTGGTGGGCTCAAAGGAATTATTGGATGTCGGAATATTATTTGCTACTCTGTCATTGTTCTCCAGCTAAAATAAAAGGAAATGAGTAAGAAAGGAAATTAGATAGTAAGCAGTAGTGGATGTGATGAAAATTGAAAACTTCTTTGATAGGAATCATGAGGTGAACCTCATGCCCTGTGATTCCCACCATTATTTACAGCTAGTAGAAAGATCATCTGATCTTTTATTGCTTGGGAAAGAATCTTTTAGCATCAGCTTAGAAACACACGGCTGGTACCAACTCTCCTAGTTTTGATATTAAGAGAAGTCTGCCCTATTCCCTGGCATTTTTAGTATTTCTGAAGATATTTTTAAAACCATCTTATGTCTCTTGGTTTCCTCTTTCCCCTGCCTTTTTTCTTGCTCTTGTGTTTGATGTCCTGGTTTTAATTAGTTGCTTTCTTGAAATTTTGGGCTGTTTGCAGGTAACACATTCTCATTTAGGGACAGCTATCAAACCAACGCCCTCTGCTCTAGAACCAGACAAGACGGCAGTAATAACAATATTCAGTGATGCTGGGAAATGCCATTGGCATGTGAGCGCTTTTGCTCACTCTCAAGGAAATTGATTTCTTCTCCCTGGAAATGATTCATTAATATACACTGTGTGCTAAAGCAGTGGCAGTAGCCACCATAAAGGCTCTAAAAGAATATAGTGAAGCTCACTTACATTTGATAGCCCATGTAATCCAAACCTTATTTAAAGAAGGGAGAGATTCAAAGGCAACATACCTATGTTTAACAATCCCCCTCCCCAGCGTAATGTAATATAATCGATTTCACAAAATGAGAAATTCAAAGACAGAAGGGTGATACATGTTTATGGATTCAATTTATTTATTGCTGCACTTTTCCCCTTTTAAAACACATTTTGTACAATGTATACCCCGCCTTTCTGCCCAGAAAAACCAGTGTTTCTGGATACACTGAGAATTGCATCATGCGCACTAAATATTCAGCATGCAGTACTTGCAATTAAGTGTTTGTAATACTTTTTCACAGAAGACTCAAAAGGTTGATAGGGATGGGTAATAGAATTTTCCCTGGTCCAATTTTTAAGCAATACAATTGAATTTAGACTTCCCGAGTTAATAGGCAAGTTGCATTGTGCGCTTCTTCCAATGTTGTACTTCAAAATTGCATAGAAAAACACATATATTAAGAAAATGTGCATATTGGGTAAAAAACCTATAATTTTCAGAGAGAGGGAGAGAGGGAGAGAGAGCAAGAGAATTGTACACAAAACTGCCATGTTAGGGAAACTTGCATTCACAGATTAATACAAAAATTAGATGAAATGAATTAAGGGCTGACAATAGTCCTGATACTTAATGAGTCATGCATTCCTGCAGAGTACTTCAGGGCCTTCCCTTACTATGTCTTCCATAACTCTCTATGTTCAGTAGCAAATTGGTGACAGGTACTCAGTCTCAACACAAAGTGTGCTGAATATATAGGAGGGTTTTGCATTTCACTTCCATCTCAGTCCAATGTACATGCTTGAATGGCTTTTAGCAAATCATTCCTCCCCACACTATTTGTAAATAGGTAGGGCAGGACTAGCATCACAAATTGTTACCAGCATAACAAATATTCATAATAAAAGGAGGAAAATGCTCAACCTTGTATTAGCCAAATAATTCTCATAGCTGTGCAGACTGAATACCTGTACAAGTTGGACCACACACTGTTGCTGAATGGTGCGTTAAATATGCTTTCTGCATTAACAACTAGTTTTCAACTGCAGTTAAGCAAGTGAAGTTTCATCTCACTATACTCAGAATCTAAGTTTATAGCTAGCCTGCAAGGCAGAAAATATCCAGATCTGCTTTGTGGCTGCATCCGAATATCTGTAATCACATGGCAGGGCATGATGTATCATGGCCTTCTCCATGCATGTAGTAAACTTCTCTGTGAGCTATCTCATGCAGCTCTGATATGCAATATTGGAATTACATGGAAGGGTACATACACGTCTGCTTGCAATGTTGGAAGATCACTATATGACCATCTTGGTTAGCCTATCTTCTGCCACCTTTAAATGCTGCCCTATTTCCTCAATAAACGTTCATTTGAGGGAGATCAAAAAAGTTCTCCATGTGCAGCCATCTGTTATATACAAGATGTGGCCTTGATTGATGGTTTTCCTTTTTATGGTAGATTAAGTGGATCGTATTAGCACCGTACCAGGAAGGGTAAGGCCAATTGCACAGAACAGCAGCAATGACAGAAACAATGGAACAGGATAGTCCCATAAATTTGTAGTATATATTCACACATCACACCTGCAGAGATTGTATTGAAGATGTTCCCATTGGAGTGGTGAATCTGTGCATAACTATTCATAACTATTATTGTAGCACAAATAATGGCTTTTGCTGCCTTGTTGATGGGGCCAAACAGCTCATTAACATCAGTTATTTAGTTATTTACAGATTATTTACTGCTTATGTGGGATTTTTATCGCACCCCTTATTATGGAGATATATTTAGTTCCCCATTAAATATTCTTTTGGCAATATTGTTTCATAATACTATTTAGTAAGAGTAAAATAAACAGGGGAAAAAGAAAGCAACTGAATGTAATCAACAGTCTAACCTGAAATGAATTTCAAATATTTAAAGTGAGGAACATCAAAAGTCTCAGGAATGTTGAACAGTCTCTCTCCTCCAATCCTCAACAAAATAATGCACATTCACACATTCAAATTGGGTTTTTCTGTGGAGTGGAGATGGGAGAAAGAGTACACATATATAACTGGCATTCCTCTGTTCTGGACTTTTGATTTCTTATCTCATTACATTATTTGTTAGCTTTAATGCACGTCTAAGTGAGCATGGCAACAAGGAGATAGGAATCTGAAAGGGAAATGGCTGGTTTCAAGCAAGCCTCACAGTGAATTAAACATTTGTGATAAAGAACTGCCTAATGAGTGCTATTGCTGTCTCTTCTGCCCTAGAACTGATTGAACAATGATCTGTTTCTTTGGACACAGACTGAGTTGATTGAACAGAAATTTGGGCCAATGACAATGAACTATTGCTTCAGGAGAAGGATGATTGTATTTATGAGAGTTTGGTGTGTGTTGCTTTTTGTATAAAACAAGAAAATAAACAAAAATGCCTTGAACAAGGGAAAAGGTTGTTATAATTTCTGCAGCAACTGAAGATTACCCAAATCCTCCTCTTGCTTTGAATGGTGCAATATTTTGGGGAAATGCCAATCAAAATTAGCTTCATGCAAAATGTTTAGGTAGGTGGAGGGAGCATTGTGCAAAAGGAAGAAGCATTTTCTTTGACCTTTTCCTTCTAAATGACTTCCTGTATATTCACTATCCTTATTCCCTTCTTCACCTTCAGCACTTGCCTTCAGTTATCTTCATCCAATTTCTTCCTTAACTGTAGCTTCATCTTCCCTTACAAGTCCTCTCACTTCTCCCATCCTGAATAGTTTATCTGCTTCTTCTCTCATCTTTTTGCTTTTGAATCTTGCCATCATACACCGCCCCCCTCCAATTTATTTATTCCCGCCCTCCCTTCCTTTTCTATATTACTTTCTCCATCTTTCATTTCTCCCAATGTAGCTTTCAAGATTGATGTCAGCCATGGTAGACCAAGTCAGGAAACAGACTCCACAAGAATGCTGAAACTCTACTTTATTGAGCTAGGTTGTAGAAGCAGGATCTTAAAACAACAGCAACAACTCATTTTGCTTTCCCTTCCTTCCCTCTTACATGTCAGGGGGTTAAGGCAGAGTCAGTTTGAGTTCTTTCTAATATTTTCTTCATATCCAGGCTTGAAACATGTTTTTGTGAATGCTACTGCATAGTTTCACCAAAGTCATCTCTGTGGATCTCCACACCAGTGTTGAAGAAAATTCAGCTGCTCAGTGCCAGGCCATTTGGTGTTTATATAGAAAATGAAAGGGAAAATCATCTTGTTCTTTGCCTCAAACAGTATTGTGTGATATTGTAAGAACAGTGAAACTGACAGAATATTAGTGAGGGAGGTACAGCACAGTGGCTAAGAAGTTACACTGTGAATTGGGAAGCTCCTGGTTCAAGCTCAGCCTTTTACTAACTCACAAATAATTATTGACATTGACCAATCTAAATCTAGTTGCATTATTATTGCAATAGTAGTCCAGGTCACTAATTAGTTTGTGATTTAAAAAGAAACCCTACTACCAAAAGAATATGCTGGTGGTCTTTCATATAACTTTTCTATTATATGCATACTCTAAGGAAATTTTCCTTAATACTGTATACACTTACATTTATGGAATTTTCCCAGACATAAAAAATACTATATCCAAATATATACTTTTCCATGTACCTTTTCCAGAAGTGTAGTTGCTTTTCTCCAAAATTTTGGAGCTGAGAAATATTTCAACATATTCTAGTGGACTCTGAATTCAGTGACAGATATTATGGGGGTCATGCTTCTTCACTTAAAAAAAAACAATCTGTCACAATTTTCTTTTACACCCATTTAAATTAGTGTTTTCTCAAGCTGTTGTCTCTTAGCACTTATTTTATCCATACCCATGGTCCAGGATTCTGGGATAATATTGTCTTACCTTACTTGACAGCTGTATGGAATGCAATATATTTTGAATAAATGGTAAGGAATGGTAAGGAATATTAATTATAACTTTTGTAATGACTGCTCTTATTGATAATATGAAGAAGTATACTCTAACTGAATAATATTTTTACAAAGGAAAATATTTGTTTGTGATTTTTTCCTGACAAGGAGTACCTGAACGTGAATGCTTCATTTATTCAAAAATCTGATGTAAGAGGTATCATGTGAAAAAGAGGATTTAGGGCATTCAAATGAAAAGGGAGGCATTTGCATTTTGAAAGTTGCCCTTATGAAACTGATAATACAGGCAATGATTTTCATGGAAGGTATAATTTATTTTGGATCAGTTGAAAGAGATTTGCTCCTCTTGCATAATTTTACAGACTTAAAAGGTAAAGTCTCCTCCAAGTTTTGTTTGATAAGTTTCTGGACTCATCCATGCAAGGCTACTGCAACCACATCCAGCTGTTGCCATGCATTTTTCTTGGCAATGGTATGGTTGTAGTTTGACACCTTCTTCTTCGGTATTTTGTGACTTTGGGGTCCAGTCTACCGTCATGGAATTCCTTGCAGCAAGGAAAGTCATATACACAGATACATAGGAAACAAAACAAACCAGGTTGAAAAGAAACCAATCTTAAGGGACAATATATTCAAAGATGACTTTTGAACAACATCACAGTTTTCATGTATATTTCTTTAATTCCTATCTTTGAAAGTGAGTCTTTTGATAGCTAAAGAATGTCAAGAATAGATAAAGGTAAAGACCAGTTTCCAAGGTGTAACAGGGAAGGAGAAAAATGGTCCTCACCTCCTGCTTATGAGATTTGGGGATGTCTCTCACATGTCACAGTATGCTTGACTGATAAGCATTTTCCCCAATCTACCAGGACTTTTCCTATGTTATTATATAAGTTGCATTACCTGTTATAGAAGGAGAGGGAAAACAAATTGACAAGGGCTGTCATTGGGGGCAGCAATCTTGTGCAGTTTGGCCTGACTTGGAAAAGAGAGCGAGATGGTGATGGACAATGAATACTCTCCTGAGACTAATTTTGAGACAAGTGTATTCAGTCATGATGGCTATGGCTTAATGAGCTTCTGGTCTGAATACAGCATGCGTGTCTCATTAAAGGTTGCTGCCATCTTCTTCTTCTTTTTCCCCCGATGAGAAAATAAAAAGACCTTGTACTGAACAATCTCTATTTCAGGATTGGAGAATCTCAGCTTACTTTGCTAGCTGAGTCATTAAGATTCATCTGTGTCTTCTCAGCTAGCCACAGAGCAAATCATATTATTATTTATTAACAGTACATGATTTGACTCCCACACATTTGTAAGAGACAAACATCTGTAGGCACAGGTGGCTGTTCACTATCTGGCTGTATCTAATATCTCTTCTACAGTTCTACATCCTAAGTATCTGTGGCAGATAGAGGTTGCTCTTCCTTCGATGGAAAGACATGAAGGCATCCTTCTCTGAAGTGAAAGAAGGGTAAATACTTATCTGATAAATTAGAGCTTTAATGCTGTGGAGGACATTAACAACACCACTGAGTGGAAATGAAAGCAGTCATAAGAGAACAGATGGATCAGTATCATTAGCCACAACTACATCTTATTAGAACAAAATGTACAGACTGAAGATGGTAGAGAATTTTTTCCATGGATGTAGAATACTATGCTGTCTTTTAATGGTGTGTCTCTCTGTGTGTATATGGTTGGCAAGTGAGTAGAAGAGAAGGTTTATTCCTTGTGTTTCCCCAGCAAAACAAAAATAATGCACCCCTCCAGACTCTAACAAATGTGCCATTTTGTATACACATCTACTCTACATGATATGTCTGTGTTACCTTGGATAGGCAGTTGAAAAAACAGAGGAGAGGTATGTTACTGGGAGGTGGGGAACTGGGGAATGGAAAGAAGAGAGAGAAATGAATTACAGAAGATCTAAGCAATGTTTTACTTTTTTTAATCCATGAATTATAACAATTATTACATATGCTGCTCACCATTATAGCTAGCTGCCTGTTTACTTTCCTCCTCTTCAGCTTTTTCATTCACTCTTTTCTAATTTCACTCTCTTTGGAAATAAGATGAATAATATATTTTAAAATATATTTCTCATATCTGCAACAACATGATAGTCATACAAAGAGAGGGATAGGTGAAACGTTGTGCTCTGGTATCTTAAATTACCTTGAAAGAAGACACAGTGGTAAGACTGGTGGTAAGATTAAATGGGAATGGAATTTTGCCACTAGTGGAGGCATTTAAAAATTGATCCAGGGCGGCGGCTGCTTAGTGGAGACTGCTGTCAATAGTCTTCTTTGGATGCTGCTTTGATAAGAGTTTTTAGCTTACTTAAAGTTATAGTTATTTTAATGATATTTTTAACATTTTATTGTAAGCTTCTCTGATGATCTAATTGGGCTAAACACGTAAGTAATAAATGAGTTACAGATAAATAAACCAAGTGTCTTTGACTTCTGATTAACTCTCATTCTAGTTTCCATACTTATTGGATCAAATTTCACTGATAATATCCAGGGTGGGTACATTTTCTGCAGCAGAAGTTGCATTTACTCAGTCAAAGCAGACTGACATTCTATTATACAGTTTATTACATTTGCATTATATGGTTGCAAATTTGCTTGAACTGGAAAATACCCTGTTTTATGAAGAGATTAACTAAATTATATATATTTTTATGTATCATCATGTTATTTCAAAACTAAAAATGTTATAATTATACTTCAATAATTATACTTTACAACTGCATATCAGTTATGGGCAGTTAAAAAAAAGTGAGTGCTAAATCCACACGATTTTAACTTCAAATGTTCCTCTCTATGTGGTCCCACACTTTTCCTATCTATATTGGGAAGAGAAATAGACTAATGTGAAATCTGTTGTCAACTCAAGGAGGGACAACATAATGTTGCTGTTTAAAAGGCTCAATAGCCTATATGTAGTTTCTATGGTTGCTCACTTTTTCCGTTTGAGAAAAGCCCAATTTTATTAGAAGAGCTCATATCTGTTCTTTTTTGCACCCAGTGAAAACACATTCTTAAGGATCTGATGCAAGCTGATAGTTAACATCTCCAGCAGGTAAGGCTGGCATGGCAACATTTGAACTCAGTATCTAGAGGCCTAAGAAAGTCTAAATATGCTAAAAGGGGGGAAAAGATGGATTTTTCTTTGAACTTCATGTGGGCCAAGAAAGAAGGCTGGGGTCTGTTTTTTGCTACATGGAGTTCTCAGAAAAGGAAAGGATGTCAGTACCAGTAATGTTTATTCGGTCAATGACCAGCAAAATTTATAAAATATACAACACAAAAGTCAAATCAAATGGGTGAGATAACTTTCCAACATAACAAGGAGTCTCTATAATAAAAGTGTGACATAAGCTACTATAATGATATGTTAATAAACTGCAAGTATAAGTCTAAAATATTACAATCTATGGAGTACACATGCAAATCGCCTAAAACAAGATAACTAATATAGTCGCAGGATCTATATATTACATCTGAAGTATACATCTCCATACCTCTAACCCTTTCCACAAATACCTTGAGTAGTGAAGAAAGAATGAATTAATGTCAAGATATCACTACACATTGCCTAGGAATCTGAGATATTCTATGCATACAGTTTATGTATGGCATTTTAGTAAGCTTTATGTTCTCCTACACAAAATCTGAGTTATACAATCATAGTTCCCATGTTGTATCTGCCATAAAAAGATGGGGCATGGAAGATTGTTTGTCTTCTAATATTGATCTCATTATGGCAACTTTCAAGGAATTCCAATGTACCCTGGTCACAGAGTGAAAAACAGTGTTATGATTCACTAACATTTTCAGTATGAGTTCATTACAAAATGGATACCAAATTATTTGATACCAGAAATGATAAATAGCTGCTTGTGAGTCTGGCTTATCATACTTCTGAAGTTGGCAACTTTATTGTCCTGTCAGGAAGATGTAGAGAAAAAATTATTTCATCTTATTAAAGTATACTTCAGCATAGTAGTAAGCATTTAATTAAATCTACATACAATTCATTAGAATGGGCCTATTTACTCTTCTAGACAAGTTATTATAATTTGAATTGACAAAATGATGCTTCATTTGGGAGATGAATGTGGATCATTTAGATATGTAAATGGAATTTCTTCTTTTTTTAATGTAATCCTCTGTAACAATGATGCTTATGTCAGAACCACTTTGAAGATAACACCTTGTTTTATTTAGCCAAAAAACAACCTTGAGAGCTGAAAACAGATGGCATCTATGTTCTTTTTGTAGAAATACTGCTAGCCTTTCCTTCATTATCTTGATACCTACCATACTGGATTGGGGATATAAACAAACACACTCTATTTTTCTTTTTTTTTAAAGAAAATATATATATTCCTTCATAAGAAATAATTGGAATTAATGACAATGGGTAAAATACATAATCATTGACAATGGAGCACACATAAAAGTTGTAGGAAGAAATGTTTCCATCTTTATTTTTAATTCTCCTTTCCTCCCCAACTTTAGAATACTTTTTTTCTGGCCAATATTTCTCAAAACTAAGTGAAATAATGCTACTTTTTGGGATATGATCTTTGTATAGTTTTCTATATCAGTAAGGCAAATGGGAATAGTATTTGGATCCAGCCACAAAGTTTATTCAGGTCTTTCAACCAAGAAGATCATCATTTTTACCAATCCTGTTTCTGAATTCAAACTACTTAGTGGCAATCTGGGGCACTTTTGTATTACACCCAGAATAATTAATGTAAACAAGCACTTCTTATGACCCTGAACTTGGAAACAAATGCCAGAAGATTTGAGGAAACAGTTCCAAGTTAGGATGAATCCTTCAACTTCAATCTCTCATAGTATGTCAGAAAATTGTCACCGTCTACTGATTTTGAGGGGTGGACAATACAGTAATTATTTTAGAGATTCTGAGGAGCACTTGTGACCAAGATACTTCTTTTTCAGTCCTCCCCTCCTACATAGACACACAAAATCAGCAACTACAGACTTAAATGCTAATAGTCAGTTATGATTTAAAAGTCAGTTATGATTCTGAGTTACAGAAGGAGCCTCCTGGCCAGCATATAAAGCCAGCCCGGTGCTCCGGCCAGTGATGGGATAATTTTTGCCTTGACAATAAGACTGCCCTCCATGGTCTTGAATCTGAAACCCAGA